>CP136061.1:81628323-82966267 GCA_032622095.1 Siphonodentalium dalli | reverse complement strand
CAAAATACACCACGTTAAATCAATGTCTGATAATTGTGAGCCATATCACGCGGATTGGGAATTTGGGCCCTTCAAATTCGAAATAGATAGTACTAAATTTAGAAGAAAAATCAAATATTATTTTAATGCCAAGAATAACCGCCAATCGAACACACCAGTGTACTTAATACCCATTAGACGTCAGATATGACCCACTAGTGTCCATTTTAGCAGAAACTAAGCAATCACTTCCAAAAATAGGGAAACTATGGCTACTGAAAGTAGTATAATTGGGAATTTTCGTTAAAGTTCACCAGATTGTTTCCATTTAGACGAAAAAAACATGTAATGGCTAGCACAACAGTAAATTATGTCGGACCCTAATCTGATAATACTGAGGTATATGTCGAGAATTTGTCCCTACAGTGTCCCAAAATGGCGGCGAATATTACAATCGAAAGGCAAAAATATCTATTTCTATTTGATTTTTAACTAAATCTTCTCATATCCGGTATCGAATATAATTTGATGAGTGTCCACAGCAACCAAACTAGTATCGAAATACATCAAATGAGTGTCAAAAACAACTTAACGCGTGTCCCAAACCATCTAATGAGTGTACAACTACACAACAGGTGTCTCAACTGTCTTCTTAATAATATACCAAATTAATCGGTGAGTGTCCCAGTCCATAGAAGGGGCATTCCAATCAGCCGACGAGTGTCCCAAACCACATAACATGTAACACAATCCACCAAAATAGTGTCAAAAACCATCCAATTAGTGCCCAAACCAGTCCAATGTGTGTTTGATACCATCCAACGATTGCCATATGTCACCCATCGTGTGTCCCAATTAATGTATGTGGTGTCCCAAACCACACACATGGGTGTCTCAAATCATCAAGTGTGTACCACAAACCATCCAATGGGTGTCCCAAACCAACATATGAGTGTCCATAATCACACAATGAGTGTCACAAGCCACACGATGATTATCAAAACCAGCAGGAGTGTCTAAAACGTCCAATTAGTGTCTCAAACCACCCACTGAATGTCTCAGTAATTTAATGGGTGTCCCAAACTAGTGTACAAAACCATCCATCAAATATATTATACTATGTTTTGGTAAACTCATTGGATGGTTTGACAAACTTACTTGATCGCTTGAAATACCCGATGGAGGGTTTTGTACACCATTGTATATGTACTGATATGACAGTTGGTTGTTGGTTCGCAACACCAGTCCTGTGCAGTTGATGGATAGGGAACGTGTTGGGTGGTTTATGGTTTAGTTTTATGATTTGGGTCACCCGCTTTGTGATTTGTGACTTCAGTTGGATGCTTTTGGGACACCAATTGGGTGGAGTGTTCACATTGAGTGGTTTGCGACACTCGCTATAGATTTTAGGTTATGTGCATTGAGACACTGCGTGGTCGATTGGGTCACTGGTTGGGTCGTTTGGGACACTAGTTGAATGGATTGAGACGACAGTTGTATGTTGTATGGCATGGGCTACATATTGGATGTCTGCCTATCGTGTGGTTTCGAACACCCGATGGATGGTTTGGTAACCGTGGTACACCCATTGCGTGATTTGAGGCACTGATTGAGTGGTCTGACATACTCAATTAGTGCTCATTGCATTATTTACTCATCCGATGGTTATGGACACTCATTGGATATTTCTGGAACCTACTGGATGGCTTGGGACACACCTATTATGTTGTTTCGAACATAGGTTGCAACGTATGGAGCACTACTGGTGTGGTTTGGGAACATTCGTTGAATGGTTTGTGGATACTCAATCAGGTGGATTGAGACACTCATTTAGTGGCTTGTGACACTCATTTTGGGTGAGTTGGAATACCAAATGCATGGTTTGGGGACTATATGTGTGAGTAATGTCACCAGTTTAGTATCGTTTGGGGAGCTATCTACATCAGTCTACACCAGTCTGGGTGGTTTGTGAAACTCGTTTGGTGGATTGGGACACCCCGACGATGGCTTAGAACAATGTTTGGATTTGGGGCGCCCGTCGTATGGATTTGGATACTTACATATTTATTTATTTTTTGGACACCAGATGGGTTTTGTAACTCTGTATATAGTTTGGCGGACTTGTGTGGTTTGGGACAATCATTTGATGTATTATGAAACTATTGGTGGCTTTGCAAACTCGTATTGTGGCATATATGACTACATATTGGCTATACGTTTATTCGATATCGTAAGATTTAGTATAAAAACAAACAAATAAAACTTCAATTGTTCACTTCCGACCGCCATTTTCGCTGTCATTTTGAAGACTGTTTAGACATCGAATTGCCCAATCCTCGGGATATGACTTACTATAACGGATTAGGATTCGCCATTTTATAGTATGAGGGTCAAATTATGCACGAAATGACAGGCATAATTATGCTATAATAACAGGAATAATGCGTTTTTTTGTTGCAGGTTTCTGTCATATTAATACATTTAGAGGATACTGTAGTGAATGGTAGTGCACTCCAGGAAATTGCCGCCATATTGCCTCATAATATTCACGGCCACATGTTAGCGTCAAATTAGTTGGAGCAGACATCCTTACGAAAAAAATGGATCAAGTTTAATATTGGGGCCCCAGTCTGGAGAAGCATTTTGGCAGACCTGGTTCCCAGACAAAAATTCCAATTTTCACCATTTTCTTACATGTTTTCTTCGTTTTTATCTAAATTAACGACTTTCCCTTCATTAAACGCTTGGATATTTTGGATATATTGTTATATGGTCACATTTGGCAGTCAGGGAACTCGACTGAGCATTTATGTTTGGCAGATTTGTTTATTAAAAAATTCCAATTTTCACCATTTTTTGTTTACATATTCCAGTATTTTGACTTCTGGTTCATGGGGATTTTGGATATGTTATTATATGAGTATAGTCACACTCAAAAAGACCAAAAGCAAATTTTGTTCACTGGACTAACAAGGAACTGCAGACTTGACACAAAAAAGCCACAAATAGGACCCCATTTCAAAGATATGTAGAAAATTTCCCCGAAAGCGAATTTGTTATATATTGTTCCCCAGATTCTGTCCAACAAAATAAAACCAATATCTTGTTAACAATTTAATATAGGTTCACCTTAAAATCTGAGTCTCAACCAGAAAATTACAGTTTTCACCATTTATTTTTTACATATTCCTGACTTTTCACCCAAAAATGACGACTTTCCCACCCTGGGATTCACGGGGATTTTGGTTATGTTATCATATGGATATAGTCACATTCAAACACACCAAAAGACAATGCATAGTGATTTGTTCACGGTTGGGTTTTTCTTTCCATCAGATTGACTAGACTAATAAGGAACAGCAAAATTTACACAAAAAGCCATAAATAGGACCCCATTTCAACGAGCTGTAGAAAAGTTTCCCCAAAGCGTATTTTAGCGTAATTTGGATATATTGTTCCCCAGATTCTGCCCGATAAATAACACCAACAACAGCTTGTTACCAATTTAATATAGGTTCACCTTAAAATCTGAGTCTCAACCAGAAAATTACAGTTTTCACCATTTTTGTTTACATATTCCTGTCTTTTCACCCAAAAATGACGATTTTCCCACCCTGGGATTCACGGGGATTTTGGTTATGTTATCATATGGATATAGTCACATTCAAACACAACAAAAGACATTGCATAGTGATTTGTTCACGGTTGGGTTTTTCTTTCCATCAGATTGACTAGACTAATAAGGAACAGCAAAATTTACACAAAAAGCCATAAATAGGACCCCATTTCAACGAGCTGTAGAAAATTTTCCCCAAAGCGGATTTTAGCGGATTTTGGATATATTGTTCCCCAGATTCTGCCCCACAAAATGACACCAAAAACAGCTTGTAAACAATTTGTTCTAGGTTCGTCTCAAAATCGAGTCTCAACGACCAGACTAACGTGTTTGTTGACTATGTGTTGTTATGAACGATCATGTGAAAGGTCACGGCATCAGGTGACATAATCCAGGGCTCCGAGTGGATGCCCGAAGTGAGCGAAAAGGGCCGCCGTGGTGCGGAAGAATACAGAACTCTCTGAGTCTCTTGTGGTTGAATCGTGCTCGAAGCAAGTCGTATTCTACTGGACTTCTACAGTTACAGTTGTTTTATAGGACGTTGGCCGAATCCAACAATTCATCAACTTCATCATCTACTATTCATTCTTCAAGCTACCGGTATCACGGAAAATGACCACGGACTCGCCCCAGAACACAACTCTAAACGGACCCCTCTTCTGTCCCGTTTGTGTTTCATGTTGGATATATAAATGCAATATTCTAGGCAGTTAGACTTTGGCACATCGCAGAAATTATAGGCAAAGTTCTAACAATAATTTAATTCGTCATAAATATCACCGCGATGTGGATTCAGTACAACCTTGATTGTTCCCCCATGAATGACCATACACTCAAATGACCAGGTTATGTGAAACTGGAAGCTTTTCTGCAACGGAATCAGAATAATGAATCGTTCGCCGTTCAATCTCTATTCCACACAGTCAATGTTCGATCGTGCATACAACAGTGTCCATGAACAATTAAAATTATAATTTGATACAAATATCAGAATATTGCATCGTTTAGCCTTTCTGTTTACCAGTTTACGCCAAGTGCGGCCAATACTGTGAGCAAAGTGAATTGTTCCAGACAAATATAGCACTAATATCGTCGTCGTCGAAAATAAATATCTTGGCAACCTTCCCGCAATGATACAGCCAGTGTCACCAGTCCCGAAACAACCAAGCAACATACGAGTAATACTGAAGCTGGTCGCGGAAATGACAATTAAAAACTACAGTTGAAGGGCAAACTACTATAAATCACAACGTTATGACAGCCATACGAAACCAAAAGCATTGTAGCTTGCATCATCCCATTGGCAATGTGTTCCATGTACTTGTGATAACTTCTGAGCAAGCGATTTTAGTATCAGAAGTCCGTTTGTAGCAACATACAAGTACGGTATAGCACGTACATGCCTTTATTGCTCGCAAACGATCACACAGTCACGTAAATATATCGGACACGGTATGTTTTTTATAGAGATCCCCATATATTAAAAATGGGCCATGCATTGTGTACAGAATGCTGTTCCTTGTATTCATTGCAAGGTCACTGCAAACGATACAGTCTGATATAGCTTAATCACGGACAGTCATTTTCCCGCCAAAACGCACGTGTTTTCACTGCTTGGTGTTATTGCGTACATTGTTGTCGCTCGTGCATGGTACATTGTATATATATATACATACATTGTATATATATATACAATTTTACTCGCGAGTCCCCGAATACACAATCGATCGTGTCAGTTTCAGAAATAAACTGCGTAGACGGGCGGTGTTAAATAGTATATTTCAATGCGATGTCGTACGTTCTATATTTAGCCCGATTCCAGGAATTCGCGTCATTAGATTAGATTAGATTAGATTTTATTTTGATAGTTCAGGTTATACATGTGTACATGAATACATATTATGGATATGTTTACAAGTTGAATCAATATAATACACAACAGTATATACATATTATAATTATAATAGTATATATTAAATATAAATATGTTATATGTTGGGTTCTGATGAGACAGTTAGAGTTCAGACTGTGTAAATAATTGATATATACCGTAAGAGGATTTATCAATTTTCTCAAGAATTAAATCATTTTATTTTATAGAGGTTGTCGTCAGAATATAAGGTAAATTATGTGGCAGAAATCTGTATAAAAATAGAAAGACTCATGTGACCTGAGACCATCAGGGATAACGCAAAAAGTTCTCTAAACGAGAACTTAATTCCATTGCGGTCCCTGGTGGCTTTCGGCACATGGGCAGTGAGTGAAGTTCGAAACTTCGGAGCACAATGTATAAAAGTATTTAAAATATATAACTTAAATAAAAGCCATTTCAGAACGAGACTTATATGGATAGGGAAAAGCTAGTAAAATAAGTCAATACGCAAGTAATGTACGGTAACTTCAACAGCCCTTCGCCACCTGCATACACGCACCACTGCCATGTATGGCCGGTTTTGGACTGGTCTGTCCATGACCGAAATATGGAAACCCGAAATACAGGCAGCAGTAACGATATATGCAACTGGCCAAATACTGTCATCGTACATTACAATATAAATTGAACTGCTGTATTGAGGAAATTCTAGTTAAAAGGTGATAAAATAGATTGTTCCTAGTAAAAGGCAAATGGGTTTTCTTCTCTTTTCATCAATTTCTCTAGTAGGTGTTGTTTAATGCAAAATTTCCAGTGTTTGAGATCAAAAGGGGCACGAGTATGGTATACTTTATCTAGACCATTCCACAGTTTCGCTCCTGTAAAATAGAAACTGTGGATGCCCTTGGATTTTACAGAGGGTAATGAGTATTTCAGGGTCATCAGGTTTACGTTTCTGGGAACAGCTTTGTCACCGCCCAATTACGCGAAGGATTTAAGTTTGAGGCGCTATAATACATTGTATTTTGTTTACAAACACAGCCCATAAACGACGTGGGATTTCCGATTGATTGATTGGGGTTTAACGTCGTTTTAGCAACAAAGCCATATCACGACTAGGCGACGTGGGATTTCAGAAGTGACTCGCCAGTTTTTAGTTCGAAATACGCGACGAAATTCGATGTGTAGCATGGCCGACCGCGGGTTGTCTTATTTATATCTAGAATACTAGATTACGCGATTGCATACACTCACCCATGCGTCAGTTGATGTATGTGGTGGTTGTTTATTGATGCTGTTGTGATTGGGGAAAACAATAAATATTAACACACGGACAGGTTAATGTGCAGACTAGCCGTCTGAAAAAAGAAAAACATTTGAGACCGGCAAGAAAATCTCAGCCAGGCCGGGTACCGGAAACAGAGACGTTTTTGTTTTGGCCTAAGCGATGTTAAAAGCATTCTTTGTTTCAGGCATCAGAGAATATTTGGTACTGATTATTGGTTACACTTGTTTGGTGTTAGAATCAGTTTGCGTTCGAATGATGTTGACTACGGTACCGGGTACCGGAACATATATATAAGATAAATCAACGTTAGAGTGATTACAGAAAACAACAACAATATATAAGAAAAATAAGTTAAAGGGGTACTGTACGCCAAATGTTGTTGTTGGTTTCTATAGTCTCCGAGTCGGAGAATAAGGTAACAATTTTTCCATTATTTGAAAGTTTGTTGAGTACGAAGTCATGTTACGGATGACAAATTTACCGGAATGCAAAAATACAAATTGTCGTTGTCGAGTAATTTTTGTAAAGTTTTCAACCAAATGAATCAAATAAAAGTTATGTTATATGCATACTAGTCCCATATAATCATTTAAGTTATTGTATCGTCGCTAGTCAGTGAGTGGCTTGAGTCTTCTCCCCGTATCATCATAATATTTTAAGCGATCGTGTGTGCGATCGGTTTAACAATCCAGTATCCCTCAATTACTGTTTTTGATTACGGTAATTCGTAATTTAATTGACGCCATTTTATGGCTCCAGTCATAAATTCAATTTATATCAAATTATTAACTTTTAAATTCTTAAATTTTAAGATAGCCTATTAACCTGAGCGTTTACAGAATACATCTTCGACTCAAATTACCTATGTTTCTATATATTATCGATATGAGATCGTTGTTGTCACCTGAAATTTAATGAAAATGGCGTACAGTACCCCTTTAAAGATCGATTATCTCTTTAAACAACAAATGTTAGATCGTTTCCTGGGTATTGAATAATACACATTAGTTGGAAATCCCAGCTCGGAAACAATTCTATCAATTAGTATTGGTGTTATTTCGATATTGTTTTATTCAATTAATGAGACACTTATTTGTTCTATAACTAGAACTTTTAGATAGAGGCCGCACAATATCTCCGATCTATTGTATATATTCTAATATTATATGCGAATCAAGTAAATAAGACCTAGAGTGTACGATATGCTTATTTTCAATGATTAAAAATTAAAATAACTGAAAATAATTACAAAACGCAAATAAAACAGATGGTCGTGAATATCAAGGACCATTATTGAAAGGCCGTAGCTAAAGAGTGGTATACATACCTCTCTTTTTAGCGCTAAAGAGCGGTATACCGCTCTTTAGCTACATGTATATGGGCCTGACACGATAAAGAACGGTATCCCGCTCTTTAGCGTTTTGTGCTAAAGAGCGGTATAGTAGGGTAATGTGGGGCATAATGCGACACATAAGCACATTAGACCCCATCATGCCGCTAAAAACGATGGAAGGGCACACATTAAACTAAATGTTAGATCAATATTTCCACTATATATATTAATACTCACACTTGCCTGGGAAGCACCAATTTCTGAACAGCATTACTCCCGTCGACGTACACAATCCGTCGCATTATGCCCCATACACGGGGAACAATGCGACACATTTGACATTACAACATCAGCATATACCGAACCTAATAAATGCAAGACGGTCTGCAGTTTCTTTTCTTTTGTGGATTGAAAGAATGTATAATCGTTATTTAAAGTCATAGCAGCAGACCAATGAGACATTTTATTGATTTATATGGCAGGTAAAATAGCACCATACAGTTTTGATTTCAGGAAAATGGCCGGGGTAGGGTTAACAATAATTATTTATCTATATCATGTTTTAATGTTTGGGAATGATCGAATATGTTTTTTTATTTCTTTTCTTTTGAACTAAGGTTACGATAAGATTTATTTTTCCAGGTTTGATTTTTTCTCTCGTACTGGTTGTACCCGAGTGTCGCATTATGCCCCACAACCAGACAACCTGTCTCTCCCCCAAATATGAGTGAATGTGAATAACCGATGTACATAGAACTGATCAACTTACTATATAACTCGTCTTACTTTACCAAAATACGCATGTAGCTTTGGTGATAGTGGTAAGATGTTCTCGTTTTAACATGTACAAGACCTACCGGAAGTTATAAACCATTCAAAAAGTGGGTCACCAAATGTGGGTACCCCTACTCCGGCGTTTCGCATGTGAGATTAAACAGTCATAATGATGTCGGTCCAATTGGGATTTTCACTTCTATAATTGGTCTTACTAAAATAATAAATGTGCGATTCAACTTCAGTCATGGAAAAAAGAGTGGTACCACTCTTTAGCTATATGGGCCTGATTACGATAAAGAACGGTATACCGCTCTTTAGCGGTTGGTGCTAAAGCACGGTATAACGCCCTTCAGCGTTGGCGCTAAAGAACGGTATACTGCTATTTAGTGACAAGCGCCAAAGAACGGTGTATCTGTCATACACTCAAAAGTGGTGTACACCGGCATATTTACATACACCTGATATCTCTTCCGATTTCCCCATAGCGTTACGGTAGACACGCCCCCTTATTCAATGCGTTCATAAACCTATGAACGTAACGTCACTTTCAATGTCGTTCATAGGTTTGTGAACACATTGGTCCCGGAAATCACCGGGGATTGTCGGACATTACCGACTGCTTGAGTATCTAGTCAGCCAATACGCCAAGGATTTGGTAGCAAACAATATGTAATCGAGGTTCACGATTGGATGGCTAGTCGCATCTAATCGCGAGCACGAGATGTTCGATTGACAATCAGATTGGTGGTTATCATATAATCCCATATCCCATAATATGTCAAATATAGCGAATTATCGAAATATGAAATACAACGAAAAAACGAAATATGAAAATACAGCGAAATAGCACGAAAAATCGAAATAGGAAAATACAGCGAAATAGGGCGAAATATAGAGCGAAATATAGAAATAGGAATTTTTTTTTATAAAAGAAATAACGGAGGTATTTGAAAAAGTGTTTTTCACGAAATAACGGTCATATTTTGAGAAGTGTTTTAAAGAGCTTAAGTATATAAATATAAATAATACACGGCGGATTCAACGTGGTCATGGGTTCATTCCTTATATATACCGCTATTTAGCTATACATGGTCCTGGCGCGATAAAGAACGGTCTTACGTTATCATCCGTACTGTCCGATATTTAGTGTCCGGCTATACAGAGCGGTAGGCCTATACCGCTCTTTAGCCCTCATCGCTAAAGAGCTGTATACTGTCATTTAGCCCTCAGTTCTTAAGAGTGGTATACCGCTCTTTAGCCACTCAGTTATTGAAAGGCACAGTTATTTTATAAGAAAAAAATTCCAAATAAAATAATATAAATATTAATTGATAGACTCGGGGTCTTCGATTCGTATATATTGCAGGCCTATACAGAGGATCTACAACGAGTCCCCAGTTTCTAGCGGAATTTACAAAACGAGTCCAGTAAATTAGGTCTGGACCGAAACTTTGGCGAGATCCAGACTAATTTAGGATACTGGTTGAATTTTGTAAATTCCGCTGTAAACTGCGGACGAGTTGTAGATTCTATTTATTGCATGATCCAAAACCTCGACAGAACATACATAAATCAACAAATGGGACGCGAAACTAACATCGGTTTCTACAAAACATATAAATCCTTAGTTAGACCTATGGTGGAATACGGATCATCCATTTGGAACCAGGCACGAAGGAAGAACAAAATAGCCATAGGAGTAGTCAAGAGAAGAGCGACAAAATTAGTATCTACCCCAGAATTTAAACAATTAGAATATGACGAACGAATAAAGAAACTTGGACAACCAACATTAGAATACCGCCGAGAAAGAAGTGATATGGTCCAACTGTACAAGATAAAATCTGAAACTCATCACAAAAATAAGTTTTTAATCGAATTCATAAATCGGTATACTAATATAAGGAACTCATATTAATGTAGTATACCGATTTATAAATTCAATTAAAACCTTATTTTTGGGAATTTATGTCCAGTAACTGTGAACTGATGAATTTTTAAATTACTCACATCCACGGGGCCGTCTCGATGAACCACACCAAGAGACCATAAAAAGAAAACAGAAACGCCTCTACACCTCTAAATTCACTAAAAAAAAAAGAAGGTTCATCCAACGCTGTAAAAACACGTGGAATCAACTCAATGAACTATGTCTAGATGCACCTGACGTAAACACCTTCAAATCCATAATTCAACGACTCCTGGAGGGAAAGAGAAAATAAATTCCATTTTAAATTTAACTAAAATACCAAAAACATGTTTTTAACGGACTGTAAATATTGTGATTTTAACAATGCTGCAAACACCATTGGCAATACGAACCGTTTGTGGAATTAAGGCTTAAAGGTGGATTATCTCTTTAAATAACAAATTTGAAATAGCTGCGTGGCTATCAAATAAATATGAACTGAAGACCCCTGTCCGGAAAGGCTTCTATCAATTAATATTGATTTTATTTCGAATATTTTATTATGAAATGAGACGATTAATTGGGATACTTTATTTGTCTATTTTTAGAACATACCATTCGGATGATACAATATATCGATAGAGAGCATTAGTCTGTTCCTATGGCTACGCACCGAACGTCAAATGTCCCAGCTTGATTGGTTGTATTGTTTTATTTCATAGTTATAAGCGATAATGTGTATAAATAACGTTTATTTGTGACAAAATTACGCAATAAAATTTCTGCTATCTGTTAACAGTAACTACTATTGTTCGTTAGCTAAACAACCACACCTTTTCAGACCAGAACATATTTGAAATAAAATCAATATTAAAGGTGGATTTTCTCTTTGTAAACAAGTATTATATAGTTACCGGGGTATACACTATTAATCGATCTGAATCGAAGACGGCGTGAATTACACATTTCAACGAGTGAACAATTTCCCATTTTTCCAAGTTCAGTCAAAATAAACATCTGGGCCAGGTCATCGTCGGGAGAAATAATATTTAAGTGATACAATTCTGAAAAAGATATTAACTACATGCAGAAACTAATTGTTGTGCATATTTATTTCTATTCGAGGTGGCAATTTTTCATCTTTATCAGCATTTTTAACGATAAGAGCGATGTTAATTGGGGGACTATATTTTATATAGCGCATTAAATTTAAAATAAAAGTCGTGAATTGGCTGAATGTTTTCTATGGTCATTTCGAAGATAATTACGAGGCATTTGTTTGTCTAATTAACGTTTTAAGTTCGAAGAGCATTATAATGGGGATAACGGTGTGATGTTTTGTGATACCGGAAAGGTACAGGGCGAATATACTGTGGCAAATACCCGTTAACTAAATTTGCCATAGTATATTCGCCCTGTACCTTTCTGAAATCACAAAACACCACACCGTTATCCCCTAATTATTACACTCCCAGGAAAGTATACATGTATCATGTTGTGGAAGAGATAATCCACCTTTAATTACATTTTTTTTGCTTAAATCACCACACTTGGCAGTATGGTAACACGTTAAATAATAGCGATTTTCACGATAGGCGTCATCAAATGTGGCCGGTGCTAATTTAGCGTCAGAATTTCAACACGGTCTTTCGCCATTCATTGGAGACAGTATTCATATATATATGTAGAAACGATGCCCGGTCGTTCATTTTTAACGTAAAATTGACGCAGGATGAAGTGCCGGCGTTCAAATTCCACACCCCGTGCTATAAATTATATTCACCATCTGCCACAATCAGAATAATTTACCATATATGTTAGGTATTCGGCAGGTTTGCACCTGCACCTGGACACAACGGCTCGTACGTTCTTTTTGGTGCATAAAACAAATAGTTATCGCCCCCATTGAGATTCGAACATTTAAAGTAATGCATGTCCTGTCGTCAGCTTATTTCGACCATTTTGTGGATGTCGGAATGTAGACAATTCAATCTGCTAGCTTGGCATTCTTATATATATAATAGTGAAAAAAATACGTGGCAACATTTTCCAAAATACATGCATACACTCGTACTTGTACCAAGTATACCCAAGTATACCCACGTCATTTGGACATTTTACAAGGGTACTGTACCCATGTAACCCGTGGTGCACGTACCGAAGTATTCCCTGGTGCCTACCAAAGTAAACCATCATACTTGTACCCAAGTTTACCCAAGTCATTTGAAGTAAATTTACAAGGGTAATGTGCTTATGTATACCACGGTGCAAGTACCCAAATGTACCCTGTCAGCTATTAAAGTAAACACTCGTTCTTGTACCCATGTATACCCAAGTTTACCCAGGTCACCTGTGACATTTTACAATGGTAATGTACCCATGTATGACATGATTCACGAACCCAAGTATACTGGTATCCACCAGAGTCAACACTAGTACCTGTACCCAAGCATACCCAAGTTTAGAGAAAAGACCGTTCAATCACAGATTTAATGAACTTTTGAAGTTTCCGACACTCCAACAACCGATTTCTGGCTCGCACATGCGCAGTCATTTGTATCAACAATTCTAGATGCATTCATTGGAACGGATTTTGAATTATCAAGGGACTCAGCAGTTAGTGTTCGTTTTTGGTGATATTAAGATTATATCCAAAATTTTGCGTTGCATTTAAACTGACGCAACATAATAATTATGTGACCTGAAAGTTGTGCAGTAGTTTTTGTGGAGTTATGACATTATGTAGAAGCCGAGTACATGTTGCTGTGCTGATGCAGTTATTGGTCTTTCGAATGAGTTATTGGACAATGCGTGTTCACCCATAGTTGAGCATTTTACCATAATGTGAACCTGGTTTCGTATTGTGATTCACTTAAGCACAGAAAGGTGAATCAGGCTGCAACGAGTTCAATGTGAGCTTCGACATGAATACCGTGTATGCTGCAACTGGATATTACGTGTCTGGAACTCCCAGCCACCAAAAACAAGTAAATTATTAAAGTTTTATTGAATTATGCTTTCAAACAGAAATAAACAGAATATCACATTTTATTTTTATAATACATGATGCCTAAATTAGAAGTTATATTGTAATTGTGAAGTAGATTAATGTAACCACAGTACTAACTGGATCTATGACTATAATAATTAAATAAATTGCTCATTTATCACCATAAATAAGTAAATAAGTAAATTAATAATACCTCATAAGTGTATGGGTCAAACTTTAAAGGTGGATTATCTCTTTAAATAACACATTTTAGATAGTTTCCTCGGTATGAAATAATATACAGTTGTCGCCGCGATTGAGTGAGACCGGGATTTGTCGCCCACTGAAAACCTGAAATGCCAGGCCCGATGGTAACATTCCAGGTCGTGAGCGGCGACAAATCCCAGTGTCTCACGCAAACAAGGGTGACAACTGTGTTGTTATATGGCGAAGGAGTACACACGAACTTCCTCAACGAAATGCCTAAGTGCGCAAAATATGTATCTATAATCCAGTTCGTATAGTTAATTTTATGTTGGAATCCTCGCTTTTTAGAAAATGAAACGTTCACATTTTGGTTCAATTAACACACCCATCAGTC
Organism: Siphonodentalium dalli; assembly: GCA_032622095.1. Classification (NCBI taxonomy): domain Eukaryota; kingdom Metazoa; phylum Mollusca; class Scaphopoda; order Gadilida; family Siphonodentaliidae; genus Siphonodentalium; species Siphonodentalium dalli. The sequence goes on along the minus strand of CP136061.1, from coordinate 82,951,902 downwards.
GCATGTCCGGTCAGTTTGCTGGTCTCATGGTGTGAATCGGTGCACGGAAAAAGGAGTAAAGCAATTTCTAAGTAAAGTAGCCATGCGGCAAAATGTTCGGTTTTTGTTGTAAATGAGCGTAAAGACGCAGGTAGGCGTGTTACTTTAGCAAAGGCTAAACTGTGAAACTAACACGTTATAGTGGTGCAAAAAGAAATTGACAACTGTTACATACTGTTACGCAACATAAGGGTAGTCTTTTAAAATCAGATGAATGTATAGCCGAAAGGAAATTGTCAATTGATAAAGAGTAAAGAGTGACTATTTTATCTTCAGAGCTCAGTACATAAACTTATTTGTAACTTGTGTACACCGTGTTTGCAATTGTCTGCAGTAAATACCAACTGCATAATAAGGTTTACCTATTTGTTCCACGGTATTCATTATTGATATAGATCATTAGGGTGTTCACATAGTTATTCTCCGAACGTCAAATGTCCCAGATTGATTGTTTATATCATTTTATTACATAGTTATAAGCGATAATGAGTCTAATTAACGTTTATTTGTGACAAAATTACACAATACCATTTCTGGTCTCTGTTAACATTAACCAATATTGTTCGTTACCTAAACAACCACACGTTTTTTTACCACAAAATATCCGAAATATTATCATTATTAATCGATAGAAGCAGTCCCGGTCATGGGTCTTCGATTCATATCTAATATTTCATGCTACGGGAACTATATAACACGTGTTTACAAAGAGGTAGACCATCGTCTCTTTCACACCAATCCAGTTAAATCCCCCCGGTTGCCCATACATTGTGCGTATCAGGAATAACATGAATAATACTAATATCCTATGCAATAACTGTTATTATATGTTATTTTATGAAATTCAAATTGTATGTATTGTTATTGTACAATTAAAATACAAGAGGTGTGCAGTCGAGTGCTAGCATGCCCCCACCGTGGCAAATTCAGCCCGCATTATCCGTAAACCCAACACAAAAGATTTTTAACTTTAAAGAAAAATTTGGACTAATTATATCGATATGGTGTCAAAAGAAGCTTGTACGGATACAATTCATATTTGTTAAAGTTATTAAGTCGGACAGAATTTTCTAAGTCAAAATAGGTCGAAAATGAAGTGTAATATTACGAAAAACAGTCTGAGCCAATCCCTAGCCGCATCATGTAGAGAGGGTAATGTGAGAAGCATGTATACCAAAATTAGTTGAAATCGAATCATATTTGTTAAAGTTATTAAGTCGGACAGAATTTTCTAAGTCAAAATAAGTCGACAATGAGGCGTAACTTAAAAAATAAAGTCGGACCGAACCGCAATTAGCATCACGCGGAGAGACCATCCTAAGGAGATTGCATACAAAACATTATTGAAATCGGTTCATAGTTGTTCGAGTTATGAGGTCGGACGGACGGACGGACGGACGCACAGACGCAGTCAATCCAGTATACCCCCATTTTCTTCGAACGTGGGGGTATAATAATCTAATCTAATCTGAATGCACCGTGTGGTATGGACTGTAGGGGGGGGGCACAGATATGTCCATGAGAAGAACTTCTTCGCTCTCGGTTATCGGTTCAGCTTCATTTGGGCGATTACCTTGCCAGTTTGATTCAACTGCTTCCTTTCGATTGTCATTGCTATCACAGAGCATTCAAAACCACGAACCATACATGTGCGATATGGATACTTCTTCTCCTTTGATCGATACCGCTGTGGTAGGATGTCAATGAGTCTGTCTCATAAGAATTATATGTTTTGCTGATAGACATTATGAACGATCAGATACCATTTGCATTTGCCAATTGTCATAAAAGCTCGAAACTCATTCCTAGGGACAGAAATCTCGTGAATGACCTGATTACAACATGTGTTGTCCACAGCGTGTTTAAAATATATCTGAGTTTAGGGAAATATTGAGCGCCTCCGGTCCAATATCCGATTGCATATTTAGTTCTATGAATATATTTAGATGTCATAATACAATGCACCAACAGTTGTGCTCACAATTAGTAATATGATTGAATATATTGAGATTGAAAAATACAATACATTAATAATTATTTTCACATTGAGTAATATCAATGAATACAAGACATTTGCTGTTAAAATGCTATTCAGTTAATACAACTTTATATTAACGTAATATGCGGATTCCATTGTAATTTGCAATTCGTATATGCATCCATATTGCATATGAATATTGTCTTTAGAAAAGAAAAAGCGTAATTTTTAACTAATGTTTTACTGTGTACCTCTTTCTATCTCTTAGAATAGACGCGCTACTTTATCGCCATGATATTGGGTGGTGGATATGATAGACCTGGCCAATCCACAACCCGAGAATTCATGAGAGCGGAAATGCTTCTTCAGTTCCTGGAATATCGTAGTATATGGATTCAATTGATGTTTTCTGAAAACGAAGTATCGCCTAATTGCAATACATTTTCCTGAAAATAGGCATGGCTATATATTGTGTTAAATTTTAAATATTTTCTTTAAATGTGATAGTGAACAATTGGACGAGGATAAATAGGCACTTTCTGTTCATGTGGAAAAATAACATATGGGGTATCAGGGTGGGGATACACTGCGTTACCAGGGGAGATGCAAGGAGAGATCAACTGTTACGCCAGGCGTGGGGTATACTCCCGATTGAGAAACAACACCATGCTCATATACACATAAACCAATGTCAGATGCATTTCGTCCCATATTTGTTGTGCCAAAATAACTATTAAAGACAAAATAACGTATACATGCTTATTAAAATCAGCTTGTCTCACCAGCACAATTGCAACACATCAGAAAACACAAGGGGAAATACACATTTATATCAATAATAGCTGCAGTTCAGTAGTTTTACCATGCTGTGGTTTCAGCAAACGCTCACTAATTTTTCGGCAGATAGCAACATAACTTTATTCAAACATAATATGGAGTTATTCTTCCTGTATAGTTGATCAAAATCAGCCAACTTAGAATACTCCATCCACATTTGTGAGCGTTTCTGTGGATTCATAGCGTTTGAGCGTTTCTATGGATTCATAGCGACTGAATACCATCAAATTGCATGTGAGTATTCCTCGTTTTCATCAACATTTTAAGAAAATTGGGATTTGACAGCAAGGCGAAGGCCAATGGCTATAGCCATATCTAGGACAAAGCGTTTCGCCAACTAAGTTTGTGCATCGCCACGTTACATGATTCAATATTATCAGACTAACGAGAATCATGATTACATATCGAGCTAGCAATAATTCGCGCGTGTATCAATGCCATTCAGTGCGATGTCATCGAGTCATTCCCTATCAAATCAGTCTAAACAGAAAATCCAAACCCTACCCGTTAAAACATATGACTACCCTAGGCTCCTTCATTAATTATTCTGAACTCAGACTTATGCCGTATTAGCATTATCATTACTGATGATCTATCTCTTCCCATCAACATTTTCAGCAGTAGCAACAACAACCCATGTTATTATTAATTCCATAACAAATAAAATCAAAAGACGCATTTATATTTAACTTATGCATTTTAACAAGCTTATTGAGAACAAAGTGGAAATAATCTATTGGACGTCTTTGCTACTCAAAATATTATTCTACATCTCTAAGCCAATACAGATAACCCAGGGAAGAGACACACCATCACTATACAAACCTAGCCAACATATTTCTTCCTTATGTTTTATACAGTTACACAATGTACCTAACGTGCATCGACCGATCGCACCTCGCGACAGCAATAAGCGAGAGAGAGAGAGATGTTTATTCCTCAAAAAATGGAGACAATATGATACAATATATACATACACAAATAAACTGTTGACATATATACACAATATAATTTAAAATGACTTAATTCCTCAAATACCAAATAAGACACCAGGAGGTCGGATGACTTTAGAGTCACCATATCAAAGACCGAAGAATAGCTCACATAATAATAATTATAAATTTATTGCTGAAATAATTACTGCAAGACAAGATGTTAAGACATCCATGTATTGTTCAGACCGCGCATAATTCGCAAATGAAGCGGACGCATTGTCCGAATAGCTGCTTCTCGTCGCAGATGAGGTGAATTTCTGCGCTGATGCATCCACCGAAGCAATAGGCTAAGAGGGTTTCTTCTGACATTGCTTCCAAGAAGTTGAACGCATGTATTCCAAATCGATCAATTATGGAGTACCAGAATGTGTTCCGCGTTATCAAAGCGAATTCAGACGAGCATTTACTATACATATGAAACAATTGATTCGAATAATTTAGTTTGCAATGATAACATACAGAAGCATTATCATATGTCGTTCTGTTCAGAGTGCGTGCCACGATAACACAGTTGGCGAAAAAGGCTGGTTCGTCTCGACATGTAACCCAGAGTTTCCAAATGGAAATTGGATCAGGCTTGACCTTAAAGAAGAATAGCATATCCCCTTGTGCATAATAACTAGTTTCACGACAATAGTGAGCAGTGAGGCGTTCCTTTATAGTAATTTTCCACATTGATATAGTCGGAAAAGACCCTGTAGTTGCAAAATGTAAGAGGTGATCATATAGGTCATATTTTTTAAGAACGTTTGTGATCGCCGCAAGAAAACCCGTGGGTGGACGGGCATATAACAACATCGCATGGAGATTGAACACAAATATTTCCAAGGCTTGTCTATGACCGTATGGCAAGTTGATGAGCGACCCCAGAAACAACAGTTTTCTCCTCTCTAGTTCATACTGAATTGGCAAGACACCAAGCAAGGAGAGAGAAAGAATTGTACTACTTCTCTTAGAGATAAGTTGCATGTTTTTAATGCACATGCGATATGCTCGTTCAAAGCTAAGGTTATTCGTAGATGAAAGGCTCCACCACATCTCGCAACCATACAGAGCTTTAGGAAAGGCTACCTGACTAAACAGTTTAACGTTTGTCAGAGGAGTGAAATCTTTCGAAACCGGGGCGCGACAAGCGGCAACGAAGCATTTGCGTAGCATTTGAGAAGCGTGATCAATGTTCGGGATATGGGAACTTCTAGAATCCTGGAGTATGCCCAGATGCGTTACCTGATCGGATTCAGATATTGCACAGGGTCCCATTACAAATTATTTATCTGTTTTGAGCGCTGCTGGTTTGCGAGAGGTGTTGAAGATAACGATTTAACTTTTTTCGTGAGAAAATTGGAACCTCCACTTTAAACTGTAGTCGTAGCATATGTCAATGAGTTTTCGCAGACCGTGCTCTGTCAGTGATGTTATCGTGATATCGTCTGCAGTGGTCGGACACGAGCATGTCAGCGTGTTTATATGCAAACCATGAGGTGAGTCAGACAATGACTTAACAAGGTCATCAATACAAATAAGGTACAGGAAGGGAGATAAAAAAACTCCTTGTCTGGTACCTTGCTCCATTTTGATTGAATGTGTTATAATTCCTTCGTACAATATATAGCTCTCCACATTTGAGTACATGTCAATAAATAATTGGAACAAGTTACCTTTTATTCCCATCTCATGCAATTTGTAAATTAGGCCCTCGTGCCATACACAGTCAAATGCTTGTTTCGAATCAAGAAAAGCTGTGAATAAGCGAGACCCATTCGATTTGGCATAGGCTATGCCTTCTTGGAGTTCGAAGGCAGTTACCGAGCAACCAACTCCTTTCTGGAATCCATTTTGTAGGCTACTCGGAAAATGTTTGAAATTATGGCTCTCCTTAAGTCTTTGAAGAATTATATTCTAATAAATCGTATATAATGCAGGAAGGAGCGTGATTGCCCGGTAGCTGTCTGGGTTTTGAATAGGTTTCGGATCTCCTTTGTATATTGTCAAAACAAGACCTTTCTTCATATCAGATGGGATGTGAGCAAGCTTAAACATGGTTGAAAATAACAAACATAAAGCAGTGCGAACATTCAATGGTGCATTTATAATGTGTTCATTCGACAAGTTGTCAATTCCCCCTGCTGTGTTTAGTTTTAGATTTCCAATTGCTTTATTAATCTCGACCAGTGAGACAAACCCTGTGAGATCATTAGTTCCTTCATTTATTTGATCGGAATCGAGAAATTCTTCTATTTTCGATTTGACAAATAACTCAAACTCCTTATCTTTATGGGTTGAACATTTATAAAGTTCTGCAAAATAGTTTTGCCATTCTAAAGCAATGTCCAGAGGATCTCGATACATAATGCCATTAAATAGCATTTCCGTTCCTGGGCGCACACTGTTTCCAGTATTGGGACGGACGGATTTCCAGAAGGCTTTGTGATCGGAAACTGCTTGACGTTCTATTTTATAAATAGAGTCCTTGAAATAAGATTTTACAGCTAAGCGATGGGCTCTTCGGAAGAAACGTTTTTGGTCTCTATAGGCCCGATACATTACGTTGCTAAAATCTGTGGGTCGCCCTGAAGTAATCCACATTTTTCTATGTGTTATCATAGCTTTATGTAAGTGTTGAATGTCACGGCCCCAATATGGTTTGGAGTTTTGTCGACTGTGAGGTGTGGGACTTGCCATTTGAGCAGCAGACAACATAACGCTAACTAGGCTTGTGTAAGCTGCATCCACTTCACTCTTGTTGCTGAGTACGCTTGGTATATGTGAGATACTATCTAATACATAGCTTTTATATAATTCAACATCAAGCTTTTGCCAATTTATTGGTTTTCGATTGGCGCTTTTGGAGTTATTGGTCGTTAGAGAGGGAATGAGAGTGGTGCATCTCACTGGTCGATGATTCGATGTGTTGGTAGCACTGTCATCTAATATCTCGTTATTAGATATAAAATCTACTCTACATTCATGTATGATAATGTGATCTAGAAGAGAAGATGATGAATCATATGAATAAGGTACGTATGACACAGTTGGGCCTTTGCAAGTGGGTAACACCATCAGAGATATCATCTGATGTTGACTTAAGAAATGTTTAAGCCCAGCCGATATGAAGGATCGCTTTGAGCCCAGGCTAGTGGGAGGAGCGTTTGATTTATCGAGATGGGCATTAAAATAACCCATTAGAACGATTGAGCCATGAGACGAGAATACATTAATTAGATCTGTCATATCTGATAGACATTGTGCGTGCAATTCGTCTGGGTGATTAGCACCAGGAAAATACACTTGAAAGATAAATAAGAACTGGTTGTATTCAAGTCTAAGTCGAATCCCAATGATTCGTTCATTATCCACGCTGACTGTTGAGGTATTCTGGGACTTAGATTTATTTATGAGAAACGCTACTCCATCCCGACAGTAGCTGCCACCCGTTTTCGTTACAATGACTCTGCCACACTTAGATATACTTGTGTAATTTGGGTGGATCGTATCTAGAAATGTCAAAGTGTTTGGATCTAGCCAATGTTCAGAAATTCCAACCACGTCATATACTTGATCGTTTAACAGTGAAGTAAGATATGAAGCGCTGGATTGGATACCGGTTGCATTCTCGTTGAACAGTTGCACGGCCCTACGTGATTACAAATCAAGTCGGAGTGACATAAGTCATATAATAATGTAAGAGTATAGAAGGAACATCAGAGAGTACAAACTGTGAGGTGTAATTATACATGTGAATATGATGGCATAATTAACATCAAAATAACAAAAAATCATTGAACCACATAATAATGAAAATAACCATGTGAACATCTGAAGCGGTCTGTCGACCCGATATAACTATATTTTCAAAACTGTGTCTCGATGTCTCTCTTCTATCTATCTTTGCATCCATAATCTGTCCTCACAACTATGAATACTAAACATGAATCAGCCTGCCTCTCGGTGTCTCTTTTCCATTCTTCTAAACTGTTCTCACAACTCTGACATTATCCGTGCCGAGTTCTACGGTGATGTCGATTCCCATCGCAGCCGCCACTCCTGCGGCCTTCTCAATTCCTTCATAGTAAGTCGGTCCTGGAGAAACAAAGGGGTATATAACAAAACAAACAATAATGCACTTATTACGGAATGACAATAAACAATAATAAATAAGTGGTCTCGATTATTATTGCTGCTTTGTGTGTATTTTATGTCGGGGGGGGGGGGGTAGCGGAGTAGCCCAAGTTATTGGCCCTGGCTAAATTTGACAATTTGATTATTCGTTTCCGCCTACATAGGGAACCACTTAACGACGCATGGCAGAGGATTTAACAAATTAGTATATGGAAATGTATGATATGGCAGATTTACAGGTTGCCAGCCTGGTCCCTCCGTTGGCTAACCAGGAGAGGTTCAACAGTTAGTTGAATTTATTTCAGGAAACGACAAGTTCTTTTCATGAATGATGGGCGATAATTCTGTAAAATTGTTCTCAATTTCAATAACGAATAGCGTGATTTAAATTGGAAATAGAGCCTCGCGTTCTGTGGCAAAGGTATTACATTCTATGAGGTAATGTAGTTCATCGCCCACCTTTCCTTGATTACATAGGGCGTAAAATCTTTCTTCTTTTGGCATATTTAGCCAAGTTCCGCTATCAATGGGAAGGGTGTGACTTCGGTTCCTGGATCAAGCGAATATGAAGACAAACGTTTGAACTTTAGACGACAAGTACCGTTCGAATTAAAATTTAGTCTTGATTATGGAATACAATGAGCCTTTTCTAGAGTTGAGGATATCGGTATGCCATTTCTGAATAAATTGATTTTTGTTCAGCACATTTTGAACACGTCCATGTATTGTGTTCAAATTGAAATAACATTGGTTCTTCCATATATTTGACATGCCACAGTTGTCAAGGGTTTCCTTTACTAACGAAAGCCAAGAGGGACTGGATCGTCCCTCAGAATGAAATTTATGCAACTATATATTATATGAGAAAGTTTAACGGTTTCAGTAGATACTATACATCTGGATAACTGCCAGTCTCATCGCAGACCATGTAATTTGGTGTTGACGATTTGAAATTCAGAAACAACTTCAAGAATTTTAAATGAACTTATTCAAGACACTTTGGGGATGTAATGGGCCCCATTCCCAATGGAAATAGTCAGGTTTATAATGGGCCCCATTCACAATGGAAATAGTCAGGTTTATAATGGGCCCCATTCCCAATGGGAAATAGTCAGGTTTATAATGGGCCCCATTCACAACCGTATATCAATAATGGTATAACAATTTTATCAAATAATTCATTTGTGCATGTTATAGAATTTTTTTTCAAACTCAGTCTAATAATATCATACATGGCTCTATATGCATTCGAGCATGCATGTTTCCTTGCTTTTATGAAAGACCCAGTTCTGAAAAACAGAACACCTAAATAATTAAATTCATCAACAATTTTTAATGGATACTGCTTTGGTTTACGTTTAGAAAAATACATCAATTTAGTTTTCTGGACGTTCACTTTCAGTGGCCATATGTCGCAGTATATGAAGCTGATATTGCAAGTCTCGTGGTGATTCGGCAAATAGGACAGCATCGTCTGCGTAATGTATAATGAAGAGTTTCATGTATATATGCAAATTAGTTGTTGCTACTTCAGCAGATACTTTTTCATGCCTTTTCCGTGTGTGTTCGAAAACTTTCCAGATCATTGAGGTAGAGTAAAATAAGAGGGGTGAAATGTTTACCCCATTGTCTAACCCCTATATATGGTTTATTGTGGTTGAAACTCCACCATTATCCTTGATTTTATATTGTTATACATGATTTTCTTACACATAGAATCTACCCCTGTGCCACTAAGTTCTGCCATAAATCATAGCCCGTCGTGCCACACCGAATCAAAAGATATATAAAGGCACAGCATAGTTTATATCCGAGTAAGGATGAAAGTTCTATAAGAGAATTAATAATTATTAAATTATCACTGGCGGAGAAGCCTTCTCTGAAACCACTTTGGTTATCTTTAATCAAAGAACAAGTTTCGGAATATTTTTTTAAGACGATTATTAATTACAGCAGTGAATAATTTACCGCAGCAGCTAAGTATGTCGATACCGCGGTAGTTACTTGCATTTGTCTTAGAACCTTTATTTTTATATATAGGGACAATATCGCCCATGAGACAATATTTGGGTATATGTCCAGTAATGAGTATAATGTTGAATAGTGCAACATAATTGGCAACATTACGTCGCGTGAGGCCTTCATACATTCGTTAATAATAAAATCACTTGCTGACGCTTTATTATTCGCTAAATGTTTAGTACAAACCTCAATCTCATCTGATGTAATTGGTAAATCTAAATCACAATTGTTTTCTGTACATACCTTTGGTTGTGGGTTATCAATGGACTTTGGTGGATTTTTCTTTGCGGCACAGGAAATCCATTTTACATTGGATATTATTTAAATGACTCTGTATTGACTTACTAAGTGTCTGTTTATATGTTGTTTTAAAGCCGTGTCATGTCTGCCTTTTTTGCAACGTTGTTTGGCTTTACGTAGATTTCTCCAGCGCTATCTACATTCAGAATTGAACCACATATTGCCAATGTTCTTGGAATACTGTTTTTGCTTACCTCTGATGCCAAATGTTGTTCGTGCTGCGTCCTTTAGTACCCCAGATATTTCCGCGACTACATCGCTAACAAACTCTTCGGACTACTCGTTATTATTCTCCAAATTTTCAATTATTTTCATCCCTTCTTGGTTTCAAATAAATACAAACTCAGATGCTTTATCCGGGTTCCATGTATTGATGGCATTTCATCCATTATTACGAGTGTTGTATGCTTGTCATGGGCGGATTCTCTCACACTGAATTTCAATGTTAAGGGTTATGGGCGTCGGAATACAGGGAACTGAAACTAAGAACTTCAAAATCGAACACAAGACCGAGCGCGTTTAAACTACAAAGTATATAGTCCACAACTGATGCATTTTACAAGTATATGTTCCGTTTCCTTTTTAATGACCTACTCTGCCGTTTAAAATAACAAATTCATTATATTTGCAGAAATCTAAGAATTTTTTTCCAAAACCGTTTTTCATTATATTCATGCCAATCTGTTGTGCGGTATGTCCATATTCAATAAGTTCGGCTTCAACATCTGTAATCTTATACTTACTGTAAATTTAGTTTTTCAGTTTCGTCGATTGTTAAATAATCCATGTCAGTTGCCGTACAGGCATTGACATCGCCTGTTAGTTAGATTTCGTTAATGCTATTATGGGTTATTTACAGAATATCTGGAACTGTGTGGTGGGATATAGACAATGCCCATAATCAAATCATCGCTCATTTTAGCATGGCGGCTTATTTTAACCCACAGTAGGTATTTGCAATCTGTTTTTATAATTTCAACAAACTCACTAATGCATTGTCTGTCACCAGATTTTCTGTTTGAACACTTATAACGGGTTTTCATTTCAAATACATAACCGGGCAAATTCAAAGTGTCACAATCATCTGTCTTAGATTCTGATAAACACAATTAGTCAAATTCATTACACAAGTCCTAAAATTCTGGACATATGAGACTTCAACCATGCCATCAGGAAATGTTTTATGATTTGCAAGCTATATTATCTTTATAAAAGGTGAATTGAGTTCTCTCGCTTTCATTATATATATACAGACGATTTAAACAAAATAGTTTATTGTGCAATGTGTACATTGGCATAGCACCAGGTACAGGCAACGGAAATAACAAAAGCCCGGACCCGCCAACAGCAAATAACTAAACAATACACAACGTGACCAACACAAAAGTGCAAACACCGACACTCAGGGGATATAGAGGTCTGCTTGTGTATTTTGTAACTCATGGTTTCATGTGGAATCTACTGGTGGATTTGCAATATTTGTGGACTATCTAACAAATGTCACAGTTCATCTTATGGTACAGTGCATGATCACCAAACAGAAGAATTTCAATGTGTATATTCACAAACAATTCATGCAATCTTTTAAATAGTGTACCGCTTTTTTGACTATACAAAGGACAGTAGAACAAGTAATGCTGAGCATTATAACTGGCGATGTTTGTTTGTTGACAAACATGAATGGTACTGTAACTATACTACTTACATAATAATGGTTTTGACATGCGAAATCTAGAGAGTTATCCATAATGAATATAAGAACATAGCCTATTTATCTTTCCATGTTCATGCTTTTACAGACATTTTAAACGTGCAACATAATAAGATTGATAAGGACAATCAAAATGCTACTAGCTTACAATGACTGACAATGAAGATAATGGTAAATATATACTATACATGTACCTCCTTTGGTTGCTACTAGAGACCAATTGTCTCTGAATGCGACCCCGTCGATGAACGATGAATTGTAGTTGTTTGTCATGTAGTCTTTGAATGGCGTGCTTAATTGTTGTGCTACCGTGTCCTGGAAATGCAACACGATGCGATTATCATATTTCTATCAGTTTTGGTGACCCGCCCGTCCCTATTTCGGACTCAAACGGCGCCATTTTGACATCATGAAACCACAAACTTAGACTCACTATGGAGATGAATATATATAAAATTGTTGAAAATTGGCGAGTTTACAAATTCATATCAAATTTAGGGCCCCCAATATCTCTCACCCACACGGCACCAATGTGGCGTATTTAAACCACACGGTTAGATTTCTCGAATCACGGAGACGAATATGTATCAATCTGGTGGAAATCTTCGCTAAATATATTGTTTATCGATGTCTGTGTCTCTCTCAACCTATGTGGACCCCTGTCTCGAATGGCACCACTTTTGACATATTTAAACAACACAATTAGACTCCTGATATCATGGAAATAAATATTTATAAGTTTGGTGCTAATAGGCGACTAAAATTGTTTGTATCAAATTTATTGCTCACCCCACACCCCACACCATCTCTCACACAAACGGTACCAACATAGCGTCTTTAAATCACATGATATGATTCCTCGCATCATGTATAAGAATGTGTATCAATTTGGTGTAAATTGGCGCTAAAATTATTGTGTATCAATTATGGTGCCGCTCTCCTTTTCAGTGCACCCCAGCCTCAATGACCCCAATTTTTTTTTTTTTAATTTTAAGCCACACCTTTAGACTTCTCATACCATGTGGATGATTTTGTATAAGTTTTGTAGCAATCGGTGACTAAACCAATTCTTATCAAAGTTAGTGCATACCCCCCCCCCCACAATTCCACACACAAACGTCACCAATTTGGCGTCTTTAAATCACACAATTAGATTCCTTGTATCATGGAGAAGAATGTGTATCAATTTGGTGGAAATCGGCGCTAAAATTATTTTTATCAATGTGATGCCACTCTCCCTTTCGAATGACGCCACTTTTGACAGCTTTAAGCCACCCCATTAGACTTCGCATACCCTGTGGATTATTTTGTATACGTTTTTGTATAGAATGAGCGAGTATACAAATTCGTATCAAATTTAGGGCCCCCATATCTCTGATCCAAACGGCACCAATTTGGCGTATCTAAACCACACGATTATATTTATCGTATCACGGAGACTATGTATCAATCTGGTGGAAATCGGCGCTAAACATATTGTTCATCTTTTTTGTGTTGCTCTCACTCTCTATGCACCCTCACTCGAACGGCCCCACTTGTGACAGCTTGTGACATCCTTAAACCACACAATTAGACTCCTGGTATCATGGAGATGATTATTGGTAAGTTTGGTACTAATCGGCGACTAAACCAATTTTGATCAAATTTAGTGCGCACTAACCCCCATCTATCACCCAAACAGCATCAACATGGCGTCTTTAAATCACACGACCAGACTCCTCATATTATGGATAAGAATGCATATCACTTTGGTAGAAATTGTCGCTAAAGTTACTGCGTATCAATTTTGGTGCCCTTCTGCCTTTCAGTTCAACCCTGACTCGAATAACGCCACTTTTGACAGATTTAAGCCACACCATTAGACTCCTCGTGTCATGGGGATGATATTGTATAAGTGTGGTGGCAATCGACGACTAAACCCATTCTTATCAAATTGAGTGCCCCTCCCACAATCTTTCAACAAACGACAGAAATTTGGAGTCTTTAAATAGCACAATTAGATTCCTTGTATCATGGAGAAGAATATATATCCATTTGGTGGAAATAAGAGCTAACAGTAGTTTTATCAATTTTGGTGCCCCTCTCTTCTTCCGTGCATCCCTGACACGAATGGCGCCACGTTTGACATATTTAAACAACATCATTATATGCCTCATATCATAGGAATGATTGTATAAAGTTTCGTGGCACCCGCACCATTATCTTTCTCGTAAAAAGTTACCCCTTGTAGACCCCTTTGGTGCCATCTAGATGGTCCCTGTGAATTTCTATAGAACACAGACAGAAAGACAGACATTAGCAAATATATATTAAGATTATATATGAAATATGTATATTATGATGTATAAAATAGGGTTACACTGGACGGATACGCAGCGCAACACTACATAAGACGATGTGATGTCGTGGATACCATCATCGCTGCCTGGATGGATACGCAGCGCAACACTCCGTGAGACGAGGTGGTCACGTGGATACAATCATCGCTGCCTGGACGGATACGCAGCGCAACACTCCGTGAGACGAGGTGGTGTCGTGGATACCATCATCGCTGCCTGGCCCGAGTTAGATTCCCAAATATGGGAGACAATCGGGCCAGTTCAATAAAAAGTAAGAAGTTGTACCCGCTCAAGGAAGCAAGCACATTTTAAGCAACCCACACGGATAGTGATTCCGTGTCTCTATGACTATGATATATACTAACGGCTGTCATAATGTCTCATATAAGTAATTATTTACTGAATAATATAAGTTTACTAATGTAATTATAGAGAATTGTTTTATTAACATTGTGTGATTCGGCAATATGACTTTAAGCTGTCTAATTGCATTTATGAAATCAAGATTATTTACCGAATGTAAGCTTACCAATGTAATTACAGATCATGGATTTATGAAAATTGTGTGATTCCGCAAGGTGACTTTAAGCTGTGTAATTGTATTTATGAAATAAAGATTGCTAATTATAATCACATCCTAGTTAAATTATTTAAATTAGAAAAATTCGATACATATTGGAACCTTTACAGTGATGTCGGCGCGACGTCGCCATAAAGAATTCCACTTGCGCTCTTATGTATTTATCCTATTTAAATACATTTGCATTTTGGACAGATTTGCCAAAACACTACACAATGAAGTTGGTGTAATGTTTGCTAATCATATATATCGTTATCACAATAAGTTACTCACGTGTGTGATAACAAACACTAGATTTCCATTTTGTGCATTATCCAGAAAAGTAATCAGGTTTCCAGCTCCGACCGTAGTATAATGTGTATCCTGGCATGTCGACCCTGTGATCTCTCCCTGCATATAAGTGTGGTACGGTCAGATCAGTGTTCATTCCATAATCGATAGTATATACGCATATTATTAAGCTATATGTGGGAAACATCAGTGCCCATATGTATGTCAGCCGACCTTAGTAGTATGGGTATCCTGACATGTCGACCCTGTACCTGTCCCTGCACATACATGTAAGTTGGTACACTCGGGTTAATGTTCAGTCATTCAGACAATAGTCGACATTTAGAATAGTCATGTTTCGCATAATAAACTGCTTATGATAAGAATAGCTAATCGTAGCTTTCAATTCTTCGTAGAGTTCAAGGTGAGTTTTCACAAAACACACGAATATAGCTACGATTTGGTTGTTTGCGAGATCTCCATTAAAACGATTTCGCAGAAACAGAGTCTGTTTGTGAGAAACTAGTGTCGTTCAAACTATTTCTACTGGCAGTAATGTGATTTGGTTATGTTTGTCTTATTATGTGGTACTTAATTATATTGTTATTCGGTCGAAATGCTAAAAATGACCCAAAATTCTCTGTTAAAGTTTTTTTTCTCTGTTGATAAGTTATCATTGGGTATCTTTACTGATATCCCGGTTGACCTTTGGGGAACTTTTTTGTATTCAAGATGGCCGCTGAGTACCCAAATTTCTAAAATTGTTTGTAAATCTCGACAATGTCAGCGTCACTAGATGACAGAATACGTGTATTATGATATCATGTGACAAATAAAATAAACTGGACAAAGTCAACGACAAGATGGCTGCCAAAATGGTCGCTCTCATTCGTCCCATCATAACTGTTGCATGACTATAGAGACAGTGCTTCCGATATATGACGTGTTCTCTTTATTATGTACCAACATGTTATTAGGAGAGAACCAAATGCATTATATTGGCATATGTAAATCAACATTGGTAAATTAAAAAATTAAGACATTTTAGTGTATGTTCAAAAAAGAAAAAGAAAATCACAAACAGAAATTTACACAAAAACCCCCAGACAAAGTAAATCAATAATAGCAAGCGAACATGGACAATAGGAACTAAAACAAAACTTATCTTATATAAATAATTAATTGACATGTATCCCTGTTTTGTACACTTGGGTGAGTGTTAGACTGCAATCGATAATTTATATTCGCGCTGACGGATAGTGTAAATAATTGTCAACAAGTCGGAATGAAAATAGAACCAGACAAATTAAAAACAATGTACGAATCGAAACAATGAACTTGAAAAACTAAACAAAGCAAATAGAATATACGTTCATAACGTTGTCATTTCTAGGATTAATGCAGGTGTCTACATTGTATAAACCACGAAGGGTATCAATATCGATCGATAGTAGGAAGGGTGAAAAGTGTAGCTAACCACGGACAGAGATCTATACCAGTACCGTATCTCTGTGATGATATACACAGGGCAGTGGGTCAACGCATTCGTTTGGACCATGAACAAAATACAGCACATCATGGCCAATACTATCTAGAAATGCATAAGTGCAGATTAATGCTATATCAGACAATGTGTCACATACATAGTCTAATTGTCTGCCAACGTTCACTAACACGATTCTTATACCACTATGTTTCAAAACTCAGTCAAGAGTAAAATTATGTTCCAAAATAGATCTAAGTTACTTTCAGCAGTTGAATATGAACCGACATAGGCTCTAACGTTCAGATCTGAGAAATTGTACAAAACATACATGTCGGCCCACACAATGTTCACACCTCCAGATCATTCTAGTATGTTATCATATGCGCAATATCACAGCAAACACAATAACTCGATATATTATTAAAAGAACTCAAATAAGTCAGAATTTCATAAGCCACTCTTTCACTTACAGCGCAAAAGAAAATGAAAAACACTAGTCCCGGAGCTAATATGGGTACCCTTGCACCCCCCATTGGGACTTAACTTCACCCCAATCATTTTTCCTTATTATGTGCTTCAACTTTTAAGCCATGTTAACACGACAAAATGCGGCCGTGTAGACACCAGACAAGATGGCGTCCGTCATGGCCGCGGTTATTCAGACTAGGCACTAAGTCAGTTTGATGCAAATTATAGCGGGACAATCTAGAAAAATGTATGCAGTATAGATATGTTAGTGAATCTAAGACATAATGCGACTTTTGTAAAATTGAAACTCCACATCCAAGATGGCCGCCAACATGGCAGCCGGAAGTTGAACATATGACATTTTTTCACTATTATCTTCTAAATCAGTTTATGCTGTTTGCAAATGGTTAAGAAATATGACTTTATTTTGTATTGTTTATATTAACTGATAATTGGAGCAATGAAATATGTAAGTATTGGGGTCCTAGCCCCTTCCGATACCTCAAAATTGTGATTCTAGCCATATTTCAACAAGAAATGAACAGAACTTTGTAATATAAGTGAGGCATATTATTACCTATCCATATTCTAACTCAATGGAACCAAAATTGTTACTTTGGCTCAAAATGACTGCCAGAATTGCCGCCAAAATATGGAACATTGTAGACTTTGCCTAAGCGTGTCCTGCAATCGCTTATAAGTTGCGGTTGATGAATTATATTAACTATTCTGCGTTCTATACATTGAATACTAACATGTCTGATGCACCATGGCTAATTATTACTATTGTCACCACTGACATTACCAGGAATATTTGATTTTTCCCTCACAAACTTGTCATAAATATCAGCAAAAAATCACTTTTCAGGTTTGGACAATGTTTTCAAGTAAAATGTAACCATCATTGGCATGAAAGGCGTTTATTGTTTTGGTATATCTTAAATGTATCATACTACGGTGTTTATAGACCAAATTGCTCAAGATGGCATCCAAAATTTGTACATATATCCAGAATAGTATTCTCTGCGCTTTCCGAAAAGGTTGCAACTTATGACTCACTTGGTTCTTATACATGCTAGTTAATAAACTGCCAACTATATATTCTATTTTGGTTGTCCCAGTATGGATTTTTTCCGAGACCCTCGTGTGTGATTCTGGTCATTTTATTGAAAGGAAATGGGCAGAACTTTAAGAGAGAACTGAGATGAACCCTAATATGTGGCTATCCTGGCTAATTAGGATAAAACATTATCAACTGGATACAAGGTGAATGCCAAGAAGGCAGCCATGGAGTCACTGTGTATTCATTGGTGATGTGAATAGGGTGGGGTGTGCATGGTGAAATGTATATATATACAAGGAGTGGCTGTATTGTCACGTGTGGGGTGAATCGGTATACATGTATTGACTGTATGGTGTATGGTTGTGTGTACCCAGTACGGGTGTAACCGATGTGGCTGTATGGACATTGATGTGGTGAATGGATATAACGAGAGTAACTGCATGGTCATCTGTGTGTTGTTTGTGAATATATGGGGTGACCGTAAGGTCGTGGGTGGGATGTACAGGTGTACCGTGTGTGATTGTATTGTGACATGTGTGTGTTTATGTATACATGTACTGTATGTATGATCATGGATGGGGTGTGTGGATAAATAGGGAGTGATTTTATGTTTATGAATAATGTGTATATGTGTACATGGAACGACTGTACGGTCATGATTGAAGTGTATATGCATACCTGGAGTAAGCTGGATGGTCATTGGCGAGCGTGTGGGTATATAGAGAGTGCCATTGTGGTAAATGGTGGGATGTATATCGATATATGCCGTGGATGTATTATCATTGGTGTGTATATGGAGTAGCTGTGTGATCGTGGATAGCGTGTATTAATATACAGTCAATTGCTGAATTGTCATGTGTGAGGTGTATATGCAAGTATGTGAGGTATGAGTGGTCGTATGTGTGGGTATTGGTATATCCGGAAAGGTTGGATGGCCATTGGTGTGGTGCATGTGTATACCTGATGTGAATATATGGTAATTGTTGTGGTGTTTATGCATATCTTGAATGACTATTTGGCCATGTGAGTGGAGAATAGGTGCACATGGGTGACTATATGGTCATTGATCATGTGTAGGAGTATACCCGGTGTGCCTGCATAGTGACTTATGGCTGTATGGTCATTTGTGGTGTGTACGGGCATAACCAAGTATGGTTGTTTGGTCGTGGGTCAGGTATACGGGTATAAAGTGGGTGACTGTATTGTCATTTTTGTGGTGTTTCTGTATATATGGAGTGGCACTATATACACGTACACTTGACCATACAACCATACTTGGTTACACCCGTACACACCGCAAATGACCATACAGCCATGAGTCACAATGCAGGCACACTGGGTATACTTCCACACATGACCTATGACCATGTAGTCACTCCTTGTAAGTTCTGCCCATTTCCTTTCAATAATATGGTCAGAATCACAAAAGAAGTTCTCGGCAAAATTCCATACAGCAACCAGAATAGAACATGCAGTTGTCAGTTAATTAACTAACATGTATAATAATCAAGTGCTGCCTTTTCGGAAAATGCAGAGAATAATATTCGGGATATATGTAAACAAAATCGAATTTTTACCAAATTTGGTTGCCATTTTGGAAGCTATTTGGGCTATAAACACCGTAGAGTGACACATTTAAGATAGACCAAAACAATAAGCACCTTTCATACCAAAGATAGTTACATTTTACTTGAAAAAAAATGGTCCAAACCTGAAAAGTGAATATTTGCTAATAAGGAACAAAATGAGTGGGGTGAAGTTAAGTCCCAAGGGGTGTCATGGTACCACTAATCCCAACATAACGATTTGAAGATCTTGTATACCACATGCAACAAACTAAAGCTTTATGACTTTTTAGTAAATCAAATCCTAAAGATTATCTCTTTAAATAACAAATATTAGATAGTTTCCTGGGTGTGAAATAATGCGTATGCGTTGGAAATCCCGGCCCGGAAATGTTTCTGTCAATTAATATTGATTTGATTTCGATGATTTTATTATAAAATGAGATGATAAAGTGGGACACTGAATTGATCTAGTTTTAGAAGAGACCATTCATGCGATACCATATAGCGATATAGATAATTAGGATGTTCCCATAGCTATGCTCCGAACGTCAAATGTCCCAGACTGATTGTATCTATTCTGTTATTACATAGTTATAAGTGGCAATGAGTCTAATTAACACTTATTTGTGACAAAATTACACAATAAAATGTCTTGTCTAGACCAGAAAATATTCGAAATATTATCAATATTAAACGATAGAAGCATTTCCGGACAGGGGTCTTCGATTCATATCTAATATTTTATACCCCGGTGGGTATATACCACGTGTTTACAAAGAGATATACCATCGTTATACCCCGGTAACTATATAAATCATGTTTACAAAGAGATAGACCATATTTATACCCAGGTAACTATATAAATCATGTTTACATATAGATAGACCATCTGTAAAAGAAGTTGCAAAATACATAAATTTACGGCGCTGGTGAAGACGCTTCAAAACCGCAAACGACAGTATTGCGCGCTTTGTGTTGGTAACGGAAAATATAGTTCCCCAATTTGTCTCGTTGTTTTGTGTCTATTTTCGTCAGTGCAACGGCGCGGTCATTTGTTTGGCTCGATGCCAAGTTATATATAACACGCGCCTATTCATCACTAGTGACGAATAAGGAAATATGCAATGGCCTTTTTAATGATATAATAGGGGTTTAATGCGATATATAAATATACGTTATGGTCCCGTTGGCGGAATTAATACCATTTGTTTATATATGTAGATGTAAATGATCGATTTGGAATGTATTTGTAGATTTAATATGTGAAGGTTTTGCTAAAACGATGGTGTGTATACTAGACAAAGTTTCCTACTTATGTGCAACATGTAACAATTTTTAAAGTATATACAACTTCGTCGCAATATATACTTACTGTATTCTGATCTGCAGTCACAATGCTAACACCGAGGTTTGATGACAGGCAATTCCCAGGCAGTGGTAATGGCAGCTGGAAATAATTGGCAAATCAGAAGCAATGCCACTGGCACTCTGTTGGTACTATTTTGGAATTAGTTTCTAATCAACGGGGGAGCTAATTCAATTTGAAATAATCGGAACCGTAGACGGCGAAATGTTTATACTGAAAACTGAACCGGAACTCTCGGCTCGGGAATAGCCGCCGATATCGGAAGAACGAACAGACATATTCAGACGTATGTTGTTGTTGACTTCATAAAATGCATCTTGTATATCCTTTCATATATTTTGATAAGTATTATTTAATGTGATAAAATGTTGTCATATATTATTATATAAATTTATCATTTTCACATTATTTCACATTATTGCAGTCGTTTCGTAAATGTTAGCGGCTTTTATTTAGTACCATAATTTCGCTCATTGTTTTCTGTATTGCCTTCGCGTACTGTTCGTATTTCGCAAAAAATTAATTTTTTCGTTGAAAACCTTTCTCACAATGAACTACATGTACTACAAATAATAATTAGGAATAGGATACTAAGTCACTAACATTCATGTTCATTCTATTCGTTGTCATTTTTCCGTGGCCATGGTTACGATTACGGTTTCAGATTTTCAACAAAACACACACATGTAGTAATAAGTTCGTTATAGTTTCTCAGCTCCTCAATGTGGGAGATGACTAAGCTTACTTATCCTTAAAATGTGATCGCCTTGAGGCCTGAATTTGTGTCTGTTAGTCTATTAGTGTCAATCAAATCATTCGTTGCGAAACGCAACGCGTTAATGTGTGACATGATAATAAAATAATCACGAAAATCAGGACCATGATCCCATTACTGCAAGTGGCAAGCACGATTGTCTCCCTTACTGTAAGTGGCAAGCACGATTTTCTCACAAACAGACTCGTAATTTTCAATTCTACGATGTTTTTGGACCGTCCAAAAAAAAGAAACACAACTACAATTAGCTATTCGTAATTTTTATATATAGTGGTTCAGTATGCGAAGGTCGTCCATTGTTAATAATTGTAATTTTAATATTGTGTATTGCTATAATTAGTCTCTCATTTGAGTATTTCCAGGTTGTATTGAAGGGACGGGCGGCCTTGCAGGTTATGAATTAGAAAAAAACATGATCAAATTATGAAAATTTCCTCAAGAATAAACTAATAGTATAGCATAATGATGACATGGATGCGATATTATTCACATAACACGCTTTGTGTCGGAGAAAATATATGTGGACTGTTGTTTAGTTTCTCGAAAAAAAACGTAGTTTGTTTATAAGCAGTCACGATATTGCGCCATTTCCTTATTTAGATTCGCGCGCTGTATACGTCGGTTGTAAAACCCCTAACTTGGTGCGCCTACAACGTACAACCCACAATACGCTCATAGTAATATTCCTCATTTGAACATATATAGGTTAGGAGAACATACTAACTGGATTGAAAAATATTCATCTCTTTGCAAGAACAATTATATTATGTTTTCTGTCTGATCATTTCCCAATCATGAAGTAGCGTAGATTAGTTTGATTTTGAGCTGACAGCGGGTAGAATGCTTCGATTAAAATATAATACAATTTGGTGTGATTTGAATGCGATTGTTGATTGCGCCAATAGTTTTGTCTACGTATTCCACAGCGCAACGGAACATTTTCATTGGACGATACGGTAGTTCCAAGTGTTTGTCTATAAACAATCGTAACGTAACGTTTGTGATGTTTGTTTATATGAACAAGGGTACAAACGTGACAATAACATGCAAAGTATACGCAACGTGTATGATTGGTATGCGAACAACATATGTCTATTATATAATATTATTTCTGTTTATGGCGGTTTTAGTGGATGTGAGTATTTTCATACCTACACACAGGGGAGGCCGCCCGTATCTTTAAACATTTGCTGTTGGAAAATGGATACTCGTCCACGAAGATTCAACTCGGATATTTGTTTGTTAATTCTCGTTTTATTTCACAAGTATAGTACCATTGTGTTTTTCGTTGGATATTACAACAATATTTCGACAACATGCGGTTGACAGGAGTGTCGACGTTGATTGGAAAATTGACACACAATAGCTCAGAAGTACTTTGGCGCACATTATGACTTAAACTTACCGCATTTCCATTGAATTCGATCTTTAGCACATCGATAAAAACGCCATTATTATCGAAGTGTGTGTACATATGAACTGTCATGACAGCTAGAACGAAAAAGAGGTTGACCATGGTATACACAGAACGATACGAGTGTGTTAATGTGTTTGTCGATACAGCACGAGTATCAGCGCGGAGGATATAACTAGATACGCAGCCTCGAGTTCAATCCTTCCGCAATGGCAAATGTGCCGTATCGACAAACACATTAACACACGTGGAGTTCTGTCTTTATTACCCGACACCTGTCCTAGAATAAAAAAATAAATTAGAAGTTTAATTCAGGCACATTCATGTTTGTGATGCTTTTAATTGTTAGTTCATGGTTGAGGAAACATCAGGTACGTCCTATGATATCAATGGGATGCACATGTTCCACACGGATTTGTATATATGGAACAGCAAGAAAATTGTAATACTAGGAAGTTAGGAACAAGTATGTAATAAATATATTGACTGCCTTGGGGTGGAATAGCGGGAGCTATGTTCCCGACGTGGTATAGTTTGAACAGCAATCAATATTATTGACCGAGGCAGGCTTGCTGTTATGAAATCACAACCAATGGCAATTTGCTGGCGCTGTATGTAAGAAAGAACAAGCCTGAATTAATAGTCCATGAGCCAGGCTCCCCAAAAATGGAAAATGGTACCAATTTGGTGGGCAAATTCTACCAAAAGTTTTCTCAAAGCTCATAATCTGAAGTTTATGTCAGTGCTGGGGCACACTGGGGCAGTGTAGCTTAGTATTGAAAATGTGTGTTTCCATGGAAACGGATGGTGTTTTTGGCCAGTATAAAAAATATGCATATAACGGTCTATACCAAGAAAGTTTAATGCCGTAACTCTATCTTGGCATTGATATTGGGTGCTACCCTTGTTGGGCTTTCATTTGACACTGCAGATTTCACCACTAGATGTCAACGTCATATACAAAGGTCAGGGTCATTGACCAAAATATTAGCTTTTTTCATATCGGGTCATACATTGTCTATCCACTGAGTTTATATATCAGTTTTGAATAAGTTATCTTTACTCGAAATTAATCTAGAGCAAATAGGCTACTCGGATAACTGTGATATTGTTGCAACAGACACGCCAGTCATGAGATATAGGCCTCTAAACTGTGTGGCCATTTTCCAAAATGGGTCAAAATCAGTTATTTCCCCAAGATATCGTGCTTGTGTGTATATTTTAGAGTTATTTACTCATATGGGGTCCTTCAATGGTTGAATTGTGAATTTGTTGACTAAGGCATGAAATTTATACAAATATATGTTACTTAGTCATAGGGAAAACTTTTTGGATGGCGTGCCCAGGTGGGGTGGGGCCCAATGTCGTTGTAAATTCAGGTTTCCATGACAAAGGCACCATATATTTGAAGAAAAATTTGAAAATGCCGCTGTTGAGAATCAAGGAACCTTTGTTTGAAGAAATTATGCTAACTCATAGCTAACTCATTATTGTTCCATCAAACTGACTGGGCAACTAAAACATATAAGGTCAAGGTCAATTGCAAATGTCAAAGTCATTGGGAAAAATGTGATATTTTGGTCATTTGTTTTGTTAAATGTCTCATAATCCGCTACCCCTAGTGCCTTAGTCATGAAATCAATCCCCATCACAGACAACTGTGTAGCTACTCTTGTTTTAAACATACACCACATCAATGACCATATATCCACTCCATGTATATGTATGCATATCCACCTCGCACATGACCACTCCTTATATTCCCATTCATCTCACTGTGGACCCTACCCATTACCATATAGCCACTCATTGTATAACTATTCACCTCACATCACAACAGTCACTCCCTGGCTACCATGTCGACATACAACATGTATTAAGTCAAATGTTGTTTATGCTAATGTGCGACAGTAGCCAAATAATATGGTCCCGCTCAGTTCCGTTTCTGTGCATTTCCATTCAAAATATGAGACGTTTTTGGCAAAATTCCACACTGCATCTTTTAAAATGAAAATATCATATCTCAGAAGGTACTGGGACAAACAGAAAAGCACATTAATTTTAGTTGTATGTTGATAAAGTAACATGGTTAAAAACCAACATAGTCACAATTTGCTACACTTTCCGAACAGCAGAGAATAATGTTAGGATATATGTGGAAAATCAACTTCTTTTTGTTACCAAATCTGGTTTCCATTTTGTAAGCCATCTTCAGTTATTTTGTCTACAAAACACATCAGTGTGACACATTTATGACAAAAAAAAACTATAAGCACCTTTGATACCAACTATAGTTACATTTTACTTGAAAAAATGGTCCAGACCTGAAAAGTGAATTTTTGCCGATTTTGATGCCAAATATGTGATAGAAAAACACAATAATTCTATTATGTCAGTGGTTAAAATAGTAGCAACTAATCAAGGTGCGTCAGAAATGTTAGTATTCCATGTATATAAGACAGCATAGTCAACTTTGTTCATCAACCACAACTTGCGTTATTATCATCGATGCTTTTGAAATTTAAAAATAATATGGGTTGGTCTCTTAAAAACGGTCGCAATGACACCTTCCAACCGTAGAAACTATCCGTCTCTATTTAACATATATCATGTGATGTGTTAGCATAAGTAAAATGTATCTCAGACTAATCTACCATCAAATATTCCCAAAATGCCATCGAGAAGAGTGCCAAATATTCATTTTACTGTCTGGGTAGTTGCATATCAACGGTTGTTATGGACATTATGATAAGAAACAAAGTCTTTGTAATTCATCCTATGTCACACATATACCTCAACTATGCAATTCACAACAACTAAAGTTGAATGAAATACTGTAATACATCCTTATATAAGCATGTAATACTTTGGGTAGTTGCCTAGCAACCGTTGCTAAGCAGGGCCATGTCTTTATGGGGTCTATATCTGAAAATGAAAAGATTATGTCTAAGGAACATATGTTGGAAGTTTCATGCTTTTGACACATTTTGGAAAATGGTCACCAATTTTAAAGGCCTATATCTCATGACTGACATGTCAGTTTCAACAATAACAGTTCTCCGTCCAGCATATACGCTACAGCTTATTTAGGAGCAACGATTACGTATTCAGAACAAATATATAAAACCTGTGGGTAGAAAATGTATGACGCGATATGAAAAAAGCTAATATTTTGGTAAATGACCTTGACTTTTGTGTATGATCTTGACCTCTAACGATGAAATCCCCCATGCCAAAGAAAGTACACCAAGGGTTTCATCCCATATCAATGCAAAGATAGAGTTACTGCTTTAAACTTTCAAGTTGTAGACCATTACAGGCATATTTTTTATACTGGCCAAAAACACCCTCTGTTGCCATGGAAACACAAATTTTGCACACAAAGCTACACTGCCACAGTGCGCCCCAGCACTCCGATAAACTTCAGATTATGAGCTTTGAGAAAAATGTTGATGGAATTTGCCCACCAAAATGGTACCATTCTCGGACCTGGCTCATGGACTACAAGTGTGCATACTATTTGCAGAAAGAGGTCTGAGGACCTCATTCTGCATGGCATCATCTGCTATGGGAGACATAGGCTCAGATTGAACTTCCCAAGTGGTGAACATGTCGATGCACACCCATTGGGGACCTCGATTATACAATATATCGTCTGCCAATTTGGGGTTAGAGAACTAAATATAATCTATGTGAAGAAGTTTCTATAGACATTTGATAATAAAGACACTTTCTAGAGATGAAGCCTACGCAGAATGAGGTCCCCGGTGGGTGAATTTAGTGATACGAGCACGCTATGTGTGATAGTGTCAATAAATTCACCCTCTGGGACCTCTTTCTGCAAATGGCTGTTTTATGATATATACAATTCGCGCGCTGACATTACACAGGGCATATCTAGTTAATGTTAATATTATGCCATATATACGCTCGTCTATAACGACTGTATGGTGTATATAAGCGGTTACGTCACATTTTTTTAAACTATTACCCACAAAGTCAAAACTTGTTGCATAGGGACCAGAAGTTTCGCACAATAGAACGTGTCAACACCAATAGAACGGGAACCACTCATGACCATCGACAACATCATCATCACACCGATCCCCCGAACAGTGTCATATAATATCACAGGTGTCATCTAATATCACATACTTATGAAAGTATAATTAACGTTTTGTTTAATATGATACTATGCAAGGCATATAGAACGACCCCGTCATAATAGTAAGAATTATATTTTTATTGAATACCGGTGTTTTACATAATCTTTATGATACAGTTAAACCTTTATAAATGAACACCGTTGATATGAAGTGGGAAGTAGTAAACATAAACATCGTATTGACGGCTGACTTCAGAAAAATCAACACTTCGCTGCACTTACATGTAAAACTTGATGTGATATTATAATTAACTCAAGATTACTTGTGTATGACCACGGATTAAACGCTCAATCAATACATCAATCATTATATGGCTTGTCTATATATAGTGAGGTGAAATCAGTTGTCCGCGAAGATGACATGACACGTTCAGTCATGTCTGGATTCTGGCGCAGAGACAAATGACGCTTTGACGACATTACGCCTAACTGCCTTCACTTTGTTAACAAGTGAAACTAATCTAATATGAACCTATGTATGACATATTCATAACTTACTGTTTATAAATAAATAAATACAGCAGTTGTCCATTGCCACATATCAGAAGTTGTGAAGTAGAAAATTCGTTTCATATCTGATTCCGCGATTTTGTGAAACCACTGCCGGAAGTCACGTGATTTTCTCACAAAAATGTTGTGTGAATAAAAATTTCTCCTTCACGGTATACTGTCATTTATGTGTGACGTCACAAGTACGCACGCCCGCCTGTTACCTATACACGACCCGAGCTCGGGGGTCGTTATTAACGCGTCAACCTGGAACTATATTTTGCTACGGCATGCTTAATACCGGTGTTACTGTAATGCGACATTGTAGTCCCTACCTTAGGTATAGCACTTTGTGGTTCAAAACGTACGGGAAGCGTTTATACCCACAACAGGCCTTTATACACACAGTGGTGATTAACAACTTTTTGTTTCACAATGACCGTTAATAGCAACCACCAAGGGTGCTTTTTACCTAAATGCATGTGAATTATGACGTCATATAATTTTCATATAATTTTTATATATGTCTTTATACCATGAGAGAAAGTACCGGGTACGTTTATTTGTGAATTTAACACGTGACTTCCGGGTGGTGACTGCGCAGAATCCAGCAGAAACTACAGGGTGCTCCGATTTAACGGAGGAATATGCAGAGAACAACAACTGATCAAATTAATTCCCAGATTCTAGAATGTACCCGACTTTCAACTTTACCCTATTCAGTTCTTTCTGAGGATTAATTACAGCCTTTTCATCTGATAAAAATCATTGGTATATCATTAGCATAATAATTAATTATCCCCCGTCAAGCGACCGTCCTGTCAGTGTCATCCGGCTTACGGCAGCTACTTGATCGGAAATTACTTCCGTATATCCCATAGACCGATAAGGCCTTCACCTTCGTAAGGTCACAAGTTCTGCGAAGTGTCTTTACCCTTCGCTTCATGGCAAACAATTTTCACAAATGTACGAATGTACGTAGCTTAATTAATCGCTTGATTTCGTGACAATTGACAGTTACTGAGTTAGGCTTCACTGTAAACTGTTACAGACAACAATGATCAAGATTCCTGAATCATTCAATCAACCAAAAAGTTCGAAGTTCAAAGAAAGATAAAAAAATGAAAGAACGAATTATGTGTTACGTGTAAATTGTGATACTAAAATTGTAGTATGTTTCCTAGTTACCATCTTCAACTTCAACTTAAGTTCAAGGAATTGATATCTGTTGAGGATTCTGGTGGTGTTGTGAACACAGCAGCACAATGCGTGCTCCTGGAGGCATTTTTCTCCAAATCCAAGATTTTTTTAAAGGTAGGTCTGTTTGCTTTAAATTAAAACTTTAATTTTGATTATTATTTCATTTAATGATTTTTCATCAGTTGACAATTTGTCGTGGTCATTCGTTGGTCATCAGTGTCACAGTCAGTGTATTTGTCGTCATTCGTGTTTGGTTGTCGTCTGTCGTTTTTCGTCCTTGGTAGTTTGTCGTCGTGTTTATTGTTGGTCGTTTGTTTTCATCCGTTGTTCATTTGTCATCAGTCGTGGTTTTTGTGGCAAGTACACCGCAGCCCAAATGTAGTTAGCCAGTGGAGCCGCGGTGTACAATGTAGTGCATTTCGGCCGCAGTGGCAATGCTAACGTCACCGTGGTCAAGTGGAAACTTGTTTTGTCCAGCAGGGTACATTATATCCCGTAGATTTGGACTAGGATTACCTAAGCACAAACCAGGCGAAAAAAAAATACATGTACTGTAGGTTACACATAATTTTGAAACCTGCAGGCCTGGGTCGATGTGATTGTCATCAAGACATTTTTCGTCATCGATCATTCGACATCGTGTTCATCTTTGGCTGTTTGTTTTTCGTCATCAGTAATTTTTCGTCATCGATAGTTCGACATCGTGTTAGTCGTTGGCCATTTGTTTTTCGTCATCAGTCATTTTTTGTCATCAGTCGGTACTTTTCTTCGTTGTTGTTTGTTGCCATTTGCCATCGTCATCCTCGTCATTTATCTGTCATTTGCCACCATTCGTCAGCCGGTGTGTTTTTTCGTTAGTTGTTTTTCATCATAGGTCATTTGTTCATCGGTTGTTTTTCGGAAATTTTTCTGTGTGTGGGACCACTTAACTGCGGTGCGGTTAGCATTGCCACCGCGGCTGAAATGCAATAACACCGCGGCGCCACCGGCTAACTACAATTGGGTCGTGATGTAATTGCCATTCGGCATGGTGTATTTGCCACGGTGTACTTTCATCAAACTGAAAAAAGACAATACAAACCAGAAATCTAACCATGGTGAACATGCCATTCGAACTTGCCGTTTGGCCGCAGTGTACCGGTACTTGCCGTTCGGCTGCGGTGCTCAACTGCAGTTACAAACTCTGACACCGCAGCCGAACAGCAAATACACTGCGGTGCCAATGGATACTTGTTTTGTCCAGCGGGGTACATGTATTGTATGTCTACTTTGATCCAGGAAATGGGCGGGTCCAATTTCATTAGTGACCATGTAGGTATATGCTCATATACTATAGGCATGTGTCTGGACCTCAACCAATCGATTGGTACATGTACATGTACATTGTATGCACGGTAGGCTTCTTTCATCCTGGAAACAATATGGGAGGTCTAATTTCACATGCGACTGTCCTTGACATTGACCTACCGGTAGCGCACATATACACTCATCGGTTTCTGGACCTGGACTGATCGTTTTTCCACTGACCAGATGCTGTATATTTTGTCCAAACGGGGGCGATCATAGAGAAATCCCTAAATAGCGCGGACGAAGTCAGGTACATCATTTGGTCTATTATGTTATATTTTAGAACTTCTGTCTCTGTGTGTTATAGACTTGAAAACTGCACGACTGATCGGACTCAAATTTGGTATTAATGTACCAAAGGCCTACTTTGATCCCGGGAACTATATGGGTGGGTCCAATTTCACATGCGACTGTGTCCTTGACAGCGACCTCGATATGTACTCATACATTGTACATGTATACCGGTTGGCAATGTTGTTCCCAAAAGAGCCCGGATGAAGTCAGGCACACCAGCTAAGTGTACCGGTACAGACTTTCATTTTTGAGGCGCGCGATCGCTCTTGCGCACCATCGCACGGCTAAAACTGAAAACCAACGAGCGATCGATTGCGCACCTAGGCCAAATACAGAGAGCGAACATGATAACGCTATTATCAGTGTCTACCCAGACGAGGTCACACGGTGTGACGTGTCAAATGTACTATCTGTCTGAGACTGAATGAATCGAAGCTAAAAATACATTTCTATGTACCGGTATGGCTTATGACGTCACATAAATTCCTCGAAAATCAAAGCGAAGCCACGTGGCCGGGAGATGTTGATATTTATTCTGTCAGCTTGGAATCTGAGTATTAAATTGATTCCTTATTAATAATTATGAATTACATTTAAGATAGGTGCATGTAGAATATAAAACATAGTGTGTAACATTCACTTGTGCTTATGGATAGTGGATTAAGCAGTGTTAAACCATCAAAGAGATTCACTGGACATCGATCGTGAGTAAACAAATTAAATTTACGCGGCATTTATGAATGTATTTCCGCTGTTTATTTTATCTTGATAGAAACCGCGCGCCTGGCCAAAACCCAGCGAGCGGGACTCTGCGCGCCTATATTTTCTAAAAATGAAAGTCTGCCGGTACATGTGTACATGTACATATGTACACGTAATAAGTAATAATTTAGAAATAACAGTTACCAAATTATGAAAATTTCCTCAAAAATATCCTAATAGTATACATGTAGAATAATGATCATATTAAGAATGCGTTATTTTCCGCAAAACACTTTGTGTGAGCGGAGCATTTGTATATATACAGCATGTAAATAGTGAGCGATAAGCAAAACACTGTGGCGATTGATTAGGTTGAGAGTGATTCATGGTGACCCATTCAACACCAAAATCTGAGATTTAGCTTATTAAATGGCTATACCGGTGATGCGGTATGTTGTAAATAAGTTCATGATTCCACTGAATTGTAGGGGCTATGAATCATTGCTGCCTTATCGTAGCGAAAATGTGATATAACCCTTTCTTTACTAAATGGATTCTCCCACCAAGTAAAATAGAATTTATTTGAATGATCTAATATTCATTCAGAGGGGTGTTCAGGAAATGCAAGCAGATGACAACAGACTAACAGATAAGACATACATGTACATGTGTAGAAGGATATCTATTAATTGGTTGGAAATGTTCAGAAAAGTTCAACAAACGACTTTATCTGAACACTTCCCACAACATCTACTTGTCAATAATCATTTAGTAAAGGAATGGTTAATATATGATTCTCAATAGAACTAGAGGTGGGCGGTCCCCAAGCCTGAATTTAGTGTGGCTGACATTTGCGGAATGAGGTCCCCAGAGGGCTAGCATCACCAAATTCACCCTCTGGGAACCTCATTCAGCTTAGGCCTCTCTGTATGGGTGGCATTGGATCAGATTCCACAGTTGAAGTTGGTGATGTTCAGCCATTAATTACTTTGATTATGCGATTTAACTTGGATTAAATTAAAGTTTAATTGGAAATACCCATGATCAGTGTGTTGGTGAACTGCTTGGTGAAGTTTCAAGCACCATACATCTATAAAATGGCTTTGTTGATGTCAAATGATCCAATATTCCCAATATTCAATAAATTGTTACCTACAAAACTTGAAAATATAAGGGTACATGTAACATAACTTGCTGAATGCTGATATAAGCCTAAGTTGCCAGGAAATGATATGGGGGCCATTGGTTCATTTCTTTCACCTTTCATATGCTTCAGAACAAACAGACAGCCCCCACTTTACGTTTACTTTAAAAAGTACCCCCAATAGTCACAAGGGGGTACCCCCCTCACTCAAACATCACATCTGTCCCCCACAATGTCCCCAAATTAGCCTAATCTAAAGGCGTGAAATAACGGTGGCATTTCTAACAAAATTTAATATACATGTATATGCAGTGGGGATCTACTCGGTGTTGAGTGTTTTGCTTATCGCATACTCTTTACATTCATGTACTGTTTGTTTACATAAGATGACGTTTGCTTACATACAATGTAACACAAAGTACTAAAATAACAACATTAAATGTGATACATTAAATTAATGTGATACATGTATTTATGATTGGTATAAGAACAAGGTTTGTTTATAATATTAATTCTGTTTATGGCGGTTTAACGGATGTGACTGTTTCAACAGCTATACCCAGCGCCAACACTTACCCAATCTTTAAAAAGATCCTCATGGACATATATCATAATTTTCTTCAACATCTGGTGTGACAACCCGCTAATACCTGTAGGGCTGTAGACCGTGTATCATAACCTAACGGCATGTATCGTAACTCCACCGCAGTGACCGTTTCCATACTGCTGTCATTACCAATTCATTAAAAGCGACACATCACATATTCATTATTAGCTCAACGACGTCCATGTGTGCGTGTGTGTGTCCGTCAACAATTTTCTTTGGCGCGGGCTACAGGTCGTACCTTTGGTCTGATCTTTATAAAATTTGTCATGAATTTTGACATTGACATGTAGATGGGAACAAGTCATTTTGGGGTCATTGGCCAAAAAACATGGCGGCTGACAGCCATCTTGGATTTCAAAATTAAATCGATTGGCGCGGTCTACATGTCTTACTGTTTGTCTGATCATCATTAAATTTGTCATGGATGTTAACGAGTCATTTTGGGGTCGTTCCACCAAAAAACATGGCCGCCAGCAGCCATCTTTGATTTTACTCTTTGCATGACTAAATCCTTTGGCGCAGGCTACAGGTCGTAGCTTTGGTAGGATCTTCATGAAATTTGTCATGGATGTTAACAATAACATGTAGATTGGAAGGAATCCTTTTGGGGTCATTCAGCCAAAAATCATGGCCGCCAGCAGCCATCTTGGATTTCACTCTTTGCATGACTAAATCCTTTGGCACAGGCTACAGGTCGTACCTTTGGTCAGATCATTATGAAATTTGTCCTGAATGTTGACATTGACATGTAGATGGGAACGAGTCATTTTGGGGTCATTCGTCCAAAAAACATGGCCGCTGGCAGTCATCTTGTATTTCAAAATTAAATCGATTCGCGTGGTCTACAGGTCATACTGTTCGTCTGATTATCATGAAATTTGTCATGGATGTTAATAATGACAGGCAAATGGGAACGAGCCATTTTGGGGTCGTTCGGCAAAAAAAACATGGCCGCCAGCAGCCATCTTGGATTTTACTCTTTGCATGACTAAATCCTCTGGCGCGGGCTACAGGTCGTATCTTTGGTCGGATCTTCATGAAATTTGTCATTGGTGTTAACAATGACATGTAGATGGGAACGAGCTGTTTTGTGGTCATTCGGCCAAAATACATCTTGGATTTTACTCTTTGCTTGACTAAATCCTTCAGCACAGGCTCTAGGTTGTACATTTGGTCAGATCATTATGATATTTGTCATGGCTATTGACATTGACATGTAGATGTGAACGAGTCATTTTGGGGTAGTTTGACCAAAAAACATGGCCACCAGCAGCCATCTTGGATTTTACTCTTTGCATGACTAAATCCTTTGGCGCGGGCTACAGGTCGTACCTTTGGTCTGATCTTTATGAAATTTGTCCTGAATGTTGACATTGACATGTAGATGGGAAATGAATAATTTTGGGGTTGTTCGGCCAAAAACATGGACGCCAGCAGCCATCTTGGATTATACTCTTTGCATGACTAAATTCTTTGTCAAGGGCTACAAGTCGAATCTCTGGTACAATCATCATGAGATTTGTCATGGATGTTAACAATTACATTTAGATGGGAAAAGATTCATTTTGAATTGAACCAAGAAACCTGGTCGCCAGCAGCCATCTTGTATTTTACTCTTTACACGACTAAATCCTTTGACACGGGATACATGTCGTATCTTTTGTCGGATCATCATGAAATTTGTGAAGGATGTTAACAATGACATGTAAATAGGAAGGAGTCTTTTTTGGGTCATTTGGCAAAAAAACGATGGCTGTCGCGGCCATCTTGGATTTTAATCTTTGCATAACTCGCCCTTTCAACTTTCCACATTCCTAATCGCTCCATTAACTGTAACACGTGAAATTATTCCCTTTCCTCGTTGAGCTACAGTGTCATTGACACTTTCATAATTACATTTCAGTCAATCACATTTTCAGCTGCATATACATGTATATACCGGTATGTGAACCAATTTCATCATTACAGAAATTGTAAATTCATCGTTGATTCCATCATTTCAACATTTCATTAAAGTGAGACTTTATGTTCACACATCGATTCATGCAGGCAACATTTTTTGTCCATGTCTACACTGGTCATTGCATTGATCGTCTTCAATGGGGATAATCTATAATTATATATGTATATCATCGTTAACTATTAATTTGACATTTCTCTTCCTCCCAATCGATATTGCATTAAAATGACGCTTCATATTCATTACACTTCATTCAATAATTTCTGTTTCTACATCACTTATTGCATTGATTGCCTTCAGGTAAGGTAAGCTATGTCCGACTCAAATATTAAAATGACGCATCATATTCACTACACTTTATTCAATAATTTCTTTTTCTACATAGTTTACATGTATTGCATTGATTGCCTGCAGCTAAGGTAATCTATGTCTGACTCAAATAATACAAATATTAGAGGCATTCCATTTCCATCCATTAATTCTAAGGAAACTTCTGCTGTGATATATATATATGTATATATATATATACAGGGTACTGCATGTGCTACACCACTCGGAGAAATGTCTGTGTCATCACACTAAAATACCATGTTAGAACTTGAATTGATATATTCGTAATCGTATATAGTCACCAATAGCCGGGTTACTACCGTAGTACCTGACATTGCCCATCTAGTGAACTATTCAAACCCAACAGGCCTGATTGATTTCGCTGTGGGATGATGGTTCACTTCCATCCTCAAGCTACTTATGCCATTTCATGGCATAATTCTGTTCTGACGTGCAGGGGTAGATATGCTTGAGGCCCCACCACAGTTCAATTCGCACCAGGTTCTCAGCTATTATTATCTTATGTTCGGACTTTACTCATATATTTGGATTGATTATTGCCATGATTTTAATGCTGGGTTTCAATAGTTCACTAGATGGGCAATGTCCGTTACTACGGTAGTAACCCGGCTATTGGTGACTATATACGATTACGAATATATTAATCCAAGTTCTAGCATGGTATTTGTGTGACGACACAGACATTTCTCCGAGTGGTGTAGCACATGTAGTAACATGTAAGGTACATCCTATAATTATTGTAACATTGAACTTAATGATCAACTTGGTGGTTGCTCCATTACGTGTCACGTACGATCATATTACTACACTGTAAGAAAAATACCGTCGCTTTAACAGTCTGAGACCATGCAACATTGCTGCTAACATTTAACCGTTAAACATACGGTCAGGCCGTAACATGTTCCACGGTATAAAACCGTTTAAGTAACTGGCAGACCGTAGCCAGTAACTGTCAGACCGTTGTATTTTTTACGGTTCAACACCGTTTAATTAATATCAAGACCGTAAAAAAGACCGTCGCTTTAACGGTCTGAGACCGCACAACATCGCTGCCAACATTTGACCGTTAAACATACGATCAGGCCGTAGCATGTTCCACCGTATAAAACCGTTTAAGTAACTGGCAGACCGTAACCAGTAACTGTAGGACAGTTGTATTTGTTACGGTTCAACACCGTTTAATTAATATCAAGACCGTAACTAATAAAGGTCAGACCAATGGTATTTTTCATGGGTCAACACCAATTTTTTGCTCTTAATTTGCTAATTTACCATATAATTAGCCAGGTTCCCATGGTCACAATATGGTAGGCATTACGATTCATATGTTTTTGAATGGTCGAAACTAGTATTATTCGTAACTGAAAAATACATCTTAGTTCTTATGTTACGATCATAGTTTTGATGAAATGTAAATCCTCAATGCATAAAGTGATAGACAATACTTTTGAAACTTTGCAGTTTGCAGAGGATCAAGCTTGTTATCTGCCTCGTAGAATTTAATCCGGAAAAAGGCTGCGCACGCGTAATGTGTTTGCCTTTCACTAACTACTAAATACAAATGGCTGTAAATAAAAAACGATACTAGTAATAGCTGATAAGCCAACCCATCACTATTCAGTTATGAGCAATACTAATTTCGACCATTCTAAAACATGAATCGGCATGCCCTTTTAAGCTATAAGAAAAACAAAGCTACATGTTTCACAGTTAAAATTCAAATTTCTGTACATATAAAAGTAAAATATCTTAATGGCATACTTTTTGGTACCATGTAAGGCGTGAAATTGTCCAGTCACTTGTAAACACAGTTTTTGTTTTAACAGGTGAATACGTACATCATGACAATATTGTACCAGTCAGAAGAAGTGGTATTTTTAGGCGCACCTTTATTGCGATATTCAGCGTCACACCGACCATTCGAAAACGCGCATCTGTGTTGCCAACCGCGCTTCTACGACGATACAACCGCGCATCTCTAGTTTTATGTTGCAATTTCTGGTCATGAAAAACAGAAAAATACGGTTATCAATTAATTTTGACAGAATGGAACGGTTGGTATAGTAGAAGTTACATTCGCTCAAAACCTCGATATTTGCCGGGTTGAATTCGATACAATTGTGTATATTTCGTTAAAGCATTGAGGTAGAAATAGGCTGCAGAAACAGCCCGGGGTCCTAATTTTGGCACATATTTTTTCACAATGTATCGGCATTTAGCAACACGATTGAGTATTTTCTCGTCGATTTTTTCGGATTCCTTTAGTCAAATGTTCCTGCAATCACCTTGCGTTGAAATTTGGGTTCATCCTGTAGCCAATGTCCATAAAATGAGTCGATTTCGGAAGTGGGTATATCGAAAAATATACGACACTGCTTCTTTGTGACCAACAACCAACCATCTATGTTGCCGAATTCCTGTCTGATTATAACTAAAGTAAATATCGCGTGTATATGTGTCCGAATCGATGTCCAGAGGAGACTATTTCGTTTCCTGAACTAGATGTAGTCAAATTCGTCTCGACGCGTGCTCATCTGACACATTCGACAAATTATGTTAGTCAAATCAGCTGGTAAACGAGTCCCATATGCAATTGAATGTTGTAGCATGATATACTGGATAATCAGCTGGTTGTCCAGTGCAGATGGGGTCGCATGCATGGTTGTATGAACGTTTTGTAAAGGACTCTGCTATCATTGAACAGATTTTCTTAGTCAGATTTATTTGCGTGAAAGAATACGCGTTAACACGTCATATCGGCGTTATATTGGAAAACAATAGGTAGGGCCTATGATTTATTTATACACATCACATATTATTCCTTAGTAACGCCCGTCAATCAATGGCTATACTGGTGATGGATACACACATCTGTTTAGTGCATCAAACATGTGCATCGTCTAAATTATCGAAGCATATTATACATAGCGAATATTGTCATTAATAACCTCACGCATGTGAGATATTCCTTGGTGACGCCCACCAGCAGTCACACGGATGCGATATATGTAAAAAATAATCTGCATCCAAACATGTGTATAATGTGGTATTATAATTAGTCTATGCATGCATATTATTGGATTATACCATAATAATCTCACGCATGTGAGATATTGCTTAGTGACGACCATCATCGATCACACGGGTGCGATCTATGTAACTTCGTTCTGCGTATCCATTTAATGTATAATTTGTTTCATAAATAGTCTACATTACGAGTTATACCTTCAGCACTCGAAAACACGATTACTATGTCTACATTGTATATACAATCATACATCATTCGCATGTGATCATTATATCGTCATATGACTATATT
Organism: Siphonodentalium dalli; assembly: GCA_032622095.1. NCBI lineage: Eukaryota > Metazoa > Mollusca > Scaphopoda > Gadilida > Siphonodentaliidae > Siphonodentalium > Siphonodentalium dalli. Next base: position 82,912,994 of record CP136061.1, on the reverse strand, counting down.
TATACATTGAGTGCATGTGCTTGTGATTTGATCTTTTGATTTATGTACAATGTATTTGTAAATAACCATGTACTAACTATCTCTCTCCTCAAAAGGAGGCAATAAAGAATATATCAGTGTTTACAAATGCCCACGATATGGAATGGATTGCAGGTATTCTATAATTAAATACCGTGTTCGCAGATTGGCAGACGATTACCTGTCGGGTTACTGTAGTTCATCCGAGTCAAAGGTGATGGGTCGCTGGTTCTTGTCTTTGTTAATACCTGTTCCTCAATAATCTGTTGCATATTTTGGGTGGTATCAGGTTGAGATTGCATGCTTTTCTGTAACTTTTGTGAGCCAATATCGTAATAAACATTGAATTTATTATCGAGGAGAAATTCCTTAACTGTAAGCAACGCAAAGCAAACACTCTCACAAAGTCACTGAAATCGCTAAATTTAGAGTTGCGACCTTCGCGCAGAGTGAATTACATAATTAAGGAACAGGTAATAACTAAGAAATATATTCCCGGCGTTATATTTTCGAGTTTATAATGCTCCAGTCAAAACTTCAAAAAATTCCCATATCTTGTACTGGTGGAATATGATTTATATATACGGGTGTTAGTCAGAATAGAAATTCATGGCATGCTGTAAACCTTTTATGATCGATCAATAATAAGCATTTCAATGTCAAAAAGCATTACAAACTGTTATAAACAACCTGTAATTGGCATGTTTCATCTCATACCGTTATATAGTGATACGGGCAAACATATAAGCGCGCACCATGCACACGCTGTATAATGTGGTCGTCCCTCAAACGGTTCACGTTTTGTATTGAGTAATTCTATATATCTTACCATTTTAATCCATCGTGGATTTATACTGGTTTCATTTGCTCAGCCAGGTAACATTTGTCATCAACACATAATATTTTTACACCAAAACCTAGCGTGAACCAAGCGGTGTCTTGACATCAATCCGTTCGATTGTGACGTAGCCATGCAGTGGTCGCTGTTCTGGATTTAACCGGTCTACATGTAAGTGCTATGATAATCTCGTAATCTCGGTAATACTATTTGGTCTACGCTGTATACATACTTCCGCCACCGAATTCGCAAAAAAATAATCTTCCGATACATTTAATATATATTACGGTATTCACATTTCGTTAAACCACATATAGTCCTAATATTTCTTATCTTATGGTGAGATGATTCATATAATAAGAACGTTTTATTACCCACAATGTATAAGCGTGCTAGTATAGCTGTCCGTTAAAATTTCAGTCAACCCAAAGTCAATCACTCCACAAACAAGCTTGGTATATCGACATGGCGACAAGTGCGGCCATATGGATGTAACATAAGCGAGAACGTTTTATTTTAATCAACGCAACATAATGGACAATACTCTCTTATATATTTTCGATTTCATTTGCTCAGCCTGGTAACATTTGTCATCAACACATAATCTTTTTCCACCAAAACCTAGCGTGAACCAAGCGGTATCATGACATCAATCCGTTCGATTGTGACATAGCCAGTGCTCGCTGTTCTGGGTTTAATCGGTACATGTAAGTGCTATGATAATCTCGGTAATAATTTTTGGTCTACGTACGCTATACTTACATCTGCCACAGATTTCGCAAAAAAATAATCTTCCGATACAATTAATATATATTACGGTATTCACATTTCGTTAAACCACATATCGTCGTATTTTGTCTTATCTTAGGGTGAGATTATTCATATATTAAGAACGTTTTATTACCCACAATGTATAAGCGTGCTAGTATAGCTGTCCGTTAAAATTTCAGTCAACCCAAAGTCAATCACTCCACAAACAAGCTTGGTATATCGACATGGCGACAAGTGCGGCCATATGGATGTAACATAAGCGAGAACGTTTTATTTTAATCAACGCAACATAATGGACAATACTCTCTTATATATTTTCGATTTCATTTGCTCAGCCTGGTAACATTTGTCATCAACACATAATCTTTTTCCACCAAAACCTAGCGTGAACCAAGCGGTATCATGACATCAATCCGTTCGATTGTGACATAGCCAGTGCTCGCTGTTCTGGGTTTAATCGGTACATGTAAGTGCTATGATAATCTCGGTAATAATTTTTGGTCTACGCTATACTTACATCTGCCACAGATTTCGCAGAAAAATAATCTTTCGATACAATTAATATATATATTACGGTTTTCATATTTCGTTAAACCACATATCGTCGTATTTTGTCTTATCTCAAGGCGAGATGATTCATATATATTAAACACTTTTTATTACCCACTGTGCATAAGCGTGCTAGCATAAATATCCGTTAACATTTCAGTCAACCCAAAGTCAATAACTTTTCACAAACAAGCTTGTTATATGGACATAGCGACAATTGCGGCCATATGGATGTAACATGTGCGAGAACATTGTATTTTAATCAGCGCAACATAATGGACAATACTTTCTTATATATTCACTATTCATATATATATGAAATTACTCTCGAATGTGCATTATATGTAATATATAATATAGTTTTGTCGGAAAATACACATGACAAGTGCTTCATACCATCCGGCCTTACGGTTGCGATATACATATATATGCACTAGTAGCCAGTGTTATTGTGTATTTTAACCACTGTATGAGGAAATTGGTCATGTTGATTAATATAGTTGAATGCATAATTATTATTCTGGTCCTTTTTTTAATTCTATGCACTTTTATTTCCAGAGACAAGAAGTTGAACAGTGAGATATCGATGGCACCAGAAGATTTTGTTCCATTAGCAGGGGATGTTGACTTGGACGTAGAAACATTCCTGTTGGACGGAGGAGCCGATGGGACAATACCGTTGATTGATGATAGCGAATCGAGTTTTCAACCCACAACATATGATAATATAATGATCACATGCGAATGATGTATAATTGTATATACAATGTAGACATAGTACTCGTGTTCTCGAGTGCTGAAGGTATAACTCGTAATGTAGACTATTTATGAAACAAATTATACATTAAATGGATACGCAGAACGAAGTTACATAGATCGCACCCGTGTGATCGATGATGGTCGTCACTAAGCAATATCTGACATGCGTGAGATTATTATGGTAATCCAATAATATGCATGCATAGACTAATTAGAATACCACATTATACACATGCTTGGATGCAGATTTTTTTTTTACATATATCGCATCCGTGTGACCGCTGGTGGGCGTCACCAAGGAATATCTCACATGCGTGAGGTTATTAATGACAATATTCGCTATGTATAGTATGGTTCGATAATTTAGACGATGCACATGTTTGATGCACTAAACAGATGTGTGTATCCATCACCAGTATAGCCGTTGATTGACGGGCGTTACTAAGGAATAATATGTGATGTGTATAAATACATCATAGACCCTACCTATTGTTTTCCAATATAACGCCGATATGACGTGTTAAACGCGTATTCTTTCACGCAGATAAATCTGACTAAGAAAATCTGTTCAATGATAGCAGAGTCCTTTACAAAACGTTCCTACAACCATGCATGCGACCTCATCTGCACTGGACAACCAGCTGATTATCCAGTATATCATGCTACAACATTCAATTGCATATGGGACTCGTTTACCAGCTGATTTGACTAACATAATTTGTCGAATGTGTCAGTTGAGCACGAGTCGAGACGAATTTGACTACATCTAGTTCAGGAAATGAAATAGTCTCCTCTGGACATCGATTCGGACACATATACACGCGATATTTACATTAGTTATAATCAGACAGGAATTCGGCAACATAGATGGTTGGTTGTTGGTCACAAAGAAGCACTGTCGTATATTTTTCGATATACCCACTTCCGAAATCGACTCATTTTATGGACATTGGCTACAGGATGAACCCAAATTTCAACGCAAGGTGATTGCAGGAACATTTGACTAAAGGAATCCGAAAAAATCGACGAGAAAATACTCAATCGTGTTGCTAAATGCCGATACATTGTGAAAAAATATGTGCCAAAATTAGGACCCCGGGCTGTTTCTGCAGCCTATTTCTACCTCAATGCTTTAACGAAATATACACAATTGTATCGAATTCAACCCGGCAAATATCGAGGTTTTGAGCGAATGTAACTTCTACTATACCAACCGTTCCATTCTGTCAAAATTAATTGATAACCGTATTTTTCTGTTTTTCGTGACCAGAAATTGCAACATAAAACTAGAGATGCGCGGTTGTATCGTCGTAGAAGCGCGGTTGGCAACACAGATGCGCGTTTTCGAATGGTCGGTGTGAGCGTGCTTAATTTAGAAAAAGGCGTGATTATACCACAATACCAAAAATCTGTCGCGCTTATTATTTCAATATTGAACGCAAAATATTGCGATACTAAGCACGCTAAATTTCATACAGACCCGATAGCGTTATATTTATGTTAGATAAATACTGTGCATATAGTGTACATATAGCATTTACAACAATAATTATATACATATCTAAAACATTTTCTCTATTTATACAATAAACAATATAGAAGAAGCAATAATTTGATTTAAATGTCACAATTTTGAGCGCATGATGTCGCAATATTAAGCACAAACTATTGAGATATTACGCGCAAAATATTGCGATAATATCACAAGCGACATGCTTATAAGTGTTTCCACTTGCAATATTATTGCGATATTGGGCGCGAAAATAGCGTGCTTAACATACCACTTCTTTTGGTTGGAACCTTCAAGACAACAGCAGATCCCATAATAACTGTGCGCAATGACTTGGGGACAATGTTCTCCTGTAGTCGCACATTTTCCATGAAATTTTAATGCATGATGCATCGAACTGAATACTGCTGGTATCACGACACTTAGTATCAATATCAGTGAGTCAGCCAAAGATAGTTTGATAAGAACATCCAACCAATAGTGTACTCCCGGTAAATTATCGTAATAACTTGACGATAACATGGCGAATGATGACAATGTCTCATATCCACACGTTTCAATGAAAATTGATGAACACGGGGTGAATTGGGCCGTGTAATTGTAAAGTTGGAATTGTAGATATGTGATCATCCGTCACTGCGCAGCGTCAGTTCATTGCTTACGGTGTTGTTGTTGACATTGAAGCTCTTGTGAATTACACTGGTGCGTACATTACATGTATATCCTCTCTTGTAACTGTACATGTAGTTGCTTTGAAACAATCAGATTCAGAACACTGTCAACTGGATTGCCAACATTCTAGTAGTAATAGCTGCTCGTTGTTGTTGTTACTGTTGTCACTATTGGTTGACATCGAAGCTCGTGTTAATTATACCTGTATCCTCTTGTGTCATTAAATGTGCCAGTGTTTTGATACTAGGTCACAACACTGTCAATTTCAACATCAGCCCGGAGTCGAATGAAGTCAGACCCTGGATCATGCCATGAATCGATTGGTATGAATCTCTACTCTCGAATTTAGTGGAAATTGTCAATGATTAAGACCGTCTTCGCAGAATTCAAAATTGTCCGGTTATCAAAGGAACTGAAATCAGACCGTCTTAACTGTCCTCAATCGAACCGGTAACAGTCTCGATCACCAAACCAAGCCCGGAATGAACTTGAGGTACTCGTCCACAATGCCACTGCGCAAAACGTTCACCGCACCGTATGTATATGTCGCCTTGTAGGAGTCATCAGGTACAAATCTAATTTTGGCAGCAGATATTTCAGCCGCCGTTCGTTCACATGCAGAATAAAGGTTCAAGCTATTATTGACAAATTGTCCACTTGTTGAAAGGCACATAAAATAAATGGGACCGTCAAAGTGATGAAACGGTATGGGACCGTCGATTATGACGGCCCAAAACCGTCGAATCGACGGTAATTTCTAAAAGTGTATAGTAGAATACGTGATCATGGTATATATAGAGATCGTTCGCAAAATCACTATTACGATTACGGATAGGATAGATTTCCCTAGTAATGTGGACACCATCACAAGTTACCTATGATGGTTATTTATTTAGACGGCATATGCCCACTCTATTCACATATATATTTGATAGAAGATGCAATCTGTGTCTCTTTAAGATCCCATGTTCTTTTATGTGTGTTATACACCACGCGGCTAATGTTAGAGCGACCCACGCAGGAACAGTTGCACATCCTTGACACCTCCTCACATAATTAATCTGAGTAGGGTATATTTCGTCTCACATAAGAACCCCCGCGGGTAAAGATCGAATTGTGGCCGTATACTGACAGGACATTGTCCATAACTGTTGTATTCGTGATTTTGCGAAAGGTTTCTAATATGGTTATATAAACGTTATTATTTTATTTTAGATTGATAAGGGTATATAGGCCTATCAATTATTTCTGACGGGCCCCTGGAACATATTCTTTGGATGCGGACAGTTTTTGGACAACACTCGGTTGCACAATGTATTCAGTAATTTTAATGTTCACGACAAACGGCTTGTGGCCCAAATATGTGGATATTTAGTTTTAAAATATAATAAAATAAATCTACCCAAATTTCTGCTATAGTCCTACATTGATTAAGGCTTATTTTTAATGAGCATGCCAGTGCGAGATGCATCAGAGCCAAATACTGATGTGCATGTACTTTATTTTCCAGTCAATACACAGCACTGTTTTTCGTTATACAGTATATAGCGTCTCTACTAGAGACTACCTTGCGAAACGAAAAACCAAAAGTTTTTAAATATGTAATCAATTATTATCATAGGGTTACGTAGTACATATATGCATCTATTAATCCATAGACATTCCAATATTTTCTTGAATTGAAAAGTAACACATAATTATGAACAAAAAAAAGCAGAAGATACATTCCGATTCACACGAATTCGGTCAATGGTGAACACGTCATGATGACGTTACTCGTCTTTATATGGATGAAATGAACATGATGAAACCATGTCTACCAGAATAAGTTCTCGGCTCACGGCAAAATGATAATGCACATGCATGAGAGGATATCGACGCTGTGTGGGCTTGGCGGTGATACTGCCAAGATTCTGATTCGAGTTTCTAAAGCGGAGAGCTCCCATTGTGTCAAAATATAATGGATCATTCCAGTAAAATAATCGCCGCTCCCTCTCGATAACATACATGTGCAACTATATTCGTCCTTGGTGTAATGTAATGTTGGTTGTTTATAGTATAGGTTTCGTATTAACATTATAAGATTATTAATCTGTATTTATCATCTGAATATGTAAACACTTGTTGTCGCTATTAAGATATTTTAATTATCATTAAATGCACAATATCACTATACTGACCTGTCTCACAGTGCTCGCCTGTGAATCCCGATCGACACGAACACTGTTTGCCATTCTGCAGTTCACCTCCATTGAGACAGAAGAGGACCTGGAATTAACAACATGAACAATATATTAGGATGAAGGTAGGTGATACCCTAAAATTAAACGAATAAAATAAAGAAATACATTCGAGGGCAAGTGCGGTATTCACTCAGTCAAGGTATACACTCGGCCGTTAATGCATATAAGTCACGTTAAGTCCAATGCTTACATGAAATTGCATTGCGTGGTGTCGAAACTATGTATTGTCTCATCTTGAATGCTTTATGTACACAATTATATTTTTGATGAGGAAAGTTAGTCATTTATTTAGATAATCAGCCATGAAACTAAAAGTGTTGATACCATTTATCCAGAAGTTTATCTTTCCGAATAAATCAACCATGATGTCGTCGTACGCTCCACATGAAAACATGAAATGGAGTTCATCCTCAATAATATTCCTATCGCAAAACACACATAACCGCTCATCCAAATCCTCTCTCGTCCGCCTGCCGATTTCAATACGCAATTATGACACATGTAATGTCAATGCAGATACCATATTGAAATTATGGCAAGTTAGCGTTAACATCGCCACACCTCTGCGTCGCGGCGACCACAAGCAGTGTGTGTTTGGGTTTTCCTGAAATCCCTCACTGTTCTGGTCTCTAAAATCGCTTGTGTGCACACCAGTGGCTAACCCTCGCTTTTGTGGCATTCCTAGCAACCGTTGACTAATATAACAAGCGCGTTATTTATCGCAGTAGACTTCAACTGTCCAGACATAAATTGGGACAAAATGTTTGTGAAACATGGGACAGCTGATATTTATATCCAGATAGGACTCATCGACATATGTATTGACCATGGGCTGGAACAAGTGCAAATAAATCCAACAAGAGAAAAAAACGTCCATGCCGTCGTACTGGCAAACAAACCCACCTTTATTAAAACTACAAGCACGACATTCTATTCGGTGATTCCACATCCAAACCATACAGGACGAACATTCAGCCACAACCTACCCCTTCAGAACGTTTTCCTTCGCGAAATAGCTAACTCTCCTCACCTTCTGCATGAAGTCACTCTCGGGATCGGCATCCGTCTGGTCAGCTGGGACTTCATACCAGTGTGATGATAGCCGACACTCGTCCGTCGCTCTATTGAACGACGCAGACATGCATACCCCCAGTGCTGAGCATCGTCGACCACATTTCAGGGAGCTGTGTGATGTGATAGACTGAAGGTATCCATCATCTGTTGTGCTGATGGCTCTGTGTTTAGTTTCATGGAGAACTGTTGATTTGCCATGCACCGCCCACGTCAAATATGTTAGAGCCACGAATACTGTCACACATAGAACCATTTTCAGACTAAAACGAAGACCCTCTAATATAAATAGTAAATTTTCATACATATATCATGTGTCATTCACACAATGTGTTTGTACCGATTCACGGTCTGTATCGCGACTTCGCTCATTTGCGTTGTCGTATAGCGACGAGGCGACATTGGTCGGCGAGTTGCTATATGACCACGAACACGAGCCACGTCGCGATACATGAATCTGTACAGGCACATTGTGCATATATCACATTTGTATCCATCTCCTACCCCTCTCTACTACAAAGTTTACATATAAAGCCCATCAGATAAACCACGCCTATATCCGTCTACTGGACAGATAAAGCATCCTCTACTAGACAGATAAACTTAATAGAAAACTTAATCAGATTTCGCGAAGCGAAATCTGAAAGTTTTCATGATGGTAACGCGCATGAGATCCGTATACCTATGAAGCTGTATTATTGTGTTCTATATATAGTTTACGTTACCTGAGAATAGTATCAGAGCACGCGCTTAACGTAACGAAAAGTGGCGCTCTCTTAAATGAAAGGCGCAATAAAAACGATTTTCCTATTGGTCAGATTGTCTATCTTAACCAATCAGATTTGACGTTGCATATACATGGTTGTTGCTAAGCCTTGTAGTTCAAATACAGAACTCACCACCTCGGCGTTAGTATTTCCACAAATTACCTATTATCACACAACAAAAGGATGAGATGAAAACTATATACATAGAAGGTGAGTGATCTAAATAAAAAATTGTACTTCATATAGTGTGTCGGACCGAAAAATGTCACCAAACACCTCTTTTACTGTGATTTGAGACTTCCGTTGTTTGAGTCTGACTTGGTCGAGTTTGTGTTTGAAACTGACAGTTTCAAACTCGGAGTCTTTGTTATTGCCGTTCACGTTTCAATGAATGATTAACTGAAAGTTAACTTGGCAAGATAACTATATCATAGGTGCCATCAACTGAATGAATTTAATCGTAGAAATGCGTCTAATTTATCAATTCTCAGCAGTCTCTGTTCCAACTCCAAAGCTTAACTAAGTTAACAACAGTTGTCATTAGCGAAGACCGGAAAAAAAATCAAACACATTTCCGGTTATTCCAACAAGGTGAAGGACAAGGTCGGGACAATTCTCAAAACAAAAATTAAAATCCTTGAAATTGAAATGAATTAGGCTTCATCTTGGACGTGAGGAATTATTCTGACTTCGTCTTTTCAACGTGGATTTAGCGGGCGTTACGCCGTTAGTTCAAAATTATCTGATTCTAATTAATGATTTGGCCAGATTTCCGGTGAATACCGTTAATCGTGATCACATTTACCAGTTTTCACTACTCACTTGTCACAACGTGAATTCAAGGATTGTACTATTTGTATATACATTCCGCTTTGTTTAATTTGAATGTGAATACTACAAGTGCTAGTTTTTTTAAAGTAACATAAATAGGATACATAAATACACGGAGACACGCTTGTCCCAAACGACATATCAACACAAGTAAGATGGATTGCTGATTGTTTATGTCTAGATCATGCCATGATTCGTGAATCTCTACTAAAGCTAGAACGCCGTAGAGATCATATTCCACCTTTACAATTCCCAGGAATTTTTTTTTAAGTTTTGACAGGGAATCTTATAAAGTAATGCTGGGAATGTACTTCTTTGTTCATACCTGTTGCTTAATGATTTATTCATCGGTAAATGAAGTTCCCAGCTCGAGGTTATATTATTTACGTGACTTTTGAGACACGATTCCGCGATAAATATTTATTTTATTCCCTGTCACGAAAATTATTGTCGTAAGGCCAAAGTAAAAAGATATTATGTTTCCGTACATCGACCGGCCCTAAAAACAGCCCTCATAATTCAGATTTTTCAGCTTCGGCAATTCACTACGGCAAAATAACCCGCCGACCCTAAACTTTTTATTGATATTTTGAGAAAAAGTCAAAATGTTCTAAAATTTACTGTTTTTTACCACTAATACTCATAAATATTGATGACCTTTAGTCTGCAAAACACATGGTTTCTTACATATCCTTGTGAGAAGTGACCATGAATTGACGGCTGTCTCAATTTAAGGCCCCAGGTGTGTGATGGGTTGTGGATTGATGGGCATACATTTTGCAATTTTATCTCAGACTATCTCCTGCCTGCTTTTACAGTGCTTTCAGTTTTATGTCTTGTTTGGGACTTATGGAACACTATCAACAGACATGGTGGGTGTATAAATATACATGTATAGAGGTTATCACCACATATGTTAGGGGTATAGCTACTGTCTCCAAAAACCAGGCATGCTCGGTGGATGTACTGGCTACACCCAGACAATGGGATGTAGTCGTCACAATACAAGTACAGTACAGTATATATAATGGCGGTATTATTGGTAAAATTCTTATAAAAGGTTAGTGACATCAATTTCCTACCAAGTTTATAGCCACATTTATGAAAATGTGCTACATGTCATGTATGTGAATAATAAAAAACATACCTAAGCATGAAATTTGATTTTTTTATCAACCTTAATGTATATTTCCAGTTTCCACTGTGTTGATCAAGTAATACTTTCCACACAACACGGGTTGGCATTTTATGTCACTTCGGTCGATGTAGTTCAATATTTCTGCAGCTGGATAAACAATATCGAAATAAAATTAAAAACAAAAATTTCCCTACCAACCTACCCTAATTTTTTCGCTCCGTTACCGGAAACATTCAATCTTTTTTCTTTGGCCTAAGCGACATAACGCGAAAGCAATTCTGTAATATCGAGCTGGGAACTTCACGTACCGATGAATAAATCATTAAGCCACAGGTACATGTATGAACAATGAAGTACATTCCCCATGTTATTTTGTTTGACTTTATAAGGTTCCCTGTCAAAACTTAAAAAAAGTTCCCGGGTTTTGTACAGGTGGAATATGATCTCTACGGGCGTCAGCTTTAGTAGAGATTCATGGCATGATCTAGTTTATGTCATAATGACATGTAAATACTACCACACAGTGGCGCTCTCTATTTGTGGAACTTTTGGGCAAATTGCATGCTGCTTCGGGGAAGGTTGTGCAAACTTACTGTAATTTCTACATTTCAGTCCGTTTATACCTATAATTCAAGTTATTTGAAATGTGTTTTGCTGCGTACATGCAATGCATATTCTGAACTGATAGTGTGCCCCTTTTTTTGGAACTTCTCCGGGTACCAAATTCATTTGTTACAGAGTGTTTATTTTAGCTTAGGCATGGAATAGGATGCTATTATAAATGAGAAACAAAATTATCATTATACGAGGTCACCATTCGTCACTGCGTGCTGAAATTTCAATAATTTTTCCAAGTCTAAAACACTAAATTGAATCGCGATATGCATATAATATCATATCATTATTCATTAGCACCAATAGTGCTATCAAGTACCAATCACTGTAGCAGAAGTGTACATGCAATATCCAGTTCATTGAATGAATCATGAGTATAACCTGGTTGAAATACTACTGTGTGGCGAGTCACACTCGTCTTCTGGCTATTGAGGCCATGTATGTATGGTGTTATGAACGGTTTGTATTGTGAATGGGTTAAATTATCTGCTCGTAAACCCTCACAGTAGACAATTTTATACCAGGTTCTATTCAGTATTCAGAAATAGCTCGCAATGGAAATTTGCATGGTACATATTTTGTTAAGATTTTTTGGTCAAAGGTTGTAGCCGGATATTTGGTTTAAATAACCATCAGTGGCAGTGCTTTGGTTTGTTTTGTCCATCAGTCTGTCTGGATCACTTTATGTTTTACTTTTACAAACATATTTCAGAGTTAATAAATGGCTGATATATAGAGTCCTGACGAATCTTCCAAAATGAGGACTTAAATGCCCGACTTAAATAACTAATAGTTGTATTAAATGCTATTTTTAAACATGTATATGCACCCCATGTTATGTAAACAAACAGTATGTAAATAGTATGAGATAACAAAAACACTAATCGCCAGATATACCCCATGCATTAAGTGAACTTTGGTTAGAAATTCCACCAAATTGTTTATAACGTATCAGTATAGCGCTAGCTAACCCCCACCTTTCAAGATTTCGGTGTTGAATGAGTCACTGCGAATAAGTCTCCTAAACACATTTACTCGGTGTTGAGTGTTGTTCTTATTGCTCACTCTCTATGCTGTATATAAACACACGCTCGACTCACACAATGTGTGTTTTGAGGATAATATGGCATTCATACTATCATAGTATTATACTATTATAGTATAATATTAGTATATTCTTTACAACATACAGGGTCAGGGTATTATAATTTAGTAACTGGTATTCCTAAATTATAACCTATAACGAAGGCCATCCATGTCTTAACCAATAAGGTCCAAACGATATGTATGCTTTCAGTAACAGTGCGTCATGGAACATACATTCAACTGTTATATACCGGTACATGTCCGTGAAATATAAATACACGACACCATTGAAACAGGATTTAAACCGGCACATGCGACTTGAGAATATACTTCAAAGTATCAACCTGTGAGGGTACAATTATTATTCATCTAATCTAATTGTATATTTACATAGCATGGCCTTGGATGGAGTAAGTTTTCGAATAACGTAGTACGTTCTTATCATATTAATAGAAAACTTAATCAGATTTCGCAAAGCGAAATCTGAAAGTTTTCATGAAGGTAACGCGAATGAGATCCGTATACCTATGAAGCTGTATTATTGTGTTCTATATATAGACCATGTTACCTAAACATAGTATCAGAGCCGTAATGTGGCGCTCTAGTAAGGAAAATCCGCAATAAAAACGGTTTCCCTATTGGTCAGATTGTCTATCTTAACCAATCAGATTTGGCGTAGCATGGGCATGGTTGTTGCTAAACCACCTCGTCGTTAGTATTTCCACAAATTACCACACAACAAAAGGATGCGATGAAAGCTATATATATTAACACTTCGCAGTCTCTGGTCCAACTCCAAAGTTTAACAACAGTAACTTTTGTCATTAGCGAAGACCGAAAAAAAATCAAAACACATTTCCGGTTAAACCTGGTTAAACTCCAAGGTCGGGACAATTCTCAAAACAAAAATGAAGAAAATCATTGAAATTGAAATGAAAAAGAGGATGGTTATCATGTAGGTAGCATGTGTATGACTTTCAACAGTAGAACTGTTTAGTAGTACTAGTGAAGTAGCATAGTGGTAATTACTAAATTTAAAATTAGGCTTCATCTTGGACGTGAGGAATTATTCTGACTTCGTCTTTTTTTTGTTTACCGTTAGTTCAAAATTATCTTATCCTAATTATCAGATTGCCGGTGAATACCGTGATCATGTTTTACACATAGTGAATTAAACGAGTATAGATATTTTAGCTTAGTTTAACTTGAATGTGAATAGTGCTAGTTTTGTGAAAGTAATACAACTCTTGATTTTGACCAAAGTAAAGAAATACTGGTAATGTGAAATTATTCAATTTTTTTTAGAAATATTGCCATGCAATGCTACTTAATTTTGTATACTTTGTAATTAGATAATTTGAAAGTGAAAGCATCGAAATGAAAGCGTTGCCGGAGTTGGACGGCCGAATTGTTAACGTGTTCGGCTACAGGCCAGATGTTTCGCTTAGACTCCGGATCGATTCATCTCGATCCTCGACAAAAACAAAAGTCGGGAGCTCTGAATTTGCCTACAAGTACTGTGTATGCCTCGAGGTGTTTTAAGTGGTAATGCTCGCCGTCAGGTGTCATGTATAGGGATGACACTCGTTTGATCAAGCCATCCCATCAGGTGGGGACATAAATGGCTCTCCCGTGTACAACCATGTAGAACCCTACCATGGGCAATGATCCACGGGTTGGTAGCAAAATGTCACCCTTCGGGCGGTAAGTTGATAGGTATTGCATTTGAAGATGTAATTATGGTGGTAGAACTCACACAACTGTTGTATGTATATAGTGTATATATGTGGTGGTGATGTTGAACAGGGCATTTCACATATCGATGTAAATACACGGAGACGTGGTTGTCCGTAACGACGGATCGACACACAATTAAGAAGATGTAAGATAGATGCTGATTTGTTTTGTCACGATGAGAGATATCTTTATTACTTTCAAGTATAGGAGAGATCGATATACATGACATATAAATACAGTTGGATTAAAATGGGGTCCCCTGGCCAGTGTGGTGGGTCGTTATGTACAAGTATGGAGAGGTGTTGGAAACCACGAGAGTGAAGCATTAATGCATTTCAATGTTCACTACAGCTTTTGTTGCAGGAAAATCTTATTTGTCCAACAGATATGAAAGTTAGTCGTTACAACATGCGTGGGTGTTGAGAAGATACTTACAATGGACGTGACACAGGTTGCTGTACGCCATTCCTGATCATTGTGCTGAGAACGTACAGGAACTTCGCAGAATATAGTACTAGTTCCTTGAGGCAGTGATATATGTGTTCTGTTATGGTTTCCAGAGAACTTCCGAGGAGGGTTGCTACCAGGTAATCCCTGGCTAACGACGCAAGGTGAAAATATTCGGGTATTCCGAAACGGGAGATAATCCCTTCCCAAAAAGAGTTTATAATAATGAGTGTGGCTGGATAAGAGCATACGAACATGGCGTGGTCGATTTCGTTCGAGTACACTTCGCTGCAGAGATGACACAATAAATTGTTGGCATAGGTAGTCCTGTTGAGAAGCAGTACTAAGTTTTTGAGATATTTTGACATGTGAGCGTTTCCACGTGTGCAATTAGTCTGTGAACCCGGTCATTCTAATTCAGATCAATCTGATTATCTACAAGTCAGGTTTACGGTCTATGTTAAAATTGTACAAATTGTTTAATATTATATGTTATTAATATTAATATATATGTTACTGTTAGTTCGAATTGAAATGCGGTCAGACTAATAGTACCACTATATTTAGTGAAGTGATTGTTCTGACTTGCGAGTCAATTATCAACATTTAGACAGAGTTTTCGCGACTAAAATGTCATAACTTAATTTCGAATCATTCAGGGTACCATGCATTATCAGATGTCGGTTGGTTTAAATATTATATTTGCGTGTCTCTACTCTAGTGTAGGTTCTACGTCTGCGTTAAATGTTTTCGGCATTTAATTGGCAAAATGAGCCAGGGGTTGCACCCCCCAGAACGATTTGCAAGCATAAAACGTGGACAATTTGTGGGCGAATTGGTGGAACTTTCGGGCAAATTGCATGGTGCTTCGGGGGACTGTTGTGCAAACTTATTGTCATTTCTACATTTCTGCTCAATTTATACTTATGATTATGGGCTCTCATTACACGAGATGTCTACGAGATGTCTCCAAACAGGGGAATTTCAGCTACAACCATATTTATGTAGCCCCAACTATTCTAATTTCAGGATCCTGTTGTCGCGGGGTCAATAGCAGGGGCAAAATATGATATTTTTTTTCACATTTTCCTCATGCTACCCAACCTTATTTTATGCATTTTCGGGTTAGTTCATGTGATGTTCATCAATCTAAACGTGTTAATCTATGTTCAATTTAACCTTTTCTTCCTTTGATTTGGGAGGGAGTCATGTGAGTGGTACTGAAAATGGTAAAAAAGTTGCCAGATAATCGTTTGATGTTTGAGCTGTGACGTATTTCGTTAATCTTGAACGTACTGAAATAAGCTAAATGTGTCGGTTTCAACTCCGTTTATCAGAAACTTGTCTGATATTGTCTCAATATTTATGCCTTTTTGTGATCCGTGGCATATCTGGTATTGGGTGGTTGTATTATTGTGCACCTGTGGCGTAGGTAGCGCGAATACAGGGCAAAAACTGACCCCTCCCCCAAAACGATACTTAGTGACGCGTATGACAAATAGTCAGATTTCTTATATCATATGACATTTTTTTGCTTGCTAAAAGCCATCTTAAAACACACTTGTATGGCTAGTAGGTCTGTTATCAGGATTGACTTGTTTCAATTATTTAATTTTAAAGTGTTTGCCTAAAATTGTGTCAACATAACTTAAAGAGCTTTTAGTTTTCATCAAAAACGATAGATGGCATCATTTGGTGTATTATGAAACGGTGCGAGTTGAAATGTTGTCGCAAAAACTGCTAAGTATGAACCTCAAAGATATATTTGAAAAATTTGGATATGATCCGTGGGTTCTTACTGGCCGCTGTTGTGATAAAAAATGAACATTGAACACTATGTAGATTTTTGTATTTTGGATAATTAAATGGCGCCATTTTGCGTATGATATATGAATTGAAATTTCTCAAAATTACTATATGTGAAACTGAGGCGCAGTTTGGGAAAATTCGGATGTGGTCAGAATATTCCCAATTTCCCACTGACTATATTTGCGATAAAAATTTAACATTGGAACTACGGCAAATATTTCATTATATTACTCGAACTATGATATTAATATCACAAAACGGCCACCACGTGCTACTATATTAAGACGAGACAATCGCGTCTGACTCGCTGTAACTATCAGTAATCTAATTCGTGAAATAGTCGATATAGTTATGCTTCTATATACAGTACATGACAAAAGTATGTGTAGAATGATTTGTAATGACCCCGATATCATACAGGCTGATGCATGTTGAGTCATACGAAAAAATATTACAAGACCATAGTTTTTTTTAACGATGTGAATATATAGTCAATTAAAGTTTCATTCACCTGTTATCAGCTGACTATTTTTGAAGCCAATTGTAGATCACAACGAGTTGTAATGTGACAGATATATTTACAAACCATTCTCCATCATCGCCATCACACATGCATCCAGCGATTCTGTGTTTTCTATGGAAAACCATAGCTACCTTATGTGGTTGTCATCCCTTATATGATGCCGTTCTATCTGTATATGGTGTCCAATCACCTTCATATGGTGACAATTCACATTTATGTGGTGTGCAAACCATTTATGACTTTATAGCGTGTCCGTCAGACGAGCACAGTTCCTTATGTGGTGTGCATTCATCTTGATATATTGTCCATTTTCCTTTCTATGTTGTGTTTTCACCATTGAGACTGTGACATCTGCTCTCCATGTGATATGCATACGTCTTTAAATTATGTGGTTCCACCAGTATATGGTGTCCATTCATCTGTATATGATTTTCAATTGTAGTATTATATGGTGGAGATGTATTAATATGACATGAAAATATCGTTATATGTTGTCCGTTCACCATCATGATATACCATATAATATAGACCATTACACATGACATATAAAGTCGTTTGTACACCATATAAAGTCGTATGTACATCATATAAAGAATATAATTACATTACAGATAAAAGTAAATGGACACCATATACAGGTCAATGGACACAAAATAAAGGTAAAACCCACATCATATAGAGTTAAATATACACCATAATAAAGGTAAATGGATAAAATATGAAAGTGAATGGACACCACATACATGTGAATTGACACTAGGACATAATACGAAGGTGGTTGTGAAGGTAAAACACATCACATACATGTAAACAGACACCATATAAATGTAAATAGACACACTATCAAGGAAACACAACACCACACCAAGGTAAAACAACACCACATAGTGGTAAATTGACACCAAATAAAGATGAACGGAGACAACATAAAGATGAATGGAGACAACATGAAGATGAACGGAGACCACATAAAGGTAAATGGGCACCATATAAATGTAAATTGACACAATATAAAGATAAATGGACACCGTGCAATGCCATCACAGAACGAACAGTGCTCATAGTCATAAAGGTGAATGGACATCATATAACGATATTTGCGCATCATATAAAGGACACCATCGAGGCGAATCAATGGACACCATAGGAACGCGAATTGACTTCATATGACACCTGCACGCGTATAAAGGTGAATGAACACCATTGAAAGGCGAATGTACACCATAGAAATGCGAATTGACATCATATAGAGACATGGGCACGTCATATAAAGGTGAATGGGCACCACTTAAAGGCGAACAGACACCATATAAAGTTGAATAGTAAACATATAGACATATTTGCACACCATAAAGGTGGATGGACAACATATGAAGGCGGATAAATACCATAGAAAGGCAAATTGACACCATATAAAAGTGAATGCACACCATATATATGTGAATGAACATCATATAAAGACAATTGCCCACCATATAAAGGTGAATGGACATCATTTTAAGACATCTGCCCACAATATAAAGGTGAATGAACACCATAGAAATGCGAATGGACATCACATAAAGGCGAATGGACACCACATCAAGGTGAATGGATACCACATAAAGAACAGTACTCACCATCATGAATGTGAATGGATACGATGTAAATATGAATGGACATACTATAACATTTGCACACAATATAAAGGTTAATGAATGCCATATAAATGTGTACGGACACCATATACAAATGAATGGATAGCATATAAAGACATATGCACAACATATAACGGTGAATGAATGCCATATAAAGGTGATTGGACACCATATAAAGGATGAAGGGATATCATATAATAGACAGTAAAACCCATTTGGAAAACACATACTCTCCTGATGTATGTGTGACAGACTCCTGGCAGAAATGATGACGAACTATAACTTACCAGTATATTTGTCGCATTACAATTCGTTAATATTTACAATTTGGCTTCAATCACTTGTCTGTTGATAACACGTATCGCTAAACAATAAATTACAAAATAGTCACTTTGTCAAACTGTAGTTTGATGATCAGTTTTCTTTTGACTCAACATATGAAGCATGGCATTACACAGTATTGTGCACATACTTTTGTCAAGTACTGTATCTATAAGCATAACTATATCGACTATATTTCATGAAATATATTATTAGATCACTGATTGTTACAGTGAATGACTTCTATTCTTATAGTAGAACTTGGTGGCTGCATAGTAATATTACTATCAACGTTCGAGTAAAATAACAAAATATGTTCTATAGTGTTCAATGTTAAATTTGTATCACAATGGTAACCAGTGAGAACAGTATGGTCACATATAACTTTTTCACAAACTGCGCCTGAGTTTTACACTTAGTGTTTTTTTTTTTGAAATTTGAATTCATATATAATAATACGCAAAATGGTGCCATTTATCCAAAATACAAGAATCTACATATGGTTCAATGTTATGTTCTGGTCACAACTGTAGCCAGTAAGAACCCATGGATCATATCCAAATTTTCAAATATATCTTTGAGATTCATACTTAGCAATCTTTGATAAAACATTTCAAATCGTAGCGACCATAATGCGCCAAATGGCACCATCTATCGTTTTTGGTACAAACGAAACGCTCTTTAAATTATGCTGAACCCATTTTAGGCAAATACTTCAAAATAAAATAATGGCAACAAGTCAATCATGAAAACAGACCTACTATGCATACCAATATGTTTAAGATGGCTTTAGCAAGCAAACAAATATGATAATATATAAGAAATCTGACTATTTGTCAAAACGCGTTACTACATATCGTTTTGGGGGAGGGGTAAGTTTTTGCCATGTATTCGGGACACGTACGCCACAGGGCCACAATAATACACCCATCGACTAGCAGATATGACACGGATCACAAAAAGGCATAAATATTGTGACAATTTCCGATAGGTTTATGATAAACGGAGTTGAAACTGACACATTTAGCTGAATCAATGGAAGAAAATACGTTGACGATTAACGAAAACGTCACAGCTCAAACGTCAACGTCAAACGATTATCTGGCAATTTTTAACCTTTTTCAATACAACTCACATAACTCTTAAGGTTAAATTGAACATAGACTAAGAAGTTTAGACCGATGAACATCACATGAACTGACCCGAAAAATGCATAAAAATAAGGTTGGGTAGCATGAGGAAAATGTGAAAAAATCACATTTTGCCCCAGATATTGATCCCGCGACAACCGGATCCTGCAACTAGCATAGTTGGGCTACATAAATATGGTGGTCGCTGAAATTCCCCTTTCTGGTGACACCTCGTGTAACGAGAGCCCATACTCTATACTTAAAGTTATTTGCAATGCATTATGCTGCGTACATGCAATGACTATTCTGAGCTAATAATGGGCCCAACTTCTCCGGATACGAAATTCATTTGTTACAGAGTGGTTATTTTAATATAGGCAAGGAAAGGCATGCTATTAAAAATACTGAAACAAATTTATCATTATACCAGGCCACCATTCTTCACTGTGTTGAAATTTCAATAATGTTTCCATGTCTAAATTGAATCGCAATATATCCTATCGTCAGCACAAATAGCTCTACCTATCATATCGTAGCATAATTGTGCATGTGATATCTAGTTCATGGAATGAATCATGAGTAGAACCTGGTTGAATTACTACTGTGTGGCGAGTCACACTCGTCTTCGAGCTATTGCGGCCATGTATGCATAGTGTTATGAACAGTTTGTATTGTGAATGGGTGAAATTATCTGCTCGTAAACCCTCATAGCAGACAATTTTACACCAGGTTCTATTCAGTTTCAGAAACAGCTCGCAATGGAAATGTGCATGGTACATATTTGGTTAAGATTCTTGGTCAAAGGTGGTAGCCGGCAATTAGGTTTTAAATAACCATCAGTGACAGTGCTTTGGTTTTGTCCATCATTCTGTCTGGATCACTTTATGTTTTACTTTTACAAACATTTCAGAGTTAATACATGGCTGATATATAGCACCCTGACTCACACATACGTGCTCAGATGCAATGAACCTAAACGCTGGACTTAAATAATTAATAGTTGTATTGAAGATGCATTATCCGAATTAACGCTCCTAAATTACTATTTTTTTGGCTTCGGGGTTAAAAAATATTTGATTCGAGTCGAGGAACCCACCCATCTTAGCTCAGAGTGATCAGACGTTGATTTTTGAAGTTCATTATTATTAGAGATGTGCAATTATATGTGGCCCAGAAACACGTGCTAAACGGACGGTCTCAGACAAAATTGTTGATGAAGATGGACATTTTTGTTTGTATCTTGATGATATGGGGACCGTCTGATCGGATTGAGTACCTTTAAATGCTATTTCAAAGTCATGTAAATAAACTCTATGTTATGTAAATAAAAGTGTGCAAAGAGTCTGCGATAAGGAAAACAGTCATCGCCGGGGATACCCCATGCATTAAGTGAACTTTGATTATAAATTCCACCAAATTGTTTATAACGTTCAGTTTAGCGATAGCTAACCCTCACCTTTCAATATTTCGGCGTTGAATGGGTCACCTTGAATCACCCTCATAAAAACATTTCCACGGTGTTGACTGTTGTGCTTATCGCTCACATTTTACATGCTGTATATAAACAAACGTTCGACTAACACAAAGTGTGTTTTGAAGATAATATGGCATTCATACTATCATTATATTATACTATTAGTATATTCTTTACAGCATGTTATAATTTGGTAACTGTTATTTGTAAATTATAACCTATAACGAAGGTCATCCGTGCCTTTAACCATCAAGGTCCAAATGTCATGGTTTCAGTAACAGGGCTGGCACATACATTTAATTGTTATATACCGGTATACATCACTGAAATATAGACATCAATACAATACCATTGATACCAGACTTAAACTGGTACATTAATTAATGCGACTTGAGAATATACTTCAAAGTATATTTGAAGTATATTTCTATCAAATAATATTGGATTTATTTCGAATATTTTATCATGAAATGAGACGAAATTGGGACATTGTATTTGTCTATTTTTAGAACAGACCATTCGGGTGATACGATATAGCGATAGAGAGCATTAGGCTGTTCCTATGGCTACGTACCGAACGTCAAATGTCCCAGATTGATTGGTTCTATTGTTTTATTCCATAGTTATAAGCGATAATGGGTATTATTAATGTTTAATTGTGACAAAATTACGCAAAGAAAGTTAAGGTCTCTGTTAACAGTAACTACTAGTGTTCGTTAGCTAAACAACTAGACCTTTTTTAGACCAGAACATATTCGAAATAAAATCAATGTTAATCGATAGAAGCATTTCCGGACAGGATTTTGCGATTCAGATCTAATATTTATACCCCGGTAACTATAAAATATATGTTTACAAAGTTATAAGGCCGTGGCTAAAGATACCTCTCTTTAGCTATATGGTCCTGACACGCTAAAGAACGGTATTCCGCTCTTTAGCGTTTGGTGCTAAAGAGCGGTATACCGCTCTTTAGTACCAAACGCTAAAGAGTGGTATACCACTCTTTAGCTATATGGGCCTGACACGCTAAAGAACGGTATATGTAACATGCAACCGGGGTACAAACTAACCGAGCAGTCTAACGACTGCATGCCATAACATAGGAATATGATTCCGACTCGTGGGTCGCCCAGACGCCCAAGGGGATTTTAATGTCTGGGTTGATTCTAAATAAAGTTGCGGCCACCACCCTTATTTTTCTAAGTGCTCAAGGGAAACACTATACTATACCCCTCCCTATATCTAATGGGACTTGGTCTCGGCCTCTCTACCGGTCAATAGAGACTGACAGTTTCCAGCTAACTGTCTATCAAGTTCTGCCCGTGGCAGGACTTTAGCAGTTTTAACCTCGTAAAACTGCCCACTTAGTCTCTATACACTACACAGACTTGGCCTTGCCAATCTGTAAACACAATAGAGACCGACAGTTTCCAGCTAACTGTCTGTTCAAGTTCTGCCCTTGGCAGGACTTTGGCAGTTTTAACCTCGTAAAACTGCCCACTTAGTCTCTATACACTTCCAAGGTTTACCACTTAGGGTAACACCTTAATTAGTTAAGCTTTTGTGCTTCGATCTTAAAGATTCGAGCTTTTGCTTCGAGCACTTAGGCTTCGAGCTTGCTTACATTGAATTGAGCCGTGACCCAACTGAGGTTCTCCGGGTCTGAGACCTCCTTGTATACCCATCTCAGGGCACCTGGTGGCACAAAGTTGCAACCAATCAGAATCGTTGAAACCCAGCCAATCGCAGGCTAGCTTGAGAGCACCGATCTGCTTCTATATTTGCGATCCGGGGATTTCCCTTCTTGCGCGCAGTCTAATTTTAATTATGGCAATTCCAAGGTATTATGGAATTCGGGACATTTCTATTTTACCTGGATATTTAATTACAGTTATGTATAAGAAATTTATTGATAACTATAATTGGGCTATTGGAAGTATATGGACGGGAATAGATTCATACTCCGGAGACGAGGTGAGTGTGACGAAACTGGCGGCCAAGTATTCGTAATGCAAAAATATGCCGTCATATTTTTGGATCAAAACTCACTTATTTGACTTTTCCTCGGGTTGGCATTTGTTCGGGGTAATATAGTGATGTATACCCGACAATTGCCTTATAATTTCAACAAATGGGACCTTGTTGTTTTCTCACTATTTATGGAAATCTGGAAGCACCGGGTTGATTTATTTTATGTGCGTCGAAATTTGGGGTGTATTATAATTGAATATATTTGACTTTCCCGAACTTTTCCAGGGTTTGGATAATTGTGGAGGGGTGCATTGATATATGATTATTAAAGGCATAATAATCATATATCATGGGAAGTTACCATTTTTATGTGAAAAATCGCTATTTGTGATAACCGGGGTCACAGGCCAAAAAGCTTCCGACATTGCCGGAGGCACACTCGCTTCAATGTTAAATACATACATATGCGACCTCAAAACTTCCAAATAAATGCTTCTAAATGTGCCCTGATATGATATAAATATGAGGGAATATAATTTGGGTTAATATAATATGCATAGCTTATTGGAACGATATTTGTGTGATGATATCTGTGCTTCCACATTTACTTTCGTTGTCAAGATGATTTTGTCTGCTTGACAACGTAAACAGGAAGTGGCTTTTAATCCGGACATGTAGCTTGTTACCGGGTCGTGTATAAATCTTGTGCATATGAATCCTGTGCTCGTCACACCACCCACGCCTTCGAAAATGTATGCGTCCCCGCATGCGGAAAACAAACTATTGCAAACTGAGGGTATTAATCCTTTCCAATCAAGGAATTGATTGCTGACATAGCTTGAAAAATGTTACTATCTGGCTTTTGGGAGGAGGTCTGCCTAAGGTCGCATGACACTGATACAATGCCTGGATTCTCGCGGCTTAATGTCCAAGTCCAAATTTAAAATAGCAGTGTTCTTCTGGGAAGAATGATATAGAAATGCCATTTGAAAAGAGCTTGGGAAGAATGTTACTATCTGGCTTTTGGAAGGAGGTCTGCCTAAGGTCGCATGACACTGATACAATGTCTGGATTCTCGCGGCTTAATGTCCAAGTCCAAATTAAAAATAGTAGTGATCTTCCGGGGAGAATGATATAGAAATTCCATTTGAAAAGAGCTTGGGAAGAATGTTACTATCTGGCTTTTGGAAGGAGGTCTGCCTAAGGTCTTATGACACTGATACAATGCCGGATTCTCGCGGCTTAATGTCCAAGTCCAAATTTAAAATAGTAGTGATCTTCCGGAGAAAATGATATAGGAATTCCATTTGAAAAGATCATGGTGATAGGCTCGGAGAAAGATAATTTGCCACTTGATAAATCAAGAGGATGACGTTCAGTCTCGCTTTCAACTTCCTTCACGAAGGCGTCGTCAACAGAAAAGAATGGTATGATAGTCTAGGCGAACAAACTGGATGTCTTACATGGGTAAACTCCACACTACCGAAGTCCAAAATAGGGTCAGGCCTCGCATGGATCCTGCAACGGTATACTGCTATTTAGTGACCAACGCCATAGAACGGTATACCTGTCATACACTCAATAGTGGTGTACAGTGTACACCCGTATATACCGCTATTTAGCTATACATGGTCTTGGCGCGATAAAGAACGGTCTTGTATACATCATCATCCGTACTGCTCGATCTTTAGTGTCCGGCTATAAAGCGCAGTATACCGCTCTTTAGCCCTCGTCGCTAAAGAGCGGTATACCGCTCTTTAGCCACTCCGAAGTTATAATCCACCTTTAAGTAATAAGGACGATGTTTTGGATTTATACCGTACCGTATTCGTTTTTAAATACGCGCACTACCATGTTTGTCGAAGTAGCTACACGCTTTATATAGCTCTTCCTTCTTTCAACAACAAGAACAAGAAAAACAATAACAACAACAGGAACAACGACGACGACAAACATTAAAGTTACTCACACTGGTTTAAAATATATATTTCCTGTTGAGTAAGGGAAATTTATTAAATATCAGAATGATTATCTGTACCATTATTATATTAAAGATGGATTATCTCTTTAATTAACAAATTTGAGTGGGTATAAAATAATAAATATGAACTGAAGAGCCCTGTCCGGAAAGGATTCTATCATATAATATTGATTTTATTTCGAATATTTTATTGGGACAGTTTATATGTATATTTTTAAAACAGACAATTCGGGTGATACCATATAGCGATATAGAGGATTAAGTTGTTCCTGTGGCTACGTACCGAACGTCAAATGTCCAGATTTATTGGTTGTATTGTTTTATTCCATAGTTATAAGCGATACTGAGTATAATTAACGTTTATTTGTGATAAAATTACACAATAAAAATTCTGGTCTCTGTTAACAGTAACCACTGTTGTTCGTTAGTTAAACGACCACACCTTTTTAGACCAGAACATATTCGAAATAGAATTAATATTAATCGATAGAAGCATTTCCGGACAGGAGACTTCGATTCAGATCTAATATTTTTGTATCCCGGTAACTATATAACAAATGTTTACAAAGAGATAATCAACCTTTAGGCACACATCGTCACCACAAAATTATAAGGCAGTTGTGTTCTATTCCATCTATGTTTTCTTCAGGATTGCCTTTCGTGTATATACACTTGTATCTTAAAGATGGTCTATCTCTTTGTAAACATGTGTTATATAGTTATATGGGTATAAAATATTAAATATGAATCGAAGACCCATGTCGGGAAATGCATCTATCGATTAATATTGATAATATTTTGAATATGTTCTGGTCTAAAAACGTGTGGTTGTTTAGCTAAGGAACAATATTGGTTAATGTTAGCAGAGACTAGAAATTGGATTGTGTAATTTTGTCACAAATAAAAATTAAGTAGACTCATTATTGCTTATAACTTGTAATACAAGATTACAAACAATCAATCTGGGACATTTGACGTTCGGAACATAACTATATAAACACCTAATGATCTCTATCGCTACATGGTATCCTATGAATGGTCTGTTCTAAAAATAGATCAATAACGTGTCCCACTTTATCATCTCATTTTATAATAAAATATTTTAAATAAAATCAATATTAGTTGATTTAAGCGTTTCCGGACAGGGATTTCCAACTCATACGCATGATTTCATACCCAGGAAACAATCTACATTTTTTTGTATCAAAGAGATACATAGTGATTTATTCATGGCGTTAACAGCGCCATTCAATTGCTGGCCATTAGCCAACACACTGTTAGCACTCGAATCACCTAGAAAAAGTTAGTAGTAAATTGCATAGGCTGTAGATAGCCAAGGAATAGTATACTGTGCATTACTGTGTTTTTTATTGACAATGAATATTTTGTTGGCCATGAGTGCTTGTCAATTACACACTTATCACCGATGATAAATTGTAAATCGTTCACCGCCTCCCCATAACGGTACTAATGCATGGGGGTAGATACCAATTGTCTTGCTAAAAATCAGCGTTGTATGATTTAGTCAGGGAGCCTGCTGGGTTTTATTTGCACAATCGAGTACGAAAGGTTTGATGCCCAAGATTTGTTACACCCCAGGAACGTTCAAAAAATCGGATTTCTTAAGTTCCGCACTCCTGGCGTTTAGGGCCCAGAAACCCCACAAAAAAACCCCAAAATTACTTCTATTTGCACTTTTTTGTATTAATAGTGCTCCACCAATTACTGATCAACAATACACAATTTCTGAAACGAAATTTCCTGGAGTTTTCATTTCAGAAGGGGGGGGGGGGGTTTTAAGTACCCACAAAACCCCAAAAATGACTTCTATTTGCACTTTCGAGTACAAAGCTGATTTTCATATTAATAGTGCTCTGGTCATCACTGATCAATAATACACAATTTCTGAAACAAAATTCCCCGGCTTTTTCATTTCAGAATTGTTTTTTTTTAAAGTACCCCCAAAAACCCGAATATTATCTTTCATTTGCACAAAAAGCTGATTTTTTCCTCAATAGTTATCCTGCTATCGCTGGTCATAAAAACACTGTTTAAGAAACGAAATTCCGTGCGTTTTCATTTAAGAAGCACAGGTCACCAGGAGAAATATTGACCCTACCCCAATAATACTTAATTATATATGAGTAAGTATTGTTGGGGTGGGTAATTTTTGTTCTGGGGATCTGTGTTATATAAGGAGATGGTGGGTTTGAATTAAGTACCCAACCAAAACCCGAAAAAATAGTTTTATTTGCATGCCACACGCACAGATGATATTTTTTCTTAATACTATCTCCGCTATCATCATTGTTCACAGACCAAATGGTAAAACGAAAACGAAATCACCCTAATTAAAAACGGTGTGGAAAATTGTGAAATACTAAAATGTTATGGACCCCGTACGCTCACACGCTGTCAAATTTACCTGGCAAATTTATCGGAATTTCGTTGTAGATGCCCTGTAAATAAGATCTGTATGATTCTAGGTCAGAATAAATGGTGCAGTAACACCTGGCATTTCATATTCTCATATAAGCGATAAAACAATGGAAATTTTTGGCATTTTTTTCGGGCAGAATCGGGGGAACAACATTTTCAAAATCCGCTTTGGGGGAAATTTTATAGAGTTCTTTGATAAAAAGTCCTATTTACGTGTATGGCTTTATTGTTAGATATTTCGTTCCTTGTGGAATTATTAATAAATTATTATTGTTATCATTACAAAATCCAAAATAGCGGACAAATGGTGACCGGAAGTGGTCAAATTGTGCTCATTTCACTACATTTTACCAGATAATTTCCATTTGTTTAGAAAAAATATACCATGCAAAATCGATATCTGCTAATAATGGGCCATATCACGAGGATTTGGCCCTTCAGTGTCCATCAAATTAAAATAGATTAAAAACACAATTTCGAAGAAATATCAATTATTATTGTAATGCACAGAGGGGAATTGAACTCACCAGTGTACTGAATACTGGGTACCAATAAGATGGCAGATATGAATTTTAGCAGAAATGAGGGCGTCAATATCGAAAATAGGGACAAAATGGCGACCGACAGCAGTGACATTGGGCAAGTTTGGCTAAAGTTCACCAGACTGTTTCCATGGCATCGAAATTGATTTAAATTGTAACTAAACCTTTTCATATAATTTATAGCCAATAGTCCTATATGCCATGATATGAGTGTGAAAAGCCACCAAACTTGTATCCAAACATATCCAATGAGTGCCCAAACCGCTTAACCAGTGTCCCAAGTTATCTAAGGAGCTTAAGTCCACGCATCGGGGATCTCAAACCACCATCTTAATTAATATAGTATAACAAACCAACGCAGTCCATAGAAAGGGCATCACCAATTGCCAACCAGTGTCCCGAACCACCCAATACGCATCCCAATCGACCCGACTAGTGTCGCAAACCATCCAAACGGTGTCCAAACACGCCCTAATGATTAATCCAAACCATCCAACGATTGAAAACATATATCATCCAGAGAATGTCCCAAATCATGCACGTTGTGTCCCAAACCTCACAACGAGCATTTCAAACCATCAATAGAGAACACCACACCATCCGATGCGTGTCCAATAAAACCAATCAATGAGTGTTCATACCCATCCAATGGCCGTCCCATGCAACATGATTGCCACAAACCACCAGGACCAAGAGTTTCAAAAATATCCACTTGGTATCTAATACCACCCAATGCAGAATGTCCCACACCATCGAATTATTGTCCCAACTATTATACAAAATCATCCATCGAATATCTCAATCAACCCAGCGAGTGTCTCTTGGTGTGTAAACCCATTGGATGGTTTGAAACACTCATTTGATGATCTTTAACCCTTTCGCTGCCACCCGCCACCACAGACGTACCCCCAGTGCCACGCATCCTGTACATATATCCATATATTTCAGGTATATATGGGTAATACATTATATCTCAAGCAGTTTCTAATATAATTAGTTGAAACTTCACATGCATATAGACATAGGTATACCCTGTCGAATACCGCCGTGGACACGCCCACCAACGTCACGTGACATTGGCGGCCATCTTGGATTAGTGGCTATTTGCCTGTATATGTACAGTTTGTGTGGGTATGAATGGGTGTGTTATTTGTTTTCTAATTTTCAACCCAATTATACGATGTCCAACAGTAAGGTACACGGGAGTAACCTATATGAACCCACTTTGGACATAAAATAGGTCACGTGACCTTGGCGTCCATCTTGGATTTATGCAAGTTGCCACCTATTTGTAGCAAAATGGGATACAATGGCGCACTTTGTTGAGTTCGTGCTTTTGTTGCTTGAATATTCCCTGATAGGTACAATTCCAAATATAGATATATATAATATAACCATACCCATATGTATATATACCTGCAGGGGGACATATTACCCTGCTCCGCCACTTATAAGTCACGTGATCTTGACGACCATCTTGAATTTCAGGAAAATTGGGTTTTACGATGATTTATGTGAATTATATGGGTCACGCGGGCGTATACGCATGGTCAACTCACCAGCATTATTAATTTAGTTGCCTGTTATCACCACTGGAAAACGACACAATAGACAAGGGTTGTTCAAAACCAGTAAAGGTGTATTATAAATAATAGGTATATAGTATCTTATGCGCCGCAGGCGCCCCTCGATCATTAGAGTATAGAGGTTAGTTACCCACCCACCACCCCATCCCGCCACCCATAGTATCGTATGCGCCGCAGGCGCCCCTATAGAGGCTACTGCCCACATAAATAATAGGTATAAGTGTCTTATGCGCCGCAGGCGCCACTCGATCATTAGAGTATAGAGGTTAGTTACCCACCCACCACCCCATCCCGCCACCATAGTATCTTATGCGCCGCAGGCGCCCCTATAATAGAGGCTACTGCCCACACAAATAATAGGTATAAGTAACTTATGCGCCACAGGCGCCCCTCGATCATTAGAGTATAGAGGTAATAACAATAACTTCTTCAGTCCTGAGTCTTTTGCGAGCAGCCATTTTCGACTGACAACCACGTGCTAATAACAATGACGCAATATTCCGGCTCTGACTGTACCTCCATAACGTCAGAAATAGCATGACCTTGGGGACATTGTCGCTTTAAATTGTTCGCGCGCAACAGTACTACAGATAAATACATTGTACACTGTCAAACATGCCGGAAAGAATAGAGTTATATCCCATACATTAGACTACATACCAAATTCGCAAAAATGCGCGATTGGCAGCGTCTACAAAGTTCGCATTTATGCGCGTTTGGCAGCGAAAGAGTTAATGACTGTAGCTTCTTGAAATTTTGCGAAAATCCTGTGCCATAGAGCGCATGGCATATATAAGAAAATACATTGACCTAACAATACTTACCTTGGCCATGTGAGCCACGGAATTCTCATAAAATATGCAAGACTCCCTGCGGGGGACTCGCATATTTGGATGTATTGAAATGAAAGTTAGTAGATGGTTTGTGACACCATTTGGATGGATTGGGAACTCAATGGCTAGTTTGTGATACTAGTTTTATGGTTTGGGTCACTCGCTGTGTGGTTTGTGACACCCATTACATGGTTTGAGACACTCGACGTGGATATGAGACACACGTGTGGTTGAATGGGACACTAATTTGTCGATTTGTTCAATGATTTGGCCATTGCATGGATTGAGACGTCTTTTTTGTGGTTTGAGACACCTGTTATATGACATAGGACTCTGGGGCTCTGGTTGTGAGGTATTGGGTGCATATTAGACACTCTTTTCCGTTCGAACACTCGCTGGATGGTTTGGGACACTCATTGTGTGTTTGGGGCAATCGTTGGATGGATCAACCCACTCGTATGATTTGGATCACTCGTTCGATGGTTAGGGACGCTCATTTTTTGGTATGTGGTTAGGAACACCAGTTGCATTAGTTGGGGCAGTACCACGCACTTTGGTTTGGAATAATCGTTGCATGGTTGCGATACTGATCAGGTGAATTGAGACACTCCATGGATGGCTTGTGATACTCATTGTGTGGGTTAGCACACCAGCTTCATGGGTTGGAGAACTATCTGTGCAGTTCGGGAATCAGATGCATATGGTACGGGTCACTACTTAATTGTTTGTGCCACCCATTGGAAAGTTTGAGACACAAATTGGATGGTTTTGGACAATAGATGTGCATATGGGACACACGAATGGTGGAATGAATGAGACACTCATTTGTCGACTGGTTCACTGATTAGGCCGTTGCATGGATTGAGACGAAAGTTGGTGGTTTGGGACATATGTTGTATGACATAGGACTCTCCGTCTCAGATGGTCCGGGACACTAGATTTGGTGCATATGGGACACTCTTTTCCTTTCGAACACTCGCTGGATTGTTTGGGACACTCATTTGCTAGTTTTGGGCAATCATTGGATGGATTTACCCACTCCTTGCATGATTTGGATCACTCGTTGGTTGGCTAGGGACACACATTGTTTTGGTAGTTTGGGACAAAACCTGTGTAGTTTGGAACGTCAGTTGAATTGTTTGGGGCACTACCATGCGCTGTGGTTTGGAACAATCGTTGCATGGTTACGACAATAATCGGGGTAGTTTAGATGGCTTGTGACACTCATTGTGTGAGATTGGACACCGGATACATGGCTCGCGGACCATCTATGTGGGTTGGGAACCAGTTGCATATGGTATGCGGCACTACTTAGTAGTTTGTGAAACTCATTGGGTGGATTATTTATCCTGCTTTACTCGGGACAATATTTGAATTTGGGGCACCAGACGTATGGATTGGGATACTCATAGATTGGGTTTGGATACTTGGTATGTGACTCAGTATATTGTTTGGTACACTCGTTAAGTGGTTTGGGAAACTCATTTGATGTATTCTGAAACTAGCTGGTGGCTTTGGAAACTTGTATGATGGCATATAAACCACTACTTATTGGCTTTATATTTATTCGATATATGAAGATTTAGTTTAAAAAGTTAGAAATTAAAAAAGCACTTCAATTGTTGACTTCCGATTGCCATTTTCATCGTCATTTTTGAAAACTCGGGTTATGACTTACTATTATCTGATTAGGATTGGACATCGTGTATGGTGGCGCAACTGGCACCTATATATGGTGAAAGTTACCATACAATGCTCTTTTTGTTACTTTTTGTTAATGAAAATGGAATCAAGAACAATGGGTTTTTGTTGTAAATGTATGTAGTGAGTGGGGTATACTACCGGAAATGGCCGCCATATTGCCAGGAAAATACATGTACACTGTCACGTTTTAACGTCGAAATAGTTTCAGCAGACATCCTTACGAAAAATGAATGAAGTTTAATCCTGGGGGCAGTGCACGTTTGACTGACCTGGTTCCCGGACTAAAATTTAAATTTTAACTTTCTTACATGTTTTTATGCATTTTTTTTTACCCAAAAATAACGAATTTTCCTCCCTGAAACGCGCGTAAATTTGGGATGTTTGGTCATACTCACAGTTAGGGAACGTTTGTGGTTAGTAGATTTGTATATTTATATAAATTTATTCCGGATTCACCTTAAAATTGGGCTTTGTATTCGACAGTATGTGAAATTAAAAGTAAATTTTCAGGCTTGTTTTCAGGCAGTAAATTTTGGGGGTTTTGTGGGTACTATCAGAAACCCCCTTCTGAAATGAAAACGCCAGGAAATTTCGTGTCAGAAATTGTGTATTATTGGTCAGTGATTGTGGGAGAACTACTGATATAAAAATCAGCATTGTACTAAAAAGTGCAAATAGAAGTCATTTTTTGGGGGGTTTTTGTGGGGTTACTGGCCCCTAAACGCCAGGAATGCGGAACTTAAGAAATCGGATTTCTTTAGACGTTCCTGGGTGGAACAAATCTGTGGCATCAAACCTTTCGTACCCGATTGTGCAAATAGAACCCAGCAGGCTCTCGGATTAATTGCTTGACATGATAATCGAGTCTGTTCACTCGCCACGGTAGCTTTCCGATACATTCAAAGTCGGGAGAACACACTAATTGCCACCGATGGAGTCATTATCACAAGACATGAACAAGTTCGTAGCCAGCTTGTCAAATCAATCACAGCTTTTAGATTTTAGTTAGATTTTCAAATTCTATCGTTTTTGGACGCAAGGATCGCCATTGAACAGCTGACTACATTTGTGATCAATTTTAAATGCAAGCTACGAATGTGATCGATGCCTTGTGACAATGACCCCGTCAGCCCAAATGGCCACACCAACTCTAGGAAATAATGTGCCATAAAATAAAATAATAACCTGTCATCTTCACATTAATATATCCCTCAGATTGGTACGCTTTTGAGTATATCAACACACATCAGCATTATTCAATATATAATCCAATTATCATATTTCTATGTCCTAGGTCGGGTCTACTGCTGTCGGTTTTTGCATGGCACTGTTAACGTCATGTTTGCCCCCGCACTTGCTCGTGCCTACGGTATATGTCGATATTCGTATCACTAGACGAGATTTTTATCATCAAAAACTCGACTTATGGTTTTGCGAGGGAGGGTTGGTGGGCGGGCTGGTGGGAGGGCTGGTGGGCGGGCTGGTGGGCGGGCTGGTGGGCGGGCGTCCGGGTGTGCTGTACATGTAGATGGACTTCCACAAACGTCAGCTGCACACAGAAAAGCAGACGACTTTCTAACCAAAGTTTGGCCACTTGTTTCTATTGATAGAAATTTTACGTCCGATAGCGCGATAACTCAAACAGACGCTAACCAATCTCATTCAGATTTGGTATATGGATCATTCACAACAATAGATCGGATCATTTCGAAAACCAGGTTTGTCCGATGTGTTTTACCTGAGTCACGACCCTTGACTCCCTATTGTTTTAACAACCGTACGATAGCACGATAACTCGATAACACATGTCAATTTCATTCATATTTGGTGTAATTAAGGTCCCCAAAGTGGTGAATTTAGTGACGCTATCCCACAAAGCAAGCTAGCATCACCAAATTCAAACTCTGGGAACCTTCTTCCACACACCTGAAAGTTCAAACTCAAATTGTCTGTGATTACACACGATAAACAGTATCAATACTAATTGTACCTATTAATGTACTGTGACATTATTGTCTCGAAGATTAAGTCTTCATCCATATACCTGAAAATTCATACTCAAATGGCTTGTAAAATTGGTCTACTCTAGCTATGAAATGGCTAACATTCC
This sequence comes from Siphonodentalium dalli, assembly GCA_032622095.1. Classification (NCBI taxonomy): domain Eukaryota; kingdom Metazoa; phylum Mollusca; class Scaphopoda; order Gadilida; family Siphonodentaliidae; genus Siphonodentalium; species Siphonodentalium dalli. Next base: position 82,877,882 of record CP136061.1, on the reverse strand, counting down.
CAACTAGCAATGCGTGTGCACACGGGGGACAACATATATTCAAATTGAATTCATCCATTCATTTGGGGAAGTCAATGGGTACCATGCTCTGATATTCCTGTAAGACAAATAGGGCCTACTAATATCGTATGATATTATGATCTGTCTTGGTGAATATACACACAGGCGAGCCAACTAGCATGCACCATTATTTCAACCCATATATCTGAGAAGAGAGGTGTGTACTATGCTCTATCACGCTATCATGGAATGAACATATATCACCAGATGCCAGCAAATATGCATACTGTACACAAATTTATCTGACATTATTCACTATATATACAATGTATATGATCGATGTGTCAAAACATCTAAAATTAAAACAATTGAACTGTTGGGCCTATTCCCACAGCCTACAAACTAAAAACATAAAAACTTCGCCACAATTTCGAAATCTCTGCAATATATTCTCACAAAGGATAGAGCCATACCTCGAATTATTCCCACAGCAGTGACAGATAATGCAATGTAAACACCATTGCAAACAAATCACTTACAATGATTAATTACCTACTCCCAACAGGCGTATCAACTCTCGCATCATTAAAAGCTACAACACGACGCCATGTTGTGCCACATGTGTGAATGATCTTACCAAGACCAAAATTAACTGGTTATTTCCAGATTACATGCAGAGCGCATGCAATATATAAATCTTGAAGAAACTTATAGTATTCACACTAACGTGTATACAATTGAAAGCGCTGTCCCAGACAGGTCATGCCATTCAAAGTTGCATATAATATGCTAATACAAAATAATTCCGCATATAAAATTCACAAAATAGGCATATACAATGCTTGCTCAAACTATGGCTGATACAATTGCTATAATAAATTAGCAGCACAAGTCACCCGATCTAAATTGATGGAATCTATAAATTCCGGTCTCAGATTAATCATTGAACTGGCATGTAATATGCTGTATTATAAAATTGGTACATATTATGCACGACCATGGGAATGGTGCTACTGGCCTCGACAAATCAAGCCATTCATATTTAAAATAGGCATATATTATGCCCATCTATTTATCACGCCGTTCCCTGATAAAATTCCGCGTTATCACTATTATACTATAGTGGAAAGGTGAATCGAAATATATGCTCAATCTCTATTATGACTATCCGAGCATTGTAGGAACATAGAACACGGACCACTAATCTGTTGCTTGATTGTTGGGTATATTTCACAATCAAATAATTCAAACTATTACTTTCTATGTGAAGTTACCCTGTGATTCATCCGTGCAGACGGGGCTGATCCAATCTTCTTGACTATGTAACTGTGTTATGTGTGATCCTACTTGTTTGGATAGTCACCATATTATACAAGTATATACTGTTTAATATATATAATATATATCATACAAAATGAAAAACAAACTTATTAAACATACACGGAAATTAAATATACCTTACAGGTATATGTGACACTTTAAGGACCCACTTGCCACCGGGATAAAGCTAGCTTGGTGTCTGAATATTCTAAATGATTAACTTCTACAGCAAATAGAAGATTCAAATTTTCACATAATTACACACGATAAACAGTATCAATACTAATTGTACATGTTAATGTACTGTGACATTATTGTCTCGAAGCATAAAGTCTTCATCCACTAACCTGAAAATTCAAACTCAAATGGCCTGTCAAATTGGTCTACTCTAGCTATGAAATGGCTAACATTCCCAACTAGTAATTCGTGTGCACACGGGGTCCTACTGATAATCAAATTGAATTCATCCATTTATTTGGGAATTCAATTCCTGTAAGACGCATAGGGCCTACTAATATCATATTATATTGTGCTCTGTCTTGGTGACTATACACACAGCAACTAGAATATTCAAATCTTCACGTGATTACACACTATACACAGTATCAAAACTAATTGTACCTATTAATGTACTGTGACAGTATTGTCTCTAAGAATAAGTCTTCATCCATGTACCTGAAAATTCATACTCAAATGGCTTGTAAAATTTGTCTACTCTAGCTATGAAATGGCTAACATTCCCAACTAGCAATGCGTGTGCACTGTGCACACGGGGGCCTACTGATATTCAAATTGAATTCATCCATTCATTTGGGGAATTCAATGGGTACCATGCTCTGATATTCCTGTAAGACACATAGGGCCTACTAATATCATATGATATTATGCTCTGTCTTGGTGAATATACACACAGGTGAGCCAACTAGAATGCACCATTATCTCAACCCATATATCTGAGAAGAGAGGTGTGTACTATGCTCTATCACGCTATCGTGGAATGAACATATATCACCAGATGCCAGCAAATATGCATACTATACACACATTTATCTGACATTAGTCACTATATATACAATGTATATGATCGATGTGTCAAAACATCTAAAACAAAACCATTGAACTGTTGGGCCTATTCCCACAACATACAAACTAAAAACATCTTTAATCGTACCCAAAAATTGGATAAAATTTTGTCTAAAAACGCTTGACATACAAACAAAATAATTTCTAGAACTCGGAGACTAGCAATAAGCCAGTACCCTGTTCGGAACCATATTGGGTAACTCTATTCAGCCATAAAAATGCCACGCGTCTCTCACAAAGGAGAGGCACCATAACAGGTTACGTAATGTAACTGAATGATACCCTAAGGAAAAAGATTCCCTCTTACTCATGCAGGAATTTGATATTACATAATCGCAACATTGGATGGCGTTAATTGAAACAAACACTCCGATTTATACTGACACAACAGTTATATACGATAAACTGATCACACCATTGAAGCAAACTACGAATATTGAATAATTACCGGCTCCGACAGAAGTAATGGTATCTAATCTCGCAAAATCAAAGCTATAGACGACATCATGTCGCGCACATGTGTGAATTGATCTTTAACTAAAAACGGAATAATCTGTTTATTAGTTTTTTTGTTACCAGATTGATCGTACTCAATGCATAAATCCCGAAGCAAATTTACAGAGTTCACACTAAATGTGTCCACCTTAGAAGGCCCTGTCCCAAAGCAGGTCATGCCAACCGCATTTAATATGCATATATGAAACTAATACCACATCTGGAATGAACGAAGTATGCATATACTATGCTGTTTCAAACTATGACTATTACATCATTAACTCAAAGTGCAAAAATTGGGCGTGATATCATTGCTCTAATATATTAGCAGCACAAGTCACTGATCTAAATTGATGGAATCTAGGATAGGATAGGATAGGATATTTTATTGCAATATACACATATTAATGCATAATACATTTGACAAATATTATGTTGTATATTCGAGGGGTGGCATAGTCAGGCTAGACTGTCTTACTGCCAACCTCTTAAAAATGAAAAGATGTTACGATAGGCGGTCAAGATTTCTTGTACAATGCACATCTATATAATTATGTATCACACAATGGTTGCATTATATACATGGAGGGTATACGTCTAGATAAATCGTTTATTGGTTACTCGATGGTTTGTCTCTTTCTTGTCAGTGAGTTGTTCCTTGAAAGTCGGGTAGGAATGTGCTGAGTGAGGTTGAGGATTGCTTAAGTCACTTATTGAGGAGCTACCACACAGTCGGGACATCTTTGATTGTTGCATTTAATTGTTGCAGCATATTTTTTAATGCAATCGGCATGTAAACGCCGTTTAAATGTGTGTCTGGATTGTTATGATGTAAATTCGTTACCTAAGTTGTTCCATATAGTTGGAAAGGAATGGAATGGTAGTTGTTGGGACCAAGATGTTCTTGTTTTTTTTTTTAAATCTATAAATTCCGCGCTCAGAATACTCCCTAATATCCCTAATTATAAAATAGGCACATATCGTGCTCAACCATGAAAATGGTGCTATTGGCCTCGATAAATTAGGCCATTCAAAATTTAAATAGGCATATATTATGCCCATCTACTTATCACGCCGTTCCCTGATGAAATGCTGCGTTATCACTATAATACTATAGTGGAAAAGTGAATCGAAACATATGCCCAATTTAAATTATGACTATCCGAGCGATGTAGGAACATAGAACATGGACCACTAATCTGTTGTTTGATTGTTGGGTATATTTCACAATAAAAAAATTCAAACTATAACACGGACCACTATTATGTTGTTTGATTGTTGGGTATATTCCACAATCAAAATATTCAAACTGGAACATAGAACACGGACCACAAATCTGTTGTTTGATTGTTGGGTATATTTCACAATCAAAAAATTAAAGCCTCATTTATATGGATCTTTTACAACACACTAGGTTCGTCTGATTTGTTTTACCTTATTTACACTGTTAAACAATACTGTCGGTTTGACGACGTCGGACCGTCGTAATCGTCCCATGCCGTTTCATCCGTTGTATGGTGAATCACCGTAGTTTTGTGCACCCTGTAAATGTTCTAAGTTAAAATTGTGCGTGATTTCTGGTTCATTCCGTCAAAATTCAACAGTATGCATGTATTTATCGGTGACCAAATTATATACGGCAGTGACTCCATACAGTATGACTGAATCTGCTGATATTTAATAGTTATTATTAATTGTAATCAGTGCAATGATCCGCTATATTCATTATATGCAATCCATTCCGGATCCATCTTTCTTGCGTCAGTAATTAAAATTAAGTTATTCTTAGGTACAGGTATCTTTATCACTCACGCATGTTCTTTTAATACGAGGTAAGATACATGGATCTTTGTTATAATATTCAGAACAATAGATGGGGCACCAAAATAAAATTAGCCTCCTATTGAATAGGAATATGTGTGTTGGTAGCCATATATCATTTGTTGTAAATGTAAATCCCACAGGAAGGGACTGTATCAGCCTTGGTCAAGTGGTCCTGCTAATGTGCTATGATGCGGTTGGGCCATGCTGAATTGATATGATGCTGTTAGGGCAAACTGATTATGTTAACAAAAACGTACCGTTATTTTTGTTTTTAATTTATCTTTTTCGCGGTGTTCCGATAATCTGAACATATCCAGGAAAAGCGATTATGCGTATCCAACATTCAGAAACATATTTATTGCAAAATATTTTTAATATTGGCTGTGGGCATTATTATATATTTCAAAAATATGTATGTTCTTGAATGTTTCAAACACACACTGATTTTTTCTCAAATCACTCGGATTAACCAAACACCGAAAAAATGACAACTTTAGCAAAAACAACGGTACTTTTTTTCGTAACGGCGTTAGTTTGCCCTACCCGCATCACACCAATTCAGCAGGACAACCAGCATGATAGCATATTAGCATGACCAGGGATGTGTACATAATATAATTGTCATATTTCACATGGCGTTTACCAATGACATGTAATTAAGTATTATGTGACATACCTTCGTGTGTAGCAAAACCCTTAATCTGGTGAGGAGTTATCCGCGTGATCTCTAATAATTTATGTTTAAAACTAAACATATGTCGCACACCTTCATGTGTTGAGACAAACCTGACGAGGAGGTGTCCCTTGGAAAAACTGCAGCGAATGTGGTTCACGTGGTCCGTAATGATAATTTTCCCGTAACGTTAAGGCTGCATGAAAGTAAGACCTACTCGTGTGCGCAAGTAATACACTGATTTATCAGTCGTGTAACCAACCACCCGACCTACTTTGCTGTGATAACGCCTTTGTGAATAATACAATATTATCTGGTTGCCCCGGACAGGACATTAACTTCATCGCATCCTACGCATCAACGTGTGTTATGACATGTTGTGTTGGTAGCAGAAATACAAATGGTATAGTCGATAACTAGAGTTGTGTAACTCGATGGTGACAAGTTCTTAATTTCACTTTACCAATATCTGATTGTTAAAGACATATAGTGGACTTGTTCGGTGCGTGAAATCGATACGGTAATATTCAGACGCTATGCAACTGGAGGAATGTAGTATTCTACTAGCATCACCGAAATATAAGGGATATCGACCGTACCACTTAATTGAAAACATCGTCTGAACTACGCTCAATTGTAATTATTTACTTCTCGATTCGGGACGCAACTATCAGCGATAAACGAACGTAAATTATTTCGCCATCGAGAGTCACTGCATTTAATAAATATATAAGAATGACGGTGTGTATATTGTCAATTTAGATGCAATATTTGTAAAAAAAAAAATAACTACTTTGAGCAAGTTTATTCTCCATTCAATATGTTTCACATCACTTGAATACAGAACACAAATTGTGGAGTTAGAATTGAAATGAACCGATGATTTTGTCTACATTAGACCAAGTCTTCTCGGTCCACAAACAGCTTGGGATGTCGGTTGGGATGGTATTGTTTTTGGACCGAGTCCCGCCCCGTTGTTCTTTTATAAGGGAGTTTCATTCGAACGATATAGTACATGTATGAATATGATTAATCATCTGATATATCCGCGATTAATCTTTCTTCCAATTAGCGAGTTTCCTATTCAAACCTGTAGGTATACAGGTACCGTGGTCCGTTTTGTCAAACTGTTTCACTGGTATAATTTAGCACACGGACTTGTAAACTATGTTGAGCCAACTGCAACCTTAATATTCAAAAACTATTAAAATGAGCAATGAGTCACCACCTACATACGATAAAGTAACTAAACCAAAAGTGTAATACATGTAAAATTATAGGATAATAGCTGAACAAACTTTAAATTATTTCAGCGAATGAGTTGTGCTATGTGGTCGGTCCTATCCCGCCCCTTCATTGTCGTGACATCTTAACACGTTGTCAACATGATGGACTTGCATTACCCATTGATTGTTCAAACCGTTGACTGAACACGACGATTTTGCTCTTACATTTCGCCATTTGTATTAAATTATTTATCGCGTCGTATTTCGGAATTCTAAATTGAATGATCGATTGGTGCACATGGTATGCTTAGATTCGGGAAATGTTAACAATGTGAAAATTCAATGGCTTGGAATTTGAAGTTAGATACCCCCACCGCGAGTGAAGAGGTTATATATGGATATCCCTTCTAATATACTTCCAGTTGTCAGTCAGAGCACCATTGTATATACGATTTATATGTAGGCACGGACTCAGTATGCGGGTTTAGTTTTTCAGCTTGCTTCATTGAACATTACTGAACAAACTCTCACGTGTTATCGAAATGGTCATGTAATTGATTGGAATGACACGTTGAGATATCCCGCAACTCAAATCAAGCTAGAAAAACGGTCCAGAATTTTGTCCATGTCGGGGTTAGAACCCGTGCCAACCTCGTCTAGTATGGATATATCCATTTATTTTGGTATCATACATGCATATACAAGTCATATGAAATGAAATCGTCCAAAGTATAAATACCACCCCTTAAGTTAGATGATTGTTGAACATACGTTATTGAAATAATGGATCGTTGTTTGTAAAATAATGTACGTTCCATTAATATCCAACATGCATATATTAACCGGATGCGGCGAACAAAGCCATGACGCCTGCTCGTGTTTTAATTCCACGATATACTAATACAGGAGAGAACACAGTTGTCCGTGAAACGATTGGGTCTCCGTAGTTTGCTAAGTGCTATAAACCGCCTCGAGAATGACAACTTTAGCAATGCGATTTGCGGATGATATCTTGCAATAGATAGGTCAATGCATAGCTGACTGCTATGTCATATAATCCATGTACTTCTGGATGAGAAAAACTTTGTGAAAGATTTCCGGTCAACGTGACACATCTGCCCGTTCCAAAATCACTATCGTTGTATGCGCTGCATTGAAAGTACGCAGGTGACCTTAACGAAGTTTATCTACCGTACAAGTTCCCATCAGACGTGTATCGCAAATTCGCTATTATATAACATTTACATCCATCGAAAAAAGATAAAGTGATGATACAATCGCCCCCAATGTATTTTTTACATGCATTTTATGATAGCGCGACAAATCTTATTTCTCTGGAAAACAACGCTTTGTTTACTTTTCAACACGTTTCTTGTACATTCAACATACCTCATGCATGTACGCATGTTTTATATCACATCACAACCGATATCCCAAGCTGTTGGGGACTGCGAGGACTTGGTCTTGTCTGCACGAGGTTAGTTTATTGTTGAAAAAAATTATACTGGCATATCGCTGCTGGCGACTCTGAATTTCCAACTGCGTGGCCACATCAAGACGGTTGGTAATATTCCCGACGCCAACCTGCGTTGGCCAGTATGCAGACATACATTATACATTCTGACCATAGAGTATACATTTACACATACTACCAGTGCCAACTTCCAACTCAAATGTGAGACAAACATTATATTCACCACACCTGAAAAAAGTAATACACGTATCGTTCACTGTAAGGGTGTAATTTTGCTGGAGAAAAATTATTACTTTTATTTCAGAAATTATAAATTACATATCAAAGATGGTTTATCTCTTTGTAAGCTTGTAGTATATAGTTACCTAGGTATAAAACATTAGATATGAATCGAAGACCCATGTCCGGAAATGCTTCTACCGATTAACATTTAATATATTTCGAACATGTTCTGGTCTAACATCGTGTGGTTGTGTAGCTATAACGAAAATAGTGGTTACTGTTAACAGAGACCATAATTTGTATTGTGTAATTTTGTCACATATAAACGTTAATTAGACTCATTGTCGCTTATAACTATGTAATAAAACAATACACACAATCAATGTGGGACATTTGACGTTCGGAACATAGCTATGGGAACACCCTAATTGTCTATATCGCTATACGGTATTACATAAATGGTCTGTTTTAAAAATAGAACAATAAACCATCCCACTTAATCATTTCATTTTATAATAAAATATTCGGAATAAAATCAATATTAGTTGATAGAATCGTTTCCGGAAATGGGTCTTCAATTCATATTTAGTGTGTTATACCCACGAAACTATTCCAAAAATTGTATTATGAAGAGATAGTCCATCTTTGACTTCAACAAGTTTGAGGATAACCTGACAAAATAAACCACCAAATGCATCTCAGACTGTACAAGCGCCCAAGTATAATTAGTACGCACTAGGCCAAAAAAAAACATATTAAAGTTAGTATTCACCAACTGGTTTTACATGTAGTCCATGCACATGTATGTTACACCGAACGAGGCTCCTTGCTAAGCTGTCTGTGGTCGTCGGTCGGAGAGACATTTGACTATTTTGTGTCACGGTTACGCAAATGCATGCGCATATGAATATAATTGTGCTTGATGGACTCCAATCATGATCAACGATGAGAAAGGCCGTGGATCAAGATATAACACTCACTGACGAAAGGAATGATATCGTCAAAACTCAATGCACAGAAATATTCAGTTTGAGTCTTTGCCGCTATGTGTAAGATACACAGAAACATTGAGTTTCAGTCTCTATGTCGCTATGTGTAAGATACACAGAATCATTGAGTTTGAATCTCTATGCCGCTATGTGTAAGATACACGGAATTGTGAAATGTATCCGGTGACCGTTCGCTAATTGGTCGTGAGGTGGTATATATTGGCAAATGGCAATCTGATAGATTGGGTAAATCATATCGTCATAGGATGTGTCTTACATGATGGAGAGGTATAATGTGTTATTAATTAAGCTAACCCGGTATCGATTTGGCGTTATCCGTTCAGCTAAACTGAATCGGCTTGGCGTTATTCGTTCAGCTAACCTTGTATCGATTTGTCATTTTTCGTTTAACTAACCTTGTATCTGTTTTGGCGTTATTCGTTTAGCTAACCTGGAATCAGTTTTGCGTTATTCGTTTAGCTAACCGGGTATCTGTTTGGCGTTATTCGTTAGCTACCCGGGTATCGGTTTGGCGTGTTTCGTTTAGCCAACCGGTATGGGTTTTGGCGTTGTATGTAATAATTTGGTGTGGTCTATTTACACAGCGCTTTGTAATAATCCAATTGTTTTGACCCATTTCCTCTGTCATTTACATTTAAGTTGACCTATCTCTCGATTATAATATTCCTAGTTTTAAAAATCGACGACTTCAATTGACTCACAAATGCTGAAACCGAATCATCTGGTCAGATATATAAGGATGGCGTTGCTGCACCGTGTCAGTAATGACCGGTGTATAGTGTGACAACTATAACGCTATTTCCAAAATACCTGGCGGATATGATATGAGCAGGCTTGTGTATTGTGATTACATAATTTATCTTTAAAGTATAACAAGACCGGTCCAACAAGACATAGCCATTTCATATGGTACTCAGTTGTGTAAAACCTTGTATAGCTGTCTTAGTTCGCTGGATATACATGCAAAACCAACGGACGGACACGGATAACAAATCGAAATTAAATCCCAGGACTGCGAAATGTGTTTCTTACATTAATAATTGATGCACACTGAATTGTGGATTTCAGACTGTTGCTCGATGACTTTCATCAATACACTTGAAAACTTTCGCACTCGGTTCTGCGTGGTTGCTCTTTAAGACATTGTGCAAACTGACATGTGCCTCACCGGAGAGATTTATGTATCGATTCGTGTGCTGTCGGTCCACTTGTGCCAAGACGGGTGAGCGTTTGCTAATTAACCATGAGGTGGTGTATACTGGCAAAGAAGTTTGGTTGATGTGCAGTGACATCTGAATTTCATAAAATTAATTTTTGATTTAATTGCATATTTAACAAAAAAATAAAAAAATAAAAATATACATTAATATAAGTTTTTTAAATTTAATACAATACGATCATCAGATAATTTACCAAAACAAAATGCACCTTTACATGTTTTATCATCAAAGACATCTACTTACCACTTCAGCACAAACACATATTCTTTATGTTTCCTTTCTAATTATGTTGATAAAAATATACATTAATATAAGTTTTTTAAATTTAATACAATACGATCATCAGATAATTTACCAAAACAAAATGCACCTTTACATGTTTTATCATCAAAGACATCTACTTACCACTTCAGCACAAATACATATTCTTTATGTTTCCTTTCTAATTATGTTGATCACTCATTAAATGTCATTGTATGTTTGTTATAATTGGTGATAATTTGCATGTTGGATTGATACCATTAAATTTTGATTTGAAGTTTGAAAACGTTAACTCATTAAATACGACATGTACCGGATTCATGCAATATATCGGTAAAGTAACCAGAAGTAACAATTTGTACCCTATGTACCCCTCAACTGTAAATTAGTTCCGGGAATATGCTTTCTAATTGTAACTGTAAATTAATTCCGGGAATATATTTTATAAATGTAACCAGGTACATTGGGATTTCTAAGAAAAAAACTATAAGTACCCAATATAACATTAACTAATGGTAAAGTGACCAGAAATAACCATTTGTACCCTATGTACCCATGGTCGAGAAAGTAGTTCAGGGAATATGTTTTCTAATTTGTATCAATGTAACCAGGTACTTTGGAATTTCTACGAAAAAAAAAATAAAAGTAACAACTGTAACACTAAAGATGGATTATCTCCTTAAATAACAAATTTAAAATAGTTGCGTGGGTATAAAATAATAAATATAAACTGAAGACCCCTGTCCGAAAAGGCTTCTATCAACTAAATAAATATTGATTTTATTTCGAATATTTTATTATGAAATGAGACGATTCATTGGGACACTTTATCTGTCTATTTTTAGAACAGACCGTTCGGGTGACACCATATAGCAATAGAGAACATTAGTCTGTACACATGGCTACGTAGCGAACGTCAAATGTCCCAGATTGATTGGGTGTATTGTGTTATTCCATTGTTATGATCGATAATGTTTATAGTTAACGTTTATTTATAAAACAAAATTACACAATAAAATTTCTGGTCTCTGTTAAGAGTAACCACTATAGTTCGTTAGCCAAACAACCACACCTTTTTAGACCAGAAAATATTCGAAATAAAATTTCGGGACATGAGTCTTCGATTCAGATGTAATATTTTATACCCTGGTAACTATATCATACATGTTTACAAAGATATTATCCACCTTCAACTAAAGTAACCAGAAGTAACCATGTGTACCCCGTGCACACATGGTCCTGGACGTAGTTTAGGAAATATGTTTCCAATTTGTACCTAATGTAACCAGGTACTTTGGGATTTCTGAGGAAAAAAAATAAAAGTAACAAATGTAGCTCTAACAAATAGGCAAAGTAACTGGAAGTAACCATGTGTACCCAGTGCACCCAACGTCATGAGAGTATTTCAGGAAATGTATTCTAATTTGTACCCAAAGTAACCAGGTACCTTGGGATTTCTAAGAAACAAAATTAAAGTAACAAATGTAACATTAACTGATAGGCAAAGTAACCAGAAGTAACACTTTGTACGCTATGTGCCAGTGGTTGTAAATTAGTTCCGAAAATATGTTTTCTAAGTTTCTAAATGTGTGCTTATAAAATGTACCCAATACCCAATATTCCCGACGTACAGTGTACAGAAGTTCTGATATTTTGCTGCGAACCAAAATTAGACATATCTACAATAAAGATACCCCCGTGGTCAATTTTCAACAGAGAAGAAAACGTTAACAGAGAATTGTGGGTCACATCCCAGTTCTGCCGGACTAACAGTGATACTCTTTAATAATTCATATTCATCAACGCCCGGTAGTCATTGTTCGATATTTTAGAGTAGCAATAAATAATAACGTTTCCATGAGATCATGCTTCATATCCGATTGTTCATCCCCCGTTAATTCGTCACAAAGTTTCCATGTAATGATGCTTGATACCCGATTGTTCATTCGTGCCATTACCAATTATTGTCCCTTTGTGATTAGTATAATATAGAGATTCCTCTTGCAAATTATGGTGTGTAAGTTTGTGTAGTGTAAGTTGTGTAAGTTAGTGTAACCTGTATGCATTAAACTGACATTGTAGGAAATGTCCAATAATAAACATGGTTTATTTTGTTTGGAAGTTAGCTCAGGGTTAGTTAATATGGAATATACTATGGAGATTGATGCTTCGAATTTATAACCCGTTATAACTCAGCAGATTGCCACATGCTCTTTTGAGTTCAACTGCTGCAGAGTTATATCTTTTGAAATGACATTTATTAATATACTGCCGAAGTCTTGTTAAAATTTGATGTAACGAGATGTTCCCTAATTGCAGGCATTTTGTTTGGGTTGTATCGTATTAATTGTCGCTATCACATGCTGCCATTTACATTACAAGCTACACGTCAGAGGTTATAAGCGGAATCACTCTATTGATACTGAGTTCAGGTAATGTTGTAAAATATATTTCCATGTTTTAGTCCGCTTGTATCTGGTTCTATCGACCGTTGTACTTCTGTCCAAGTCGATGTTTCTGAGAAAAAAAACATCTAAACTTTATCTCCAGAAATAGCGGGTGATAATGTTATCGTGACCGAATACAAATAGATCTGTTTATAATTAGCGTCAACCCACAGGGAGCTCCACATCGTCTGGGACCGACGATACTCTGCGCTGCACTCTTCTAATTATATCTGTGTGAGGCTCCCTGTGTGTTAATGCGACTTACTCGATGTGCAAAGATCCAACGGCCAAATTTTGCGATGGCTCACATTTGCATCTTAAGTTAATATGGTATATACTGAATGTAATGGTTCACTCAGTTATATAACAGCATACATCAGAATGGTCTCCGGAGGGATGTGCAGGAAAATAAGTAGACGACAGTTAATACAAGCACCTGATACAGACGAATATTACTCTGTACTGATAATAAAAGCACCTGATACAGACGAATATTACTCTGTACTGGTAATAAAAGCACCTGATACAGACGAATGTTACTCTGTACTGATAATAAAAGCACCTGATACAGACGAATGCTACTCTGTACTGATAATAAAGCACCTGATACAAACAAATGTTACTCTGTACTGACAATAAAAGCACCTGATACAGACGAATGTTACTCTGTACTAATAATAAAAGAACCTGATACAGACGAATGTTACTCTGTACTAATAATAAAAGCACCTGATACAGACGAATGTTGCTCTGTACTGGTAATAAAAACACCTGATACAGACGAATGTTACTCTGTACTATTAGTTAGAAGGCCTCAGTGGTATATGGTATGTGATATACTATGCCAGCCGTTGAGGCACGTCACAGTCTAATCGCGATCACGGGAATATTTAATTGAAGGGTAGTAACTCTATAAAGAATGTGCCTTTTCGAAATAACGGCGATTTGTTTGAGACATTACAACACCACAATATATCAACTCTGGTGAAATATAAGTCAAATTCTTCTATAGGGGTGGGCATGGGCTATTTCGTCATTTCGATGCATTTTTTATTCCGCTGTATTTTCATATTTCGGTAATTAGCTATATTTTACATATTATGGGATATGTGGCATGCTTCAACGGCTGGCGTAGCATGCCACATACCCTATATCACAGGCCTTTTAACTAATAGTTTTGTATTACTACAGAGTAACATTGGTCTGTATCAGGTGAATAAAAGCGCTGAAGTAGTCCTATGTATTGGAGGAAAAGTTCAGATAATAACTCGTTTCCTCAACTTATTATCTTCCTAATGGAATTATCCGTCAATTAAAATTTAGTAAATATCTGATTAATGCTTTAATCTCGTATCGGAACAGTCGGCTTCTATTGGACACACACGAGTTGGTATTGCGTATAATGTCGAATATATATGACATAGTGTACACTCATGTTACATTCGATTCTCTCATTTAATTCTTTATTCATGAATCATGATGCACCATATCTCAGCTGTATAGTTAGGCTGACTTGCTTGCAAAAACTATTTGCATCCATTCACATAATATGTAACAGAATATGATACTTCTATTTCTATTTACAATGTAGATAGCTAGAACGACACAAGTGTCTGAACTGGTTAACGTTATTGCACGAGTTAGTTGTGACGCGATGGTAAAACGTGAACCGGAGGTTCGAGTTTTACCTCGGGGTACGACAAACGAGTGCAATCACGTTAGCATGGTCACACAACTGTGTTGTTCTATGTTTATTGCACACTCTGAAGATTGCAGCTTGTAACATACTAATATTTAGGCTGATATTTTGTTTTATTTAATAGAACAAAAATGTGCTTAATGTAGACTATACCCCATAATTTAGCGAAGACATTTTCTGTTAAAGTTGACGTCGCCAGTGACGCTGTTGCCGTAATAGGTTTTTTGTATTAAACGTTTCAATTATTCTGTATTTTTGGTGTATTTCGCACAAATGAGCTATATGGTGTGCAAAAAACACGATTACTTTACACAATAAATGCGGATGTATCGTATCGGCCACCTGGGCACAGTGGAAGAGTCAATCTAAGAATTCCAACAGCTCCCTGACCAGGCTTAAATTCCCAACTTCGGTTTTATTTGCAGCCACCCCATTTCGATTGAAACTTTAGGCATTTGGATATCTCCATTTCAGGTCAATTGGACCTTATTTGTCTGAAATTGTGAAACTGTTGTGTCGGGCTACAACACATGTACAGTTGTTGAACATTGTGACAACAATATTACTGCACACGTCTATGTAACTTGCTCGGGACGAGACACTCACATGATCATGTTGGTGATATCTGACAGTTTATTTATCTAATTTGCAGGGTTTATTTATCTAATGCAGGGTTTTTTTTTATCTAATGCAGGGTTTATTTATCTAATGCAGGGTTTATTTATCTAATGCAGGGTACCAATTGAGATGCCGGTGCCACTATTTGACCATTCGTTGCCATAAATAATAATAATAAATAAATAAATAATAATAATAATGAATAAATAATAATAATAATGAATAAATAAATAATAATAAATAAATAAAAAATAAATAAATAAATAAAATTAATAATAATAATAAATATTAATAAATAATAATATAAAATAAATAATAAATAAATAGATAATAAATAACAGTTTTAATAATAAATAACAGTTTCGTATAGCGTAAAATCCAAGTGCTCAAAAACGCTTGACCTGTTAAACATAAAATACAATTGCAAAAAATAAGACATAATTATGAACATCAACACAAATGTAGAACTATAAGCGAGACGTTACTAAGAAATTTAAAAGCGCATAAAATTACAAATAGAAAACAATATTAAAAAGTTACTGGTAAATTGGTGGTGCTAAAAAATGCTAACAGCGAAAAAATGGGGTAAAATGGCGAACGGGTAACAAGCAAAAATAACATGAAAGGGGGGGGGGGGTAAAATGGGGAAACGAGTAAAATTGAAACGAAAAATATTGATGAGACTAAGATGCTTAATTAGTGATCCAAACAGTATAAAAGATAGAATATTATAAACAAAGAGTATTTACAATGATACCATGATGATATTACAGTAGGATGAAGTCACACAACTAAGTATACCCATACTTGCATGGTATCAGTTTGTTGTGTATCGTTCTACTTGAAGACACTCATCCGCCCGGAAACGGACGACGCATACACGCCAGGACGCCCGTTTTGATATTCATAACTTGACTATATAAATGATAAATACATGCTGTGGAACAATATGAGGGTGTCACCGCCTACCTGCTGAATCCTGAGTATGTATACAAGTTAACTGAGTAGGGTAAGTGGTGCGAACCAGTTACGAGAATATAGAATCCATACTTAGTAATGATACACTCATATCATCGGTTTCACTCAGTTCCTGACGTAGTATCCATAGTCAGGTCGTTGAGACTCGATTTTGAGGTGAACTTAGAACAAATTGTTGAAAAGCTGTTTTGGTGACATTTGGTCGGGTTGGGTAACAATATATCCAAGATCCGCTGAAATCCGCAGTGGGAAAAAAAATTCTACTGCTCTTTGAATTAGGGTCGTATTTATGGCTTTTTGCTGTTTCATATTGGTCCAGTAAATCTGATGGAAAGAAACACCCGACCGTGAACACATTGCTACCAATATTCTTCGGTGTGTTTGATTGTGACAATAGCATAAGCAAAATCCCCATGAATCCCAGGGTGGAAAGTCGTCATTTTTTGTCAAAGTCATGAATAAGTAAATCAAACATGGTGAACATTGTAATTTTCGGAATTTTTTGGTGTTATATTGTCGGGCAGAAACTGAGGAACAATATATCCAAAAATTGCTTTGGGGAAAATTTTATACAAACCAAACCATATACAGAGTTGCAAAACCCATCTGCTATCCAAAAGCCAACATGTGAGTCCCGACCAACACTACAGGCGCACCAAATCCAAATATTGTCCACAGCCATCGAAGGGTTGTCAGTATCCACCAAACGAGTTTCACAAACCACCCAAACTGATGTGGACTGAGGCAGGTAGTGCCCACAAACGATACTCAACGGGTGTCATAACCTACACATATTGACCCCCAAACCATGCATCTGATATTCATAATCACCCAAAAACAGTGTTCCAAACTACCAAATGGGTGGTTCAATCGACCCAAATCCATTCAACGAATGTTCCCAAACCACACCGGTTGTGCTCCAGACTATGCAACCGATGTTCGAAAAACAGGGGTGTCCAAAACTATCAACTGGGTCTCAATAATTATCAAATGAGAAAAACAAACCATACAATGAGCGCCCATTGACTGTGTCAAACCACTAAATAAGTGCACCAAACCACACAATGGGTGTACCAAGGTATCGAAACCATCCATCGGGTGTTAAAAACCACAGGAGTGGCATGCATCCAATATGAATCCCACGCCACACAACTAGTACCCCAAGGCATCCTGGGAGTGGCATATGTCATGTAGCATACAAATGTCGTCTCAATTCATTCCACTATAGTGTCCCGAACGGCCAAGCAGTGAACCAATCGGCCGCGAACTTTACACACAACCAGTGTCTAAAATATATATCGAGTGTCACAAACCACTCAATATGAACAATCCACCCAATTTGTGCACCAAAACCGTCTAACTGAAGTCACAAATTACCCAGCGGGTGACCCAAGCTATAAAATTAGCATCACACACCATTCTACGAGTTCCATATCCATCCAACTGAACAGGTGTTATAAAAAAAACTACTAGCTGTCATCTCAATACAGCTACAATAGTATAGGATACAAAACCCTCCATCGAGTATTTCAGACGATACGGTGAGTTTATCAAACTATCCAAGAGTTTACCAAAACTTGGTTTGATATATTTGATGGATGGTTTTGTACTCTAGTTTGGGACACTCATAAGATGATGTGAGACATTCAGTGGTGGTTTGAAACACTAGTTGGATGTTATTGGACACTCCTTGTGTTTTCAGACAATCGTCGTGTGTCTTGGGGAACTATTGGATGATTGTGGACACTTCTGTTACACTCTTGATGTTTTGAAACTCCAATTTGTGTGGTCTTGAACACCACGACGGGTGACATATGGCAATCGTTGGAATGTGTTGAACACACATTGGACTGGTTTGGACACTATTTGTATGGTTTGTGACACTATTTTGTGGACTGTTACATATTATGTGGTTTTGGAACACTAGCTGGCTGAGTTTGGATGTCCGTTCCATGGATTTGGAAACTCACCGATTATTTTGGTATATTATTAAGACGGTGGTTGGGACACCAGTTGCGTGGTGATACGCTCCTCGTGTGGTTTGAGCCACTCGTTAAGTTGTTTTCGACATTGGATGTATTTTAATACTAATCTAGTTGCTTTGGACACTCATCAAATTATATTCAATATGAGAAGATTTAGTTACAAATCAATGACAAAATTAAAACTATTGACCTTCGATCGAAATTTTCGCCACCATTTTGGGAAATTCTCGACATATATCTCATTATTATTGGATTATAATCCGACGTAATTTACTGTGGTGCTAGTGTTTTCGTCTAAATGAAATCAATCTAGTAAACTTCAGAGAAAATTGCCCAAATTTCGGTAGCCATTTTGTCCCTCTTTTTTGGAAGTTGCTTCATGTCTACTAAAATTGGAACTAGTGGTTCATAACGGACATCTAATGAGTATAATTCAGTACACTGGTGTGTTGGATTTGCGGTAATTCTTGGCATTAAAATAATAATTGATTTTTTCGCGAAATTTAGTATATCTATTTCGAATTTGAGGGACACCGAAGGCCCAAAATTCCCAATCCCGTGATATCGCTCACAATTATCAGATATTGATTTAAAATGGTACACGTTGGCACAAATGGCTATTTAAACCGAATGTCTTATAAATGGAAACGGAAATGGAAATTTAGCATCAATTTTACCACTTTCGGTCGCCATTTTTCCACCATTTTGAATTTTGACAATCGAATTGTACACGCAATGACATACATGTCATGACGACAATACTAATTTGTTGATGTTGCATGTTCCTGCCATCTGTATAACTTTAATTTAAATGCCATTGAAGTGTATATTTCATAAGAAATTCTTACATAAAAACCACAAATAGGACCTTTTTTCAAATTGCTCAAGAAAATTCCCCCCAAAGCGGATTTTGGATAATTATGTTGTTCCCCAGATGCTGCCCGATACAATGACACCAACAACAGCTTGTCAACTATTCGTTCTAGGTCCAATACTGCAACGACCAGACAACCATATATCCAACACACAAAGAGGTACTGAACTTAAAATTCGAATGTAAAAATCGGCGCTTGAAGGTACGGATGGTCTTCGTTGTATGTTATAATTTAGAAACAACACTTATCGAATTATGAAAATTTCCTCAATGATTGCGATATTATCCACAATACGCACTTTGTGTGAGCCGACCATTTATTTATATAAAGCAAATATGATTAGGAAAACGCTCAACAGCGTGGCGATTTTTTTAGGATAGTGATTTACGGTCACCAATTCAACATGGACATCTTGAAATGCGAGGATTAGCAAACGATATACCATTATGTTTTAAACTACTTGGTGGTATTTCTAATACATTTAGTGGGGTATATCCGTTGTGTTGAGTGCTTTGCTTGTCACAGACTCATTACGTACTTTTTGGTTCCATAACATGGCATGTGTTTACACAACATAGAATAATAACATGACAATTACATGAAATTTACGCAATAGCTATGATTGGTATAAGAACTAACTGTGTCTATAATATAATAGTATTTCTTTTTATTGTGGTTTTAACGGATGTGCCTATTTTAACAGCAATACCCACCGTCAACGCGTACCATATCTTTAAAGACTAAAGCGCACCTGGGCCCTATTGTAATCACAAGGTTATGGGAGGTACACAAGAGCCATCAAGTGCAATAGACTACTGTATTGTAATAGTGTAGATTATACCCGTGTGCTCGTGGGCTCATTACCGATGGGTGATTGGGTTTGATTAGAATGGAATTCACACTGCGGCAATCAAGCGGTTGTCTCGTGGCAAACAACCTAAAGTCTGTATTGGACTATTGACCAATTATGACATTCGTGCAGGGACGTTGTTAGAGGGTCTCCTTTGGGGGTACGCAACTTGGAGTTTAAACCTGCACCCGAGACCCTCTAGCTACGTCTCTTGTACATATTATCAATAGAATACTCCAGCGATTCTGAATGACAACGCAACTAGAAATTGAAATACATCGTTGTTGGAACAGACGATAACCATTGACGAAATATAACACAATGCACGAACGGTTGCGGTGTACTCACTGAGCGATTATTTAAAGGATACCGAATACCGCTAATCAAATTGAACACGGATCACCCATGCACTAGCGATAACATATCAATGAGTGTCTCCGAGGAATAATCTTTTTTCATTGGTCAATCAAGTCACATGTGGAAAACCTATTATTTGATTGGTCACCATGTATGTGAACGCGGCATTACAAGAAGTCGCATATACACTGTTAGAATATTTTGTGTGCCCCACAGAAGCTTGTGATTACAATAATTGTGTTCTATAGTATAGGGCCCTGGACACCACCTATTCCGAGCTACAAGTATAGGCGTTTTATTTTCAAGTTGATGGCATAAAAACACTCTAGTTCAAGTTAAATAACACGAAGTTGAATTATGGGTGGGGCAAATGTCCGAAATACAAACATTAACCCGCTTCCTGAAATTTTGCGAAAATCCTATGCATTCTCTTATACATGCGAGCCTAGCACATAAGGGATTATATTGGACTAACAATGTTTACCTTGACCTTTTAAGTCAGTGCATTCTCTTATATATGAGAGGCTCCCCATTGGAGACTCGCATATATATAAATAAAGTGAGTAGATGGGCGCGAAGCGCCCGGGATGGTCGAAAAGATCGAGTGATCTTCTCCTTCACCCCCCCCCCACCTAGCATATATATGTGAATGCACTGGCATATTATATTTAATGCTGCACCAGCGCGCTTCCGTCATGAAAGGGTTAACATATATAAATATCTGAGAACTATCGCACATTACACAAACTTCAGCTGACATTATCCTCGGGCTATGTCCTGAGCATTGAGAGGAATCGTCACAAACACCCCGTACCCAATCAAATCGTCCTTGCCAAAACTTCTGCAATATCATACCCAATCAAATCGTACATGCCAAAACTTCCGCAATATGATACCCAATCAAATCGTCCTTGCCAAAACGTCTGCAAAATGATTTTCTCTGGTGGTTCGTGGTGATTTTCCATTTCCACATATCTATGTATTGTATCGAACTGTACTTTTTTAAGATTACAATTCATACACTTTCGTGCTTCAGTATAGAATATGTAATTTGGGCCGGAAACAATCAACATTTATTTGTTTATGTGTTATTTTATGCTGCGTACCTGCCTTTTTTCTTAATCCCGAATAGCGGCTAAGTTGATCATTATTATGAATCCCGATTACCAATTAACAGCTTTTTATGATTCCATCGTACAGTCTGGGACTGAACTGAATCGAGCGTAAAAGAGTGGGTTTCACCCTCCGGGAGGGCACTCTTTTATTTACAATAATCATACACGAATATCGCAAGCACATGTTATACTCAATTTGCAAGGGTTTATTGAATATTCATCGAGGGTGGCATACTCACATGGACAGGTCGATGATGCATCAACGCACCCCTTTATCGAGTGATCCCAATGTAGGGAACATGTGGCTCCCAGGGGGCACGCATCGCCTACGTCGACGCCGGTTACGCAGCGGACGAACCTCTCACGTGTCATACAATCATGGTAATACCATCGGTGACTCCTACACAGCTACTTACACAATCTGTGGACATAAATATAATACTCATCGGTGACTCCACTACAATCACTACAACTACTCACACAAGCTGAGGGCACAAATATAATACGCATCGATAACTCCACTACATCCGCTCACACAATATGTAGATCAGTCGTATTAATACCCACCGATGACTGCACTAAAACTACTCACACAGTATGTGGACAAACATATAATACCCATCGGTGACTCTACTACAACCACTCACACATTATGGGGACACACATACAATAACCATCGGTGACTGCACTAAAACTACTCACACAGTATGTGGACACACATATAATAACCATCGATGACTCCACTATAACCACTCACACATTATGGGACACACATATAATAACCATCGATGACTCCACTATAAACACTCACACATTATGGGACACGCATACAATACCCATCGATGACTCCACTATAACCACTCACACATTATGGATACACACATATAACACCCATCGATGACTCCACTATAAACACTCACACATTATGGGGACACACATATAATACCCATCGATGACTCCACTATAAGCACTCACACATTATGGGGACACACATATAATAACCATCGATGACTCCACTATAAACACTCACACATTATGGGGACACACATATAATAACCATCGATGACTCCACTATAACCACTCACACATTATGTGGACACACATACAATAACCATCGGTGACTCCACTATAACCACTCACACATTATGGGGACACACATATAATAACCTTCGGTGCCTCTACAGACTATAACCACCCATACAATTTGTGTACAAACATATACTACCCATCGGTGACTACTACAACCACTCGAACAGTCAGTGAGCAAAACTAAACTACCCATCGGTGACTCAGTCTATTGGAATCAATCATTTTAATTGGTCTGTTAATTGAAATATACCATTTTCATTGGTCATGCAATTGAAATTAACAAGGCTGGCATCTTTCAGACACAAATAGCTTGAAACTTGTTCAGCGCTAACATTTTGCCCAGATTTCTGGAAGGGTGACCTACACAGATTACGTTTATCGACGTTTAGACTTGATTAAGCGACAATCAAATCCATTCCATTATTACGTGAATTGACATCTTATGATTAAATTATATGCAAATTTCTTCACGTACTTGGAATGATGTGGCTTGTTGTTGTCGATGTTGTGATGCTTGGTGTTGCTGTTTTTGAAGATGGCGTCCGTGTTTTCGTTGATATGTTGTCTAAATAAAATATATATCCAGAGCAAATAGATAAAGGATATCGAGTGGTCTTGAGTGGTAACGGAAAAAATTATCTCATTCTTCGATTGAAACAGATATGTATATTATGCGTGGCTTGTCGAGATTGGAAATTGATAGACAACAGTCAACTGTTCGGAGTAACGTACGGTTGTTTTCCTCGAATGAGATGCGGAGGATTATTTTTACGAGGCGATAGCAGAGTGAAAATAATCCTCGCATCCAACGAGATGTATTTTAGCCCTCTATCAAATTTGATATTTTAATGTAATGATAGCACAAACACTACTATGTATTTACCCAGATAGCATGGGAACGTTGTTTCACCGTTAGGACAACGTCATCGGCACGATCTGACAACGTCAGGATCCGACGTTGAAATAATGTGCATAGTTGCCGGCGTTTTGACGTCGATCCACCGTCGACGCCCCACGTTAGAACAACGGTAAACTGACGCCGTTTCAACGTTGAATCAACGTCGGTTTCTGATATATTCTTGATTAATTTCGTAATATGTGATTTAGAACCATATCCGTGTGTAGTACGACGTACTACTACGATAGTACTGTTATCTTGAAATTGAATCTCAAATTCAGAGTTGATTCAAAACCCACTTTAATAAAGCCACATACATTAAAGGTACTCAATCCGATTAGGCACCCCAAAATTACTATTTCTTTAGCTTCAGGGATAAAACAATATTTGATTCGCGTCGAGGAACCCATCCATCAAAGCTCAGAGTTATTAGATATTGATTTTTGAAGTTTGTAATTTTCTCGAGATGTGTACTAATAATTGCCCCTAAGTTTGTAATTTTCTCGAGATGTGTTCTAATAGTTTCCCCAGAAACACTTATTCAAACAGACGAAGATGGATAACTCTAAATCAAGTGTATTAATAACGCAACTTTGACTGAGACCATCCTTTTGACGGCGTGTTTCTGGGCCAGAAACAATAGAAATAACAAAACTTCAAAAAATGATATCTGATCACTCTGAGCGTTGATAGATAGGTTCCTCGACTCGAATCAATTATTTTTTATCCCCGAAGCCAAATAAATAGTAATTTATGAGGGCCTGATCGGATTGAGTACATTTAATGAGCACCTACGAATGAATACAATCAAGTTCCTGACCGAAAACTTACGTAAGTGGGTGGTTTGGGGTGGCTGGCCCCGGGATTGTCGAAAGCGCCGAGAGGCCCTTTCCTTAATCCCTAAGAAACTTACGGCTTAGTCTCGGGAATATATTTCACAACACTTTAACCTCCATTTTCCCAATAGAATAGAAATATAGTAAACTTGTAAACACGAAGACACTACACGGCAGGTTGGTGAATAAACCACGTGTAATGGTAGGGACGCTAACAGTTTGAAGTCATAACATTTCAACGTCGGTTTTCGACCCCGGAACAACGTTGATCCGACGATGAGGTTTCAACTTTAAAACAACGTCGAAATTCGACGTTGTTTCAACGTTGAAATATAGACGGAAATAGACGTTTTAATTCCATTTGAGTCAACGTGATTTTCCCAACGTTGAAACAACGTTCCAGTGCTGCCTGGGTATCCTCGAGTGGTATAGTAATATAGACTGTTATTGGTAGCAGAACTACACTTAATTATCACCCTATGATTATTGTAATATCAAATCGCATCATGCGCGGTTGCTCCACTACGTGTCACGTAAATCATACTATATTGATAATACTTATAAGGGTTAAAGTAATACCTTGAGCAGTCCCGGCTGTTGTTGCTGTCTCGGATGCTGTTGCTGGCATCGAAGTAGATCTCCCAACCTGTGAAAATTGCATTAAGTTACATGTAATTAGCACGAATTGGAACATACTACTCATAATTGTGTGCATGTATTATATTTTATCTAGCGTTCACTATTGCCCACATAAAGCCTGCATACCAAACCCTATGTTGCGATGTCAATGTAGCTTTATTTGATCGATAGAGACTAATATTACTCTGTAGTAATACAAAACTATTAGTTAAAAGGCCTCAGTGTTATAGAGTATGAGGGATGCCACGCCAGCCGTTGAGGCATGCCACAGGCTCTTTGAAAAGCTAAACTCCTAACATTGCCAAAGGGTAATAACTCTATAAAGAATGTACCTTTACGAAATAACGGCGATTTGTATGAGAAATTACAACACCACAATATATCAACTCTGGTGAAATATAAGTCCAATTCTTCTTCTTTGGATTACGCTCTTTAAAACACTTCTTCAAATATTTCCGTTATTTAGTCAAAAACACTTCTTCAAATTTCTCCGTTATTTAGTGTACCTTCAGACGACCACGATACAATCGTAAGGAAAGATTTCCGTCGTAGGAAGTAACCGGAAAATGGACTGCGCATGCCCACGTCAAAATCGTAGGTCAAAAATTAATATCAAGCGCTGTTTGATTTTAGATGCGAAATCGTGGCGTATCCATGGTTACCTCCACTTGCGACGTAATCGCAGTCGTGTGTACGTAAAAATCGTAGCTGGAAATGACCGTAGGGTAGTCAATCGCATGCTTTAGAACAACCTACGATATCATAATGCACGTGACATCGCAATCGTCTGAACAAACTATCCACGATCTCGCCGGGACCGATTCCTCCACTTACGATTGTATCGTGGTCGTCTGATGGTACACTTAGTTAATAAAAATAATTTCTTATTTCTATAATTCGCGCTATTTCGTCATTTTGATGCATTTTTTATTCCGCTATTTCGCTGTATTTTCCTATTTTGCTTTTTCGTGGTATTTCATATTTCGATAATTCCTTATTTTTTACATATTATGGGATATTGGCATGCCTCAACGGCTGGCGTGGCATGCCACATACCCTATAACACAGAGGCCTTTTAACTAATAGTTTTTACATTACTACAGAGTAACATTGGTCTGTATCAGGTGAATTTTATTGGGTAGGTACTACTTTCGTGACGTAATTATATATGCACATTTTGCAGGTAACTAAGGACGTCAACCGACCTAAATGACATCATTGTGATTTTTTGGAAAACGATTTCTGACAGTAATTGATACAAAATGCACAAAACGGATATGCCATTTCGCTTTAGATCATCTACTAACGATTAGCGCAATACCAACTTAGAATAACTATACAAAATACGAAGGAACATTTTCCCTCTAAGCTGCACTCCGTTTCTGTATCTAATCCTCGCATCTCAGAAGAGGAGAAACCACGAACACTACTGTGAACATTTAAATAATTTATTATAATTGTCATACCAGACCACAATGAAACACACAGTTAGACCGATCACGTTCTTACGTCTCAGTGTTGGCGCTGGTCCGAAATATCGTCTGACTAAAACAAGTGGCCAACTTATTTTTTAGCGGCCAAATAAAAACAAACTGGCCAAATGTTTTATGGCCCAATTAACAAATATTTTCCAAAATTAAATCCTCATTTCCTGGGCTCACAATTGATATACTAAATTATATGTTTAAATATAGCTCTCTGACTATATCGCATCGCTGACATCATGTTCGCCAACTAATCAAGTAACGGGCTATGATAGCTATCATCGCCATTTTAGCAGAAATAACCCTGAGTTCTGTTGCTTATTATCGTGAGGTGTTGAATACCTATTGTTGTATTAATAGCCTTTATGGTGTGACGCCCGGTTTTTATAAAACGGGAGGCAGTTTACGGCACATTGCGTAACTGACATGTCATCGCAGGCACATCGAATTATAGGACAATTATAAATGCAATTACGTATTCCATCTTGCAAACCGCCTAATCAACAAAATGTGATATAACCAGTGCAGATATTAAGGTCGTTGGCGACTAGCAATCGCCTCTGTACACCCATCACCACTCCATCAACGCCCCGTACAATATAAATATGAGTTTTCATAAATCTGGGTTGTATGACGTATCCGAGGTACGAAACCGGTATGTCAAAAAAACAGCGATATTTCGTCGCGTCACATCTTCCATCTATTCAGCGTTTTTTTAAATTAGATTCATGTCTCCGTTTGTGGTTAAAACATGTTTGGCCAAACCGTTTTTGTTTTGTGGCCACCGACAGCGCGAAAACTAATAAATACAACATCACCAGCTGTAGTGGGAATACGATCTATATTTTGACGTAAAATGTTGACGAAAATATAACCAAACGGGTATTTGGGGAGTATGTGTGGGTTCGGCATAACACTCACCCTCTATATAACAATAGACTGGCTATCCTCGTCCAATTGACTACGTGGGTCGTCATACCAGCATGGCGACATTCTGCATTCGCTGGTCACGCGATTGAACGAAGCCGACATGCATTCGTCTAATGATGAACATTTCGTCCGCATTGCAGAGCATGAGTTGATTGGACTGATTCAAGGTAGCAATCGTCTGTATTTCTTATACCTCTGTGCTGAGTGTTTACAAATATAGCTGTCTCAGAGACGGCTGCCCCCACTAGAGACACGACGACCACAAGAATGTGTGGCATACCTTTAACTGCAAATGAAGCACGTTGGTAATGTACAACGAAAATACCAGGCCATGTTGACAACAACAAAACATTACTAACCTACATACTGTCAAAGTATATCTGATAAAAATGTATAAAATCAAATCTCTGGAGGTGTCTTATTGATTAAAGTATAACTGATTCCGTATATAATTTGAGATATGTAGGTGTCAAATTGATTCATCTTATTGATTAAAGTATAACTGATGGTGTGTCGTATCGGGGCTATGGAGGTATGTTATTTACTAAATTATAACTGGTGCTGTATATAATCGGAGTTAGATATGGAATATGTGGATTAGAGTCTAACTGATGCTGTATCTAATCGGAGTTATATATGGAATATGTAGATTATAGTATAACTGATGCTGTATATAATCGGAGTTATATATGGAATATGTGGATTATAGTGTAACTGGTGCTGTATATAATCGGAGTTATATATGGAATATGTGGATTATAGTGTAACTGATGCTGTATATAATCGGAGTTATATATGGAATATGTGGATTATAGTATAACTGATGCTGTATATAATCGGAGTTATATATGGAATAGGTGGATTATAGTGTAACTGGTGCTGTATATAATCGGAGTTATATATGGAATATGTGGATTATAGTGTAACTGGTGCTGTATATAATCGGAGTTATATATGGAATATGTGGATTATAGTATAACTGATGCTGTATATAATCGGAGTTATATATGGAATAGGTGGATTATAGTGTAACTGGTGCTGTATATAATCGGAGTTATATATGGAATATGTGGACTATAGTATAACTGATACTGGATAATATGATGATACGTAAACGTAATTTGCGCCCGCTTGTTAATCTTTCGTAGGATTTGATGATTAATAAACCATAATTACAAAAATCATACCGGTATATGTAAATGATCATACACTCAAAAAAATTTCATTGTAATATTACAACAGAAACTGTTGGCAGGAATTGGACCATCAGTAACTGTCGTAAAATTGCGAGATCAACGTAATCTGACATTTACAAATTTGATCGTATATTTACAAAATGATCGTAATATTATGACAGAAAAACTATCGTAAAATTACAACATCATCGTAATGTGAATTTACGGTTTAATCGTAAAATTACATGGCCAACGTAATCTGAAGCTGAGAACTGGTGTGAATTGAACTGTGGTGGGGTCTCAAGCGATCTACCCCTACACATTATAAACAAATGCCAGTAAATGACATAAGTAGCTTGAGGATGGATGTGATCCATCGAACCACAGAAAAATTCAACCAGGTCCACAGGCGCTAAATGTCTGCACTATACATCTACACTTATAGATAAAAATCAATGTCCAACACCTAATTGTCATGAAATCGACATTTCTCGTACAACAACATTTTGGAACAAAGTTACATGCCGGTACCTTGAATAATTAGCCTAACTAATGTAGGTACCAACCTGTGCTTTCACCATGACAAAAGATAACAAACTCTGATAATCAACATCCGAGTTACAAGGCGATATGCTCGGACAGACAGAGCCCTTGACTACCTGTACTGGTAAATGCCCTCCGGGGGGGGGGTCAGAAAACATTTTCAGGCACGTTTGCTGATTTTTTACTTTCGACCCTTGTTGGGACCCCCACCCACCATGCGTCCAAATTTTTCCGACCATTTTTGGACACCCACCCCCTTTTAACACTAAAGCAGATTTGCGGGGGGAATTCACTGTAAACAGCTGTATATGAATTTCTGTGCATACTATTTGTCATGGATGTTAAAATTGGCATGTAAATAGGAACGGGTCATTTTGGGGTCATTCGGCCAAAAAAACATGGCTGCCAGCGGCCATCTTGGATTTCAAAATTTGCAACAAAATACAACACAATAACTGCCTGCAGTCAGTTTAGCAGTTAGAATTACATTATTTCTCTTATTTCCAAACAACTAGATTATATTAGATCAAATAGTTTGCAAATTAAGGAATGTGATATTATAGCGGTCATTTCGTGTATAACTATAATGAATGTTCAGTCAACCACGATACAATCGTCAAGGGGGGGGGGGGGTCAAGTGAACAATTTTGAATGGGGATTTCCATGAAAATCTGTGGAGCAAAAGTTAAAGAGTTGCACATACTTGTGGTGTGACTAGATGTGGCATTGGAAACAACATATATTTATCTGGCGGTTCCGCTTAGAACATGTTCCATTATAATTTTGGTGTATTTATTTTTTGAATTTTATATTGATTTTTCAAATGTAGGTCAAGTGATGTAATTCCAGAAAAAAATTCTCAAAAATATATTTATTGCAAAATTTTATAATTTACCAATCGGACCAACCCGGCAGATAAATACCTGTTGTTTCCAACACCACATCAAGTCACACTCAGAAGTATGTGCAACTCTAACTTTTGCTCTGCAAATTTGCGTGGAAATCCCCATTCAAAATTGTTCACTTGACCTCCCCCTTACTTAGATGAATCGAGCCTGATAAATGTGTCGATAGTTTGTTCACAAGATTGTGATGTGGTCGCAGATGATATCGTGGGTTGTTAGTAAGCATGTGATTGACTAGCTACAAGTTTTATGCCCACACGACTGTCAGCAATTCGGCCAGGGAACGATATATCATGCCATGAATCTCTACTCTGTCTAACGCCCGTAGAGATCATATTCCACCAGTACAAAACCCGGGAATTTTTTTAATTTTTGACAGGGAACCTTATAAAGTCGACAAAAATAACGCAGGGAATGTATTTCTTTGTTAATACCTGTTGCATAATGATTTATTCATCGGTACGTGAAGTTCCCAGATCGAGGTTACATTATTTACGTGACTTTTGACACCCGCTTCCGCGATAAATATTTATTTTATTCCCTGTCATCAAACTCTACACATTATGAGGGTTAGTACGGCTCAGCGTCAATAGGACGGCCTCATTCCCCTCGCAGATGATCTGTTTGATTCATACAATAAACATGTACCAAAGAATGTCGAACTGCTGAGTCAGGAGATTTTTGTGCACACTATTTCCGTGGATGAAACTACTGATTCTCCGAAATCCCATTCTATGGTACTATATAATTAATGGGTCCCTCTGCGGAGTTCATAATCTGCAATTCATTTTGATTTTACGATATTACAACGACACACGTGTTCACATTTCCCGCCAAAACTCAGTTATATTTTATAACACGTTGGCTAATGCAGACTATTGAACAAGCTATTAAAGCGTTCCGATTTCGTTTGAAAGATTTCACTACCATTCACATTACACCGCTATAAATATCCCCTGTAGATAAATCATGCAGTATGCTGTCACAGCGCACAAATAATTTTACGATTGACAGAATATATCCTTTCAGTTTCTTTTTCACGGAAGGTATTGAAATTCTAGGAAATACTTAATTCAATTTTCCTTGCTACCGGTAAATATTATTGGTCAATGCATAGACGCTTTTTTGTCTTTAGTACAATTATACCTGTCGGAATCTTATTGTAAGTTATAAATTTGTAAACACTGTAACTCGTAGCTTGTTCATTTATTTAGTCTTCACTCAGGTGGCAGTCTTAGGTGCGTAATTAAATTATTAACGATCTGGATACCATCAACACAATTAATGCACCCACGGAAATGATTGACTTGGGTAACATACTTAGCTTTGGGTTGATGTGTGATTTAATCAGGTACAAGGAAATGGCTACTTTGACAAATAACTAAATTTTCGCCCAACAGGACGAACCATGGTCTTCCCGTCGAGTTATATGTGTCCCCAATACGGACTCATTAAAATCCCTCTGGCGGAAACCCTGATTATATCGTAAGCTACCAACGCGGAAGCAATTGTGATTGCTCGATCGCCAAGTTGTGGTTTCGGTCCACGAAAATGGGTCAATCTCTTCCTGCATATTTTACTAAACTGCCTCTGGAGATCTAAACACTTTAATTTAATATAAATTTAAGTTAGTAAAGTGTATCTTAACTGTCTCTAAATACTGAATTCAGCATAAATATGATTGTATTAGAATTTATGATGAACAGTTTAACTCTACTAACGCTGAAGGGGTCACTCTCACCAAAAGAAGTGCGGAAGGGTACACAGGGTTTGAAAATGTGCTGAAGGGTACACATGATTTGTGATCGGCACGAACACCATTACTTAAATTGTGTTTATGAAAGTCTGGCGCCCATTAGCAGTTTGTTTTCAGTACATTTTAATATTCATTGGAGCGTAAACAATTATTCTCTAACAGAAATCATGGCAGATACGAATGCCTTTAGAACGACATTTCAAACCCTGTGTACCCTTCAGCACATTTTGAAAATCCTGTGTACCCTTCAGAACTTTTTTTGGTGAGAGTGACCCCTTCAGCTCTACTAACCTAATAAAATTGTATTAGTTTTCATTAGTTATAAAACCTATAATAATGTTTTATTCATTTTGAAATTGCACTGTTCACGATCTAGCGCCCTGCAGTAAAATGATTTTAATCGTCACTACCAATAGTTGCCGAGCATGATCATAGGCTAAGAGCTACATAATATGGTACATCAGGGAAATATCGAGGACTGATTTGATATACGTGTCTCATGGCTGCACGGCGTACGTGCCCATACTCTAGAAGACCAAATATCCCCAAATGTCTAGTAAATTTAGTTCCACATTTAATTG
The DNA here is from genome assembly GCA_032622095.1 of Siphonodentalium dalli. NCBI lineage: Eukaryota > Metazoa > Mollusca > Scaphopoda > Gadilida > Siphonodentaliidae > Siphonodentalium > Siphonodentalium dalli. Next base: position 82,845,314 of record CP136061.1, on the reverse strand, counting down.
TCTGACTATCGGACATAATTATTATGACATCTGAAAGTATATGGGGGTATATTCCATCGGTCGTTTGGATATAGTCGCGGATTATGTTTCAGCACAAACTTATGGTGCATAAGTTATACTTTTGGCGATCGACCAATCAGAATTGCTGCCGCATTGGTCACTTACGATATAATGTGTACAGATTGATGACGGCGAATAAAATAAATATTTATCGCGGAATCAGGTGTCAAAAGTCACGTAAATAATGTAATCTCGAGCTGGGAACTTCACGTACCGATGAAAAAATCATTAAGCAACAGGTATTAACAAAGAAATACATTCCCCACTTTTTTTTCGACTTTATAAGGTTCCCTGTCAAAACTTTAAAAATTCCCGAGTTTTGTAGTGGTGGAATATGATCTCTACGGGCGTTAGGCCAGAGTAGAGATTCGTGGCATGATCTAAGGGAACGATAATTGATGTCAATTTAGGAAACATTGGGGCATATGCGTGTTGCATAAAAATTACCGACTGGAATGTATAATCTATAGCTTAATGCTGGACTTCCGGTGTAAACAAGAAATGTCAAATTGTTTCTGTCTTCAAGTTATGCGTGTTTTCTCGAAAATCGGACAAGGTATCGATGTTTGAATATGTTCTAGTGTTTGCGGAATGTCTCAGGTACAAGATGGTGACAAGATCAAGATTCGCTTAACCGGGATGTTTGGACTGTGCCGGTATGATGTTTCGTCATTTCAATATTATCGTAATCATGCTTAATGATATATCCACCATTACCCCCTGTCCAAATTGGCCAATGAACTGTACTCACGTGTACGCTGTCAGTACAGAAATTCTCGTCGTGTGAAATCGTCACGCTTGATCAACTGTTTAGGGGATTCCCCGATGACATTCAATAACCAGCGGTTGTGAAAATTCGACAAATGACAATGGGTGATTCAAGCCGCCAACGGTCACTAGCGATGTGTTTATCGGTGTGGTACGATAGCATTGAGTCACAGCAATACACCCGTAAACAAGAGGACTCTACTAAAGTAACCGACAATCTACAAGCTGTGTTACTGTTCATTAACTCAACAACGCAAGATGTGTTTACGTCCACAATAATAGAATTTGTTGCTAACCAAGATAAACCTTTAGATACTCTCCGCGACAACGTATTCATGCATGCAACAATTGACAATAGCTTTCCATATGACTCTTCCTCATCAATGAAACAACGCGTTGTTTGAAGTTTAACCGGTGATCATATTATTGACAAAAACAGTCGTAATATGAGAATGGCAGTGGATATATACAAACTAATGAAATTTGTGGTCGATAAGGATGGGGATAGCATCAATGACGTTATAAGTAAAGGTGTTAGAAATAAAAGTGTTAGCCGTCCTTCAATATCAAGCATGCCTGTAATCGACGACGACCAGGCAATCGCCAATGTGAACGTCAACAGCTCGATTGTGAAAATCCTCCGAGATATATCTCTGATAAAAACGGAAAATGAAAAATTCCATAAAGACTTCTCCGAACGTATTCCGAAGTTGGATTCAACAATAGCTCAAATGGAAGCCCGATTAGATAAAATTGATGAAAAACTATGTATTGTAAAAGATGTGAACCAACTCAAAAAAGATGTTGCGAATGTAAATACTAAAATAAAAACAATGGATGAAGACTTAGAAAGTGTGAAATTAACAATGGAAAGAATACAAGATGAAAAATACTCTGGTGTGAAAAGATTAAAAAGTGAAATTGTCGGCGTCAAATCGGATGTGGGTACCATAGTAAATGGGTTGGAGGAGTTTAGTCGTAAACAAAAAAGCTTTGAAGGACAACTATCAACATTAAAGGATTTAGTAAATAAAAAGCATGTTCAACCAACACACTCCTGCGATAAACTAATGAATGAAACAATTAAAAATAACGTGAATATAATGAAAGATGAATTCCGGAACTTCACCACAAGCGTGACTAATAACCTCCAAGTATTTGTGGAATGTGTGAGTGTTTCAATGGACAATGTATCCAAACTCAACGCGACATATCAGACACACTCAATAAAATGATGGATGCATTCCTTGCTTATGATGATACATGTGACCGCTCTCAGGCCAGTGATGAAGCTTCAGTGGATAACTCACATTCCAGTGCCCCAAATGATGTATCCTATGAATCCAGAGTTCCATCATATGAAGATAATCGCAGACATAACGCCTCGAACAATACAAGAAGCCCGCGATATTCGGACAATGAACCTGATGACTATTACTTTAACAAGCAAGATGGCCCGATTAAAACATCACAGGTATTCCTTGGTGGTTTCTCCAACCGAGTGACAATTCACGACATCAAGAAACACTTACTGTACGAAAACGTACGTTTCACTGTTATGCGGATGTTAAGAGGAAACACGGCTCGTATCAACATTTGTGACGATTATCTGGATAACGTTCTCGCATCTAACTTCTGGCCAAAAGGCGCAATCTGCAGAATGTGGGTCCACAAAAATCGTGACTAGTCAATGCATGTATGCATATATGATTCTGCTCACTTATTTATGTTGTATTTACATTGCATATACATGATTCAACAATGCGTTATACGACTTTGCTGTTGACATTAATATGTCTAATTACAAGTATAAATGTAACAACTAATAGTATCACATTAACAGTAGTTGAATGCAAACGCGTGATGGAATCTCCTGAATTAAACCTACTCAACTGGAACTGTACAGGTATCACATCTTCGGGTCATTACTTGGCATCATTGCTCAAGAATGGCGCTTATGATATCGTAGGCTTAAGTGAGCATTGGCTTTATCAATGCGATCTTGATTTCCTCGGTTCGCTTAACAAGGACTATGAGTATCATGCCGTATGCGATTCTCGCCAAAATATTCCCAACAAGAGAGGTAGACCTATAGTGGTGGTGTTGCCTTGCTATGGCATAAGAAATTATCAAATCGTATATGTCCGCTTGCAATTAATGATGATCGTATTTTAGGGATACAAATTAGGATGCGGATGAAAGTTTTATATATCTCCTCCAAGTATATCTACCATCTACAAACTATACCATACAATATTACGAAGAGTATGCGAAAACGCTTGGTGACCTATGTGACACCTACAAATCATATGGTAACGTAATCGTAATGGGAGACACAAACGGACAATTTGACAAATCTGATGAACGAAATATGATATTCAAGAAAATGGTTAAGCGAATCGAGATGGTATCTGTGAATTATGAATTTTGTGACGATTATCCTCTATCTACATGCATTCCTTTCGGTGATTACTGCCAATTACATGAAGGAACAATTGTCTATCACATTTTTATTCCATCCACATTTATTCCATTTATTCACGAGGTACATGTTTTAGACGATGACGCCATTAACGTATCTAATCATAGACCTATTGCACTAAATTTGAAGTTTCAGCTATGCAGTCAATCTTCATGTACAGCCGAAAGAGAAACAGACAAAACCATAAATTGGCGTAAAGTTAAATCTGAACCAGAAATTCTCGAACTTTACAAACAAAGTCTTGATGTTGAACTAACAGCACACAAAATCATATACACTGATGATTCAGACATATCTGAAGTTTACCAGTCAATTGCACGTGTAATATCAAAAGTATCGGAATCATGTTTACCAAAAAAGTCATATAATAAACGCCCGAAACCATATTGGGGAGATTGTTTGAAAAATAACCATAAATATATGCGTGATCTCCTGTGATCTCCGGAAACAATGGATACGTGAAGGTCGACCTCGAGCAAGTACACAATGTAATAGTTACACTCAATATAAATTAGCGAAACGTGATTTTCGTAGAGAGTACAGAAAAGCGTCCGAAAATTATATATCCGAATTAAATAATGAAATTGACGAACGCGCTCAGATCGATCAGAATTATCTATTTCGCGTGATACATGTAAAGCGACAGAGAAATCATATCGATAAAAATGTATTCTTTTGTTATGAAGGGAAGGTTCTACGGAATGATCTTGATGTTGTGGAAGGCTGGGCATCGTATTTTGAAAATCTGTACTCACCGCTATACCAATCAGACTTTGATTTCAATCACTTCCACTGTGTTAATGAATTTATTGCGCGTACAATGGCCAGTAAACAAAGCAGTGATATTGACAATCGCATAATTTTTCCTGTATCAACTGGTGAACTGAATCAAATATATCGGGGCCTAAGTACGGGGAAAGCGGCTGGATGGGACGGGATATCCAATGAACACTTATTATACGGAAGTAACACATTGACGCTGGCGATTTCTAAACTCTTAACTAATGTAATTAATACACAGAAGGTCCCGAGCCAAATGAAACGCGGTATAATCGTTACATTATTTAAAGGTGGTAAAAAACCCAGGACAGATTTTGATAGCTATAGGGCTATAACGTTGATGCCTGTTTTATATAAGTTACTTGAAAAAGTTATACAAACTCGATTGGAATCTTATGCACCCAATTTAATACAAGTGCACCCGCTTCAACATGGCTTCCAAAAAGGTGTAAGCGCAACCATGACATCTTACGTAATGAAGGAATGTATTGACTATGTGTCCGCTAGTAAACAAAAATTATACAGCTTATTTTTAGATGTATGTAAGGCATTCGATACCGTCTGGATTAACGGATTGTTATATAAATTAGATAAACGCGGTTTTAAAGGAAATTTGTTTTGTCTCATTAATGAATTGCTGACAAATGTTACATGTTCTATTCGTTATAACAATTCCTTATCTAGGTGGTTTGACGTTCGTCAAGGGGCTCGTCAGGGAAGTATTCTCTCCCCATTTTACTACATGGTCTATGTTGACGAGTTGATATCTACTCTCGCAAATTCCCCGTATGGCCTACAAATGCTCGGAGTAAATTGCACATGCCCAACACGTGCTGATGACATGGTTTTATTATCACTCAATAGTGTCGGATTATCAGCTCTTATTGATATGTGTTTTGAATACAGCAAAAAGTGGCGATATAAGTATAACTCTAATAAATGCTCGGTAATAGTATTCAACGAAACAAAGTCAGAGTTCTCTCGTCAACATCGCGTCTGGAACTTAGGAACATATACTCTACAAGAATGTTCAGAAGTTACCCATCTTGGTATTCCACTCGATAAATACGATTTTAATTCTGTCTTCATTGATCGGATATGTGACAAAACCCGAAGTACATTCATGATGTTAACGAACGCAGGAATATACCCCGGTGGCATTACACCAAAAAGTTATTCGGTGGTCATTCCAAAAGGTTTATACGGATCTGAACTTTTATGGTGTGTGAATAAAACTCTATGCGACCGTCTCGAATGCACCGTTTCTGTCTAAAATACTATCAGGGTCTTCATACTCGCACAAAAACAGTTATAGCTCAAGGATTAGTCGGTATGTCGTCAATGGTATCATTAATAGAAAAACGCAAACTGTCATTTATTGGTTCAATATGCAATCTGTCGTCGAACAAAACCGCCAAAGATGTATTTATTACACGGTTATACCAGTATTTAATGTTTCCTACAGCTTCAAATTCTAATTGCATGGTTGATATTATTTGTACATTGGACAAATATGGAATGACCGAATATTTCGAGAAATACTTATTAAATGTGACCTTTCCAAACAAATTATCATGGAAAAATATAACGAAGACCTCATGGTTCAATATAAATATAGATGAATGGGAATGTAGCAAAGGCGATGATAGTCGATTAAACCGTTTCTCGGCACTCCAGGCTAAATTATGTATGTCTAGGCTATGGGAAAACTGTTACATATATCCTAAGCATAAAGATTCTTATCTCCTTGTTGCACGACTTATTTCCATTCTTGAAACGGACGAACAATCATGCCCATTGTGTGATAGAAAACACAATGATCTGGTCAGACATGCATTAATCGAGTGTGTCTCAATATGTGATAACCGTAATATTTTTGAATTTGACTTATTAAACGAATTTCATGTAGACGTATACATGCAATATGATAGTTTGAATGCGGAATCCAAAACGCGAGTTCTATTATCCGGAATAGCTGAACTTGACCATTGTATACGCGAAATAGATAATGAACTGATCGATTTTTTCGTTAGGAAATCAGCTTCTCTTTGGAAAGCATATGTTGATAGCATATCATCACTAATGCCTGTACCTCCATAGTTCTGTATTAAAATTATATATACGTACGCGTAACACACGAGTGCATATCTATAGCTCTATGACTGTATATCATATGTGTACTTGCTATGTATAATGAAAATTTAGACGCATACATGTATTATGCAACCACAATCAATTGTATATAGCTGGTATTCGTCGCGAATTATACTCAAACCATTTTCGATATATTGTTTCAACACGCACATTATGCCAATGAATATGTTTAATGTTTAATTATGTTAATTATGTAATAATGTGTATGTGATTTTGTACACTATATCTTCGTTTACGGAGGAAATAAAGTCATATATATTAGATATACGTCGATATAGAAACAAAAGCCACATGGAGCGTAAATATTACCTGCCACACAATGATATCCGAATAATTAAACAGATTCCAAATTCTGAACTCAAAACAAACGCTGAAACCGCATGGTTTCACTCTTGGTTATGACTCGTGTCGTCTAGTTGCTAATGGTCGATAAATTCGTTACCGTACCGGATGTCCTTCACGTACCTAACTTCACGATTACGATTATACCGGTGAAAATGGGGTATTGACCATTTTCGAGAACGGTAAGGATTTCGACCGATTTGATGGCATGGGTGGGTGGCCCTCCCCAAATACCACATAGAAACACCCCGACCCCGACCCCCCACCCATCACCCCCGGTGGTGCCACCCCGAGGGGGTGAAAATGGGGTATGAACCATTTTCGAGAACAGCCGCAATCGTCTATACAACCATAGGGCGTTTAATTAGCCTGGAAAAGCTGTCAGATCACATGATAATCCATTTCATGACACAGTAGTTGACAGTTTTTCTTGCACACTCGTATGGACGAATGCCGGTCTATGTCCTATTATGCTTTGCCAGACTCCGTATATGACTGAATTATTTCTGATACACGTCACACTTGTATGGACAATCGCCAGTCTTTGTCCTCTTATGCTTTGCCAGACTCCAAATATGACTGAATTCCTTATAATACACGTCACGCTCGTACGGTCGATCGTCGGTGGTCGTCCTCTTATGCATTGTCATAGTACATATATGTCTGAATTATTTATAATACACGTCACGCTCGTATGTTCTATCATCGGTGTTCGTCCTGTTGTGCGTTGCCAAACTCCATATATAACTGAATTCCTTCTCATACACGTCACTCTCGTATGGTCGATCGCCGGTGTTCGTCCTCTTATGCGTTGCCAGACTCCATATATGATGAATTCCTTATGATACACGTCACGCTCGTATGGTCGATCGCTGGTGTTCGTCCTCTTATGCATTGCCAGTTCCCATATATGATGAATTCCTTATGATACACGTCACGCTCGTATGATCGATCGCCGGTGTTCGTCCTCTTATGCATTGTCACACTCCATATATGATGAATTCCTTATGATACACGTCACGCTCGTATGGTCGATCGCTGGTGTTCGTCCTCTTGTGCATTGCCAGTTCCCATATATGATGAATTCCTTATGATACACGTCACTCTCGGATGGTCGATCGCCGGTGTTCGTCCTGTTATGCATTGCCAGACTCCATATATGATGAATTCCATATGATACACGTCACGCTCGTATAGTCGATCGCTGGTGTTCGTCCTCTTATGCATTGCTAGTTCCCATATATGATGAATTCCTTATGATACACGTCACGCTCGTATGGTCGATCGCCGGTGTTCGTCCTCCTATGCATTGTCACACTCCATATATGATGAATTCCTTATGATACACGTCACGCTCGTATGGTCGATCGTCGGTGTTCGTCCTCTGTTGCGTTGCCAGACTCTATATATAACTGAATTCCATTTCATACATGTCACCCTCGTATGGACGATCGCTGGTGTTCGTCCTCTTTTGCATTGTCAGACTCCATATATTACTGAATTCCTTCTCATACACGTCACGCTCGCATGGTCGATCGTCGGTGTCCGTCCTCTTTTGCGTTGCTAAACTCCACATATAGCTGAATTCCTTCGCATACACGTCACTCTCGGATGGTCGATCGCCGGTGTTCGTCCTGTTATGCATTGCCAGACTCCATATATGATGAATTCCCTATGATACACGGCACGCTCGTATGGTCGATCGCTGGTGTTCGTCCTCTTATGCATTGCCAGTTCCCATATATGATGAATTCCTTATGATACACGACACGCTCGTATGGTCGATCGCCGGTGTTCGTCCTCTTATGCATTGTCACACTCCATATATGATGAATTCCTTATGATACACGTCACGCTCGTATGGTCGATCGCTGGTGTTCGTCCTCTTGTGCATTGCCAGTTCCCATATATGAAGAATTCCTTATGATACACGTCACTCTCGGATGGTCGATCGCCGGTGTTCGTCCTGTTATGCATTGCCAGACTCCATATATGATTAATTCCATATGATACACGTCACGCTCGTATAGTCGATCGCTGGTGTTCGTCCTCTTATGCATTGCTAGTTCCCATATATGATGAATTCCTTATGATACACGTCACGCTCGTATGGTCGATCGCCGGTGTTCGTCCTCCTATGCATTGTCACACTCCATATATGATGAATTCCTTATGATACACGTCACGCTCGTATGGTCGATAGTCGGTGTTCGTCCTCTGTTGCGTTGCCAGACTCTATATATAACTGAATTCCATTTCATACACGTCACCCTCGTATGGACGATCGCTGGTGTTCGTCCTCTTTTGCATTGTCAGACTCCATATATTACTGAATTCCTTCTCATACACGTCACGCTCGCATGGTCGATCGTCGGTGTCCGTCCTCTTTTGCGTTGCTAAACTCCACATATAACTGAATTCCTTCGCATACACGTCACTCTCGGATGGTCGATCGCCGGTGTTCGTCCTGTTATGCATTGCCAGACTCCATATATGATGAATTCCCTATGATACACGGCACGCTCGTATGGTCGATCGCTGGTGTTCGTCCTCTTATGCATTGCCAGTTCCCATATATGATGAATTCCTTATGATACACGTCACGCTCGTATGGTAGATCGCCGGTGTTCGTCCTCTTATGCATTGCAAGACTCCATATATGATGAATTCCTTATGACACACGTCACGCTCGTGTGGTCGATCGTCGGTGTTCGTCCTCTGTTGCGGTGCCAGACTCTATATATAACTGGATTCCTTCTCATACACGCCACTCTCGTATGGACGATCGCTGGTGTTCGTCCTCTTTTGCATTGTCAGACTCCATATATGACTGAATTCCTTCTCATACACGTCACGCTCGCATGGTCGATCGTCGGTATCCGTCCTCTAATGCGTTGCTAAACTCCATATATAACTGAATTCCGTCGCATACACGTCACTCTCGTATGGTCGATCGCCGTTGTTCGTCCTTTTATGCATTGCCAGACTCCATATATGATGAATTCCCTATAATACACGTCACGCTCGTATGATCGATCGCCGGTGTTCGTCCTCTTATGCATTGTCAGACTCCATATGAGATGTAATCCTTATGATACACGTCACGCTCGTATGGGCGATCGTCGGTGTTCGTCCACTGTTGCGTAGCCAGACTCTATATAAATAAGTGAATTCCTTCTCATACACGTCACTCTCGTATGGACGATCGCTGGTGTTCGTCCTCTTTTGCATTGTCAGACTCCATATATGACTGAATTCCTTCTCATACACGTCACGCTCGCATGGTCGATCGTCGGTGTCCGTCCTCTAATGCGTTGCTAAACTCCATATATAACTGAATTCCTTCGCATACACGTCACTCTCGTATGGTCGATCGCTGTTGTTCGTCCTTTTATGCATTGCCAGACTCCATAATTATATGATGAATTCCCTATAATACACGTCACGCTCGTTTGATCGATCGCCGGTGTTCGTCCTCTTATGCATTGTCAGACTCCATATGAGATGTAATCCTTATGATACACGTCACGCTCGTATGGGCGATCGTCGGTGTTCGTCCTCTGTTGCGTAGCCAGACTCTATATATATAACTGAATTCCTCATCATACACGTCACTCTCGTATGGACGATCGCTGGTGTTCGTCCTCTTTTGCATTGTCAGACTCCATATATGACTGAATTCCTTCTCATACACGTCACGCTCGCATGGTCGATCGTCGGTGTCCGTCCTCTTATGCGTTGCTAAACTCCACATATACCTGAATTCCTTCTCATACACGTCACACTCGTATGGTCGATCGCCGGTGTTCGTCCTGTTATGCATTGCCAGACTCCATATATGATGAATTCCCTATAATACTCGTCACGCTCGTATGATCGATCGCCGGTGTGTCGTCCTCTTATGCATTGTCAGACTCCATATATGATGTATTCCTTATGATACACCTCACGCTCGTATGGGCGATCGCCGGTGTTCGTTCTCTGTTGCGTTGCCAAACTCTATTTATAATTGAATTCCTTCTCATACACGTCACCCTCGTATGGATTATCATGCGATCTGACAGTTTTTTCAGACTAATTAAACGGGGGTCGGAGTGTTTCTATGCGGTATTTGGGGTCGGCCACCCACCCATGCCGTCAAATCGGTCGAAATCCTTACCGTTCTCGAAAATGGTCCATACCCCATTTTCAGCCCCTCGGGGTGCCACCCCGAGGTGATGGGTGGGGGTCGGGTGTTTCTATGTGGTATTTGGGGCGGTTCACCCACCCATGCCGTCAAATCGGTCGAAATCCTTACCATTCTCGAAAATGGTCGCACCCCCCGGGGGTGATGGGTGGGGGTCGGGGTGTTTCTATGTGGTATTTGGGGCGGGCCACCCACCCATGCCGTCAAATCGGTCGAAATCCTTACCGTTCTCGAAAACGGTTCATACCCCATTTTTACCCCCTCGGGGTGGCACCCCCGGGGTGATGGGTGGGGGTCGGGGAGTTTCTAGATGTTATTTGGGGCGGGCCACCAACCCATGCCGTCAAATTGGTCGAAATACTTACCGTTCTCGAAAATGGTCTGACAATGCATAAGGGGAAGAACACCGGCGATCGCCCCTACGAGTGTAACGTGTATGAGAAGGAATTCAGTCATATATGGAGTCTGACAATGCATAAGAGGACGAACACCGGCGATCGTCCACACGAGTGTGACGTGTATCAGAAGGAATTCAGTTATGTATGGAGTCTGGCAAATCATAAGAGGACGAACACCGGCGATAGACGATACGAGCGTGACGTGTATCATAAGGAATTCAGTCATATATGGAGTCTGACAATGCACAAGAGGAAGAACACCGGTGATCTACCATACGAGAGTGGCGTGTATGAGAAGGAATTCAGTCATATATGGAGTCTGACAATGCATAAGAGGACGAACACCGGCGATCGACCATACGAGCGTGACGTGTATCATAAGGAATTAAGTTATATATGGAGTCTGGCAATGCATAAGAGGACGAATACCGACGATCGACCATACGAGAGTAACGTGTATGAGAAGGAATTTTATAACATTTATTGCTGCCACTTCGTAAGGCAGATCAAGACAAAGTAATTTTATTATAGCAATTTAGCGAGCGCGCCAAAATTGTAACTCACATTGTTAGCCAATGAAAATAGATAACACATATAATGACGCCATGCAACAATGCCTATTATTAGAAAGCATAACCGATGTAATAGACTTATTTATAGATCACAAATAATGACGTCACGCCAACATGCATATTCATGAGAAGGCGCCACCAATGTAATAGTCTTTTTTATAGAGTTATCTCGCTTAGATTAATATGAACCCTAGTCACGGAATTACTCGATTTGTAGACAAATAGAATCACGTGTATGAGAAGGAATTCAGTTATATATAGAGGTTGGCAATGCATAAGAGGAAAAACACCGGCGATCGTCCATACAAGTGTGACGTGTATCAGAAGGAATTCAGTTATATATGGAGTCTAGTAATGCATAAAATAACGAACACCGGCGATCGACCATACGAGGGTGACGTGTATCAGAAGGAATTCAGTTACATATAGAGTTTGGCAATGCATGAGAGGACGAACACCGGCGATCGTCCATACAAGTGTGACGTGTATCAGAAGGAATTCAGTTATATATGGAGTCTGGTAATGCATAAAATAACGAACACCGGCGATCGACCATACGAGCGTGACGTGTATCAGAAGGAATTCAGTTATATATGGAGTCTGGCAAAGCATAAGAGGACGAACACCGGCGATCGACCATACGAGCGTGACGTGTACCATAAGGAATTCAGTCACATATGGAGTCTGACAATGCATAATAGGACGAACATGAGCGTGACGTGTATCATAAGGAATTCAGTCATATATGGAGTCTGACAATGCATAAGAGAGCAAACACCGGTGATCGACCATACGAGAGTGACGTGTGTGGGAAATAATTCAGGCATATATGATGTTTGGCAATGCATAAGAGGACCAACACCGGCGATCGACCATACGAGCGTGACGTGTATCATAAGGAATTCAGTCGTATATGGAGTCAGACAATGCATAAAAGAACGAACATCGGAGCTCTACCATACGAGAGGACGTGTATGAGAAGGAATTCAGTCATATATGGAGTCTGACAATGCATAATAGGACGAACATGAGCGTGACGTGTATCATAAGGAATTCAGTCATATATGGAGTCTGACAATGCATAAGAGAACAAACACCGGCGATCGCCCATACCAGTGTGACGTGTATCAGAAGGAATTAAGTTATATATGGAGTCTGGCAAAGCATAAGAGGACGAACACCGGCGATCGACCATACGAGCGTGACGTGTATCATAAGGAATTCAGTCTTATATGGAGTATGACAATGCATAAGATGACGAACACCGGCGATCGTCCATACGAGTGTGACGTGAATCAGAAGTAATTCAGTTATATATGGAGTCTGGTAATGCATAAAATAACGAACACCGGCGATCGACCATACGAGCGTGACGTGTATCATAAGGAATTCAGTCATATATGGAGTATGACAATGCATAATAGGACGAACATGAGCGTGACGTGTATCATAAGGAATTCAGTCATATATGGAGTATGACAATGCATAAGAGAACAAACACCGGTGATCGACCATACGAGAGTGACGTGTGTGGGAAATAATTCAGGCATATATGATGTTTTGCAATGCATAAGAGGACGAACACCGGCGATCGACCATACGAGCGTGACGTGTATCATAAGGAATTCAGTCATATATGGAGTCAGACAATGCATAAGAGAACGAACATCGGTGATCTACCATACGAGAGTGGCGTGTATGAGAAGGAATTCAGTCATATATGGAGTCTGTCAATGCATAAGAGGGCGAACACCGGCGATCGACCATACGAGCTTGATGTGTATCATAAGGAATTCAGTCATATATGGAGTCTGGCAATGCATAAGAGGACGAACACCGGCGATCAACCACACGAGCGTGACGTGTGTCATAAAGAATTCAGTCATATATGGAGTCTGACAATGCATAAAAGGACGAACACCGGCGATCGTCCATACAAGTGTGACGTGTATCAGAAAGAATTCAGTCATATACGGAGTCTGGCAAAGCATAATAGGACATAGACCGGCCATCGTCCATACGAGTGTGCTATATATGATATTTAGCGATTCAAGAAAAACTTGCAACTACTGTGTCAGGAAGTGGATTATCATGTGATCTGACAGTTTTTTCAGACTAATTAAACGGGGGCGGAGTATTTCTATGTGGTATTTGTGGCGGGCCACCCACCCTAGTCCAACAAATTAGACTATTCGGATTAATACATATTTTAATATTTGGACATTTACGATTGTATTAATCCTTCTAGTCTAATAAATCAGCTGAAATCCAAGTTTGCACAAATTTTGAAGCAGGTCAACACCAGTGACCACCGATATAACCCCTTCAAAATACCATTCTATCTGAAATTTTCTACAAATACATGAGTCTTACCTGTAGCGGAGATAGTATTCTTTGTGTTCAAACATAGATTATGATATAAAAGTTGTCAGAATTACAGATTTGTTAGTTTAATCCCGGATTGGAAAACATAACACCATTTTCAAATACAAATAAATTATGTTAATTTCCGGGGTTTTCCCAGATTTCTGATCTATTACGCATGCGCGTGCTTTCGTTTTCAAATTCAAATTGTTTATTTGGTATAGAATCCAATATTAGATTATTACCAACACATATAAAGAACATAACAAGAGGACATATACATCAATACATGTATACATTCAAGTACATAAATACACAAAGTGAAATTGTAGGTTAGAATATTCATAAGTTTAATATCTAACTTTCTAATTAGAATAGAGGTTTGGTGGATCTTACTGATATTAAATACATGTTTGCCTATATCTTGTTATATTTTGATACCATCCCAATAGCAGGTTTCAGTTCGCAAGCTCATTCCTTTTTTTATACATTTTATAAACTCCCATCATACATATTTTCTTTATGGATGTGTCAACTTCATTTGGACTTAATATGAAAATAACTTTTTCATCATCGCTGTAGTTACTAAATTCTGGGATATTAGACTGAATTTTCTCAAGCATTGTCTTCCTCTCAACTTTTAGGGGCTTACAGTCTATAATAAAATGCTTTTCATCCTCCACTCCATTCTTACAGATAGGACAAATTCGATCTTTTAGTTCAAGTTTTGATCTGCCCTTTTCAATTAATAACTGGTTGCACCCCCCCGGGGGTGATGGGTGGGGGTCGGGGTGTTTCTATGTGGTATTTGGGGCGGGCCACCCACCCATGCCGACAAATCGGTCGAAATCCTTACCGTTCTCGAAAACGGTTCATACCCCATTTTTACCCCCTCGGGTGGCACCCCCGGGGTGATGGGTGGGGGTCGGGGGGTTTCTAGATGTTATTTGGGCGGGCCACCCACCCATGTCGTCAAATCGGTCGAAATACTTACCGTTCTCGAAAATGGCCCATACCCCATTTCACCCCCTCGGGGTGGCACCCCCCCGGGGGTGATGGTTGGGGTTCGGGGCGTTCCTATGTTGTATTTGGGGCAGGCCACCCACCAATGCCGTCAAATTGGTCGAAATCCTTACCATTCTCGAAAATGGTCCATATCCCATTTTCGACCCCCTCGGTGTGGCACCCCCGGGGTGGTGGTGGGGGTCGAGGTGTTTCTGGGTGGTATTTGGGGCGGGCCACCAACCCATGCCGTCAAATTGGTCGAAATCCTTACCGCTCTCGAAAATGGTCTGACAATGCATAAGGGGAAGAACACCGGCGATCGCCCCTACGAGTGTAACGTGTATGAGAAGGAATTCAGTCATATATGGAGTCTGACAATGCATAAGAGGACGAACACCGGCGATCGTCCATACGAGTGTGACGTGTATCAGAAGGAATTCAGTTATGTATGGAGTCTGGCAAATCATAAGAGGACGAACACCGGCGATAGACGATACGAGCGTGACGTGTATCATAAGGAATTCAGTCATATATGGAGTCTGACAATGCACAAGAGGAAGAACACCGGTGATCTACCATACGAGAGTGACGTGTATGAGAAGGAATTCAGTCATATATGGAGTCTGACAATGCATAAGAGAACGAACACCGGCGATCGACCATACGAGCGTGACGTGTATCATAAGGAATTAAGTTATATATGGAGTCTGGCAATGCATAAGAGGACGAATACCGACGATCGACCATACGAGAGTGACGTGTATGAGAAGGAATTCAGTTATATATAGAGGTTGGCAATGCATAAGAGGAAAACACACCGGCGAACGTCCATACAAGTGTGACGTGTATCAGAAGGAATTCAGTTATATATGGAGTCTGGTAATGCATAAGAGGACGAACACCGGCGATCGTCCATACAAGTGTGACGTGTATCAGAAGGAATTCAGTTATATATGGAGTCTGGTAATGCATAAAATAACGAACACCGGCGATCGACCATACGAGCGTGACGTGTATCAGAAGGAATTCAGTTATATATGGAGTCTGGCAAAGCATAAGAGGACGAACATGAGCGTGACGTGTATAATAAGGAATTCAGTCATATATGGAGTCTGACAATGCATAAGAAAACAAACACAGGTGATCGACCATACGAGAGTGACGTGTGTGGGAAATAATTCAGGCTTATATGATGTTTGGCAATGCATAAGAGGACGAACACCGGCGATCGACCATACAAGCGTGACGTGTATCATAAGGAATTTAGTCATATATGGAGTCAGACAATGCATAAGAGAACGAACATCGGTGATCTACCATACGAGGGTGACGTGTATGAGAAGGAATTCAGTCATATATGGAGTCTGACAATGCATAATAGGACGATCATGAGCGTGACGTGTATCATAAGGAATTCAGTCATATAAGGAGTCTGACAATGCATAAGAGAACGAACACCGGCGATCGCCCATACCAGTGTGACGTGTATCAGAAGGAATTAAGTTATATATGGAGTCTGGCAAAGCATAAGAGGACGAACACCGGCGATCGACCATACGAGCGTGACGTGTATCATAAGGAATTCAGTCATATATGGAGTCTGACAATGCATAAGATGACGAACACCGGCGATCGTCCATACGAGTGTGACGTGAATCAGAAGTAATTCAGTTATATATGGAGTCTGGTAATGCATAAAATAACGAACACCGGCGATCGACCATACGAGCGTGACGTGTATCATAAGGAATTCAGTCATATATGGAGTATGACAATGCATAATAGGACGAACATGAGCGTGACGTGTATCATAAGGAATTCAGTCATATATGGAGTCTGACAATGCATAAGAGAACAAACACCGGTGATCGACCATACGAGAATGACGTGTGTGGGAAATAATTCAGGCATATATGATGTTTGGCAATGCATAAGAGGACGAACACCGGCGATCGACCATACGAGCGTGACGTGTATCATAAGGAATTCAGTCATATATGGAGTCAGACAATGCATAAGAGAACGAACATCGGTGATCTACCATACGAGAGTGACGTGTATGAGAATGAATTCAGTCATATATGGAGTCTGACAATGCATAAGAGGACGAACACCGGCGATCGACCATACGAGCTTGATGTGTATCATAAGGAATTCAGTCATATATGGAGTCTGGCAATGCATAAGAGGACGAACACCGGCGATCAACCACACGAGCGTGACGTGTGTCATAAAGAATTCAGTCATATATGGAGTCTGACAATGCATAAGAGGACGAACACCGGCGATCGTCCATACAAGTGTGACGTGTATCAGAAAGAATTCAGTCATATACGGAGTCTGGCAAAGCATAATAGGACATAGACCGGCCATCGTCCATACGAGTGTGTTATATATGATATTTAGCGATTCAAGAAAAACTTGCAACTACTGTGTCAGGAAGTGGATTATCATGTGATCTGACAGTTTTTTCAGACTAATTAAACGGGGGACGGAGTGTTTCTATGTGGTATTTGTGGCGGGCCACCCACCCTAGTCCAACAAATTAGACTATTCGGATTAATACATATTTTAATATTTGGACATTTACGATTGTATTAATCCTTCTAGTCTAATAAATCAGCTAAAATCCAAGTTTGCACAAATTTTGAAGCAGGTCAACACCAGTGACCACCGATATAACCCCTTCAAAATACCATTCTATCTGAAATTTTCTACAAATACATGAGTCTTACCTGTAGCGGAGATAGTATTCTTTGTGTTCAAACATAGATTATGATATAAAAGTTGTCAGAATTACAGATTTGTTAGTTTAATCCCGGATTGGAAAACATATCACCATTTTCAAATACAAATAAATTATGTTAATTTCCGGGGTTTTCCCAGATTTCTGATCTATTACGCATGCGCGTGCTTTCGTTTTCAAATTCAAATTCAAATTCAAATTGTTTATTTGGTATAGAATCCAATATTAGATTATTACCAACACATATAAAGAACATAACAAGAGGACATATACATCAATACATACACAAAGTGAAATTGTAGGTTAGAATATTCATAAGTTATCTAACTTTCTAATTAGAATAGAGGTTTGGTGGATCTTACTGATATTAAATACATGTTTGCCTATATCTTGTTATATTTTGATACCATCCCAATAGCAGGTTTCAGTTCGCAAGCTCATTCCTTTTTTTATACATTTTATAAACTCCCATCATACATATTTTCTTTATGGATGTGTCAACTTCATTTGGACTTCAAATAACTTTTTCATCATCGCTGTAGTTACTAAATTCTGGAATATTAGACTGAATTTTCTCAAGCATTGTCTTCCTCTCAACTTTTAGGGGCTTACAGTCTATAATAAAATTCTTTTCATCCTCCACTCCATTCTTACAGATAGGACAAATTCGATCTTTTATTTCAAGTTTTGATCTGCCCTTTTCAATTAATAACTGACTGTCACTAATCCTAATCTTAGTATACGTAGTTTTTACTTCATTATCTAAGTCACCTAATAGGTAACTTTCACACTGATACAAATTTTTCAGTTTTCTATAAAACCTTAATTTATTACCGTTGGGTTTATTCTCATCGTTAAATAGTTGTTTTTTCCAAAACTCGGTAAATCTGATTTGTAATTTCTTTTCAACCTCTCGAGATACTCTCCTGATAGTATAGTTATTACTATGTTTAACCGATTCACTACTTAAGTCTACTTTTTCCAATATTATTTTTATTTGATCTCAAAAGCCCATCTCAAGTTTCTGATTTTCCAAATAAGCCTTGTATACTAATGACCCAGGGTTAGATTGAACCAAGTGGTTATGGTAGTTTAAGCTGTTCTTTATTCCAGAAATGTAGACGGGAAATATTCCTAATTCTCCAAAACAGGCCATATTGGTGGCAGATCTGTTAACACCAAGAAAAAATTTCATGAATTTCATTTGATTTTTATCTGGGAGAAATGTACTTGATCTTGTCTCAAAATCAGATGCTCTCCGAACAATATGGTCGGCAGTGGTCAGCTCCCCGCCATATAAGGATATGGGTTTAACACAACTATGGTACAGTTTTAATAATGTCATGGTGTTTTTTTTTCGTATGTGTTCGCTAGCGTAGACGGGTTTGAATATTTCTGTCGGTTGAGTTGTTATAAAATTATATGGATTAATAGTGACACAAATTTATGCTAGTTAGTTCAGTCATGATATTTAACATTCTAACAAAAGGTATGTGTTTTTTATTTGTAGTTTTATTTGTGTCATTGGACGTGAACAGTGTAAGTTAAAGGGGCATGCCCTTGCCACATAAAAAATGTGGCTTCGTAGCGTTCAAATTTTTCACGCCCATGGTTGGACGATGAGGGATTAAGGCCACATAAATGTCCAAATATTAAAATAGGCCTTACTCCGAATCGTCTAATTTGTTGGACTAACCCACCCATGCCGTCAAATCGGTCGAAATCCTTACCGTTCTCGAAAATGGTCCATACCCCATTTTCACCCCCTCGGGTTGGCACCCACGGGGGTGATGGGTGGGGACTCGGGTGTTTCTATGTGGTATTTGGGGCGGGCCAGCCACCCATGCCGTCAAATCGGTCGAAATCCTTACCATCCTCGAAAATGGTCCATAACACACCGGGGTGATGGGTGGGGGTCGGGGTGTTTCTAGGTGTATAAATTAAATACTTGCTACCATCATCATCCCATAAATAAACTAAAATTGCTACAGATACAGACATGAGGGTATCACCCCCCTCCCCCCTGAATCCCGAATACGAGTTAATTTTGGGGGGTGAATCCTGAATACGAGTTAATTTCGGGGGGTGAATCCTGAATACATGTTAAGAAATAATATGCGATAAATGACATACAAATTGACTGTTTTAATATCAGACAGATACAAGCAGAAGTTACATAGACACATTATGATGCCGGTCGCGTTATGAGGCCGTTATGATACCATTAATGATACGTTATGATCAGGGATGTGGCTAGAGGGTTTCCGTTGGGGGTGTCCACCTTTGGAATTTCCAACTGCACCCCCCCCCCTCTTGAGTCAGAATCAGACCGAACACAAGTTTTGCATAATTCCATTTGCACACACCCCTTCCACCTCAGTGTTTAGGCCTAATATCCTATATCTTCATAAACCATGGTTCTATATTCCCGGTATGAGAACATTCAGATATTTTAACCTGAAACATTGCATAAATCCTAACATCTAGTGGTCTAACTCCATACAAATGCACACGGCTACGGGCAAGAGACCACGACACACCGAGCTGACCATTGTTGTTCGGCCGGTGTGAGAAAATTTTGAAATTTGAACAAGAAAATCACAAATCCTAGCATCCAGACTGGCCTCAACTAAAGCTTTCCTATAATGTTGGAAATTTCAAACCTCATACTCCGCCTCAGGTTGGAAAATTATCCAACTGATGACCACAAGTTTGATCAAATGTAGTAAAATATTGTTAAAATTATTAGCATTTTTGTATTGGCCACAGGGGAGAGACAATGACACACCGGGCCGACCATGGTTCGGCCCGGTGTGGGAATTTTTTTTAATCTGAACAAGAAAATCGCAAAATCCTAGCATCTAGACTAGCGTCAAGCTTCTTAGAGTTGGAAATTTCAAACCTGACACACCACTTAGGTTGGAAAATTTACAACTGATGACAATTCCAATGCCAATGTTGACCAAATGTATGAGAATATTGTTTTCTTAAATTAACTAGCATTTTTTGACTGGCCACGGGGGAGGGATCAGGACACAAGATTTCCAAGTGTTGGAAATTTCCAACCTGTCACCCTCCCGAGGTTGGAAATTTCCAACTGATGACCATTTCAGTCCAAAATTTTGACAAAAAATAGGAAAATATGCAAATATTGGTCCAAAAACAATTAATCCCCCCCCCCCAATAAATTGTTTGAAAATCAAACTACAAGAACATTTCAACCTATTATAGGTGTGAAATTTCCAACTAATGTTTTGGCAGGTATGAAATTTCCAACTGTTGAAAATTTTGACCAAAGTTGGGGGGGGTGAGACCCCCCCCCCCCTGTCGCCACGTCTCTGTTTATGATGGCATGGTGGTCGAATATGCCCAAGAAGCTATTCTACCCACCCATTCATACATATAACTAGCACAAAATATTAGTTTGCGCCATCAAAACCTGCGTCCAAGATGTTTTTCTTGAACACGAATACCAGTTAATTCGGGGGTATGAATCCCGCGTACGGCTTCAAAACACCCTGAATCCCGCGTACCGAAAGGGGGGGGGGGGGGTGATACCCTCAGACATGTAAAACAGTCACCGTGTCAATGTGTATAATCTTAACTCAACGCCCAACAAGTGAATCCACTAGTCACCACCAAATATTTTCTGATGTCCAAAACAAAGGAACAAAGAACGGAGTTAACAGCGCTCGTCATCTTTTGCTTCTAATATAACATGTCTCTTTGCAAGTTACATTAGACACAACATAATATAGTGTGTGGATAAATTAACATTGTATCCCAGTCGTAACCATAGAGCTACATTTTCGAAGAATGCGCTATTGCCATTATTTGTGCGATTTTGTTGTAACATTTGTTTTTTAAATTGCATTACTAGATTATAATTTAATTAGGCTCATTGGAAACGCCTTGTACTGCGATACCGCAAATCGTTCACTGTCAATAATATTAACTGCACATAATTGAATTGACACCGGCAACCGTTCATATCATTTTACTGATGGCTATACCATACGTGTCAGATCAGTTCGCTAATTCCACATTTGTTCGAACCATAAGCGACAGGAATCAGCTGGAGGAATCCTTAATCCTACAACAACAGTCTGTGGATTCCTTCAAGAGTGCGCTGAAGGAAAAGATCTGAGACTCTCTCTCCCGCTGCGAAATTACCAGAACTGGGATCCGCAGCGTATCCATTCAGATTCAGACTGGCTTAATTCCAGAAAGCATTCACACTGGTAATAGAGTGATCTCCCCTACACCGAGACAACTTAGTATTTTGAGTGTAGGCCCTG
Organism: Siphonodentalium dalli; assembly: GCA_032622095.1. Taxonomy (NCBI): domain Eukaryota; kingdom Metazoa; phylum Mollusca; class Scaphopoda; order Gadilida; family Siphonodentaliidae; genus Siphonodentalium; species Siphonodentalium dalli. The sequence continues at coordinate 82,823,159 of CP136061.1, read as the reverse complement.
AATTTGGACCAACCTTTGTGGTTAGCCATACTGAACATTGTGACATTTGGCTGGGAAATCAATCAATTAATCAACATGACAGAGCGCAAAGTGGCCAACTCTAATGACCGACCATGCCATTGTGATATTTGCGGGAAATTATTTACACAGACAGGCTCTTTGACTACACACAAGAGGCTCCACACTGGTGAACGACCATATGTGTGCGATATATGTGAGAAAGCTTTCAATACTTCCGGTAGCCTGAAGGTACATAAGAGAAGTCACTCCGGTGACCGCCCATATCAATGTGATATTTGTCAGAAATCATTCAGCACATCAGGATATTTGACTTCACACATGAGGATACACACTGGATATAGACCCCATCAATGCGATATTTGCGACAAAGCATTCATTACATCAAGCGATTTGACGAGACATAAGAGAATGCACTCTGGCGATCGGCCGTATCAATGCAATATTTGTGAAAAATCATTCAGCACATCAGGATATTTGTCTTCACACATGAAGATACACACTGGATATAGACCCCATCAATGCGATATATGCGAGAAAGCATTCATTAAATCAAGTGACTTGACGAGACATAAACGAAGCCACTCCGGCGACCGCCCGTTTCCATGTGACATTTGTGGGAAAACATTCATTGACTCGGGTACATTGTATAATCACGGGAGAATACACCGCGATCCACAGTATCATTGTGATATTTGTGACAAATCATTCGCTGTTTCGGGACAATTGACTATACACAAGAGAGTGCACACTGGGGATCTACCGTATAAGTGCGATATATGCCAAGAAGCATTCATACAATCAAGTCTTTTAACACGTCATAAAAGAACCCACTCCCGTGACCGCTTGCATAAATTTGATATGTGTGAGTAATCAGTGCCAGATCGGGTTCACTAACAGGCCTGGAAATAGTGTGCCAGACTTTTGTAGAATGAGGTCTCATTCTGCATATACTCATATGCTATGGAAAAATAGACTCATATTTAAGTTCCCACATGGTGAATATTGTGATGTGCACCCATTGGGAACCTCGATTAGGCAGTGTATCATCTACTAATTTTGGGATATAAAGAAAATAAACTACTGGTAATAAAGAAAAAGAGAACATGTGTTTGCGAAGAAATTTCTAAAGAAACTAAACAATTTATTAATTTAATTCGATATTAAATATACTTTCCAGAGAAGATGAGGTCTAAGCAGTAGGTAGCGGGTAGCATCACTAACTTCAACTCTGGGAACCTCATTCTGCAAATGTCCGGCACAATATTCTCAAGCCTGATGCACCCTAATCAATGTGATGTACGTGTATCGCCCTGCCTAGACATGATGATGAAGGCCAATGCATCATGAGGTGCGTACTGCATGTAAGTACTTCAGATGTGAACATATATTAACTATGTCTCCAGGAATCTGTTCATGCCGACTAATGTGTTACATTGAAATAAATTCCTTAGTCTGATTAACTAGTTAGTGAGTATGGTAAATAAAATCCTTCTCCACAAATTGACAAAAAATTGACTATTGCAACTTAGTCATCTTGTCTTGATCAGATTTGACTGAGTAACCTCAATAAATGAGTTCAGATAATAAGTTCAACAAATGACCATTTGTTGAACTTATTATCTGAATATTTCCCAATGGATAACTAGCTATCAATGAGTAAATGTATTTAGAAAAGTGTTAAAATATTGAAGTAATTCACAATCTGAATCTGATACTACATCCTGAATGGCTACCTACTGTAGTATTATCTCCAGATTCATTGACCAAGTTAAACCCATAGCCATACATGTAGGATTATCTAAAATAAAATTCTCCCAAAAAAGTTTCCTGGCACATTTGTAGAATAATTCAATTAATGTGATTTATCTCTGAGGTATCTTGTGACTGCAATTAAAAGCATTTCTTGAAACCTAGTAGTCCTGACGCCAAGTCTGAAAGGGTTCTATTTTAGTTCAACTGGGAAACCCCAAAAATTATCATGGTTGCCTAGTTATTGCCTAGTTATTGTCCGATATATCATATTTGACACCGGGTGGTACCAGAGTCCAAATTTGCATGTGTTACTATTAGTTGCTAGCTTGGATACCGGCGTTGCTGGTTAAATAATGAGTAAAGTCAGTATTATTGACCCTTCAAGTCATTTAAATTAATTATTAACCATCCAAAGTGAACACCTATTGCATGACACTCTCGTGATACAGCTACCTCTATCTTTTAACCCTTTACCCAACAAACGGGCCAAAAACGGCCAAATAAAGCTGCAACAGCCTAAATTATCTTGGGTCTGTCTCAATAAAACCATACAAATATGGATATCATTGGAAACGGCTCATTGACCACATTGTGATGGTTACAGTTATGCCCTGTGCCAATGCATTCTCTTATATATGCGGGTCGACCATAGGTCGCCTCGCATATATAAGAGAATGCATTGGCCTAAAAAAATCTTTTTTTAACACTGTTTACCATTTTTTCTTACATTCTTTAACATTTTTAATGTGTTAAGTCAATGCATTCTCTTATATATGCGAGGCGATCTATGGTCGACTCGCATATATAAGAGAATGCATTGGCACAGGGCCGTTCTGTTGGGTAAAGGGTTAAGTTGATACTAAACGCTCTTTATTTCTAGTTATTATTACCACTTTATAGGGCGTTCTCTAGGCCATTGATAATGTTTTTCGGGGCGTTCCAAATAGCGTATTGTTACCAAAACAGCGGGCCGATAATGAGAAGCCAAGTTCATTATCGGCCCGCGGCCGGGAAACTAGATCTCGTTTATTATCGCGCGAGTTACGTCCCTTCAACTTCCGATCTGGCGTGTTTATTTCAAGAAAATAATGGGAAGATGTATCCGATTTTCCCGACACTATAGTGGTTTTATGATTGGAATTCTCGCTATATGATTAAATTATTGTATCAAGCTTAAGTATGCATTAATAATTTTAGCTGTCAACCTCTCATTGTTTGTTACTCGTCTTCAATGCTGGTTTTTTCCCTGTCCTATTTTCGGGACTCTGTGTCAGCTGACAAGTCAAATGATATCAAATTTAAATGTTCTTGAAAATATTTCTCTCTTAAAGATGGATTATCTCTTTAAATAACAAATTTTAAATAGTTGCGTGGGTATAAAATAATAGATATGAACTGAAGACCTATGTCCGAAAAGCTTCATTCAATTAATATTGATTTTATTTCGAATATTAAATCGGGCCCATTTATGTTACTATTTTTAGAACCGATCATTCGGATGAGACCGTATTGCGATATAGAGCACTGGGCTGTTCCTATGGCTACGCAACGAATGTCAAATGTCACAGATTGGTTGTTTGTACTGTTTTGTTCCACAGATATAAGCGATAATGAGTATAATTGACGTTTATTTGTGACAAAATTGCACAATATAATTTCTGGTCTCTGTTAACAGTAACCAATATTGTTCGTTAGCTGAACAAACACACCTTTTTAGACCAGAAAATATTCGAAATAAAATTAATATTAATCGATAGAAGCATTTCCGGACAGGAGTCTTCGATTCAGATCTAATATTTTATACCCCGGTAACTATATAATACATGTTTACAAAGAGATAATCCACCTTTAATCTTCTTCATTATTCCACTGAATCCTCATATGGGTCAAATGTCCAAAACTGTGGTAATAATAGTAATAACATGATTCCATCGGGCATTATGGTTTATTAACGGCCCTCTGGAATGATTAACAGCCCACGGGCCTATTAGCGTCCCTCGACTTCGTCTCGGGCGGCTAATAGGCCCTTGGGCTGTTAATCATTCCAGCCGGGCCGTTAATAAACCATAACGCCCTCAAAAATCATGTTATTGTTATATTAGTGCCGCTTTAAATCATATGAAATCCACGGCGCCTATCACATTAACCACCATGTATCAAATTACATATGTGTGCTGATATAACAATAACATGATTTTTGAGGGCATTATGGTTTATTAACGGCCCGGCAGGAATGATTAACAGCCCATTGCAAGGGCATATATTAGCGGCCCGAGACGAAGTCGGGGCCCGCTAATAGGCACGAGGGCTGTTAATCATCCCAGAGGGCCGTTAATAAACCACAATGCCCGATACGATCATGTTATTACTATTATTACCACATATTTGGACATTTCACCCAGAAGAATATGAAGTATATTATATAAGAGAGAGATATTTCCAAGAACATATAAATAGCTATATAGTTATTTATACATATTTACGATTGAAACAATAATTCAACCATATAGCGTGATTTCCAATCATAAAACCACTACAGTGTGAGGAAAATATGGTACATTTTCCCATTATTTTCTTGAAATAAACACGGTAAGTCTGATGTTGAAGCGACGTAACTCGCGTGATAATAAACGAGATCTAACTTCCGGTCAATTCGCGGGCCGATAATGAACAGAGCTTTTCATTATAGGCCCGCGGCCCGGTGTTTTGGTAACAATACGCTATTTGGAACGCCACGGAAAACGTTATCAATGGCCTAGAGAACGCCCTATAAAGTGGTAATAATTGACCTTATGAGCTGATAATAGACGCTCTTCATTGATCATCTACATGTGTGTCAATATAATTTCCTGGCCCACATTTAAGTGGTCTGAGGTCAAATGCACCTCTCCCATGATATTCCCCTTGTCAGGTGACCCATGTTTGTCAATTGTCCTACATACCATCTAAGCTGACAAGGAACGCTCTTTATTGTCCATATATGATATTATAATTTCAAGTTCCCCTTTAGGGTCAACGGCACCTATCCAGTGGTACTCCCCGGCAAATTCACCCATTTATTCCAAATTCCAGCGGCCAGGGTTCAACCATTTTGGGTATATGATTAATTATTTAATTTTAAAACATTTTGTATTCTTGCACCTTTAAGTCGTGTGAGTTCAACGACACCTATCAAATGACACTGCTCGGGCAATGGGACATTTTGGGTATGTAATTATTTAGTTAAACTAAGTATTAGTGCCCCTGACACCAACGCATATATCCCACGGCCCTCTCCGGATCTATTGACTCCCGTGTAAGAAAAATCAGCTCCGATGGTCCAGCCGTTCGGTCAACCATAGCTCGACAAACACAAAATTGAGTGTTTAGTATAGCTTATCCGGTAGCTATCGCATAGGCATTACACTTATATTAATGATAATGCATACTTATAGTGGTAAAATCATGATAAAAAATAATATATATTTCTGTTTTGTATATCAAGGTTAGGGTCGGTCGGTGTGCGGACACCCTTGCACCCCTCGGGATTTAACTTTACCCCACTCATTTTCTTCGTTATTATGTCCCTGCAATGCAATGAATTTGTCATGAAAACAAGTGGCCTTGTAGACACCAGGCGAGATGGCGTCCAACATGGCCGTAGTTTTTCAGACTTATATATTTATTTTCAATACCACCATTTCTGGAGAAGAGTATTTACAACAAGATTATTCACAGTTTTGAACATGAGTAAGGCAAAATAAACTATACACTTAAGTGACAGCATATGTGAAAGTTAGAATGCAGAATGTGCATGCCACATAATAAGATGGCGTGTGGATTCAACCACGGCTGTGTGTCATTTGTTTTCCTCTAATCAGTGAGCACGAGGCAAGCAGGTACGTAGCAGAGAAAAGTATTAGTTCGTGCTTTTTATCCAGTACATTCTGTGGATGTGTTGAAACAGTTTGGTGCAAATTATTGTGAGAAAATGTTGTCAAATGTATACAAGTGTATATATTTGTGTGACGCTAAGATATCATGCCACATATTTAGTGCAAAATTGGAACTTCCCGTCCAAGATAGCCGCCCAAAAGGCAGGCGGAAGTGGAAGAAATTGACGTTTTTCACTAATAGCTTCTGTATTAGTTTCTGCTGTTTGGAAATGTTTGAAAATTGTGACTTTATTTTGTAGTGTTCGTGTTAAATGAACATTGGAACAATGAAATATGTCATTCATGGGGACTCATCCCAATTCGATCCCTCAAAAATTCGATTTACAGAACGCAGTATAAAATTTCACCACAAATCACAATTGGGGTTCTAGTCACATTTCAACAAGAAAAGAGCAGAACTGCACAATGTAAGTGATGCATACCATTACTTTTGATTATCCCAATTCAGTGGAACTACAATTTTGGTTCAAAATGGCGGCCAAACTATGGGAATGGTAGATATTGCCCAGCGTGCCCTGCAATCGTTTACAAAATGTGGCTGATGAATAAGGTTGAATAATATGCCTTTTATACATTGAAAACTAACAGTACTGATACATATTGGTTAATTGTTACTATTGTAACCTCTTAAATTACCAGAAATATTGGATTATTCTATCACAAACTTGACATCAAAATCGGCAAACATTTTGGATAGTATACACGGCCATTGATGGTACCATTTTACTTGAAAAAAAAATGGTTTGGAACATTATTTCAAGTAAAGTGGAATTACCATTAGTATCAAAGGTGTTTACTGTTTTTGTCTGTCTTAAATGTGTCACGGTGAGGTGTTTTAGACAAAATTACTCAAGGTGGCTTGCAAAATGGCAACCAAAAGTTTATTTTTCACATATATCCCGAACATTATTTTCTGATGTTCCTAAAAGGTAGCAAATGTGACTCGCTTGGTTATTAAACATGTTACTTCATAATCTGACAACAAAATGTTCTAATATGGTTGTCCCAGTACATTATGAGGCATGACAAATCCATTTTAAGGGATACAGTATGGAATTTTGCCGAAAACTTCTTTTGGGATTTTGGCCATGTTTTTGAACGGAAATTGGCAGAACGTCGAAATGAACTGAGATGGATCGTATTAGGTGGCTAGTCTGGTCCATGAACACAAAATTGTGGCGCATTAGCATCAAAATTTATCAACTTATAAAATGTTGTCAGGTAAACAGTTTCATCCAGTGTGCATATAAAACACCTTCAAGATTGAGAACACTCTGTGATAACCTCTCCATCGACTGACATGTCCTTGAGTTATTGTGGAAAGCGATAGTCACCAAAAAGTACACATGCACAACCCACCCATGACAATACAGTCGCACCATATATACACGAACACCACATAAATGACAATGTGCCACTCGCTATATACATGTACAGTAATGCCCAAAGTAATTGACCACTTAACCACAGCAGAATTATGGGTAATTTTCAGGATTTAGTCGGAAATATGGCTTGTTGCCATTCATCGGAAAGCTATCGGCCATCGGAAAGCTTTCCAATTAATGACAACAAGCCATATTTCCGACTAAATCCTGAAAAATTACCCATAATTATGCTGTGGTTAAGTTGTCAATTACTTTGGGCATTAATGTACGCCTCATCCATGACCACACATGATCCGTACACCCCACACACGGCAAAAACAGCCACGAGTAACCATACAGGCACACCAGATGTACTCCTACACATCACACACGGCCAAACAGCCACGAGTAACCATGCAGGCACACCAGGTATACTCCTACACAACACACACGGTCAAACAGCCACGATTAACCATGCAGGCACACCAGGTAATCTCCTACACACCACACACGGCCAAACAGCCACGAATAACCATGCAGACACACCAGGTAATCTCCTACACATCACACACGGCCAAACAGCCACGAATAACCATGCAGGCACACCAGGTATACTCCTACACATCACACACGGCCAAACAGCCACGATTAACTATGCAGGCACACCAGTTAATCTCATACACACCACACACGGCCAAACAGCCACGAGTAACCATGCAGGCACACCAGGTATACTCCTACACATCACACACGACCAAACAGCCACGAGTAACCATGCAGGCACACCAGTTAATCTCCTACACATCACACACGGCCAAACAGCCACGATTAACTATGCAGGCACACCAGGTAATCTCCTACACACCACACACGGCCAAACAGCCACGAGTAACCATGCAGGCACACAGGTATACTCCTACACATCACACACGGCCAAACAGCCACGAGTAACCATGCAGGCACACCAGGTATACTCCTACACATCACACACGGCCAAACAGCCACGAGTAACCATGCAGGCACACCAGGCCAGGTATACTCCTACACATCACACACGGCCAAACAGACACGAATAACCATGCAGGCACACCAGGTATACTCCTACACATCACACACGGCCAAACAGTCACGAGTAACCATGCAGGCACACCAGGTATACTCCTACACATAATACACGACATATAGTCACTCCATGTATAAGTATTCACCACAGTCTTGATCATACAGTCACTTTGTGTATATCTATTCACATCACTATTGGCCATACCGTCACTCCATTGATATCCGTTTGCCACATCCATGGCATAATATCCAGTCAAGGTATACATATACACCCCATATAGTCACTCCTTGTATACCTATTCGCCACATTCATGATCATACAATCACTTCGTGTATACATATTCACCTCACCATTGGTCATACAATCACTCCCTGTATTCATATATAGTTGCCACACCCATGGCCATATACATGTAGCCACTCATTATATAACTAAGTATACACCCAACCCATAGTGTCAATCCCGGTATACACCAAGTATACATATATACCACACCTTTCGTGGCCTTACAGCCCTTCTTGGTATACCAATACCTCATGCATACACTCCAGAGTTTCATATACACCCAATCAAGAAAAGTTAGCCATTCGCTGTATACTTATAAACCAGATTCATGACCATACAGTCGCTGATTGTATACCAATTCACCTCACCATTGGCCATACTGTCACGCAATGCATACATATTGGCCACACACACGATCATATAGCCACTCAAGATGATATTTACTATACACATCACCAATGGCCTTACAGTCCTATATATACCAATACCACGCACACGGACATTCATAGCTCATACACTCCAGTCTTGAATTATTATACACATCACCCAAGACAATTCGACCACTAGTTGTATACTCATAAACCACATTCGTGACCAAATAGTCACTCCTTGTATACCAATTCACCTCACCATTGACCATACTGTCACTCGAGGTATACATATTGCCATATAGCCACTCAAGATATACATATACACATCACCCGTGACAATAATTATAGTCACTCCAGGTATACTTATACACCTTACCGATGGCCAAACATACCCTTCTAGATATGCCAATGCCCACACGCGGCCAATCGTACACCCCATACTTGCATATACACATCAAACATCACAGTGCATGGCCATATAGCCACTCAAGATATACATATACACCGCACCCATGGCCACAGAGTCACTCCAGGTATACATATACACCTCACCAATGGCAATACAACCCTTCTATATATACCAATACCCCGCACATGGACATTCGTACACTCCAGACTTGCATATAGAGCTTATCCATGGCAATTTAGTCATTCGCTGTATACTTCAACACCCCATGCATTATCACACATCCATCCCCTGTCTACATATACACACCAATGACAACACAACCATAACATAACTACATTTGCATCCCACCCATGACAATACAGCAACACATCGCGAAAGAAGTGATCGAACACACTGTCTGATACGAGGAATCCAATAATTTGATCGAATGGATGTAACTGTCGAGTTGACACCGGAGTGTTTTGTCAGTCGGTGTACGTCGAGGACAATCAATTTTGTCAGACTGTGGGTTTTTGGTAGCATAATTGGCTGTTTCGTACTATCTGGAAGCGGTGCATTTTGTATACGTCCTCGGCAGCGAATGACACCATTTTGATCCATAAATAATTGTAACTGTCGCACAATTGGTAGTTTATATTGAGAATCCTTTACGTCAAGGTCTTTAAAAACATCCGGGAATTCAGAAGCCTGAACGTCTTTCACCAGTAAAGTCTTTGCACGATCAAGTTCAGATATGTTAAGTGAACCAGTCCTACGAAGTTCTTTCCTCCGAGCGTTATCTGTGAATCGCAGAATCCACGCAGTAACACGGCATAGTTTCCCCAATTGTGAAAAACGATTTAAGTCCACGATGTTTTGAATATTGGCGGAGTTATCAAAGGTGTCCGTAATGTTAGAGGATACGACTGTTACTTCAACGTCTTGAGTTGTACATGTAGTTGCTAAGGTTGTCGTTTCAAATGGAGAGTCGGACATCAACCAATCAGGTCCATTTATCCACATACTGCATGTGTGTAGTTGCTGTGCCGAGATACCTCTTGTCAGTATATCTGCTGGGTTCAACTCAGACGGACAGTATTTCCAATTGTCAACATTTGTAGAGGACTGTATTTCTTGAACACGATTAGTCACGAATGTAGTGAGTTTCTTGTTAGTTCTGATCCATCCTAGCACAGCAGTGCTGTCGGTCCAGAACTGAAGTTTCAGATCGGGCATTAATGTGACAAGTGCGTTGTATGCACGAAGTCCAAGTCTTGTTGCCAGAGTTGCTGCCATTAACTCGAGTTGAGGAATAGTCATCGCTTTAACGGGCGCAACTCGTGATTTTGCGACGACGAATGAGACACCATCACAAGACTGTAGATAACACACTGCACCGTAAGCTGTTGTACTAGCATCGCCAAACACATGCAAGGTTGCACCGGCGTTGTGTCCACTAGTGGAGCCACGAAAACATGGATATTGTCGTGGCAGCTCAATTTGTAAAGCATCATGTATGTCTGAAGCTATTTGTCTCCATTGGTTATAGAACGGCTCAGGAAGAGGAGTGTCCCACTCGAATGACTCTTTCCACAATGCTTGGAGTAGAGTTCTTGCGCGAACGGTTGTAGGCGCGAGAAGGCCTAATGGATCGTAGACGCGTGCAATATGTTGCAGGATCATCCGTTTGGTTACTTTGTGTTCTGATGATTCATTTTGTGTCATACTTGTGTTAAACATGAGGGTGTCCCGTGGTACGTTCCAGTTAAGACCTAACACTTTTACCAGTTTAACTTTGTCATCAAACCCTGTCGCAGGTCCCACCATTGGACAATTTGATGACCAGCACCTGAGGTTGAAGTTCGCAAGTGACATAATGTCCGATGCTTCGTTGTGGAAGTTTATCACATCCGTGTGGTTAGAGAAACTGGTTATTACGTTGTCTACGTAGATGTTTTGCTTCATTATTTCCGCGGATTTTGAAGATTCACACAAACCATTCAAGTGGTAACTGATGACACTGTTGAGAATGAACGGTGAACATGTAGCCCCGAATAATACACGTTTGAAACGATACACGTTGAATTCACTATCAGCATTTAATGGATCAGAAAGCCACAAGAACCTAGTCGCGTCCCGATCGTATGTGTCGAGCCCGATGGTCAGAAATGCTTTCTCAATGTCTGTCGTAACACCATACTGACCAACGCGGAATTTAACCAGAATAGACGTTATATCGTTCAAGAGAGGTGGTCCAGATTCCAGGCAATCGTTTAGTGACGGTAAGTCACCTTGTGGGCAACTGCAATCGAATACAATTCGCACTGGTGTGGTCTGTGATTCCTTCATCACTGGATGGTGTGGTAGATAATGAACCTTGTTGTGTGTAGGTAAATCTGGGGTGGGTATCAGTTCAATAAAGTCCCTTTCTAGTTGATCCTGTATGATGCGGTTGTAAATGTCGAATAATTCAGGTTTCTTCGATAGTCGTCGTACCATAGATCGAGTTCTGTTGTAAGCGATTTCAATATTCGATGGTAACTCGTCATGATGGGTTAACCAGGGCAGTTTAGCGGAGTAGCGACCATCTTTGTATGTGAGTGAGTGCTTGGGGTACTCCTCTGCGAAACTTGAATGTGTGTCGGTGTCACCAGGGCCGACGCCCATTGTCTCTAAATCCCAAAATCGCTTTAAATCACATTCGTGTGGTTTGGCTAGAATATGCATCATTGTCGCATTCTCTTCACTGGTCAAATTTAGCATTTTTGATGGTCCGCATAGTAGGTATCCAACTTTTGACTTTACATCTATTGGACCATCTTCGGTTTTGATGAAATGATCTTCAACAAAATAGTAGTAAAAGTCGCTTCCGATTAGTATGGATACTTCGAATGAATCACAAGGATAGTCAATAGGGTGTGCCAATGGAAGATTCGTCAGTTCAGGCATGTTAAATCTGGATCTCATTTCAACTAGAACGGGTTGTGTTATAGTTGGAACCACTAGCGCTTGCACGGGTATGAATACATTATCACAGTTTATGTTGACTGTGACAACATCGAGTTGGCGACATATTGTGTTGTCAGATCCAAAAGTGGAAATGTTGAGGTTCTCCTAATTGTGAGGTCGTAGGCCAAGTTCGCTTACTAGTTTTGAACTGATGAACGTGCGTTGTGAGCCATCGTCAAATAATAAATGACCAGTTGAATGGGTAACACAGTTCTCATCATAAACGTTGGTTACTGCGGTTTTGAGATATACTTGTTTTTTCGAGACGGTACCTGTTGTTGCAACTACTGCGTCCATCGCTGGTGTCTTATTGTATTCAATTGGTGGAACAACTGTTGGTGCACTATGGCGATGAATACTAGTATGATGTTTCGCTTGGCAAACAATGCACAGTTTCACAGATCTACATGCGTTTACTTTGTGTTTTCCCAAGCAGTTAAAACACAGGTTGGCGTTCATTATGAAATCAATGCGTGCTTGTATATCTTTGATTGATGTACAATCTGCCGGAAAGTGTGAACCCTTGCAGTAAGTACACGATCGAATGGGATAACGTGTCGTAGGTTGAGACGTAGGAGTGATGAGAGAGGTGATAGTACCACCCGTAACTGAAGTATCACTGTGTGAAGGTGGTCGGTATGGTTGTGGTTTTGGCTGACAAGACTCTAAAACGGAAACTTCTATCTGCAGATTTTTTCTGAAGTCCTTAAGTTTCCATGCCTTATTTCCATGTGACCTTGTCATGTTTCTTTTCAAATCCATGGGAAGTTTGTCCCAAAGCATTGGGAGAAGCATAGTCTCGTATGTGTTTTCGGGACTTGAGAGAGACTGTAACGTGCGAACGGCCGATTCGAGTTGATCAGAAAATCGTCTGATGGAAGATGTCTCGTCTGTAGGATGTGGAAGTTCAATGAGCTGCTTCATATATGCATCAACAATTTTGTGAGGTTGACCGAAGCGCCCTTTAAGCAGTTCGATTGCGGTGTGGTAATTTATGCCTGTCAGAGGAAGTCCATCGATGCACGAACTTGCATCTGCAGTTAAGGAGTTTTTTAAGTACGTGAATTTGTCGATATCGGCAAGTTGAGGACAAGAATTCACGGATGAGTCAAAAATTTCCCAGAAAGTTGGCCATTTCAACAAATCACCAGCAAATTTTGGAAGGTCTGTTTTTGGCAGGCGCACTTTTATTTCCCTCTTTGGCGATTTGTCCTCCCTGTCGGTTTCGGTAGATTCAATTTTGAGTGTTAATGCGTTCAGGGCAATTTCAGCTTCATTTATTCTTTTGTTGAGCCCACATAAATATTCATCACCCTCGATGATAGTGCTCTCGAAATTGTCGTCACCTTCGTCAAGGAAATCTACTATACCCGCTTCTAAGTTCTGAAGGGCGGCCATTTTCTTTTTCAAATTGGCCAATATCAACGTCGTTTCGACCGAATTGGCTTGCGATAAAGCTTCTTCGATCTGTTTCAGCATTTTCGAAGTTTGCCCTCGATGGGCTCGCCGTATACGTAGCTGCTTGTCCATCTCTAACACGATTCGAGGGACCAAATATTGGGGATAGAATGTGCGATTGAAGAGAACACGAGGTTTATTGTAACGAAAGAGCGAAAAGTGGTCTTACATATTGGAGACCTTATAAGAACGTATATACAATGGGAGTTCATGGTGAATAGTCACAACAACATCCCACTCTTGATCCCACTTTCACTCCATATATACATAAACAACACACACATGACCACGTAGCTCTCTCGTTATACCCACACAGCGCTCCAATGCCGAGGCAGTTACTCCTTGTATACCTATACATCTAACCATGGACACCCCAGCGATGACGATAAAGCCGCTCATTGTATAACTATTCACATAATTCATGATCATACAATAACTCACTGTATACCTACTCATCTCATTTGTGACCATACAGTCACTACTTGGCTGCCATTTTGACTTACACCCTGTATTAAATTGGTAAATTTTGTTGCTAATGGGCGAAGATAGTCACATGATATGGTCCCTCTCAGTTCCAGTTCAAGTTCTGCCAATTTCCGCTCAAAAACGTGGCCGGAATCCCAAAAGAAGTGTTCGGCAAAATTCCGTAAATGTGTCATGCCCCATGAGGTACTGGGACAATTAGAATAGAACATTTAGTTATCTGTTGATTATGAAACATGTTCAATAACCCAATTCTCCGAAGAATGCTGAAGATCTTATGTTGTAGAAGAAGTCACGTGATTGAAGTCATATGATCAGCGGTCGATACGGTCACATGATTTAACACGTGACAGGCAATGACGTAGCGATAGTGGAATTCCCGTTACTACCAAAAAAAGCGACATCCATATCGGATAACTAACCCAATTTGTCACTGCCATGTGCTGTTTGCCAGCTTGTCTATGTATATATGGCTGTGTGCATATATTATCGACCCCTTTGTGTCAATTACGCATAATATAGCATTATCGATTTACGAGAAGACGGGCTTGTCACATCTGAATCGCCGTCATGTTATTTTAAAAACAGTGATATCCAAGATGGCACACTCGTTGGCAAACATTACAAGGACGAAGTGACACAAACAAATTGTAAAAGCAAGTTAAAAGCAACTAAAACAATATTTTCAAAGAGCGTAACACTGAGTGCGTCCACCTGCCATGGTAGGGGCAATTACATGCCAATGTAATCGATTACGATTACAATTACTTTTGATTTACATGATTACGATTACTGATTACTTTTTTCCACAATGTAATTGATTACGATTACAATTACTTTAGTAAATGTAATCGATTACTTTTTGATTACATATGATTACAATTGTTAGTTTCCAACCATTTTGATCGCATAGAAATAAATAATGAAATAAATCAAATTAAAATATCAAATTGGATTGAATAAAAACATCACTACATAACATGGAAACAAGAAACGACTGAAACAATATAGAGAAGCAAGCAATACTTTTAAATTTACATGTATTGGTCAGGTTTCACCATGAAGTTGTCCACAACTTATTGGGAATAGATTATGTTTTATGTGTATTTATTTATGTAAATATATATTTTAATTTTCTTACATGTATTGAACCTAACGCATACTATTTATGAAGCTATCATTAGAAACAATTATAAATTATTTGCATGTTCTGTTAGATTCAATACCCAGCAAAGAAAATAACACTAAGATTTATTTGATGATCATCCATTCAGTTGATATCCTGATTAGGATTAAATGAGAGCAGTAAATGACAAACCGGCTAATTAGGTCTACCGATGTATATCACACCTTCTTTGTTCAGTTAATTAGCCCTCTTGTACTAGTGTGACTCTACAGTCATTGTCTACAGCATTCCCAATAATATTTAATCCTTATTAAAGTTGGCTAGCCTATTTTATTCTTATTAGAACATTTCATTGTCTGTATCATAAGTTTATTGCCATACAAGCTGTATTCAACATTTCAGCAATTGTGTATTATCTGTGTCCACTGCCAGAATGTACACACATGTTACAATTGGACTAACGTTATGATATGTTGTTTGTATATGTGCACACTCCACAGTACTACAGTATGAGACTATGAGTATCCAATAGCCATCAATATGGATATATTAGTAAAAGTAATCAAAAAGTAATCAAAATGTAATCATGATTACAGGTACATTTGAAAGTAATCGATTACGATTACTTGTAATAAAAAAATGATTACAGACGATTACTCCAAATTTTGTAATCGATTACTTTGATTACGATTACTGATTACGATTACCCCAACCCTGCCACCTGCACCTGTAAATCGGACACAGAGAAAATTTAAAATAAAAATAATAAAATATACCTATAACAAAATAATATCATTTGTGAAAAATAAACAAAACAGTTGTCGGTGTAAAGCTTATACAGTTCAACGAACAGTATTACTTCAAACGGTAGACTTCTAAGCTATCCTAACAACAACAGAAGATGAAACTCTTATGGTGAAACAAAATGTTCTCCTATGCCTTTTACCTCCATCGATATGAAACTACTTCTCAGTGATATTGGTCATATGGACAAAACAGCAGAAAAAACAAATACAACAAGCAGTGTGCACCTATATTTCGCCCGCAGGTCGTCAGTTCTAATTTCCTGCTGCAACCTCACTAACTTTCGTCATGTTGCATCCAATGTTTCAGATATGATCAATTCCAGTGGTGAACTTTCATATCACATACCGACTGCCATCTTGCAGCGTCATCAATCCACAGACGTTAATCACAGGCGAATATTTTCACAAGAAGTAAACTACATGTGGTCTTCAGTCAACTTCAAGTGACTACTGGAAAACAACAACAACGATATAAAACAAAATAGAGTCTTTAATTTAACGTCCAATAGATTACTCCAATTGGTACTACCAAATATTTTTGACTATTATTGTGGAAACAAAGAATGGCACACACAAAAATATAGCCTCGCTCTATTTGTCACTGCAATGGATTTGCAGATAGATGATCACCGACATCACTGCGATATATGTGGGAAATCGTTTACTAAGTCCAATGACTTGAAGCGGCACACGACAATCCACACTGGAGATCGGCCATTTCAGTGCGGTATTTGCGGGAAGTCATTCAATCTTGCCGGCAACTTGACAAGGCATGGGAAGGTTCACACTGGAGAAAGACCGTATCATTGTGATACCTGCGATAAATCATTCACTGAGTCGTCTGGTCTGAAAGCACATAATAGAACCCATACTAACGGAGAGCAAGTCCATGCGGCTGATCAACCGTTCCATTGTGGTATTTGCGGTAAATCGTTTATCTACTCGCGCAGCCTCATGTTACATACGAAGGTCCACACGGATGATCAACCTTTTCATTGTGGAGTTTGTGGCAAATCATTCATCCGGGCCGATAAATTTGAAGCACACGAAACAAGGCACTCAGTTGAAAGGCCGTATGCTTGCGACATTTGCGGGAAATCATTTGGTCATTCGCTCAGCCTCAAATCACACACGAGGAGCCACACTGATGAACGACATTATTGCGATGTTTGTGACAAATCATTTCTTAATGCTAGTGCTCTCGAGGGACATAAGAGAGTTCACACTGGTGATCGACCATTCCAGTGTGGTATTTGTGGGAAGTCGTTTAATTTGGCTGGTAACTTGACTGCACATAACCGGATTCATACAGGGGAAACACCATACAAATGTGATATTTGTGATGAGTCATTTAGGCACTCAAAGACGCTAAAATCACACATGTTGATACACACTAATGGGCAACCTCAGTGTGATATTTGCGGCAAATACTTCACCAGAGAATCCACCCTGATGATACACAAAAGAATTCACACCGGCGAACGCCCGTATACATGTGACATTTGTGGTAAATCTTATTCTCAGTCTGATCATTTAACTGGTCACAAGAGGATCCACACCGGTGATCGGCCATATGCTTGCGACATTTGTGGGAAATCATTTGCTTTGAAAGGCAACGTGACAAAACATAAGAGGACGCATGAGACAATTGAGGAACACGCGTAGCCTATATACCATTGCTGTATCAATACATGGGAACATGTTGATGTAACAGCACTGGAAATTTAGAACATTGAAAACATACAGTGCATCTATACTTCTTAGTTAACGCATGTTCCTTACTAAAGAATTTCACTGTAAGTGACTCGCAATTGCACGATTTAAGTTACTTGCTTGTTATAACATTTATCCCGGGTAATTAATATAATGATTATGGCGATATCGGCTTACAAAATAAGCATGCAATCTCGAGCTGAGACCACTCCCTAATGTGAAGTAGATTGTTGGGAGTCCTCTTAAATTGATGAACGTTGTGAAAAAAGTGCAAACTTTCGATGTATTAAAACGCTGCGAAAAGCTTCCGATCCTGGTTTTACAAAAACCAGCGCAGCCATGATTATTTTTTTCAAAAATATATATGTTCTTGAATGTTTCATACCTACGCTGGCTTTTTCTCAAATCGGTCACCAAACACACAGAATTGACCAAAAAAACGCCTCTTGGACGCAACGGTAATAATTGGCCCTAGCTGCATAATATCAATTCAGCTGGATTCCAACATCATAGCAGACTAGCAGGACCACTTGACCAGTGTTGAATATATATGCACCATAAAAGTCCAGGTGAAAACCATCATTCTCAGAAAATAATGACCGGTCGGGAATTCCCACCCTCTTGCAAAACATTTCCATTATCACTTTCGTTCAACTCGAAATTGCTTCCAACTAATTCATAAAACCCACAAATGATGCATGTGTTGACTGACAGGACGTTTCGCGAAATTTAGGAACAAAATATTGCAAAAAATATATAAAGGATTTCAGCGAAAGATGAATGACAAAATCCCGATTTTGGTGTAAAAATATTTGATTCCAATCCTATTACAGATCATTACATGTAATAAAGTTTGACAACAGTATAGATTGGAATGTGGATTAAACAACAAGCACATATACCATAATAGTATTTTATTAAATGTGGTCCCAATCCCGATTTTGAAACCAACGGAAGCGTTTCCGAGATTCTCCGTAGAATTATTATAAAGACACATCGAAGACCAATGTATAGTGCATTGTCAGGATACTATCTTGGCGTATTTTCATGATATTCCAAAGGAAATGATTATAGCACACGGCAATTTTTATCAGAAATGCTCAAATTGTTCGAAACATACGATTACGGCACGTGTCAGCTGGCTCGCGTATAAATAAAATGCATGTACCACGTGCCAGAGACGCGCCAATGTCGAGCCAGGTATATGTGTAGTTTATTTACCCATCTTACGAGACATACGATGTTACACTCGGATGATTGCCCGTACCAATATGATATTTGTGGAAACTCATTCACTGGATCAAACAGATTAACTACGCACAAAAGTGATCGGTCATATCAATGTGCTATATGTGGAAAATCGATCAATATAAATTATATAGAGGATCTCCAACGACTAAAGCTGGGATATAAGATTTTATGAAACGGGTTTGATAAATTCTCTACGAGTCTTAGACGCCTTGTGAATCAAATTTATCAAACGAGTTTCATAAAATGTTATATCCCAACATTAGTAGTTGAAGATCTTGTACATCACATGGAGAAAAACGAAAGCTGTATGCATGTCATATATAATAGCTGTTTAATAGCAAAGCTTTCGACCACAGGCCTTCCTCAGTGATTATACAAAAATACACATTATGCTTGCAAATGACAACAAATAACCTCTAAAAAATATGAGCTTGACCTACAGTTATTGGTCTAGAATTGGCTCAAACAAAATTGTATTCGGCCAATTCCGTCACAGCATAGAATTGTCAAGAGACAAATATAAATTTTACACTGACTTTCCTCTGTACTATTATTTCTGAAATTACCGATAATTTCAAATAAGTGATCCAAATCTAGATTTCGCTCTTTCCCACCAGTCAGGAACTAAAAAAATCTTATTAATCGGTCGCAAGGATAGAAGTAAATATATATACACTAATCTCATAGCATTAGAATCAGAACCATATCCTACAATATCCTTGCACTTGCTGGTCAGTCCTGGATAGCATTCTACTGCTAGGTTTTTACTGTTGAGTCCTAGGGATGTTTGATGAGGTTACATTCGATAAAATGTTTATATTTGGCCTTGCCGTGGCATACACTTATTTTTGGACCTGTGTTCATTTATGCTCGTTTGTATTCGTTGTTTTAAGACCCGCCCATGTAGGGCTATTTGCTCTTGTAGGAGCTGTGATGGCCGATTTGGTTAGCGTGTTCGACTACTGGTCGGACGGTTCGCTTGGACTGATTCACCTCGATCATCTACTGAACAAAAGTCGGGAGATAAGAGCGTGCCTATATTAAGTACTGCGTATGCCTCGCTGATGTGTCATTAAGCGATAATCCTCCCCGCCCGGTATCATGTACGAGCGAGACATTGAGAACGGAATGTATCCCGAGGAGCGGAGCTTGTTCTCGAGTGGGTGACACATTTTAACCCTTTACCCAATAGAACGGCCCTGTGCCAATGCATTCTCTTATATATGCGAGGCGACCTATGGTCGATTCGCATATATAAGAGAATGCATTGACACAGGGCATAACTGTAACTATCACAATGTGGTCAATGAGCCGGTTCCAATGATATCCATATTTGTATGGTTCTATTGAGACAGAGCCAAGATAATTTAGGCTGTTGCAGCTTTATTTGGCCGGTTTGTTGGGTAAAGGGTTAATGTCTCCCTAAACGAAGGGCAACTAACTGTTTTCGTTATTCGATTACTAAATACAAATTACTTGTCATTCATACGAACGATGTCGTACTGAGTCATCGCATCGCACCAGTTTAGTTGGTATGGAGACCCGTCTTGCGTGTGAGGAGCACCCCAAGATGTTGGGTTACATTACAAAACTAAGTAGTGAATAGAATGAGTCAGGTAAAATGACAAAACTATGAATATTGGATAATCATGATATTAAAAGGTGTATTATCTATTTAAATAATAAATTTTAAATAGTTTCCTGGGTATGAAATAATGCGTATGAGTTGGAAATCCCTGTCTGGAAAGACTTTTATCAATTGATATTGATTATATTTCGAATATTTTATTATAAAATGAGATGATCAAGTGGGACATTTTTTATTTTATTGACCTATTTTTAGAACAGACCATTCAGGCGATACCATATAGCGATAGAGTTCATTTGGGTGTTTCTATAGTTATGCTCCGACCGTCAAATGTCCCAGAGTGATTGCTTGTATTGTTGTATTACATAGTTATGAGCGATAAGGAGTATAGTTAACATTTATTTGTGACAAAATTACACAATACACATTCGTTCTCTGTTAACAGTAACCAATAATGTTCGTTAGCTAAACAACCACACGTTTTTGGACCAGACAATATTCGAAATATTATCAATATTAATCAATAGAGGCATTTCCGAACAGGGGTCTTCGATTAATATATTATAGTTTATACCCAGGTAACTATATAACACATGTTTACAAAGAGATAGAAATATTTAATTCTGTAATCGATAGAGTATTATATTTATCTATAGAGGATCTCCAACGAGTTATGTTTGGATATAAGAATCGGTTCATAAAATCTTCTATCCCAAAATAACGAGTTGAAGATCTTGTACATGTATATCACATGAAAAAATTAGATCTTTGTGCCTTTTTTTTTTACAAAACATAATCCTTAAAGATGGATTATCTCTTTAAATAACAAATTTTAAATAGTTGCGTTGGTATACAATAATAGATATGAACTGAAGACCTATGTCCGGAAAAGCTTCTATCAATTAATATTGATTTTATTTCGAATATTAAATCGGGCCCATTTATGTTACTATTTTTAGAACCGACCATTCGGATGAGACCGTATTGCGATATAGAGCACTGGGCTGTTCCTACGGCTACGCAACGAATTTCAAATGTCACAGATTGGTTGTTTGTACTGTTTTGTTCCACAGATATAAGCGATAATGAGTATAATTAACGTTTATTTGTGACAAAATTGCACAATATAATTTCTGGTCTCTGTTAACAGTAACCACTATTGTTCGTTAGCTGAACAAACACACCTTTTTAGACCAGAAAATATTCGAAATAAAATTAATATTAATCGATAGAAGCATTTCCGGACAGGAGTCTTCGATTCAAATCTAATATTTTATACCCTGGTAACTATATATTACATGTTTACAAAGAGATAATCCACCTTTAAAAAGAAGTTTATTAATGCATACATTTACATCGTTGGCAGAGACGCTTCACAACCGTATACGACAGTTCTGCGCGCTCAGGATTTCAACGGGAAATATAGTCCCCCAATTTGCCTCTTCGTTTTTGTGTCAATTTTCGTTAGTGCAACGGAGTTGGACAAGAATTTTACTTTGGTGAATTAATCAATACTTTTGTATTGTTTGGTTTTGGTGTAATGCATGCTCTCTCGCATATATAATAATAATAATAATAATATTTGTATAGCGCTTATCCCCAATAAGCGGGCCCTAAGCGCTTGACATAAACATAAACAAGAAATATAAATATACACAATATCAAAGTCACTTTCTGAAACGCCGTGCAAACAAGTAAGTTTTCAATGACTTTTTAAAGTCGTCAAGAGATGGTGACTCTTTTATGTTCAATGGCAGAGGATTCCATGCATTTGCGCATGTTACTTTGAAAGATCGGTAGCCAACCGTGATCAAATTAGCACCAGATGGTGTCAAAAGAAGTTTGTCCTCTGAACGAAGTGATCGGTGTGGGACATACGGAACAAGGATATCACTGAAGTATGCTGGAAGAGATTTTGGGTCATGGGTTGCTTGATATGCATATGTAACAAGTTTATAAATAATCCTATCTGTCACTGGTAGCCAATGTAGTTCTTGCAACATTTCATCTGTGTCGTCAGATCTTTTACGACACAGAACTATCCTTGCAGCAGTGTGTTGCAGACGCTGAAGCCTGGTAATTTGGATAGATGGTATACCAGCCAAAAGAGAGTTGCAATAGTCAAGTCGACTGAGAATCAGAGATGAAGCAAGTTTTTTAGCTGAGTCAGTGTTTATGTATTTCCTCATTTGACCCAGTTTTCGAAGTTCAATGTATATTGTCTTGCATATCTGGCTAATATGTGATGTCATAGAGAGTGATCTATCCAAAAATACACCAAGGTTCTTCGCCTTATCTGAGAAATAAACTTGGTTACCATCAATAGTCATAACATCTATGCCCACCTTTTCTATGTATGACGGCTTAGACACCCACATTACTTCAGTTTTGTCACTATTTAATTTTAGTTTATTAGCCAACATCCACGATTTCACAGAACCGATGCAGTTTTCCATTACAGTGAGAAGAAAATATGGGTTATCACCAGAAATGTAAAGCTGTGTATCATCAGCATACATGTGAGCAGAAACACTGTGTCGCCTGATGATCTCACCAAGTGGTTTGGTGTAGATTAAGTACAAGACAGGCCCCAGGACAGATCCCTGAGGGACTCCATATTGCAGATGAAAGGTTTTGGAAAACGCACTGCCAATTTGAATCCTCTGAACACGATTAGAGAGATATGAACCGAACCACTTGAGCGCGCTGTCAGATATCCCAAAAGAAATTTCCAATCGCTTCAACAGTATTTCGTGATCAAGAGTATCGAAAGCTGCGCTCATGTCAAGCATGGATACTAGTGAAAACTTGTTATCATCACTGGCAAGAAGAAGGTCTGAAGTGATACACAACAATGCAGTTTCAGTACTGTGACCAGGTTTGTACGCTGACTGAAATTTTTCCAGAAGCAAATGTTTCTCCATATGATTTCTCAGTTGTTTGAGGACAGCTTTTTCTAACAGCTTCGAGACGAATTGAAGGTTTGAGATGGGCCTATAGTTCTTTAGCAAGTCGGCATCCAGAGAATTATTTTTAATCAGGGGAATCACAACGGCCTCCTTAAAACAGTCAGGAACAACACCTTCAGACAAAGACCAATTTATGAGCTTTGTGAGTGGTTCTAATATAAAATCGATATGTTCCACCAGTAAAGAAGTTGGAATGGGATCCAAAACACATGTTTTTGAAGTGGATGATAAAATAAGTTCCTTGACCTCATCACATGTAAGCTTGCAGAACGAACTAAGACTGTCACCAACGAACGGTTTGAACTCTGCTTCAGCATTTGATACATCTAGCTGGTAACGCAGGTTTGCAATTTTGTCACGGAAATATTCACCAAAAGCATCCGGTAATTCACTTTCTTTAACATTAGTAGGAAGAATTGGTACTTTTTTCTTACCACTTAGTTCGTTGGTTATGGAATAGATGACTTTTGTTGATTTAGCATTCGCGATTTTAGAGTTATAATATTCCGAACGGGCAGATCTAGTCATTTGATTCATACGGTTGTTCTTTTCAACATAGATTTGACGATCAACTGTTAGACCGGATTTTCGCCATCTCCTCTCAGCATGCCGCTTATCAGCTTTGGCACTGATATGCGGGCGATCTCCAGTCCGTAAACATATACATCTATGTTTAGTCAAACTTCTTGACAAGGTTAATTAGTTCCCGCAAATATCACATTGATACAGGCGATCACCGGAGTGGATTTGTTTATTGCTTATTAGAGCACTTGATTGTTTGAATGCTTTGTCACATATCACTCTGACGCGAGTGAATGCCGGAGTGTGTTCTTATTCGTTTATGTCTTTCCAGGTCGCGTGATGTAGTGAATGCTTTCTCGCATATATCGCACTGATACGGTCGAACGCCAGTGTGAATCATCTTGTGTAATTTCAAATGTCCCGATCTGCTGAACGATTTTTCACATATATCACATCGATACGGGCGATCACCGGAGTGGATTCTTTTATGACGTGTTAGATCACCTGACTGGTTGAATGCTTTGTCACAAATATCACATTGATATGGGCGAATGCCGGAGTGGGTTCTTACATGATTTGTTAGAGCAATTGATTGTTTGAATGCTTTGTTGCATATATCGCACTGATGCGGCCGATCGCCGGTGTGTATCTTCTTGTGTGTGATCAAAGAGCCTGGCTGGGTGTATGATTTACCACAAACACCACATTGATACGGGCGATCGCCGGAGTGGATTATTTTATGATTTTTCAGGTTGCTTGAATTTTTGAATGCTTTGTGGCATATATCGCAATGATACGGTCGATCACCGGTATGATTCATCATGTGTGAAGACAAATTGCTCGAGTCGGCGAATGATTCCCCACAAATAGCACATTGATACGGGCGATCGCCGGAATGGATTCTTTTATGACGTGTTAGAGCAATTGATTGTTTGAATGATTTGTCGCATATATCGCACTGGTACAGGCGATCATCTGGATGGTTCAGCATGTGCGCAGACAAATTGCTCGAGCCGGCGAATGTTTCCCCACAAATACCACATTGATACGGGCTATGATCGGAGTGGATTATGTTGTGGCTTGTTAGCAAACTTGACTGATGCGGGCGATCGTTGTTATGATCCATCATGCGTTTAGACAAATTGATTGAGTCGGCGAATGATTTACCACAAATGTCACATCAATATGGGCGATCGCCGGAATGGATTCTTATCACACTACCGTGTCTGAAATATTGAATATGTTCCTGCAAACATAACATTCATACGGGCGATCACAGTTGTGAATTATCGTGTGCAAAGAAATCTGGTCCCGAAGCTGCCGTTCTTCTTGTACAGCAGTAATTTACAGGGAAGATAAAGAGAAACAGTCCAACTGTAAATAATCTCCCGTAAATATCACAACGGTATATCATGTTGGTGAAATGGTTGAATTATCTCTCTCAAATGTCGCAACGGAATAAATTATCATAATAATCTGATTCAGTTAATGTTTTCCTTGTACACACGTGCACGGATCCACTTCTGTGCATTTAATTTCCTTGATGGAATTAACGTTTTATCACCAAAAGTAACACAACCGTACGGTCGTTTCTCATAAAGGTCGGATAAACAACGTGCGAAAATGAAACGACGTGTGATTATTTCTCTCACTTAGAGGAAGATCATTTCAGAGATGAATAATTACAAACAAAACGTCCATGTGCCGATTGGAGAGTTAATGCTTTTCCACAATGATACATGTACATACAGGTACATGTACGACGAGCCAAATCGATGCGTCTCACCAACTTAACAACAGTTTAGAATATAACTTGAAATCAAACCCGTAGACGAATGCTACATACAGGAGTTTAACAGAAGATAATATCGTTCAATCTAATTGCTTATTTGGTCTTCCTTCCCAGCGTCAGAAAATTTATGGTACTGAATAACGGGTACTCTTATTGGTAGTTTGATTCACTTTGCGTTCAATGCCTGAATGATGTCGGGCGACCATGATCCGGGAAATTATTGACGTATGATGTATACCATTCCGTTTGTGGTGCATATACCCTGCCTAAACCAACTGCCCGTGAGTTAACTCACCCGTTCGAGCAGGGAACGGGACTACCCGCCCCCGAGACAACCCGCCCCTATGCTATTTTGGGGGCGGGTTGTCCCGATAAATGAGGGCGGGTTGTCCCGAAATTGTTAATAGTGATTATGTTCTTTTATGTTCTTTGATGATATATTATTAAAGATTTTTATCAACAAAACATGTGTTTATTCATTAATTATGTCAATGCGTGGAATGGGATAAAGAATGACACAATGTTTTGACAACTGAACGGCACTTAAGGTAAATGAAGACTAATTAAAATGGGTGCTTTCAAAACAAACATTTGATGCAAATGGTTCATTATCACAGTGTGTTAACAACACTTAGTGGTCGGGATTCATCTCACTGATGTTAACTGGAGGTGAGTATACACAAACAGCCTTTGAACGATGGCGTTGGAACTGGACGCAGGCCGTGAATAGACACACACCAACCGTCGGTCTTAAGACAGCATATGGCCAGAAGGGTCGATTGCACAACTTCATCCGTCAGTTGCTGGCTCTTCCCTTCCTCGATCCGGCTCCACAAATAAGAGAAACGTTCCAGGAGTACTATGACAGAACGTCTGAAGGTTCAAAGATCAGGGAGGTCCTAGACTACATGCAGCGCCAGTGGATCACGAGCTCTTCACCCCCCCCCCCCGGCCCCCCAGAGAGTTGGAGCATATACTCATACATGACGTCCGCACCAACAACGACTCGAAGCATGGCATAGACGAATGAATACAATGGGGACCGGCTTAGATTTCTATACCATGGTCCCACTTCTGCAGAAGGAGGCACCAGCCCCAAATTAACCATTGTTCGTTTGTTAAACTTATTAAATTTTGTTTTTAATCTTCGTTCATTCCGTTTTTAAATTTCGTTCATTAATTTCGTTCGTAATAAATAAACATATTATCGTTGATGCATTTTTGTGTTCATAAGTTATATTATATTACATGTGTATTTATTGTTGTCCATGTTGTTAAATCAAATAAAAATCTATAAAATAACAACCCAGTTTCGTTAAACAAACATCTCATAATCCCCTCACACCTCCTAATTAGCCACTGATTACCGCTAATTGATTTTTGGGGGCGGGTTGTCCGGGGGCGGGTTGTCTCAGAGTGAAAGGGGCGGGTTGTCTCGGGGGCGGGTAGTCACGGACCCGTTCGAGCACGCCCCTACTCATTACCAACTTGTTATATCTGACGCGTGGCCCTCCCCACGCCATTAAGTGAAGATAACCAATGATCAATAAACCAAACAGAATGTCAAGGAAATGTAACTTTACTCGGTCACATACATGTATCAGACACTCTCAAACCAGGAGAAAACACTTACCACCTTTTTGAAAGAAATATGTTTGTTAACACGTTCACTGCCACTACGAGTTAACTCGTAGTAAACGGTTCCATGAGGACTGCTACTACGAGTTAACTCGTAGTAATGTTCAAACCACATAAATAATAACACAAACTGCAAGCAATGTTGATGTATGCGCCAATACATGCCCAACGATCCCATTGATCGATTTTATATGTATAATTACGATGGCTTGAGATACACCCATATAAAAATTTACCCGGGTAAAACTGGGGGTTTATCCGGTTTAATCCATGGTAAAAAAATAATATTCTACCCAGGTAAACCCCGTGTAAAAAGTCATTATACCGGTGTTAATCCAGGTATATAAAACCTATATCGAGATTTACCCGGGTGTCTTATCCATTTGGTAGGGATTTACCCAGGTGTTTCTCCATCTCATGGTACACCCAGGTGTTTATCCATCTCATGATATACCGGGGTGTTTTTACTGTCCATTATGGGAAAAAGGTTACCAACAGGAGCGAACTTGAATATGTATTTTCGACCAAGCCTTGGTGCTCAAACCTTAAATTACAACAACATATTTCACATGTAGGCCTATAGTTTGGATTACCATTACATTAATTAATTAATACCAGGTGTAATCCACCGTTTTCTTACGAGTCACTTAGCCAGTTTGATGCAAATTAAAGTGAGAACATGTTGTCATATGTATACAAATGTAAATATTTTTTGTGAAGTTACAATACCACATTTTAGGGCAAAATTGCTCCTTCCAAAATAGCCGCCAAAATGGCAGCTGGATGTGGAAAATTTTATGTCCCCCCCCCCCCCCACCGATATCTTCTAGATAAGTTAATTATGTATGTGACTGGTTCATAGTTGGGACTATTATTATTATTATTATTATTATTATTATTTTTCATGTTAACTGATCACTGAAGCAATAAAATATGACATTATTGTGGTCCCAGCCCTTCCGGTCCCTCAAATATTAGATTGTTTACAGAACGTGGTATAAAATTTCACCAAAAATCACCATTGTGATTCTATTCATTGTTCAACAAGAAATGAACAAAACTGTGCAACGTAACTGAGGCATACCATTACCTATGAATATTTTAACTCAATTTAATCAAAATTGTCACTTTGTCCCAAACTGGCTGCAAAAATGGCAACAACAATTTGAAAAAAAAGGCAAATATTGCCACATCATGCTATGTAATCGCTTACAAGTTGTGATTAGGGAATAAAATGGACTATTCTATGTTACATATATTAAATACTAACATTTGTATGCAGACAAATATGAAGTGAATAGGTATACAGGGAGTTACTATGTGATCATAAAAACAAGGAATTGCTATATATGAGCATGGTGTTATCATAGGCCTATGGAGTAACTCCCTCTATACATATGCACCTCACGGTAATAGGGTAATGTCGCCCTTGACCTTAATAAATGGTATACTCGTAGGGCGCGAATCTATAATCACAAATCGACTCCATTCCACCCGTATGTGCAATTTGACATATATATCAAGATGTTCCTCCAATTTTGGTGTTCTATTAACCACCAGAAAGAGACCCGTTAATTAGTTGAATATAACGTGACTGCAAATTCTGAGGTGAAGGTCGAAATAGCTCTTGTGACATTAGCCCTCTACCGCACCTCACATGTGACCACATATTCATTTCCTGGTTATTATTTTTGACGATTTCGATGTCAAGCTTGTGATAGAAAAATCAGATTTGTTCTTGTAGTGTCAGTAGTTACACTACTCACAAATAACTAAGGTGCATCAGAATTGTTAGCATTCATGTATATAAGACATAAGGTTATTCATTAGCCACACCTCGTAAGCGATTAAATGGCATAATAGGGAAAAATTCACCATTTTCCATATATTGGCCGCCATTTTGAGACAAAATGACAAATTTCTTTTCGCGTTCTGTAAAATCGAATTTTTGAGGGCTCTGAAGGGGCTGGGACACATGGCACATTTCATTGCTCGATGATCATTAACTTGAACAATACATGTTGCAAAATAAAGCCCTATTCTGAACCGATTCCATAGAGCAGAAACTAATCTACAAGATATTAGTGTAAAACGTCAAAATTTCCGGCAGCCATTTTGGCGGCAATTTTGCCTTAAAATGTGGCAATACATCTTAGCTTCACACAAGTATATACATTTGTATACACAAGACAAGATGTTTTCACTATATTATGCATCAAATAGACTTAGGGACGCGTCTGGAAAAAACGGCGGCCATATTGGACGCCATCTTGCCTGGTGTCTACACGGACACTTTTTCGCATTAACATTGCTTACAAGTTGAGTCACTTAAAATGAGTCGGGAGCTATATTAGACCCCAAATGAACAGAAAAAGATTAGGGCATAGAATTACAGTTTGTAATCTTTAATCTTTAAGATTTAGTTTCGTTTCGTTCGGCAAACTAAATATATTCTTCCAACGAAAAATGCGCGCAAAAAAGTTAGCGTGTATTTTTTGGTAATTTTGTCGCAAATTAACATGGATTGACAACAGAAAATGATCGACTAGATACAAATCGAATATATTGTGAATTAAATACAAGATTCAACTATTGTATTCATATGGATGTTCGCATAATATCGAAAGACAAGTCTGTCAAAATTATTTCTATTTCCAATTTGAGGACCAGGAAACGGACTGAATATGACATTACCAGTACTCAATGGCTATTATGGCACGAATGAAAACCACTGGGTCACGCATTTCTGATATGCAACTGAGAAGTTTGATCTACAGGCTTCAGATCAGTACTAGTATCTGTACTCTATAAATTAGTATTAATTAGCCAATCGACTTGGAAGTTGGAAACTTTAAAGCGATGATCCTTTGCATCATCACAACAAAGAAATAAGAGTGTCTGGAAGAGTATATGTATACTGTTTTAAAATTATATTGTCTTCATGCCAGAAACTTTTGGCTCCCAGCATCGAGGTGCGACATTACGCAAATTGCTGCAGCGGTTGGAACAGAAGAAGAATATTGTGAGAATGTTGTGTTGTACGGTACATGTATGTAAATTCAGTTCCACTGGTACTGTGCATTAACTGAGCGCATTTGGCAGTGATATATCACTAACGTATCGGTGGGACCCAACATCATGTGTGCTACTACATCTGTCAGGATCCTGCAGTGAAACCATATACAGATTCCCGGCAGTGGACAACAGATGTCAACAATACAAACAAATTATATCAAGTTCTAGCCTTGAATTAGTCATCAACATTGCAAATTAAAACACATTGTCAACGAATATTAGTGTTTATTACTGCATGCAGTTGGCAAGATTCTGAGACGTCACATTTACACGAAAGCCAAAAGGTACATGTAGCAGTACTTACGCAATTGCATCAAGTTGGAACACCTCAACATATGATACTCAAAAGTCAAAATATGGGACAGATGAACGCTTGACTCAACATAAAAAAAATACTAGTACATGTACATGTACCGGTACATGTATATTCATACAGCATATGGAAAGTTCAAAGATTTTGACAGCACTTTGATTCCATAAGAGGATCCACATGAACTGTACCACCTCTGGATGATGTATGCTGTGCACATTTCAATGAAGTTTACAATGAAGTTAAAACTTCATGTTATAATAGTTTGACTGTTAGCGTGTACTTCACTTCCATTCCAAATTGAAGATTGACCCAATTGTACTTTTTTACAAGTTATTTAGTAATTTACATTTATATCTAAAGGTACTCAATCTAATCAGATTGCAGATGAAGACTGATAACTCTAAAATCAAGTGGTAGTAATAACCACTTGATTTTAGAGCAATTTGTCTGTTTGACCACATGTTTTCTGGCCGGGCCACATCTCGAGAAATTAACAAATTTCATAAATCTAAATCTGTTAATTCTGAGCTTTTATGAGGGGGTTCCTCGACTCTGAATCAAATATTTATACTCCCGAAGCCAAATAAATAGTAATTTAGGAGCGACTGATCGGATTGAGTACCTTTAAAGATGCTCTATCATTTATGATGGGTATATGAAAAAGTGAAACACAATGGTCAACCGAAGACAAGTTCAAGTAAGGGTCAATCCACACCGGCCACGAGCGTGCGATTTTTACGTCAGTTTTCTGTCGTCCGTAGCAGCTTACTAAATTATCATAGCATTTGCGTTTAATTGAATTTAATTCTATTCCGGTATAATTCCGTGGAGGGGGGGGGGGGCAAATTGTGTGCGAAGTGACTTCACAAGCTTGCAATACATGTAAATTAGGACCAAAAATTAACCAGATGATCCTGTTATTACGTCGAGCTCTTGCCCGGAATTTTCTCTTCTCATTTATCCTTGCACTTCAGTTATCAGCATATTGCTACCAGTAAAGTCCCCACCATCTTTGTTATCGCGATGACAAATGCATGAGCCGCTTTCAATTAGAAGGAATTTCATGCATAAAATATCCTATTTGACAGCGGCCTAATTATCCCGCTTGTTGGCCACAAAGCGAGAAATCAACGAAGCATAAAATCACTGCTGTGATCGAATCGTGGTCAGCGATTCTGTCGCTTGCAGTGTGAATATAAAAATTGCGCGCTTTGAAGTTTGAACTGCTACGGATGACATAAAATGGCCGTTATAATCATGCGCTCGCATCCGGTGTGGATCGACCTTAAGAAATTGTTTTAAAGACAGTTTAGACATGCGCACTTGTTTAACTAGTTCCATGTGAAGTCCAGTGAACATGTTTATATGTAGTTTGAGTCACTAATAAGATCATTAATGCATGTTTGTATATCCAAATACAAGCATGTCAAATTTCTTCCCTGGATCAACATTATGCACAATATGCATCTGTAGCATATACCGGTATCTCATCTGATTTTGCGAGAATCTACATGTATACATACTTTTTCACGAGAATCCAGGGTAATTTGCGAGAATATTCACAGGGTAATTTGCGAGAATATTTACAGGAATCTAGATTTGGATTCTCGCCAAAATATAAGCCCTGCTTAAGATTCGACGAGAATCACAGAATCGATTCTTGTAATGATTCTCGCGAAACTTTCCATTTTCAGTGCTTAATGACTAACTTGATTCGTCATTTGATTCTTGCAAAATTAATTGTACTAATACTTAATTTATTTAATTCATTATAAAAATTGCAAGTTGGTGGTTATACTGGTGCACTGTACTTGTTTTAAAGCACATTTATTGTGTACCGGTATATTGTATGTGAATAAAGATCTTATTAGTTACCCAAACTGCACAACACTTCACAAGAGGCTACATTGTATTCTTAAACATAACTACAATGTATCTGTATTCACGCAAATCAACTTTTATATGGTTGGTGCCAACTTGGTGGGCTTATACAAGGTTGTACCTCAGGAAAATCAAACTGTTCAGGATTCATAAAAAAACTAATCATATCTGAAAATAGAATTGGTATAATGCCAATATCTTTGCATAATAACACAGTTGTTATACTAGATACATGTAAACTTTCATTTTCACCTATCAGCTACATGTAGTTGATGAGAAAACATGATTTTATTTAGTGGATTTAGTGAATTCCTACTTCCTCACATATGTCGTACCGATCTATACGGTCAATCTCCATTGTGAATCATCGTGTGTCCAGTCAAACTGGTTGACACTGTTAATGATTTTTTTCACATATATAATACATGGATATCGCACTCATACGGGCGATCCATGTTATGCCTCATCAGACCGCTTGATAGCTTCAATACATTACCACATACCCGTATGTCGCAACGATAGGGTCGATATCCGGTGTTTATCCTTTTTATTTGTGTGATATCAAATGTCCCCACGTATTGAATGATTTCATACAAATATCACATTGATGCGGACGATCTCCAGTGCGAATTAACTTTTGTTTAGTTAAGCTGTTCGACAAGTGAACGATTTGTTACACATATCACAATGGTACGGGTGATCGCCGGAATGTATTTATGTGAGATCGCCGGAATGGATTGTCTTATGTCTCGTTAGATCACTTGATTTAGTGAATGATTTCTCGCAGATATCGCACTGATATGGTCGATATCCAGTATGAATCATCTTGTGTGCAGTCAAACTGCCAGACAATGTGAACGATTTCCCACAAATATCACAACTATATGGGCGCTCACCAGATTGGACTCGCTTGTGTTTCGTCAGGTTACTTGATTTGGTGAATCTTTTTTCGCAGATATCGCACTGGTATGGTCGATCTCCAGTGTGTATTCTCATGTGTTCAGTCAAACTACCGGTTATTGGGAAAGATTGTTCACAAATATCACAACTATATGGTCTATCTCCTGTATGAATTATCTTGTGTTCTGTCAAACTGACCGACACAGTGAAAGATTTCCCACATATATCACAACTATATAGGCGTTCACCAGAATGTACTCTCTCATGTTTCGTAAAGTTGCTTGAATTTGAGAAAGATTTCTCTCAAATATCGCACTGATACGGTCGATCTCCTGTGTGATTTATCTTGTGTGCGATCAAAGTACCTGACTGGATGAATGATTTACCACAAATATCACATTGATAGGGCCGGTCTGCAGTGTGAATTCTCATGTGAACAGTCAAATGGCCTGATCGAGTGAAAGATTTTTCACAAATATCACATTGATACGGGCGGATGCCGCAATGAATTATATTGTGCGTTGTCAGGTCGCATGCTTTAGTAAATGATTTCTCGCATATATCGCATTGATTCGGACGCTCTCCAGTGTGAATTATCCTGTGTACAGTCATATGGCCCGAGCGAGTGAATGATGTTCCACAAATATCACATTGATACGGGTGGTCGTCGAAGTGGACTCCATTATGCCTCATCGTGTCGCTTTATATCTTGAAATATTTCACACAAAAGTCGCACTGATACTCTCGATCTCCAGTATAAATTATCCTGTGTTCAGTCAAAAATATTTCTTACAAAAATCACAACTCACGGGCACTCACGTGGTGGATTATTTTATGACTCCTCAGGTTGCTTGATTTAGTCAACGATTTATCGCATACATGTATATATATATATCACATTGATATGGCCGATCTTCAGTTAATCACCGTGTGTCCAGTCAAATTGCCTGATAGAGTGACTTATTTCACACCAATATCACAACTATATGGGCGATCGCCGGGAGTTTTTATTAGCTGTCATATTGTGTGAATAAGTGAACGTATTGCTGCATATACAGTCCCGAATATCACACTTACATGTAGATGGTTTATCGCCGGTGTGAATCCTCTTTTATGATGTTAAACTTCCCAAAGTGTTTGTCTAGTTTGAAGTACATACCGTGACAGTCAATGTTCGATTTTCTCTACAATTTAAATTATAATTTGATACCGTACAAATATTGTAACTTTAGCCTTTATCTTTACGCCAACTAGTCCAAGTGTATATGTACGCCAACAACAACAATGTGAGCAACGAATGGTTTCAGACAAATGTCTCACTAATACCCGTCGTTGTAGAAAATCAAGGCAATATCATACGACTTCCCCGTCGAGAAAATTTGTCGCCTAATGTTTTGAGTTTTTCGAAGAAATGTAACTCTAACATACCCGTTATTTAGTAAAAAAAATCACCTTTACTAAATAACGGGCATACCCAAAGAAGCACACCACAGAGATACACATTTCAAGAATACTGTAGGAAATAAACTTGGAAGGGTGGGTGGGCTTGGGGGAGGCGGGCGGTACCGTCTAACAAACTTCAGCCCAAAATGTTCTCGACGGGGAAGTCGTATAAGATTGCCAAAATCAATTTCTCGACAGCTTTCCCGCAATGATATGACCATGCATGAAAAAACCGAGGCAACGTTGTGAGAAAGAGTCGTTAAAACCCTTCTTTGTTTCAGGCGTCAGAGAATATGTGGTACTGATTATTGGGTATAGTTCTCATATCGGAATCAAAGGATGGGCTTCAGAAAACTTTGGATAAATTAGAAGAATTTTGTTCAATATGGGGATTATCGGTTAATTTGAAAAAATCTAATATTATGGTTTTCAACCAGAGTGGTAGGATATTAAAAAATATGGATTTTACTTATAAGGGTGTTAAAGTCGATCAAATCAAGGAATACAAATACCTTGGATTTATAATGAAACCATCTGGTATCTTTGCCCCCGCATTGGATTTTTTATGCAAGAAAGCAATTAAAGCTACATTTTGTCTAAGAAGACAGCTTTTGGGTGAGAAGAATAACATTATGCCTATGCTGAAATTATTTAAAGATGGATTATCTCTTTAAATAACAAATTTTAAATAGTTGCGTGGGTATACAATAATAGATATGAACTGAAGACCTATGTCCGGAAAAGCTTCTATCAATTAATATTGATTTTATTTCGAATATTAAATCGGGCCCATTTATGTTACTATTTTTAGAACCGACCATTCGGATGAGACCGTATTGCGATATAGAGCACTGGGCTGTTCCTACGGCTACGCAACGAATGTCAAATGTCACAGATTGGTTGTTTGTACTGTTTTGTTCCACAAATATAAGCGATAGTGAGTATAATTAACGTTTATTTGTGACAAAATTGCACAATATAATTTCTGGTCTCTGTTAACAGTAACCACTATTGTTCGTTAGCTGAACAAACACACCTTTTTAGACCAGAAAATATTCGAAATAAAATGAATATTAATCGATAGAAGCATTTCCGGACAGGAGTCTTTGATTCAGATCTAATATTTTATACCCCGGTAACTATATAATACATGTTTACAAAGAGATAATCCACCTTTAACTCATGTGTTAAACCTATATTGTTATATGGCAGTACACTTACCACTTTAGATTATATGATTCGAAAAGGGAAAAATATCGAAACCCGAATGGAGAGTTTCCAACCGGAAAGCATCTAAATTAAATTTATTAAGATGTTGTTAGGCGTGAATAGGGCAGCGGTTAATTTGGCATGCTTAGCTGAGACAGGAACATTTCCTATTTACATTACGGAGCTGAATAATACTGTAGGATTCTGGCACCATATTATCAACCTATCTGATGAAGCACTTGCAAAAATGCATACATTGAAGGCCTCTCAATACATAGAGGATTTGCATATAATATGGAGTTATTTCTTGACAAAATTGGGGTTCAGCATGCTTGGGTACAACAGTCAACGTTCAGCAGTAAACAATTAAGTCATGCGCGCTCCAAAAAACTAGAAAGAGATTTTACAGATTATTGGAGGAAAGAATTACATAATGATACTAATAAACCCAATGGGAATAAATTGAGATTTTATAGAACATTCAAGACATCATTCGAGATGGAAAAATATCCCCTAACAGACATGCCTAAAGATGCTATAAATTCCTTTACTAAATTACGAATTAGCTATAGTAAATTGTTAGTGGAAAAAGGTAGACATAAGGGTACTGACCTTCGAAAAAGACTATGTCCACTATGTGAAATAGAAGTAGAAGACGAGAAACATTTTATGCTAAATTGTAGATACCTTGCTGCTGAAAGGACATGCTTAATTGATTCCTTGAATGTAACTGTTCCTAACTTTGAAAAACTCAATAATGAAGATAAATTATCCTTTTTGTTCAGTTTGCATGATATGGATATTAATAAAATTATATTGACTGGTGTACACAGCACGTACTTGAAACGTATTTGCCTCATCCTGTAACTGAGTATCACAACAATGGGATCCTTCATAACTATACTTAGTGATATCCACATGGTATCATCGCTAAAGGAATTATATGAACACAACATTATTTATTACATTTTGCAGTATAGTCAGTTTACACCTGATATTATTAACTCTGACAACGCTAATCTCAATTTCGCTCACAAATACCTTTCAACTTATGATCTACTTCATTATATAGATGAGCAGCTGATAAAAAAAAGTTTTTTTTAAACTAATTTCAATAAAACTTACTGCAAAACCTTATCAATCTCAAGAGAATTTTCTGAGTTAACTACATTTAAATATAAACAGGAAGCAGAAATCTTTCAATTTTCTTATTCCTTATATTATTTGATACATATTATTCATTGATAATACAATTCTAGGCTACTCCGATCACAATATACCTTTAGCTTTGAACCTAAGTGGAAGTTATATAGAAGGACCTTTTAAATTACATTTCTTTTTCTATTCTTTTCTTTTGCACTTTCAAACACGCCAGTACAGACATATATTTTATCTAAACATTTTGGTGGGAAAACATGATTTTGGTGGGAAAACATGGTTGTGGTGCATTTAACGTGAACATGATCTAGCTATTAATGGGTTATACAGAGGTGATGAATTAAAATCACATTGTCGGCTCGGAAGTTATCCATCCAATACCAATTTATGACAATTTCATTCATATCAATCTCAATAATTCTTAACCACTAGGTATTTACTTCAGTTACTTCGATAGATTGATATTAAAATTTCCATTTCTATAGCAGAACTTTAATTGTCATTATTAATAAAGGTATAGTTATAAATACTGGCTCTAGGGAAATGTATTTGATTATCCTTTAATCCACTATATATGAAGTTTGGTTGATGTGCAGTGACATCTGAATTTCATAAAATTAATTTCTGAATTAACTGCATCGTTAAAAATCAACATTAAAGGTGGATTATCTCTTTGTAAACATGTATTATATAGTTACCGGGGTATACAATATTATATTTGAATCGAAGACTCCCGTCCGGAAATGCTTCTATCGATTAATATTAATGTTATTTCGAATATTTTCTGGTCTAAAAAGGTGTGTTTGTTCAGCTAACGAACAATATTGGTTACTGTTAACAGAGACCAGAAATTATATTGTGCAATTTTGTCACAAATAAACGTTAATTATACTCATTATCGCTTATATATGTGGAACAAAACAATACAAACAACCAATCTGTGACATTTGACATTCGTTGCATAGCCGTAGGAACAGCCCAGTGATGTATATCGCAATACGGTCTCATCCGAATGGTCGGTTCTAAAAATAGTAACATAAACGGGCCCGATTTAACATTCGAAATAAAATCAATATTAATTGATAGAAGCTTTTCCGGACATAGGTCTTCAGTTCATATCTATTATTTTGTACCCACGCAACTATTTAAAATTTGTTATTTAAAGAGATAATCCATCTTTAAAGATGGATTATCTCTTTAAATAACAAATTTTAAATAGTTGCGTTGGTATACAATAATAGATATGAACTGAAGACCTATGTCCGGAAAAGCTTCTATCAATTAATATTGATTTTATTTCGAATATTAAATCGGGCCCATTTATGTTACTATTTTTAGAACCGACCATTCGGATGAGACCGTATTGCGATATAGAGCACTGGGCTGTTCCTACGGCTACGCAACGAATTTCAAATGTCACAGATTGGTTGTTTGTACTGTTTTGTTCCACAGATATAAGCGATAATGAGTATAATTAACGTTTATTTGTGACAAAATTGCACAATATAATTTCTGGTCTCTGTTAACAGTAACCACTATTGTTCGTTAGCTGAACAAACACACCTTTTTAGACCAGAAAATATTCGAAATAAAATTAATATTAATCGATAGAAGCATTTCCGGACAGGAGTCTTCGATTCAAATTTAATATTTTATACCCTGGTAACTATATATTACATGTTTACAAAGAGATAATCCACCTTTAATACTTTAATATTATCATCAGATAATTTACCAAAACAAAATGCATCTTTACATGTTTTATCACCAAAGACATCTATTTACCACTTCAGCACAAACACATATTCTTTATTTTTCATTTCTAATTATGTTGATCAATTGTGTTACACATTAAATGTTACTGTATGTTTGTTATAATTGGTGATAATTCGCATGTTGGATTGATACCATTAAAATGATTAAATATTTTATTTTATTTTATTTTATTTGGTATACTTATTGGGTGTTAGATTCCGTTTGCGGTCTGTCGCTGTCAAATGCATAGTATTGTGTGTAGTTTGTTAAGCCAGCATAAGCATGAAGTAGATTTTGACGATCGAGTAGTGCGAAAACTGAAATTATTATTATTATTATTATATTTACATTTAAAAACGCATAGCCAGTAAATTAGTTTCAATGCGCTTTACAATAGAAACACAGCATACAGGGACGGACATCCTTCGTTGTAGGTTATAATTTAGAAATAACATTATCAAATTATGACAATTTCCTCAATATATACTGATAGTATAGTATAATGATGATATGAATGCGATATTATTCACAAAACACGTTTTGTGTCGGAGAGAATACAGATCGACTGTGGCTAAGTTTCTCACAAAAAGCGCAGTGTATTGTTTGTTAGATGAGTCACGATGTTGCGCCATTTCCTTATTTAGATTCGCGCGCTTTACGTCGGTTGTAAAACTCCTAATTTGGTGACATATATGTTGGTCTAAATTTACTCATAATGAACACATTCACTTTTCGCTGGCACACTAACATCCGCATTTCATAACGAAATAGTCAACCCTTGTGTGAAATTAGAGTCACCAACAATGCAATACACATACAATACAACTCGCTGAATGTTCGATTCAGTTGCGTTCAGCAGCTGTCGAACACGGCGCATGTTTATAGTGTTCAGGGCCTGGAACCTACGTCACCGGAAGGGTAACCCTACATCAAAATAACTGTAAATAAAGTTCGACTCGCTACTTCGACATCGTTTTTTAAATAAATACAATCGATTTCGATGTAGTATTATACGCAAAGGAGCTATGCCACCTGCAAATCTCGACAAATACAGAAACCGAAAATCGTTAAGAATTGCTTATAATGAGAATTTCGCGTTCGCAATTCAAAATCGCGTCCGATTTCCTATTTTCGTGCAGGTGTTAACGCCAACATTTCATGTTCTCCGCGCCCTAAACTCATTTTAAAACCGTATACATTGAGTTTCGGGATATTATAAATGCTAAAATTTGAATTAATAACAAAAAATTAACTTTCCCGTGGTTTGTTTGTAAATTTCTTAAGACACAAAGAATTTTTATGAATTTGTCTATTAATGGTAACGCACACATCGCGTTAACGCTCACATAATATTGGCCTGTTTGCACTCACAATTGAGTCACCATCCGAATAATCCGAACAATCGTTTTCACATATACATACTCAGTTAAATGCGTTACTATACACAAATGGCTGTTATAGAGATGCCAATATACTATTTGATAATACTATATATAAAGACGAGCATAAATTCATGGCATAATCATTGTTTTTACGTTCTCGTTGTATATTCGTTAGTTTAATTAAGTGTATGTCCTGTCATTCGTTCTCTTATTCCATATTCATTGTAGTATTACTTTGTTATTCCATTCTATTTCCGTTGGTTAAATCCATGTTAATTTGTTCATATTTCCAGTTTCGTCTGATAGTTGTCGTTAAAACATTGTCATGCAATAAAGATTTCTTTAATTATATTCTATTACTAACATTCATTGTTAATTATAATTTACCCATGTGTATTGATAATGAATTGAATGTGTTATTTGGTCCAGGAACCTTCGTTGTCAAACAATCTGGTCACGCATCAATTATATTCGCAATCCAAAACCAAAACATCGGGATATATGTAACGGATAAATACATTTTCAAACACCCTGTCTCATCATCAGTCAATAATCATAAAGTATGGTTAGGTACTCAAGTCCCAAAAACTAATTGGTCACATATATATTAACTATAGCAGCTAGGTTATATAGTGAAGTGTGAACATAATATGGTTCCTGTGGCTGGATATTCATTTAGTTTGGTTATGTTTAACATTATATATTACAAAATTTTATATAAACTGGATATTCCGTTTATTGAATACTTTTGCAGACAAAAATGATATATACAAGGAAAAAAACCAACTTAAAGTTGAATAGAAGAAAAAAGTACAACAAAAAGAGGCATGTTGTGTCGTCTAAGAGAAGAGAACAACTATTCTCGCCAGCGACCAAGCGTCGGAGAATAAGTATACGACCGAATGTGAGTCCAGTGTGTTCGAGATTTATATATAACACTCCAGAAAAACTCAGAACTCCCCGATCCCCAAGATCAGACAGGAAGAGGGTTAACCGGTCTCCAACATCGACTAAAAAGGAGACT
Organism: Siphonodentalium dalli; assembly: GCA_032622095.1. Lineage (NCBI taxonomy): Eukaryota > Metazoa > Mollusca > Scaphopoda > Gadilida > Siphonodentaliidae > Siphonodentalium > Siphonodentalium dalli. The sequence continues at coordinate 82,781,485 of CP136061.1, read as the reverse complement.
CGCGTCCGGTTGTTCCCTGTTGAGAGTGATCCGGAGAACGAAATGATTAGTCTTATCCCAACCGTGTTGAAAGAACTAAGTCGGTGTGATCTTCAAGATGTGCCGCTGGAATTTTTCAAGCTTGTGGAAAATGGAAAATTTCCATTGGATCGGGGGGGGGGGGGGGGGGTCGGAAAAAATTTCCAGGCACGTATGATCATTTTAATTTTTTCCGGCCTCGGGGGACCCACCCACCCAATTTCTTCCGTTTCCGGCATTTTTTTCCAGGAAATTTTGGACACCCACCCTTTTTTGTCCGTTTCCGAATTTTTTTTCCGGTCAGTTTTGGACACCCACCCCCTAAATTTTAGAAAATTATCAATTGACCAACCAAATAGCTAATTATCCCTGATTATCCTGCATCATCATAGTTTATTGCGCGAGATTTTAATAGAATAGTGCATAATGAAGATAACGATACTATTTGAATTTATCATATAAGTGTCATTAATCAAGAAATGTGTCAACATAATCACATTTCTAGGGATAGGCAGAGTGCCAAAGTTTTTATTAACATTTATTTTCATAATATATAGTCACATGATCTAGTCACATAATCACATTTGAGTATACTACAGACTACATGGAACAACACATTTCAGATTATTTGATATTTTGATATTTGCTATGTGATATATTGCTTGAACCAAATTGTTTATCAAAACATGTGGAAATACAACTGTTCATCCCAGTTTGAAGAATAATGCTAATACCAAACATAACCATGATATACCCGCATGACTCTTCTTGGGGCATCTCCGAAACCAGAACTGAGGAAACATGTTATATGAGCATGTAATGGCAGGCTGGTAGCCAGTGCCACTGCCTGAAGTAATAGGCTTCGTAATAATTGGGAATAACATATGGATGGATAGCCCAATCTCACTTCTTTTTTGCTTACGATATCAGTAAAATCTTTGTTACTGTGATTAACATTACAAGCTGATCCACATTAACTTGGAAAACAATTTGAAATTGTTCAAGCTGGCCCGGCTGGCCTTCAATTTATATGTTAAGATTTTATGTTTTACGTTGTCAAAAGTCTATATTTTATTCCATTATTTATTATATCTTTATTTCCATGTCACATATGGTCAAGTGTGCTTTCATTTTATTGCTTATTTTCAGCTGAGTTCTGCATGGTTATTCTTACTTTGTTGTATCAGTAGATGGAATCCTGATTAAATTTTATTTTTCCAATAGCGCAGTTTCTTGTTCTATCAAGTTGAATTTGGGTTATTGTTGGCCATTGTACAACTGATCCAACTTCTGATCACCTCTATATATAGTATGGCATTGCTATTAACTATATATGACCTGTTTCTGTTCAAAACACATCAAAATAAGACTCAATAGCAGATATGGAAAAATAATTTGGCACATGGAAAAAACTGCTTTTCGGACCAGAATGAGATTTTTTCTTATTCCCTATAATAATATTGATATATAAAGGTCATATAATTACTTACTATTTTATTTATTTATGTCTTGTGATAGTAATTCCGTGAAAAACAATAATTCCGCCTCGACAATATTCGGGGGATCTTAGCCAGGGAAGAATTATACTCTTGCGCTTCCATAAGTTCAATTAACTGTGAAGGCATACACTACTCACTAGTCCTAAAACTAATTGTGATATTCGGCAAGTGAAAGAAAGAATTCAGCCAAATTGCCGATTTTGGAATCAAATGTTGATTATATGTAGGCGTTACCATTTATGTCACAATTCCAGTTTTAAAAGCCAATGTAGGCGTTACCATTTCAAAACTCTGAAACATGCCTCGAAAATTTGTGACGGAAACCAAATGAACGCGATAATCTTTACAACCGTTACATATATATCTCGGTATAGATGACTGTGAGCTAGCAAACAATGTTTTACAGCTCATAAGCAATGATTTTTTTAGTGGTGTATGTACATAGTTTGCAAAAACGATAAATATTCACTTCGAGTCGCACCGAGCAGCCGCCATTTTTCGGTGAAAAACTTTGTTTTATGACGTAGGTTCCAGGCCCTGGTGTTATTGACGATGGACGATCCCAAACATTAATATCAGTTAAGAATTTTTATTTTCACGACGCGTTGTTCTATGGGATATCGCTTAAATCATTCCCTGTATTGTGAAAGTTACTGAAATCAAATATCCCGTCGTGCTGAATTATTTTTCATACAAATATCACAGTGATGATGTGGATTTCCAGTATGAATTATCTTTTGTTTTGTCAAGCTATTCCACAATATGAAAGTTGTTTTGACCAATATCACAACTATATGGGCGCTCGCCGGAATGGACTTATGGGCGATCGACGGAAAGAATTTTCTTATGTGTCGCTAGGTTGCTTGAATGAGTGAAAGATTTCTCGCAAATATCACACTGATGTGGTCTATCTCCAGTGTGAATTCCCTTGTGTTCTCTCAAACCTCTCGACACTGTGAAAGATTTCCCACAAATATCGCAACTGTATGGGCGCTCACCGGTGTGGATTCTCTTATGTTTCGTCAGGTCGCTTGATTTAGTGAATGCTTTCTCGCAAATATCACACTGATAAGGTCGATCTCCAGTGTGAATTCACTTGTGTTCTGTCAAACTTCCCGACACTGCGAAAGATTTCCTACATCTATATGGGCGCTCACCAGAATGTACTTACTCTCTTATGTTTCGTCAAGCTGCTTGAATTTGTGAAAGATTTCTCGCAAATATCGCACTGATACGGTCGATCTCCGGTGTGAATTATCTTGTGTGAAATCAGGTTTCACGATTTGCTGAATGATTTCTCGCAAATATCACACTGATATGGTCTATCCCCAGTATGAATTATCATGTGTGCAGTCAAACTGCTAGACAATGTGAAGGATTTCTCACAAATATCACAACTATATGGGCGCTCACCAGAATGTACTCTCTTATGTTTCGTCAAGTTGCTTGAATTTGTGAAAGATTTCTCGCAAATATCGCACTGATATGGTCGATCTCCGGTGTGTATCCTCTTGTGTGAAATCAGGTTTCCTGACTTGCTGAATGATTTCTCGCAGATATCACACTGATATGGTCTATCCCCAGTATGAATTCTCATGTGTTCAGTCAAACTGCCAGACAATGTGAACGATTTCTCACAAATAGCACAGCTATATGGGCGCTCACCAGAGTGGATTCTCTTATGTTTCGTCAAGTTACTTGATTTTGTGAATGCTTTTTCGCAGATATCGCACTGGTATGGTCGATCTCCAGTGTGTATTCTCATGTGTTCAGTCAAACTACCGGTTATTGGGAAAGATTGTTCACAAATATCACAACTATATGGGCGCTCACCAGAATGTACTCTCGTATGGCTCGTCAGGTTGCGTGATGTAGTGAATGATTTCTCGCAAATATCACACTGATATGGTCTATCTCCAGTATGAATTAATTTGTGTTTAGTCAAACTGTCCGACACAGTGAAAGATTTCTCACAAATATCACATTGATACGGGCGTTCACCAGAGTGGACTCTCTAATGTTTCGTCAGGTTATTTGATTGATTGAATGATTTCTCGCATATATCGCACTGATATGGTTGATCTCCGGTGTGTATCAACTTGTGTGAAATCAAATGTCCCGACATTCTGAATGATTTTTCACAGATATCACATTGATATGTTTGATCTCCTGTGTGAATCTTCTTGTGTGCGACCAAAGCGCCTGACTGGGTGAAGGATTTACCACAAATAGCACACTGATATGGTCGGTCTGCAGTGTGAATTCTCCTGTGTACAGTCAAATTGCCCGAGCGAGTGAATGATGTTCCACAGATGTCACATTGATGCGGGCGGACGCTGGAGTGGACTCCATTGTGCCTCATCGTGTCGCTTGATATCTTGAAATCTTTCACACAAAAGTCGCAATGATACTCTCGATCGCCAGTATAAATTATCATGTGTTCAGTCAAAAATAATTCTCACAAAAATCCCAACTGTACGGGCACTCACATGGTTGGTTATTTTATGTATTCCAGATCAAATAAATGATTTCCCATAAATATCAAATTGTATGGCCGGTCATTAGATTGGGTTCGTGTCATTAGATTGGGTTCGTCTACGTTCTGACAGTCATGTTGATGAAAAAATGTAAATGTAAATTATCATTAATTCCTCACAAATTTCACCGCTATGATAATTCAGGACCACCGTGATTGATCTATATGTATGACCTACACTCAACCTACAGTAGGCCTACCAGGAGATGTGAAAGCTGTTCTGGTATTAAGCAACACACTGAATCGTTTGCACGTGGTCTGAGTCCACTTATGTGCAGTTTGAAACTTTGATGTAGAAAATTATTTTTCTATTTCAACCTTACGGTCGTTTGCGCTTAACATCTCTGTCATACAGTCAATGCTCCACTAACACCCTCTGCTCCACTAACACCCACACGAGACCACAAACTTCTCCGCCGCTTCTATCGACCGAAATACCTAAGCACTTCCTTCTATCCCCGAACAATTTCTCTCTGGACAAAAAATCCCAACCGATACTGCAAATATTCAAGACGCATCATTGTTTAAGGATGCCCTCCACAGTCACTTATATGAACCCGGTAAGAGCAAGCAGGGCTCCTCCACAAAACCACCACCAGCGTCAAAATAATGGTACATAAATTCCAAATGCTCTTGATTTTAAAGATGGATTATCTCTTTAAATAACAAATTTTAAATAGTTGCGTGGGTATACAATAATAGATATGAACTGAAGACCTATGTCCGGAAAAGCTTCTATCAATTAATATTGATTTTATTTCGAATATTAAATCGGGCCCATTTATGTTACTATTTTTAGAACCGACCATTCGGATGAGACCGTATTGCGATATACAGCACTGGGCTGTTCCTACGGCTACGCAACGAATTTCAAATGTCACAGATTGGTTGTTTGTACTGTTTTGTTCCACAGATATAAGCGATGAGTATAATTAACGTTTATTTGTGACAAAATTGCACAATATAATTTCTGGTCTCTGTTAACAGTAACCACTATTGTTCGTTAGCTGAACAAACACACCTTTTTAGACCAGAAAATATTCGAAATAAAATTAATATTAATCGATAGAAGCATTTCCGGACAGGAGTCTTCGATTCAAATCTAATATTTTATACCCTGGTAACTATATATTACATGTTTACAAAGAGATAATCCACCTTTAATAACAAACAAAAAAATTAAAATTCTTTTACCCATGTAATTATATTTTATTCATGCGCCCCCTAATAATCCTCAGTTCATTGAGGGTATGGGTATACTGTAGATGTAGATGAATTCAAATTATAATTTGATACCGTACAAATATTGTAACTTTAGCCTTTATCTTTACTCCAACGTCTCCAGTACCGTAGGGCCTACATGTACGGCCAACAATGTGAGCAAAGAATGGTTTCAGACAAATATCGCACTAATAACCGTTGTTGTAAAAAATAAATTTCTCGACAGCTTTCCTGCAATAATACGACTATTCATGAATTAACCGATGCAACATTATGAGAAAGAGTAATGACTATCAACTGCCAAAGTATCAATGGGAAAACATCAGAATTCCACGCCCTTCTAAATTACACCAAACCTGATGTCATATGCGGTTGTGAATCTTGGTTAAGAGGGATAAAACCTGGACAAAACCCAACCCAGAACTCAACAAAATCCTGTGAAGTGTTTCCACCTGGATATGAGGTATACCGAAATGATAGAGACTCACTAGGCGGGGGTGTCTTCATATTAGTCAACAAAGAGCTGATCTCAGAAGAAAGGGCTGAGTACATTACAGAATGCGAGCTGGAATGGGTGAAGGTGAAGCTAATCAACAGCAAAGATTTACTGATTGGTTCTTTCTATATGCCACATATAAATGAAAGTGACCTGAAGCTACTTGAAGACTCGCTACAGAAAATACGGCAAACAAGCCAAAAAAACATCTTTCTGACGGGTGACTTCAACTGCCCTGGGATAAATTGGGATTCCCTTACCATCGACAAGGATGCGCCAGATAAAGCCATACACCAGAAGCTAGTAGACATCACCGACCGACTGACGCAAGTACAAAGGAAACCCACTAGAGGAGACAATTTACTTGATCTAGTATTTACATCAAACGCCTCATTGATAAAAAACACCACAAACATCCCAGGACTATCAGACCATGACATCATTATTACAGACATGGAGACGAAACCACACTACGCTCCGAAATGTAAACGTCGACGCTTCAACTTCAAAAAGGCAGAATGGGACCTAATTCAAGCAGACATCAGACAAGCCGATATTGACATGTTGCGCAGCGTGATAGCAGGTGAACAAGACACTGATAACATGTGGACAAAATTCAGAGATGCTGTAACCAAATCCATGGAGAAGCATATACCATCGTCAGTGGTCAGGACAAATCACAACCCACCATGGATCAATAGATCAATCCATAAGATGCTGAGGAAGAAGAAGAGGCTATACAAACAAGCGAGAAAGAAAAACGACTGGAAAAACTATCGCCATTACCAGAAGGAGTGTCAAAGATCCATAAGGAAATCAGAGTGGACATATATAAACAACAACATCAAAGAAGGCTTTGACAAAAATAATTCTAAACCCTTCTGGAGCTACATCAAATCAAAGAGAAATGACTCAATCGGAGTGGCGCCCCTTAAGATGGATGGGAACATCACACCAGACCCACAGGAAAAAGCAGAAATATTGCTGAAACAATTCAAATCCGTATTCACCATCGATGACCCTAAACGACAGCCGCCGAAACTGGACGACCTCCACCTACCTTCGATACCAGACCTAGAAATAGCAGTCGAAGGAGTCGAAAAGTTGCTGCGAAAACAGAATGTTCACAAAGCACCAGGACCGGACAACATCCCAAACATGGTGGTTAAAGAATGTGCAAGGGATATAGCACCACCACTCACCAGGATCTTCAAGCAGTCTATAAAAACGGGGACACTACCATCAGACTGGAAGAGTGCAAATATATCGGCCATATACAAGAAAGGAGACAAGCATGCTGCCGAGAACTACAGACCGGTATCTTTAACATCTGTTCCATGTAAAATACTCGAACATATCGTATGTAGACATGTCCTCAACCATCTAGAGCAGCACGAGATCCTCACATCGTTGAACCATGGTTTTCGGCGCGGTTTTTCATGCGAGACACAACTGGCCGTCACCACACATGACCTACTCCAATCATTTGACAATCGGCGACAAGTGGACATTGCCATCCTCGATTTCTCAAAGGCATTTGACACCGTGCCTCACCGGAGATTACTACAAAAATTGGAAAACTACGGGATCAGAGGACCACTACTGAGATGGATGACATCATTCCTCGTAAACAGAAAAATGCGCGTAGTAGTAGATGGGAAAACATCAAGAGAGGAAACAGTAGACTCCGGGGTACCACAGGGGACTGTACTCGGTCCATTATTATTTCTATGTCACATTAACGACCTCCCAAACAAGATCCAATCGAAGGTGCGTCTATTTGCTGACGACTGTCTCCTGTATCGAGAAATCGACAACTTTGAGGACCACCTAGCCATGCAGGAAGATCTCTCCATCCTGGATGAATGGGCCGACACATGGGGAATGAAATTTAACACCAAAAAATGCTTCATAATGTCATCCCGGAAAATCACCGACTATTACTACAGACTGAAAGGAGATATACTTAAGGAAGTACAAGAACACCCGTACCTTGGCCTAACTATAAGCAACACCATGACATGGGACGCCCACATTAGAAATGTTTCCAGGAAAGCAGCATGCACTCTTGGCTTCCTGCGAAGAAACATACGACACTGCTCAGAGGACTGCAGAAAAATGGGGTACATATCGCTGGTCAGATCCATCATGGACTACGCAGACACCATCTGGGACCCCTACCAACAAAACCACATCGACAAGCTGGAAAGAATCCAGCGTAGAGCAGCCCGGTTCATCAAAAGAGACTACAAAAGCAAAGAAGACGGATACATGACCAAGATCCTCCACGAGCTAGATCTACCAACACTGAAGAAACGGCGAAAAATAAACCGACTGGGATTCATGAGTAAGGTGGTGGGCGGAATGGTCCCGGCTATACCCCCTAATCAATACTTTACACCCGAAACAAGGCGTCTTAGATCGCAAAGCAAAATTCTGACAGGCTACGTCACCAGCCAAATTCCTCGACACCTAATAAGAAACAACAGTCAGTGATACGAGGCAAAACCATACGTGTCAGCTCAGTTCGCTAATTCCATATTTATTAGAACTATATGCGACTGGAATCAGCTGGAGGAATCCTTAATACTACAACAACAGCCTGTGGATTCCTTCAAGAGTGCGCTGAAGGAAAAGATCTGAGACTCTCTCGACCGCTGCGAAATTACCAGAATTGGGATCTGCAGCGGAAACCATTCAGATTCAGATTCAGAAAGAGTCGTTAAAACCAAGCTTTGTTTCAGACGTCAGAATATTTGGTACTGATTATTGGGTATACTTGTTGGGTGTTAGATTCAGTTTGCTGTCTGTCGCTGTCGAATAGATATTATTGTGTGTACACTGTTAAAACAGAACCGTGAAAATTCACGGTTATTTGCCGGCAATTTGGGGACCGGTTGGACCGTGAATTTTTCACGGTCTTACCGTTAAAAAATTTACAGCCAATCTGTGAATGTTTCACGGTATGTCCGTTAAAAATTTTACAGCCAATCCGTGAATTTTTCACGGTCTGTCCGTTCTTGACTTTACAATTGAAACGTAGAATTAAACGACGTTAAAAAATTTACAGCAAAACCGTGAATTTTCACGGTCTGCCCATATATCAGTTACAGTCACACGGTAAAATTCCTAGTATTAGTCTGTTCATGTATTGACTTTTGTGGTCATTAATATAGGCCTGATGATTGAAAATTTAAAATCTATTCCTTATAATTTCAAAGATATTTAGCAATATTGTAAATTCAACTCCGGACAGACACATGTATTATGTGAAATGCATATGCAACTGGGGGTGGTTTCATGCAACCTTAGTAAAGCTGAAAGTGTCTTTGTATGTATTTCATGAGTTATCTAACCTGAAAATGCATTAACTTATGAGATAACTTTCTGTGCACATTTAGCTTAACTACAACTATGCTAAATCCTGCAGTCCAATTTCACTGCTAATATACATGTACCGGTATGTATAGTTTGAGTAAGTATAGAGTGTCAATGGAATCTATTAAATAAAATGCACAGACGGTTATCGCATATAGGTTAGCGCGTTTCCAGGATAGAAAACTCTTTGAAAAAAACATACAAAGACAACATCTTTCGCTTATTCGTAAAATGTAAATATTATGTAGACAAATAACATTTAATGAACCTGATAAACTGATGAATCAGTGACACAACAGTCAACATATTCCTCTATCCATGTACATGTACTTGATTGCTCCATAACAGTATACATGTACATATCCAGAAATTTCCATGTCCGGTCGTTCAGCCAATGTATTGGCAACAGTATTTCTTCACGAAAATCCAGTTCATTTGAAAGAACATCCGAAATATCATTGAACAACTAAATTAAACACCACCGTCCTGCAACTGTCAACTTTATATATCAGACAGTGCATCAGTTGCCATCGCATGCAGGAAAGCTGGCTGTCGTCGCTGAGTCTTATATTCGAATCTTGGAACTGTCTCGTGTATCAGAATATCTCACTTAAATTTCCACAAATCTTGTAACATTATATTCAGTGCATTTCTGTGCCAGTTCCTATTGAACATTCTCAATTTATTGGCACCAGCTGACACCAGCAAGACCGGAACAGTCCATAATTCACTAGAATATGTTTGAGATGGTACTACATGTACATGTAATGGACCATAATTGTAGATACTAGATTTCATTGAACCAATCAAGGAATCTTTTCTTCAGTCACACTCGCGCGCACACACACCCTAGGCCTAGTACCGGTACTGTACTTCGGTTTAATATTACACATCAACTTAAGAAGATTGTACCATCCGTATGTTGTGTCCGATGTTTTTTCGCAGATACTCGGTGGATGCTAACCTGTGCAAGCTCAGTGTAGCTCCTGAAAGAAAGAATAATTTAATATATTAGTGACTCATTGAATTGCATCCTAATTATGATTGTTATTAGGGTGACATCTTACCTGCCTGCACTTTTTTCTAAGATTCTCGACTTTAAAATCATATTATGGTATTATACCAGAGTACATGTAACTTGATTGTAAGAAAAATACCTTACCAATTCAACAACAGTCTTCCAAAATTATACAACAATGTCGCAGTTGGGGGTACTGCGTTATGCAGTAGGTCCCTAGATTTGCGTAGGTCTCGTAGGTCACTCAATTCGCGTTGGTCCCCGCAGTAATGCAATATATAGTAGTATTGCCGTGTTCGGTCAGTCAGTGCACATGCACCAATGCGCTTCAAATGAGACATGATAGTACGTAATTGAATTACCTTTTCATGGACTTATACACATTTGAGACCAATGTAGATGTGATTATCAGTATTTATTGGTTAATATTCAAGACGTTTGCATCTCAAAATTCACGATAGTTTTCATTTCCGCGTTCTGTGACATTCGTGAATACTCAAGTACACGGCGAGATGGATAATATATTAAAAATCACGGATGTGGAAGAGGATATATTTAGAATTTAAGACGGATGCATTGTGATCTGCATGTACTAGACAAAAACTCACTTTTAAACAATTCCTATCTCTTTGATCAAATTATGTATACCTTGGCATTTTTAACAATAATCACACTAAGTATCTACTTATTAGATGGCACAGGGATGGCACCAGTATTCCACCGACGCAGGGGCTATAATATCCGTTGGGGGGGGGGGTGCTATTATACCGTAATGCTATATGGCTTACCATTGCACATTTCCCGACGAGGAGGAGGAGATGACTAAGCTGTACACCACTTAGTGATACCCCTGTCATTCAACCAGACCGAACTCCCATGTACCTCGAACTGTCGAAATGTTAGAAATATCTTACCTAATATTATGTCAAACTGAAAAATATATGCTGTTGTTGTCTAAAAACAACATTTTCCCCACTAATTTCTCAAACAATGAGAACAATTTCAACATATATGTGACAGAATATGGTTAAAAAATTATCTTTTGCACTGTTTTCCAAATTTACAACCGTTGGAAACTTTTACCAAATGTTGGGTAGGGTGAGACATTATTGCCAATCAAATATAAAATCATACCGGGAAAGGAACAATATATCAGTATATAGCGTACTTACCCATGGTAATTATGTGAAGATCGCCACACAACACACAGGAGAAGTGCTGATCAAATATGTTCGAGAACAAAACAAAGCAACTTTATGGAAGATCGAAGCGCGAAAATGAGAAACTGGTACCGTATCAACAGGCTGTTTAAAATTATATCTCAATTCTTAACGATGCACATGTGATGGAATTTAAATCTAACAGCGTGCCTGACAGGCACTGCCTGTATAATAATCTACCGGTACGTAATTGATACCGCAAACAGGATATGCCAACCCCGATCTCGCCACATAGTCGCAATCCATGTTGATTAGTAGTGACAGCTATATAGCTTTGTCCGTTAAAACACTGCTTTGAGCTGTAAGCTGGGCATGAATGGAATCTTTGTGATAACAGGTCGATTTTTACAGCTTAAAGCTGTAAATTGGGGCCTAGTTTACAGCTCGTTGTATGAGTAGTTTTTTAAGCCAGCACAAGCATGGAGTAGATTTTGGCGATCTGCTACTCTTTGTGACATACCGTCACATACGACATATATATCCAAACTGCCACATAGCGACACGGAAAATGCGGACATTACATTTCTATCGAATGAAATGGTGAATAAGAAAAAAGGAGTTGTTTCTCAAAATAATAGTTGAAGAGAACAGAGATGTCGCAAATGTTTTAAAGAAATTTAAAAATTACATTTTATTGTTATTAAAATGTGAGGTGGTAACAGAGGCGAACAATTATGTTCAAACATCTAATGTCGAAAAGAGTGTTTCGAAAAATGACAACGTGGACACAGTTGTTCGTGTCGATGAAACAAATTGTGATAACCCATTACCGGGCATCAGCGATCGCAGATGGACGTCTCCAGCCAACCAGCTGATGTGAATAAATTATTTCAAACATAGAATGCCGAAAAGATTGCTTCGAAGAATGAACATGTGGACACAGTTGTTCGTGCATATCAATCGTAGTATCGATGAACCCATTCCAGGTGATCAACAATCACAGTACGACTCGAGTCAATCCGGACAAATGTTGGTACGCCAGACAAAATTATTGACACTTAGTGAGAAAACTACCGGAGCTGCAGTGATTAGTGCACAATTTGAATTCACAGCATGCCTTTCTAGAGAAGAGTGATTTAGCGAACACCCAGCGAATGTCGATACGGTGTCCAATGCGAGGTGTAGCAGAGTCCCCGGGCGTTTTTAACCTGTCCTATGGTCTCATTCTTTGCTTAACGTTGTGTATTCTTTGGGTTACTATATGTCAACGATCTCTAGTTAAAGTGTTCCAATATTTTATTCTGTGACGACGTATCCTAAAGAAGTGGATACATGGTGAGGATGTATGACTGGAATGTCCGAAAACACACATACTGGATCCTGAATTCTGGTCCAGTATTTATAGGGAATGGTCAATTTTGTTTGCAATAGCAAGTGACATATGTTTAAACTGGGGCTTGTCAGAATACATAACTCATATGTAACATTTTTGGGGGTTTTTTTTGGTTCAGAAAATACATTGTACCTGAATGGTCAAAAGGTTTGCACGCCTAAAATAATTTTGTGTCATTGTTATCATCACATCCTATACGTACCTATGCAATGTTATGATACTGAGTAGCAATATGTAATAAATTTTTTATATAACTTATTGCGCCGATACTTTCAGGAATCCACCTCACCATTCCTTGTGACCAACATTCCCAAGAGAGGACATCATTACTGAAAACGTTCCCGTGTCATTACCCTGTTCCAGTTTGGAGTACACACTGTACTTTACAATAATCTGACCATCGAAGTTATATAGTCTCTAGGTTTTAGTGACCTTTAATAATTTGGAAGATCCTAGTGAAGGAACATATTCCACGGAAACATCGTTCTGCTACAAGAGCGACGGATACTATACGCATGCCAAGCAATTGGCAGTTTGTTACTATAAAGTATACGATATTCTTCCGTGAACTGGTGCATCTTGGTGCTACTTCTAGTGCTACTGCTAAAGTTCAGAGTTTCAATTCATTAATAAGTTTCAATTAAGCAAAAAAATCCAAATTCACATGACTGCTATACTTGTACAATTCAGTTTTAGATTTTAACGTTACGCGAATCATTTAGCTTTTATTAGAAATTACACCATACTATGATATTTTTCCGGCATAATTTAGAAATTATAAAGCGGACTATTTCGCGGTGCAGTCTCATGAATACTAAACTGTTTCATAATTAATTAGCCTATACTATACAGATAAAGTCGCTAAGTAGGTCATCGCTTCTCTATAAGGAACCTGTGAATTTTGCGATGTTTTTTGACAAAAACTGCGATAAAATACATTTAAATTTGTTCGGTGGATAAACAGAACACCCGCATAGTGTAGCTGAATAGATAATTTATTCAGCTACACTACATGTATGCGGATATTCTCTATATATCTGACAATGATACATGTTGCAGCGGAGGATTCACAATATCTTCCACCAGCCTTCCATTTCGTGTCAAGAATTTAGCCAGAAACTACAGAGAGGAGAGTCACACCGACCAATCGTTTCTGGGCTGTGGTGGGTGTATGTCCGCTGTGGTGGAGTGTATGGATGCTGTGGCGGTCAAATCGCGATTTTTCGAGCGACCGAGACGCAAACAGTCACTGATATCTACATGGACAGGTAATTATCACATTCATTGCAATAAACGGTCCACAGCCCTGTAGGGTGATATTAGTACCAACAAATGCACAATTCTTCGCCCTCCCTTAGTGTCTATGTCTGAGAAAACGCTACACGAATTGCCTGGGTATGATTTCTGAACATGTCTCCCACAATTATAACACGGTAACACCTAGACGCCATATCCGTCCGATCTCGCTACTCTCATCAAGGACGGCCTCGGACAATCGCCATTTCGACCAGTCACATGATATCCGGTCATGTGATCCATACCCGGAAGAGATTGCACGTCAGCAGACATTTTTGTACATCAGCGAAACTTCTCTCGTCGATTCTCATAAAATGTAAGTAAACTGAGTAATGTTTTCAAATAACTTCGGTGCAGTCATCGACTAATGATATAACATGACCGCGCGGATTGGTTCTTAGGTTCCCAATACGATTTAATTTGATTTACCAGCCGCTTGAATCGGTGCACATGGCATTCTGCGTTTTCGACTTATTAGCCCCCACGACCCATTCAGCGATGGAAATGACAAACGTTTAACCTGAAGACCCAGACTTCCTTTGTCCTGAGTCAGTTCCCCACCCAACAGTAGCGCGGTTCCATATCTTCATGATTTTACATATGATTTTTCTCATTCTGAATTTTTCACTTTTTATTCCATCACCAGGCTCCATTTGGCAATGGTCATTGGACACTTTCAAGTCGAAAATATACATGACACTGATTCTACGTAAAAAAAAATCGTTCTGAATGGGGCACTTTTCTTGGTGGCACTAAATCCAATTTTGCAATGCCAATTTGAGACTTTCTGGTAAAAATATTAATAACGCTGAGTTTATGCCTTCGTGTGTGACTTTCCCATCCAGCGGTGTGCCTCACTCCACAATTTTGTGATTGTATGTTACATTTTGTTCATTATAAATGGTGCACTTTTCTCGGTGACACCTAGATCATGACATGATTCCCTACTCTGGCTAACACCGTAGCGTTAGCCAAAGTACAGGTTCATGGTGTGATATAGGTAACCCCGAATACAATTTTGCGATGGCAATTTGAGACTTTCTGGTTAAAGTTATCAATTACGCTGATTTTATGCCTTCGTGTGTGACTTCCCCATCCAACGGTGTGCGTCTTTCCACAATTTTATGATTATATGTTACATTTTTATCATTCTAAATGGTGCACTTTTCTCGGTGACACCTAGATCATGCCATGATGCTCTACTCTGGTTAACGCCATAGCGTTAGCCAAAGCACGGGTTCATGGCATGATCTAGGTAACACCGAATACAATTTTGCGATGCCAATTTGAGACTTTCTGGTTAAAATTATCAATAACGCTGATTTGATGCCTTCGTGTGTGACTTCCGCATCCAACGGTGTGCCTCTTTCCACAATTTTGTGATTGTATGTTACATTTTTTTCATTCTAAATGTTGCACATTTCTCGGTAACACCTAGATCATGCTACGATTCTCTACTCTGGCTAACGCCGTAGCAAAAGCCAAAGTACAGGTTCATGGTATGATCTAGGTAACACCAAATACAATTTTGCGATGCCAATAGCGCTGATTTTATGCATTTGTGTGTGACTTCCCCATCCAACGGTGTGCCTCTTACCACAATTTTGCGATTGGGCCTTACATTTTTTTCATTTAAAATCACCTGTGGACTTTACTCTTTATTATTATTGCCAAAAATTTTGTATCGCATTGGAGCGTCAATACTGATTTAGACTCATGATCATAATGCATTCACATATTTTGAAAGATGTGTGTACACAACTTTTGGACAAATCAATGACTTGTTTTCCTTTCTCAAATAAAAATCAATATTATAACGTGAATTATGAGTAGAGCCTGGTTGAAATGCTAATGTGTGCCGAGTCACACTCGTCTTCGAGCTACTGCTGTCCTAATGCCATATATGTGTGGTGTTATTAATTTGATTTGTATTGCACAGAGGTGAAAATATGCTCGTACACCTCCACAGTAAAACATTTTACACCAAGCTCTCATCATAAATGATAAGCAGTAATTGTTTTTAGTCAAATGTGAAGGACTCAATGTTGGTACATAAAATTTGCAAACATCATCGCTGTCTTTTTCTCAAATCGCTCGGATTAACCAAACACTGTGAAAATGACAACTTTATAAAAAATAGCCTGTACATTTGTGTGACAGCATCAGTTTGACCTACCAGCATCATAGAAATTTAGGAGGAC
This sequence comes from Siphonodentalium dalli, assembly GCA_032622095.1. NCBI lineage: Eukaryota > Metazoa > Mollusca > Scaphopoda > Gadilida > Siphonodentaliidae > Siphonodentalium > Siphonodentalium dalli. The sequence continues at coordinate 82,765,269 of CP136061.1, read as the reverse complement.
CGACCAACATCATAGCAGCCTAGCAGGACTCTTGACCAGGGGTGCGTGTTATTTGTTTGTGTGGTCTTTTGTTGGTTTCATAATCCTGAGAGAAAAAGCAATGCAGTCTGTTGGAAGTAATTGGAATGCAACTGGTGCCAATGAATCCATACAATTTTAATCAGGACACGCGATGTTGAATCAAATCAGATGCAAGATTCTGAATCATATCGAATTGGTCCGCAGGGCCCTAATTTGAACAAACGAATACAATAATGTACATGCAATGGATTAAAGTGATGTGAAACACTCCCGTATGGTGATCCGATAGAAATGGAGAATAATCGTGCGCAAAGTTGGTCTTTTTACGAATATTAATCCAAATTGCCCACACGTCATTCTGATATATTAATTAAATGCCCTGACTCTGGATGGCGAAATCATTTGTGTTAGTTTGTTGACAATTGTTGCATCCCGAATTCAGATGTAAATATTTACAATTGAGCGTTGTTTTGACGACATTTTCTCTTGGACGGTATGGTCGATTTATTTGAAACTTTCGACGATGTTAGTAGAATGCTACATTCTCCAGGTTGGCATAACACCTGAATACCAACTTATCAGCTTCACGAACACGAACAAGTCCATACTATGTCTTTAAGGTAATAATACGTGTACATACATGCATGGGCGTAGCCAGCCAGGGTTCGATGGGTTCGGACGAACCCGCCCTTGAAAACAGAGGTTCCCTCGTTGCCTGACTTCCCGGGTTCGAAAGGTCGTTCGCTCGGGCAACTTCGGGGGTTCGTTATGTTAATGCATGAACCACCGAAGTTGCCCGAGCCAACGAACCGTCGAACCCTGGAAGTCAGGCGACGCGGGCACCTAATCAGTCAACAAAAGCATGATCGGCCTATAATAGATTATTCAAGACTGAAGATACCCCCTCGTCCTCACGTAATATACATGTATATAATACACCATTTATAGGAGTGGCCTAAATTTGATAGTCGGTTAACAGAGAAAAAACACAACCTATATGTCTCATCTTTAATTAGAGTAATGACGCAATAATATGTCTAGACTGGAGTCAACTGGGGGGCTTATCATCAAATAATTACTTATTTAATATTTTTAATGCCAATTTAATAAATATGCTCAGTATGTTCCGGTCCTACTAAAACCCGACCGCACCGACCGGACCCGACCGCACCCGACCGGACCCGACCGCACCCGACCGGACCGCCCCCAGGGGTCCGAGCGAGATGGGGTTTGCACTATCGTGTAGAATGGACCCGAATTTACCAAAGTTATAATCCCCAAGTCGATAGCTCGAGCGGACACGGCACTGTTAACCCCTGACTTACGGCCGTGTCCGCCAGGTACGGGAACTCAAAAAAGGCGTCGACCGCACCTCCCCTGACTGCCTGACCACGGAAATGGACATTATATCAAGAAGGAAATAAGGCTTTTCATCCATGCGCGATCTGACAAGTCGCTAGCTACAGCGGAAGTGAATATATTAACACATACGCTGCTGCCGAATTCGCTATAAATGTACGCAAAAACGCCGAAATTAACACTCGCCAACCGGACCGCCCCAGGGGTCCGAGCGAGATGGGGTTTGCACTATCGTATAGAATGGACCCTAATGTACCAAATTGCCAATCCCCATGTCGATGGCTCGAGCGAACACGGCAGTGTTAACCCCTGACTTGCGGCCGTTTCCGCCAGCTACGGCAAATCAAAAAAGGCGCCGACCGCACCACCCCTGACTGCCTGACCACGAAAATGGACATTATATCAAGAAGGAAATAAGGCTTTTCATCCATGCGCGATCTGACAAGTCGCTAGCTACAGCGGAAGTGAATATATTAACACATACGCTGCTGCCGAATTCGCTATAAATGTACGCAAAAACGCCCGAATTAACACCCGCCGACCGGACCGCCCCCAGGGGTCCGAGCGAGATGAGGTTTGCACTATTGTGTAGAATGGATCCGAATGTACCAAAGTCCAAATCTCCAAGTCGATAGCTCGAGCGAACACGGCACTGTTAACCCCTGACTTGCGGCCGTTTCCGCCAGCTACGGGAAATCCAAAAAGGCGCCGACCGCGCCTCCCCTGACTGCCTGACCACGGAAATGGACATTATATCATGAAGGAAATACGGATATTCATCCATGCGCGATCGGACAAGTCGCTAGCTGCAGCGGAAGTGAATAAGTTAACCCATACGCTGCTGCCGAATTCGCTATAAATGTACGCAAAAACGCCGAAATTAACACCCGCCGATCGGACCGCCCCCAGGAGTCAGAGCGAGATGGAGTTTGCCCTATCGTGTAGAATGGACCCGAATGTACCAAAGTTCCAATCTCCAAGTCGATAGCTCGAGCGGATACGGCACTGTTAACCCCTGACTTGCGGCCGTTTCCGCCAGGTACGGAAAATCCAAAAAGGCACCCACCGCACCTCCCCTGACTGCCTGGCCACGGAAATGGACATTATGTCATGAAGGAAATACGGATATTCATCAATGCGCGAACGGACAAGTCGCTAGCTGCAGCGGAAGTGAATAAATTAACCCATACGCTGCTGCCGAATTCGCTATAAATGTACGCAAAAACGCCGAAATTAACACCCGCCGACCGGACCGCCCATAGGGGCCCGAGCGAGATGGTGTCTGCACTATCGCGTAGAATGGATCCGAGTGTACCAACGTTCCAATCTCCAAGTCGATAGCTCGAGCGGACACGGCACTGTTAACCCCTAACATGCGGCCGTTTCCGCCATGTACGGGAAATCCAAAAAGGCGCCGACCGCATGCACCTCCCTGACTGCCTGACCACGGAAATGGACATTATATCATGAAGGAAATACCCATATGCATGCATGGGCGGTCGGATAAGTCGCTAGCAGCAGCGGAAGTAAATAAATTAGCCCATACGCTGCTGTCGAATTAGCTATGAATGTACGCAAAAACGCCAATATTAACCCACGCCGACCGGATAGCCCCCAGGGTTCCGAGCGAGATGGGATTTGCACTATCGTGTAGAATGGACCCGAATATACCAAAGTTCCAACCCCCAAGTCGATAGCGGATACGGCACTGTTAACCCCAACTGCAATATGACACTTTTCAACAATCTATTTAGGTGAGAAATCTTTAGTAGGAAAGTTTTCGTGTGAATTGTGCCTGGGAAGCGTGTCCGTATGTGGGGGGGGGGGGGGGGGTCCAGATGAATTTTTTTCGCATAGACAACCGTTATCTACAACATAAAGATGTGAAAGAATAAACGGACAAAGTGTTTCCTCTTCATCCAAGATTGACGTTGAATATTGTCAACATTCGGACCATAAACCTGGATTTCGTTTCCATTGTTTAACGGAAATTACTTTTGGAGCTATATTGATTCACCCAATCTCAGAAATCGAAAAATAATGATAATGCGCGATAAGAAGGTGTACGAGATCATCGAGGAAATTACCGAGAAAAATATCAATATCTCGGAGGGATATCCCACAGGTTCCTGGCACAATACACCCAAACCACTCAAAGACATATATGTATTTGGGTGGTTGGGGTCTATTGTGCCAGGGGTCTGTGGGATATCACGCGAGAAAATATGCGTTCTTATCATAATAAAGCCTGCTTCCATGTGCTAACTTTGAACATATCTCAACATAAGTGTTTCTATGTTTGTGAAACACCATGCTTCTCGTGCATTATAATTTGTCGATTTTGTCATTAGACATTTGCCTCTGTTTGCGTTTGGACATATCACTGACACTTCGGTGTTGTAATCAACTTCGATTTTAATAACCAACAAACATTCTGTTAGATATAGATACATGTAGGCAAAGAATCAGTTTCAAGTTTCCTTCCAACAGTCATGTTTTTCATCTAAAATAAATGACACACACACTGTATAACTCCGGCCTACAGATGTGTCGGCGGGTGTTAATTTCGGCGTTTTTGCGTACATTTATAGCGAATTCGGCATGACGAAATTAATATACCAAGTTATTTTCTTTTTATTCTGACTGAAATTATTCCCAGGGTTATTTGATATATATCAGTTACATACGCGATAATATTATGCAATATTCATTTTTTGTATTAGCCACTGACGTATCTCTTGCATAAATCTATATATTGGACGTCGTTAGCACTCGAGTATAACGCCTAAACAAATTTCGAAACCATTTAGATGGATTGCTCGTTCGTGGGTGTTAGACTCATTGCATAAAATTCCTCAAACACATTGTCAGCCAAGAGCTATAATATGTAAATTTACTGTACTCACCGGCGTTGGTCCTGAAGTTCTTCTTCCCTTGCACAAGCACCACTATTCTCTCATAAGGTCATTATTGTTGCATGCCAGTATCTGTAGTTTGTATTATTTTATTTAGTTTATACAAATTAAATGGAATAGACCAACTTCGATGAGTACAGGGATGTGGCATATTGAATTTAATGGGATGGGTCGGCTCAGTCGCCCATCCCGGCATTTGCTGTTTAAAGTGCGGTCTATCACTCAAACGGAAGCTGATGCGATGAGTCTGAATGTCAATAATGTGTATGATTTTTCTACGATTCTCAAATAAAATTACCTCCCATTTCTCCGTTTGTATAGCTTTGGGAAATTTCGAGCCGCACCGTTACAGTAGTTGTACCGGAAATACAGACAATCGTGAGTTAATGTGAACCATGTACATTCGAAAGGATGTCATTTCTATATTTCGCTATAAATAATGTTCGGGAATTGGGTTTCCAGAAATTTAGCCAATATATCAACGCTCAGTTTGTTTTTCTCTGATAAATTATATGTCAAATAATGTGTATGATTTTCTACGATTCTCAAATAGAGTTAACTCCCATTTGTTTTCGTTTAGATATCATTGAGGAATTTCTATCCGCACCATGACCATAGTTTTATGTGTCTTAGTGTTTCTCGGTAAACGCAATCAGACATTTGTTTACCATAAATGTCAGACTATGTTGTCGAGTCTCACTAACTTATATTTATTTTTTAATCAGTAAATAAATCGTATTCAAAAGTTTCTCTGTATACGTAATCTTACCCCTGTATTTTCATACACTCACATTATGCTGTCGAGTCTGACTGACTAAAATAAATACAACGCTCTTTATTATTATATCAGACTTCCTTAACGGTATTATAGAACCAGTTATATTCGAATTTTGTCCTCTTGCATTGCCCGATGTTTATAGAGCCTTCAGTGCCTGATATTTTAAGGAGTATAATATATACACTTTTTTCGGTTTCAAATACGGTCATTGGACATACAACATATGTCAGTGACCTTGATTATTGATGGAGGTAGTTGTTATAATGAAAATGTTTTGTTTATAGTCATACATTAGTACTGATTAGGTTGGTAGTCTTTATGGAAATGTTGGTAGTCATGCTTTACTAGTGATAGGGGTTGACTTTAACAAATTAATTTTAATTATTGGGACGGGTGGATGAAAAGTTATATCATTATTTTTTTCTCTCGTTGTTATGCCATTGTCATATTTTGACGCACAAAGATGAATCATTTATGTCCTTTTATATGATAAAACGTAATGACTGTGCACCTATTATTCCCAGGGGTGGGCTGAGTTTGGGTTTCCGGGATTTGACGAGATGTATTTCTTTAGGGACCCTTACTCAGTTAAACCCCCTTCCTTTTAAAACATATGCACCTATGATTCTCACGGGGTGGGCCGAGTTTGGGTTTTCGGGATTTGGCGAGATGCGTTTCTTTAGGGACCCTTGCTTCGTTAAGCTCCCTTTATAAAACTTGATCAAATTTGTAGTCTAATTTAGTATTTATTTTGAATGATCTCTCATATTATAACTATTTAAGTTTCGCCTCATTATGTGACCACGGCAAATCAAACTAGAAATAAACATACATTATTGGCAATCATTCATAGTCAACTTTCAATGAATCACATCTATTTGTAGTTCCGTTTTTTGTGTTACCTCCCTTTTCATTAGCCTGAGTATATCCTTGTTAGGGTCTATCAATTGTAGTCTAGAAAACGAGACCTGTTAGCTGTTTCTTCTTTGTTTCCCTTATTAGTATATTGAAACTATATTTCAGAATACGATATTCAAATTTATAAAGTATTGTAACTTATTCCGAGTGGTGACCTGGTAACAAGTTTCGACTTGGACTCATATCACGACTGGGTAATAGGTCATTATTTGGTTGCACTTTTAATCATAAGTTATTGTATATGTTGATCCATATTAGCACATGATATCTACACATCAATTATAATTAGTCTTAATTAAATATAGTTTATCACATATCAAGTTTTTGGGCTTATAACTGACTCCAAAGTTCCATAATTATGGAGTTCCATCGCTTAGCGCGTTAATGGTAACAATGAACCTCAATCTATTCTTGATTAACGGTCCTCCCATTAAAAAAGAAATAACACTGTAGTTTTGTTTATACCCCTTGAGTACGATTCGCTACACTATAAACGTTTTTATTATCCAACCCTTAACTAATACTATTTCCGATTGGGCAAAAGCCGCCACGTGATAATACGGGGGGGGGGAAATAATATTGAACTCCCGAATGTTATATTGGACTTCCAGGTGTGCAATATCACCTTTTTTATCGGGACTCTGTGCCGTCACCGATTAACTATTGCGGAATGAACCGGAGAAATAGTGATGCGCGCGCAACACGGGTAGATTTAGCAGGTGTTTCACTTCCGCATTGGGTTTTTTTTCTTCATTTCCGTGTTTACTGTTTCAAACCGAATGACGTCAGCGAGCAATGGACGTGCTCTTCTTCGCTCTCTATTTATGTTGAAAAATCGGCTTAATTTCAATGGATCTGCGGTATCCTTTCGACGAGAGTGCTGTATTCGTTGAACGTTAGATGTATTTTGCAGACAATTCGTGGACTGTACAGGAGATTCGACATTTTGGGTACGTGAACTTTGAAATCGCCTCGAATCGCGCCATGTTGTTGGTTTTGTTTTGAATTCTATGTACGCCCAAAATTTCGTCTGCTTGTGCGATAGCTTATGTTCGATGGTGTCCAGCAAGTCAGCCCAATCTTTCACCCAGGGAATGCAGGAAAGATTGGTCAGTCACTCACTATGCCGGTATACTTCTGAAAACAACTCAGGACTCAATTATGGATCAGCATAGCGCGGTAGATACCCAAAGTGACTGCTTTATTGTAATACAGTTTTACTGCTAGAACTGATTGACATAGTTAATTAATGCATAATGGATGGCCTGCTAACACAAGCTGATTTAGTTCTCAATGGAATTGAGGGATCTTACATGGATCAAGATCCGTATGAAGTCGGTATGCTATCTGAAGGGGAACTGGACGACAATAATGCAATACCCGACCACGACTCAAATAAACTAATAAACAAAACACAAACTATTAAATTACATGAATCATCGGTGGAGCTCCCCGAAAATGGTAGTCGTGATGTGAACTTGGATATCCAAAATCATTCAGCATACGACGCCTTTGCAGCACGTGTATATAACGGTTCATTCAATAAGGCGATCGCACCTTATCTGAGCAGAATGTTAAAGGATATTCACACATCAACCAAAGATGAATTCATTAGAAAAGCAGTTTTGTGTTGTGATGGCTCTGAACCGATTCTGGAATCAATTAGGCAAGCACTGTTCTCATCAACAAAACATCCGTGCATTCGCATCAGCCCTGATTCGATACTAAAACGTAGGACGAATTCGGCAAAGGGCACATCTACAACAAAGTTAGGAACAGACGTGTACAACATATTCCAGTGCTTATTAGATGGGAACACAATCCACTTAGAGGAAATGCTGAGTGCTCCCAAAAGTGTGAGGAAACCAAATGGGAAACACATCACAAATTCTATTACGACATCTGGGTCACAAAACGCGACCAACGTCTGTGATGTTCCTAACGACACTGATGTTATAACCGAAAGCACCCCGAATATCCCACAACCAACGATATCAGATATCTCAAGTGTGGTTTCCTTGCTGAAGCAAACCTGCGAACACATAGATAATGACTTGAAGACAACAATTCCAAAGATGAATGGTCGACTAGAATATCTAGAAATTACTATGTCTGACGTAATGAGAAGGATGCAAGAAGTAGAAGATGATACGAGAGTGACCCGACTAACTTGTGAACGAATTGAGAGTGACAAGTGCACTGGAATAGTCAAGCTTAAAAGTGACATCAAACAAATGCGTCAAGTTATTGACAATATGTTCGATTTCATGACCGACACTGTGACGAAAATAGCTTCACAAGAAGGCATATATAATTCTATGAAAGGACGGATGAAGACAGTGGAGAAAGCTGTGAAAACTGCTCACGAGCAACAGGAGCAATCACACAATGAAACCAAACGTGACCATAACAGTTACTGTGAACAACAATGTCGCGAAGCTTGGACAAGCGACCTGAATACCTTCTCTGCTCATATGTTCGGTGAATTGAACAAGTTCGCTTACAATGTTATACGAGCAATAAAATCGCCAGCTTACTTCCAGAATATGTCAATATCGTCGGACCCATCTATGGTCTTTTCACCTTCTTCACACCATGCACCATGTTCCAACACTAATGAAGATGCATATTCTGATTCCAAATCTAACCTATCTGGTGACATCTCTCCATCAGTTCATGAGACTGTTGACACTGTTATATTGGGCGCAAGTAACTGTGCTGGAATTGACCTTGAAAAACCCAATGTTAAAAACTATTCTGTGAGCGGAGCCAGTTACGGTGACATATCTGTTCTTTTGGAGTCAATAGCGAGAGATCCTGCAGTAGGGAATGCGCTGGGCAATGTGACCTCTGTCGTCATTCACCTCGGTACCAACGATATAACAAAACACAGGTATAATGTCACACCCGTTGTCTTGAACATTACAGAATCTGTTACTAAAATTAACACGCTGCTGCCAAATGCCAAGATTGTTCTATGCAGTGTGCCACAGAGAAAAGGAAATGATCATGATCCTGAAACTGATGACCACAACTCTGCAGTTTATGCTGTGAACGACGTTATCTCTTCCTTGTGTGATCGAAATGCAAATTTTGAATTTGTGGATACGTCTGAAGTTTTTGCATCCGCGAATGGAATCAGGGACGAGCTGTATAAGAGCAAAGCGAAAGACCGCAAAGGAATTCATTTCAATATGGCAGGCAGAAGTGCACTGAAGAGATTCTTCCTACAAGTAATTGGACCAGGGAATGTTACTACTGGAAGTACAGTCGACACAAGTCGTAACAACATGAACAACAACAACAACACTACCAATCTCGACCACATAAATACGAGTAGAACACCAACTCATAGTTCCTCGGTTCCAAACAACAGTCATGGAGAGAGACGACACAGAAACAACGGTCCGATAAAAACAAAACGCGTGTTTGTCGGTAATCTTCCAGCTGACACAACAAATGAAGACTTGGCGAATCACTTGGATCACTTCAGTGTTCGCTTCTCCATTGTAAGGATAATGAGAAGCCGAAATAACTCGAAATTCGTATCAGCAAGAATCAATGTGCATCGCGATGATGTGTCTGTGGTATTCGAGAACTATTTCTGGCATGGTAATGCATTCTGTCGATATTGGCTGTCTCAACAAAATTTCGAAAAGAATGACTCATATAGAAGACCACATTGGCACTCACATCGACATGATGACTACACGCATCACAGGCGATCTTCATACCACAGCAGAGACAGTGTTGATATAAATAGTATAAATGTGAGTGGTGGTTTTGCCGAACAAGAAGAATAACTCTAGATTATTAATCTACTTTAATTTAAGCTCATAGAAATCAATACATACAAGACATAATAATTTATTCAGATCAATATCATATTTATAACTCACTGTCATTATAAATAACAATAATTATTGTTAACAATGTCTTCCACAAGATGCTCTTTGAAAATAGGCACATGGAATGCCACAGGTATAATAGGGAGCAGTAGTTACCTCAGTCGGTTGTTATCGGACGAGTCGATAGACATTTTCGGAATTAGTGAACATTGGTTACCGGAACACAATGTCTCATTTCTTGAGGCTATCAGCAAACATTATTCGTATTTCGCTGTTTGCGATTTCTCACATCGAATACCTTTACAGCGTGGCAGGTACAAAGGTGGCGTCTCTCTTTTTTGGCACAAACGCTACGATAGCGTAATATCTACTGTAGAGTACAATGATGATCGAATAATTGGAATCCAAATCCAGCTCTCAGAACACAACTATCTTTATATTTTCCAAGTCTATCTGCCATCGACTAACTATTCGGTCGTATTTTACAAAGAATATCTTGAGAAAGTTTCTGATCTAATAATAGCCTATTCATCTTTAGGTAAAGTCATTTTTATTGGAGATTTCAACGGAAATCTTGAGAAAACAGACTCGCGTAACCGATGTTTTCGGGATATGCTGAATGCTCGTAGATATATGTCCGCCAACAACTCAATTCTTTGTGAAGATCGTCTCACAACGTTTGTCCCCGCGGACGGAACATGTGGGACTATCATTGATCATATATTAATACATAATGATGAATTCCACAGAGTCCGCCGAGTAGTAGTGCTTGATGATCACGGGGAAAACACTTCTAACCACAGGCCAATCCTTATGGAGATTACGTGTGATCGAGTAAATATAGATACTGAAACGCGGTGCCCGACATGGGACTGGCGAAACTTTCTGGCTAATAATAACATGCTGACATGCTACCATTCTAATCTAGAAGCAACTTTACCTGCTTGCAATGTGTCTGATACTGAAATGCTCGACATTGTTTACGATAGAACAGTGGCAGCAATTCAAACTGCAGCTGAATTCACAATCCCGAAAAAATCATTTAAGCCTTTTCTTAAACCATACTGGAATACTTCATTAAAACAATTACACAGAGAAATGCGCTCTTATCGCAGCACATGGTTATCAGAGGGAAGGCCTAGAGGGCACTCGCACCAAAGTTACTCGTTGTATAAAGAATCAAAGCGATTATTTCGAAAAGAATTACGCAAATGCAATTCGAAATTCATAGCCGACCAGAATAATAAATTAGACCAAGCTGCCGAAATGGATCAGGAACTATTTTTTAGAAAATTTAATTCGGTTAGATCTAAACGAAAAGAGACAAATAGCAGCATATTTGTGGTTGATGACATCACGCTTAGAACACGCAATGAAATAACTGATGCATGGGCAAATTATTATGAAACTATATATTACCCGCTTAGGTCCGATGAATTTGACAACTCTTTCTTTAACGACATTAATGAACTGGTGTCTGATCTCTTAAATGACCCCGACCGTGGGCCATACGATGACATAATGACATACCCTGTGTCCATGGAAGAACTGACAACGGTCTTAAAATCACTGAAAAGAGGCAAAGCTGCCGGCTCAGATTTATTATGTTACGAACACATCATATATGGTGGACATCACTTAATTATACACTTAGCAAAGCTACTCTCATATATGCTTCGTTTTTCACATATCCCCAAAAGAGCTAAATTAGGTGTGATTGTGTCGTTGTACAAGGGAGGGGGCAAATCGAAATCAAAGTTCGACAGTTACCGAGCCATCACCTTACTCCCAGTCATATACAAAATACTTGAAAGAATCGTTCTGAACCGCATGGAGAGAAACGCCCCTAACCTGATAACAACCCACCCTTTACAACACGGTTTTCAAAAAAAAATAAGCTGTCTTATGTCATCATACATAATTCAGGAAAGCATTTCGTATGCAGGGGAAAATAATTCACGTCTTTTCGCATGTTTTCTAGATGTACGCAAAGCCTTTGATACTGTCTGGATCAACGGCCTTCTATACAAGCTTTTTGAACGGGGCGCAAATTGTGGTCTTTTGCGTTTATTCAACCAATTCTTAACTGGCGTGAGCTGCAATTTACGTCACGAAAATCTTACATCACGTATAATATCTATTAGCCAGGGAACAAGGCAGGGAAGTACCCTCGCTCCGATTTTCTACGCCATCTACATAGACATTTTGCTCAGTGAGCTCGAACACTCGAACTTTGGTTTCAGGCTGCGAGATATCAACTGCTCGTCTCCCACACAGGCAGATGATATGACCCTCCTCTCGCTTTCATCATATGGCATACAAAAAATGTGTAATATATGTGGCAATTACAGTAAAAAATGGCGATTTATGTATAACCAACAGAAATGTCAGGTAATTATCTTCAATGAGAAATCTAAATACGCCTCTATCAATCGCACATGGATGCTAAATGGCATAGCAGTTAATAAAACGGATTCAGTCACGCACCTGGGCATACCATTACACAAAAGTGACTTTCCAAACACTCTTACAGAAAGTGTCAGCTCAAAAATTCGGTCGACATATCTTATGTTAAGCACTGCTGGTCTGTACGCAGGAGGCATAACACCTCAGAGTTCAATGGTAATATATAAATCAGTGGTACTTTCTCGTGGACTTTACGGTTCAGAATTTCTCTGTGGCTTATCAGCCTCAAACTTGATCAAGCTCGAAAGAGTTCACAGATTTTGCTTGAAGCGTATTCAGGGCCTACCTGCCCGATGCAGGACCGATGTCGTTACTGGCCTGCTAGGAACATATCCACTTCAAGTTAGTATTGATGCCAGAAAAATTTCACTCTTTGGAGCCCTTTGTCGACTAACGCCTGGAAAGGCTTGTAAAACAATCTTTGAAACTAGGCTGTTTGATTACGTTTACTCACAGAACCCGACAACAACTTTTATTGGCGAAGTATTTTCATTACTCGTGAAATACAACTTGACTGATGCAGTATATGAGTACATCAGGTCTGGTGTATTTCTCTCGAAAGAGTCGTGGAAGGCGCTAACGAGAAATAATATTCGAAACACAACCGAGTCAGATTGGAAAATTAGAACGGAAATTGACCCATCATTCAATCGGTTTCGGATTGTACATGACAACCTAAACATATCTGATCTTTGGCGACTCTGTCGAAAATTTTCACATAATAAACATTCCTATCTAACCACAGCTCTTGTGATCGATGCAACAACGTACTTAAACGAAGCACTAATCCAGTGTCCTAACTGCTATAAAATGTACCTTGATAAAGTACAGCACGTTCTCATTGAATGCAGTTCCCTGACATCACTACGGAATAATATGTTTTTTTTATATTATTGATCGTTATGGCGTAGAATGTTTTATCAAGATTGATGATCTTTCAATGGACGAAATGATCTTGCTTCATTTGACTCATATTACTGGTGATATGTGTACAGCAGTTGATGATATAGACGTCTTTCTGGACTTCATGGTAACGATTACTGCCAAATTATGGATGTGGTACAATGCACTCTTGCAGAGAAATATTTCCTAGTCCATTGAATATTACAAATCAGTCAGCCCATCATCATCATCATCATCATCATCGTCGTCACCACCATCGACATAATCATCGTCATCATCATCGCCGTCGTCCATGTCATCATCATAATCTTCATCGTCGTCATCGCCACCGTAATCATTGACGTCATCGTCATAATCTAATTTCCTCATCTTCAACATCATCTTCATCATCATGTACATCATCATCATCGTCATCATCATCATTATCATTATCATCATCATCATCAATATAGTCATCTTCTTCCTCGTGTTCAACATTAACATCGTCATCATCGATCAACGTCGTCGTTCTCAACATCATCCCAATCATCATCATCATCATCATCATCGTCAGTATATCCACCATTGTAGAAATGTAAATACGTCTTGCTTATCATATTTATTTGTGTTGTTTCTATAAAATTTAATAATGATATCTATTCATTATGTTGTGCATAACAATGTTATATTCTTCGTAAAATCTTCAATATCTGGAGGAAATAAAGATATAATAATATACACTTTTTTCGGTTTCAAATACGGTCATTGGACATACAACATATGTCAGTGACCTTGATTATTGATGGAGGTAGTTGTTATAATGAAAATGTTTTGTTTATAGTCATACATTAGTACTGATTAGGTTGGTAGTCTTTATGGAAATGTTGGTAGTCATGCTTTACTAGTGATAGGGGTTGACTTTAACAAATTAATTTTAATTATTGGGACGGGTGGATGAAAAGTTATATCATTATTTTTTTCTCTCGTTGTTATGCCATTGTCATATTTTGACGCACAAAGATGAATCATTTATGTCCTTTTATATGATAAAACGTAATGACTGTGCACCTATTATTCCCAGGGGTGGGCTGAGTTTGGGTTTCCGGGATTTGACGAGATGTATTTCTTTAGGGACCCTTACTCAGTTAAACCCCCTTCCCTTTAAAACATATGCACCTATGATTCTCACGGGGTGGGCCGAGTTTGGGTTTTCGGGATTTGGCGAGATGCGTTTCTTTAGGGACCCTTGCTTCGTTAAGCTCCCTTTATAAAACTTGATAAAATTTGTAGTCTAATTTAGTATTTATTTTGAATGATCTCTCATATTATAACTATTTAAGTTTCGCCTCATTATGTGACCACGGCAAATCAAACTAGAAATAAACATACATTATTGGCAATCATTCATAGTCAACTTTCAATATGAATCACATCTATTTTTAGTTCCGTTTTTTGTGTTACCTCCCTTTTCATTAGCCTGAGTATATCCTTGTTAGGGTCTATCAATTGTAGTCTAGAAAACGAGACCTGTTAGCTGTTTCTTCTTTGTTTCCCTTATTAGTATATTGAAACTATATTTCAGAATACGATATTCAAATTTATAAAGTATTGTAACTTATTCCGAGTGGTGACCTGGTAACAAGTTTCGACTTGGACTCATATCACGACTGGGTAATAGGTCATTATTTGGTTGCACTTTTAATCATAAGTTATTGTATATGTTGATCCATATTAGCACATGATATCTACACATCAATTATAATTAGTCTTAATTAAATATAGTTTATCACATATCAAGTTTTTGGGATAATAACTGACTCCAAAGTTCCATAATTATGGAGTTCCATCGCTTAGCGCGTTAATGGTAACAATGAACCTCAATCTATTCTTGATTAACGGTCCTCCCATTAAAAAAGAAATAACACTGTAGTTTTGTTTATACCCCTTGAGTACGATTCGCTACACTATAAACGTTTTTATTATCCAACCCTTAACTAATACTATTTCCGATTGGGCAAAAGCCGCCACGTGATAATACGGGGGGGGGGGAAATAATATTGAACTCCCGAATGTTATATTGGACTTCCAGGTGTGCAATATCACCTTTTTTATCGGGACTCTGTGCCGTCACCGATTAACTATTGCGGAATGAACCGGAGAAATAGTGATGCGCGCGCAACACGGGTGGATTTAGCAGGTGTTTCACTTCCGCATTGGGTTTTTTTTCTTCATTTCCGTGTTTACTGTTTCAAATCGTGCTTTCTGATGATCAAATACAGGCTTTTATAAAGAATTAAGTGCCGCCAATACCAAAAATAACCACATACGTTTTATTTCCAAAATTTGTATAAACATAGATGTATAATAAAAATGCCATTGTACAATGTTGTGTACAGTACGAGTTTTTATTGTAGTCGTCCAGGTTGTGGTGAAATATCATATTGGACTCGACACTGCGTGTCTCGTCCAATATGACTTTTCACCATAACATGGAGTCGTACAAGAAAAACACATACTGTACACAACATTGTATAATAACTTTATAATATTGAAATGGTCTATTATTGATCTCGAGTGGGGTTCAAGAAATAAATGAGCAGACGACAAACATATAATACACATGTAGGAGGATGTCAATTCATTTGTGGGACATGTTCATATAATAAGTTCAACAAACCGTTGGAGTGGGACGCCGCGTGACATGTACAACAGAACCTGTACAATTTGTAATAATAACCTGCTATGAGATGAAATGCGCATAAATGTCTCAAGAAAGAGCAATATATTCAAAAGGATAATCTAATCCTAATAGTTCAAAAGTTCGCATCTTGCTCACCTCGAAAAAGACATCGGTGTTGAAGAAACTGAGTCAATTTGTTAATAAACAAATGGTAGTTATCCCGACAAAACGACAGAGATGCAATGGCGCATCATACACGTTTCCCCAATCCAAGCACTTTAACTCTGGGGGGGGTGCTGGGATCAGACAGGTGGGATATCTGGTCCCTATTCGGGTGCACACTCACTGCTGTCTGGATTTCTGATTAATTCCAACATGAGGTGGAGATATATTAGGATAGGATAGGATAGGATATTTTATTTCAATATACACATATTAATGCATAATACATTTGACAAATATTATATTGTATATTTGATGGGGTGGCATAGTCAGACTAGACTATCTTACTGCCACCCCCTTAAAGAAGAAAAATGTTACGATAGGCGGTCAAGATTTCTTGTACAATGCACGGCTATATAATTATGTATCACACAATGGTTGCATTTAACTGAGTTATATACATGGAGGGTATACGTCTAGATAAATCGCTTATTGGTTACTCGATGGTTTGTCTCTTTCTTGTCAGTGGGATGTTCCTTGAAAGTCGAGTAGGAATGTGCTGAGTGAGGTTGACGATTGCGATATAGGGGAAGTCACTTATTCACGAGCTACCACACAGTCGGGACATCTTTGATTGTTGCATTTAATTGTTGCAGCATATTTTTTAATACAATCGGCATGTAAACGCCGTTTGAACGTGTGTCTGGATTGGTATGATGTAAATTCGTTATCTAAGTTGATCCATATAGTTGGAAAAGAATGGAATGGTAGTTTTTGGGACCAAGATGTTCTTGTTTTTTTTTAAATAGTGGGTGCTATTGCCGGGTGTCTGGTCCGGTTTTGCGTTTGGTAAACATGTCGGTGAATGATTCTATTAAGCGCATATGAAACCAATCATGCATGAAAACAGCCGCTTGTACTTTGTGGATGTCGTAGATTTTGAGTATATTTTCTTTTTTAAAGAGAGGTTCTGTGTGGCTTCTATATTTCTTATTACATAAAACTCGTATCGCGCGTTTTTGAAGCATGAATTTTTTTTTGACCGATGGGACGTGTCCCCATATTTGAACACCGTAGACGAGATGGCTTGTATTAGAGCATAATATAATGTTTTAAGTGCGCTACCAGGAAAGAAGTGTTTAACTTTATTGATGTGGTATATGGCATTCACCATTTTAGAACAAACAGAGGACACATGTTTTTTGAAAGTCAGGTTTTCATCTATATGGATTCCTAAGAATTTTGTGGAGGATTCGTGCTCAAGATTTCCTATCTTGTTTAGTTCCTTATTATTTAAGTAAACCTTTATAAAGTTCCATTTGTCATCATTGTTCTCTGGGTGTATTAGCATATAGTTGCTTTTTTTAGTATTGATCACTAACTTATTGCTACAGCACCAAGAAAATATGTTGCGTAACTCATTATTCACATAACTTTCTACAAGGATGCCATTTTTTCCACCAGTTACTAGAGTCGTATCGTCCGCGTATGACAAGATATCCATGGTTGTCGAATTTGACATATCGTTAACGTAAATTAAGAAAATTATCGGTCCCAGAATTTATTCCTGGGGCACTCCGCACGTCACTTCCGTTAATTTAGATTTAATACCATTGAGGTCAACATATTGCCTTCTATTTTGCAGATAGCTCTGAAACCATGAGTATGCTGTGCCTCGTATACCATAGTGATCTAGTTTATGGAGTAAAATATCGTGATTTATTGTGTCAAATGCTTTTGAGAGGTCGAGAAATAGAGCTAAAGTGGAATCTCTTGTCATTTTGTCATTATTTGAGACAACTTGATCGAGGAGGTGTAATACAGGATGGAAGGTTGAATGATTAGGACGGAAGCCGTATTGGTGTTTACAGAGTATGTTTTGTTCATTTAAGAAGTCTAATAATCGTTTATGCATTATTTTTTCGAGAAGTTTAGAGATAGCTGGAAGAATGCTGATAGGTCTGTAGTTGGAAATTTCATGGGTGGTATTATTTTTTGGGATCGGGACTACTTTAGAAATTTTCATTTTGTTAGGGACTATTCATGCTCTAAGGACAAGTTAAAAATATGCAATAATGCTGGGGCTATCTCCTCAATTGTTTCCTTGATAAGTTTAGCTGATATACCATTGAAATCCCTTGATAATTTCCCAGTCATAGAGAAACATGTGAGGATGATCTCCTGTATAGAGGTCGGAATTATTTTGAAATTGATGTCGTCTGGTTTGCGGTTATGGAGAAAATCTGTAAAATGAGAGTCATTTTCATGTTCATTGAGTTGGCTAGTTTCCCGCCCAATTTTTGAGAAAAAGTCATTAAACTTTTCCGATATGAGTTTGGAATTTTCAAGTTCTATTCCGTTTTCAGTAAAGGTCTTGGGGTTATTATTTGTGTTTCCATTTATCTTCAATGCACCCTTAAGTATTTCCCATGTTTTCTTTAAGTTATTTTTATTTACTTCTAGAATATTTGTATAGTATATATTTTTACTCCTTCTGATTAGTTTATTATATAAGGTACGATAGCTCAAATATTTATTTACGTTCGTTTCCGTGGGTTTATTCAATTTGTGTAAATATAGCTGGTTCTTAACAATACTTGACTTAATCAATCCAGCTGTCATCCAAGGATTGCGTTTTATGAATATTTTGTGTATATGTCGACTTTTGATGGGGAAAGCTAGTTCATATGCATTCATATAGATATCTAAGAAGATTTCATATGCTTGGTCGACACTTCTACAAGATGTGACGGAGTCAAAGGTACAAGATTTAAAAAGATTTTTGAATCTAATTATTTTATCAGGACTAAAACTTCTTTGATTAGTGACAGCTTCGTTATTATTGGTGCTGTTTTGTCTCTTTTGGTTAGATTCTGAATAAAATATGCCGAAATGATCGGAAACATCGCATGTGATTATGCCAGATTTACATTCGCCTTGTAGGTTATTGGTATATATAGTATCGATGAGATTTGCTGAATGATCAGTCATTCGAGTAGGCTTAGTTATCCTTGGCACGAATCCTCTTGTGAAAATGTTATTTATGAAATCGTTCGTTTTTGTATGCGAGTTGAAATTGAGTAGGTCAATATTAAAGTCTCCTGATATATATGATTTGTGGTTATTAAGTTTTTCTAGAATATCGTCGAATTTTTTCAAAAATTGATCAATGTTGGCCTTTGGTGCGGTATTTGGTCTGTAAACGCAGCCGATTATCCGAGAGTCATTTTTTCCTGGGTTAATTTCCACGAAAATTGTTTCTATTACGTGTGGAATAAATTCACTAAGGTCGGGTCGATTTTTATAGTGAATGGAATCTTTTATGTAAAGGCATACACCACCTCTACCATCATCGTCATCAGCCCTACACTTGAATTCCATAGGGTGATATCCCGGTATTTGGAAGTGCGATGCTTGTCGTATTTTAAATGTTTCAGTTAAAGCAATAACGTCGAATGAATTATTATTCGACTTTAAGTCGCATAGGAGATTACACATAGAATCGAAATTTGCATTGATGCTTTGACAGTTGAGGCTGAATATTGAAAATTTTGGTTTTGTATTTATTGGTCTATAGTGTGTGATGGTGAAATGTATCCACATTCATTGCAGGTATTAATAGCGGAATTTAAATAATCGTCATTTTCCTGTTCCGCTTCGTTCCATTTCATTGTAAAGTTATATTCATCAGAATCCCGAACCTCACTCAAATTTACGTTATGTGTAGCCATGAGTACGACATATAATGGAATGAATGAAATGTATGCCCTCCACTTCAGAATGAATTAAAGATGCAAGTATTTACGTTATGTGTAGCCATGAGTACGACATATAATGGAATGAATGAAATGTATGCCCTCCACTTCAGAATGAATTAAATATGTATAGTCCGTGCATTGTTACTAAAGCTAACCGTAATATGAAGTACATATTATTTTAATGATGTGTTGTATTCGGCGGGTATATGTTTCTGGTAAGTCCTCGTGTACGAATCAATCGACGGTCAATTAACATTTCAAATTCCGCTTGTTATTTTCTCATGAAAGTATTGCCAAAAAAGTGCATATTTGTGACTTGACGTGTAGGCTATCTAATTGACCCGCAACGAGGACTTACGTCATAGTATAAATAGATAACTCCATAATATACATGTAGGTATATAGACCTATATGGCTAAATGTACGAGCGTGGGCCAATATGTTGAAAATACATGAACAAGAATCTATATTAATAAAACAAGAAGATTTATAAATGAATGTATGTACATGTATGGTACACCGACTTCTGATTATATTTGACAAAGGATAATTTGTTTTCAAAAGAAATCTAAATTCATGAATTAATTCGTCTTAAAATAGAGTTGACTTAATTGTGCTCGGAATGTTTCGGACCTGACTGTACTGTCACAACATGACCTAATTCAATAATAATAAATGTCAAGGTCAGTTTGATCACATCGGATTCGTGAAATATCGGAGTCGTCTCGTGTGCAAGAAACTTGAAAACATCACATTTGAGCTATTCTTATTTCTTATAAAAGTTATTCGGAGTTACATTCATTCAAACGGTTTGTGTAAATGTCAGGCAATTGTTGCACAAACAGTTTTATGGTGTCTTCGATTTTATTTAAATGGATTCGACTAAAACACCTGGTGGTTACAATAATGCCTCTAGTGCAGGCAATTAACCCATTGACTCAGTATTCTGTAGGCTGGCAAACATCATTCCCGAAGGTGGTACACGGATTTGGTCATGTCTCTTTAGGATCAAATGCAGGGAATATGTAGGCTACCATTATGTGAGTGTAAGTATTAATAATTACTAAATATACCTGTATAGCCTGTCAGAAATTGTGTATGTTTACAAACCTGTGTACATGAATGCATATCTTCTGCTTTGACATTTTGTCATATCAAAATCAAAATCATCTATAGTGTATACAAAAATACAACAAAGTCATGATGAAAGATAAGTATACTTACTGGTATCATGATTCCAGTAAGTACAAGGGTGTATGCAAATACATGTACATGTATTGTACGCCTGCATGTATGTAATCATGTATATATGATGATCCTTTTGTACATTTAGGGTTGAAGATGAGCATGCGATTTATGCAAATTGTGTCCATGTTAAAGCAGCATTATAAAAAATAAGTTTGGCATGGTGGGTTGAATGTTATTCCAGTAAAGTGATGCATAAATTTTGGTGACCCATCATGGGATTTGTAATTGTATGCATGTATTTGTTGATCAATTCACATATTTAAGGGTAATTAAGGTGGCATAATTATACCCTTCATGTAACAGTTTTCTATAATCTAAGCAATGTGTTCAGTTCCGGTAATACTAAAAAACATTGGTGACCCATCATGGGATTTGTGTATACATGTATGCATATGTTAATTTATTCATACATCCAAAGTTAAATCATACATCCAAAGTTAAATCATACATCCAGGGTTAAATCGGCACATGTCATTTATGAGACATTTTCATAAATAAAGCACCATCCTAACAACGAGTCTGTATATAAAAAATATTTGGTGAAACATCATTCGAATCTGTATACATGTACATTTGTGTATCCCTAATAATTTGTATATACATGGTCTAGTTCTAGTATTAAAGGCGGCATATGCCATTTTGGCTTTTTTGACAATTCATGAGACATTATCATGGGAATTGTAGACATACAATAGTTGAATGTATGTATTATTACCACTCACATATGAAGTTATAAACAAACTGGAACCAGGGATCAGCAGACTAATGGTGATTAAGATAATAGAGCAAGGCTCCCCGGATTCCCCAGTAATATTTCTGTGTTCCCTTTCGGTTAAAGTGGACACCATCACTGAGGAAATGTCTCACCGCCCGCTCTAACCTAGTCTGGTTCCATAACAGACACCCAGCCCGATCCTCCAAGTAGACCCCGAGCATACGGTTTGTGAGATCTATTCTATCATTCAGAGCCTCCAAAGTCAGCCCAGGGGATTTAAATCTTGTAGAAAGCTCTGTTCTTTTGAATAATCGGTTAACAAATACTGCGGACACCCCAAAATGCTCCTGCAGCTCTGACACATAAGACTCTATATTGCTTGAAACTACCTCTGGGCCTTTTGAGCATAAATCAATTGCCCCAACTTGAAGCACCACCAAGTCTGGTCGAAACCGCTGCAGAGTTTTTTGCACCGCGGAATCTGCCCGGAGTTTATTTACCGTGGCCCCAGAACGACCCACCAATCGAACGCACACCTGCCTCGTTCTGATTTTCCCTGCCGCACGCTGTCTGTGGCTTTTAAGATTAAACTCTCTGGCAAAATTATGCCATAGAGGAAATTTCCGACACCCTGTACCCCCATATAGATGCGCCCCAAAACGTGTTACGAACGAATGCCCTAAAACGAGAAGGCGAACCATCGCGTGACTGGCAGCAAAAAATATAAAAACTACGAGCAAAGTAAACAGACTTATATATGAATTCGGAGCTAACAAAAAGGCCGTGACCTTGTACTTTCCATATTAAGCCGCTTCCGAAATATAGGTCCGTTATCACTGGCCCAAGGGCCTTCATTTAATGATTGAATAGTACATGGATAACCTCAACAAGAATTGAGAAGAAAGTAAAACCCAGTACTGTTGAGAATTTGTATTCGTGATTAGGGAAATTAACATTCATGTATCACTGAGCGCACTTTAGTTTAGTGAAAGCGCTTGCCCGTGTTAATGGCGTATGATCTTGCATCGGTTCTATTTTTAGTTATATAAACACTGGGGTGCACATGTTCAATTACGGATCAGTGTGGCATGACTCTGAGGGATAAATGTGTCGCTGTGCAACTCTGTTATGTACATTTGTTCCTGTCAAGTAATTGTTACATACATGTTCTAGATTAACACAATTCATGAGACATGTTCTAGGATTAACACAAGTCATGCGACATTATATCTAAACACTGGTCATTAAGTATAATAATTTGGTACATGTATCGGTATCAATTCATCCGTACATTCTAAGTTAAGCGGCACATCTCATATTATGGGACATTTTTCTATAGTAAAGCACCATCCAGACTAAGTCTGGTATACAGGGTGTGTTGTGTACTATTCGAGTAATATGAAATATTTGGTGACCCATCATGGGATTTGTATACATGTATTTGTAGATTCATTTGTGCATACATGTATATTTAGGGTAATAAGGCAGTGTATACCATTCATCGTGATTAATTAGTGTACGTTGGTACGCCAATATAGAAAATTCTAGATATCTCGTGCATGTGTAATCAAGGAACACATATGTATAATAAAGCTTCCCATAGTCGTGCATACGTTTTAAATATTCTGGATCTAATTAGTTTAGACAAAGAATTGTCTGTTTTCAAAATTTCAAAAGTAATCTGAATAAATTCATATTAAAGAAAAAACAAACACATGACACATGGCATCCATAAAACGTTTTTTCTATTTTAACCAGAAATATGAAATATCTGGAATTATGCTCTGTGTGTGATTCCAGTATTGAATACATGCATTTTTTCATCTATCGTTCTTACAGCCAGGTTTAAAGCAGCACATGACATTCAGTTGACAATTTTATATTACAATATTACAACACACCATCTTAAGAAATGTGTGGTGTGGTTCGCTTTGTGAGATTTCAATAATTAAAACATATGTTTTGGATTAGAGCGATGCGTGCCATGGTTAAAGCGGTATATGACATCCATGAGACAATTTTATATGATATAGTAACACACTTTATTGTGAAACATCTGGCATGATGCGCTTTGTAAAATTCCAATATTAAATGTATTGATTCATTTAAGCATCCAGAATTAAAGTGGAACATGACATCCATGTGACAATTTTATATAATATAATAATAACGCGCCTTCTTAAGAAACATCTGGCATGTTGCGCTTTGCAAGATTCGAATATGATATCCATGAGACAATTTTGTATAATACAAACACGTGGCGTTTAAAAAAAAAACATCTGGCATGATGCACTTTGTATGATCCGGATAATACATAACTGTTAATTCATTTGTGCATCCATGATTAAAGCGAAGCCTTCTTTTCATGAAACTGTTTTTTCCTATTTTAATGCAAACAAAAAACAAGCAAACAAACAAACAAAAATAAATAAATCTTAAGCATCTGGAATGGTGATCATCATTCGTTCTTCCGCCAGGGTTTAAGCGGCAAATGAAATCAATGAGACAATTTTAAGCAATATCGCGCTGTCTTAAGAAACGTCTGGCATGATTCACTTTGTAGGATTCCAATAATACAAATTGTTGATTAATTTGTCCATCCAAAATTAAAGCGACACATGTCATTCATGAAAATTTTTGTATTTCAGCGCAAATTCTTAAAATGTCTGGCATGATGCTCTATTTGATCGAGTATTATTTATATACAATCTGCTTGTATCATTCATTCTTATAGCCAGGGTTAAAGTGGCACTTGACATTCAGGAGATAATTTTATATAATAGCGCGCTGTCTTAAGCAATGTCTGGCATGATTCGCTTTGTAGGATTCCAATAATACAAATTTGTTGATTAATTTGTCCATCCAAAATTAAAGCGACGCATGTCATTCATGAAAATTTTTGTATTTCAGCGCAAATTCTTAAAATGTCTGGCATGATGCTGTATTTGATCGAGTATTATTTATATACAATCTGCTTTTATCATTCATTCTTATAGTCAGGGTTAAAGTGGCACATGACATTCATGAGAGAATTTTATATAATAGCGCGCTGTCTTAAGCAATGTCTGGCATGATTCGCTTTGTAGGAATCCAATAATACATATGTGTTGATTAATTTATGAGTCCAGGTTTAAGGCGACGTGTGCCATTCATGATTTTTTTTGTATTTCAGCGCAGATTTTTAAAATGTCTGGCATGATGCGCTTTGTAATCTTGAGTCAATAATACAAACATTTGTTCATCCATCATTGAATTGATATGTAATGTATATGTCAATTCAATTTTACAACTTGTAGGTCAATGTAGGATTAAAGCAGCTATTACCATTCATTAGGCTTTTTTCTATAATAAACGTAACATTAGGATAATAGTGGAAGACAAATTAGGCAATGCACTGTGTATGATTCTAGCAGTATAATAATTTGGTGACCCATGTCGGATTTATATGTGTGCATGTACCAGTATGTGTTTATTCTTATTCAATCGTACATTTAAAGTTAAAGTGATAAAGTACATGTAATTCATGGGTCATTTTTCGATAACAATGCAGATATTATTCAAATAGTACAATGCTTTGTTGATCCATCATGTGATTTGTGTACGCGTATACAGTATGTCGATGAATTAGTGCAAGCAGGATATAAGTGGCCTTTACCATTCATGAGACATTTTTCTCATTTGGTCACCCATCATAGGATTTATATATACGTATGTGTATGTGTTGGTTCATTAATGCATGTACAACAAGGGTTTAAATGGTACATGCCATTCATGAGACATTTTTCTGTTTGATTCTGTTTGAATGCGAATATTTATTTGTACATCCGGGTTAAAGTGGCACATCCCATCTATAATCTTAAAAAGCTTGAATAATTTATGGACATGCTATATATTTTGCAAAATTTCGGAGACAATTGGAAACTTTTGTACTGGATAGCAAATTTAAGGGGCATGTCATAATCATAGACAATTTTCTGCTTGATTCTGTTTGAATGCGAATATTTATTTGTACATCCGTGTTAACGTGGCACATCCCATCTATAATTTGAAAAAGCTCGAATAATTTATGGACATACTATATATTTTGCAAAAGTTCGGAGACAATTGGAAACTGGATAACAAATTTAAGGGGCATGTCATAATCATAGACAATTTTACATAGTTAAAATATTCAGTGGTAAAATAAGTTATTTGAGTGGCGTGACATACAGCACATGCATTTATAGCTTATGGAAAGTGTTAAAGGGACATTGGTGGACTGATCGAGCATATCATAGAGATGGACATACCGGTAGTAAATACATGTAGTTATGTTTTGGCATATGACATTTAAAGTACAGGTGTCACAGACATTGAACAGATATCAGAAATTAAGTGACATATTGTACATGTATATAACTGGTTTTGTCAGGTTAGTTTCATGATGTGTTATAATAACCTGAGTTTAACTGTTTTGAACAGAGATGGATGATTTACATGTAATCTGACTAATCTCCTATGTTGAGTTTAACTGTTTGAAACATGAAACCATGTTTTGTTTTGTTTTGGTCAGCGTTATAATTAAAGGAATATGTCAAACAGGCACATTGAAATATCATATCGTGTTTACTTTGAGACTTCTATACTGAATG
Source organism: Siphonodentalium dalli (assembly GCA_032622095.1). Lineage (NCBI taxonomy): Eukaryota > Metazoa > Mollusca > Scaphopoda > Gadilida > Siphonodentaliidae > Siphonodentalium > Siphonodentalium dalli. The sequence goes on along the minus strand of CP136061.1, from coordinate 82,738,888 downwards.
TAGTATTAAATAGTAGCCTAGACTACTTGGACTGAATATATGTGCAATAATGCAAATATTGAAATGTAGAAATTTATATGTCACTTAATTTCGAGATTTGTTTGATGCTTTTTGATTTGTCGGTATATTTCACATAAATTTTCCCACCGACAGACCAGGAATCTTCCACAGTTGAGGATTCCTTTGCATTTTTTAGGAGGGAACTGTTTATGTCTGTTAGGTCTTCCTTAATCACAATTCCCTATCCCTTCAACAATTTTCTATCTCGGATGACATCATTCTTCGCTCGCCTAGAAATGAATTGGCATATAACACTTCTTGGGTACTTTTGGGTACAATATAGAAAATTCTAGATATCTCGTGCATGTGTAATCAAGGAACACATATGTATAATAAAGCTTCCCATAGTCGTGCATAAGTTTTAAATATTCTGGATCTAATTAGTTTAGACAAAGAATTGTCTGTTTTCAAAATTTCAAAAGTAATCTGAATAAATTCACATTAAAGAAAAAACAAACACATGAAACATGGCATCCATAAAACGTTTTTTCTATTTTAACGAGAAATATGAAATATCTGGAATTATGCTCTGTGTGTGATTCCAGTATTGAATACATGCATTTTTTCATCATTCGTTCTTACAGCCAGGTTTAAAGCAGCACATGACATTCAGTTGACAATTTTATATTACAATATTACAACACACCATCTTAAGAAATGTGTGGTGTGGTTCGCTTTGTGAGATTTCAATAATTAAAACATATGTTTTGGATTAGAGCGATGCGTGCCATGGTTAAAGCGGTATATGACATCCATGAGACAATTTTATATGATATAGTAACGCACTTTATTGTGAAACATCTGGCATGATGCGCTTTGTAAAATTCCAATATTAAATGTATTGATTCATTTAAGCATCCATAATTAAAGTGGAACATGACATCCATGTGACAATTTTATATAATATAATAATAACGCGCCTTCTTAAGAAACATCTGGCATGTTGCGCTTTGCAAGATTCGAATATGATATCCATGAGACAATTTTGTATAATACAAACACGTGGCGTTTTAAAAAAAAACATCTGGCATGATGCACTATGTATGATCCGGATAATACATAACTGTTAATTCATTTGTGCATCCATGATTAAAGCGAAGCCTTCTTTTCATGAAACTGTTTTTTCCTATTTTAATGCAAACAAAAAACAAGCAAACAAACAAACAAAAATAAATAAATCTTAAGCATCTGGAATGGTGATCATCATTCGTTCTTCCGCCAGGGTTTAAGCAGCAAATGAAATCAATGAGACAATTTTAAGCAATATCGCGCTGTCTTAAGAAACGTCTGGCATGATTCACTTTGTAGGATTCCAATAATACAAATTTGTTGATTAATTTGTCCATCCAAAATTAAAGCGACGCATGTCATTCATGAAAATTTTTGTATTTCAGCGCAAATTCTTAAAATGTCTGGCATGATGCTGTATTTGATCGAGTATTATTTATATACAATCTGCTTTTATCATTCATTCTTATAGTCAGGGTTAAAGTGGCACATGACATTCATGAGAGAATTTTATATAATAGCGCGCTGTCTTAAGCAATGTCTGGCATGATTCGCTTTGTAGGAATCCAATAATACATATGTGTTAATTAATTTATGAGTCCAGGTTTAAGGCGACGTGTGCCATTCAAGATTTTTTTTGTATTTCAGTGCAGATTTTTAAAATGTCTGGCATGATGCGCTTTGTAATCTTGAGTCAATAATACAAACATTTGTTCATCCATCATTGAATTGATATGTAATGTATATGTCAATTCAATTTTACAACTTGTAGGTCAATGTAGGATTAAAGCAGCTATTACCATTCATTAGGCTTTTTTCTATAATAAACGTAACATTAGGATAATAGTGGAAGACAAATTAGGCAATGCACTGTGTATGATTCTAGCAGTATAATAATTTGGTGACCCATGTCGGATTTATATGTGTGCATGTACCAGTATGTGTTTATTCTTATTCAATCGTACATTTAAAGTTAAAGTGATAAAGTACATGTAATTCATGGGTCATTTTTCGATAACAATGCAGATATTATTCAAATAGTACAATACTTTGTTGATCCATCATGTGATTTGTGTACGCGTATACAGTATGTCGATGAATTAGTGCAAGCAGGATATAAGTGGCCTTTACCATTCATGAGACATTTTTCTCATTTGGTCACCCATCATAGGATTTATATATACGTATGTGTATGTGTTGGTTCATTAATGCATGTACAACAAGGGTTTAAATGGTACATGCCATTCATGAGACATTTTTCTGTTTGATTCTGTTTGAATGCGAATATTTATTTGTACATCCGGGTTAAAGTGGCACATCCCATCTATAATCTGAAAAAGCTTGAATAATTTATGGACATGCTATATATTTTGCAAAATTTCGGAGACAATTGGAAACTTTTGTACTGGATAGCAAATTTAAGGGGCATGTCATAATCATAGACAATTTTCTGCTTGATTCTGTTTGAATGCGAATATTTATTTGTACATCCGTGTTAACGTGGCACATCCCATCTATAATTTGAAAAAGCTCGAATAATTTATGGACATACTATATATTTTGCAAAAGTTCGGAGACAATTGGAAACTGGATAACAAATTTAAGGGGCATGTCATAATCATAGACAATTTTACATAGTTAAAATATTCAGTGGTAAAATAAGTTATTTGAGTGGCGTGACATACAGCACATGCATTTATAGCTTATGGAAAGTGTTAAAGGGACATTGGTGGACTGATCGAGCATATCATAGAGATGGACATACCGGTAGTAAATACATGTAGTTATGTTTTGGCATATGACATTTAAAGTACAGGTGTCACAGACATTGAACAGATATCAGAAATTAAGTGACATATTGTACATGTATATAACTGGTTTTGTCAGGTTAGTTTCATGATGTGTTATAATAACCTGAGTTTAACTGTTTTGAACAGAGATGGATGATTTACATGTAATCTGACTAATCTCCTATGTTGAGTTTAACTGTTTGAAACATGAAACCATGTTTTGTTTTGTTTTGGTCAGCGTTATAATTAAAGGAATATGTCAAACAGGCACATTGAAATATCATATCGTGTTTACTTTGAGACTTCTATACTGAATGTAGTATTAAATAGTAGCCTAGACTACTTGGACTGAATATATGTGCAATAATGCAAATATTGAAATGTAGAAATTTATATGTCACTTAATTTCGAGATTTGTTTGATGCTTTTTGATTTGTCGGTATATTTCACATAAATTTTCCCACCGACAGACCAGGAATCTTCCACAGTTGAGGATTCCTTTGCATTTTTTAGGAGGGAACTGTTTATGTCTGTTAGGTCTTCCTTAATCACAATTCCCTATCCCTTCAACAATTTTCTTTCTCGGATGACATCATTCTTCGCTCGCCTAGAAATGAATTGGCATATAACACTTCTTGGGTACTTTTGACTTTCAGAAAATTTACCAATTCTGTGCGCAATGCTGATGTCGCGCTGTTCGATTGGAAGATGGAGTCTGTCCTGCATAATCTTTACAAGTTTTTTCTCGCACTGGTCAATTGTTTCAGAGGCACTGTCGTCGCTCACTCCAAACCCACGAATACTGTCTTTTCTTGTTTGCTGCTCCAGTCTGTTTTTTTTCTTCTTGCAACTCTTTCATTTCATCTTTTAGTTGTCTGACTTCATTCTTCCTGTCCTGGACCTCGCTTGTTAGTTGAGACATCTTGCTATCCATTTGGTCCATCCTGGTTTCTGTGTCGAAGACCTTGCTGTCACAGACATCCTTCACTTCCTCAAGTTTTTTGTCGAACTCTCCCCTCAGGTTTGTTATGATCCTGTTTAAACTGTCTGTTGTAACAAGGGGCTCAATACTCTTCTCGGGGTCAGATTTTGTGACCAAATTGTCCAATTTGGCATTTATTTCAGCAAGCACTTTGCCTATAGAAGTGTCAGAGCTGTCAGATTTCACAAATTATATCTTTTGTTGTCCAGTGTCTGACGATTTGAATTTCTTTGGTGGTGCAAATTTGCTTTTATCTTTCCCTTTATCGTTAACGATACTGTCATCGCCACTGGCGCTCGATGTGGAACTCGCTGGTGGTCGTTTATCTGGCATTGTGTTTACAGTTAGGTCATAAACAATACCTCGAAGTTAGGGAACGCGTTTTTCAGAGTGTTATTTTATGAATGACGAATAATTTGTTGGCATGGAATGTCAATATTGATATACATGATGTTGGTAACAGCTCATTCGGTGTGTATTTGAAGCAGATCGGCCAGTTATTATGGAGTTAACATCAAAATTATTTCCCGCCGAAAAAACACCCGTGTTGTTTAGGCCGCCATTACGTCACTATATTATAGAAATACTCGAAAGATTTGACTATTACCTGTTGTTGTCGTGGTTATTGTTGCTGTAATTGTAGTAGTAACAGTTGTTGTGGTTGTTATAGTAACAGCAGTAGTGGTCATCGTAGTTGTGCTGGTTGTACTAGTAGTTGTCGTGGTTCTCGTAGTAGTTGTGGTAGTTGTCGTGGTCGCTGCAATTGCCGTAGTAGTTGCCGTGGTTGCCGTAGTCGTCGTGGCCGTTGTAGTAGTTGTCGTAGTAGTTGCTGTGGTTTTCACAGTAGTTTCGGTGGTTGTTGCAGTAGTTGTCGTAGTAGTTGTGTCGGTTGTCGTGGTTGCTGTAATTGTCGTAATATTTGCCGTGATTGTAGTAGTAGTTGCTGTAGTGGTTGTCGTAGTAGTTGTCGTGGTTGCTGTTGTTGTAGTCGTCGCAGTAGTTGTCATGGTTTATATAGTTATCATAGTTGTTACAGCGGTTGCTGTAGTTGTAGTAGTAGTTGTTGTAGTTGTTGTAGTAGTTTCTGTGGTTGATTTAGTTGCTGTAGTAGTCGTTGTCGTTGTTGTAGTTGTCATAGCAGTGGTTGCGGTTGCTGTATTTGTAGCAGTAGTTGTGGTTGCTGTAGTTGTCATAGTAGTTGTTGTGGTTGCTATCGGTATCGTAGTATTTGTCATTGTTGTTGTAGTTATTGTAGTAATTGTCGTGTTTACTGTAGTTGTCGTAGTAGTTTTTGTTGTTGCTGTAGTCGTCACAGTTGTCGTGGTTGCTATAGTTAACATAGTAGTTGTCGTAGTTGCTGTAGTTGTTGTAGTTGTTGTTTTTGCTACATTTATCGTAGTAGTTGTCGTGGTTGTCTCTGTAGTTGTCGTAGTAGTTGTCGTGGTTGATATAGTTGTCGTAGAAGTTGCCATTGTTGTCGTAGTAGTTGTCTTTGTTGTTGTACTTGTCGCAGTAGTTGCCGTGGAGGTTGTCGTGGTGGTTGTCGTGGTGGCTGTCGTGGTGGTTGTTGTAGTTGTCGTGGTTGTTATTGTTGTTGTAGTTGTCGTAGCAGTTGTTGCATTAATTGTCATGGTTGTTGTTGTTCTTGTAATTGTCGTAGTAGTTGTCTTGGTTGTCGTAGTAGTTGTCGTGGTTGTTGTTGTAGTTGCCGTGGTAGTCATAGCAGTAGTTGTCGTGGTTGTTGTAATTGTCGTTGTCGTTGTTGCAGTAATTGTCGTGGTTGTTGTCGTAGTTGTCGTTGTTGTAGTTGTCGTAGTAGTTATTGCAGTAGTTGTCTTGGTTGTTGTTGTAGTTGTCGTAGTAGTTGCCTTGGCTGCCGTAGTAGTTTTCGTAGTAGTTGCCGTGGTTGTTGTTGTAGTTGCTGTAGTAGTTATTGCAGTAGTTGTCGTAGTGGTTGTCACGGCTGCTACAGTTGTCGTAGTAGTTGTCTTGGCCGACGTAGTAGTTTTCGTAGTAGTTGCCGTGGTTGCTGTTGCAGTTGCTGTAGTGGTTATTGCAGTAGTTGTTGTAGTGGTTGTCACGGCTGCTACAGTTGCCGTAGTAGTTGTCGTGGTTGTTGTACTTGTCGCAGTAGTTGTCGTGGTGGTTGTCGTAGTTGTTGCCGAAGCGGTTGTTGTAGTTGTCGTGGTTGTGGTTGATGTTGTAGTTGTCGTTGTTGTTGCAGTACTTATCGTGGTTGTTGTTGTAGTTGCGTAGTAGTTGTTGCAGTAGTTATTGCAGTAGTTGTCGTGGTTGCTGTAGTTGTCGTAGTATTTTTCTCGGTTGCCATAGTAGCTATCGTAGTTGTTGTTGTATTTATCGTAGTAGCTATTGCAGTAGTTATCGTGGTTGTTGTAGTTGTCGTTGTTGTAGTAGTTGTCGTGGTTGTTGTTGTAGTAGTTGTCGTGGTTGCTGGTGTAGTAGCTGTCGTTGTTGTAGTAGTTGTGGTTGTGGTTGTTGCAATAGTTGTCGTGATTGTCGTAGTTGCCGTAGCAGTTAGTGTAGTAGTTGTCGTAGTGATTGTCACCGTTGCTACAGCTGTCGCAGTAGTTGTCGTGGTGGTTGTCGTAGTTGTTGTCGTAGTGGTTGTTGTGGTTGTGGTGGTGGTTGTTGTTGTTGTTGTTGTAGTTGTCGCGGTTGTTGCAGTCGTTGTCGTGGTTGTTGTTGTGGTTGCTATATTTATCGTAGTACTTGTCATGGTTGCTGTAGTTATCGTAGTAGTTGTCATGATTGCTGTAGTTATCGTAGTAATTGTCGTAGTTACTGTAGTTGTAGTAGTTGTTGTTTTTGCTACATTTATCGTAGTAGTTGTCGTGGTTGTCTCTGTAGTTGTCGTAGTAGTTGTCGTGGTTGATATAGTTGTCGTAGCAGTTGTCGTGGTTGTGGTAGTAGTTGTCTTTGTTGTTGTAATTGTCGCAGTAGTTGTCGTGGTGGTTGTCGTGGTTGTGGTTGTAGTTGCCGTGGTAGTTATTGCAGTAGTTGTCGTGCTTGCTGTTGTTGTAGTTGTCGTAGCAGTTGTTGCAATAATTGTCGTGGTTGTTGTTGTTGTTGTAATTGTCATAGTAGATGTCTTGGTTGTCGTAGTAGTTGTCGTGGTTGTTGTTGTATTTGCCGTGGTAGTTATTGCAGTAGTTGTCGTGGTTGTTGTAATTGTTGTTGTCGTTGTTGCAGTAATTGTCGTGGTTGCTGTCGTTATCGTTGTTGTAGTTGTCGTAGTAGTTATTGCAGTAGTTGTCTTTGTTGTTGTTGTTGTTGTAGTTGTCGTAGTAGTTGTCTTGGCTGTCGTAGTAGTTCTCGTAGTAGTTGCCGTGGTTGTTGTTGCAGTTGCTGTAGTGGTTATTGCAGTAGTTGTCGTGGTGGTTGTCACGGCTGCTACAGTTGCCGTAGTAGTTGACGTGGTTGTTGTACTTGTCGCAGTATTTGTCGTGGTGGTTGTCGTAGTTGTTGCCGTAGTGGTTGTTGTAGTTGTCGTGGTCGTGGTTGTTGTTGTCGTTGTCGTGGTTGTTGCAGTATTTGTCGTTGTTGTCGTTGTAGTTGCCGTGGTAGTTATTGCAGTAGTTGTCGTGGTTGTTGTAATTGTCGTTGTCGTTGTTGCATTAATTGTCGTGGTTGTTGTTGTAATTTTCTTAGTAGTTGTCTTGGTTGTCGTAGTAGTTGTCGTTGTTGTTGTTGTAGTTGCCGTGGTAGTTATTGCAGTAGTTGTCGTGGTTGTTGTAATTTTCGTTGTCGTTGTTGCAGTAATTGTCGTGGTTGCTGTCGTTATCGTTGTTGTAGTTATCGTAGTAGTTATTGCAGTAGTTGTCTTTGTTGTTGTTGTTGTTGTTGTAGTTGTCGTAGTAGTTGTCTTGGCTGTCGTAGTAGTTTTCATAGTAGTTGCCGTGGTTGTTGTTGCAGTTGCTGTAGTGGTTATTGTAGTAGTTGTCGTAGTGGTTGTCACGGCTGCTACAGTTGCCGTAGTAGTTGTCGTGGTTGTTGTACTTGTCGCAGTATTTGTCGTAGTTGTTGCCGTAGTGGTTGTTGTAGTTGTCGTGGTTGTGGTTGTTGTTGTCGTTGTCGTGGTTGTTGCAGTATTTGTCGTTGTTGTCGTTGTAGTTGCCGTGGTAGTTATTGCAGTATTTGTCGTGGTTGTTGTAATTGTCGTTGTCGTTGTTGCATTAATTGCCGTGGTTGTTGTTGTAATTGTCTTAGTAGTTGTCTTGGTTGTCGTAGTAGTTGTCGTTGTTGTTGTTGTAGTTGCCGTGGTAGTTATTGCAGTAGTTGTCGTGGTTGTTGTAATTGTCGTTGTCGTTGTTGCAGTAATTGTCGTGGTTGCTGTCGTTATCGTTGTTGTAGTTGTCGTAGTAGTTATTGCAGTAGTTGTCTTTGTTGTTGTTGTTGTAGTTGTCGTAGTAGTTGTCTTGGCTGTCGTAGTAGTTTTCGTAGTAGTTGCCGTGGTTGTTGTTGCAGTTGCTGTAGTGGTTATTGCAGTAGTTGTCGTAGTGGTTGTCAAGGCTGCTACAGTTGTCGTAGTAGTTGTCGTGGTTGTTGTACTTGTCGCAGTATTTGTCGTGGTGGTTGTCGTAGTTGTTGCCGTTGTGGTTTTTGTAGTTGTCATGGTTGTGGTTGTTGTTGTCGTTGTCGTGGTTGTTGCAGTATTTGTCGTTGTTGTCGTTGTAGTTGTCGTGGTAGTTATTGCAGTAGTTGTCGTGGTTGTTGTAATTGTCGTTGGCGTTGTTGCATTAATTGTCGTGGTTGTTGTTGTAATTGTCTTAGTAGTTGTCTTGGTTGTCGTAGTAGTTGTCGTTGTTGTTGTTGTAGTTGCCATGGTAGTTATTGCAGTAGTTGTCGTGGTTGTTGTAATTGTCGTTGTCGTTGTTGCAGTAATTGTCGTGGTTGCTGTCGTTATCGTTGTTGTAGTTGTCGTAGTAGTTATTGCAGTAGTTGTCTTTGTTGTTGTTGTTGTTGTAGTTGTCGTAGTAGTTGTCTTGGCTGTCGTAGTAGTTCTCGTAGTAGTTGCCGTGGTTGTTGTTGCAGTTGCTGTAGTGGTTATTGCAGTAGTTGTCGTAGTGGTTGTCACGGCTGCTACAGTTGTCGTAGTAGTTGTCGTGGTTGTTGTACTTGTCGCAGTATTTGTCGTGGTGGTTGTCGTAGTTGTTGCCGTTGTGGTTGTTGTAGTTGTCGTGGTTGTGGTTGTTGTTGTCGTTGTCGTGGTTGTTGCAGTATTTGTCGTTGTTGTTGTTGTAGTTGCCGTAGTAGTTGTTGCAGTAGTTATTGCAGTAGTTGTCGTTGTTGTAGTTGTCGTAGTAGTTTTCTTGGTTGTCATAGTATTTGTCGTGGTTGTCATAGTAGTTGTCGTGGTTGTTGGTGTAGTTGCGGTAGTAGTTATTGCAGTAGTTATCGTGGTTGTTGTAATTGTCGTTGTTGTAGTAGTTTTCGTGGTTGTTGTTGTTGTAGTAGTTGTCGTGGTTGTTGTTGTAGTAGTTGTCGTGGTTGTTGTTGTAGTAGTTATCGTGGTTGTTGTGGTTGTCGTTGTTGTATTAGTTGTCGTGGTTGACGTTGTAGTAGTTGTAGTTGTTGTGGTAGTAGTTGTCGTGGTTGCTGGTGTAGTAGCTGTCGTTGTTGTAGTCGTTGTCGTTGTGGTTGTTGCAATAGTTGTCGTGATTGTCGTAGTAGTTGCCGTGGTTGTTGTTGTAGTTGCCGAGGTTGCTGTTGTAGTTGCCGTAGTAGTTAGTGCAGTAGTTGTCGTAGTGGTTGTCACGGTTGCTACAGTTGCCGTAGTAGTTGCCGTGGTTGATATACTTGTCGAAGTAGTTGTCGTGATGGTTGTCGTAGTTGTTGTCGTAGTGATTGTTGTAGTTGTCGTAGTGGTTGTTGTAGTTGCCGTGGTTGTTGTAGTTGTCGTGGTTGTTGCAGTAGTTGTCGTGGTTGTTGCTGTGGTTGCCGTGGTTGTTGTCGTGTTTGTTGCCGTAGTTGTCGTAGTAGTTGTCGTGGTTGTTGTAGTAGTTGTCTTGGTTGTCGTAGTAGTTGTCGTGGTTGTTGTTGTGGTTGCCGCAGTAGTTATTGCAGTAGTTCTCTTGGTTGTTGTAGTTGTCGTTGTCGTTGTTGTAGTAGTTGTCGGGGTTCCTGTTGTATTTGTCGTTGTGATTGTTGCAGTAGTTGCCGTAGTAGTTGTCGTGATTGTCGTAATATTTGTCGTGGTTGTTGTTGTAGTTGGCGTAGTAATTATTGCAGTAGTTGTCACGGTTTCTACAGTGGCCGTAGTAGTTGCCGTGGTTGTTTTACTTGTCGCAGTAGTTGTCGTGGTGGTTGTCGTAATTGTTGTCGTATTGGTGGTTGTAGTTGTCGTGGTTGTGGTTGTTGCAATATTTGTCGTGGTTGTTGTTGTTGTAGTTGTCGTGGTTGTTGCAGTAGTTGTCGTGGTTGTTGTTGTTGTTGTAGTTGCCGTGGTTGCTGTTGTAGTTGCCGTAGTAGTCATTGCAGTAGTTGTCGTGGTTGTCGTTCTAGTTGTCGTTGTCGTTGTTGTAGTAATTGTCGTGGTTGTTGTTGTAGTTGTGGTTGTTGTAGTTGTCGTAGTAGTTGTCTTGGTTGTCGTAATAGCTGTCGTGGTTGTTTTTGTAGTTGTCGTAGTAGTTATTGCAGTAATTGTCGTAGTAGTTGTTGCAGTAGTTGTCGTGGTTGTCGCAGTTGTCGTGGTTGTTGTTGTTGTAGTAGTTGTCCTCGTGGTTGTTGTAGTAGTCGCTGTGGTTGTTGCAGTAGTTGTAGTGGAAGATGTCGTTGTAGTCGCCGTAGATGTTGTGTTCGTGGTCGTATTAGTTACCGTAGTAGTTGTCGTGGTTGTTGTTGCTGTAGTTGTTGACGTAGTTGTGACCGTTGTTGTAGTTGAGGTGGTCGATGTTGTGTTGATCGTGGCTGTTGTGGTCGCCGTCGCCGTTGTTGTGGTCGTCGCCGTTGTTGTGGTCATCGTTGTTGTTGTTGTGGTCGTCGTTGTTGTGGTCATCGTTGTTGTTGTGGTCGTCGTTGTTGTGGTCACCGCCGATATTGTTGTCACCGTTGTTGTCACCGTAGCAGCTGTTGCTGTGATTGCTGGAATTGTTTGTGTTTCATGATACATTTCAGTGCCAAAATGTCCTGGCACAAAGTGAAAATAGAGATATTTATAACACCATCTCTCTCTCTACCCACGTAGCCATATCAAAAGTTTGTTATAAAAAAATAATTAACGATTTTATTATATTTCCATTGGGCTAAAGATCTACTTTAGTCTACTTGTTTGGGTTCTGCTATATTATCATCCGGCAACCCATATTATGAATTATAATTTGAAACAGACCATGATCCTACCTGAACGTGACATGTGTGTTGGCAAATTTGAACCACGCAGCATATTTGTTGAACGTTGTCAACTGATTCTCCACACGGTCCAAACTGAATTCCAAACTAAGAAGGGGCATCGCTCCGTTAAAATCGTTACGTGACAAAGGTCAACATAAATAACAAGTGCGACAGTATACGAGAGTTTTCTGATTATTTAAAACAAGTGTCGTCGGCGTACATGCGCTTTCCATCTAGTCGTGAACAAACTTCATACGGATCTTCGGGGTGACCTCTGGGTGGGAGCCTCCCTCCTTTTTTTCCAGAAATTCGTTAAAAAACATGGCCGCCAGCAACCATCTTGGATTTCAAATATGAATCCATCAGCACACCCTGCAGCTCACATTACTTGGATAATTGTTTTGTTTACAGGCTTGTTTAGGATCACCTGTATATTATAGCTATGGAATCTGAACGATTTTCGTTGAAAACTATGGCCGCTGGTAGCCATCTTGAATTTAAATTTTATATGAATAAATCCGTTGGCACACCCATATGGAGAAATAAGATACATAAGATATAGTGAAGGAGAGACGATATATACGATATAGGGATGGAGCGGCGATGCATATTTATATAGTGAGAGAGGCAATATATAATATATAGTGAGAGAGAGACGATATATAATATATAGTGAGGAGAGATACGATGCATAATGTATAGCGATGCCCATTGTAATCCCACATTTTGACCGAAAGTAAAGGTAGATATGCAGCTGTTGGTATAAAAAACAACGCATTCGACACAAATTACTGACTCGAAAAGGAAAATCGAACTACGAGAACTACAAACTAATATTGTGTCAGACATGAAATTTCCAACTGTTGACCGATTAGACCAAATTTGTGGGTGGGTGGGGCACAAAAAGCCTCATGTCGCCTCACCCCTGTATATTTGTGGGTAGTGGGATACACAAAGCCTCATGTCGCCTCACTCCTGTATATTTGTGGGTGGGTGGGGCACACAAAGCCTCATATCGCCACACCCATGTAGATTTGTGGGTGGGTGGGACAAACAAATCCTCATGTCGCCTCACCACTGTATATTTGTGGGTGGTTGGGACAAACAAATCCTCATGTCGCCTCACCCCTGCAGATATGTGGGGGGGGGTGGGACACAAAAAGCCTCATGTCGCCTCACCCTGTATATTTATGGGTGGGTGGGACACACAAAACCTCACGTCGCCTCACCCCTGTATATTTGTGGGTGGGTGGGACAAACAAAGCCTCATGTCGCCTCACCCCTGTATATTTGTGGGTGGTGGGACACACAAAGCCTCATGTCGCCTCACCCCTGTATATTTGTGGGTTGGTGGGACACACAAAACCTCATGTCGCATCACCCTGTATATTTGTGGGTGGATGGGAAACACAAAGCCTCAATACATGTCGCCTCACCCCTGTAGATTTGTGGGTGGGTGGGGCACACAAAGTATCATGTCGCCACACCATGTCGCCACATCGTGTAGTTTTGTGTGTTGGTGGGTGGGACAAACAAATCATCATGTCGCCTCACCCCTGCATATATGTGGGTGGGTGGGACACAAAAAGTCTCATGTCGCCATACCCCTGTATATTTGTGGGTGGTTGGGACACACAAAACCTCATGTCGCCTCACCCCTGTATATTTGTGGGTGGGTGGGACACAAAGCCTCATGTCGCCTCACCCATGTAGATTTTTGGGTGGGTGGGACACACTCAACATCATGTCGCCTCACACCTGTATATGTGTGGGTGGGTGGGACACACACAGCCTCATGTCGCCTCACCCCTGTATATTTGTGGGTGGGTGGGGCACACAAAGTCTCATGTCGCCTCACCCCTGTATATTTATGGTGGGTAGAACACACAAAGCCTCATGTCGCCACATCCCTGTAGATTTGTGGGTGTGTGTGACAAACAAATCCTCATGTCGCCTCACTCCTGTATATGTGTGGGTGGTGGGACACACAAAGCCTCATGTCGTCACATCCCTGTATATTTTGTGGGTGGTGGGGCACGCAAAGCCTCATGTCGCCTCACCCATGTATATTTATGGGTGGGTGGGACACACAAAGCCTCATGTCGCCACATCCCTGTGTATTTGTTGGTGGTGGGACACACAAAGCCTCATGTCGCCACATCACTGTAGATGTGTGGGTGGGTGGGGCACACAAAGCCTCATGTCTCCTCACCCCTGTATATTTGTGGGTGGTTGGGACAAACAAAGCCTCATGTCGCCACATCCCTGTAGATTTGTGGGTGGGTGGGACAAACAAAGCCTCATGTCGCCTCACCCTGTATATTTGTGGTGGGTGGGACACACAAATCCTCAATACATGTCGCCTCACCCCTGTAGATTTGTGGGTGGGTGGGACACACAAAGCCTCATGTCGCCACACTTCTGCAGATTTGTGGGTGGGTGGGACAAACCAAGCCTCATGTCGCCACATCCCTGTAGATTTGTGGGTGGTGGGACAAACATAGCCTCATGTCGCCTCACCCTGTATATTTGTGGGTGGGTGGGACACACAAAGCCTCAGTACATGTCGCCTCACCCCTGAAGATTTGTGGGTGGGTGTGACACACACAGCCTCATGTCGCCTCACCCCTGTATATTTGTGGGTGGGACACAGAAAGCCTCATGTCGCCACACCCATGTAGATTTGTGGGTGGGTGGGACAAACATATCCTGATGTCGCCACACCCCTGTATATTTATGGTGGGTGGGACACACAAAGCCTCATGTCGCCTCACCCCTGTATATTTGTGGGTGGTGGGACACACTAAGCCTCATATCGCCTCACCCCTGTATATGTGTGGGTGGGACACACAAAGCCTCATGTCGCTTCACCCCTGTATATTTGTGGGTGGGTGGGGCACACAAAGCCTCATGTTGCCTCACCCCTGTATATGTGTGGGTGGGTGGGACACACAAAGCCTCATGTCGCTTCACCCCTGTAGAGTTGTGTGTGGGTGGGGCACACAAAGCCTCATGTTGCCTCACCCCTGTATATTTGGTGGGTGGGGCACACAAAGCTTCATGTCGCCACACCCCTGTAGATTTGTGGGTGGTTGGGACAAACAAATCCTCATGTCGCCTAACCCCTGCAGATATGTGGGGGGGGGGGTAGGACACAAAAAGCCTCATGTCGCCTCACCCTGTATATTTATGGGTGGGTGGGACACACAAAACCTCACGTCGCCTCACCCCTGTATATTTGTGGGTGGGTGGGACAAACAAAGCCTCATGTCGCCTCACCCCTGTATATTTGTGGGTGGTGGGACACACAAAGCCTCATGTCGCCTCACCCCTGTATATTTGTGGGTTGGTGGGACACACAAAACCTCATGTCGCATCACCCTGTATATTTGTGGGTGGATGGGACACACAAAGCCTCAATACATGTCGCCTCACCCCTGTAGATTTGTGGGTGGGTGGGGCACACAAAGTATCATGTCGCCACACCATGTCGCCACATCGTGTAGTTTTGTGTGTTGGTGGGTGGGACAAACAAATCATCATGTCGCCTCACCCCTGCATATATGTGGGTGGGTGGGACACAAACAGTCTCATGTCGCCACACCCCTGTATATTTGTGGGTGGTTGGGACACACAAAACCTCATGTCGCCTCACCCCTGTATATTTGTGGGTGGGTGGGACACAAAGCCTCATGTCGCCTCACCCATGTAGATTTTTGGGTGGGTGGGACACACTCAACATCATGTCGCCTCACACCTGTATATGTGTGGGTGGGTGGGACACACACAGCCTCATGTCGCCTCACCCCTGTATATTTGTGGGTGGGTGGGGCACACAAAGTCTCATGTCGCCTCAACCCTGTATATTTATGGTGGGTAGAACACACAAAGCCTCATGTCGCCACATCCCTGTATATTTGTGGGTGTGTGTGACAAACAAATCCTCATGTCGCCTCACTCCTGTATATGTGTGGGTGGTGGGACACACAAAGCCTCATGTCGTCACATCCCTGTATATTTTGTGGGTGGTGGGGCACGCAAAGCCTCATGTCGCCTCACCCATGTATATTTATGGGTGGGTGGGACACACAAAGCCTCATGTCGCCACATCCCTGTGTATTTGTTGGTGGTGGGACACACAATGCCTCATCTCGCCACATCCCTGTAGATTTGTGGGTGGGTGGGCACACAAAGCCTCATGTCTCCTCACCCCTGTAGATTTGTGGGTGGGTGGGACAAACAAAGCCTCATGTCGCCACATCCCTGTAGATTTGTGGGTGGGTGGGACAAACAAAGCCTCATGTCGCCTCACCCTGTATATTTGTGGTGGGTGGGACACACAAATCCTCAATACATGTCGCCTCACCCCTGTAGATTTGTGGGTGGGTGGGACACACAAAGCCTCATGTCGCCACACTTCTGCAGATTTGTGGGTGGGTGGGACAAACAAAGCCTCATGTCGCCACATCCCTGTAGATTTGTGGGTGGTGGGACAAACATAGCCTCATGTCGCCTCACCCTGTATATTTGTGGGTGGGTGGGACACACAAAGCCTCAGTACATGTCGCCTCACCCCTGAAGATTTGTGGGTGGGTGTGACACACACAGCCTCATGTCGCCTCACCCCTGTATATTTGTGCGTGGGACACAGAAAGCCTCATGTCGCCACACCCATGTAGATTTGTGGGTGGGTGGGACAAACATATCCTGATGTCGCCACACCCCTGTATATTTATGGTGGGTGGGACACACAAAGCCTCATGTCGCCTCACCCCTGTATATTTGTGGGTGGTGGGACACACTAAGCCTCATATCGCCTCACCCCTGTATATGTGTGGGTGGGACACACAAAGCCTCATGTCGCTACACCCCTGTATATTTGTGGGTGGGTGGGGCACACAAAGCCTCATGTTGCCTCACCCCTGTATATGTGTGGGTGGGTGGGACACACAAAGCCTCATGTCGCTTCACCCCTGTAGAGTTGTGTGTGGGTGGGGCACACAAAGCCTCATGTTGCCTCACCCCTGTATATTTGGTGGGTGGGGCACACAAAGCTTCATGTCGCCACACTCCTGTAGATTTGTGGGTGTGTGGGACAAACAAAGCCTGATGTTGCCTCATCCCTGTATATTTGTGGGTGGGTGGGGCACACACAGCCTCATGTCGCCTCACCCCTGTATATTTGTGGGTTGGTGGGACACACAAAACCTCATGTCGCATCACCCTGTATATTTGTGGGTGGATGGGACACACAAAGCCTCAATACATGTCGCCTCACCACTGTAGATTTGTGGGTGGGTGGGGTACACAAAGTATCATGTCGCCACACCATGTCGCCACATCATGTAGTTTTGTGTGTTGGTGGGTGGGACAAACAAATCATCATGTCGCCTCACCCCTGCATATATGTGGGTGGGTGGGACACAAAAAGTCTCATGTCGCCACACCCCTGTATATTTGTGGGTGGTTGGGACACACAAAACCTCATGTCGCCTCACCCCTGTATATTTGTGGGTGGGTGGGACACAAAGCCTCATGTCGCCTCACCCATGTAGATTTTTGGGTGGGTGGGACACACTCAACATCATGTCGCCTCACACCTGTATATGTGTGGGTGGGTGGGAGACACACAGCCTCATGTCGCCTCACCCCTGTATATTTGTTGGTGGGAGGGGCACACAAAGTATCATGTCGCCTCACCCCTGTATATTTATAGTGGGTAGAACACACAAAGCCTCATGTCGCCACATCCCTGTATATTTGTGGGTGTGTGTGACAAACAAATCCTCATGTCGCCTCACTCCTGTATATGTGTGGGTGGTGGGACACACAAAGCCTCATGTCGTCACATCCCTGTATATTTTGTGGGTGGTGGGGCACGCAAAGCCTCATGTCGCCTCACCCATGTATATTTATGGGTGGGTGGGACACACAAAGCCTCATGTCGCCACATCCCTGTGTATTTGTTGGTGGTGGGACAGACAAAGCCTCATGTCGCCACATCCCTGTAGATTTGTGGGTGGGTGGGGCACACAAAGCCTCATGTCTCCTCACCCCTGTATATTTGTGGGTGGTTGGGACAAACAAAGCCTCATGTCGCCACATCCCTGTATATTTGTGGGTGGGTGGGACAAGCAAAGCCTCATGTCGCCTCACCCTGTATATTTGTGGGTGGGTGGGACACACAAATCCTCAATACATGTCGCCTCACCCCTGTAGATTTGTGGGTGGGTGGGACACACAAAGCCTCATGTCGCCACACTTCTGCAGATTTGTGGGTGGGTGGGACAAACAGAGCCTCATGTCGCCACATCCCTGTAGATTTGTGGGTGGTGGGACAAACAAAGCCTCATGTCGCCTCTCCCTGTATATTTGTGGGTGGGTGGGACACACAAAGCCTCAGTACATGTCGCCTCACCCCTGAAGATTTGTGGGTGGGTGGGACACACACAGCCTCATGTCGCCTCACCCCTGTATATTTGTGGGTGGGACACACAAAGCCTCATGTCGCCACACCCCTGTAGATTTGTGGGTGGGTGGGACAAACATATCCTCATGTCGCCACACCCCTGTATATTTATGGTGGGTGGGACACACAAAGCCTCATGTCGCCTCACCTCTGTATATTTGTGGGTGGTGGGACACACTAAGCCTCATATCGCCTCACCCCTGTATATGTGTGGGTGGGACACACAAAGCCTCATGTCGCTTCACCCCTGTATATTTGTGGGTGGGTGGGACAAACAAAGCCTCATGTCGCCTCACCCTGTATATTCGTGGGTGGGTGGGACACACAAAGCCTCATGTCGCCACACTTCTGCAGATTTGTGGGTGGGTGGGACAAACAAAGCCTCATGTCGCCACATCCCTGTAGATTTGTGGGTGGTGGGACAAACAAAGCCTCATGTCGCCTCACCCTGTATATTTGTGGGTGGGTGGGACACACAAAGCCTCAGTACATGTCGCCTCACCCCTGAAGATTTGTGGGTGGGTGGGACACACACAGCCTCATGTCGCCTCACCCCTGTATATTTGTGGGTGGGACACAGAAAGCCTCATGTCGCCACACCCATATAGATTTGTGGGTGGGTGGGACAAACATATCCTGATGTCGCCACACCCCTGTATATTTATGGTGGGTGGGACACACAAAGCCTCATGTCGCCTCACCCCTGTATATTTGTGGGTGGTGGGACACACTAAGCCTCATATCGCCTCACCCCTGTATATGTGTGGGTGGGACACACAAAGCCTCATGTCGCTTCACCCCTGTATATTTGTGGGTGGGTGGGGCACACAAAGCCTCATGTTGCCCCACTCCTGTATATGTGTGGGTGGGTGGGACACACAAAGCCTCATGTCGCTTCACCCCTGTAGAGTTGTGTGTGGGTGGGGCACACAAAGCCTCATGTTGCCTCACCCCTGTATATTTGGTGGGTGGGGCACACAAAGCTTCATGTCGCCACACCCCTGTAGATTTGTGGGTGTGTGGGACAAACAAAGCCTGATGTTGCCTCACCCCTGTATGTTTGTGGGTGGGTGGGGCACACACAGCCTCATGTCGCCTCACCACTGTATATTTGTGGGTTGGTGGGACACACAAAACCTCATGTCGCATCACCCTGTATATTTGTGGGTGGATGGGACACACAAAGCCTCAATACATGTCGCCTCACCCCTGTAGATTTGTGGGTGGGTGGGGCACACAAAGTATCATGTCGCCACACCATGTCGCCACATCATGTAGTTTTGTGTGTTGGTGGGTGGGACAAACAAATCATCATGTCGCCTCACCCCTGCATATATGTGGGTGGGTGGGACACAAAAAGTCTCATTTCGCCACACCCCTGTATATTTGTGGGTGGTTGGAACACACAGAACCTCATGTCGCCTCACCCCTGTATATTTGTGGGTGGGTGGGACACAAAGCCTCATGTCGCCTCACCCATGTAGATTTTTGGGTGGGTGGGACACACTCAACATCATGTCGCCTCACACCTGTATATGTGTGGGTGGGTGGGACACACACAGCCTCATGTCGCCTCACCCCTGTATATTTGTGGGTGGGTGGGGCACACAAAGTCTCATGTCGCCTCACCCCTGTATATTTATAGTGGGTAGAACACACAAAGCCTCATGTCGCCACATCCCTGTAGATTTGTGGGTGTGTGTGACAAACAAATCCTCATGTCGCCTCACTCCTGTATATTTTGTGGGTGGTGGGGCACGCAAAGCCTCATGTCGCCTCACCCATGTATATTTATGGGTGGGTGGGACACAAAAAGCCTCATGTCGCCACATCCCTGTGTATTTGTTGGTGGTGGGACACACAAAGCCTCATGTCGCCACATCCCTGTAGATTTGTGGGGGGTGGGGCACACAAAGCCTCATGTCTCCTCACCCCTGTATATTTGTATGTGGTTGGGACAAACAAAGCCTCATGTCGCCACATCCCTGTAGATTTGTGGGTGGGTGGGACAAACAAAGCCTCGTGTCGCCTCACCCTGTATATTTGTGGGTGGGTGGGACACACAAATCCTCAATACATGTCGCCTCACCCCTGTATATTTGTGGGTGGGTGGGACACACAAAGCCTCATGTCGCCACACTTCTGCAGATTTGTGGGTGGGTGGGACAAACAAAGCCTCATGTCGCCACATCCCTGTAGATTTGTGGGTGGTGGGACAAACAAAGCCTAATGTCGCCTCACCCTGTATATTTGTGGGTGGGTGGGACACACAAAGCCTCAGTACATGTCGCCTCACCCCTGAAGATTTGTGGGTAGGTGGGACACACACAGCCTCATGTCGCCTCACCCCTGTATATTTGTGGGTGGGACACACAAAGCCTCATGTCGCCACACCCCTGTAGATATGTGGGTGGGTGGGACAAACATATCCTCATATCGCCACACCCCTGTATATTTATGGTGGGTGGGACACACAACGCCTCATGTCGCCTCACCCCTGTATATTTGTGGTTGGTTGGACACACTAAGCCTCATATCGCATCACCCCTGTATATGTGTGGGTGGGACACACAAAGCCTCATGTCGCTTCACCCCTGTATATTTGTGGGTGGGTGGGGCACACAAAGCCTCATGTTGCCTCACCCCTGTATATGTGTGGGTGGGTGGGACACACAAAGCCTCATGTCGCTTCACCCCTGTAGAGTTGTGTGTGGGTGGGGCACACAAAGCCTCATGTTGCCTCACCCCTGTATATTTGGTGGGTGGGGCACACAAAGCTTCATGTCGCCACGCCCCTGTAGATTTGTGGGTGTGTGGGACAAACAAAGCCTGATGTTGCCTCTCCCCTGTATATTTGTGGGTGGGTGGGGCACACACAGCCTCATGTCGCCTCACCACTGTATATTTGTGGGTTGGTGGGACACACAAAACCTCATGTCGCATCACCCTGTATATTTGTGGGTGGATGGGACACACAAAGCCTCAATACATGTCGCCTCACCCCTGTAGATTTGTGGGTGGGTGGAGCACACAAAGTATCATGTCGCCACACCATGTCGCCACATCATGTAGTTTTGTGTGTTGGTGGGTGGGACAAACAAATCATCATGTCGCCTCACCCCTGCATATATGTGGGTGGGTGGGACACAAAAAGTCTCATGTCGCCACACCCCTGTATATTTGTGGGTGGTTGGAACACACAAAACCTCATGTCGCCTCACCCCTGTATATTTGTGGGTGGGTGGGACACAAATCCTCATGTCGCCTCACCCATGTAGATTTTTGGGTGGGTGGGACACACTCAACATCATGTCGCCTCACACCTGTATATGTGTGGGTGGTGGGACACACACAGCCTCATGTCGCCTCACCCCTGTATATTTGTGGGTGGGTGGGGCACACAAAGTCTCATGTCGCCTCACCCCTGTATATTTATAGTGGGTAGAACACACAAAGCCTCATGTCGCCACATCCCTGTAGATTTGTGGGTGTGTGTGACAAACAAATCCTCATGTCGCCTCACTCCTGTATATTTTGTGGGTGGTGGGGCACGCAAAGCCTCATGTCGCCACACCCCTGTATATTTATGGTGGGTGGGACACACAAAGCCTCATGTCGCCTCACCCCTGTATATTTGTGGGTGGTTGGACACACTAAGCCTCATATCGCATCACCCCTGTATATGTGTGGGTGGGACACACAAAGCCTCATGTCGCTTCACCCCTGTATATTTGTGGGTGGGTGGGGCACACAAAGCCTCATGTTGCCTCACCCCTGTATATGTGTGGGTGGGTGGGACACACAAAGCCTCATGTCGCTTCACCCCTGTAGAGTTGTGTGTGGGTGGGGCACACAAAGCCTCATGTTGCCTCACCCCTGTATATTTGGTGGGTGGGGCACACAAAGCTTCATGTCGCCACGCCCCTGTAGATTTGTGGGTGTGTGGGACAAACAAAGCCTGATGTTGCCTCTCCCCTGTATATTTGTGGGTGTGTGGGGCACACACAGCCTCATGTCGCCTCACCACTGTATATTTGTGGGTTGGTGGGACACACAAAACCTCATGTCGCATCACCCTGTATATTTGTGGGTGGATGGGACACACAAAGCCTCAATACATGTCGCCTCACCCCTGTAGATTTGTGGGTGGGTGGAGCACACAAAGTATCATGTCGCCACACCATGTCGCCACATCATGTAGTTTTGTGTGTTGGTGGGTGGGACAAACAAATCATCATGTCGCCTCACCCCTGCATATATGTGGGTGGGTGGGACACAAAAAGTCTCATGTCGCCACACCCCTGTATATTTGTGGGTGGTTGGAACACACAAAACCTCATGTCGCCTCACCCCTGTATATTTGTGGGTGGGTGGGACACAAATCCTCATGTCGCCTCACCCATGTAGATTTTTGGGTGGGTGGGACACACTCAACATCATGTCGCCTCACACCTGTATATGTGTGGGTGGGTGGGACACACACAGCCTCATGTCGCCTCACCCCTGTATATTTGTGGGTGGGTGGGGCACACAAAGTCTCATGTCGCCTCACCCCTGTATATTTATAGTGGGTAGAACACACAAAGCCTCATGTCGCCACATCCCTGTAGATTTGTGGGTGTGTGTGACAAACAAATCCTCATGTCGCCTCACTCCTGTATATGTGTGGGTGGTGGGACACACAAAGCCTCATGTCGTCACATCCCTGTATATTTTGTGGGTGGTGGGGCACGCAAAGCCTCATGTCGCCTCACCCATGTATATTTATGGGTGGGTGGGACACACAAAGCCTCATGTCGCCACATCCCTGTGTATTTGTTGGTGGTGGGACACACAAAGCCTCATGTCGCCACATCCCTGTAGATTTGTGGGTGGGTGGGGCACACAAAGGCTCATGTCTCCTCACCCCTGTATATTTGTGGGTGGTTGGGACAAACAAAGCCTCATGTCGCCACATCCCTGTAGATGTGTGGGTGGGTGGGACAAACAAAGCCTCGTGTCGCCTCACCCTGTATATTTGTGGGTGGGTGGGACACACAAATCCTCAATACATGTCGCCTCACCCCTGTAGATTTGTGGGTGGGTGGGACACACAAAGCCTCATGTCGCCACACTTCTGCAGATTTGTGGGTGGGTGGGACAAACAAAGCCTCATGTCGCCACATCCCTGTAGATTTGTGGGTGGTGGGACAAACAAAGCCTCATGTCGCCTCACCCTGTATATTTGTGGGTGGGTGGGACAAACAAAGCCTCAGTACATGTCGCCTCACCCCTGAAGATTTGTGGGTGGGTGGGACACACACAGCCTCATGTCGCCTCACCCCTGTATATTTGTGGGTGGGACACACAAAGCCTCATGTCGCCACACCCCTGTAGATTTGTGGGTGGGTGGGACAAACATATCCTCATGTCGCCACACCCCTGTATATTTATGGTGGGTGGGACACACAAAGCCTCATGTCGCCTCACCCCTGTATATTTGTGGGTGGTTGGACACACTAAGCCTCATATCGCCTCACCCCTGTATATGTGTGGGTGGGACACACAAAGCCTCATGTCGCTTCACCCCTGTATATTTGTGGGTGGGTGGGACAAACAAAGCCTCATGTCGCCTCACCCTGTATATTTGTGGGTGGGTGGGACACACAAAGCCTCAGTACATGTCGCCTCACCCCTGAAGATTTGTGTGTGGGTGGGGCACACAAAGCCTCATGTTGCCTCACCCCTGTATATTTGGTGGGTGGGGCACACAAAGCCTCATGTCGCCACACCCCTGTAGATTTGTGGGTGTGTGGGACAAACAAAGCCTGATGTTGCCTCATCCCTGTATATTTGTGGGTGGGTGTGGCACACACAGCATCATGTCGCCACACCCCTGTATATATGTGTGTAGGTGGGACACACAAAGCATCATGTCGCCTCACCCCTGTATATTTGTGGATGGGTGGGGCACACAAAGCCTCATGTCGCCTCACCCCCTGTATATTTGTGGGTGGGTGGGGCACACAAATCCTCGTGTCGCCTCACCCCTGTATATATTTGGGTGAGTGGGGCACACAAAGTCTCATGTCGCCTCACCCCTGTATATTTATGGTGGGTGGGACACACTCAACATCATGTCGCCTCACACCTGTATATGTGTGGGTGTGTGGGACACACACAGCATCATGTCGCCACACCCCTGTATATGTGTGTGTAGGTGGTACACACAAAGCATCATGTCGCCTCACCCCTGTATATTTGTGGATGGGTGGGGCACACAAAGCCTCATGTCGCCTCACCCCCTGTATATTTGTGGGTGGGTGGGGCACACAAAGCCTCAGCTCGCCTCACCCCTGTGTATTTGTGGGTGGTTGTGGCACACAAAGCCTCATGTCGCCTCAACCATGTATATTTGTGGGTGGGTGGGGACACACACAGCCTCATGTCGCCACATCCCTGTATATTTGTGGGTGGTGGGACACACACAGCCTCATGTCGCCACATCCCTGTAGATTTGTGGGTGGATGGGGCACACACAGCCTCATGTCGCCTCACCCCTGTATATTTGTGGGTGGGTGGGACAAACAAAGCCTCATGTCGCCTCACCCTGTATATTTGTGGGTGGGTGGGACACACAAATCCTCAATACATGTCGCCTCACCCTGAAGATTTGTGGGTGGGTGGGACACATACAGCCTCATGTCGCCTCACCCCTGTATATTTGTGGGTGGGTGCGACACACAAAGCCTCATGTCACCACACCCCTGTAGATTTGTTGGTGGGTGGGATAAACACATCCTCATGTCGCCACACCCCTGTATATTTATGGTGGGTGGGACAAACAAAGCCTCATGTCGCCTCACCCCTGTATCGTTGTGGGTGGTGGGACACACAAAGCCTCATATCGCCTCACCCCTGTATATGTGTGGGTGGGTGGGACACACAAAGCCTCATGTTGCCTCACCCCTGTATATGTGTGGGTGGGTGGGGCACACAAAGCCTCATGTTGCCTCACCCCTGTATATTTGTGGTGGGTGGGGCACACAAAGCATCATGTCGCCACACCCCTGTAGATTTGTGGGTGTGTGGGACAAACAAAGCCTGATGTTGCCTCACCCCTGTATATTTGTGGGTGTGTGGGGCACACACAGCCTCATGTCGCCTCACCACTGTATATTTGTGGGTTGGTGGGACACACAAAACCTCATGTCGCATCACCCTGTATATTTGTGGGTGGATGGGACACACAAAGCCTCAATACATGTCGCCTCACCCCTGTAGATTTGTGGGTGGGTGGAGCACACAAAGTATCATGTCGCCACACCATGTCGCCACATCATTTAGTTTTGTGTGTTGGGGGTGGGACAAACAAATCATCATGTCGCCTCACCCCTGCATATATGTGGGTGGGTGGGACACAAAAAGTCTCATGTCGCCACACCCCTGTATATTTGTGGGTGGTTGGAACACACAAAACCTCATGTCGCCTCACCCCTGTATATTTGTGGGTGGGTGGGACACAAAGCCTCATGTCGCCTCACCCATGTAGATTTTTGGGTGGGTGGGACACACTCAACATCATGTCGCCTCACACCTGTATATGTGTGGGTGGGTGGGACACACACAGCCTCATGTCGCCTCACCCCTGTATATTTGTGGGTGGGTGGGGCACACAAAGTCTCATGTCGCCTCACCCCTGTATATTTATAGTGGGTAGAACACACAAAGCCTCATGTCGCCACATCCCTGTAGATTTGTGGGTGTGTGTGACAAACAAATCCTCATGTCGCCTCACTCCTGTATATGTGTGGGTGGTGGGACACACAAAGCCTCATGTCGTCACATCCCTGTATATTTTGTGGGTGGTGGGGCACGCAAAGCCTCATGTCGCCTCACCCATGTATATTTATGGGTGGGTGGGACACACAAAGCCTCATGTCGCCACATCCCTGAGTATTTGTTGGTGGTGGGACACACAAAGCCTCATGTCGCCACATCCCTGTAGATTTGTGGGTGGGTGGGGCACACAAAGGCTCATGTCTCCTCACCCCTGTATATTTGTGGGTGGTTGGGACAAACAAAGCCTCATGTCGCCACATCCCTGTAGATTTGTGGGTGGGTGGGACAAACAAAGCCTCGTGTCGCCTCACCCTGTATATTTGTGGGTGGGTGGGACACACAAATCCTCAATACATGTCGCCTCACCCCTGTAGATTTGTGGGTGGGTGGGACACACAAAGCCTCATGTCGCCACACTTCTGCAGATTTGTGGGTGGGTGGGACAAACAAAGCCTCATGTCGCCACATCCCTGTAGATTTGTGGGTGGTGGGACAAACAAAGCCTCATGTCGCCTCAATCTGTATATTTGTGGGTGGGTGGGACACACAAAGCCTCAGTACATGTCGCCTCACCCCTGAAGATTTGTGGGTGGGTGGGACACACACAGCCTCATGTCGCCTCACCCCTGTATATTTGTGGGTGGGACACACAAAGCCTCATGTCGCCACACCCCTGTAGATTTGTGGGTGGGTGGGACAAACATATCCTCATATCGCCACACCCCTGTATATTTATGGTGGGTGGGACACACAAAGCCTCATGTCGCCTCACCCCTGTATATTTGTGGGTGGTTGGACACACTAAGCCTCATATCGCCTCACCCCTGTATATGTGTGGGTGGGACACACAAAGCCTCATGTCGCTTCACCCCTGTATATTTGTGGGTGGGTGGGACAAACAAAGCATCATGTCGCCTCACCCTGTATATTTGTGGGTGGGTGGGACACACAAAGCCTCAGTACATGTCGCCTCACCCCTGAAGATTTGTGTGTGGGTGGGGCACACAAAGCCTCATGTTGCCTCACCCCTGTATATTTGGTGGGTGGGGCACACAAAGCCTCATGTCGCCACACCCCTGTAGATTTGTGGGTGTGTGGGACAAACAAAGCCTGATGTTGCCTCATCCCTGTATATTTGTGGGTGGGTGTGGCACACACAGCATCATGTCGCCACACCCCTGTATATATGTGTGTAGGTGGGACACACAAAGCATCATGTCGCCTCACCCCTGTATATTTGTGGATGGGTGGGGCACACAAAGCCTCATGTCGCCTCACCCCCTGTATATTTGTGGGTGGGTGGGGCACACAAATCCTCGTGTCGCCTCACCCCTGTATATATTTGGGTGAGTGGGGCACACAAAGTCTCATGTCGCCTCACCCCTGTATATTTATGGTGGGTGGGACACACTCAACATCATGTCGCCTCACACCTGTATGTGTGGGTGTGTGGGACACACACAGCATCATGTCGCCACACCCCTGTATATGTGTGTGTAGGTGGTACACACAAAGCATCATGTCGCCTCACCCCTGTATATTTGTGGATGGGTGGGGCACACAAAGCCTCATGTCGCCTCACCCCCTGTATATTTGTGGGTGGGTGGGGCACACAAAGCCTCAGCTCGCCTCACCCCTGTGTATTTGTGGGTGGTTGGGGCACACAAAGCCTCATGTCGCCTCAACCATGTATATTTGTGGGTGGGTGGGGACACACACAGCCTCATGTCGCCACATCCCTGTATATTTGTGGGTGGTGGGACACACACAGCCTCATGTCGCCACATCCCTGTAGATTTGTGGGTGGATGGGGCACACACAGCCTCATGTCGCCTCACCCCTGTATATTTGTGGGTGGGTGGGACAAACAAAGCCTCATGTCGCCTCACCCTGTATATTTGTGGGTGGGTGGGACACACAAATCCTCAATACATGTCGCCTCACCCTGAAGATTTGTGGGTGGGTGGGACACATACAGCCTCATGTCGCCTCACCCCTGTATATTTGTGGGTGGGTGCGACACACAAAGCCTCATGTCACCACACCCCTGTAGATTTGTTGGTGGGTGGGATAAACACATCCTCATGTCGCCACACCCCTGTATATTTATGGTGGGTGGGACAAACAAAGCCTCATGTCGCCTCACCCCTGTATCGTTGTGGGTGGTGGGACACACAAAGCCTCATATCGCCTCACCCCTGTATATGTGTGGGTGGGTGGGACACACAAAGCCTCATGTTGCCTCACCCCTGTATATGTGTGGGTGGGTGGGGCACACAAAGCCTCATGTTGCCTCACCCCTGTATATTTGTGGTGGGTGGGGCACACAAAGCATCATGTCGCCACACCCCTGTATATTTGTGGGTGTGTAGGACAAACAAAGCCTCATGTTGCCTCACCCCTGTATATGTGTGGGTGGGTGCTGCACACACAGCATCATGTCGCCACACGCCTGTGTACGTGTGTGTAGGTGGGACACACAAAGCCTCATGTCGCCTCACCCCTGTATATTTGTGGATAGGTGGGGCACACAAAGCCTCATGTCGCCTCACCCCCCCCCTGTATATTTGTGGGTGGGTGGGTGGGGCACACAAAGCCTCATGTCGCCTCACCCCTGTGTATTTGATGGTGGGTGGGGCACACACAGCCTCATGTCGCCTCACCAGACAATTGCTATACTCTACAGTCCCATGAACCAAACCAAATTCACAATTGTATAAAAAATCAATGGGTTGTGGGGTATTCTGATTTGCCAAAAAACATAATCACTACTTTTGCCACCTAATATATGCATGCACGATTAAGTAATAACATAGGCGTGTACCTAACTACCTATTTCCAAATAACGTAACAACTTTCTGATTTCGCTCGGTTGGAATGTCTTTATACATGAGTCCGTGAACATGGCCCACTCCATCTTCCGTTACCAGTTGGAAATTTCATGCTTAATTGGTTTAAAATTTCCAAAGAAGCGGTTTATTTGTTCCGATAGTTTGTTATTCGTTGTTGTTTGTTGTTCAAAGGTCGAATGCAATTTCTCGGACTTACGAAAATTTCAAATTGCTTCAGTCGGGTGCAGTGTTAAATGGACGACTGCCATGCATCGGTTCAATACTCCAATACAAACTTTACATTGTCTGCCTCGTGAAAACCGTGTGAAGCCGTTCTGAATAAACCCAAATCACCGTCGGTAATCGGTCCACGAACACACGGGTATAATCTTTGTAGCAATAATAACCCAGGCTACATTTGTAGCAATAATAATTCAGGCTACATTTGTAGCATTAATAATTCAGGCTACATGTATACCTGATATTTTCTGGAAGATATTTTCTTGTAGCTACATGTGAACACGCCATATTCGTATTTAAGAGAGAGCTTCGTGTGTTTGTTACTCACGTTGCTGTGTCTCCACATTGGTCTCGTCCGTATCATCAGACAAACGACAGCCACCTAAAGTCGATACCAAGACAAAAGCAACCATCAACAACACGACGATTCCCGCCGCGATGACCGCCACCCTCGCATGTGTATAACACCTACCACGACGCATCCCAATGTCGTCCTAAAATATATATGTTATAGACATATTATGGACTTGTTCGGGTACTTGAAACTGATAAGTTAGTATTCATGCGCCACGTCAACTGGGCAAATGTAACATACTAATATAGCCGAAAAGCTGAAGAAAACATCGT
Source organism: Siphonodentalium dalli (assembly GCA_032622095.1). Taxonomy (NCBI): domain Eukaryota; kingdom Metazoa; phylum Mollusca; class Scaphopoda; order Gadilida; family Siphonodentaliidae; genus Siphonodentalium; species Siphonodentalium dalli. The sequence goes on along the minus strand of CP136061.1, from coordinate 82,709,710 downwards.
CCGAACTACTCTCAAATGTAAATATTTACTTCTCGATTCGGGACGCAACTATGGGAGATGAACTTACGAAAATGATTTCGCCATCGAAACTCACTGCATTTCATGAATACATAAGAATTCCGATGTGTGTTGTCAATTTGGAAATTTCACCATTTCTATTTTGTCACCAAAGTGGGGTGTTTCACATCAATTTAACCCTTTGAGTGCCAGGTCCGATTTTTGTATCAACCCATATGCCCTGTGCCAATCCATTCTCTTATATATGCGAGTCGACCATAGGTCGCCTCGCATATATAAGAGAATGCATTGACCTAACAATTTTTCATCATTTTATTATTTTTTACAATTTTAATATTTTTTTCTTATATTCTTTAACAGACTTATTTTGTAGGTTTAGTGCCAGGGAATCTCTCGTTTTTCATGGGCATCAAAATTATTACTGTGAATACCTGGTGATAGTTTTGAGTTATAACATGCCCCTAAGGTTTTATCCAGTTTGTTTTAAATTCGCTATAGCATGCTTAAGCATACCCAAAAAAAATTCAACCAAACAAAATCTTTAAAAAAACAACTTTTAAAAATATTTTTTAATTATTTTAGGGCCGATTTTACAGACCGTAAATTAGGGCCGATGAGATCGGCCCCTGGCACTGACAGTGTTAAGGCTTTATTTACTAAATTGGTTCAGGGATGGAGTAGTTGTAGTGGGTAATTGTAATTGACTATAATTAATTACTTTTCGTTAAGTAATTGAGAGTAATTTGTAATTGTAATTGACTGTTATTAATAACTTTTTCTTAAGTAATTGAGACTAATCGGTAAAAGGGTAATTTCTCAATTACAAGTAATTGAAAGTAATTAAGGCTTTTTTATAAATAGACATGTAATTAAATACTGTTTTCAATTACATGCATTATGGATTCTCCTTAAAAGTATACTTTGGAGTGGTCTATTACTCATCTGGAGGGATATTCTGATAAATACTCAGTCGACAGATATAAGAAAGTGCAGAATGATTCATTTTCATTGGTGGGAAATATTCATATAATAACATATTATCTAAACAATTCCTAATTAAATGATAACTACTCGTAACTGAATATTTAGTAACGAAATGGTTGAAGATATTGTATCTCTTCAAGTTCCCTGATCGTTTTGGGTGGATTCGGTGTTATAAAATATTTATTTAAATTTTGAATGACCAGTCAACTGTAGAGCTTTTGTCAATGGGAAATACTGGCAGGGTTACCCGATGTTGCCCAGATTGATGTGATGTGAAACACTCTGCTGTTGACATTGTGTGGGAATAAAGCATACTCTTGTTCAAAATGTTACATATATTCTCATAAATTGCGTATCCAAATGGCATCACACCACGTCATTCTTATTCATGGATTACAAGAAGTGGCTCCCTTGTCGGAGTGATTGTCATTTTGTTTATCGCGATGAATTAATCCCACCAATCAAATATATCTATTTACAACTGCGCGTACATCAGGCGTTATCATTTATACTCTTACAGTCGACGTGGTTGCAATTGACGTTTGTTTTTTAATTTTTAGATATGTTTTGTTGTGATCGAAACATGAACATCATAACCACATTAGTTCGCAAAAAATAAAAGACGACAATTCGGTTTTACATAGTTGGTAGAAATCGGCGACGAACACATTTTTAGCTTCCCTTCCCCCTTTTCTACCCTTGACAAAAACAGCGTCACTTAGAAAATTTTACCCCTCACCATTATCTTCCTCGTAAAATGTCACCCCTGTTAGACACCTTTGGGGCCATTTAGATGGTCCCCGTGAATTTCTAAAGAACGCAGGCAGACATTCGGAAATATAGACAGATGAATTGGGACAGAAAATATGGCTATTGTTGCAGGGGAAGGAAATAAACTCCAGGATACAAGGTTGAAATTTGGGGGGGGGGTATTTTTGGGACCCACCACCCCGGGAACACAAGTATTTTTCCTTTTCGATCTCGGACGGACACACACACCCCCTCACCCCTTTCGAACACAAGTTTTTTTAACAAGAACACTCCCCCACAGTTTTAGCAGGATAAAGCAGACAGAGGGAGTGAAATGTTTTAAATAGCCATCCGGATGAAATGCAAATCAAGTAAGCTTAATTAAACCTCAGAAAAACACTCATTAACCAAACGTATCAGATAACGTCCAGCGTACATACTCACATGTTACCCGTAGTATATATGCGACAAAGACGTGTATGCACAGCAGCCTATTATATAACGTTATGACTAGCTCCGGCTAGGTGACTAAATGGTAGCCTTGTAACCCAATCTCAAGTAAGTTTACGTCTGCAGTTTGTTCCATTAATAAATTACAATTAATTGAAGAACACATTGATAAAATACATGTATTCTTTCCTAATGTCAGAAACACGGGGGCTCGCTGCTCCGCCACCCCACCCCCCCCCCTGCACCGACCTTATGCGTTCCTGTTTTACGTCGTTGCATATACATTCATCTTACTATAGACGAGCATAATTTTAATCACGCAACAACTCAATTATAGAAAACTCCCCACCACTGTCATCATTTCACGAATCTCTCTCTCTCTCTCTCTCTCTCTCTCTCTCTATATATATATATCTCGCTCTCTCCCTGCCTCGTGCTATCCCTAACACTATCTTCTTCCATCCATAACTCAAATTTATTTATATATCTCCACTTCTCCTAAAACCATTATTTCAATCCCTTCCCGTCTGATCGATACCCCTCCATCACTTAATGTGGAAGGGGCATGCCACCAAAGAGGAGAAGACTTCATATAAGCCCTCGGGCTTGTTGTCTGATCCTCATTGGAAATAAAAATATGTTTACACTATACATGAGACACATGTGTACTATACCATGTAATACAGAGCAGACACGTTTATAGGGGCGGTTCATAAGGGCAGTGCGGGTTTGGACTGGACAGTGGAGCTACAATCCCATGTGGCAGAAACAGTAATCCGAAATAAAATGTTATCATCTCAAAGGTGAATACTTGTTTTGCAATTATTAGTATGTTATGTTCAATTACTGACTTTTCATCATATCGTTAGGTACATTTAAGTAATACAAGGTCACATCTACTTAATGATGAAATCATACAATAATACAGGAAAAATGTTTATCTTCAAAATACATAGCATTTAAAGCACCAGAAGTATTAAATGAGCTGACGTTAGCATCGCAGCGATAACTGAATGTCAAAAACAATATGATGACTGATGGAAAACCTTTTATTTTGTTTAGTTCAATATTTGTTTCGTAAGAAGCGAGACCCACCCCGTGATATTGTGTTATAAGAGCACAACTATTGGGTACCTATTGATATTATGAGCCCCCTTCTCTTGATTAATGCTCTATGTTGGACCGATTTATTTAAAAACATTTTAGTTGCCATAATTTATCTTTAAACATGGAATGTAAAAACATACATGGTATTGGAAAAATCTGCTACCATCGTTTAGGAACCCGCTCACCCGTCACCTAGTTTTGTCCTGCCCACGCACCTCCCCCCCCCCCCCACCCCCCGGCCTAATTTGTTAGAGCATTAGAATATTTATGATCGCACATTTATCTTTTAAAGGGACTCAAGATCGTCGAAGTGGGGTTATGGGAAATAACAGATAAGTCAGTGTTCGCACTGTCGGTGGCCAAAGTCGTCAATTGCCACTTTTTTCGAAAATGGCCCAAAAAAATTAATGTGGCTAAACTTTTGGCCAAAACGTTTTTCACCACAAATGGAGACATAAATCTAATTCCAAAAGCGCTGAAGAGATCGACGAAGTGAGGCGATGAAATATCGCTGGTTTGGACACAGGGGTTTCGTACTTCGGACACATCAATTCATACGATGACAACCCAAATCTATTTTGTCACAGTGAGGGGATCGTTGATTGAATGGTGGTGGTTGTGCAAAGGCAATGACTAACTGTCAAAGACCTTAATGTCTGCATTGGTTATATCATAGTTTGTTGATTAGGCGGTCTGTAAGATGAAATACGTAAATGCGTTGTCCTATAATTCATTGAATCTGCGATGGCATGTCAGTTACGTCATGTGTCAGCAGAGGTTGTAGTAGGGCGCGAAGCGCCCAGGATGGTCGAAAAGATCAAGAGATCTTCTCCTTCACCCCGAGTTGTTGTTTTGGTGATATATTGCAAACAAAAGATCATCAAAAGTTTTCGTGTCTGACCGTTGCAAAGTTTGATTGGATAGAGCCCACGAGATGTAATGAGAGGTAAGGGGTACCCAGTGTGTCCCCTGTGAGGTTGGTGTTGTTGATGGCGCTGAGCGAGTGGTGCGCTGAAATGGAGAACGGGGCCTGTGTTAAAACTATATGTACATGCATGTTGCCAAACAATTGCTATGTAGTTAGTTTTGTTAGTTTAACCCTTTAACCCGAGTGACACCACAAAGAATAGCTGTTACTATTTAAGATTATAAGTTATTGTCACTCAGTGTAACTTTAGTGAAATAGAATTAGCTCATCCGCCAACCGTACGTGACTCAACGTCATGTGTCGTAAACTGCCTCCAGTCTTATAACAACCGGGCTTCACACCATAAAGGTTATTGATACAACACCTCACGATAATAAGCAACAGAAATGTTATTTTATTTCGGCGAAAATAACGCTGATAACTGACACAGCCCATAACTTGATTAGTTGGCGAACATTGTGTCAGCGATGCGATATAGAGCCAGAGAGTTATATATTTAAAAATATATAATTTAGTCATCAATTGTGAGCCCAGAAATGATGATTTAATCTGGCCAAAGTTTTTATTATTTTGCCAAAATGCATTTGGCCAATATTGTTTTTATTTGGCCACTAAAATTTCATTTGGCCACTTTTTTTGACCAGAAGATTTTTCGGTGCAGCCCGAACACTGATATAAGTCCGTAAAACAGCTATCATCAACAAATACATGGAAAATAGGTTGAATTTGTTCTTATATTCATTACTAATAACTCTCAATGATGAGGTTTCGCATGTCAAAACCATTGTTTTGTAAACAATACGGTTACAGCGGAATTGCCAGAAAAAGCCCAAAAAGATACCAAAGTTTAATAAAAACTTAAAGCGGTAAACATTGGAAAAGGTAACATCATTGAAACATTTTCTGAAAATCATATTCAGACTAACATATTTTAACTTACATGTACTACACGATTAGCTAAGTTAAGTTTGTCGACAAAGCACTGTGACAGTTGTGTTTACATGGCTATCAACACGGAAGATTCCGTTATTGGAGAACTATCAATAATTAAAATAAGAACACAGTTAATCAATTTCTCCATTTACTTCATATTGGTGATGTTTTACAGAGTTTTATATTTTTTGCACATCTATACCCACCGCTTTCAACGTGTGCCTTGGGTCCCTTTGCCATTTCATGACGGGATGTGCGCTGGCGCAGCATTAAAGACATGTGCCAGTGCATAGGTCGCCTCGTATATATAAGAGAATGCACTGTCTTACAAGATCAAGGTACACATTGTTAGGCCAATGCGTTCTCTTATATATGGACGCCTCGCATATATAAGAGAATGCATTGGCACAGGGTTTTCGTAAACATTCAAAGACACTCCAATCATCAAAGGGTTAAAAATCATTTTAATTGAATGTATGCAACGACATATGTTTCTCGTGACTGAATGGAGCATGCATGATGCGTTTTATCTTCAGGATACTCCTACCTAATTTAATCGTAAGCTGCTCTCCTGGTTCATCTGAAACTTAAAGTCATCACAACCATCGTCATTGCGACCTTGTTTGTTTATGTATTGCTATATGTATTACCATGTATGTTCTAAATACCATTGTACTATGGTGAAAGAATTATATACTGATACTATTCAAGGAATACGGTAAACTAATTGGTTTTCGCTTAATTGTATAGCCATTAAGGTTATACGTCGATAATCTTAACTGGTGTCGATAACCTTAACTGGTGTCGATACTCTCCAAGATAGTGCAGGTTGTTGTTTAAGCATGTTTATATGCAGTTATAACCGATAAACTTGAAAATAAACTCTTTTGCGCGTACATTATGCTTGGGGAGCAAACCTCTGTCAATCAGGCATGCGGTTAAATTTTTCTCCTGGGAACTTTATCGGATCTACCTCTTGAAGATACAGATCTTGAGTCATATGAAGCAATTCACCTTTTCACTGTAAGTTTAGGCTTTTGGAGAGAAGATACATTCCGGAAAGCCAACCGTCCATAGACGCTTGTGTTACACGAGAATACGTAACTTAGAGTTGAATTGATCTATTATAACTTAGTTACTTCTGTCTGATGCTACATTATCTTAGCTGAGTCTGTAAATAAACACACGTGGACAAAATCATAGCAAACTTGAAACTGACCTGATGTACGTCCATACATTTATTTAAGTGACGCACCAGTAGCATGAAATCGATACTAACCCATCTCTATACTCAATATTATTCATTAATCGTCTGCGCCAACTTGTACTTTATGGTTTCCTGTATATGTGTTGGCTTATCTGTATTCGTCATTTTGTTTTTGTTCACCGTTTGTATTTATTACATTATATCAACTCTTCATGATATAAATAAAAATAAAGATATATATTAATTTTTCATTTTTTGCAGTGCTCTGTCAATTGCTGGTATCTTTCCAAACACGACGCACCTGTCCTGAAGAGTGACCGACACCGATTAATGTTATCAAGAAATAGCCTTAACCCTTTCATGATGGGAGCTGCGCTGAAGCGACATTAAAGACACTGTGTCAGTGCATTATTTTATATATGCGAATTGACCATAGGTCGCCTCGCATATATAAGACAATGATTTGGACTAACATTTTTGTTTTTATATTTTTTTATAAATTTGTCTTACATTTTTTAACAATTTCTATAATATTTTATCATTTTTTCTTACATTCTTTAACAATTTTTTGCAATCTTTCTTACATTATATAACAATTTTTATCATTTTTTCTTACATTCAACAATTTTATTATTTTTTTTATCATTATTTCTTATATTTTTTAACAATTATATCATTTTGTATCATTATTTCTTATATAATTTAACAAATTGTCATAATTGTTTTTTAATTTTCTTACATTTTTTAACAATTATAATGAATAATATATAATTTGTTAGGACAATGCATTTTGTTATATATGCGAGGCGACCTATGGTCGACTCACATATATAAGAGAATGCATTGGCACAGGGTTAAAATCTTGAAGCTCCAGTCATGAAAGGGTTAATTGACCAATTATGTATCAAACAGTTGGTGTACAACAATCCGTGAATTGACATGTAGCTCATACGACTAAATTATTAAAGAGTATCATGAAGTTAACATATTTAAAGATGCACGGTTTTATAGGACACACAATTATTGTTTTTTAATTCCTACTGATTCCTAGGCTAATTTTCAGTTTATATACCGAGCATCATAAAATAAAAAAATACTTACATAATCTCAGAGTCATCTCCCACATCGAGGAACTAAAACACGACCGGGAAGTTGTATTATTTCTATTCGTTGTCGTGATTCCTATCCGTTACGATTACGGTTTTTGGATTTTCAACACAACTCACAAATACATGATATAGTAATAAGTTCGCGATCGTTTCTCAGCTCCTCCGTGTGTGTAGCAGATGACTCTGAGGATATGTCCTTAAATTGTGATCGCCATGTGGCCTTAATTGTTATCTATTGGTTGCAATCGTTTAATTCATCGTCGTGAAACACGAGACGCTTGTGAAACACAAGGCGTTAAGAATTTACCTGATGACATTACAATTAAGTTCAAAATAATCACGACACACAGTCCCGTAATCCCCTCACTGCGAGTAGCAAGCACAATTGTCTCACAAACGGACACGTTGTCAATTCTGCGAAAAGGTTTTTGTACCGTCCGCAAAAATTACGAAAACAAATAGTTATTGGTACTAATTATCTGTTGCCGTTCATTAAGCGAAAGGTGTCTAATGTCAAGAAGAAACGAGTTTATGGACAGTGTGTCTGGGTTAAATATGGTTTTATATAAGTAATGTTAGGAATATGTTTTTTACTCTGCATTTTTGCTTATGGGGAAGACCAAAAAGCTAATACAGGGCGTGAGATAGATTTTAAAACTGTATTTTTCCAGCCATTTTGTTACTTCATTTATAAATAGTTTTACTGCAGAACATTCATAGAATACGTGGACAATGTTCTCAGTGAATGGCATCGGGCACATCGATCGTGTTCTGAACTTTTCATGAGAAACAGCAATGTTTTTGTTTTCAAAATACGTGTGTTTATCCGATATTGGAACCATTTTAGATTTAGATTTGTATCATACATCTGGGTGTTATATTTGGTCCTAGATCTCTTTCCCATTTTGATATACATGCTGGGTTCGTCTGTTTTTCTCATATAACAATATTGTAGAAATTTCTGTATCCACGTTTACAGTGTGTTATCGAAGAGAAATGTTTCTCGATATAAAGGGGATCTTGACACAAACGAGTTTTTGCTTCACAGTTCGCAATACAGGATAATTTAGTACTGTCCTAAATCTCTTTTCCATTTTCATATACATGCTGGGTTCGTCTGTTTTTTCTCATATAAGAATATTGTAGAAATTTCGCATCCACGTTTACAGTGTGTTATAGTAGAGAAATATTTATCGGAATAAAGGGGATCTTGACACAAATGATTTTTTGCTTCACAGTTCGCAATACAGGACATTTTAGTACTGTCTTCTTTTAACGTTGCTTTCTAATCGCCTCTCGTCGGCCTAGTATCACAGCCTCATATTTGTCTCAATAATAATCGTATTAGTATGTATAATGTGCATTACAAGAAAACCAATGTCAGAAATGGTAACGCGCTCAATATCATATATTATATACCCATGATTGTAATTATAGAATATAAAATATATTGGTTTCGCGAATGACCAACTCAGAATCCCGTTAAAATAACAATAACAACCAGCACCTAATTAACGAACCGGCGGCCGACTCCGCCGTTTCTGACCACAACCCCCAGTGGGCTGCACAACGAAAAAAAGGCTATACAAGTTGAAATATAAGACTTACAAATTATCTTTTTTCATTTCTTTTATTTGTAATTGACATAGCTTATCTCAAACCAAAAATCAACATTATTGACATAACGTTAATTAACGACAATAAACGAATTTAAAATTCCCAACTACACCTTTTACCGGTCTCGGCCTCCGGCTCGCAGTTCGACTTCCATTCTATTAGACTTTCCATTCTATAAATAAAACGCCCATGTTAATGTCAGCGCCCACGCGAAACGAGAATCTCTACATTAGTATACACGCGGCGCGCGTAATAACTCGGTATATGAAGATTGGTTTGGTTCATTTGGAGTTTATAGTTGTTTCAGACGCTAGGTCATATAACGACGTTGTCAATTATATGTGCGCATGGAGGACAGACCGTGTAGAGAGTTAATTTTAACAGGGATTAACTGGTTTGCTGCTAAATATCCTACATACACATAATGGAATGCGTATATATATATATATATTTTTAAATAAACAGAAAATCATTGAACAGTATGCTCGGAATAGGTAATTTACTACATTTGAACTATTTTCTAAAATTTGACCACCATACATACTAGTATATACATTTGTGATTAGGTTATGAAACTTGATGTCTCATTAGGCTATGGCTATGAGCATGAGTGTCTCATCAGGCTATGGGGATGAGCCTGGATGTTTCATTAGGCTATGGTTATGGGCCTGCATGTCTCATTAGGCTATGGTTATGAGCCTGGTGTCTGATTAGGACTTGATTGTGAGCCTGGTTGTCGGATGCCGCTGGGCAAAACAATTTGTCATTTTTCTCCAACTTTTCGCAATAGAATTACCCTTTCTCACAATATGTATCGGTCGGCATCCATTAAAACTTCACAACGTCCCAATTTAATTATATATGTAACAACAAGTCAAAAATAGTACCTGAAAAACTCTATTTAAATGTGCATTATCTCTTTGTAAACATGTATTATATAGTTACCGGGGTATACAATATTAGATCCGAATCGAAGACTCCTGTCCGGAAATGCTTATATCGATTCATATTAATGTTATTTCGAACATTTCCTGGTCTAAAAAGGTGTGGTTGTTTAGCTAACGAACAATAGTGGTTAATGTTAACATAAACCAGACATTTTTATTGTGTAATTTTGTCACAAATAAACGTTAATTATACTCATTATCGATTATAACTATGGAATAAAACAATACAACAAATAAATCTGGGACATTTGACGTTCGGTACGTAATCTGACGTTCGGTGCGTAGCCATAGGGACAGTCTAATGTTCTATATCTCTATATGGTATCACCCGAATGGCCTGTTCTAAAAATAGACAAAAAGGGTCCCAATAAAATATTCGAAATAAAATCAAATATTAATTTAGAGAAGCCTTTCCAGACAGGGGTCTTCAGTTCATATTTGTTATTTTATACCCACGCAACTATTTCAAATGTGTTATTTAAAGATATAATCCATCTTTAATTAAACATAAAATCATTGAATATTATGCTCGGAATAGGTAATTTACTACATTTGAACGTTCTCAAATTTGACCACCATACATACTAGCATATACATTTGTGATTAGGTTATGTGCCTTGATGTCACATTAGGCTATGGTTATGAGTCTAGGTGTCTCGTTGGGCTATGGTTATGAGCATGGGTGTCTCTCTATGCTGTGGTTATGAGCCTGGAATCCTGGATGTCTCATTAGGCTATGGTTATGAACCTCGATGTCTCATTAGGTTATGTTATGAGCCTGGTTGTCTCATTAGGCTATGGTTATGAGCCTGGGTGTCTGATTAGGCTATGGTTATGAGCCTGGATGTCTGATTATGTTATGGTTGTGAGCCTGGTTGTCGGATGCCGTTGGACAAAACAAATTGTCAACTTTTCACAATAGAACTACCCTTTCTGACAATTTTATTGGTCGGCATCCATTGAACCTTCACAACGTCCCAATTGAATTATATATGTAACAACATGTCAAAAATAGTACCTGACGAACTCTATTTAAATGATTAAATTAAACAATCAATACAGTTTGGTCGCCAAAGCCAAGATCTGGGCTTCCAGCACTCTTACGTATGGTCCAAATATGGGCTTTCACCACTGAACCAGTTAATGACTACACTGCGCGTAGAAACCACCTACCCCCGGAAATAATTAACTGATAAACTTGCCCAAATAAACGAATCACGTGCAGTGACCGTCCTTATTGAATACACACCCACCCCAATGCTTGAAGAATAACATGCAGGTATGATGTGCTCCTCGTGCCCAACATGTTTTCGAACATACATACCTTATAGTATCACTAGTCGAGAAATAAGGTGACGATGCGCCCCGAGACTGACGTAACAACGCGCATGCACAGCTGCTTATTGTCTTACATAATTTGTTGTAATAAACTTAAAAGCAGAGATCGATCCAATATAAAGACTGTAAGTGCAATACGTACAATGTGTACATCTGAATGGTACTTGTGCGGAAGATGATTGATAGTGCGTGCGTCATGCTGGATTCAGAAAGACATGTACGAGCATATAGAATCGGAAGTTGCAACTTGGTCAAACAGGATCGTACGTCAGGACTGTTATATATAGAGCACCATGCATGACTGTTTGAATCCTGGTATTATACAAGTTCCCGTTCAACGACTTAAAGGTACGGTTGGCCTTTGGCGTTGGTATCCTGTGAAAATATTTCCACCCGTCAAAAACCACCACAAACAGAAAGAACAACAAAATGTAGACAGACTTTGTCCGTATACAAATAAGAAATATCGCATAAACAGTATGTTATTGTCATATATTTGACCATTGTTATGTAAACAAAAGCATAAAAAGTTACTTTTCTGGTGTTTGTTTATATTATGATGGTAAACATAAAGAGCGTTCTTTGTTGGTGAATTCCTGATATGGAACGAATAAAGAGCGTTTATGCCATTTGCGTGTGATTAGCCAACAGCATTGTGCTGTCTTCTGTAACACAATCAGGCTCTTGCTTAGGTAAAATATAGTAAATCTGTATGATAACATGCTGTTTACGCGATGGTCATGGTATATATGAACGAAACTGTATGCGTTTTAATGTTTTTCTGTTTACGGTGATTGGAACAATTATGAATATTTTCGACAACTAAGGCCTCACGTGCCTTTAAGCCAAGCACGGGAAACACGTATCCCTCGTGATGTATATACTATAACTGAGCTTCCATGCTTTCATTTCCCCAAAAAGCGATAGATAACAAATAGTGAAGTAGATTAAGTCCAATTTTCAAGGCAATTGTTCAATTTGTGACTAAAGCATGAAACTGTGCACATATGCACATATTCACATACTAATTCATATTAGACATGGAGCCAAGGTGAAATTTCACTTTAACCCCTTTTTTAAGGGGTTTTCTGACTTTAAAGAGCGTTTCATGATTTAATTTATTAAATGTCCAAATTAATCTTACCATGAAATATGTGATTTAAAATTCGGTATATACATTAAGTATGATTCTGCGAGATATAATGCAACATTTTTAGGCTAAAATTGGAACTCCCGTCCAAGATGGCCGTCAAAATGTGGCATAAAATCTCAGAGACATACTTACTGTATATGTATAATTTTAAATCGCAGATTCCATGGTAAGAATAGTTGAAACATTTAATAAATAATATATTCATGATATGCTCTTTAAATTCAGAAAACCCCTTAAAAGAGGGGTTTAAGTGAAATTGCAGCGTATTATGTGTGATTATGTACACGTACATATTTGCAAAATTTGATGCTTTAGTCACGAAGTGAACAATTCTTTTACTAATCTACTCCACTAAAAGAGCGTTCTCGGTTGTGATCTTCTGTGCTCGTTTTCAACGTAACACTGATGGATGCTGTTGTGTTATGTCACCATGCCCGTGCCATGAGAATGCGTGTGATTTCTAGCATTTTCTCATTTTCTTTAGCCTTGGAAGCTGACAATTATATCGGGACCTTTGGTATGTGCATTGTTTTAAAGTTGTTACTGAGTCAGTGAATGTGAGTGCAAGAGAATGTGAGAAAGTGAATAATTGAATATATTGTTTGTTGAGTGTGAGGAAAACGGGTACCGTTCATTGTGATTATTATTTTTTCATATTATAATTATTTTCTAATAAAAATAAAAAATAAAAGAAACTCTGGACCTTATTGTATCAAACCGGACCGTGGATCTTTAAATGCCTAATTGATTCCATCCGGGTCAGGAATATAAATGTATGGTGATGTCCTCGGGTCAGGGACGCGGGCAGATCATGCTATGAATATCTACTTTTGCTAACGCCCGTAGAGATCGTATTCCACCATCACAAAACCTTGGAACTTTTTGAGATTTTGACAGGTAATCTTATACGAAAAAAATAACGCGGGGAATATATTTTAGTAATTTTCTGTTCCTAAATAATGTACTTCACTGAAGGTGAAGGCCCCAACTCGAAAATGCATGCTTTTCTGTGACTTATATGAGACGATATCGCAATAAACATTGAATTTATTACCCAGGAGAATAGAAGAATAGGCGCCTCGTTAGCCTCACATCTAAAAATAGAATCTTTGGTTCTAAAATTGGTTGTGGGTGTCTCGTTCGCCCCACTTCTAAAAATAGAATCTTTGGGTCTAAAATTGTTTGAGGGAAAAATTGTTTGAGGGTAAATTGTTTGAGGGTAAAATTGGTTGTACTAAAATATTCTCAAAACTTCCAAAATATCAAAACCCAAAACTTCCAAAATTTCAAAACCCAAAACTTCCAAAATTTCAAAACCCAAAACTTATTTTTCCAAAACAAAAAATTTCAAAACTTCCAAAATTTATTTTTTCCAAAAAATTTCAAAACTTCCAAAAAATTTCAAAACCCCAAAATTTCAAAAAAGAAAACATTTCAAAACCCTCCAAAATTATTTCTCTAAAAAAAAAAGTTTAAATAAAAAATTTATAACGAGTTTTCGGTTTCTGATAATCTCGATATTAAAAAAATGTCGAATGTTAAATTATTTGCGTGTAATATCTTTCGTTATTTTTTTTTGTTCAACCAATGTTTCAATGTATTTATTAATCGATGTTTAGAAATAGCTTTATTGGACATTGTGACCATCGATATGAATGCATACATTCCAGTGTTTTATCGGACGCAGTTCATATAATTGTCATACCTGAAAATAGACACTATTACTTTTACATAAATAATAAAGAGCGTTTATTCTTTACACTCTCTCTATCCCATATGACAGGTGTGTATTATCGTGAATTATTGGAAGTATTGAGACTAACGGTCGAAAATTGTAATGTGAAATTACAACCCTCCAGAATGAATTGTCATATTCGCTGTACACTCAATCACACACGCGACATTGGTGGTAACAATGTGTCTTTCACACCTTTGCTTTACCAAATGAATTATATTATTTCCCCGTTCACAGTTATATGCTATTCAGAAAACATATCGATTTAATGTCTGAACAAACGGGTTAGTATCAATTAAGGTTGATAAACTGTGTCATTCACACGATAATTAGTTAGCCAAAAACATGCATACGTCCAGGACACTCAATTATAGACATTGCTTTGATGACATTGTTATAACAACATTACGTAATAACCACTTATCACTCCAGTCACACTTACGACCATTTTGTATGCCGAAAACTCCAGGTAGCACCGATGATGTAACATTATATCACTGCTATTGTACCATTGATAGGTTCAGACAAGTTCGATGTTTAGAAATAGATAATAACAATTGTTAAATGTGCAGGTGTTCTCAGCGGGGGGAACACAGGGTTACGTAATAATAACCAGTTAAACAACTAATGTTGCCTCGTCCGTACAAAACCAATTATCGGCCTATTCATACTTACGTTCATATATATAATCTTATATAATGTTACGTCATCCGTGCTTGCATATGTTCGGGATTTTATGGTATAAAAATATAGCTTACTAAGCTGTATTCCATATAGTGAATAGACGCCGCTGTAATCACTACTCAGGACTTCTCGAAAAATGGCTGAAGAAATAATGACACCTCTGACAGTGGATGAAATTTATGAAATAGAATGTATTCTGCAAGACATCGAAGAATACGACAAGGCTATCGTAGCTTATCAACTAGATGAAGATATTATTGAAGCATCTACGCTTTGTTCAGGAGATGACCCATGGCCGAACCAAATCGGATACGGAGAACATGATGCGTCTAAAAATGATGTTAACAACTCACAACCCGGTACAGCTGGACCATCAGGATTACAAAACCGAGAAGACGAACAGACACCTCATCAAGATGAAGCTGTAAAATCAGACAATCAAACAGCCGACAGTTCTGATATTCAAATAACCGGATATAGCATTCGCAAAAGGAGTGAACGAACCTTCGGAAACAATTTGGCAACACAGAGAACATATGAGATCAAATTAGATGAAATTTACAAAGAGAAAAAGTTAATCGACATATACAGGAATCTACATTCAATGTTCGAGGACACTATTCAAAGAGCTCGTGGAAATTTGGCTGACAATGATCTTGGCAGAGTTATCATTCACCATGAGAGTTTGGACAACCCTATAGTAGTTCCGTTACAAACGTTGCAAACGTTAAATGCTAACACTGTGATTGACAGAATCGAACTCGTTTTGAACAGCAACCAAACACTGACTGTTAATCAAAGTTTCCGCATAGATATAGGCACCATCGAGTTACCTAAAGGCGGAGCACGGAGGAGGATAACGGCTTTACATGATGAAAGTAATAATCTAAGAAATAAAACATACCGACAATATGTGTATGGCTCGGGCTATCGCCACATGTTGGTGTAAATTAAATATTTGCAGTCCTGATGAATGGCTAGAAATAACACAGAATAGAGGAACCAGAAATAATTTACAACTCATCATGGAATACAGAAAAGTACCGATCAATTATTACAACAATGTGACGTACAAAAAACGTACGGAGCAAGGAAAATTAGCCAAAGCAATTAGTGTCATCGCAGGTGTATCAACAGACAGACCAGCCAGTTTAGCAGATCTAAAAGCATTCGAGGACACTCTGAATTTGACAATACTAGTCGTCAGTGCTAGACTGGGTAATAAATTCATTACCAGCGTGCCTACAGACGGTATAGAAAGACCCGTGATATATTTATATCTCACTGCTAATGAACATTTCCACGCTATACAATCCATAACGGGATTCTTTAGCGCACAATATTTCTGTGTGCATTGTTTAAAACATTATTCACACAAAGGAAATCATTATTGTGAACACACCTGTTTCGTGTGTAAAAGTGATAAATGTGAACAAAGTGAAAACAAAGAACATTGTTCAGATTGTAATATGACGTGTATGTCTCATCAATGTTTCGTGCGTCATAAAGCAAAACCTATTAATCAAGCTTCGAAAGAAACGACAGCTCCTTGTCAAAAATGGTGGAAATGCTTGGACTGTACAAAAGTCATGGAGAGAGGGAAAAGACGTCCGAATCAACACGTGTGCGGAGAAACATTTTGTAGATCGTGTGACAAATACACAATGGGAGCACACGAATGCTATGTAAGGGCCATACCTCCCGTTACTGATGATGAAAGAGCTAAATTCTGTTTCTTCGACTTCGAAACCATTCAACACGATATATTGGAATGTTCTGAAGGATATACACCTTTACATACAAAGGATTGTCAGGACTGTAAAGAGGATCATATATGCAAGAAATGTGCTAAGTGTCAGGTGAGTCTTAACCTAATTGTAATATATATATGTAACACATTACAGTCGAAATCACGATAACGTAACGCTCTTTATTAAAGGCGCGCATAAGTAGAGACGCTCTTTCATTTTTAAAAATTATATTAGATTATCGCTGAACGCTCTTTAGCTGTTACCTCGCGTGTGAGATTACCATATAACAATAACATACTTGAATTCGACCAAAGTTAAGGGGGTCTCAATATTAAAATTCAACTGAGTCACAGATGTTAAATCGAGTAATTAACTTTTTTAATTCTTGACACATTGAAAATGTGTAACATATTTTTTTGTGAAAAGAGATTTTGTAATTGTTATATAGTAAACTAACATAATATATAATTGTTTTAACTTTATTGAACTTGATATCTGCGTGCTTGAATCGACAATTATACAGGCTATATGTCGGATCATGATATACATTTATAATATTGACACGTAGATTGGAAGGAGTAATTTTTAGGATCAACCAACGAACAATAGTAATACGTCAACGCTCTTTATTAACGTTGAACCCATACCAAAACATTTTTTTTTTTTAATAATTATCTGAACAAAGTGTAGACGTTTTATTTTAGTTTTTTTATTATCGATAAAGCTAGAGGTTAAAACGTTCAATTATTACTTTTCAGAACTGTTTAAAAACATGGTGCGGAAAAGTCCAGCATACACCGAACTTCCTCGTCGCCCAAACAGCTTGCTACGAATGCATGCATGAATCGTTGGAAGTGAAACCGAACTGTAGAAATTGCGGACCTCTATGTGATGCGTGTATCGACAGTGATGCGAAGAAGAAGAAGAAGAAGAGTGACCGAAATTTATGTTCGGATACATGCGGACTCCGAGAGGTTATATTTAGCGGTCCTGATACCGGTGAAAAGTTTGGAAAATGGTTATTCTCGGAACAACACAAGGGATTCATAGCACTGGCTCACAACTTCAAGGGTTACGATGGATATTTTCTCATGGAATATCTCATTGATCAATCATTGAGACCCAAAGTTATATATAATGGATCCAAATTGATGTACCTATACGTGGAAAAAGATCTTCATATCAAAGTACTGGACAGTCTCAGCTTTCTACCAATGAAGTTGGCACTGTTACCGAAAACTTTCGGTCTGGATGGCGAGAAAAAAGGATGGTTCCCGCACTTTTTCAATAAATCAGCCAACCAGAATTATGAAGGACCCTATCCGGATGCCAAATATTACGGCGCTGATTATATGAGTGTGGCTGAACGAAAAGACTTCACGAAATGGCACGCTGCTCAAACAAATGCAGTTTTCATCTTCAAGAAAGAATTATCGGATTATTGTCGTAGTGATGTCAATATTTTGAGACAAGCTTGCATAAAATTCAGAACCCACATCATGAATGCGACTGGAAATATACAACCCGTAATTGACGAGTTTTCTGGCGATATGAAGTTCAAACTGGTTGGTGCGGTTGATCCATTCCAATACGTTACAATCGCATCGGTATGTATGGGTATATTCAGAACGAAATTCGTCGACGAGGAATGGAGAGTGCGTCTAAGTACCGAAGGGAAAACGTGGCTTCCTGCTAAATGTAAAGATGGAACTTTGTCTATTTTATACAAAGGTGAATGGGTTCAAGACACAAAACTTGAAGATGAACGCGGCGTCCAAATTCGTGACAAAGAATTTCTCAAATCCCAGATAGCTCGAATCCCCAAGACATCATATAAAGATCAATACAGCAAAAGTTCTATTCAATGGCTGGAATGGATGATGTTCAAAGACAAAGTTCACATAACTCACGCATTGAACGGCCGTGAAAAGAAACTCGATGATGCAAAGTACAGATTGGATGGCTATTGCGAAGAATTAAACACGGCATTCGAATTTCACGGATGTCAATTCCATGGATGTGAACTTTGTCTGAGTCACGATAGAGACGTAGTCAAGAATCCGATAACCAACCAGACACCTAATGAATTATACGGACTCACACAGAAAAAGAAGAAGTTTATAGAAAGTCGAGGCATGAAATATGTGTGCATTTGGGAACACGAGTTCGTCGCTGCTCGAAAGACTAATCCGGAGCTTCGTGACTTCATCGCTAGCTTAGACATTGTTGACCGGCTAGAGCCTAGAGACAGTTTCTTCGGCGGCAGAACGAATGCAACTAAATTACACTACAAAACTGCCGTTGGTGAGAAAATACACTATTTTGACTTCACGTCGCTGTATCCAAGTGTGCTCAAATACTCTCGCTACCCGATTGGACACCCGAAAATCATTTTGGGCGATGACATTACCGAGCTTAAGGATTACTTCGGAATAGCGCAAGTCAAGATTTTACCACCTAATGGACTCTATCACCCCGTATTACCGTATCGATCCGAAGGTAAACTGAAGTTTCCACTGTGCAGGACTTGTGCTGATAATGAAAATCAACGACCTTGCACGTGTACGTGCCAACAGAGAGCTATTACCGGTGTTTGGTGTATTCCTGAACTGGAGACAGCTGTCAAAGTGGGATACAAGATTCTCAAAATATATGAAATATACCATTGGACCGAAACGTCAGACTATAGCCAACAAAATGGATTATTCACGGAATATATAAACACCTTCTTAAAGTTCAAGCAGCAGGCTAGCGGTCCTCCGGATTGGATAAAATCTAACGAAGACATGGATAAATACATCACAGCGTATAAAGACAACGAAGGTATATTACTGGACAGAGAAAGCATCGAAAAGAATCCAGGACTGAGGCAAATCAGTAAGCTCATGCTCAACTCATTTTGGGGGAAGCTAGGCCAAAACCAGAATTTCAAACAGACCGAGTATTTCCATGAATCGGAACAAGACAATCTATTCCAGCTCATTTCAAATCCAATGAAACAAATGGAAAATTTTCATGTCATAACTGATGACATTCTTCAAATGGAGTGGACCTATCGAAAAGACTGTGTGCCTTGTGGAGCAGCGAATAACATATATTTGGCCACATTCACGACGTGTCACGCTCGATTAATGCTATATGAAGTTATTCATTCCTTGGACAGAAGAGTATTATATTACGACACGGATAGTTGTGTATTTAGCAGCACTGAGGATCAAATTAATCCCCCACTGGGCGACTATTTGGGACAACTGACCAGCGAGCTAGATCCTGATGAATACATCGAAGAATTTGTTTCTGGAGGCCCCAAGAATTACGCTTATCGAACAAATAAAGCTAAAGAGACGTGTAAAGTTCGGGGGTTCTCTTTGAACTTTGAAAATTCACAGTTCATCAATTTCCAGACGATTAAAGAGCTCTTAGAATCTGGAAGCACAGTGCCCATCACCACAACCAATCCAAGGAAAATATGCAGATCGAAAGGAAAAAGAAAAATATATAACAGATCTGAGGACAAACAGTACCGAGTTGTTTATACCAAACGCAGACGATTGGATAACATGGATACACTGCCATATGGATATTGAACGAGGTACGTAATATATATAATTTAATCGTCTATATTTGATCAAGGTTGTAATGAGAGTGTAAACATTCGATCGATGGTAGTTATCGGATTATACTAAGACTTGTTCAAACACGTTCGATGTTAGATAACATCGAGCGTGTATGAACACGTATTACTATAAACGTATGGCCATCATTGGTCAATTTATCCAAGGTGTCCATTTTTTCGATCTATAAAATGCTACCCGATCCAGACACAATTACAAATTCGGTAGTCCTATACTGTGCGTGTGAAATATTCTATACAGGTTAGTTATGAATTAGTTGTTTTTTTTTCTATCATTACATTTTACCTCCTGTACAATCTCATTTTGGTTTATACTTAAACCAAAAACAACAACTATGTTTTTTTTTTTTATTTTCTCAACGAAGAGTCACCATAATTCCAGATTATTCCGAATGACCAGATTAATTCATTCTCTAATTCTGAAATATATTTCGATTTACTTGTAGAAATGTAATCCAAAATCACGCCGCTGTTAAGTATTTGTTCAATCGTGAACAGTGAACACGGTTCACGGAGAATGATATATCCGTGAATTATTGTCACTTCTTCAAAACTTCTCTGATTGAAAACCCAGTCTCGGTATTCTGCAAATCTCACAAAGTTATCTCCAATAAGTTCACGAATGTCATGTATTTTGTTTTTAGGAAGGCCTCTAAATACCCAGCGATTTGAAAACATTTGATTCAATATATCTTGTAAGAAATCAGTTTCAAATTCAGACCTAGCAATCAAAGATTTCAATCGTTGTACAGGAAAATATCCTTCATCTATATTCTTCAGTATTATTTTAATTTCTCTTATAAACCAATTGTGTAGTAGTTGTTTTTTTATTTCTGGATTTATAGTTGACATTTCAATTAGCTGATTGTATATTTTCTCCAGTATTTCTGCGGGTAGTATTCTCTCCATAATGAACTGACTCAATGACTCAATTTTCTTATTCTTATTGAGTATGCGGGCGGGGCTCCCCTCCCCAGGGCGGGCGGGACGGGCGGGCGGGCGGGCGGGCCTCCCCCTCCCCAGGGCGGGCGGGGCGGGCGGGCGGGGCGGCCGGGCCTCCCCCCTCTCCAGGGCGGGCGGGCGGGGCTCCCCCCATCCCCAGGGCGGGCGGGGCGGGCGGGGGCGGGCCTCCCCCCACACCCAACATCCACCAAACACATGAGCGGACTCCTTTCGGACTTTTGTATTCTCGATGTGTAACTGATAAGTAATGTTTTGTTTTCTTATTTTCCAGGTTCAAAATAAAAAACAATGACTGATCAACCCGATGTTGAAGGAAACCAACGGACTGAAACCAACGAGAGGGCGTTCCATCCACAATGCTTAGCCCCGTTAGGAAATGACATTTTCCTATTTGACGGCCGATTCCAGGGAAATCTGTATATACACATACGAGAGTGCGGTGAAAGTTCTGCGGGCCAAAAATTTCCGACAAAATCTGGAATAACATTAAATCTAAGGAGATTCAAAGAGTTGAAATCTTACTTAGCAGATATACATCAAGAAGTGGTCAGTTATCGTACCGGTGAAGACGATGTATTCATGAGACGTCATATCGGAGGGAATTTCTTCATTACGATAAAGAGCGGCATCCCGCGTGTTGACATTCGCAGGTATTGGCTGCCTGAACATTCAGATGATTTGTGTGCAACCAAATACGGAATATCTCTGACATTCGACCAATTTGAAGAACTAGTTGGAGCTATATTCGTCCTGTGTGCTAATATTCCTGAAATTGATCAGACTGTGCAGTGCTATTTGACCGACGATCACCAAAACCAGGAAGGATCTTTAAGATGTATGGAATGCTGCCCCAACGGCGATAGAACGTGTTTGATTAACCGGATGCAGACATTGATCTAAACATTACTCCTATGATGCTACGAATAACTAATGTCGTATGTTCTGCAGATTTGAACTGTTCTATTAATCTAAGGGATTTGACACTCGGCTGTTCGAACATTGAATACAATTCCAAAAAGTTTAGCGGAGTTGTATGGAAAACATTCTAAATTCGGTGGATGTTGCCTCGTGTTTAACACGGGTAAAATCGTTGTTAACGGGCGTTCTGATAGTGTCAAACAGACACGAGTTCGATTGCGTCGGTACGCTCGACATATTCAAAAATGTGGTTGGCGAGTGAGATTAAATTCCATAAAATTTTTGACAATGTCTGCATTTTGTCAGTTAAATGGAAAACTTGACTTAAACGTTTTAGTGAAACTTATGGAATGTTCTTACGAATTAGAGCTGTTCCCTGCGGCAATGTTCAGACGTGAGAAAATACATTTTACATACTTTCATAATGGAAAAATTGTGATTACGGGCATTAAAAGTGAAAAGCAGATGTTAAATATTGTATATCCTACCATATGTGAACTTGAATTACTTTCAGAATAAATATATATATGTATCGATTATCTATTTTTTTCATTCAGGGGGATGGCTCACATACCTTTGTTTTTTAGGCTTTTGACGAAACAAACAAAAACAATAGATTTTTTTGTTTGTTTTGACAACAGACCTAATACCACCTCACCGGACTCTCTCCACAGACCCCCCACCACCACCCTCTCAACCCAGTCATATACATATATATATATATATATATATTTTCCCAGTCATACATATGATAATATAAGAACGATAAATGATTGTATTTACAATATTTTATTTATATACATAATATAATTTAAAGAGTGTTTCTCTCGTTGTCGCTAATGAAGGGCGTTTACAGAATATATTTCAACATAAAATCCTTAATAATTAAATCATTATACATATAATTATTGGCACTGAAACGTCTCATTATATTTTCTAGACTGTATCCGCACAGTTTATAGAATGCAAAGTATATGCAATAGGGACCGCATATATTAGAACCCTGTAATCTGTAAGCATTGCACTCGTAACGAGGTCCATTCAATAACAACACGTGTTTAAATCGTCCGTTGTAACACTCGGGTTTTAATCCCATAGGGTCGAAGAACTCTGATACGTTATGTTCCTGGAATGTCATCAATATCCAGTGGCGTCCAGGTTGGCTACTCTCGTCTGTGTTAACTATATACATCCGGGGATATTGGATATAAAGAGGTAATTTGTCTATGGGACAAACATCTATCTCATTATGGTTTGTGAAACTATTTATCGCCCTCATGAGTGTATTCATTATTCAATGCAAACTTTACGACTCTCGTCAACTTTGAGAAAGGCAGGAAATTTTGCGTAAACGATTACAGTACAATTGTCTTTCAAAGCCGATGAGAATTTAATCTCGAGGCGTGTGTGACCTTTGTGCGGTATGACCCTGTCGTGATTAATTCCTTGCGGGTTTATCCGATATATGCAATAACCTTTCGCATAATCCTCATAAGTAATATGAACGGATTTTCGTTTCGCATCTTTTATTATCGTATTGTAAGCTTCTACATATTCCTTACTGGTAAAGTTCGGTTGGAGTGCTTGGGCGGGCATAGACTGCCCGTTGACGTAAAATCCGACGAAGTTGCATCCAAAAGTCGCAAAGTTGAACGGGTTCTTATCGCGTGAACCGCTTTCAGCCTTTGATGATACTAAGCCAATAATACAGCTACTGGGTACGTTTCCTTGAAATAGATTATCTTCTCCCAAACTGAATGCACCTTTTGACACTGTATACGTCTTTATGATAGATTTTGAAAAAGGATAACACGAGTTCTTTTTCTTGAGTGACTCAGTATGACTGAGTAATACACCGGGGTTAACTTTCACAGTGGCTAGTCTCAAATTAGCTTCCTGTATTTTCAACTTGTATGTCTCAGTGGTTCCCGCATACATCAGTCTAAAAACATCTCTCGTCTGCCAGAATTTTAACGTGAGCGGGAGACCATTTAGTAGTAATTTGTCCTGTTGGAAGAAGTCAAGCTGAATTGATCCCATAATATCCATTATTTGACTAGTACGGGTTGTTTTGGACCTGTAATACAGGCCAGAGTTCCCGCTTTTCGAATCTGCCAGGTCCATACCACCTGCCGTGTCCTTTTCGAACGCTTGTCCATGTAGCTGTTCCTTACGTTCAGTTTCTAAGAGTACATCGAAATATGCTTTGTATGGATAATTCGGCCCGACTTGACTCACGGGAACTTGCTGTATATTCAAATCGACCTGCGAAAATATTGAATGTAGGGGTGCATTTATCAGACCCACATCGTCATTAACGGTTAGAGCCGAACCATCTTGCTTGGTTATTTTGAGTTTGAGAAGTAGCAATGTCCGTTTGAGCTCCATGTAGGTTGTGGCCATGGCGGGAATATTGAACTCTAAAGCTGCAGTGTCTGTCAGCTGATTCACGGGTCTGTAGTTTATCCATTCTGTCGCTTGTATTCCGCTGTCAACCGCGGGCGATTCAAATAATGCCAATTTAGAGGTATGGTACTCTCTGTATTCATTCATGGTTTATCGAACCAGGTGGTTTTCACTTTCTTAGGGTTATGAGCCAAATCGTTAGGTAACACCCTCTTATTGTTTTTTTTTGACGCCTTACATGCTTGTGTCAACTTATTTTCTGCAACTTCGGCTTTGGCCATTTCAATCGCTTGCGCTATGGGTGTCACTACGTTAATATGCGGTTTTAGAACGTCTTCTTCTTCACTATCGCTATTTTGAGTTTTGTCAATAAAGTAGCGACCCTCATTATCTGGCGTTAACTTCCCATTAATCATGTCCCTGAAATGTTTTCTCCACTTTTCAATATCTGCGGGAATATACGTGATCGACATGTTTCTTCAGATGTAGTGTACAGGTCACTCTTTTTTCTGCATTTATTTTAGAAAGTTTATCGCCTCTTATAAAAATCCTGAGACGCTGAAGTTTATCCTGTCTTACGTTTATGTAGAATGAGTCCTCAAAACTCCGCCAATGACCCGTATCACGTGTGTCTCTCTTTATAACCCGGAGGATGGGGGATGATGTGTCGCAGGCTATTGATTCTCCACATATGTCCGAACAAATATATAATAAATCCGTGTCTATATGGTCAGTTATGTTTATGTCTTTCAAACAACATAACCACGCCCCTTCCAATATTAATACACCAGGTAACTCTATTGTGAAGTCGAGAGGACGATTATCTGGATATTTATCTATGGAATCGTCGCTAGTCAGGTACAGATAATAATTATCCATATGACTAGTTTCTATTTTGTTTCAAATGAGAATCAATGTTCATCTCTTCTCTTATAGTTTTATCAACATCACTGAATATATACTTGAAGGCAGACCACTGGTTATACGGAATACTTATAATCGCGGGAGTGTTATTCACAACTCGCCTAATGCGTGTATAAATGCGCCCTTGATTATTACATAATGTAACAGTAATGTTTGATCGTATTGTCCACTTTTTCACGAACCCACAGGGGTGTTGTTCGTAATCATGGGGGCGTGACTCATTCGTATGACGTAATTCATAGTCCCCCGTCTGACGTGGTATCTTCTTTGGAACTATTATAACCGGTAGTGACAGAGTTATTACCATAATAGTAATTCCTATCCATTTAAGTAGATTCATATGTAGACGACCGCGTTCTGTTTGAAACATATTCGTCAAGGTATCTGTTCTATTATTCATGATTGTAATGGTTTCCCCTCGGATAGCTTGCTCTTATTAATTTTGATATCTGTCGACATCAGACTCTAAAATCCATGAATTAAATTTGTCAGGCCATGAATGCCAGTGCACCAGGACTTCAGTTTGACCCTTTCGTTTCCTCTTTTTGACAATTTTATCTATTCTGTAAACTGTTTCGTCATCAACGCGCACCCCTTGAAGATCTGACTCGTAGAAAGCACCCTCAATGTTTTCATCCAAGAAATCTGTCAACGTATACAAGGGTATGTTCTGCCTGTAAAACCTCTTAGTCACTTTGAACAACTCTCCAGTCCATTTCTGAGAATATTCTCGGTCAAAAACTGCTTTGGTGTGTGATATTCTAACGATATCATTTACATTGTATTTGAACTTTTTCTTCAATTTACTTTTAACACCTCCCTTCTGTCTTATTAACCACTGATCGAGACGAGACTCATCTTCATTCTCAACAGTTATGGAGTCAGGGGTGGTGCCTAACGAACGATGTATTGTATGGTTATAACTTTTCACAATATCTTGTAGAATGTCGATATATCTAGCATTATTATGCTTTATCATATAACGTGAAATCTTCTGCTTTATAGTTTTTATGACCCGTTCCGAATAATTGGCTTTCATTTCGTTTTGCGTAAAAATTTGAGATATATGAAGACCCCTAAGGTAACTTTTGACCCGTTTGTTTGTGAACTCCGAACCGCGATCCGTTCGGAGGACGCGAGGGGTTCTTCCACCTTCAAATATATGTTTCATAGCATTGATCACATTAATTGCAGTTTTCCTCTTTATAGCTTCACACCATAACTTCCTAGAAAAAATGTCAATCATTACTAACACGTAGGTGTAATTGTCGTTGTCTTTGGAAACATCATTCATATCCATGAGGTCTCCATCCCATTGACTGTCAGAAGCGTTCACAATAACACGAGACATCGGGAATTTTCGTCTAACACTTTTTGTCAGGGAATAACTTTCATGATTTTGTAGCCACGCCACAATCTCGCGCTTGGAAATGTTGTGCTTATTTTCAGATTTTACAGTCTGATGCAACTTTGTAGCTCCTGAGTACGATGCGGGGTGACCCGGATTAAAATAAATTGAACTCAAATAATCTTTCCAATCGGCCATATTGTTCACAGTGATATCCAGCGTTTGTTCTTTATCTTGGTCAGTTTACCGGCGATTATACCCGGAGGTCTAGATATTTCACGCTTAACCCCTCTTATTTTCTTTTTTCTTTGCTTGGTACGTGTCTTTTTCGATGTGTTAACTTCTGATTTTTGGATTGCATCCTGAGGTTCAGTCGTTTGAACTGTATTAACAATCTGATTATTCATCGGGTCCATTTCTTTATCCATTTCATCGGAATGGCTACTATTGTTTGCCGAGATGTCGCTGTGTTCAATGTTAGACTCCGATGAAACTTTTTTGTGTTCACTTTTTTCAGTGTACCTCATATATCTTTCATACGGGATCAAAACAGTTTTCTTCACAGACTCCATCACAAAAACTGTTTCAATTTAGGTTCAACGATGTTCAACATCAAAGTAATGGCGGTTGAGTGATTATTCACACTTTTTCTTTTCCTCAACAAACTCACAGATTTATCACCCAAGAATATATAAAATGATTTATATCGCCGTAATTTAGCTTTTTGTTGAACTGTAACTGTTAAACTATCATGTAGTAAATTGATCGTAATTTCAACCAGAACTTTCAACTGATTATTAGTTATCGATGTCAATAATGCGTTTCGTTGAGATCTTGATTGGGTTGATGTCAATAGTCTGACAAAATTCAACTCATTACGTAATAATCGACTCATTTTATCGTCGCGACTCAGCTCCGATACTGTCCCCTTCTTATTACGTAGTAGGTACGTAAATTATAGGGTCTTGGTTGGGAAACACGTCTGTTCGTAGCCTGTATTTGTCCTCAGTGTGAGGGGACATATCTATTATAAGATACGCAAATGGTTTCTTCATACAATCCTTGTATGCCTCAATGAGTACTTTAGATTTACCGGGATACAATTGTCTACCCAATGTGGAAATTTGTGATCCATCCCTCAAATTTTTTAGATATCCTGTGTTTAAGGCTATAGTTCTCGCAGCCTTGCCTTGTGCGTATAAATTTTGTGAAATAAACAGCACCGAAAGACAGCGATGATGAGTTTGCTGCGTAAATAGTGTTTCAATCTCTTTTTGGTCAATAATGCGATGCATCAAGTCGTCTAATATTAACATATTATGTTTACCGTCAGCAAATTCTTCGATTTCTGTTTGGGTAGGTAATCCTTGATGCATGACCAAATTTTCGATTGATGATTCAATTTCATCATAGAAATTTTGATAAATACCGTAACAGTACATTATTTTCTTAGGTGGATCTCTAGAATACATTCCATTAAGATTTTGCAGGAATCTGTAGACCCATCTCGTCTTACCAGAACCAGTTGGTCCGGTGATGCAAATACTAGAACAAGGTTCAAATGGTATGGAGCTATGGTTAATTGGACCCATTTTTTTTTTGTGTTCACTGTGTCCTATTTATTAGTAGCTATACAGTTCTTATATACATCATAAGTAAACATTTGTTATGGCTGTTGTAAATGAATTACCAGGATGACACTGCAAGCTATAATATTATAAAAACCTACAGTTCTTATAACATCATTGGTTTTGGTAAGTGATGTGAAGGTGTTTGGTGGATGTTGGGGGTTGGGTGTGGGCTGGTATTATCACGTTGGTCTGTGATTGAGTGTACAAAATCTCTTGTCAAGTGAACACCTGCACATTATGTATTTTCTAAACATCGAACATGTCTGAACCTATCATTGGTACAATAGCAGTGATATAATGTTACATCATCGGTGCTACCTGTAGTTTCGGTATATGATCGTAAGTGTGACTGGAGTGATAAGTGGTTATTACGTAATGTTGTTATAACAATGTCATCAAAGCAATTTCTATAATTGAGTGTCCTGGACGTATGCATGTTTTTGGCTAACTAATTATCGTGTGAATGACACAGTTTATCAACCTTAATTGATACTAACCCGTTTGTTCAGACATTAAATCGATATGTTTTCTGAATAGCATATAACTGTGAACGGGGAAATAATATAATTCATTTGGTAAAGCAAAGGTGTGAAAGACACATTGTTACCACCAATGTCGCGTGTGTAATTGCGTGTACAGCGAATATGACAATTCATTCTGGAGGGTTGTAATTTCACATTACAATTTTCGACCGTTAGTCTCAATACTTCCAATAATTCACGATAATACACACCTGTCATATGGGATAGAGAGAGTGTAAAGAATAAACGCTCTTTATTATTTATGTAAAAGTAATAGTGTCTATTTTCAGGTATGACAATTATATGAACTGCGTCCGATAAAACACTGGAATGTATGCATTCATATCGATGGTCACAATGTCCAATAAAGCTATTTCTAAACATCGATTAATAAATACATTGAAACATTGGTTGAACAAAAAAAAATAACGAAAGATATTACACGCAAATAATTTAACATTCGACATTTTTTTAATATCGAGATTATCAGAAACCGAAAACTCGTTATAAATTTTTTATTTAAACTTTTTTTTTTAGAGAAATAATTTTGTAGGGTTTTGAAATTTTTTCTTTTTTGAAATTTTGGGGTTTTGAAATTTTTTGGAAGTTTTGAAATTTTTTGTTTTGGAAAAATAAGTTTTGGGTTTTGAAATTTTGGAAGTTTTGGGTTTTGAAATTTTGGAAGTTTTGGGTTTTGATATTTTGGAAGTTTTGAGAATATTTTAGTACAACCAATTTTACCCTCAAACAATTTACCCTCAAACAATTTTACCCTCAAACAATTTTAGACCCAAAGATTCTATTTTTAGAAGTGGGGCGAACGAGACACCCACAACCAATTTTAGAACCAAAGATTCTATTTTTAGATGTGAGGCTAACGAGGCGCCTATTCTTCTGAGAATATTCATAATTGTAAGCAACGCACAGAAAATTCGCTCACAACGTCACTGAAATCGTGACATTTCGATTTAGGACATTCTCCTACACAATGAAGTACATTATTAAGGAACAGATAATAACTTAGAAATTTATTCCCCGCTTTATTTTTGTGACTTTGTGAGCAATTTTGCTATGCGTTGCTACAATTTTTAACTTTCTCCTAGGTAATTAATTCAATGTTTATTGACTACAAGAGATAAATTGGAGAATAGTATACATTTTGTGATCACTTCCACCCATATAGAGAAATGAAAAAACTGTGTTCCCGTTCTTTGGAAGATAGCACCCATATTAAAGAACCAACCCTTTAAATAATTGTATATCTGTGTTCCAACTGAAACATCTTGCATTTGTTTAAGGATGCATTTTAGACTGGCTGTTTATAACTACAGGAGACTCGCCTGAGGAGAGCCACAGAACAAACCTGACTCAACTCAGGAAACCCAAATCTCCAAGAATGATGGAAAACAATTTATAGAACTCCAAATTTTTAATATTGATCTTATAATTTTATTATCACAATAAAAACAAAAAAAATATTTTCCTTATTTGAGCAAATGTGGATCGAGATGTTGACTTGAGGGCAAGTTAAGGCATATATTAGTTTGCCAGCACCTGTAATATGGAGGCAAACTGGTACTCCTATGCGTATTGAAATGTCAATTGAGATGAGCCAAAATAGCTATATAAACCCAACAGAACAATAATCACCCTCCTTATTTGATTTTAGGAGTACCGATGGTGGGGGGGGGGGAGCGGACAACGAAGAGGGGGGATTCATAAGTTGACAAACGTTTCCCCTAATCCCTTTTTACATTTTGTACATATAAAATAACGCAAAAAAATGAGCGAAGTATGTGTGTGGCTTTAACCGTTTTTATACTAAATGATCATTGACGAGTTTAGTTGCCTTAAGTAGTTTTCAGATAATAAATTCAACAAAATAAATGTCATTAAACATATTATCGTATTATCTACCAATGAATATGAATCAATCTGCAATTAATAGTATATGGTGTCTGCTTATATTTTTGAACATCCCTCTAGATGACTAGTAGACCATTCCGGTGTATACATTTATCACTGATGGGAGAATCCATTTAGTAGAGACAGGGTTAACATAAAGCTGATTAGATGCAGGATACACCATCGTTGTCGTGACGTAAGTTCTCAAGTGTGTACTTGACTTGAGTACATTGTATACAAGATGCATTCTGGGAAGCATATTAACACGGATGATCTCAATCCAGGGCAATCCAGTGCACGTGTTCCTGGTAATAATATTATCGTACATGTCATACATGTCGCTAAGCTCACCCACACGTACGGGGTATTTTTAAGGTAACAAGTGTGGTTTTCGGGGAATACACGGACACGACCGGCTTGTAAGTTTTTCGTCAAAATAAGTGATATGCACCATGCAACATTAACCCTTCCTATACCAAATACTCATTGACGAGTAGTTTCCTTAAAAAATGTTCAGATAATAAGTTCAACAAATTGTTGAACTTTTTATCTTAACATTTCCCACCAGTTAATATGAATCATTATGCTGGTGTATTAGTTTATGTTTGTCTGTCTCTGCTATTTTTTTCTGAACACCCCTCCAAATGAATGATGGACTAGTCCAATGTATAACTGAATGGTAGAATCCATTTCGTATAGGAAAGGTTGTTGTTGTTGTTGTTGGTGTTGTTGTTGACACCACACATATACCATTTGTACGTTTTCTAGAACAGAAAATATATAGATCGTGTCAATGAACACATTAAATATATTAATATAAATAAATTAAAAATGAGTTCTGATGGTCAGATATCGTCTTCATAAGGGGGAATTTAACACGTTTTGAATTTTTGCCATGATCGTCTCTGAAAAATTATGATCGTTTATACTAGTTTTCAACGTAAAACTGATGGATTCCCTTGTGGATTTTCGCGATGCTTGTGCCATATAAAATTACTGTGATTGTTAGTAGTTTTCTTTTGTCTTGTATACATAAGCTGATACATATTTGGAAAGTTTGACTAATTTGGTGTCAAATCGGGCGGTTGATCTTTAACCATTTCATGACTGGAGTTGCGCTGGTGCAGAATTATATATCATGTGCCAGTGTATTATATTATATATAGTCTGTCATACACTCAAAATCGCGTTGGGTAAACACAACACAATGGTGCATGTAGCAGATAGCACCACGCGAACGTTGGGTAAATGTTACCCAAGGCTGTGCAATGTTTTTACTCAACGCAGGGGTAACAATTTACCCAATATTAATGTCCCTTCTGCGGTGGGCGATTTTAGTACCCGAACATTTGGGTGTATAATTACTTAATTATTGGGTCAAATCAATTTCCCACAATCATATCTTTTGAGCTGATAATAAATGCCCTTTTCTTTAGATTTAAACGAATATATCGATAAATACACTAAATACCGATCTACACATCTATATACTCTGAAAAAATTGGCCAATTCCATAGCAATATTCCAGCTGTTTAAATTTGCGCACAGAAATGAGACACACGCTCTGTATTTTTCGTATCGGGAATGGACTAATAAATAACGCTCTTTATTGTTGCATATCAAAGAAATGTCGGGACCGCATCAAGGTGTTTGACGTATTTATTGACATACATACGTTGATCCCCAGAAGAGAACCGGCATGTATGTAACAAAGAGCATTATTTCAGACTTCAAACCGCCACGGGTATTTAAAAATAAGGAACCCAAAGAGGTTTATAAATTCATTTTCATTATAATTACCTACTACTACTAATTGTTTATTGGGTAACAAATAAAACATACACATGTGTAATATGCACCATTCACAGAGCACATGAGTGTATTTTGTACTCACCCATGGCTCAAATTCATGCATACAATTTTGTTGCATACATTATGTTGAGTATAAAAGGAGATTGCCCCATAAATGGTCGAATTTATAATTTATGGTACATTCCCCCTTTAATAATATGGAACCCAAAGTGGAACAGCTTAGTCATCTCTTAAAGCTTTATACATGTATCAACAATATTTAGCTACTCTCGGTTTCTAAATGTGTTCGTCAGACCAGCAATACTCTCAAGGGTATAATCATTGCTGGGACCATTACTCATGCAAAGATAGTTCAAAGCTGGCGGGAGTCCATTGTGTGCATTGTCATGTAATTACATATACATATGCTAGAACCCCCACTATATTTATACCGCTTGATTCAAGGACCAATAACAATAATCATATCAACGAAAACATGGAACATAGACCTGAATACGAGACGCTCGGCCGTCCAAGGACCTCACGTCCAACCGTGATGTTGGATTAGCCCCTTGCATGGCTATACATATTACCAAATTGAAGTAATTTAAGTTAAAATAACTGTATACGTTTGAGTAATGTAAACTGCTGTATTTGCATGAATGTTAGCAATATTCAGTGCGGAATCTTTGGGCGCCCTGAGACAAATGACGCCAGGACACCTCACAAAAATTCCTTACTCTGGCGAAATAGGGGGGGGCGGGCCGGTTGCGCCCCCATTGGATCCGTCCTTGGTATTCGATTCAGATCTAATATTTTATACCCAGGCAACTATATAACACATGTTTACAAAGAGATAATCGACCTTTAATTGCCCACGATTGACATAAATATATAGTTGTTACATATAATATATGTCTTTGTTTTTAATTATCCAATTGTACTTGTTATATTACCAATCATTCACTTGTTTTTGTGTTTCATTATTATTCTGATCGCTATAACGATCATTCAGCCGTTTAAGGCGCCGTGATTCGCAACTACAAATATTCTATTTTATTCTATCAATAAAACTGATCAGGGAAGGGACGTGGCTAGAGGGTTTCCGTTGGGGGTGTCCACCTTGGGGGAATTCCAACTGCACCCCCCCCCCCCCTCCTTGAATCAGAATCAGACCAAGCACAAGTTTGCATAATTCCATAATTCCATTTGCACCATCAGTGCTCAGGCCTAATATCCTATATATTCATAAACAACGGTTCTATATTCCCGGTATGAGAACATTAAGATATTTTAACCTGAAAAATTGCATAAATCCTAACATCTGGTGGTCTAACTCCAGGCAAATGCACACGGCTACGGGGAGGAGACCAGGATATACCAGGCTGACCGTAGTTGTTCGGCCCGGTTTGAGAACATTTTGAAAAATATACAAGAAAATCGCAAATCCTTGCATCTAGAGTGGCCTCAGCTGAAGCTTTCCTAGTGTTGGAAATTTCAAACCTCATATTCCCCCTCAGATTGGAAAATTCTCCAACTGATGACTATTTCAGTCCACAAGTTTGACCAAATGTAGTAAAATATTGTTTTGTTAAACTAATTGGTAGTTTTGTATTGGCCACGGTGAGGGACAATGACACACCGGGGCGACCATGGTTCGGCCTGGTG
The DNA here is from genome assembly GCA_032622095.1 of Siphonodentalium dalli. Taxonomy (NCBI): domain Eukaryota; kingdom Metazoa; phylum Mollusca; class Scaphopoda; order Gadilida; family Siphonodentaliidae; genus Siphonodentalium; species Siphonodentalium dalli. The sequence continues at coordinate 82,675,290 of CP136061.1, read as the reverse complement.
TGTGAAAATTTTGAAATCTGAACAATAAAATCGCAAAATCCTAGTATCAATAGACTAGCTTCAAGCCTTCCTAGAGTTGGAAATTTCAAACCTGACACCCCCACTTAGGTTGGAAAATTTCCAACAGTTACTGATGACAATTCCAATGACAATGTTGACCAAATGTATGACAATATTGTTTTCTTAAATTAACTAGCAGTTTTTGACTGGCCACGGGACCATGCACAAGCTTTCCAAATGTTGGAAATTTCCAACCTGTCACCTCCCCTAAGGTTGGAAACTTTCCAACTGATGACCATTTCAAACCAAAATTTTGACAAAGTGGGAAAATATGCAAATATTGGTCCAAGAACAATTACCCCCCCCCCCCCCAATAAATAGTTTGAAAATCAAACTACAAGAACATATTAAACCTATTGTTGGTGTGAAATTTCCAACTAATGTTTAGACAGGTATGAAATTTCCAACTGTTGAAAATTTTGAGGGGGGTGAGACCTCCCCCCCCCCCAAAAACCCTCTGTCGCCACGTCTCTGTGATCACCTCGTGAAATGTTCTATTCATTGAAACGACAATAAACCCCAAACAAAACAAGCATTGCACAAAGTCGCCAGCGCGACTGAAAGCAAACGGAATTGAACGTTCAATACATATATCCATTAATCAGTACTAAATATATTCTGACGCCGGAAACAAAAGAACAAGAAATCAATTTTACAACGTTTGCTCATTTTTGGCCATTGTATGTTCTCTTTGGAGATGTTAATTAGTTATATTAACCAGCATACGCTGACCGTATTATTGTGGCAAGGTATTGAGTCGTCTTTGAAACTTCGCCACTGATATATTACAGCCTATTTATTAATATTATCCGGAAGAATCATCTCGTAACACGATTACCGTACATTTACAGATTCCTGTTCGATGGTTATTCTTATTGCCATTGTCTGATATTTGTGTGGAACTACTCACTTGGCTCCAATTTCCGACCATAGATCTCCAAATATTGTAATGAAGTATAATTGAATTGCAGACTCAATCGACCATTTGTTTGGGGAAAATTGAATATTTTTATACCATTGCGATATTCGAACAAAATTATTTCCATGTCAAGCTCATTAATTGGTCAGAAGATGACCCACACCAGCGGTCAACCGTATCCTTGCGATATATGCGAGAAAGCATTCAATCATTCAAGTAGTCTGATGAGACATAAAAAAATTCACTCGGGAGACAAGCCATGTGAATGCGATATATGCGGTAAATCATTTAATCACTCAGGTAATCTGATGGCACATAAAAGAACTCACTCCGGAGATCGACCATATGAATGTGGTATTTGTCAAAAATCGTTCACGCAGTTTGGTAATTTGATCGAACACAAGAGAATTCACACAGGAGAGAAGCCATATCAATGCGACATTTGTACAAAATCATTTACTAAATCAGGTGACCTGAAGATGCATAAGAGAATTCACTCTGGTGTCCGCCCTTATCAATGTGATATATGCGGGAAAGCATTCAGTCGTTCAAGCGATCGGACGAGACATAAAAGAATCCACACCGGAGATCAACCGTATCAATGCGATATTTGTGAAAAATCGTTCACTGTATCGGCACAATTGACTGAACATAAGAGGATTCACACCGGAGACAAGCCATATGAATGCGATATATGCGGGAAATCATTTACTAAATCAAGCCATCTGACGTGCCATAAGAGAACCCACACCGGTGACCGGCCGTATCAATGTGATATTTGCGGGAAATCACTCACCACAACAAGCGACCTAATGAGACATAAGATGAACCACACCGGTGATCGCCCGTAACAATGTGATATTTGATATAAAACATTTCAGCAGTCGGGAACCTTGAGTCTACACAAGAGGATTCACACTATACATCGATGTAATGGTAAAGCATTCACTACACCCGTATCCTGATGAGACATAAACAACCCATTACGATGACTGAAACTGTCTATATCACATTGGTAGGGTAGAACTAACATATATTTCCCTACAATGTGTTCCCGAAGCGTTGATTAAAATTGCAATCTAACAACCAACATGCAAACCATGTTGGACGTCATCCAATAATAATTGGTTTGTAAACATAGTCCAGATTCTAGGTGCAGTACGAAATGGTTTTGTTCAATCGAAGGGGTAGAATTTGTACATTAATGTCCTCGTGTCTGGGACCACCGGGCTGTCCCTGCTAGGTGGATGTGATATTTGAACTTTGAAAGTGCTCTATATCTGTAATAAAAGTAACCATACCCCGTACGACTTCAATTTTGGAATTTTACATATAACAATAAATTAAACAACATGGGTAACAAACGTCACCCTCAAATGTGACCTTGCCTCACTTAGTTAAAAGAATGGCTGTGTCGGCCAAATTATTCATGACACAATAATTTCTGTCAGTTGTATATAAGAACAGTTATAGGTAAAGACAGTGAGGCGTTTTGTGTGAATAAGGGTAAATCATACTGAAGGGGTCATTCTCACCAAAAACAGTGCTGAAGGGTACACAGGTTTTGAAAATGTGCTGAAGGGTACACATGTTTTCAATTCTCGTTCTAAATGACTTTTAGTTTCATGTCTGCTACGATTTCTGTTGGAGAATAATTGTTTACGTTCCAAGGAAAATTAAAATGTACCGAAAAAGAACTGCTGATGGGCGCCAGACTTTTAGGAACACATATCAAGTAACTGCATCAGTGCCGATCACAAACAATGTACACTTCAGCACCTTCTATTTTTGTTGAGTGACCCCCCCCCCCCCCCCCCCATTCAGCTTAAATCATTCGGGTTTCCCACAAACTGTTTATGTGTGTCTGCAGCAATAAATGTGCTGTTGGTTGTATAATTTGACCTAAGATTGTTAAAGGTACTCAATCCGATAAGACGCTCCTAAATTACTATTTCTTTGGCTAATGGATTATCTCTTTACATAACAAATTTGAAATAGTTGCGTGGGTATAAAATAATAAATATGAACTGAAGACCCCTGTCCGGAAAGGCTTCTATCAATTAATATCACAGGGGCCTGTAACGCGCTCCGCTGTCCGCCCCCCTTTTGCGCTGCCCATATACGCCGCTGCTATATACGCGCCTGCTTCACGCTAATGGTATAATAATAACACAAGGGTAACTGTAGAAATTCACCTTTTTACCATCACTCGCCGATCGATCAAATATAGCTCATTCACACCAGTAATACCACAGATATAACCACGGATGTATCGGCGAAGAATTCATCTTTCAATCAATACCACAAACTCCCATCAAAACCATTCATATACATAGCATTTGATAATTTTTTAACCACCGAATATTGTCTCCGAAGACCGTAAATTTTCATTTTGATCCGGCTCAGAACAAAATGTCGGAAATCTTCTTCTAACTTCACCCCCGCGCGGCTTACTATAATTAAAAATCGGCCAAACGATCAACTAAACGTTTAGCGCTCAGTGATTTCTTGTCGGCTAATAATTTATTTACTCATACAAATCAACAGATCGTCAGTAAACAATTTCTATAGAGGAGAAATCTGTCGATAATTCCAACTTTAAAACAAATTGTCAAGTCACAAAGTTCCTAATTTTAATTATTCATTGTGACCTGACCTTTCTATGACTGACATAGTAGAAACAGCTAATCACCGCTCAGTGTTAGAATCGAGGTCCTCATTTTAATATTCATTATGACCTGACCTCGATTCTAACACTGAACGGTGATTGGCTGTTTCTACTTGTGACTTGACAATTTTGTATTATACAATGGTGTGTACAGTATGCGTTTTTCTTGTACAAGTCCAGGTTGTGGTGAAAAGTCATATTGGCATGTCGATTCCAATATAAGTTTTCATCAAAACATTGACGAGTACAAGAAAAACACATACTGTGCACAACATTGTATAATGACATGTTTTTATCCATCTGTATGTTTATCAAAATTTTGGGAATAAAACTTTTGTGGTTATTTTTGGTATTTGTCGGCACTTGATTCTCTATACAAGCCTGTAATGATCACCAGAAAGCACGATTTGGAACAGTAAACACGGAAGTGACAAAAGCACCTCAATGCGGAATTGAAACGTCTGCTGATTCCACCAGAGTACTGCGCGCGCATCACAATTTCACCGATTCATTTGGCAATAGAGTTACTTCGTGACGTCATGGAGTCCCGATAAAAAAAAGTAATATTGGACTCGATTGAGTCCAATATGACCTTTTCCCGGATTATCATGTGACGGCTTTTGCCCAATCAGAATTAGTGTTAGTTAAGGGGTGGATAATTATAGATATGAATCAAAGACCCCTGTCAGGAAATGCTTCTATCGATTAATATTGATTATATCTCGAATATGTTCTTGGTTTTAAAACGTGTTGTTTAGCTAACGAACAATAGTGGTTACTGTTAACTTACTTCTTCTTTACGCTCACATATGAGCAACCTCCTTTAGGAGTAAACAGGTAGTTAAAATTACTCAAATATGTACATCCATATGGGGTTCATATGTACAAGTTTTCCCCGAAACCAGCTTGAAATATGTCAATAACTGAATAAAATAGTTACCTGTGTGCCTGGATTACATTAATCCTTTTGCGAGTTCGTGTTTCTCTGGCAAGGTCGAAGAATCTCTTCTGTCTGGAGCAGTGCATCAGGTAGCCGTATCGGTTGGCTGCAGGTTAAACATACTGCTGATTGTTTTAATGGAAGGATCTAGTTTAGTGACATCTAAGATGGCTTGTATCTTCTGTTTATCATCGAGTCGGGCAAAATCGGCAGAGCATAGTAGTTGGTATTTATATGTGAGCAGAGTTGTTTCTTTCTCTCTGGTATCTTTAGAGTTGAGCAGGTCAGAAGGAAGTGATGTGTGTCCTCGTCTTCTTCTCCTCAAAGTCTGCATACTTTCCGTTCTTTGTCTTGGTGAAATAACGGCTTTCTAGGTTGTAGATCATTGTTGCTAGTTGTAGTCGAATATCAAGCATTGCAGCCGCTTTTTCTGGGTTGATGTCAGCTTTAAGTATTGAATGTGGTTTACCAGGCTGGAAAGCGTGGGTACTCAGGTGTGTGAGGCTTATAGAGATGCTGGCTTGCTCAGAAATGTTGTTTGTCTTGTATTTGGAAACAGCGTTTTTAGTCAGGTTTTTCCATTGTGTTTTGGAGAATGGGCTGTGATGTAGGTCTCTTGCATCTGGTGTCATATTTCAGCATCAGTCTACTTGTAGCTACAAACCAGCTGGAGCTGTCGGCAGATTTGATTGTGATTTGACGTTCAGCAATCTGTTTTTCAAGGCTGGTATCATCTGTACAGACGACGTAGTAGAGGCAGAGTATCCGGATGTCCAACTGGGCTTCAATAGGGAGTATTCCAGAGAGGATGTAGGTAGCAAGATCAGCTGCTCTGGTTGGTAGATACATTATTCTCTTAAGAGTTTTTTTTTCTTGAACATCTCAAGGTCAAGTAGGTTGGATCCTTGCGGTTGTAGGACTTCACAACCATACAGCAGTACAAGAACAACGTAAGTCTGGTATAGATGTAAACAGCTGATTGGATCAAGAGCATTTACTTTTTTTTTAATGTTATTACCAACTGTTTCTCTTTTCGTCTTTTCGATGCTGGTGGATCGGATTATTCCCAAATGTGGAGCAGTATCTGCAGTCAGCATGATACTCAAGGTGTAATTATTGTTGTTTTTAGCTCGGTTGAGTGGATTGATTTCGACTGTTACGCTCTTCTGGGGTTGTAATGGATATCTATGGATAGCTATGGAGCTGGCTGTAGTGGTGCGCACAGGTGATGAGGACTTGCAGTTGACTGCGATCGTAGTTGAGTTACATTTGTCGCCTTTCTGTTTGAAGACTGGTGTGATTACTCCAATTTTCATGGTATCTCGCAATCTTCCAGTATTTTGTTGATACTCGAGGCAATATTAGAGAGTAATCTATCAGAGGCGTAGATGAAGACTTAGTGTTCGATGTTCAAGCCACTTTTGTCTAGTGTTTTGAACCTTTTCCCTTCTTCATTGTTGATAAAATCTTTCTTAACTCATTTACTCCAATGGTTGGTACAGAGTCAGGAGAGCTATTCGATTTTATGATGTAGTAATAATCAAGGCATTGTTTGGGGAAGTTAAAGTTGTAGTCGTGATCGTTGATGTTTGCCAATTCGCTGAAGTGTAGTGACCATCCGTTGAATATATTATCAGATAATGTTTTGCCATCGACATGGATGTCAGATATAATTGGTGTGACGTTCCTCGTTGTCTCCGGTGAGGTTGAACATTTGAATTCTGTCCGTCTCTCCCACACCTAAGACTTTTGCTCGAAGATCTTGGTTGCGTACACACAGTGCTTTGTTGACTTCAAAGCGGAATTCTTTCCTAGCATCTTTTTTGTTATGAAAAAGTGTACCCTCATTCGGGTTTCCTGCATCTCTCAACTCCTTGTATACTCTGCGGTACAGATGTAACTTTGCCGAAATATCTTCATTCCAAACCATTAGTTTTTGGGTTGTTCTTATTCTTCGTTTTGGTAGTCATGTTGGTAGTCTCTTATAGTGCATTTTCTACTCTGTGCCAGCGGTTAACGTGTGACTTTGTCATTTTCTTACCAAGTAGATCTTGGTATGGGAGTACGTCTACTTTATCCCACTTGACTCTGGTTATTGCTGTTTAGTTGTCTGCTGATAGCTTGAATATGTGGTCATGTCTTGGGATAACACTATTCTCCAGGTGTTGCTAATCTGAGCTATCTGTCGTACTCTACTGTTGTGTCTATATTCCGTACTTCCTCGTCTCCATTGACCTGGGTTTATCTGCGGTGCTTGATGAGTATGGTAGGGTGGTTGACGTCCTGTGTGGAGGTTATTCTTGGTTTTGGCGCACATTCTAGGGCGGCACAGGTCACCATGTTGGTAGTCTCTTCTAGTGCATGTTCTACTCTGTCCCAGTGGCTAACGTGGGACCTGGTCATTTTTATTATCAAATAGATCTTGGTATAGGAGTACGTCTACTTTATCCCACTTGATTCTTGACTCTGGTTATTGCTGTTTAGTTGTCTTTGATGAGATTTTATAAGATCATACGGGACTCTCAGCTTCTTGGGTAGGTGGTAGACTCCTTAACATTAACGAATGTTTTCCCGATATTTTTCGATTTCAAATGGGTACATCGTTTGTGTATCGGTGTATTTGTTGTATATCTCACGAATCTGGTCAAGGATTTCTTCATCTTCATATTCATTCGGTAGTGCATTGGTAGTGATGGGCATATATATATACTTATTATAAGTAGTGATTCAGCAAATAGCAGCTCAATACATTGTAGTCCTATGTTTCCGTCAGGAATTACTCGAATGTATTTATCAATAGATCTGTTCCATACGCATGCTACTCTGCCGTATCCTCTTGGAAGGATGACTGGTGTTAGAGGATGTAGAAAGTCGACCGCTTTTCCAGCTCCGGATATATCAGCGTGTAGTTCATTCAGTAGCTTAAGTTCGAAGCGGTATAGCCAGTGTTCTTTTATAAGGAAAAAGGCAGCATGGTTTAGTAGATTCTTGAATGTTAATGCGCATGATTTGATGTTTTTGCAGTTGTATGTCAGTATGCGCAGTTCAGTTTGTTTCAATGACACTCCATTTGGCTCGTTATCCGCTGTTATCTTCGGTTGTTTGAGATGCTGTTTTGGCACAAAAAAGGCTGCTGATAGCTTGAAGATGTGGTCATGTCTTGGGATAACACTGTTCTCCAGGTGTTGCTAATCTGAGCTATCTGTCTTACTCTACTGTTGTGTCTATATTCCGTTCTTCCTCGTCCCCATTGACCTGGGTGTGTCTGCGGTGCTGGATGTGTATGGTAGGGTGGTTGAGGTCCTGTATGGAGGTTCATACATGTCGGTGGTGGTTGTCTAGCTGTTGATGGTAATTGATATTCGGATGGATCCAAACATTTAGTTTTGGGTTGTTCTTATTCTTCCTTTTGGTGAACATTCTAGGGCGGCACAGGTCATCATATTGGTAGTCTCTTCTAGTTATTATCCTCCGGAGCAGGGCCACATTGTTCGTGAAAATTCGAGCCGCATTGTACGCAGGTTCCACGTATAGAGTAAGATATTTTTCACCACACTTCTGGTGTCGACTTCTTCAAGCATCAATGTGGTAGCTGTAGAGTCGGTGATGACTAGATATGGTAACATATGATAGGTTTGATTGTTGTAGTATAGATGGGCAGTCGTTGATCTTGTGATATATACTTTGTCTTTCAGCCACACATAATTTGCATGAGTATGTCGAATTGTCTCTTTCGGTTGCTGCAATTTCTTCGTTAGTCAGCTTCTCACAATTGTAGTGGACCCACCGCTTGCATTGGTTACATACCACACCCCGGCTCTGAACAATGCGGTCGCATTTTCGACATCTGATGTTTTCGGTATCCAAAAGTTTCGTTGTTGACTTTGTGTTACTGCGATGTGTTAGAATATTTGTCAGTTGTTGTTGTTGTAACATACATGTACCATTCAGCTGTTGTATATCGAGTTGTTTGATATTGGGTCCAGTTATTTTCTCTAGCAGGGCGTGTATCATTGGTAGATCTTTTTTCCAAAAATGTATTGCAGTCGGGGCCGTTAACGAGGAATGGGCATCGGGTAGGATACATGTTCAGAGTTTGAGTTTGTTATTTGAGTTTGTTATTCATTGTAACACGAACAATTACTGCTACTTCGGATTTACTTTTATCGGTGTCATTGATAATCCTAGCGCAGCCATCTTCTACAGGATAGTTATCAAAATAGTGGATTGCTGCTTGTTTTATCAGATCAAAGGAAACTGCATCAGCTGTTCCCACTATCCCTCCACCAGTTGTTGAGTATTGGACGCCCGGTTTACGCTTAGTTGCAGCAAACAATATTTCGATTGATTTGTCAATGTTCAGTGTAAATGGTTTCACCGACATCAGCTAGACAGTTGGAATTGTCGTGGCAGCAGCACTGCATCGTCTTCTTCTTGTAGCTGGTACCAGGGTTTTCTTTTGTGATTGTACCATCTTACCGCCCTTAGCGCCTGTTGACCAGTTTTTGGAACGGTATTGGCCTCTCCTGTTTTCGAGGTAGCGAGCACGGCGAAAAAAACGGGTCCAGCCACACGCACAAAAAGGTATCTACTTAATTAAAATCGTTATGTAGTTTGTATATACCGTTTAAGATTAGTTACCAATGATTAAAAAGAAATTTAACCACTTTAAAACCACCATAAAACCAATAAAACCAGATAAAATATGATAAAAATCGTTTCCCACGTCTTCACCGGAAAAAAAAAATTGTTAACAGGGACCAGAAATAGTATTGTGTAATTTTGTCACAAATAAACACTAATTTGAATCATTATCGCTTATAACTATGTAACAATACAAACAAACAATATTGGACATTTGACGTTTGGGTCATAGTTATGGGAACACTCTAATGGTCTCTATCGCTATATGGTATCGTCTGAATGGTCTGTTCTGAAAACTAGAACAATAAAGTGTCCCACTTAATCATCTCATTTTATAACATATTCGAAATAATATCAATATTAATTGATAGAAGCGTTTCCGGACATGGGTATTTAATTCAAATTTATTACTTTATACCCACGAAACTATTTCAAAATTGTTATATGAAGAGATAATACATCTTTAGCAATGTATTAGACTTGGAGTAATTCTTATCCAGTAGTTGACCATGCTATATAATGCATCAACTTCATGAAATAAAGTAATTGTTCGTTAACTATGTATTGTAACATTGTTCTATTCCATCCACCGCTGCTTAAGACCACTTTTTTAAACGCCTGTTTCGGGATAGAAACATTTATATTTTCTTTGGTGCGTGTGATCCGAAAGTTTCTTAACTGTATCAGTAGTCTTTTCGATAAATTTAACCCTTGCATGAGTGTTTCTGTTAATTAAGACCACCATCTGCATGGTACCACTACATATAGGCTACATGACCAAACCATGGAGACTGGAGATGATAAATACACCGGGGAATATGTCACATACAGGCGTTGATTCGTTAAGCAGTTTGCACAGTAAGACAAAGCAAACGGATGGTCATTCATATCACTGTCAGTGCGATATCTGCTGGAAAACATGCAGAACAACTGCAAATTTGCTGTCACATAAAATAATACACTCCGATGATCGCCCGTATCAATGTGATGTGTGCGAGAAATCATTTATTCAATCGAGTGACCTGACGAAACATAAGAGGGTCCACACCGGAGATCGCCCGTATCAATGTGATGTGTGCGATAAATCATATACTGAGTCGAGTAACCTGACGAGACATAAGAGAATACACACGGGGAATCGCCCGTATCAATGTGATGTGTGCGAGAAGTCATTTGATCAGTTGAGTAACCTGACAAAACATAAGAGGATCCACACTGGGGTTCGTCCGTTTCAGTGTGATGTGTGCGACAAATCATTTACTCAATCGAGTAACCTGACAAAACATAAGATGGTCCATACAGGGGATCGCCCGTATCAATGTGATGTGTGCGAGAAATCATTTACTTACCTGAATAGCCTGACTATACACACGCGGATACACACGGGAGATCGCCCATATCAATGTGATGTGTGCCAGAAATCATTTATTCAGTCAAGCGACCTGGCGACACATACGAACATCCATACTGGGGATCGCCCGTATCGATGTGATGTGTGCGAGAAATCATTTGCTCAATCGAGTACACTGACGAGGCATAAGAAAATCCACACTGGAGTTCGCCCGCATCAATGTGATTTGTGCGAGAAATCATTTTCACAATTGGGTAGTCTGACTACACATAAGAGGATCCATACTGGGGATCGGCCATATCGATGTGATGTGTGCCAGAAATCATTTACCCAGTCGAGTAATCTGACTATGCATAAAAGGAACCACACCGGGCCATCGCCCATATCAATGTGATGTGTGCGATAAATGATTCTGACATCAGAGTGACTTCACATACAGTAATGCCGATAGTAATTGACCACTTAACTACAGCAGAATTATGGGTAATTTTTCAGGATTTAGTCTGAAATATGGCTTGTTGTCATTCATCGGAAGCTCTCACATAGAGCTTTCCGATGAATGGCAACAAGCCATATTTCAGACTAAATCCTGAAAAATTACCCATAATTCTGCTGTGGTTAAGTGGTCAATTACTTTCGGCATTACTGTATGTGATTGCTCGTATATAGAGGATCTCCCCTACACGGGCAATTTCCCATATACTGGTATGTGCAAGAAATCACTCATTTTGAAAGCTCGTGACAAACAATATTCACGCTGGGCCGAAAAATCTTATTTTTTGGCCAATTCTTATTTTTGTTTTGCCAATTTATTTCAAACTTTGGCCACATTAAATCTCATTTTCTGGTTTCACAGTTAATGGATATTTGAGTATATTTGAGGGTGAGTTAAATTGATAAGTTAGTACACAGGCGATATGCCAACCTGGGGAATGTAGATGTAGCATTCTACTAACATCGCCGAAAAGTTCAAAGAAATCGACCATACCACTCCATAGAAAAACATCGTCTGAACTACGCTCAATTGTAAATATTTACATCTCGATTTGCGACGCAATTATCGGCGATAAACTAACACAAATGATTTCGTCATCGAGAGTCATTAAATTTAATGGGGTACTGTACGCCAATTTCAATAAATTCCTGGTGATAACAACGATCTGATATCGATAATATATAGAAAACTAAGTAATTTGAGTCGAAGATATATTCTGTAAACGTTCATGTTAATAGGTTATCTTAAATAATTTTATAATAAATTTAATTTATGGCTGGAGCCATAAATTAAATTACGAATTTCCGTGTTCAAGACGTAATCAAAATAATTCACGGATAGTGGATTGGGCAACGTGTGGCACACATGGTCGTGTGAAACATGTTGATACGGGGCGTAAACTCAAGCCACTCACCGACTAGTGACCACACAATGACTTAAATGAGTATATGGGACTAGTGAGCATATAATATAACATTTATTTGATACATTTGCTTGAAAACTCCAAAAATTACTCGACAACGATAATTGGTATTTTCGTATTCCGTAACATTACTTCATACTCGACAGACTTTCATTTGAGTACAGTATATAAGACTAACGGTGTGTGTTGTCAATTTGGATTACTATTCGTAAAGATATCTACTTTGAGCAAGATTATTCTCAATTTATATTTGACTAGCTGGTGGGCCCAACTTCGTCCGGGCTGTTCCCCTCTGCTTTTATCCGGGTCTAACATCGAAAGACTCGATTTGACCTTGAATTGACCATTTTGAAGGTCAATGTCAGGTCGGGGTCACTATTTGACCCGTCGAAAACACTCCTCGGGACAAAAGTACCCCTAGGTATCAAATTTCGTTGAAATCCGTCCGTTTTACCCGAATTGACCATGTCAAGGTCAGGGCGGGATCACGATTTGACCCGTCAAAAATACTCCCCGGTCAAAGGTAACCCTAAGTAATCAAATTTCATCGAAATCCGTCCGGCAGTTTTCCCGGCCATTGCTAACAGACAAACAGACAGAATATTATATATTAGATCACATCACTTTAAAGGAATTAGTCTCTCAAAAAAATATTTTTTTTATCGTCATAATAATAATAATATATGTCTAACAGACCCATTTCGCCAAGAAAATTCAAAATCGAGCAGATAGTATTTATATTATTATGATATTAAAAAAATCGCGGAAATATCCGAAGTCAGTCAATGAGTGCGATCACATGACCACAACGCGGTCACATGACCGATCATATGCATCGACGCTTACCGATGACAGCGGTGGGTGGAGCTTGAAATAATTCCGCCAATCGCATAACGAGTTGATAAATTACGCTGGATAATTACCTAAGCCTTTACGATAAATAGCGCTCACGGAATAAAACTGTTTGAATGTGCTGAATTATGAACTGGCTTTACTAGAATGTGGATTATATAACGAATAATGATGGCTAAAATGCACTTTGATGCGATAAAAGTTATTTGAAATGAGATTAATTTATGCAGAAATGCAATGAGCGAGCGGAATTTCGTGCAAAACTAATTTAACTGTTTCTGAAAGAATACAAGTTTGGCATATACCGGTACTTCATTCTTCGTTGTATGGTACCAATTTCGGAAGCTAGTTTACACATTAGTGTCACCACGTTGTGCGCTATATGCGTACAATTAATTACAAATGGGTGTGATTAAAAAGGTGGTAGTTATTGTACTAGTACATGTATCATGATGGCTTGAATTCGTCATAATAATGTTCCTGTCTGTTTCTTCACACGAAACATTTTCTGTGGAGAAGTGCACGACTGTGAACAGCTTGATAAAATCCTTCCAGTCAAGATCGATAAGTGAGTAAACAAAATAATTCACTCGAATACACAACAGACTGTTGAAACTACAATAATTATTAGTTAGGCTGCAGTTTGGCATAACGATAGATTTTTTAATTGAAGGCTAGCCTGGCATTGTTTTTCAGTTTGTTGTTTGTTTTATTTTACGTTTTGATGGCACTTATTGACTTTCTAGAGAGGATTTTTTTTTAATTGTTAGCATAGAAAAACTCCAATAATTGCCTCTAATAAAGAGCGTCCATGTTTTCGTCGCGGTGTAGACAATAAAGAGCGTTCTCAATTATGAACGTGCTCTATTTCAATGTCATGGGTGATTTTGTATGTGGTATTGTGACAATTAAATATAAAGAGCGTCCATGTTTCCGTCTCCCAAAAGCGGTAGACAATAAAGAGCGTTCTAAATTACGCACTGTGTTGTCTTTTTGGAGGTACTAAATAATGGATCGCTAGCCCGCCCACAACTGAACACACTACATCTACTAGCCATCTTGGAATATGTGGAGATGACAGATACTCGCGATATTTATATCGAAAGTAAAACAACAAACAAACACAAAACAAAGGCGCATAAATAGAGTTAACATTATTCAGCCCAGTGTTTATATAAATTTGGGCGCTTCTTATATATGTATGATCAGAGAGATAATGTTCGAATTCTTTCTATTCACTTTGGGGCATATAGAGTGCAAACAAGTTCGCAGCTGACACTGATGAATAGTCACTGAGTGATTACAAATCACCGAGTGAATACGCGAGACAATCAAAGCACTATTACTGCCATATATTTACCAAAACCGACATGTGCCGGCATGTTAATTATTAATGGCTACAAAAACAACAATCATTCTAGGGGCTATTAATTTATTAACGTGAAACTGCCAAGACCACCAGTGCTATAATACATGTAAACATACACTGAACATTCTTCATTGTAGAATCAGATGCTCATCGTGCGCGTGTGGTACATGTAGCCCATCGAACATGCTTCTTTGAATGTGTGTACTACATGTATACACAAATAAGACAGAAACTCGTCGACGGTTTAATGCAATTTGGCAATATAACCCTGGAAAACTTAGTAATAGGAAACCCATTAATTAGCGACCGCGATAATACTGAAATATTGATGGCCGTTCATAAATACTTGCACTGTCAGAACGATTCTCGTGAACCCAGTGGAATTGGATCAAGTCTTACTACAAAACTTCTTACTTTCTTACCACAAAATCGAATACAAAACAAAATTGCATACATGGATGGGAGTAACCCCAATATATAATTTTCTTTGTTGCACTAATTGAAATGTTATATATATATATTTTTGTTGTTGTTGCCGCATTATACTTTGTTTAGTGAGGCACCGCCAGACACGATCACAACTCCAACCACACATCAGACCATTAACCCAGTACTTAACATGCCCCCTCAGTAATCAAGATTTCACTGAATCATTTATATTTTATAAGACGGGTTAAATAACATCGCATGTTATTGCTTTGCATACAACGGCCGATGGTTATCCAATCCGTTCCAAGCGTATAACATATAAATGCACACAACTATATATTGACATTGTCGGCTCGGTGCCTTTTAACTCTTCTTGTGTCCCAATCCCAATTGTTTTGTGTACATATACATGTATATATCACAACAAAATATGTTTACACCAACTGATACAGGCGATCGCCGGAGTGGATTTGTTTACTGCGTATGAGAGCACTTGATTGTTTGAATGCTTTGTCACATATCACATTGATACGGGCGAATGCCGGAGTGTGTTCTTCTTCGTTTATGTCTTTCCATGTCGCGTGAAGTAGTGAATGTTTTCTCGCATATATCGCACTGTCAATTTGGATTACTATTCGTAAAGATATCTACTTTGAACAAGATTATTCTCAATTTATATTTGACTAGCTGGTGGGCCCAACTTCGTCCGGGCTGTTCCCCTCTGCTTTTATCCGGGTCTAACATCGAAAGACTCGATTTGACCTTGAATTGACCATTTTGAAGGTCAATGTCAGGTCGGGGTCACTATTTGACCCGTCGAAAACACTCCTCGGGACAAAAGTACCCCTAGGTATCAAATTTCGTTGAAATCCGTCCGTTTTACCCGAATTGACCATGTCAAGGTCAGGGCGGGATCACGATTTGACCCGTCAAAAATACTCCCCGGTCAAAGGTAACCCTAAGTAATCAAATTTCATCGAAATCCGTCCGGCAGTTTTCCCGGCCATTGCTAACAGACAAACAGACAGAATATTATATATTAGATCACATCACTTTAAAGGAATTAGTCTCTCAAAAAAATATTTTTTTTATCGTCATAATAATAATAATATATGTCTAACAGACCCATTTCGCCAAGAAAATTCAAAATCGAGCAGATAGTATTTATATTATTATGATATTAAAAAAATCGCGGAAATATCCGAAGTCAGTCAATGAGTGCGATCACATGACCACAACGCGGTCACATGACCGATCATATGCATCGACGCTTACCGATGACAGCGGTGGGTGGAGCTTGAAATAATTCCGCCAATCGCATAACGAGTTGATAAATTACGCTGGATAATTACCTAAGCCTTTACGATAAATAGCGCTCACGGAATAAAACTGTTTGAATGTGCTGAATTATGAACTGGCTTTACTAGAATGTGGATTATATAACGAATAATGATGGCTAAAATGCACTTTGATGCGATAAAAGTTATTTGAAATGAGATTAATTTATGCAGAAATGCAATGAGCGAGCGGAATTTCGTGCAAAACTAATTTAACTGTTTCTGAAAGAATACAAGTTTGGCATATACCGGTACTTCATTCTTCGTTGTATGGTACCAATTTCGGAAGCTAGTTTACACATTAGTGTCACCACGTTGTGCGCTATATGCGTACAATTAATTACAAATGGGTGTGATTAAAAAGGTGGTAGTTATTGTACTAGTACATGTATCATGATGGCTTGAATTCGTCATAATAATGTTCCTGTCTGTTTCTTCACACGAAACATTTTCTGTGGAGAAGTGCACGACTGTGAACAGCTTGATAAAATCCTTCCAGTCAAGATCGATAAGTGAGTAAACAAAATAATTCACTCGAATACACAACAGACTGTTGAAACTACAATAATTATTAGTTAGGCTGCAGTTTGGCATAACGATAGATTTTTTAATTGAAGGCTAGCCTGGCATTGTTTTTCAGTTTGTTGTTTGTTTTATTTTACGTTTTGATGGCACTTATTGACTTTCTAGAGAGGATTTTTTTTTAATTGTTAGCATAGAAAAACTCCAATAATTGCCTCTAATAAAGAGCGTCCATGTTTTCGTCGCGGTGTAGACAATAAAGAGCGTTCTCAATTATGAACGTGCTCTATTTCAATGTCATGGGTGATTTTGTATGTGGTATTGTGACAATTAAATATAAAGAGCGTCCATGTTTCCGTCTCCCAAAAGCGGTAGACAATAAAGAGCGTTCTAAATTACGCACTGTGTTGTCTTTTTGGAGGTACTAAATAATGGATCGCTAGCCCGCCCACAACTGAACACACTACATCTACTAGCCATCTTGGAATATGTGGAGATGACAGATACTCGCGATATTTATATCGAAAGTAAAACAACAAACAAACACAAAACAAAGGCGCATAAATAGAGTTAACATTATTCAGCCCAGTGTTTATATAAATTTGGGCGCTTCTTATATATGTATGATCAGAGAGATAATGTTCGAATTCTTTCTATTCACTTTGGGGCATATAGAGTGCAAACAAGTTCGCAGCTGACACTGATGAATAGTCACTGAGTGATTACAAATCACCGAGTGAATACGCGAGACAATCAAAGCACTATTACTGCCATATATTTACCAAAACCGACATGTGCCGGCATGTTAATTATTAATGGCTACAAAAACAACAATCATTCTAGGGGCTATTAATTACTTTATTCACATAGCTATTGGCTTCTATTCCAGATAAACGGCCAAAGCGTAACGTAATTTATACACCACACGCGCACATACGACTCCGCATTTTAGTATCGGCTGACTTACGATTACGTCCTCGTTGTCTGCATAATAAACTCCGGCTCCGAATCCGTGTTTTTAATTCGCTCCCCACAAGTACGTCACTCGTAGTTTAGTCACGGAAATCTCCGAATACCGGTGCTGGTATTATTTATTTATTTTACGGGTTATTTATTATGCGATCGGAATGGGACTTGGATCATTTTAATCACAACAGGGAGGGCTTTCCGATTGCGTTTTGTAGTTTCTAGAGCGAATAAATCCTTTAACATCTAACAATCTACACGATTATGGTCATACCATCAAATTCCGTGTCTAGACTTCTTTAATCCAACCATATTACTTGACAATATATCACTACCAACTATCTACCATTCAGCCTTATGACAAAGGTTTCATTAGTGTTAATCGTCATTACTGTTTTATTACAATTGGTCGATAGTGCACTGCCATGAGTGCATGTTGCTACCCATTAAGCTGTATCACCTTATCAATTAGCAGATGATACTATATATATTTTTCTCATTTCGCTTTCCGTTTCAAATCAATTTAGGTTTTTGAATTAGATTTCCGATTTTGGGGTACAAAAAAAGTACTTCGGTCAAAAGTTAGGCCTAATTAATTTTTTGTTTACCATTTTCGGAAAAAAGAATTGACAGCGTGACCGTGGTAGAAATTAAACAAATAAGAACATCCACAAATCCACACATTTATTAACACAGAAAGAGCCTCACACATATGGAAGCATGCACTATGGCGTGTCGTCTGCTGCAGTCTCTATGAGGTATCTATGGGTTTAATAAGAGCATCCACAACGGACATCGCTCGTATCCATGTGCAGAAAATCATTTATCAGTATGAGTCACGTGACGAGACATAATATAATTTATCTTATGCCGGTTTGATTTTATAATGTGTATTAAATTTTCGCTATACCCAACATATGTATATTATATTGAAAGAAAGGATTATCGGTGTGTTATATTAAAGAAAGGACTATATGTGTATTATATTTAACAAAAGGATTATGCACTGCGTGACATTTCACCTCACGACGTTGTTGTTGTGGCGACGTATGAACAAAAGCTCTCGTCTAGACATTGGGTTATTTACTTTTGTGTTTCAAATGTTGGAAATAAGTAGTAATGTTGCTACATTTACGATGAACCATGAACAAATGTTCCTAATAGGACTAAATGTGAGCTTTCGCTAGTGTGTTCCTGTCATTTTAGACGACTTTAGTTCACCGCAGAAAATATACAATGTACACTGTTCTCAATAATAATGTGCTGTGCTTATTTTAAATCTAGTGAATTATGATCTATAATAGTTTGAAATACTTTATTTCCAGATCTGATGTAATACAGACAACCATTTGGAACGCTGACAAAGTGGTCCACAAAGCTGATTTTAGATATGTTATGCAGAAGACTCTCCTGTGTCTTTTGACACCAAATCGCTTCAGTTCGACAGAACTGAGCTATGACCCAAAATGATCTGCTAAAGTTTTGTTCTCTGTTGATAATTTATCGCTGGGGTATCTATCGATATCCCGGTCGATGTGGATGATAATTTATCGCTGGGGTATCTGTATTGATATCCAGGTCGATGTGGATGATATTTTATCGCTGGGGTATCTATCGATATCCCGGTCGATGTGGAACTGTTTTTATTCAAGACGGCCGCTGAGTACACAACATTCTTAAATTGTTTGTACAGATTGACCGTTTTAGCGGCAATTCCGTATCAATACCATAAATGAAAAGTCGAGAAGTTGGCTCCCAGCCTCCCGCATGGTCGGGAATCGATTGCCATATGACAGTGGCTGACTATAATTAAGGTAGAGTGAAAGGTCACAGGTTAAACGTACTCAGGTTAAAAGAACTCAAATGTCAGCAGCCGTGTACAGTGAAAGTTCACGACCTCTGAGTACATTTAACCTGTGACCTTTGGTTAAATATACTCAGAGTTTAAATGAACTCAAAGGTAATCGGCCATGTAATTAAATATTTTGAAGCCAAAATAGTACAATTACCCTGGCCTGCCTTTAAGACCCTATAGATATGAACACAAAGAGAAGGAACAAGGCACCATTTTGGCATCAAAATAATTTATTTTGCTGGATAATGTTCACAATGAATTGACACTTATGAACAAATAAATAATCTTACCACTCTCCTGTCATACCTCATTCATACACATACCATACATTCCTGGAATACGCCTCAGTGATGTTTCACCGCCAAGCCATCGGCCGCCAGAAATTCATACTGAATTTATCACTGGGGTATCTTTATTGATATCCTGGTTGATGTGGATGTTTCACCTTTGGGGAACATTTCTCTATTCAAGATGGCCGCTGAGTACCCAAAATCCTGAAATTGTTTGTATATCTCGACCATGTCAGCGGTAATTCCGTATCAATAACACCAGTTATGAAAAATTATCAAAAATATGATGTGATAGGATACGTGCAGTATGATATTATGTGACAAATAGAATAAACTGAACAAAATCTATAACTAAATACTCAAGATGGCTGGCAAAATGGCAGTTCTCATTCTTCCCATCATAACTGTTGCAGGACTATCAAGACAGTGCTTCCGATATATAGCGTTTTGTTTCTATTTTATAACAATAGGTTATTAGGGCAGAAACAAATGAATTATATTGCATTTGTAAATCGATTGGTAAATTAAAGAATTAATGTACCTAGAAATGTTAGTGTATGTCATCAGTATATTCGTCGCCAGGTTGATGTGTCAGCTCGTTCATAACCTACTGCCCCCTCATACGCACAGAACGTCGTGCAAGTTACACCCACAACGTTTGGCCATGCAAAGGGCATTTGAATCACAACGACATCTAAATGACACCAGTGGCTTCCCAGTGGGAACGCGGTTGTGACGTATAAACCGTCCTCTCTCGACCAATCGAGATCAGGAGGAAGTGCGTCGTCAGCGCACGTCTCTACACACGTACTTGTAACTGGGCGCGTTTAAAGATGGATTATCTCTTTAAATAACAAATTTGAAATAGTTGCGTGGGTATAAAATAATAAATATGAACTGAAGACCCCTGTCCCGAAAGGCTTCTATCAAAAATTAATATTGATTTTATTTTGAATTTTTATTGGGACCGTTTATTTGTCTATTTTTATAACAGCCCATTCGGGTGATACCAAATAGCGATAGAGAGCATCAGGCTGTTCATATGGTTACGTACCAAACGTCAAATGTCCCATATTGATTGGCTGTATTGTTTTATTCCATAGTTATAAGCGACAATGAGTATAATTAATGTTTTTTGTGACAAAATTACACAATAAAATTTCTGGTCTCTGTTAACAGTAACCACTGTTGTTCGTTGGCTAAACAACCACACCTTTTTAGACCAGAAAATATTCGAAATAAAAGGAATATTAATCGATAGAAGCATTTCCGGACAGGAGTCTTCGATTCAGATCTAATATTTTATACCCCGGTAACTATATAATACATGTTTACAAAGAGATAATCCACCTTTAATGAGAGCAGAGATGTCTGAAAACCGACCCTTTCAAAAAATTTATTAACGTGAAACTGCCAAGACCACCAGTGCTATAATACATGTAAACGTACACTGAACATTCTTCATTGTAGAATCAGATGCTCATCATGCGCGTGTGGTACGTGTAGCCCATCGAACATGCTTCTTTGAATGTGTGTACTATACATGTATACACAAATAAGACAGAAACTCGTCGACGGTTTAATGCAATTTGGCAATATAACCCTGGAAAACTTAGTAATAGGAAACCCATTAATTAGCGACCGCGATAATACTGAAATGTTGATGGCCGTTCATAAATACTTGCACTGTCAGAACGATTCTCGTGAACCCAGTGGAATTGGATCAAGTCTTACTACAAAACTTCTTACTTTCTTACCACAAAATCGAATACAAAACAAAATTGCATACATGGATGGGAGTAACCCCAATATATAATTTTCTTTGTTGCACTAATTGAAATGTTATATATATTTTTATTTTTTTTTGTTGCCGCATTATACTTTGTTTAGTGAGGCACCGCCAGACACGATCACAACTCCAACCACACATCAGACCATTAACCCAGTACTTAACATGCCCCCTCAGTAATCAAGATTTCACTGAATCATTTATATTTTATAAGACGGGTTAAATAACATCGCATGTTATTGCTTTGCATACAACGGCCGATGGTTATCCAATCCGTTCCAAGAGTATAACATATAAATGCACACAACTATATATTGACATTGTCGGCTCGGTGCCTTTTAACTCTTCTTGTGTCCCAATCCCAATTGTTTTGTGTACATATACATGTATATATCACAACAAAATATGTTTACACCAACTGATACAGGCGATCGCCGGAGTGGATTTGTTTACTGCGTATGAGAGCACTTGATTGTTTGAATGCTTTGTCACGTATCACATTGATACGGGCGAATGCCGGAGTGTGTTCTTCTTCGTTTATGTCTTTCCATGTCGCGTGAAGTAGTGAATGTTTTCTCGCATATATCGCACTGATACGGTCGAACTCCAGTGTGAATCATCTTGTGTAATGTCAAATGTCCTGATCTGCTGAATGATTTTTCACATATATCACATCGATACGGGCGATCACCGGAATGGATTCTTTTATGACGTGTTAGATCACCAGACCGGTTGAATGCTTTGTCACAAATATCACATTGATATGGGCGAATGCCGGAGTGGATTCTTGTATGATTTGTTAGAGCAATTGATTGTTTGAATGCTTTGTCGCATATATCGCACTGATACGGTCGATCGCCGGTGTGTATCCGCTTGTGTGCAATCAAATTTCCAGACTGGGTGTATGATTTACCACAAACACCACATTGATACGGGCGATCGCCGGAGTGGATTATTTTATGATTTGTCAGGTGGCTTGACTTTTTGAATGCTTTGTGGCATATATCACACTGATACGGTCGATCACCGGTATGATTCATCATGTGTGCAGACAAATTGCTCGAGTCAGTGAATGATTCCCCGCAAATATCACAGCGATACGGGCGATCGCCGGAATGTATTCTTTTGTGAACTGCTAGAGCATTTGATTGTTTGAATGCTTTGTCGCATATATCGCACTGAAACGGGCGATCATCGAAGTGGATTCTTGTATGACGTGTCAGAGCAATTGATTGCTTGAATGACTTGTCGCATATATCGCATTGATGCGGTCGATCATCAGGATGGTTCATCATGTGCGCAGACAAATTACTTGAGTCATTAAATGAGCTCCCACAAATACCACATTGATACGGGCCATCACCGGAGTGGATTGTGTTATGACTTGTTGACGAACTTGACTGATGCGGGCTATCACCGGAGTGGCTTATGTCATGACTTGTTGACGAACTTGACTGATGCGGGCTATCGTTGGTATGATTCATCATGTGTGCAGAAAAATTGATTGAGTCGGCGAATGATTTACCACAACTATCACATTAATATGGTCGATCGCCAGAGTGGATTGTTATCACACTACCGTATCTGAAATATTGAATATTTTCCTGCAAGCATCACACTCATACGGGCGATCACATATGTGAATTATCGTGTTCAAAGAAATCTGGTCCCGAAGCTGCCGTTCTTCTTGTACCGTACGGGGGGAATTTACAGAGAAGATAACGAGAAACATTCCCACTGTTTAAATAATTTCCCGCAAATATATCATGTTGGTGAACTGGTTGAATTATCTCTCTCAAATGTCACAACGGAATAAATTATCATAATAATTTGATTCAGTGAATGTTTTCCATGTATTAGTACACCTGTACACGGATCCACTTCTAAGCAGTTAATTTCCTTGATGGAATTAACGTTTTGTCAACAATGTAACAAAACCATATGTTCGTTTCTCATAAATGTCTGATAACAACAAGCGAAAATGAATCGACGTGTGATTATTTCTCTCACTCAGAGGAAGATCATTTCAGAGATGAAAACATGTCCATGTGTCGATGCTTTTCCATATTAAATGATACATGTACATGTACGACGAGCGACTTCGATGTGTCTCACCAACTATATAACAGTTTAGAATATAACTTGAAATCAAACCCGTATGCGATTACTACATACAGGAGTTTAACAAAAGCTATAATATTATCGGTCAATCTAATCGCTTCTTTGTTTCTTTGTTACCAGCGTCAGAACATTTATGGTACTGAATAATGGGTACACTTGTTGGTCGTTTGATTCAGTTCACGGGTGCACATGGGGTGCGAATTATTCAACACGGGTGAATATACCACGCCCAACCAACTGCCCACGAATTATCTCGCCCGTTCGACCACGCCCCTACTCATTATCAACGTATTATTTCTGACGCGTGGCCGTCCCTATATGTTATGTCTTAAATTGTTTTAAAGGAAAAAAAATGGTTAATACAGGTAAACATGAAATGTGTGTTCAAATACTGGTTGTTAGGCATTTGTCTACCACATACATGTACATGCATTAGAGTGTCCAGGTCAGTGTGTGATGAGAGTATGCTATAGGTCTTCCTGGTGGTTAAATTCCATACTGCGATGGAAAATTTTAATGCATCGATATAGTGGACAGTACATAATCCATTTGAAGCTAATAGTTGCACATAAACACTATTATAAGGTATATATGCTTCCAAGTTTACAAAAAAAAAAAAACAAACAAACAAATTATACACATCCCAGCATACCCGTACATACCCAGTGTGATATTTTATTTTCCCTGCAAGCTATTACATGAACCACATTTTTGTTGTGGCTAGTTGGCTGTAATACTGTGAACGTATTCATGACTTTCGACTCACTGTGTTGTATACATATCCATGACATATCATTTGTTAAGCTCCAATTCAACTAGAGTTGACATATTTTGAAAATAAATGCATAGAGAGGCTGCAATTGGAAATATTATTTTATAAATCCTGATATTTCAAACCTAGGTCACTGTACTGGATATACACAATTCCATAAGATCTAATCCTGATTAGTCGGTCAACCAGTCCATTATCTAGCATTATTCCACACCACTTTTGTTAGTCTACTGGAGCAACTTCTATTGTACTAAATGACAAGCAGTCACTTTGTCGGACTTGGATACTTTAGGTGTTGTGAGAGCAACATATCATCTCAGTTGACAAAAATGCAAATAATTCATTGATTAGCTTGATGCACTGATGACAGTTATTTTTCTAGCCATTGATATTCACATTAATGTTTGAGAGTTGCTCGCCCTTTATCCATACACACAGCGATCTAGGCTTAAATGTCTTAGTTACATCAGGACAAGTTTTTTTATTTCAGTTTTACATTTCTCGAAGCTTCTTTTTGAAGGGTGTCGGGAAGGAATTAGTTCACCTCACTGTCCCATGTGCAACTTTCCAGCGTAATGTAATCTGCACTAAGGCACATATGAGGTCCCAGTAACATAAATAATATGTTTTTGCAGTTATAATAGGTTTTAAACTGTTACAAATGTCAAATATGGACACAAAAGATATTCAGTAAAAAATTAGCATGAGGTTATAAAAATGGGTTATTTGCCTCTTGGTTCAACCACCCACCCCGGCATACATTTCTGCAGTTTTTCATCTATATATATATCTTTATTTTCCTCCATAACTGAAGAGTTATATATATAATTTATATCAACACAATCAACACTTCCACCACCAGATAATACATAAATGAAAACAAAATTCAAAATCCTAAGTTTTACATCAATAGGTGAACCTAACGCCCGTACATATCATATTCCACCAGTATAACACATAGATCATGCCATGAATAGGTACTCTGTCCTTACGCCCGTACATGTCATATTCCACCAGTATAAAACATAGATCATGAATAGGTGCTCTGTCCTAACGCCCGTACATATCACTTTCCACCAGTATAAAACATAGAATATGCCATGAATAGGTACTCGGTCCTAACGCCCGTACATATCACATTCCACCGGTATAAAACATAGATCATGCCATGAATAGGTACTCTGTCCTAACGCCCGTACATGTCATATTCCACCAGTATAAAACATAGATTATGAATAGGTGCTCTGTCCTAACGCCCGTACATATCACTTTCCACCAGTATAAAACATAGAATATGCCATGAATAGGTACTCGGTCCTAACGCCCGTACATATCACTTTCCACCGGTATAAAACATAGATCATGTCATGAATAGGTGCTCTGTCCTAACGCCCGTACATATCATATTCCACCAGTATAAAACATAATAGAAAACAAATTTATGCTTGCATTGAGAGAAGAGTGTGGATTGTTAGTTTTTTGAAGAGTCCATAACTGAAACTGACTTCAACTTAAGCTTTTCAACGTTTAACGACCTGTGTTTTCTGCACACCATAATTCATTGCCGTATGATAGCAAACGTTCCTCTAAAACAGCTGAAAGGAATACTACAAACTTTCCACCCAATAATAATAACCTGTATATCAACGTGTCGGTGAGTTCAATTGCCTCTTTACTAGTCTTTAGCCAAATCGAACTGTGTGTGAATGCGGGGATATATTATAAGTTATTGGATTGACGGTAACATGGTGTGACATTGACGGCTTGGGGTTTATGTTCAAACACTCCAAGCCGTCAATGTCACACCATGTTACCGTCATCCACCACAATAACGTATATGTTCTGCGACAGTCCTTGTCATTCTCAGAAATTTGACATTTATTCCGAAGAATGATCAGCAGAAAATGTCAAAGTCTCCTATCGCTCTCATCATAACGTTGTTCAACGTAAATGACGTCATGAAAAAACAGGACAACGAGAGACGATGAAACGGTTGTCTTGGTTTCCGTTATGTTGACGGCTCGAGACGTAACATAGTATATGTTACGCGGCTCTCTGACCAATCAACGACGCGGTTCTTTACTGGAGACGGAACATATCCTATTAGTGTTATCTGGAACGTTGGCGATATTCGATACAATTACAGAAGTGCAGGCATTTAAAAAAAATTCGGTGTGAACATGTTTCTTGTATGATATTTTGATGACACGGTATAACGCAAGTATGGAAGAACTTCGATAACACATGTGACTCATATGTCATGAGTGTATCTAATATGAACGTATTGCCTGCATCTGTTCTGCACAGGGGGATGGGGATCATACACGGAACGAACTTGCAGCATATGTGATGTCCAGAGAACTATTTCCTCTGTGGAACTCAAATAATGACAAATATACCAATGGAAATCATTATATGAGGCTCTCTTCCTAACCTAGCTCTATCGATCAAAATCAGCCATGCTTTCGCAAATATTGGGTGTGGAGTCAGTCAGTTGGCCTATGAACTGTTCAGTGCTCCACACCAGTTTCTGTTTATAGGTACGAACCTGAACATAATTTATCTCTATAGTCGCTATTATTTGCATGGAATAAGCAGAGGTCTGGTAGAAATCCAGCAATGCATTCTTCTTCGCAGAAGACACACATAGAGCACATCTGGAGGATCTTGTTTGGTAGTCTGAAACAAAGCTCTTGGTGTCGTATAATCCCCTGATGCACTCACCCGGTGCATTGGATTTGAACTAGATGTTATTCAAGCACGAGCAATTGTAAATTTTCTCAGTTTCACAAACGTGTACCCTGTGTTTTCGTACATGTATATTAATATCAACGACGACGAATCCCACAAATAGTGGCTCCTATTCTTATATTTGGACTTAGTATACACTAATTATAAAGCAGGTTAACATGGAAGCTGTCTGTATTATATGATGCTACTGTTTTGGGTACTGCATTGCCATTAGTTGATGCCCATTCGATTAATGTCCGTGACCAGCTGAATGTCGGTATAAATTACTTAGTGAACATGGCAATACATGAGCAATACAGGAGTCAAGTAAAACAATTCTTATCCAAACCCCATAAGGGGGCGATGTCAAGATGAAGTAATCAAAGTATTGCTCAATGCCGAGTCTTATTGTTGAGTTAGGTATTTTGTCCAGTCTAGTCACCGAGCAGGCGTTTTCCGATGTATACATATAATGATGGATGTAACCATCATATATTCAGATTTGGATATTTTTCTAAACAGGTCAGCATCAGATTAATTTCTGTAATTTAACTAATTTTCGTCGTTTCTATGATTCCATTCCCATGAAATATCGGGTATAAACAGCTACTTTTCACATAATATTCATATTATATCAGATTGTATCAGCGTTCCTGTGTCGTTTGCCAACGGAAAATGTGTTTACCAGTAGTCATTGCTAACCCACCTTAGGAGCGTTGTCAATGAAACTTGCAAATTTGGATGATATCTCCATTTTGGTAACCATCTCCATCACCATCTTGAATTAAGATGCATATGTATAATAATATGTCAAGCTAACATATCATTGTTGCCGAATGATTAGATATTATAATTTATTCAATATAAGGTTGTTATTAGCCGCCGATTCAAACAGCTGTGAATAATTTAAGAGGCTAGTGTGAAAAATCATCAATTATTATAATTGCTATCGCCGTTTTGGGAGCCATCTTGAATTATGAGGTCCAAATTGTACTGTCAAGAGGAAGTGTGGTGCAATGGCATCATTGATGACGAAGCGTAATCATTTTACTGTCTAAATTTTCCTCCCAGACTAAATGCCAACTCTGAAATTGTTCATGGCTGCCATTTTGTGATTTTATCTCATTTTCGTGCTTTCATTATGTTGAATTCTTTGGTATAAACATCCATTATTCGCTAAATATTCGTATTGTTTCATAACTCCATCTTCTTTCACCAACATGGAGCAGATATATTCACCTATATTTACTAAATCGCACATTAGGAGTGACATCAAAGAAAATTGAACATATTTTAGTGATTTCTCTAGTTTGGCCACCATTTTGGCCGCCATCTTAAATATATATGCACTTTTTTGGTTGTAGTTATATGGCAATCTATATATTTAAAATTGCTGCAAATTTTCTTCATAAAATTCAGCTATTTTCTGGCTAACACTTTGCTCGAGTCACAAAATCTATTTTTGGTAAAATTTCATAGCATATTTATGAATTCACATTGTAACGATATTTGTTGGTAGCAATAAAACCTATAGTAGGACATATTGACATGTTCAAATGGTTAGGTATTCAAATTTATTTAAAATTAAGTTGCTATTACCCACCGATTTCTAACAAGCGTGAATGTTTTAAAGGTGGATTATCTCTTTGTAAACATGTAATATATAGTTACCGGGGTATAAAATATTAGATTTGAATCGAAGACTCCTGTCCGGAAATGCTTCTATCGATTAATATTAATTTTATTTCGAATATTTTCTGGTCTAAAAAGGCGTGTTTGTTCAGCTAACGAACAATAGTGGTTACTGTTAACAGAGACCAGAAATTATATTGTGCAATTTTGTCACAAATAAACGTTAATTATACTGATTATCGCTTATATCTGTGGAACAAAACAGTACAAACAACCAATCTGTGTCATTTGAAATTCGTTGCGTAGCCGTAGGAACAGCCCAGTGCTCTATATCGCAATACGGTCTCATCCGAATGGTCGGTTCTAAAAATAGTAACATAAATGGGCCCGATTTAATATTCGAAATAAAATCAATATTAATTGATAGAAGCTTTTCCGGACATAGGTCTTCAGTTCATATCTATTATTTTATACCCACGCAACTATTTAAAATTTGTTATTTAAAGAGATAATCCATCTTTAAGAGACAAGTGTGAAAATTCATCATTTTTTCCGAATTTCGGTCGCCATTTTGGCGGCCATCTTGGTGTAATGTGTTCAATTTTTATGTCAAAGTGAAGCCTGTTGTAATACTATCACAACAGTAGAGAAATGTTATATTTCCTATCATAAATGCATTACTAGCTATTAATCAAACTGACTCAGTGCCTACTCTGAAATTTTGAATGGCGGCCATCTTGATGACGTCATAAATCCACCCAGTCGCAACCCCCAGGTGTCTAACATTTGTTTTCTGGTGCCTTAGATGTCAATCAACATCATAAGCATGGTCGTTATATTTCTTCACAAAATGCACACGGGAGCCAAAAAAGGACATAAGAGCCTCTACTATTATAAGGGATCATTTCAATAAGGATCTATCTACTATTAATATGATTACGTCAGTACGTATGGACAACCCAAAACACGTACGTCCATCTATAAAATGATAAATGTATGTTTCATAGGAGTGCCTGTATTTCTGGCCAACTTGGGATATACGATCACGCCAGTGCGTATGGGCCGTAGGACGGGGACATGTCACTCTATGTCCAAAGGTTCGCTATTCCCAAGGTTCGTTATACCGAAGTTTCGCTATTCACAACGTTCTCTATATTCCTCAATATTCAGAAGGTTTTTATAACTTGTTATTTTGAAGTTTCATTCTATTATCTATATTCTAAAGTATTGAGAGGGTTCTTTATCATAAGACTCTTTTTATGAAGGAAATAACTTAAAGGCACTCAATCCGATAAGACGCTGCTAAATTACTCTTTCTTTGGCTTCGGTGGGGAAAAAAATATTTGATTAGTGTCGAACCCACCCATCAAAGCTCAGAGTAATTAGATATCGATCTTTGCAGTTTGCTATTTTTATTGTTCTGGGCCTAATCGTGCCAGGACGAGGTCAAAACGGGCGGTCTTCCAGATAAAGATGGATAACTGTAAAATCGTGGTAATAATAACTACTTGGTATTAGAGTTGTCCATCTTTTCTGGTTAAATACGCCCAGAATAGCATACCTTCAGAATAGCGAACCTTCTTAATAAGAACCTTTGGGATAGCGACCCTTCGGAATATGGAACCTTCGGAATAATGAACCTGATCCTGTATGAAGAGCCCATGACACGTCCATCAATAAATGTATACATGTTTCATGGGACTGTTTATATATACATATATAATAATATAAGACTGGAGTAAAGTTGAGACCAACATGTCTTTGTTAATATTGGTGCTCAGATTTCAGCGAAATTTGGTGTGGTGACTCGGGGTGCCCTGGCAGAGTGAATAATGCCGTTAGTTTTTCTAAATTTTTATTTAAACAAATTTAAATAAATTAAAAAAATATGAACATATGTGAATATTTAGGTACAAATAAACGTATTTGCACGAGAATATGTTGCAGCCCCAGATATAGAGGAATGTGGGAATGTGGGCCACAGTTAGACATGGGTCAGAGTGAGATATTGCCTCTAACATTTCTTCCTATTTCCAGACCAATATCCATGGCGCCAGTCAAGAGATATTAGCCATATAGCACATGTTACTATATTTCTTCAAAATGCAATCGGCAGGTGAAAGTTGAATCTGGCCAAGCAACCAATTTTCAAGGCAAAATTATTTAATTTAATTTTTGCAATTTTAAAGGTACTCAATCCGAATTAACCCTCGCAGATTACTATTTCCTTGACTTCAGAGGTGAAAAATATTTGATTCAAGTCGAGGAACCCACAACATCAAAGCTCAGAGTGATCAGATACCGATTTTTAAAATCTATCATTTTAATTTTACGTGGCCCAGCAAACAGCAGACAAGAATACTTTCTCTGACCAAATTGCAGATGGAGATGGATAACTCTAAAATCAACTGAGTTTTTTTTTGTGTGTGTCAGATGTTTGACAAACCAGCAATATTCGTTGAGCAAAAAGTTGATAAATAAATTACAGGTTTTTGTCAATTTTATGCCATAATTGACTGCAGTTAGCATTATTTTCGAGCAATTAATTCTGTCAACTGAAGCGGCATTTCAAAAAAAATTCTTGTTGTTGGAATCTGATGATATGGGGACTATTGATTCGGATTGAGGACCTTCAAGGGAAAAATATCTTTATTGGATAAATTTACATATAATACTGAATACATTTTTATGAAAACGGGGATTTAATGCATATTTCACATAGCCACATCTGATTTATTTATAGAGGTAACGTTTATGTATGCTTGACTTTCAGCGATTTACATGGATGGGACACAATGACTCAATGAGACATAATTTATGGCCCTGGTAGGATCCAACTTCAGTAGATGACAGGCACTTCGAAAAGGAATGAGATTATTTGCCAAATGACTATTGTTTTGGGGCT
This sequence comes from Siphonodentalium dalli, assembly GCA_032622095.1. Classification (NCBI taxonomy): domain Eukaryota; kingdom Metazoa; phylum Mollusca; class Scaphopoda; order Gadilida; family Siphonodentaliidae; genus Siphonodentalium; species Siphonodentalium dalli. The sequence goes on along the minus strand of CP136061.1, from coordinate 82,643,721 downwards.
AAATAATTTAGATCAAACAAACTGATGCCATAGTGGTATGTTCGGTGTGTTTCCTATACGGTTACTACTTAGGGGTGACCCCTTCTGTGTTCAAAGTAGATGATGAGAAACAAGTATTAAGGGTGGTCCCAGCTCGAGATTGCATGCTTGTTCATGACTTTTGTGAGCTTATATCGTACTCTCAGATGTCTAAGCATTGTGATGGTCAATAATAGTGATAGCGGAGACCTAGACTGAAATTAACAATATTGATTGAAATTTAATTCTATTTCAATTTAAAGACACGGTTGGCCTTGGCGGTGGGTATCCTGTGAAAATATTTCCACCCGTCAAAAACCGCCACAAACAGAAAGAACATCAAAATGTAGATAGACTTTGTCCGTATACAAATAAGAAATATCGCATAAACAGTATGTTATGGTCATTTGTTTGACCATTGTTATGTAAACAAAAGCATAAAAGTTACCTTTCTGGTGTTTGTTTATATTATGATGGTAAACATAAAGAGCGTTCTTTGTTGGTGAATACCTGATATGGAACTAATAAAGAGCGTTTATGCCATTTGTGTGTGATTAGCCAGTAGCATTGTGCTGTCTTCTGTAACACAATCAGACTCTTGCTTATGTCAAATATAGTAGGTCTTTATTATAACATGCTGTTTACGCGATGGTCATGGTACATATGAACGGAACTGTATGCGTTTTAATGTTTTTCTGTTTACGGTGTTTGGAACAAATATGAATATTTTCGACAATTAAGGCCGCACGTGCCTTTAATTCTATATATGTCTCTATGCGAAAAAACTTAATGATCGTTGAGAATTTTATCAGAAATTACTAATCATGCGGCACATGCTGATACTATTGTTAGGCATCTGATAGTATATAAACATTTTAATAATTGCCCAGGAGGAATGACATTAGTATGAGGGACGCAAAGGAAAATCCACCACAAAGTCATTTAAATCTTGCCATTTCAAAGTTGGATCTTCACATTCTATGACACACATTATTAATGAAAGGTACTTCATAATTTATTAACTGTACTAGTTACTTCCCTATCGCAACAGCAAAAACTTTGTACTGGTGGAATATATCATTCTTGATGGGCATAGATACATAGATATTCATGGCATGGTCTGAGAAAATGCTACTAGATTAAACATTTATACGATTGCCTCATTAGTCATGTACATGTATAACAAGAAGGTCGTGACAGTTCAACTAAGTTGGCCTGGAATTATTATATTTAGCATACATATTATTCCAATCCCAATGTGTCAAGTCGACAATAGCAAGTACGCAGGGCTATATTTAATAATTTTTCCACAAATAGCCACTCGTTAATATATATGCTAGCCATGCTGGTCAAGCTCCCGCTTAATGCTTAAGGTTTAAATCGAGAACACAGTGTTAAAATCATGAATTATTTAATATGTGAGAATGCTAAAACTAATCACCATGCATTATAATTATTATATTTAACTTGATGTGTCCATCACATGAAACAATTCATACACAGATGGAAAGTTGGCCCAGAAGCATATCCTCTCACCAGTCACTGCATGAACTCTGCAGTGTGCCGAGACCAAGTGGGATTGGGAGATGTTCTTTCTTTTCCTTCACTCAACAAGAAGATAAACGACTCACTTTGTTAGTCACCAATTCACTGGGCTTTACATGTTTGTTACATCTGTGTGTTGACTGCTCTGTAGATGGCTAGAATTGAATTTTGACCTGAGTCACATTCACAGTGAGTGGGTGAGGCTGAGCCTGAAGTCGTTGATAACTAAATTTACTAATCTGTAATTACTAAATTGACTAATACAATCCTAATATTATTAGATTAGAAGGCCACATGACCGCTTTCACTGGATACTGCTTGCACAAGTTCCAGCTACGTGCTACGTTCAACGGTTCATAACTGAACTATACTGTCTATACTGAGTAAATGAGTAAATGAGTCAGCTCTAAAATGTCCATTTTCTGATTTCCTTGACCCAAGTTGAGGCTTGACCTGACAGTATTTGATATATTAACAATTAAATTTACTATTTAGAGAAGTAGTTAGTTAGTAGACTGAACAATTTGCCGCTTGCAGTTGCAACTCTAAGTTTAAGTCTAAGTCTAACCAGTCCAGGTGAAAACAGACTTAAAATTGAACAATAACAGAACAAGTCAAATCGCCGTGGTGATCAGTCTGCACAGACCAGTCCACATTTCACCCCAGTGACCTTCATTTTCATATTTTTGTCAGTCACAGATTCGTCATTGAGTTTCTTTCCGAATGACTGATTTTCACTTTTAAACTTCCAAGTTCAAAACAAGTTCTAGTTCTACTAGTACTACTACTTGTGTTGTTGTTGTTCTTCTTCTTTTGACTGCTTTGACTCTAAAGTCATTCCAGTAATGGGCTCGTTGTGCTATCTTCGCTTGTGCTTTATCGTTTGTTCTTAACGGTTACGTGCTGTGATACCGTTGTACATTTAAAATACGAGCGATAACAATAACAAGCAATTCAATTTCAAATTTCGCAAATAAGAGAGCGCCACCATTTTGTAAAGAAATTACGTCATCATTTCCAACGTTGCTATGGCCTGCCAGGTGACGTAATATTCAAACTTTAACGGTACGGAATCTGGCGAGGTTTGCCGAATGCTATGCGCCCGTGTCAGCTAAATCCACATTAAGCATTTAATTTTGAATAAGGTTGATTTTGTGTTACAAATTTAATAGTGTTGCTATGGGGAGGCTGGTCGAAGAAGAAAAATATATTCGTTTTATTAATTTGTCAATTCTATTCCAACATGGCGGCCACCATAGGGCCCATAGGTCTGAATCGCCCGGATGTAAAAACAATTTTTTCATGTTGATGGGGTATAGAAATTACTGACGTCACATACGCAATACCGTAAAACAACCCTTTTGGGTTGTGATAAGGGATCATTTCAATAAGGATCTATCTCCGTGATAAGATAATTTATACACAGCGTGTTATAATTGCAAATTAAAAACAATAATTATGCTAATTAGCAAACACCTCATTTCGCGGTTGTTACGAAACTCATCATAAATTACAACCAAATCACACCTATAATTGGATATTTTCTAACCGAGTGCGGCGAATTATTATCGCATTTTATTGAAACTAAGAAAATATCCAACGCACTTTACTATATTGGTTGTTTATTTACAAGAACAGAAACAACAAAATCATGGTTTCTTTCCGAATTTACAACTGCTGCATTTGCAACTGTTGAAGGTGGTCTATCCCTTTCTACGACACAGTTTTATATAGTTCCCTGGGTATAAAATTATAAATATGAATCGAAAACCCCTGGACACGCTTCTATCAATATTGATTTTATTCGAATTTCTGGTAGTATACATGCATTCAAGTTGAGACATTTGACTCTTCGCGGAAATGCTCGGAGCGTAGCAAGCGCAGAACTCTATCTCTATCTGAGATCGCCTGAACGTTTCGTGACGCTCTGTTCTAAAAATTGTAACGAAAAGTGTGCCAATTAATTATCGTATTGTATAAGAAAATATTGACATAAAAAGCACTATTAATCGAAGAAGCGTTTCCGGACAGGTGTCTCCGACTCATATGTATAAGTGTGTTCGATTCATATTTATTATTATATACCCCATGTATTAAATAAAGCGTACTTAGGAAGAGATAATCCATCCTTAATACTTATATTATCGTGGGACACGCACCGCTTCGGAAATTCAGTACAGGTACATATTCATTTGGTTTACAACAAACAGAAACGTCTGTGTTGTCAACATACTTGGGGTCACTATCAAAATATTAGTGTGACACAGCCGAGCGTATGTACATTGAAGTATACCAGGGTTCTGGTCCAGTGGAAATTTTGAACACAAAAATAGGTTCAATTTGATACATATTGTGGTTTTTGGTAGTCATATTGAAGACGGACTAGATTTAAAATTTGTCAGTATATTATTAGACTATTAGATACAACTAAGACTTACTGATATAATTAGTGAAAATATGTGGGGGTTCATGTCGTCTGAGCCCCCGAAAACGGCGCCTCCGACTAGATTGGTCGTGTTATTCTAGCAATTATCACCGCCAAATATTCTTCGTCAGTTTGTTCAACTCATTGTCATTTAGATTAGGCCAAAAACAAAACTACCTGTGTTTCCAGTGACCCACCCGCCCCTATTCCGGCGCCCTCGCCCGTGTTCATTTTATTGATTTTGCAAAATTTGTACGGACCGCGATTTTATTTCTGTGTAAACCGATTAGCACCAGTGGTTTGTTCCACAGACGAAAATACCCGGATCAATCAATAAACAATAGCTCTGACAGCTTATCGAAGCCCCCCTCCCCAGAAGTATTAACATTGACAATTAACATTAAAATGCATCAGCGGATAAATGACACTGGTAGTGCCAGTCTCTTGTATGTATTGTCTTATGCACCTTCGGACTGCTCGAAGTAGTGAATGAATTCCGACATGTATCACATTGATGCTCCCATTTGAGGATTTTCCTATGCTGCTTTAGATGACTCGAATTAGTGACTATTTGTCACACACATCACACTGGTACGGACGCTCTCCTGAATTAATCATCTTATGCCTTATCGGCACACACGACCGAGTACCAGCACATAAATCACACTGGTATGGACGATCTCCTGTGTGGATTCTCTTATGACTTGTCAGATCACCCGACTTAGTAAATGCATCAGGGCATAAATCACACTTATATGGATGATCTCCTGTGTGGATTCTCGTGTGCTCCTTAAGTTGACTCGAAGTAGTAACTGATTTCCGACATATCACACTGATACGGACAGTCTCCAGTATGGATTCTCTTATGTGCCGTCAGATGACCCGGCTGAGTAAATGATTTCCGACATATCACACTGATACGGACAGTCTCCAGTATGGATTCTCTTGTGTGCCGTCAGATGACCCAGCTGAGCAAACGTTTTGCTACATAAATCACAACGATACGGACGATCTCCTGTATGAATCATCTTATGTCTTCTCAGAGCAACCGACTGAGTAAATGCATCAGCTCATAAATCACACTTATATGGACGAATTCCTGTGTGGATTCTCTTATGCTGTTTCAGGCCAGCCGAAATAGTAAATGATTTATCACACACATCACACTGGTACGGACGCTCTCCTGTGTGAGTTCTCTTATGTCGTGTTAGATGACCCGGCTGAGTAAATGTATCAGCGCATAAATCACACTTATAGGGACGATCTCCTGTGTGGATTCTCTTATGCCTTGTCAGAGCAAACGGCTGAGTAAATGTATCAGTGCATAAATCACACTTATAGGGGCGATTTCCAGTGTGGATTCTCTTGTGCCTTGTCAGATGACCCAGCTGAGTAAATGTATCAGCGCATAAATCACACTTATAGGGACGATCTCCTGTGTGGATTCTCGTATGCTGCTTCAGTTGACTGGAAGTAGTAAATTATTTATCACACACATCACACTGGTACGGACGATCTCCAGTATGGATTCTCTTATGTGCCGTCAGATGACCCAGCTGAGTAAATGTATCAGCGCATGAATCACACTTGTAGGGACGATCTCCTGTGTGGATTCTCTTATGCCTTGTCAGAGCAAACGGCTGAGTAAATGCATCAGCGCATAAATCATACTTATAGGGACGATCTCCTGTGTGGGTTCTCGTATGCTGCTTCAGTTCGTTCGAAGTAGTAAATGATTTATCACACACATCACACTGGTACGGACGATCTCCTGTGTGGATTCATTCTCTTATGCCTTATCAGATGACCCGGCTAAGTAAATGTATCAGAGCATGAATCACACTTATAGGGACGACCTCCTGTGTGGATTCTCTTGTGTGCCGTCAGATGACCCAGCTGAGTAAATGTTTTGCTACATAAATCACACTTATAGGGACGCTCTCCTGAATGAATAATCTTATGTCTTCTCAGATTACCCAGATGATTAAATGCGGCATCACATAAATCACACAGATACGGACGGTCGCCGGTGTGGATTCTCTTATGTTCCGACAATCCACTTTGAGAAGTGAATGCTTTTTGACATAGATCACAAGAATGCACACCTTCTCCTGTGTGTACCATCTTGTGTTGCTTCAGTTCACTCGAAGTAATGAATGTTTTGTTACATATATCACACTGATACGGACGTTCTCCTGAATGAATCATATTATGCCTTCTCAGAGCACCCAGCTGAGTAAATGCATCAGCGCATAAATCACACTTATATGGACGATCTCCTGTATGGATTCTCGTATGCTGCTTCTGACTAGCCAAAGTGGTAAATGATTTATCACACACATCACACTGGTACGGACGATCTCCTGTGTGAATTATCGTGTGCCTCGTCAGATCACCCGGCCGAGTAAATGTATTAGCGCATAAATCACACTTATAGGGACGACCTCCTGTGTGGATTCTCTTGTGTGCCGTCAGATGACCCAGCTGAGTAAATGTTTTGCTACATAAATCACAACGATACGGACGATCTCCTGTATGAATCATCTTATGTCTTCTCAGATTACCCACATGATTAAATGCAGTATCACATAAATCACACAGATACGGACGGTCGCCGGTGTGGATTTTCTTATGTTCCGACAATCCACTTTGAGAAGTGAATGCTTTTTGACATAAATCACAAAAATGCACACCTTCTCCTGTGTGTACCATCTTGTGCTGCTTCAGTTCACTCGAAGTAATGAATGTTTTGTTACATATATCACACTGATACGGACGTTCTCCTGAATGAATCATCTTATGCCTTCTCAGAGCACCCAGCTGAGTAAATGCATCAGCGCATAAATCACACTTATATGGACGATCTCCTGTATGGATTCTCGCATGCTTCTTCAGGCTAGCCGAAGTAGTAAATGATTTATCACACACACCACAGTGGTACGGACGCTCTCCTGTGTGAATTCTCTTATGTCGTGTTAGATCACCCGACTGAGTAAATGTATCAGCGCATGAATCACACTTATAGGGACGATCTCCTGTGTGGATTCTCTTATGTGCCGTCAGACCACCCCGCTGAGTAAATGTATCAGCGCATAAGTTACACTTATAGGGACGATCTCCTGTGTGGATTCTCTTGTGTGCCATCAGATGACCCGGCTGAGTAAATGATTTCCGACATATCACACTGATACGGACAGTCTCCAGTATGGATTCTCTTATGTGCCGTCAGATGACCCAGCTGAGCAAACGTTTTGCTACATAAATCACAACGATACGAACGATCTCCTGTATGAATCATCTTATGTCTTCTCATATTACCCAGATGACTGAATGCGTTATCACATAAATCACACAAATACGGACGCTCTCCTGAATGAATCATCTTATGTCTTCGCAGAGCAACCGACTGAGTAAATGCATCAGCTCATAAATCACACTTATATGGACGAATTCCTGTGTGGATTCTCTTATGCTGTTTCAGGCCAGCCGAAATAGTAAATGATTTATCACACACATCACACTGGTACGGACGCTCTCCTGTGTGAGTTCTCTTATGTCGTGTTAGATCACCCGACTGAGTAAATGTATCAGCGCATGAATCACACTTATAGGGACGATCTCCTGTGTGGATTCTCTTATGTGCCGTCAGACCACCCCGCTGAGTAAATGTATCAGCGCATAAGTTACACTTATAGGGACGATCTCCTGTGTGGATTCTCTTGTGTGCCGTCAGATGACCCGGCTGAGTAAATGATTTCCGACATATCACACTGATACGGACAGTCTCCAGTATGGATTCTCTTATGTGCCGTCAGATGACCCAGCTGAGCAAACGTTTTGCTACATAAATCACAACGATACGAACGATCTCCTGTATGAATCATCTTATGTCTTCTCATATTACCCAGATGACTGAATGCGTTATCACATAAATCACACAAATACGGACGCTCTCCTGAATGAATCATCTTATGTCTTCGCAGAGCAACCGACTGAGTAAATGCATCAGCTCATAAATCACACTTATATGGACGAATTCCTGTGTGGATTCTCTTATGCTGTTTCAGGCCAGCCGAAATAGTAAATGATTTATCACACACATCACACTGGTACGGACGCTCTCCTGTGTGAGTTCTCTTATGTCGTGTTAGATCACCCGGCTGAGTAAATGTATCAGCGCATAAATCACACTGATACGGACGATCTCCTGTGTGGATTCTCTTATGCCTTGTCAGAGCAAACGGCTGAGTAAATGTATCAGTGCATAAATCACACTTATAGGGGCGATTTCCAGTGTGGATTCTCTTGTGCCTTGTCAGATGACCCAGCTGAGTAAATGTATCAGCGCATAAATCACACTTATAGGGACGATCTCCTGTGTGGATTCTCGTATGCTGCTTCAGTTGACTGGAAGTAGTAAATTATTTATGACACACATCACACTGGTACGGACGATCTCCAGTATGGATTCTCTTATGTGCCGTCAGATGACCCAGCTGAGTAAATGTATCAGCGCATGAATCACACTTGTAGGGACGATCTCCTGTGTGGATTCTCTTATGCCTTGTCAGAGCAAACGGCTGAGTAAATGCATCAGCGCATAAATCATACTTATAGGAACGATCTCCTGTGTGGGTTCTCGTATGCTGCTTCAGTTCATTCGAAGTAGTAAATGATTTATCACACACATCACACTGGTACGGACGATCTCCTGTGTGGATTGATTCTCTTATGCCTTATCAGATGGCCCGGCTAAGTAAATGTATCAGAGCATGAATCACACTTATAGGGACGATCTCCTGTGTGGATTCTCTTATGTGCCGTCAGACCACCCCGCTGAGTAAATGTATCAGCGCATAAGTCGCACTTATAGGGACGATCTCCTGTGTGGATTCTCTTGTGTGCCGTCAGATGACCCAGCTGTGTAAATGTTTTGCTACATAAATCACACTTATAGGGACGCTCTCCTGAATGAATAATCTTATGTCTTCTCAGATTACCCAGATGATTAAATGCGGCATCACATAAATCACACAGATACGGACGGTCGCCGGTGTGGATTCTCTTATGTTCCGACAATCCACTTTGAGAAGTGAATGCTTTTTGACATAGATCACAAGAATGCACACCTTCTCCTGTGTGTACCATCTTGTGTTGCTTCAGTTCACTCGAAGTAATGAATGTTTTGTTACATATATCACACTGATACGGACGTTCTCCTGAATGAATCATATTATGCCTTCTCAGAGCACCCAGCTGAGTAAATGCATCAGCGCATAAATCACACTTATATGGACGATCTCCTGTATGGATTCTCGTATGCTGCTTCTGACTAGCCAAAGTGGTAAATGATTTATCACACACATCACACTGGTACGGACGATCTCCTGTGTGAATTATCGTGTGCCTCGTCAGATCACCCGGCCGAGTAAATGTATTAGCGCATAAATCACACTTATAGGGACGACCTCCTGTGTGGATTCTCGCATGCTTCTTCAGGCTAGCCGAAGTAGTAAATGATTGATCACACACACCACAGTGGTACGGACGCTCTCCTGTGTGAATTCTCTTATGTCGTGTTAGATCACCCGACTGAGTAAATGTATCAGCGCATGAATCACACTTATAGGGACGACCTCCTGTGTGGATTCTCTTGTGTGCCGTCAGATGACCCAGCTGAGTAAATGTATCAGCGCATAAATCACACTTATAGGGACGACCTCCTGTGTGGATTATCTTGTGTGCCGTCAGATGACCCAGCTGAGTAAATGTTTTGCTACATAAATCACAACGATACGGACGATCTCCTGTATGAATCATCTTATGTCTTCTCAGATTACCCACATGATTAAATGCGGTATCACATAAATCACACAGATACGGACGGTCGCCGGTGTGGATTCTCTTATGTACCGACAATCCACTTTGAGAAGTGAATGCTTTTTGACATAAATCACAAGAATGCACACCTTCTCCTGTGTGTACTATCTTATGATGCTTCAGTTGACTCGAAGTAATGAATGTTTTGTTACATATATCACACTGATACGGACGCTCTCCTGAATGAATCATCTTATGCCTTCTCAGAGCACCCAGCTGAGTGAATGCATCAGCACATAAATCACACTTGTATGGGCGATCTCCTTTGTTGATTCTGTTATGTGACATGGTAAATGTTCGTTCATTACCGCGGTACATGTATGTCAAATTAATACGAAAGTACACGTGTATATTCTTGTTACATCATAAGCATGTGGTTAGTGCATGTTCCAAATAACAAATATCTTTTTGGAAAATGTAATATTCCACAATGAACTATGTAGCTGACAGTTATTTCGCATAGTTATATAGTAGCATGTCAATTGTCCATATTAAACTTTATAAACTATCACACCAGGCTGCTTCGGGCTATTGTGGATCGATCGGTGGTTCGCCCAGACCTGTTCAATACTTCACCATGTGATATTGTACAATTAGATGTTGGTCTCGTGTATGTGTTTGTCATCGTCATCACCTTGGTGGTCCTGGTAGATGCACGAACATATCAGGTACCGGTCAGATGACACCGCACTATACATGACAATAACTAACTCGAAAGACTGCGAACAATTACAAAATGACCTAAACAAACTACAGACATGGGAGCAAAATTGGGATATGGCCTTCAACCCCTCAAAATGTCAAGTCCTCACAGTCACCCGCAAAGCAAAACCCATAATTTGGGACTACATCCTACACTCCCAAGTACTTGATCATGTCAATAACGCGCGATATTTGGGAATCGACCTCACAAACAATCTCTCATTTAATGCCCACATACAACGAACAACTATAAGTGCAAATCAGTCCCTAGGATTCTTAAAAAGGAATATCAAAACACAAAATAAAGCACTCAAGAAAGCAGCCTATCAGGCCATGGTTAGACAAAAGTTAGAGTATGCCGCTGCAATTTGGTCCCCTCATACCTCAGAAAACATAACTAAAATTGAACGAGTACAAAATCGGGCCATCCGTTGGATTTTTAATGACTATTCAAGATTCTCAAGTTTGTCAAAAATGAGGACAGAATTAGAACTGAAACCCCTTGATGACAGAAGAACCATCTCAAAATTATCCCTCTTCAGTAAAATAGTCCATAATCAAGTAGATATTACAATCCCAGATTACCTTCAGAAACCACTCAGACACAGCAGATATAGCAACGCTGACACTTATCGTCCAATTCATACTGGGCCAAACTATTTTAGACATTCATTCTTCCCATCAACTGCTATACTCTGGAACCAACTCCCGCCTGATCTGATCAAGCTCTCTGACCCTGACCAGTTCAGGAGGAGAGCTTATCAGCTACAACCATGAACCTGACAGCAACCTTTGTTTTTAAAATGCTTTTATCTGTACATATTCTTTTAACTGACAAACTTGTCACCCTATCACTCTATTCTCCACTAACTTGCACTGACTGCGTTTGGTGATAACACCCATATATGGGGGTCGACCAGTACCAATAGATAGATAGATGACGACACTGATGTCAAAAGAAATACAATTAATACGGACCGTAAAACCCAGATCGAACCAAGAAGTGTACACGAGTTATTTGTTTAGGTTTCGATTAATTGCGACATATACTGGGCGTTTACTGAACATCGTCATAGTCCATTCATATTTTCTCGAGATGGGAATACAGTAGCGGGAGACTGAACTGACAGACAATTGACAAATAACAAGCAGAACAAATTGCAATTAAGTATGTTTTTTTGGGGCAATATTTTGCTTCTGTTTCAATATCTTATAAAGATGGATTATCTCTTTAAATACAAACATTGAAATAGTTGTGTGGGTATAAAATAATAAATATGAATTGAAGACCCCTTTCCGGAAAGGCTTCTATCAATTAATATTTGATTTTATTTCGAATATTTTATTATGAAATTAGATGATTAATTGGGACACTTTCTTTGTCTATTTTTAGAACTGACCATTCGGGTGATACCATGCATCGATAGAGAGCATTATGATGTTCCTGTAGCTACGCACCGAACGTCAATTGTCCCAGATTGATTGACTCTATTGTTTTATCTCATAGTTATGATCGATAAGGGGTCTAATTAACGTTTACTTGTGACAAAATTACACAATAACATTTATGGTCTCTGTTAACAGCAACCACTATTTTCGTTAGCTACATTGTACACAACCACACCTTTTAGACTAAAAAATATTCGACATAAAATCAATATTAATCGATAAAATCATTTTCGGACAGGAGTCTTCGGTTCATATATAATATTTTATACCACGGTAACTATATAATACATGTTTACAAAGAGATAATCCGCCATTAAAATTGAAATCACCCGTTTACAAATTTCCCCCGATAAATTCCTGGTGTTAAAACGTAATAACTTCCTATGTACAGTGAACTGGGAATTCAAATTGCAAAAGTTGACACCTTCCTTATTGGTATCATAGCACACTTCGCCTGTCTATATCGAATTATTGGCCCTCTGCCCTATGATATTCATAACACACTTCGCATTTCTATAGCGAATTATTGGCCCTATGCCCTAGGATATTCATAACACACTTCGCATTTCTACATCGAATTATTGGCCATCTGCCCTATGATATTCATAACACACTTCGCATTTCTAAATCGAATTATTGGCCCTCTGCCCTATGATATTCATAACACACTTCGCATTTCTATATCGAATTATTGGCCCTCTGCCCTATGATATTCATAACACACTTCGCATTTCTATATCGAATTATTGGCCCTCTGCCCTATGATATTCATAACACACTTCGCATTTATATAGCGAATTATTGACCCTCTGCCCTATGATATTCATAACACACCTCGCATTTCTACATCGAATTATTGGCCCTCTGCCCTATGATATTCATAACACACTTCACATTTCTATATCAAATTATTGGCCCTCTGCCCTATGATATTCATAATACACTTCGCATTTCTATATCGAATTATTGGCCCTCTACCCTATGATATTCATAACAAACTTCGCATTTCTATAGCGAATTATTGACCCTCTGCCTTATGATATTCATAAGACACTTCGCATTTCTACATCGAATTATTGGCCCTCTGCCCTATGATATTCATAACATACTTCGCATTTCTATATCGAATTATTGACCCTCTGCCTTTGATATTCATAACACACTATAGCAAACTCTTGGCGTCTGCCCTATAGTATTTAGAGGATATTACTGTGTTTGTTTCGTATTAGACCCGATGTCACCCCGAGGTAACATCAGACTGACCTTCCGTCTCAGGATGATATCAGGTGTAGGGTCGATTTACACGGTATAAAAGTAACTGTGCCAACAAAAGACTCACGATTCACACATCGTTCGGTGTATACTCTTGTAGCGCGACATTTTTGTTGTTTTAGTTATTAGTATTTCGTTCTTCAACTTAACCACGCGTTGTTTCACTTTCTACATCACTCGGGAAATCGGTAGACGTAGCGTGCTGGTCTCTCATGCTAGCGGACCTGGGATCGCAACCTGGTCTGGGTATTCTGGCAAAATTCAGAACTCAGCCAGATGGCAGAATACCCAGACCAGGTTGCGATCCCAGGTCCGCTAGCACGAGAGACCAGTACGCTACCTCTACCGATTTCCCGAACGTGGTATCTGGCTATAAAAGTCTCATTCGATATCACTGAATAAAGATCCGACTTCAAAATGCCGACTTCCCCCATTACAACATTAGTTCAGGTATGTTGTCGTGGGTGCATAACGCTGTACGATCGGGCGCGGACATTATTCGCTTATCCGTGTGCCCGTCCCGGTGTGTGCATGTTAAAGAACGCTACTGGAGTCACCACAGGGTTATACAGTTTCGCCGGTCGTTGTAGCACCTGGACCAGTGCGTATGTAACCAGAATTGGTTCCTGCACTGAAATATCTACAGATACTGATACTGAAATTCCAATTCCCCAATAATTGGTCATTGGGGACAATGTTCCAAACTACTGAAGCAAAAACTTTCGGAAATATTTAAAGGCACATATTGTGTTGGGACAATATTTTTTAGGCACCGTTCAACTTAACAGCAAGACGAAGTGATATTAGTTTCTACCTTGACATATCTTTGACCGAAAATAAATTTGCTTTCTTTAGCTAAATAATTGTGATAAAATCAACAGACTATTTTGTTTCCTTCAGAATAACTGTAAATGTCCCGTATTAAAACAGCTAAAGTGGTTGATGGTGTGTAATAAGTATATCAGGTTTGCAGAATCAAAGTCCAAACAATATGTGCAACTTTAATTATTTTACGTTCAGAGTTTACCATAAACAGTATAATTAGTAAATGAACCATATTGATACTGTATTGTAAATATTGGTTAGACAGCTAACTCGATGAAGCGTTGGTACAGCAGCACACAACGGAAACGACTCCCGTTCTGGACAACTTGAAAAGGAAGCTCGCAGAACTAGAAGTGATCGATAAGAAGCTCATGGCGCTGTCTGACGCGAAGGACGATAACTGATGGCCCTGTCTGGCGCGAAGGACGATAACTCATGGCCCTTTCTGACGCGAAGGACGATAACTCATCGCCCTGTATGACGCGAGGGACGATAACTTCGAAGATATTATCAATGAAGCGGACGAGTTTCTCTAGGGTTCGAACAAACGATATCGCGCTGAATGACATCTGAACGCAAAAGGACAAAGTGTGACAAGTGAACAAAACCACTTCTCCTATCACAAAATGTCATCCTTCCTAGGACTGATCTACCGATGTTCGCTGGTGACATAATGAACTGGTAAACATTTTGGGAACACTTTGATTCATCTATAAATTCCAGCACACAGTTAAGAGATATTGATAAGTTCATATACCTCAATAATTCTCTCACGGGAGACGCAACATCGTGTATAAATGGACTACCGGTAGAATCTGCTAATTACATGTACAACAAAGCACTGGAGCGGCTGAAAGCTCGATTTGGGAAACTCATCGAATCATAGACTCTCACATGAGACATCTGGTAGATCTACCTCGAGACACGTGGAACCTTCTCTCCATTCAGACATTTTCTGACTAATTGAAATCGTCCATTCGCGCGCTTCAATGTCTGGATAAACCATAAGAACCTTACGAGACAATGCTTCTACCTATTATTTGGGATAAGATCCCGTTCGAGCTGAAAAGCAATACGGAGAGAACTCACGGTAATACGGAATGGACGCTAAACGAATTTCGTTAAACTCATTCAAGACGAAATAGCTGTTCTGGAATCAAATGTCATCACCCCATCTCCTGAGAACCGACCGAAATTGTGTGTGTTTTGCTCAGGAAAACGTTTTCCATCAGACTGCACTTCATTGAAAGACGTGGTTACCAGACTTAATTACATACGGAATCACGATTTGTGTTTCAATTGCTTGGGTAGACACATGGCTAATGTTTGCAGGTCACTTAAACGGTAAAGCGAAGCACCATACAAGTATCGATCCGACCAGTAAACCTGAAACAGTTACAACCGAAGTTATATAATATTCGCGACCACTGTACATGGAGATATCCTAAACAAAACGCGTTGAAAAAGTATTACGTTCACTTATATATGCTGGGAACTTTAATCTCACAATAATTGTCTACACTGCGATGATGATAAATGTGATGTAGAAAACTCCAGATCGCTGACGCCCTCTCTTTATTTGCTGATCTACCCAAATAGTTGAATGACAAACATAGTCTTGTAATGTAAGCGTGATTCGCGAAGAGATGCGTGGCCATAATTGGTTCCGTGAGAAATGGAGGTATTGTTTGTGCCTTGCATGCTGTTACAGAAATGTGCCTGTAATATGTGGATTGTATGATGAAATTCTTGAACAGCCGATCATTGAGTGCAACTGACAGTAACTGCAGTAACCTGAAATATTACCTGTTTTGCAGTCATCTGAATAATAGTCCATTTTGCGATTATGGAGAATTAGAAACTGATGAGCACGTCTTACTCCGCTGTCCAATATTCGAGCGTGAAAGTGTCCGTTGTTTAGTTAATCTAAATGTGAACTTGGAAGACAAAATATTACTGTATGGGTCTGTAGATATATCTCATACCAAAAATGCGGACATATTCATCGCCGTATACAAAAGTTCATCGACGATACCAAACGATTTAACTGGCATAATATATATTGTAAGGCGTGAACCAAAAGCCTAAACAAATAACAAAAATTGTGCTCTCGTATACTCATATTTGCCAGAGATGTGATTGTGTGGGGTGGACATGCAGCAATTAGCCACGGGATAGGTTGCGGGTGATTGTGGAACAGGCAATTCATCATTGAGACCCAATAAAACCATGATGCAATACATATACTAAGGGAATGGCCACATATAGGCCTTCGGCTTACTGCTAAATCCTTTCCTCTTATGCTAAATTGTTAATGTCCTTCGGTAGCAATACACGATTTCATGGCTTGTATGAGGGCTGAAAAATATGATTTTAAGCATATAAGGGCTATAACTGTCAGTTTGGCCTCTATTATACCTGGGAGTAATTGTTTGACGGTTTAATTATTTTACAAAGGTACCATAGTATACAAAATGGGATGATGTTTGAATACGAAGTATGTTTTTGGAATCAGATGTCGGCTAGCTCTGTGTGGTACTCCACCGGAAAAGAGCTCGATTTCTCTCCTTTGAAAACAGTCGTCTGCACTTGGAAGAAAACAATTCAAAATTGGTACGATTACTTTTTAAATTTCTTTAATAATTCTGACATATATCTATGCTCTATCAGCTCATAATGTGATTATAGACTGACATTCGCACTGTCATTGTTAGCTATGCGAACGAAGACGGCCAATTTCGGTCAAAAAATGGTTAAAATGAAAAACTTTCAAAGTCAGTCTAAGGGAGATAATTCAACTTGTGAAGAGACAATTCCTGCCAAATGACAGACGAATTATACTCTGACCATTTCTGTATCTTGTAAACAAGCACTAATCTGATGTTTATCAATAATCATGGCGCAGCGGAAGGTTGTATTACAGTACCCCCTCAAAATGGTGAAAATGGCCAGAAATCGTGTATTGCTACCTTATATTATGTATTATATGTGCTATTCTTGAGAATGACATATTACACTAACTGTGCATGATTTCCCGTAGAAGATCGACCCGTGCCAAAGGTACAAGTGAGTGCTATGTCTGATGACTCGTAATTGGCAGGATAGTTCAATCTGGCGTGCAAGTTTGGAATATAACGGTTACATCCCTGGAAACAATTGTCTGGTATTTTCCACTAATCGATCGGAAATAACCGGTTCTTCACTTATGCTAAATAAATATCTACTGGTTGGCTATAATATATATATATACATTGTTATACTGACATTGAACGATGAGAACATGCGACGTGCTTACAATCCTATCTGGAATGTTTCTCTGTTGATTTGTGTGTTCGTCGATCGACAGCTGGGTGTGATTTGCCACGAGTGTTCACTATCAAAATCAAAAACGAACGCTTGTTATTTTACCAATGTTGATTCTGTCACCACCACGACTCAATGGACGATTACATAATCATATTTGGAACATTGTAGCTCACTCCAGATCAATGTTCCGTCCCGTGTCTGCGATATGTGATAAAACTGTATGAACGATGGAGAAATGAATGGCGATGAAGTGCATAACATACTCCACTTTCCTCAATTCGTCCATTACCAGTTGGGTTGTGTTCAATTCTAGGTTGTTGGTCACATATTTCGACAGGAGTGTCGCTTTATTTAGTGTTACATGGAAAGTGGTGCTGACGCGCAACTATGCGCAATGTTTGGTGATTTTTAAATACTATAAGCTGATGTTTGACATGAGTCACGTTCCAAGCTCGATTATACTCGAACAGAACACGTGTTATCGCCCAATTTCGAAGTGACGAAAAACAACTTCTGATAAAAAATAATTTGTCATTTCAGTGCATGTTGTGACTTTAATTGCGGATAACTCGGGTAGTTGAGCATCTTTTTTATGATTCTGTATCACTTATTTATTTATCAAAAAATCTTTCTACGCAATTTGTATTGAAATTCCATCATGTAGTTCGTTATAACTGTGAGTTTTAATTTTCACTAACACCCATATCATTAAAACATGTTCCCAGTGGTCCAGTCCAGCAGCCAAGTACCGGATTTTGCTCTAACCCAAAATTCTCTGTTAAAGTCTTTTTTCTCGGCTGATAATTCATGAGTAGGATCTCGGCGAATGTTTTTCGGTTGATGTGGACTTGTAACCCTTGGGGAAATTTAAATATTCAAAATTGCAACAACCTACGGCATATGGCCTTACGGGTGTGGCCATGTTGTATTTAGTATCAGGAGTTAGAAATCATGTTTGAACGTGTTTTTATGTATGTAAGTTTAAACTAGATCTATAAAAAGTCACCTGCCTCACTTTCGTAGGATTATACAAAATGGCAGCCAAACTGGCGGCAATCAAAGAAAATTTGTCGGATTTCATAACAAATGAACTTCAACCGGATATCTACACTTTTGTAACGTGACTCAACTTTGAACCTCAATATAGTAAACTGTTTTTAGTTGCTGCACGTGTTCTCATGTGCATGTAGAACAAAAATCGACCAAGCATGTCGAAATACTTATTCAAATTTCGTTACAAAGAAGCACTCAAAAGCGATGAAAAGTGCAATGAAAACGCAATGCAATGAAATGTGTCGCGCGTATACAGTGTGACTGTCTAATCAAACCCAGGTTCATAATACTGAGATATATTAAAGAGCAGAGCGGGAATCACTACCGAATTATGTATATAAGCCACTCATGAGGGTGAGCACACTATGCACCACACCAGTGACATTTTAATGGTATTTATACTGACATGGCGATTTTGGACAACCTACATACGTTATGGTCATAGACGCTTATGCATAATCGACATCACTCAAAACTCAGAGAGTGTTCATACATTGGGGCATACAGTTTACATAAATGCAATTGTCGGATAAACGACATGGATTGTATGCGAGAGAAGGGGGTGAACGCACTCAGAAGTGTCTTAAAGAAGAGGCAAGGTCGACAAGGCTGATTGAGACTCGATAAATCATAAACTGGAGCTGCGTATTGACCCACTATATCTGAATAATGTGGAGTCCGAACAAGCGACTACCAATTCCTCTGGCAATTTGGATAAGACAGTGGAACTTGGTCGAGAACAGATGATGATTTTCTAAAAAGGATGGCCGTCCAGTTTTCATAGTACAAATAGCCAGAACGTGAAAACAATTGCAACAGTCAGTATGCACATACACATTGGCAACGCAAACCATTTTGACGCATAAGTTATTTCTGCGAGGGCTATGTGACCAAATAATAGCACGGGAGCTTGGAAATTTATGACATCATTACATATAAGCTATCGCCCTACCCACCTTCAATGTTTGAGTCCAACAGACATACGAAGAAAGCAAATTCCAAACAGACCTGATGAATGCTCAACGCGTCGACATCGCAGCTGACGTACTAAAGAACGGGGTCATCAATGCCACCTTCCGGCTGTGCAATTCTATTCTATTGCACTTATATTCTATTCTATTACAATTATATCGTTGGCCAGCACTGAACTTAGTGCAAGACTTTCTTGACGAATTTCTGTCATATATAATTGCTTAAATGACAAAGATAGATGTATACTTGATACTCGATGGTACAATAACTCAACATCAAATAATCGATGCGCTTAGCCCGAGATAAAGGGGCTAACAGAGTGTGGGCTCAAGCAAAAACTGTCTCCACAAACAGTTATTCCCACAGTGAGTGATAACAAATCCCAGCTTATTGACATGATTGTTAGTGATTTCCAGGTAAACCGGGAATATTTTCACAAAACAAATAAACGACTCCTAGTAAAGGGGGAGGATCCTATTCCTGTTGAAATAAATAAGGTCATATTTATTAAGAAGCTTGATTTCAGATCGACTCAAAGAAGCAGATACTCTTATTGTCCTACATTTTGCGTGTGTAGCAGCTCAAACGTCGTTAGTTATGACAGATGACATCGATATATTTGTAATGTTGCTCCATTTTTTTTGCCACTGTGATTTATCCGACCAGATAATGATGGTCGCACCCACAAAAGGACGAAAAACAATAATCACCAATGAATTGCTTAAAGCTCGCATGAATATCGCTCATGACATGTTAGCAATGCGTGGACTTACAGGGTGGGATACCGTCGCGGCTCTACATTGAATAGGAAAATGTACCACACTTAACATGCTCAAAGTTTGAAATCACACTCTGAGATATTATCTGTTACAATAGACGGAATTGTAGACGACGCTAGACCAGTTATTTTGGATCGTTAAGGACAACCAAATTGCCAATCAACCAGGGGCTCGACGGAAAATATGGTCAAACAAAGTCGGCCGTAGCATGGCTGCAGTATCAAACCTGAATTATATACCCCAACCGACGAAGCGTTAATTGAAAGTATTAAAAGCGCCCATTTACATGTATGTGTATGGAGAAATGCGCTTGACGACGCACTTCCTGGGCTCAATCTATCTTATTACGGCTGGTCGAAAGAGGACGGGTTATTCGTCCTAACCGTCGTTCCAACTGGGTAGCCACTGGTTCCGGAGTCTATACTAAAATTCATGGGATGTCGTTGTGCTTCATATGCTCCTTGTATTGCCAAACGGTGTGTGTCAGGCACGCGGGTTTAACTTGCACATCAACCTTGCGAGGAAGATACTGACGACATACATTAACATTTCTAGGTACATTAATTCTTTAATTTACCAATGTTGATTTGCATATGCCATTATAATTAATTTGTTTCTCTCCTAATAACATGTTACAAAATAACGAGAGAACGTTATATATCGGAAGCACCGTATTGATAGTCCTGCGACAGTTATGGGAAGAATGAGAGCGGCCATTTTGGCAGCCATCTTGAATATTTGTCATTGATTTTGCCCAGTTCATTTTATGTGTCACTTTATATCATAATACACGTATTCTATCACATCATCAATGTCATAAATAGTGTTATTGATACGGAATTGTCGCCGACAAAAAATTTACGAATTTTGGGTACTCAGCGGCCATCTTGAATAAAAAAAAATTCCCCAAAGGTTACACATTCACATCAACCGGGATATCAATAAAGATACCCCAGTGATAAATTATCAACAGAGAAAAAAACTTTAACAGAAAATTTTGGGTCACACCCCAGTTCTGCTGGACTATTCTAGCATGCATGTTATAAAAGTAACATTTTATGAAAACTCCGACAATTTTGGATTATACATGTATCCTTGCACCAACATATATAGATTGGGCAATAACTAAGCAATCGTGGTGTTCAGTTGAACTAACTCCCAAAATAGAGCCCTTATCAGTCTGGGCTATTAGATATTAGGACCGCCATCTTATATAACACTACGAAGCTACGGTAGTGAATTTGTTTTTATTGGTGGTGTAAATTTAAGTACATAAACATGTTGCTGGAACTTGATTTGTATGTCCTGCAACGAAATTGAACATAATCACATCTGTATGGCATGTATGGTTGGTGGCGGCCGTCTTGAAAATTATCATGTCACTGGCAAGTTGGCTTATAACTGCAACTAGGTGGTGAGGTTACCATCCGGTGCCATTATGGCCACTGTAGATCACGTGCATGGTGTATTTCCATTGTTCTATAACAGAACAGATGTTTTATTAAGGAAACTGCAAACAATTACAATTTTCAAATTTTAGGCAATATATAGAGTTTTTTGCAGGCAATTTGAATTCCCAGTTCACTGGAGGAAATTATTATGATTTAACATTAGGAATTTAGTGATGAAACTGCAGACCGGGTGGTATCAAATTAAAATTTGAAACGAAAGCAAATGTTTGCCCCAAAAACGCACTTAAATGCATTTTTTGGAAAATAGTATAACTTTTGGAAAATCCTGTATGGCGATATTGAATGATACATTTCTTGCTAAGAATTAAAAGAGAAATAGTGCCACTATGACATAAACTGTTATCTGTATTTAGATTTGTCAGGATTTGAACATTTTAAGCTTTATTCAATTAAAAATCATGAATTAAAAAAAATTTGCAACACTTTCAGAAACTACATCCACCCCAGCATGGACCGCAATGTGGTCCTCAATACCAGGAAACTTGTGGACATTTTCTTGGTGGCCGGTTGAATAAAACCTAAAAAAAAATCTGGCGTCTGGGCTGTATGGATTCTTGTATCCTGCTTCAGACTAGCCGAAGTAGTAAATGATTTATCATACACATCACACTGGTACGGACGCTCTCCTGAGTGAATTATCTTATGCCTTGTCAGATCACCCGACTGAGTAAATGCATCAGCTCGTGAATCGCACTTATATGGACGATCTCCTGTGTGGATTCTCTTATGTCTTATCAGATTACCCGGCTGAGTAAATGTATCAGCGCATAAATCACATTTATAGGGACGATCTCCTGTGTGGATTCTCGTGTGCTGCTTCAGTTGACTCGAAGTAGTAAATGATTTATCACACACGTCACACTGGTATGGACGATCTCATGTGTGGCTTCTCTTATGCCTTATCAGAGCACCCGGCTGAGTAAATGTATCAGCGCATAAATCACACTTATATGGACGATCTCCTGTGTGCATTCTCTTATGTCTTATCAGATTACCCGGCTGAGTAAATGTATCAGCGCATAAATCACATTTATAGGGACGATCTCCTGTGTGGATTCTCGTGTGCTGCTTCAGTTGACTCGAAGTAGTAAATGATTTATCACACACATCACACTGGTATGGACGATCTCCTGTGTGGATTCTCTTATGCCTTGTCAGATTACCCAGCTGAGTAAATGTATCAGCGCATAAATCACACTTATATGGACGATCTCCTGTGTGGATTCTCTTATGTGCCGTCAGATGGCTCAGTTCAGTAAATGTATCAGCGCATAAATCACACTTGTATGGACGATCTCCTGTGTGGATTCTCGTATGCCGCTTCAGTCGACTCGAAGTAGTAAATGATTTACCACATACATCACACTGGTATGGACGATCTCCTGTGTGGATTCTCGTATGCCTTGTCAGAGCAAACGGGTGAGTAAATGTATCAGCGCACAAATCACACTTATAGGGACGATCTCCTGTGTGGATTCTCTTGTGTGCCGTCAGATGACCCAGCTGAGTAAATGTATCAGCGCATAAGTCACACTTATAGGGACGATCTCCTGTGTGGATTCTCTTATGTGCCGTCAGATGACCCAGCTGTGTAAATGTTTTGCTACATAAATCACAACGATACGGACGATCTCCTGTATGAATCATCTTATGTCTTCTCAGATTATTAAATGCGGTATCACATAAATCACACAGATACGGACGGTCGCCGGTGTGGATTCTCTTATGTTGCGACAATCCACTTTGAGAAGTGAATGCTTTTTGACATTAAATCACAAGAATGCAGACCTTCTCCTGTATGTACTATCTTATGTTGCTTCAGTTCACTCGAAGTAATGAATGTTTTGTTACATATATCACACTGATACGGACGCTCTCCTGAATGAATCATCTTATGCCTTCTCAGAGCACCCAGCTGAGTGAATGCATCAGCGCATAAATCACACTGATACGGCCGATCTCCTTTGTTGATTCTGTTATGTGACATGGTAAATGTTCTTTCATTACCGGTACATGCATGAGTATGTCAAATTGATACGAAAGTACACGTGTATATTCTTGTTATATCACAAGCATGTGGTTAGTGCATGTTCCAAATAACAAATATCTTTTTGGAAAATATAATATTCCACAATGAACTATGTAGCTCACAGTTATTTTTGCATAGAAAAAATAGTAGCATGTCAATTGTCCATAACTATCACACTAGGCTGATTCGGGCTATTATGGATCGATCGGTGGTTCGCCAAGACCTGTTCAACAGACAATACTTCACCGTGTGATATTGTACAATTATATGTTGGTCTCGTGTATGTATTTGTCATCGTCATCACCTCGGTGGTCCTGGTAGATGCACGAACATACCAGGTACCGATCAGATGACGACACCGATGTCAAATGAAATAAAATTAATACGGACCGTAAAACCCAGATCGAACCAAGAAGTGTACACGAGTTATTTGTTTAGGTTTAGATTAATGGCGACATATATTGGGCGTTTACTGAACATCGTCATAGTCCATTCATATGTTCTCGAGATGTGAATACAGTAGCGGGAGACTGAACTGGAAGACAATTGACAAACAAGCAAAACAAATGCAATTAAGAATGTTTTTTTGGGGGCAATATTTTGCTTCTGTTTCAATATCTGTTTAAAGATGGATTATCTCTTTAAATACAAAATTTGAAATAGTTGTGTGGGTATAAAATAATAAATATAGATTGAAGACACCTTTCCGGAAAGGCTTCTATCAATTAATATTGACTTTATTTCGAATATTTTATTATGAAATTAGATGATTAATTGTGACACTTTATTGGTCTATTTTTAGAACTGACCATTCGGGTGATACCATGTATCGATAGAGAGCACTATGATGTTCCTGTAGCTACGTGCGAACGTCAAGTGTCCCAGATTGATTTATTCTATTGTTTTATTCCATAGTTATGAGCGATAAGGAATCTAATTAACGTTTATCTGTGACAAAATTACACAATAAAATGTATGGTCTCTGTTAAAGGTAAACCACTATTGTTCGTTAGCTATACAACCACACCTTTTTAGACCAGAAAATATTCGAAATAAAATCAATATTAATAGATAGAATCATTTCCGGACAGGAGTCTTCGATTCGTATCTAATATTTCGTACCACGGTAACTATATAATACATGTTTACAAAGAGATAATCCACCTTTAAAATTGATAGCACCCGTTTACAATTTCCCCCGATAAATTCCTGGTGTTAAAACGTAATAACTTCCTATGTACAGTGAACTGGGAATTCAAATTGCAAATCGAATTATTGGCCCTCTGCCCTATGATATTCATAACACACTATGTCAAACTCTTGGCGTCTGCCCTATGATATGTATATGTTATTACTGGGTTTGTTTCGTATTAGGGTCGATATCAGCCCGAGATAACCTCTGACTGATCTTACGTCTCAGGCTGATATCAGGTGTAGGGTTGATTTACACGGTGTAAAAGTAAATGTGCCAAAGACTCACGATTCACACATCGTTCGGTGTATGACTCTTATAGCGCGACATTTTTGTTGTTTTAGTTATAAGTAGTTTGTTCCTCAACTTAACCACGTGTTGTTATCACTGTCTACATCACTCCGGAAATCGGTAGAGGTAGCGTACTGGTCTCTCGTGCTAGCGGACCTGGGATCACAACCTGGTCAGGTTATTCCGTGAAAAATTCTATGAAAATGAAAATTTCCAAAGTAATCCCCATTCCTAAAATAAATAACTCTAAGGAAATAACAAACTATCGTCCAATTAGTATCCTACCATCTTTCTCTAAACTGCTTGAAAAAATAATGCAAGAACAACTAGTAGATTTTCTAAATGAACACGAAATCTTAAATAAATACCAATATGGATTTAGACCAAATCACTCAACATTTCATCCGATAATGCACCTACTAGAACATCTCGTTAAAAATAACGATACACCGACACGGGATTCCACCTTAGCCGTATTTATCGATTTATCAAAAGCATTCGATACGATCGACCACAACATATTAATATCGAAACTTGACCACTATGACATCAGGGGTGTAGCAATGTCATGGTCCCATAGTTGTCTGAATGATAGGAGGCAATACGTTGAATATAGTGGGAGTACCTCTAGCCTAATGAATACATCCTGTGGGGTCCCCCAGGCTCAATTTTAGGGCCAATAATATTTTTAATATACGTGAACGACATGGTAAATTCCACAACAATGGACATTTTATCGTATGCCGACGACACAACACTGTTCACAAGCGGTAAAGATGGTGAACTAGTACACAGTTATGTCAACAATGAATTAGCCAATGTATCCGATTGGTGCTGCTGTAACAAACTTTCAATAAATATTAATAAAAGCAATTATATGCTTTTACACCCACAAAACAATGAAAATAAATGGAATACTTCGAAATTAAAGCTGAATAACATTGTACTAAACCGAATAGGGAATCTTGGGCGTGAATCCTCGATAAATTTTTTAGGCATCAACATTGATGAGAACTTGACATTCAATAAGCACATACACATGCAATCTACTGCATGAATAAGGTGAAACATTGAAACAATAAAGCATTGAAAACATTGTACTATGCACTGATTCAAAGTCACTTAGTTTATGGTAACCAAATATGGGGTCATGTTCCGGAAGTCAAGAGAATATTCCTATTACAAAAACGAGCATTGCGTATAATATGCAATAAGAAGTACAGGAGTCACACAGATCCACTCTTTAAAAAAGAGAATATCTTGAAAATACATGACTTACACACTCTAAATTCCTCAATTTTCATGCATGACTGGTGTTATAACCGCCTGCCCGCGTCTTTTGGAACCATGTACAACACACGAGTAAAATCAACCCCAAGACACCCGAACCCCGTACTGTTAGAACTCACTAGAACCAAGTGGTCAGGAAAACTACCCCACCACGCCTTCCCCACAGCATGGAACAATATGGAAAAAGACAATACTGCTTGCCAAAGCAGGCACACA
Organism: Siphonodentalium dalli; assembly: GCA_032622095.1. Taxonomy (NCBI): domain Eukaryota; kingdom Metazoa; phylum Mollusca; class Scaphopoda; order Gadilida; family Siphonodentaliidae; genus Siphonodentalium; species Siphonodentalium dalli. The sequence continues at coordinate 82,617,005 of CP136061.1, read as the reverse complement.
TCGAAGAAGCGCTTACAGATAGCCATGCTGAAAAATTACCCCGAAAATGTACGCTGTAAAAACAAAGGATGTCCCGATTGTGCTCAATAAACAACACGGATAATCATAGTCATACTCGTTGTAGTTGTATAATCCTAATACTATTCAAACAAGTTTCTTCTCAGCTGCATGTGGACACACGTCGCATTCTCGTTCCTAACATGCCCATATATACTGCCACACATCAGGAGGTCAAGGCCGTTAGCGCATGGCGGTAACATTTTTTTTCCGAAGAAAATCTCATCAAACTACAGTTTACCCACATCAGTCGGAGACTCTGTTGTACAGATCATATATATAATCTGTCATCAAATGATTGCTGATAGTATTTCCAAGCGATGCCACATTTATTATCATTATTTATTCATGTTTGCCTAAATTCGAGGATTTTTCACTTGACCTACTTCCGCCATAGATTGTATTTCGTATTTTCGTTGTATTTACAAATTACATAACTGTCAGGTAACGCTGCGGAAGCAAAAAACATCAAAACTAAACTCCTGTTATTAAATAGCATATCCCAAACGAACACAAAACAACTCTATCTTTCAACACAAACACTTCTTATTTGTTGTTTGCATTGGGTACATGTGGTGAGCTAATTTGGTAATACTTATGGTAAATTCTAAAACCATAAATCATCTATCATTCTCCTTGTAATTGTATCACACTAACATATGCATCATACCCTGCATACCGTGCCCGGGAGTCTGCACTCGGGACGAAGATATTAACAACCCTCATCCGGCCTTATATGTAGAACTAACTGGTGACGGTGAGTTGAACAAAATTATATGGTCTATAGTTTTAAGTGCACCTGCACTCTTCTTCTATATGGACTCACGCTTACCACCATCACAGACAAGCTCTGTTCTTACGAAGATCCACTTTGTTAACTCTGACTGAAATCTGTGAAAATATCCACTTATTCGCACAATAGAAAATGGTTTCCGTGTGGCTTATAAAACCCATCATTTGTACCATATTCATACTAAATCACCTCTCCTCTAACAAATCATACCAACCCTCATCCTCTACGAATGACATTGTGAAGCCAAATAATCATCAGTGGTACCACAACCTCAACCATCTTGGTATTACTAGTAGTACGCAAGAACACCAAGAAGGTATGTCTCCTCACTCAACCAACATAAATGGCAAGACTTACAACCTGAACTCTTACCTTCACCTGTTCCAACTAAGAAACCTACGCCCGTTGTCTTCCACACGGAAAGGCAACAAATTGTCTCTAATCTACCTTTTTATTATAATCCTAGCTCAGGCTACAGACATAAACCCAAATCCTGGGCCACAAATGGAGAACTCTCTGGCCTCAGACCACTCTTCAAATCCACACTGTACTAAAAGATATGACTGTGGTTACTGCTTTCTTGAAGTAACCTGGGACGACAAAGGACTAATGTGTGATAACTGCTATCAGTGGTATCACACTGCTTGTCAGGGGGGTGGCGACAACACCTATCGTGTCTTCCAAGAAGATCAAGTTGACCGATTTAGCTGGGAGTGTCTTCGATGCGCTCTCCCAAACTACTCCACCGGTTTCCTAGAATCACTTGACTCTTTATCAGACATAAATATGTATGACTCTCTTGTGCAGGATATCTCAACAGCCTCAGACATACACCTTGACACACCACAGGCTACATCCTCGCCAAAGCACCAATCACAATGTAAGAATAAAAGTAGAGTAAAACAGATAAACCACCTAAAAATTCTTAACATCAACTGCCAATCTCTACGACCAAAAGCTCACGATCTGAGTATAGTAATAAATGAACTCAGACCTGACATAATTGTTGGGACAGAGTCTTGGCTAAATTCAGAAATCCCAAATTCCGAGTTGTTCCCAGATGGCATGTTTAACATCTTCAGGAAAGACAGAGAAGGCAGAAAGGGCGGGGGTGTCTTTCTTGCTATCACCAAAGACCTCACATCCATTGAACAACCCGAACTTGACACACAATGTGAGATCACTTGGGCTAAGATCATCATCCCTGGACAAAAACATATCCACATTGCAGCTTATTATAACCCCAGAGAAGAAGATGAAGACAGTATAGATCAACTGCACATCTCCCTACAACGAGTACCAAAAAACTCACACACATGGGTACTTGGCGACTTCAACATGCCAAAATATGACTGGCACAAAAAAGAAATCCTACCAGATTGTGGCCACGTCAAATTATACACTAAATTCAATGAAATAATGGAAGAGCACAACTTAGAACAAGTCGTTACCATACCAACACGACTTCAAAACACTCTCGATCTTTTCTTCCTAAACCAGCCTACCCTAATTCACAACATCCAAACACTTCCAAGTCTGGGTACTGCTGACCATGATATAGTCTTCCATGAACTCTCCATCAAAAAACCCCGCCAAATCACACCACCTCGAAAAATCAAAATATATAAAAAGGCAGACTTGGATTCAATTAAACAAGAACTTGAATTATTCCAAGAAACATACCATTCTCAGACCCAACACATGGACACTGAAGGTAAATGGCTCACAGTCAAAGAAAAACTATCCCCCCTGTCCGACAAATACATCCCCACAAAAGTGATGAAAAAACAACACCAAATCCCGTGGCTAACACCTGAACTGAGGCGGTTATACCGCAAGAAAGCCTAAGCCCACAGGAAACTGAAAACCACCAAAAACAAGCAGCAAATCCAGAAAATATACTGCTCTCTCAAACGCCTCACTCAACAACTCTCAAGGCGAGCCTACTGGAGCCACGTAGAGAGCATCATTCATGATGATAACCTCCAGCTAAATCCTATGCATGACACAAAGCCTAACACCCTTTCCAAGCAGCCAAGCAGGCCCGGCAAGAAATTCTGGTCATTCATCAAAAGACAAAAAAGTGAAAACATCGGAGTGTCCCCCCTCAAAGTAAATGGGATGATGAAAACACACCCTAAAGATCAGGCCGAGGCCCTAAACAACCAATTCTACTCAGCTTTCTTTACCCCTAAACCCCTTAAACTCTCTCACATCTGTGAAGCCAACTCCCTGATCACAAACCCTCCAACTGGCACAATGAGTGAAATTGAAGTATTAACTGATGGCGTCTCAAAAATGCTGGCAAAGCTCAAACCAAACAAAGCCTTCGGGGTTGACAACATCTCCCCTCACCTGCTGAAAATGGTCCACAAAGAAATAGCCCCTGTCATTGCAAATCTCTTCTCAATTTCGCTCCGCACTGGCCATGTACCATCAGACTGGAAGAAAGCCATAGTCTCTCCTATCTTCAAAAAAGGCTCCAAATCTAAACCTCCTAACTACCGGCCTATATCCCTGACTTGTATCCTCAGCAAGCAGCTCGAACACATTATTGTCTCCAAAATCATGTCGTACCTAGACTCAAAACAGCTCCTAGCATCTAACCAACATGGCTTCCGCTCAAAACTGAGTTGTGAAACCCATCTCATTGCCTTCACACAAGAAATTTTTGAAAATATGACCAAAGGCAAGCAGACCGATGTCGCAGTTATGGACTTTTCAAAAGCTTTCGACAAAGTTGACCATCAAAGGCTAATCCTAAAACTCAGGCGTATCGGCATAAACACAGCTGTAAACTGGATTAAAGACTTTCTATCCAACAGATCACAAAAAGTTGTTGTCAATGGCCAAGAATCATCCGCTCGTCCCGTACTTTCTGGGGTTCCACAAGGCTCTGTCCTTGGGCCCTGTCTCTTTCTCATCTACATAAATGACCTCCCATCCTCTCTATCAAGTCACTCCCGCCTCTTTGCAGATGACACTATAGTCTACTGTACAATATCCTCACCCTCAGACTGCAACACGATCCAACAAGACCTGATCAAACTCGTAAAGTGGGAAGATGATTGGCAAATGGCATTCAATACTGACAAATGTGAAATAATCCACATACATAGGAAAAAGGAACCTATAATCCATGACTACTATCTCCACCATCAGAAACTAAATAGCACAGAAAAGGCAAAATATCTAGGAATAACCATCTCTAAAGATATGTCATGGAATTCTCACATAAACAACATCACAAACAAAGCCAATGCCTCATTGAGGTTCATCAGAAGAAACATCAGGACAAATAACCACAAAACAAAAGAACTAGCCTATAAAACATATGTCCGCCCTAAACTGGAATATTGCTCAACCATATGGCATCCATGGCAAGCATACCTAAGAGACGAAATAGAAATGGTCCAACACAGAGCAGCCCGGTACACAATGAACATCTACAACTACCCAAGCAGTGCCTCCGACATACTAAGACAGCTGCAATGGCCTACTCTAGAACAGCGGCGTTTGTACCAATCACTTGTCATGTTCTATAAAATAAAAAACAACATTGTCAACATACGAGACACCGCTCCCCTCACAACATCGAGAGGTCATAAATTCGTGTTCTTTTATACTGGACCCAAATACATCCGCACCTCATTCTACCCTCGCACTATCCTTGCATGGAATTCTCTCGACCCTTCTATTGCTACCCTCACAGACCTGGACAAATTCAAATCTACTCTCTATAGCGACCACTTTAAACTCTCATAACCAACCTGTACCAAATCTGAGTTTTATCATGTTTTTAAATATAATCCAAAATTCACCAAAAATATTGCACAAAATTGTATAGTTACACCTCATGCGCCTCCTTTAAAACTTCAGCATAATGAAGGTTAGGAGAAACCTTTAGATAGATAGATAGACATCATAAATGTTACCGTACATTATCATGATTTATCTAACGGGACTATTACCATACACCGCCAGATATACATAAAAAGATATATATATATGTAATATTGATAATTTGAATTATCCCAAAACCTCACTCAACAAAGAGACTTTCCGACGATCCATATAGATTCTCATTCTGTTTACCTATATAAAGATGGCGGTATCTCTCGCCTGAAACCGTTGTAGCAACAGAAAACAAAATATTTTGTTCCTAATATATACCCATGGAACTGGAACTGGAACTGAAACTGTTAATATGTTTTAGATAATTTGAACAGTTCAAAAAATTCCTATGGAAAGATAGTACATCTTCGATCTGATAAATCGTCTGGATTGGCTCACAACCACGACAATACTTTGTGATATGCCCTAAGTACTAGATTCTAAAAAGTTTTATATATGACTATAGTCTGTACAAGTGCGTGGATCTGAAATACAAGCATCTATGCTATTACGTATAGTTATACTTGTTTTAGGGGGTAGCTACCCCCGACAAGACACTGTTATAATTTATTATGTATTACTGCCACTGTGTCATTCGTGTGTATTCTAAATAAACTGTCCTATCCTATCTGTCAAAATTCAGAACTCGGTCAGATACCAAGTTTGTCAGGCTGAAAAGTCTCATTCGAGATCACTGAATAAAGGTCCGACTTCAAAATGCCGACTTCCCCCATTACAACATTTGTCCAGGTATGTTGTCGTGGGTGCAGAACGCTGTCCGATCGTGCGCTGACATTACCTGCTGACCCGTGTGCCCGCCTCGGTGTGTGCACGTTAGAGAACGCTACTGGAGTCACCACATGGTTATAAAGTTACTCGGTCGTGGTAGCACCTGGACCAGTGCGTATGTAACCAGAATTGGTTGCTGCGCTGAAATATCTACATATACTGACATTCCAATTCCCCAATAGTTGGTCCCTCGAACCTGATTACCATCTAAAATGGCTGATATACAACAACGAATACGCCGTGTGCATTGGGGACAATGTTCCAAACTGCTGAAGCAACTCGACGAAGCGTTGGTATAACAGCACACAGCGGAAACGACTCTCGTTCTGGACAACTTAAAAGGGAAGCTAGGAGAACTCGAAGAGATCGATAAGAAGCTCATGGCCCTGCCTGACGCGAAGGACGACAACTCATGGCCCTGTCTGACGCGCAGGATGATAACTTCGAAGGTATTATCAATGAAGCGGACGAATTTCTCTAGGGTTCGAACAAACGATATCGCGCTGAATGACATCTGAACGCAAAAGGACAAAGTGTGACAAGTCAACAAAACCACTTCTCCTATCACAAAATGTCATCCTTCCTAGGACTGATCTACCGATGTTCGCTTGTGACATAATGAACTGGTAAACATTTTGAGAACTCTTTGATTCATCTATAAATTCCCGCACACAGTTAAGAGATATTGATAAGTTCATATACCTCAAGAATTCTCTCACGGGAGATGCAACATCGTGTATAAATGGACTACCGGTAGCATCTGCTAATTACATGTACAACAAAGCACTGGAGTGGCTGAAAGCTCGATTTGGGAAAACTCATCGAATCATAGACTCTCACATGAGACATCTGGTAGATCTACCTCGAGACACGTGGAACCTTCTCTCCATTCATACATTTTCTGACTAATTGAAATCGTCCATTCGCGCGCTTCAATCTCTGGATAAACCAGAAGAACCTTACGAGACAATGCTTCCACCCATTATTTGGGTTAGATCCCGTTCGAGCTGAAAAGCAATATGGAGAGAACTCACGGTAATACGGAATAGACGCTAAACGAATTTCGGAAACTCCTTCAAGATCAAATAGCTATTCTGGAATCAAATATCATCACCCCGTCCACTGAGAACTGACCGAGATTGTGCGTGTTTTGCTCAGTAAACTTTTTCCATCAGACTGCACTTCGTTGAAATACATGGATACCAGACTTAATTACATAGGGAATCACGATTTGTGGTTTCAAGTGCTATGGTAGACACAGGGCTAATGTTTGCAGGTCACTTAAACGGTAAAGCGAAGCACAATACAAGTATCGATCCGACCAGTAAACCTGAAACAGTTACAACCGAAGTTATATAATATTCGCGACCACTGTACATGGAGATATCCTAAACAAAACGCGTTGAAAAAGTATTACGTTCACGTATATATGCTGGGAACTTTAATCTCACAATAATTGTCTACACTGCGATGATAAATGTGATGTAGAAAACTCCAGATCGCTGACGCCCTCTCTTTATTTGCTGATCTACCCCAATAGTTGAATGACAAACATAGTCTTGTAATGTAAGCGTGATTCGCGAAGAGATGCGTGGCCAGAATTGGTTCCGTGAGAAATGGAGGTATTGTTTGTGCCTTGCATGCTGTTACAGAAATGTGCCTGTAATATGTGGATTGTATGATGAAATTCTTGAACAGCCGATCATTGAGTGCAACTGACAGTAACTGCAGTAACCTGAAATATTACCTGTTTTGCAGTCATCTGAATTTGCCACTGTGATTTATCCGACAAGATACTGATGGTCGCACCCACAAAAGGTCGAAAAACAATAATCACCAATGAATTGCTTAAAGCTCGCATGAATATAGCTCATGACATGTTAGCAATGAGCTCAATCTATCGTATTACGGCTGGTCGAGAGAGGATGGGTTATTCGTCCTAACCGTCGTTCCAACTGGGTAGCCAGTTACAATTACAATTTTCAGGGGGGGGGGGGGGAGGGTTATGTTTTACAAAAAAATAACCATTGAAGGCAATACACTGTATATAGAGTTTTTCAGGCAATTTGAATTCCCAATTCACTGGAGGAAATTATTATGATTTAACATTAGGAATTTAGTGATGAAACTGCAAACCGGGTGGTATCAAATAAAAAAAAAATTGAAACGAAAGCAAATGTTTGCCCCAAAAACGCACTTAAATGCATTTTTGGGAAAATAGTATAACTTTTGGAAAACCCTGTATGGCGATGTTAGAATGATATATTTATTGCTAAGATTTTAAAGAGAACTAGTGAAACTATGACATAAACTGTTATCTGTATTTAGATTTTTCAGGATTTGACCATTTTAAGCTTTATTCAATTAAAAACCATGAATAAAAAAAATTTGCAACACTTTCAGAAACTACATCCACCCCAGCATGGACTGCAATGTGGGACGATCTCCTGTGTGGATTCTCTTATGTCTTATCATATCACTCGACTGAGTAAATGTATCAGCGCATAAATCATACTTATAGGGACGATCTCCTGTGTGGATTCTCTTATGTCTAATCATATCACTCGACTGAGTAAATGTATCAGCGCATAAATCATACTTATAGGGACGATCTCCTGTGTGGATTCTCTTATGTCTTATCATATCACTCGACTGAGTAAATGTATCAGCGCATAAATCATACTTATAGGGACGATCTCCTGTGTGGATTCTCTTATGTCTTATCATATCACTCGACTGAGTAAATGTATCAGCGCATAAATCATACTTATAGGGACGATCTCCTGTGTGGATTCTCTTATGTGCCATCAGCTACGTACCGAACGTCAATTGTCCCAGATTGATTGTATTGTTTTATTTTATTCCATAGTTATGATCGATAAGGAGTCTTAATTAACGTTTACTTGTGACAAAATTACACAGTAACATTTATGGTCTCTGTTAACAGTAACCGCTATTTTCGATATCTACATTGTACACAACCACACCTTTTATCGAATTATTGACTCTCTGCCTTTGATATTCATAACACACTATAGCAAAATCTTGGCGTCTGCCCTATAATATTTAGAGGATATTACTGGATTTGTTTCGATTTAGGCCCGATATCAGCCCGAGGTAACCTCAGACTGACCATCCGTCTCAGGATGATATCAGGTGTAGTGTCGATTTACACGGTATAAAAGTAACTGTGCCAACCAAAGACTCACGATTCACACATCGTTTGGTGTATGACTCTTATAGCTCAGTAAATTTATCAGCGCATAAATCACACTTATAGGGACGATCTCCTGTGTGGATTCTCGTATGCTGCTTCAGTTGACTCGAAGTAGTAAATGATTTAGCACACACATCACACTGGTACAGACGATCTCCAGTATGGATTCTCTTATGTGCCGTCAGATGACCCAGCTCAGTAAATGTATCAGCGCATAAATCACACTTGTAGGGACGATCTCCTGTGTGGATTCTCTTATGCCTTGTCAGAGCAAACGGCTGAGTAAATGTATCAGCGCATAAATCACACTTATAGGGACGATCTCCTGTGTGGTTTCTCGTATGCTGCTTCGGTCCATTCGAAGTAGTAAATGATTTATCACACACATCACACTGGTACGGACGATCTCCTGTGTGGATTCATTCTCTTATGCCTTATCAGATGACCCGGTTGAGTAAATGCATCAGCGCATAAATCACTTATAGGGACGATCTGCTGTGTGGATTATCTTATGCCTTATCAGAGTACTCGGGTGAGTAAATGCATCAGCGCATATATCATACTTATAGGGACGATCTCCTGTGTGGATTCTCGTATGCTGCTTCAGTTCACTCGAAGTAGTAAATGATTTATCACACACATCACACTGCTACGGACGATCTCCTGTGTGGATTCCCTTATGCCTTATCAGATGACCCGGCTGAGTAAATGTATCAGAGCATGAATCACACTTATAGGGACGATCTCCTGTGTGGATTCTCTTATGTGCCGTCAGACCACCCAGCTGAGTAAATGTATCAGCGCATAAGTCACACTTATAGGGACGATCTCCTGTGTGGATTCTCTTGTGTGCCGTCAGATGACCCAGCTGTGTAAATGTTTTGCTACATAAATCACACTTATAGGGACGCTCTCCTGAATGAATCATCTTATGTCTTCTCAGATTACCCACATGATTAAATGCAGTATCACATAAATCACACAGATACGGACGGTCGCCGGTGTGGATTATCTTATGTTCCGACAATCCACGTTTAGAAGTGAATGCTTTTTGACATAGATCACAAGAATGCACACCTTCTCCTGTGTGTACCATCTTGTGTTGCTTCAGTTCACTCGAAGTAATGAATGTTTTGTTACATATATCACACTGATACGGACGGTCTCCTGAATGAATCATCTTATGCCTTCTCAGAGCACCCAGCTGAGTAAATGCATCAGCGCATAAATCACACTTATATGGACGATCTCCTGTATGGATTCTCGTATGCTGCTTCTGACTAGCCAAAGTGGTAAATGATTTATCACACACATCACACTGGTACGGACGATCTCCTGTGTGAATTATCGTGTGCCTCGTCAGATCACCCGGCCGAGTAAATGTATTAGCGCATAAATCACACTTATAGGGACGACCTCCTGTGTGGATTCTCTTGTGTGCCGACAATCCACTTTGAGAAGTGAATGCTTTTTGACATAAATCACAAGAATGCACACCTTCTCCTGTGTGTACTATCTTATGTTGCTTCAGTTCACTCGAAGTAGTGAATGTTTTGTTACATATATCACATTGATACGGACGTTCTCCTGAATGAATCATCTTATGCCTTATCAGAGCATCCGACTGAGTAAATGCATCAGCGCATAAATCACACTTATATGGACGATCTCCTTTGTTGATTCTCTTATGTGACATGGTAAATGTTCTTTCATTACCGGTACATGTATGTCAAATTGATACGAAAGTACACGTGTATATTCTTGTTACATCATAAGCATGTGGTTAGTGCATGTTCCAAATAACAAATATCTTTTTGGAAAATGTAATATTCCACAATGAACTATGTAGCTGACAGTTATTTCGCATAGTTATATAGTAGCATGTCAATTGTCCATATTAAACTTTCTAAACTATCACACCAGGCTGCTTCGGGCTATTGTGGATCGATCGGTGGTTCGCCCAGACCTGTTCAATACTTCACCGTGTGATATTGTACAATTAGATGTTGGTCTCGTGTATCATGAATTCCACGAAAAGGCGGCCATGGATACCGATAATGGGTATTTGCATCATTGTCATGTCATCGGGGAATGTTGTTGCTTCTTCTGTATTTCATTATTACTATCCAATGAATATATTTTGGAATGGTCATTGCCCTCACTATACAATCTCTTAAACACCAGATATTGTGTGACTGGGGATCAATGATGCGCGCATGCGCAGTCAACGCATATTTTCATGTTTTGCCAAATAAGGTCAAATGAACCAAAATATCATTTTCAAGCAGCTCAATGGTTATTCTAGGTTAATAGTGGGGCATGTGTGGAAATGTTATTTTTGTCACATTTCCCATATCACAATCTGCCTCAATTACCATAGTATCCCCTTTTTGCACATATATTTTAGTAAAATGACGGTTTAACCCCTACCAACAACCCGTTTCTAAGGTAAAAACAGTCGCATAGCAACCGTTGCCATGGAAAGTATTTTCGTGATTGCCCCCATATCTGAAAATAATACGTGGGACCTAATATACAAATGTGCCAAGTTTTATGCTTTTATGACAATGTCCGCTTTTGTTACACAAAAAACTATACCTAAAAAAATCGCACGGTGATTCCGTCACGCCCGTTGTGTGATTCCGTCACGGCGAACAAACCGAGTTAACTAGTAATATACACATAAGTGTGTGACAATGCGGCTTTTTTCTGCAAGTGTAATGTATCTACTTTACTAATTGGGAACTTTTTCCAGGTCAGCTTGGCTGAATGAGCAGGGTCCTTCAATAGTACGGACCTACCATGATATTGATGGCACTTTTTTGGTGATTCCGTCACGGACACAATTTGACCCAGAGTGAGATGATACTTAAATACACATAGTAGTGTATATAATAAAAACAACTTTGTATAGTATGTACAATGTTTTTTATTTTAGGCGGTACCCTACTGGTCATAATTTTAGATTTTATAGGCCACAGAAAAGTGAAATTCCGTAAAATTTGGTGATTCCGTCACGCTGGAATTCATGGTATGTGTTTGTCATCGTCATCACCTTGGTGGTCCTGGTAGATGCACGAACATACCAGGTACCGGTCAGATGACGACACTGATGTCAAATGAAATAAAATTAATACGGACCGTAAAACCCAGATCGAACCAAGAAGTGTACACGAGTTTATTTGTTTAGGTTTCGATTAATGGCGACATATATTGGGCGTTTACTGAACATCGTCATAGTCCATTCATATTTTCTCGAGATGGGAATACAGTAGCGGGAGACTGAACTGACAGAAAATTGACCAACAAGCAGAACAAATTGCAATTAAGTATGTTTTTTTGGGGCAATATTTTGCTTCTGTTTCAATATCTTATAAAGATGGATTATCTCTTTAAATACAAAAATTGAAATAGTTGTTTGGGTACAAAATAATAAATATTTCCGGAAAGGCTTCTATCAATTAATATTGATTTTATATTTCGAATATTTTATTATGAAATTAGATGATTAATTGGGACACTTTATTTGTCTATTTTTAGAACTGACCATTCGGGTGACACCATGTATCGATTGAGAGCATTATGATGTTCCTGTAGCTACGTACCGAACGTCAATTGTCCCAGATTGATTGACTCTATTGTTTTATTTCATAGTTATGATCGATAAGGGGTCTAATTAACGTTTACTTGTGACAAAATTACCAATAACATTTATGGTCTCTGTTAAGAGCAACCACTATTTTCGTTAGCTGCAAACCGGGTAGTATCAAATTAAAAAAAAATTGAAACGAAAGCAAATGTTTGCCCCAAAAACGCACTTAAATGCATTTTTGGGAAAATAGTATAACTTTTGGAAAACCCTGTATGGCGATGTTAGAATGATATATTTCTTGCTAAGATTTTAAAGAGAACTAGTGAAACTAGGACATAAACTGTTATCTGTATTTAGATTTGACCATTTTAAGCTTTATTCAATTAAAAACCATGAATAAAAAAAATTTGCAACACTTTCAGAAACTACATCCACCCCAGCATGGACTGCAATGTGGGACGATCTCCTGTGTGGATTCTCTTATGTCTTATCATATCACTCGACTGAGTAAATGTATCAGCGCATAAATCATACTTATAGGGACGATCTCCTGTGTGGATTCTCTTATGTGCCATCAGATGACCCAGCTCAGTAAATTTATCAGCGCATAAATCACACTTATAGGGACGATCTCCTGTGTGGATTCTCGTATGCTGCTTCAGTTGACTCGAAGTAGTAAATGATTTACCACACACATCACACTGGTACAGACGATCTCCAGTATGGATTCTCTTATGTGCCGTCAGATGACCCAGCTCAGTAAATGTATCAGCGCATAAATCACACTTGTAGGGACGATCTCCTGTGTGGATTCTCTTATGCCTTGTCAGAGCAAACGGTTGAGTAAATGTATCAGCGCATAAATCACACTTATAGGGACGATCTCCTGTGTGGATTCTCGTATGCTGCTTCAGTTCATTCGAAGTAGTAAATGAGTTATCACACACATCACACTGGTACGGACGATCTCCTGTGTGGATTCATTCTCTTATGCCTTATCAGATGACCCGGTTGAGTAAATGTATCAGCGCATAAATCACTTATAGGGACGATCTGCTGTGTGGATTATCTTATGCCTTATCAGAGTACTCGGGTGAGTAAATGCATCAGCGCATATATCATACTTATAGGGACGATCTCCTGTGTGGATTCTCGTATGCTGCTTCAGTTCACTCGAAGTAGTAAATGATTTATCACACATATCACACTGCTACGGACGATCTCCTGTGTGGATTCCCTTATGCCTTATCAGATGACCCGGTTGAGTAAATGTATCAGAGCATGAATCACACTTATAGGGACGATCTCCTGTGTGGATTCTCTTATGTGCCGTCAGACCACCCAGCTGAGTAAATGTATCAGCGCATAAGTCACACTTATAGGGACGATCTCCTGTGTGGATTCTCTCGTGTGCCGTCAGATGACCCAGCTGAGTGAATGTTTTGCTACATAAATCACAACGATACGGACGATCTCCTGAATGAATCATCTTATGTCTTCTCAGATTACCCACATGATTAAATGCAGTATCACATAAATCACACAGATACGGACGGTCGCCGGTGTGGATTATCTTATGTTCCGACAATCCACGTTTAGAAGTGAATGCTTTTTGACATAGATCACAAGAATGCACACCTTCTCCTGTGTGTACCATCTTGTGTTGCTTCAGTTCACCCGAAGTAATGAATGTTTTGTTACATATATCACACTGATACGGACGGTCTCCTGAATGAATCATCTTATGCCTTCTCAGAGCACCCAGCTGAGTAAATGCATCAGCGCATAAATCACACTTATATGGACGATCTCCTGTATGGATTCTCGTATGCTGCTTCTGACTAGCCAAAGTGGTAAATGATTTATCACACACATCACACTGGTACGGACGATCTCCTGTGTGAATTCTCGTGTGCCTCGTCAGATCACCCGGCCGAGTAAATGTATTAGCGCATAAATCACACTTATAGGGACGACCTCCTGTGTGGATTCTCTTGTGTGCCGACAATCCACTTTGAGAAGTGAATGCACACCTTCTCCTGTGTGTACTATCTTATGTTGCTTCAGTTCACTCGAAGTAGTGAATGTTTTGTTACATATATCACACTGATACGGACGTTCTCCTGAATGAATCATCTTATGCCTTCTCAGAGCACCCAGCTGAGTGAATGCATCAGCGCATAAATCACACTTACATGTATATGGACGATCTCCTTTGTTGATTCTCTTATGTGACATGGTAAATGTTCTTTCATTACCGGTACATGTATGTCAAATTGATACGAAAGTACACGTGTATATTCTTGTTACATCATAAGCATGTGGTTAGTGCATGTTCCAAATAACAAATATCTTTTTGGAAAATGTAATATTCCACAATGAACTATGTAGCTGACAGTTATTTCGCATAGTTATATAGTAGCATGTCAATTGTCCATATTAAACTTTCTAAACTATCACACCAGGCTGCTTCGGGCTATTGTGGATCGATCGGTGGTTCGCCCAGACCTGTTCAATACTTCACCGTGTGATATTGTACAATTAGATGTTGGTCTCGTGTATGTGTTTGTCATCGTCATCACCTTGGTGGTCCTGGCAGATGCACGAACATACCAGGTACCGGTCAGATGACGACACTGATGTCAAATGAAATAAAATTAATACGGACCGTAAAACCCAGATCGAACCAAGAAGTGTACACGAGTTTATTTGTTTAGGTTTCGATTAATGGCGACATATATTGGGCGTTTACTGAACATCGTCATAGTCCATTCATATTTTCTCGAGATGGGAATACAGTAGCGGGAGACTGAACTGACAGAAAATTGACCAACAAGCAGAACAAATTGCAATTAAGTATGTTTTTTTGGGGCAATATTTTGCTTCTGTTTCAATATCTTATAAAGATGGATTATCTCTTTAAATACAAAAATTGAAATAGTTGTTTGGGTACAAAATAATAAATATTTCCGGAAAGGCTTCTATCAATTAATATTGATTTTATATTTCGAATATTTTATTATGAAATTAGATGATTAATTGGGACACTTTATTTGTCTATTTTTAGAACTGACCATTCGGGTGACACCATGTATCGATTGAGAGCATTATGATGTTCCTGTAGCTACGTACCGAACGTCAATTGTCCCAGATTGATTGACTCTATTGTTTTATTTCATAGTTATGATCGATAAGGGGTCTAATTAACGTTTACTTGTGACAAAATTACCAATAACATTTATGGTCTCTGTTAAGAGCAACCACTATTTTCGTTAGCTGCAAACCGGGTGGTATCAAATTAAAAAAAAATTGAAACGAAAGCAAATGTTTGCCCCAAAAACGCACTTAAATGCATTTTTGGGAAAATAGTATAACTTTTGGAAAACCCTGTATGGCGATGTTAGAATGATATATTTCTTGCTAAGATTTTAAAGAGAACTAGTGAAACTAGGACATAAACTGTTATCTGTATTTAGATTTGACCATTTTAAGCTTTATTCAATTAAAAACCATGAATAAAAAAAATTTGCAACACTTTCAGAAACTACATCCACCCCAGCATGGACTGCAATGTGGGACGATCTCCTGTGTGGATTCTCTTATGTCTTATCATATCACTCGACTGAGTAAATGTATCAGCGCATAAATCATACTTATAGGGACGATCTCCTGTGTGGATTCTCTTATGTCTTATCATATCACTCGACTGAGTAAATGTATCAGCGCATAAATCATACTTATAGGGACGATCTCCTGTGTGGATTCTCTTATGTGCCATCAGATGACCCAGCTCAGTAAATTTATCAGCGCATAAATCACACTTATAGGGACGATCTCCTGTGTGGATTCTCGTATGCTGCTTCAGTTGACTCGAAGTAGTAAATGATTTACCACACACATCACACTGGTACAGACGATCTCCAGTATGGATTCTCTTATGTGCCGTCAGATGACCCAGCTCAGTAAATGTATCAGCGCATAAATCACACTTGTAGGGACGATCTCCTGTGTGGATTCTCTTATGCCTTGTCAGAGCAAACGGTTGAGTAAATGTATCAGCGCATAAATCACACTTATAGGGACGATCTCCTGTGTGGATTCTCGTATGCTGCTTCAGTTCATTCGAAGTAGTAAATGAGTTATCACACACATCACACTGGTACGGACGATCTCCTGTGTGGATTCATTCTCTTATGCCTTATCAGATGACCCGGTTGAGTAAATGTATCAGCGCATAAATCACTTATAGGGACGATCTGCTGTGTGGATTATCTTATGCCTTATCAGAGTACTCGGGTGAGTAAATGCATCAGCGCATATATCATACTTATAGGGACGATCTCCTGTGTGGATTCTCGTATGCTGCTTCAGTTCACTCGAAGTAGTAAATGATTTATCACACACATCACACTGCTACGGACGATCTCCTGTGTGGATTCCCTTATGCCTTATCAGATGACCCGGTTGAGTAAATGTATCAGAGCATGAATCACACTTATAGGGACGATCTCCTGTGTGGATTCTCTTATGTGCCGTCAGACCACCCAGCTGAGTAAATGTATCAGCGCATAAGTCACACTTATAGGGACGATCTCCTGTGTGGATTCTCTTGTGTGCCGTCAGATGACCCAGCTGAGTGAATGTTTTGCTACATAAATCACAACGATACGGACGATCTCCTGAATGAATCATCTTATGTCTTCTCAGATTACCCACATGATTAAATGCAGTATCACATAAATCACACAGATACGGACGGTCGCCGGTGTGGATTATCTTATGTTCCGACAATCCACGTTTAGAAGTGAATGCTTTTTGACATAGATCACAAGAATGCACACCTTCTCCTGTGTGTACCATCTTGTGTTGCTTCAGTTCACCCGAAGTAATGAATGTTTTGTTACATATATCACACTGATACGGACGGTCTCCTGAATGAATCATCTTATGCCTTCTCAGAGCACCCAGCTGAGTAAATGCATCAGCGCATAAATCACACTTATATGGACGATCTCCTGTATGGATTCTCGTATGCTGCTTCTGACTAGCCAAAGTGGTAAATGATTTATCACACACATCACACTGGTACGGACGATCTCCTGTGTGAATTCTCGTGTGCCTCGTCAGATCACCCGGCCGAGTAAATGTATTAGCGCATAAATCACACTTATAGGGACGACCTCCTGTGTGGATTCTCTTGTGTGCCGACAATCCACTTTGAGAAGTGAATGCTTTTTGACATAAATCACAAGAATGCACACCTTCTCCTGTGTGTACTATCTTATGTTGCTTCAGTTCACTCGAAGTAGTGAATGTTTTGTTACATATATCACACTGATACGGACGTTCTCCTGAATGAATCATCTTATGCCTTCTCAGAGCACCCAGCTGAGTGAATGCATCAGCGCATAAATCACACTTACATGTATATGGACGATCTCCTTTGTTGATTCTCTTATGTGACATGGTAAATGTTCTTTCATTACCGGTACATGTATGTCAAATTGATACGAAAGTACACGTGTATATTCTTGTTACATCATAAGCATGTGGTTAGTGCATGTTCCAAATAACAAATATCTTTTTGGAAAATGTAATATTCCACAATGAACTATGTAGCTGACAGTTATTTCGCATAGTTATATAGTAGCATGTCAATTGTCCATATTAAACTTTCTAAACTATCACACCAGGCTGCTTCGGGCTATTGTGGATCGATCGGTGGTTCGCCCAGACCTGTTCAATACTTCACCGTGTGATATTGTACAATTAGATGTTGGTCTCGTGTATGTGTTTGTCATCGTCATCACCTTGGTGGTCCTGGCAGATGCACGAACATACCAGGTACCGGTCAGATGACGACACTGATGTCAAATGAAATAAAATTAATACGGACCGTAAAACCCAGATCGAACCAAGAAGTGTACACGAGTTTATTTGTTTAGGTTTCGATTAATGGCGACATATATTGGGCGTTTACTGAACATCGTCATAGTCCATTCATATTTTCTCGAGATGGGAATACAGTAGCGGGAGACTGAACTGACAGAAAATTGACCAACAAGCAGAACAAATTGCAATTAAGTATGTTTTTTTGGGGCAATATTTTGCTTCTGTTTCAATATCTTATAAAGATGGATTATCTCTTTAAATACAAAAATTGAAATAGTTGTTTGGGTACAAAATAATAAATATTTCCGGAAAGGCTTCTATCAATTAATATTGATTTTATATTTCGAATATTTTATTATGAAATTAGATGATTAATTGGGACACTTTATTTGTCTATTTTTAGAACTGACCATTCGGGTGACACCATGTATCGATTGAGAGCATTATGATGTTCCTGTAGCTACGTACCGAACGTCAATTGTCCCAGATTGATTGACTCTATTGTTTTATTTCATAGTTATGATCGATAAGGGGTCTAATTAACGTTTACTTGTGACAAAATTACCAATAACATTTATGGTCTCTGTTAAGAGCAACCACTATTTTCGTTAGCTGCAAACCGGGTGGTATCAAATTAAAAAAAAATTGAAACGAAAGCAAATGTTTGCCCCAAAAACGCACTTAAATGCATTTTTGGGAAAATAGTATAACTTTTGGAAAACCCTGTATGGCGATGTTAGAATAATATATTTCTTGCTAAGATTTTAAAGAGAACTAGTGAAACTAGGACATAAACTGTTATCTGTATTTAGATTTGACCATTTTAAGCTTTATTCAATTAAAAACCATGAAAAAAAAAAAAATTGCAACACTTTCAGAAACTACATCCACCCCAGCATGGATCAGATCACTCGACTGAGTAAATGTATCAGCGCATAAATCACACTTATAGGGACGATCTCCTGTGTGGATTCTCTTATGTGCCATCAGATGACCCAGCTCAGTAAATGTATCAGCGCATAAATCACACTTATAGTGACGATCTCCTGTGTGGATTCTCGTATGCTGCTTCAGTTGACTCGAAGTAGTAAATGATTTACCACACACATCACACTGGTACAGACGATCTCCAGTATGGATTCTCTTATGTGCCGTCAGATGACCCAGCTCAGTAAATGTATCAGCGCATAAATCACACTTGTAGGGACGATCTCCTGTGTGGATTCTCTTATGCCTTGTCAGAGCAAACGGTTGAGTAAATGTATCAGCGCATAAATCACACTTATAGGGACGATCTCCTGTGTGGATTCTCGTATGCTGCTTCAGTTCATTCGAAGTAGTAAATGAGTTATCACACACATCACACTGGTACGGACGATCTCCTGTGTGGATTCATTCTCTTATGCCTTATCAGATGACCCGGTTGAGTAAATGTATCAGCGCATAAATCACTTATAGGGACGATCTGCTGTGTGGATTATCTTATGCCTTATCAGAGTACTCGGGTGAGTAAATGCATCAGCGCATATATATATCATACTTATAGGGACGATCTCCTGTGTGGATTCTCGTATGCTGCTTCAGTTCACTCGAAGTAGTAAATGATTTATCACACACATCACACTGCTACGGACGATCTCCTGTGTGGATTCCCTTATGCCTTATCAGATGACCCGGTTGAGTAAATGTATCAGAGCATGAATCACACTTATAGGGACGATCTCCTGTGTGGATTCTCTTATGTGCCGTCAGACCACCCAGCTGAGTAAATGTATCAGCGCATAAGTCACACTTATAGGGACGATCTCCTGTGTGGATTCTCTTGTGTGCCGTCAGATGACCCAGCTGAGTGAATGTTTTGCTACATAAATCACAACGATACGGACGATCTCCTGAATGAATCATCTTATGTCTTCTCAGATTACCCACATGATTAAATGCAGTATCACATAAATCACACAGATACGGACGGTCGCCGGTGTGGATTATCTTATGTTCAGACAATCCACGTTTAGAAGTGAATGCTTTTTGACATAGATCACAAGAATGCACACCTTCTCCTGTGTGTACCATCTTGTGTTGCTTCAGTTCACCCGAAGTAATGAATGTTTTGTTACATATATCACACTGATACGGACGGTCTCCTGAATGAATCATCTTATGCCTTCTCAGAGCACCCAGCTGAGTAAATGCATCAGCGCATAAATCACACTTATATGGACGATCTCCTGTGTGGATTCTCGTATGCTGCTTCTGACTAGCCAAAGTAGTAAATGATTTATCACACACATCACACTGGTACGGACGATCTCCTGTGTGAATTATCGTGTGCCTCGTCAGATCACCCGGCCGAGTAAATGTATTAGCGCATAAATCACACTTATAGGGACGACCTCCTGTGTGGATTCTCTTATGTGCCGTCAGATGACCCGGCTGAGTAAATGTTTTGCTACATAAATCACAACGATACGGACGATCTCCTGTATGAATCATCTTATGTCTTCTCAGATTACCCAGATGATTAAATGCAGTATCACATAAATCACACAGATACGGACGGTCGCCGGTGTGGATTCTCTTATGTACCGACAATCCACTTTGAGAAGTGAATGCTTTTTGACATAAATTACAAGAATGCAGACCTTCCCCTGTGTGTACTATCTTATGATGCTTCAGTTGACTCGAAGTAATGAATGTTTTGTTACATATATCACACTGATACGGACGTTCTCCTGAATGAATCATCTTATGCCTTCTCAGAGCACCCAGCTGAGTAAATGCATCAGCGCATAAATCACACTTATATGGACGATCTCCTGTATGGATTCTCGCATGCTTCTTCAGGCTAGCCGAAGTAGTAAATGATTTATCACACACACCACAGTGGTACGGACGCTCTCCTGTGTGAATTCTCTTATGTCGTGTTAGATCACCCGACTGAGTAAATGTATCAGCGCATGAATCACACTTATAGGGACGATCTCCTGTGTGGATTCTCTTGTGTGCCGTCAGATGACCCAGCTGAGTAAATGTATCAGCGCATAAGTCACACTTATAGAGACGATCTCCTGTGTGGATTCTCTTGTGTGCCGTCAGATGACCCAGCTGAGTGAATGTTTTGCTACATAAATCACAACGATACGGACGATCTCCTGAATGAATCATCTTATGTCTTCTCAGATTACCCAGATGATTAAATGCAGTATCACATAAATCACACAGATACGGACGGTCGCCGGTGTGGATTCTCTTATGTTCCGACAATCCACTTTGAGAAGTGAATGCTTTTTGACATAAATCACACGAATGCAGACCTTCTCCTGTGTGTACCATCTTGTGTTGCTTCAGTTCACTCGAAGTAATGAATGTTTTGTTACATATATCACACTGATACGGACGTTCTCCTGAATGAATCATCTTATGCCTTCTCAGAGCACCCAGCTGAGTAAATGCATCAGCGCATAAATCACACTTGTAAATGCATCAGCGCATAAATCACACTTGTATGGGCGATATTCTTTGTTGATTTTGTTATGTGACATGGTAAATGTTCTTTCATTACCAGTACATGTATGTCAAATTGATACGAAAGTACACGTGTATATTCTTGTTACATCATAAGCATGTGTTTAGTGCATGTTCCAAATAACAAATATCTTTTTGGAAAATGTAATATTCCACAATGAACTATGTAGCTGACAGTTATTTCGCATAGTTATATAGTAGCATGTCAATTGTCCATAATAAACTTTCTAAACTATCACACCAGGCTGCTTCGGGCTATTGTGGATCGATTGGTGGTTCGCCCAGACCTGTTCAATACTTCACCGTGTGATATTGTACAATTAGATGTTGGTCTCGTGTATGTGTTTGTCATCGTCATCACCTTGGTGGTCCTGGTAGATGCACGAACATATCAGGTCAGATGACGGCACTGATGTCAAATGAAATACAATTAATACGGACCCTAAAACCCAGATCGAACCAAGAAATGTACACGAGTTATTTGTTTAGGTTTCGATTAATGGCGACATATATTGGGCGTTTACTGAACATCGTCATAGTCCATTCATATTCTCTCGAGATGGGAATAGAGAGACGGGAGACTGAACTGACAGACAATTGACAAGCAAGCAGAACAAATTGCAATTAAGTATGTTTTTTGGGGCAACATTTTGCTTCTGTTTCAATATCTTATAAAGATGGATTATCTCTTTAAATACAAAAATTGAAATAGTTGTGTGGGTATAACATAATAAATATGATTTGAAGACCCCTTTCCGGAAAGGCTTCTATCAATTAATATTGATTTTATTTCGAATATTTTATTATGAAATTAGATGATTAATTGGGACACTTTCTTTGTCTATTTTTAGAACTGACCATTCGGGTGATACCATGCATCGATAGAGAGCATTATGATGTTCCTGTAGCTACGCACCGAACATCAATTGTCCCAGATTGATTGACTCTATTGTTTTATTTCATAGTTATGATCGATAAGGGGTCTAATTAACGTTTACTTGTGACAAAATTACCAATAACATTTATGGTCTCTGTTAAGAGCAACCACTATTTTCGTTAGCTACATTGTACACAACCACACCTTGTAGACTAAAAAATATTCGACATAAAATCAATATTAATCGATAAAATCATTTTCGGACAGGAGTCTTCGGTTCATATATAATATTTTATACTACGGTAACTATATAATACATGTTTACAAAGAGATAATCCACCATTAAAATTGAAAGCACCCGTTTACAAATTTCCCCCGATAAATTCCTGGTGTTAAAACGTAATAATTTCCTATGTACAGTGAACTGGGAATTCAAATTGCAATAGTTGACACCTTCCTGATTGGTATCATAACACACTTCGCATTTCTATATCGAATTATTGGCCCTCTGCCCTATGATATTCATAACACACTTCGCATTTATATAGCGAATTATTGGCCCTATGCCCTATGATATTCATAACACACTTCGCATTTCTACATCGAATTATTGGCCATCTGCCCTATGATATTCATAACACACTTCGCATTTCTACATCGAATTATTGGCCCTCTGCCCTATGATATTCATAACACACTTCGCATTTCTATATCGAATTATTGGCCCTCTGCCCTATGATATTCATAACACACTTCGCATTTCTATATCGAATTATTGGCCCTCTGCCCTATGATATTCATAACACACTTCGCATTTCTGTAGCGAATTATTGACCCTCTGCCCTATGATATTCATAACACACTTCCCATTTCTACATCGAATTATTGGCCCTCTGCCTTATGATATTCATAACACACTTCACATTTCTATATCAAATTATTGGCCCTCTGCCCTATGATATTCATAATATTATATATAGTTTATTTAATTCAGGCTCAAATGGCCCATATGATAGAGATATCAATTATATGTAATACAGAATTTATTTCCAATGTTTGAAAAGATAAGATTCATAAAATAAATCGGAATTAATGATTGCATGCAAAATTGTATTTTCAGATTCAGTCACACGTTCTCTCAGACCATACACACTCTTTCTTATCAACATAGGAACAGAACTCACAACATCCCTGGCATACATCCCACTTGCGCTACATCTCCATTCATACCCCATAAACTTCCTATAGGCATTGTTATAACATACAATTAATTTGCGGTAACTGCGCTGGGTGAAATTTTCCCACAGAGTACAACAATATAATGATGAAATATAAGCATGAAAAAGATGGCGTTTTACATCAAATGAACACTTGTAAAACTTTTTCATGAGGATATTGGAACGGGAACAAATTGATCTATATTGCCTCATAATATCATCATCATCAATAAGATCGTCTCTGAGAATATGTCCAAGGTATTTATAGGCGGGAACAAACTTAAGTTCTCTACCCATGAGAAAAAGTTTTGGAAAGGTCGTGAGGGGTAGGGATTTTGGTATGAACGCCATCCCTACTGTTTTTGTGCAATTATATACCAAATTTATGGGTAAAGCTTCGCATTTCTATAACGAATTATTGGCCCTCTGTCCTATGATATTCATAACACACTTCGCATTTCTATATCGAATTATTGGCCCTCTACCCTATGATATTCATAACACACTTCGCATTTCTATAGCGAATGATTGACCCTCTGCCCTATGATATTCATAACACACTTCGCATTTCAACATCGAATTATTGGCCCTCTGCCCTATGATATTCATAACATACTTCGCATTTCTATATCGAATTATTGACCCTCTTCCTTTGATATTCATAACACACTATAGCAAACTCTTGGCGTCTGCCCTATAGTATTAAGAGGATATTACTGGGTTTGTTTCGTATTAGACCCGATGTCACCCCGAGGTAACTTCAGACTGACCTTCCGTCTCAGGATGATATCAGGTGTAGGGTCGATTTACACGGTATAAAAGTAACTGTGCCAACCAAAGACTCACGATTCACACATCGTTCGGTGTATACTCTTATAGCGCGACATTTTTGTTGTTTTAGTTATTAGTATTTCGTTCTTCAACTTAACCACGCGTTGTTTCACTTTCTACATCACTCGGGAAATCGGTAGAGGTAGCGTACTGGTCTCTCATGCTAGCGGACCTGGGATCGCAACCTGGTCTGGGTATTCTGGCAAAATTCAGAACTCAGTCAGATGCCAGAATACCCAGACCAGGTTGCGACCCCAGGTCCGCTAGCACGAGAGACCAGTACGCTACCTCTACCGATTTCCCGAACTTGGTATCTGGCTGAAAAGTCTCATTCGATATCACTGAATAAAGATCCGACTTCAAAATGCCGACTTCCCCCATTACAACATTTTTTCAGGTATGTTGTCGTGGGTGCATAACGCTGTACGATCGGGCGCGGACATTATTGGCTGATCCGTGTGCCCGTCTCGGTGTGTGCATGTTAAAGAACGCTACTGGAGTCACCACAGGGTTATACAGTTTCTCGGTCGTTGCAGCACCTGGACCAGTGTGTATGTAACCAGAATTGGTTCCTGCACTGAAATATCTACATATACTGATACTGATATTCCAATTCCCTAATAATTGGTCCCTCGAACCGGATTACCAGCTACAATGGCTGATATACAACAGCGAATTCGCCGTGCTCTTTGGGGACAATGTTCCAAACTACTGAAGCAACTCGACGAAGCGTTTTTTTTAATTTGTTTAATTTTTGTATTGTGAATAACAAAAGTGAAAAGACATAATGCACGCACTCGCTCATGCTCTCGATCCAGGACATGGAAGAGCGGACTCTGCCATGACCTGGCCTACCAGTGACATGACTTTCGGAAATATTTAAAGGCACATATTGTGTTGGGACAATCTTTTTTTTAGGCACCGTTCAACTTAACAGCAAGACGAAGTGATATTAGTTTCTACCTTGACATATCTTTGACCGAAAATAAATTTGCTTTCTTTAGCTAAATAATGGTGGTAAAAACAACAGACTATTTTGTTTCCTTCAGAATAACTGTAAATGTCCCGTATTAAAACAGCTAAAGTGGCTGATGGTGTGTAATAAGTATTTCAGGTTTGCAGAATCAAAGTCCAAACAATATGTGCAACTTTAATTATTTTACGTTCAGAGTTTACCATAAACAGTATAATTAGTAAATGAACCATATTGAAACTGTATTGTAGATATTAGTTAGACAGCTAACCCGACGAAGTGTTGGTACAGCAGCACACAACGGAAACGACTCCCGTTCTGGACAACTTGAAAAGGAAGCTCGCAGAACTAGAAGAGATCGATAAGAAGCTCATGGCGCTGTCTGACGCGAAGAACGATAACTGATGGCCCTGTCTGACGCGAAGGACGATAACTCATCGCCCTGTATGACGCTTGGGACGATAACTTCGAAGATATTATCAATGAAGCGGACGAGTTTCTCTAGGTTTCGAACAAACGATATCGCGCTGAATGACATCTGAACGCAAAAGGACAAAGTGTGACAAAGTGAACAAAACTACTTCTCCTATCACAAAATGTCATCCTTCCTGATCTACCGATGTTCGCTGGTGACATAATGAACTGGTAAACATTTTGGGAACACTTTGATTCATCTATAAATTCCCGTACACAGTTAATAGATATTGATAAGTTCATATACCTCAAGAATTCTCTCACGGGAGATGCAACATCGCGTATAAATGGACTAACGGCAGCATCTGCTAATTACATGTACAACAAAGCTATGGAGTGGCTGAAAGCTCGATTTGGGAAAACTCATCGAATCATAGACTCTCACATGAGACATCTGGTACATCTACCTCGAGACACGTGGAACCTTCTCTCCATTCAGACATTTTCTGACTAATTGGAATCGTCCATTCGCGCGCTTCAATGTCTGGATAAACCAGAAGAACCTTACGAGACAATGCTTCTACCTATTATTTGGGATAAGATCCCGTTCGAGCTGAAAAGCAATATGGAGAGAACTCACGGTAATACGGAATGGACACTAAACGAATTTCAGAAACTCCTTCAAGATGAAATAGCTATTCTGGAATCAAATATCATCACCCCGTCCACTGAGAACCGACCGAGATTGTGCGTGTTTTGCTGCGTGAACTTTTTCCATCAGACTGCACTTCGTTGAAAGACGTGGATACCAGACTTAATTACATAGGGAATCACGATTTGTATTTCAATTGCTAGGGTAGACACAGGGCTAATGTTTGCAGGTCACTTAAACGGTAAAGCGAAGCACCATACAAGTATCCATCTGACCAGTAAACCTGAAACAGTTACTACCGAAGTGAGCAAGTCTGCACTAAATCCAGATACATCTGTTTCCACAACAGCAGCATCATCACCCGCATACGTGTATCTAAAACGACACTCATTCAGTGGCACATTTACTGTTCATAGATGGGTCACAAAGATCTTTTATTGCTGCTAAATTTTCCATTGAAATTGGACTACACCCTGGGAAAAAGGATAATCTCTCTATATCAACCTTTGAATCAGAGACACAAACTTGCCTCTAAATTGGCAAAGTTACCATCAATGTGGCGATCGCTACGTCCTTCGTCGCCGTCAAAGACCTGATTGTCCCTACAATAACAAAGGCAATCCATGTAGCTGTTAGACAACCTTGTGACTTACATGAACTATCTGGCCTTAAATGAGTACACCCACTCGAATATAGTTCACTGAAAAACTTTACCGTGTCAAATGACACGATAAGTTGTCCATAGAAAGCGCGTCGAATGACACAGTAAACGTGTCATGCGACACAGCTAACGTGTCGCCCAATCGTGTCAGGTGACACACTAAACGCGTCACAGAGTTTGTCCATAGAAAGCGCGTCAGGCGTGTAAAACGACACGTTTGGTTGACACAGGTCCATGTCTTGCGACACAGCAAATGTGTCATGCGACACATCTAATGTGTCGCCCAATCGTGTCAGGTGACACACTAAACGCGTCACAGAGTTTGTCCATAGAAAGCGCGTCAGGCGTGTAAAACGACACGTTTGGGGCGACACAGGTCCATGTCATCTGACACATTTGGTGCGTCGCAGAATGGATGGGAACCCAGCTGGGTGGGGGTGGGGTGGCGGGGGGTGATGGCTGGGTACCCAGAATGTTCCATCAATGGTTTTCAGTACAATGCGATAAGTTTCTATCTAAATTATTTTATTCAGAATAAGAATTCAACTTTAAACATAACAACATGGTATATATAGGCACTGTGATTTATATACATGTAGATAAATAGAGAGGATTCACTTGATTGAAGTGGTGTAGTAAAATAATTCATTGCGCTCAAGTTTTTTACCACATAATTCATTTGAGGCAAGGACTATTTTGTAAAACACTTAAATGCAATGTATTATTTCACGCCACTAGTTTAATCATGTGATTATTCTGTTTATTATATTCCACTATAAACATCTACCAGAAATCTAAACAATACCGCCACTCTACCAATGACAGATAAATTCTGATAGCGCAAGTGTCATAATTCACAATGAAATTATCGTTTATAAAATTATCGTTTATAATCACAAGAGAAATTATATAAACATTAATACAAATGTGTAACCAGTAACTACTCGTCCGTGAGTATTCAGTTATCAAAGGGTTAAGGTATTTTTAGTTCGACTGAACGGGGAATACATTTCTTTTAAATTATCTAAATGATGTTGACTAACAAATATGAACTGGAAGATTTGCCATACTTAGCCATTCAAGTGGCAAAGCCAAGACAATTTAATCGGAGAGAATTTAAAAGAGACAATTCAGAAAATATTTGGCTAGATGGCCTATAATGAATAGCACAGATGGAAACGCATAAAAAGGAAAGTACAGCTGTAGCACTGTGTAGTGGAATTGCTTAAAATGTGCCAAAAACAAAATAAATAGTAATCATCTTAAGAGTTTTACCAGCTTTATCAGGTGAGATTCACATTACTCAAGTTTAATTCCATTTGGATGTCAATTTCAGATGAGAAAGGAAATTCAGCAGTAACAACCAAATATTTACATGGACCATGTGGTAAAAAAAACTACCAATTTGAATGTTGACAAAAGTTCTACATCATATTTTGAAATCTATCGATCATGGGGTCTATACCATCACAAAAGTGAAAAAAAATACTGTGCACCAAATATAACGTCATATGCATCCCCCAAGGGATTATGCACTTGCAGGTGTATCAAATATTATTGTTTCCTCTCAAGCATTTTAACCATTTCATGTTGGGAGCTGTGCTCGTGCAGCATTAAAGACCCTGCGCCAGTGCATTCTCTTATACATGCGAGTCTCCCATGCAGACAGCACAGATGAAACAGCCTCAATCATTCTACATGAATTACAATCCTTCAGTTGTAGGAGTGATCATATAATAAGTGCAACAAATAGCCTCAGGCAGTTTGCTGAATTTATTGCAAATGAAGAAATGGGAAACGATTAACTACTCATCAATGAGTACCGATATTCAGTTATTAAAGGCTTAAGGGATTTTTAGTATCGCTAAAATGGGAATACATCTACCGGACTGAGAGTGATAGATTAAATAATCTTGGCTTTGAATGGCTATTAAAGTGTGGTGCATCTTCTATGGTAGCCTATATTGGTTACGGAACATCATTCAGAAAATATAAATTTTCAATTTGAATCAGATAATCCATAGCAGTGACAAAACAGAAGTATAGTACCGGTACATGTACATGTATGCTCAATTCACCATGCGAACAGTCATTGTATCCTGCCTCTCGCTACATCGTCCATGTCATCTTTTGGATCGTTGTTCTGAATACTCTGGGTAATGTTCATCAGTGCACGAATAGCATCACAGTACTGTGTTTGTTGGTGTGCTGAAAAGGAGACCATTTAAAGACATATTATGAACTTGCTCAGGAACCTGCAACTAATGTTATCCATACGTAGTATGTTAACATGAAAGTGCCAATGACACTGTAGCTCAACTTGGAAAGGGAACAATTTCATGTGTTACTGTCAATGGAGTGTTTAGGAATGTGGAAATTTGAAAGGCCTAGTTATGCAAAGAGTAAAATCCACGATGGACGCTGGCAGCCATGTTTTTTTGGCGATGACCCCAAAAAGACTCGTTCCCATTTACATGGCATTGTTAACATCCATCACAAATTTCATGATGATCCGACAAAAGATACGACCTGTAGCCAATGTGAAAGGATTTAGTCATGTAAAGATTAAAATACAAGATCGCTGCTGGCGGCCATGTTTTTTGGCCGAATGACATAAAAATTACTCGCTTCCAATATACCGGTACCTTTCATTGTTAACATCCATGACAAATCTCATTATGATCGGACCAAAGATACGACTTGTAGCCCGTGCCAAAGGATTTAGTCATGCAAAGAGTAAAATCCAAGATGGCTGCTGGCGGAGATGTTTTTTGGCTGAACGACCCCAAAATTACTCGTTCCCATATACATGTCAATATTAACATACAAATGTTTACAACATGACAAATTTCATGATGATCAGATGAACAGTACGACCTATAGTCCATGCTAATAGATTGAATTTTGAAATCCAAGATGGCCGCTGGTGGCCATGTTTTTTTGCCGAATGACCCCAAAAGACTTGATCCCATCTACATGTCAACAACCGTTACAAATTTCATAATGATCCGAACAAAGGTAGGACCTGTAGCCTGTGCCAAAGGATTTAGTCAAACAAAGAGTAAAATCCAAGATGGCTGCTGGCGGCCATGTTTTTTGGCCGAACGACCCCAAAATGACTCGTTCCCATCTACATGTCAATATTAACATCCATGATGATTTAATGATGATCCGACAAAAGATACGACCTGTAGGAATCACGGAACTAAATGGTTTCCCATAGGCGACAGTGTTAACGTTTCGGCCAAATTCACTGAATTGAAGCCTGCAGGCCATATCAGTGATGTTTACCCGGCTAGATTGACACCAGTTGATCACGAAAATGGTAGAAAAATCATAGGTCATGTGTTTACTTTTTAAAATAAATCCCCAAGTGTACGACAGGGCTATCACACAGCCAAATTTGATCTGGACAAATCCAGAACTACAGCAGCTACAGTGTAGTTAAATAAATTTCCCGCTCACAAAAATCCATTCCCCCATTCATTCACCAGTTTAAATTATTTAGATATGATGTACAAATCAAATAAACGCGATGTCATCCTTTAATAACGTGTCGCATGTATCAGGTGAAGGTCATTCTTCAGTTACCTTCACCTTTAGCATTCCACGGTGTACTCGTTCCCCGACTCTAGAACACATTTAGCTCCCTGATTCCTGTAGCCTGTGCTAATGGTAAGAATTTTGAAATCCAAGATGGCCACTGGTGGCCATGTTTTTTGGCCGAACAACCCCAAAATGACTCGTTCCCATCTACATGTACATGTCATTGTTAACATCCATGACAAATTTCATGACCGAAACTACGACATGTTTAGTCATTCAAAGAGTAAAATCCAAGACGGCTGCTGGCGGCCACCTTTTTTTGGCCGAATGACCCCAAAAGGACTCGTTCCCATCTACATGTCATTGTTAACATCCATTACAAATCTCATAATGATCTGACCAAAGCTACGACCTGTAGCCCGCACCAAAGGATTTAGTCATGCAAAGAGTAAAATCCAAGAAGGCTGCTGGCGGCCATGTTTTTGGCCGATTGACCTCAAAATGACTCGTTCCCATCTACATGTCAATATTAACATCCATGACAAATTTCATGATGATCCGACAAAAGATACGACCTGTAGCCCGTGCTAATGGAAAGCATTTTGAAATCCAAGATGGCCATGTTTTTTGGCCGAACAACCCCAAAATGACTCGTTCCCATCTACATTTCATTGTTAACACCCTCGCCAAAGGATTTAGTCATGCAAAGAGTAAAATCCAAGACGGCTGCTGGCGGCCATGTTTTTTGGCCGAATGACCCCAAAAGGACTCGTTCCCATCTACATGTCATTGTTAACAGCCATTACAAATCTCATAATGATCTGACCAAAGCTACGACCTGTAGCCCGCACCAAAGGATTTAGTCATGCAAAGAGTAAAATCCAAGATGGCTGCTGGCAGCCAATTGACCTCAAAATGACTCGTTCCCATCTACATGTCAATATTAACATCCATGACAAATTTCATGATGATCAGACGAACAGTACGACATGTAGCCCGTGCCAATGTATTTAATTTTGAAATCCAAGATGGCCGCAAGTGGCCAAGTTTTTTTGGCCGAATGACCCCAAAATGACTCGTTCCCATCTACATGTCAATGTCAACATTCATGACAAATTTCATAAAGATCAGACCAAAGGTACGACCTGTAGCCCGCGCCAAAGGAAATTGTTGACGGACACACAGACACACGGACGCCAACCCATGGCAATAGCTCAAACTTACAAAGTAAGTTGAGATAATAAAAGCTAAAATCGCATTTGTGTTTATTAAATTTTTGTTTACATTGAGAAGGGATTGCACATTTTGTGCAGCCTTATTCGTGTTCTTAGCCTCATTATTTTTACAATTGGTAGCTCACAAGATATGCACGATTAACATACATGTACATATTTAAAAACTTTTAACTAGTAATCAACCATAAAAACGACTTGCCGCTTCAAATATTTTGGTAAAAAAATGTCAAACTGGACACAAAAAACAGAACCGGATTGTATCGATGCAGCCTGTGAATATGTGGAAGTTAGCGGGCAAAAAACAGATACGGTAGGGGCCTCTGTGCATATCAACAAACCACTGATATTTCTCCCATTTGAAGCATAAAACAGGTTATATGTTTGGATAATACGAGTGTGTATATTGCCACATGCTAAATCTTACATGATATTTGTCAGAAAATAAATGGGTTTAAATTTTGAAAAAAATTGTGGTCACAAGCTGCCAAAATCTCGCGATGATGTTCATGCATGTCTGTAAATCTTCTCTGAGACTATCGTCCGCAGTTGTTGATGGCCTAAAAACTTGATATAGTAAATTATTATGTTTAAAAATTGAAATCAAATAATGTTGAGTGTTATTGGGATACTTCGACTCAAAAATTTATGTTTGAGGCCCGAATTTGGCCGAATCGGATAGGTGATCTTCAACTACATTGTCATTGATATTGTATTATCAACTGAAAAATGGTATGTTGAAGAAAAAAATACTCACTATATATAACTGCACATGTCTTTATACATGTACCGGATGAATAGCTCCCACAATCTGAAGTCTGTCTTGGAGTCAGGAGCTCTTTAATTTCAACTTTTCTTCCGCTGTGAGCACTGCTGTGAGAAGAATTTTCTCAACTGGAACTCGGTTCTCTGACATACAATGTATATCTGCTACATTTAGCAGAAGGTGTGGTTCCCTGTGAAAAAATTGAACACGATTGATTGGTGGTCATGAAAATTATACTGCGTGACTCAAAATTAGGCCTCTACCAAATTCGAGTCGGATCGGTAGAGCAGTTTTCGAGTCAATAACACACTATTGTCACACATACTAGGGCTGCAATTATACAATTTGTCACGATATGATACGCATTACGATACATGACCAACGATACGATACATTCATTATCATGATATGCAAAAACCATGTTTTGCGAGGATTTTCTACCTAAATTGTTAAAAAAAACATACATGTAGTAAATATGGGTTATTTTTGCTTTCAATGAGCTAAAATTGTGATATTTGTGTATCGTGATACACTTCACACAATACACATATCTTGTGAAAGCGTATCGCAATACATTGAAATCACGATGAATCGTTGCTGCTCTAAATTACATACAGAAGTTCCAAAGGATAACGAATGTGGTATGGTACATTTTGTATTTCGTTTAATCGACAAAACCATGGTATGCAAACCAACGGTCTCACATTATTTTTTAACAGTATATCGGCAGTTCAATAATATCTTGCAATCAGAACTATTAATCATTCTCATACAAACAAGTTTCTCTCTGTGCGCTGAGCGGGGTCCTTGTTAACTAGAGGAGTAGAGGTGGTGACAAAATGGGACTAAGGATACCCCCCCCCCCAGTGTTTTTAAAACACTAAAAGTTACACTTGTCAATACACCTATAGTTAAAATAATAATTCCCATTGCAGGTGCACAACCCTAAATCCTACATGTAACACTAATCCTAAACCTAATCGGGTCATATATTTCATCTGATATTGCGAGAATCCAAACATACTTTTTTGCGAGAATCCATGGTAATTTGCGAGAATATTTGCGAGAATCATAGATTTGGATTCTAGCGGATATATAAGCCCTGCTAATGAAGGAAAAATGTAGCAATAAAAACTCGGACAAAATTATGAATGTTGCAAAAATGTTATTAAGTTGAGAAGGAGAAATAACTCAACAAAAAATGTTGTACAGATGTCATAATCGCAGGTGCACAGATTCCCTTGGTACTAAATATATGTGCCAAGTTTCCGAAACATTGACCTAAAAATGTCGGAATAAAAGCTCGGACAAAAATATGCATGTTGCAAAAACAATTCCATGTTAAAAAAGGGAAATAACGGTTTATTATAACCCCACCAAAAAAGTATGACAGACATCATAATCGCAGGTGCACAGGTTCCCATGGTACTAAATATCTGTGCCAAGTTTTGAAACGAGAGGCCGATCACGATCGGCAGATGTTTAACCCATACCTTGGCGACAGCGATGAGCTATTTTCATATATCCTTAACCCCATCGTTTTCATGAGTGCAAATCTTTAAACAATTCACACCTTACTATTAATTCACAAGTGAAATCACACTTATCGGGCACCTTGCTCACATTAACACAATGTTAACACAGACGCGGCTTTGATTTCAACCTATTAGTGACTCCAACACAGATACATATATGTCTTATAGAGTTATAAAGCTAATTAAGCTCAATCCATAGTCGGAGAGAAGCTCCATAGTCGGAGAGAAGCACCATAGCTGTTAAATATCAAATAGTTACGAAATTAGTTAGACAAACATCATAGCAACTCAATTAATCTACTTATTACATTGGAACATGAGACATAACATTGTGTGTTTCTTTTTAGCATCATTGCTATTTTTTGTTCATTATATTTTGTGTCAGCTGCATATTAAAAATTCATAGCAACCTATTAATATTTCACCACTAAAAAAACAATCAATAACTGATCAACTATAGAAGGGATGTATAGACCAGGATATAAAATATGATTGCTAATGATTGGATACAAATGTTAATTTTCTTCTAATTTGATCATTGGAAAGATATGTTTGTAAACAGTTTAAATATAATTGAAGTTAAGGTTAATATTTTCAAAACGATTCGATCGATACCAAAATATATACATGTGAAGAATGTGTCATGATTATCACAGATGTGATTATTTATAGAGTGATCATGCAAAAAATATTTAGCTATCACATTGTGTCAACAGAAGTGGTGAAGGATGTTAATATATTTAAGCAAATAAACCAAATGACCCTCACTATGCAGGTAAGAGGTGTGTTATCATAAACTGTGCCAGAACTATGAACATAATTAATGGAAATATTTGAGTTATCAAATCGGATAGTAAGGAATTAATCTTACCCAAACTAATGAACTGATAAACACAGAGTAGTCAACAAACAGAATGGAATTTAGAAACCCATACAATAAGTCAGTCTCAAGAATCCCAGCACTGTTAATATTATCCTGTAGCCCGAATGCAATTGAGGAAATTTCAAAATAAGACATATCCTCTATTGATGAACCTGGCTCAAAGTTAAAGTGATAACTTAATATATGTCTATCAGATAATATGAGTCTATAGAATGGGTTAATTTTAATCCCAAATCCATGCAAGTTAAAAGTGGATCAACATGGAAATAGAATAGGAGAATGATCAAATAAAAGACATCAGAAGACCATATCATGTGTGCAGAGGGTTAATCATTTTCAATGACATCATATGATGGAACTAAGGAATTGGTGTATTAATTATTTTCTAAGTTATGACAACAGTATCTCTGTAAACAATGCCATGAACTGCATGGATTCAACAGAATTGGAATAAAGAGTCTGTAATCAATCACAGTTTGACAGTTGTTTATAATTCTGCAGCCACCAGTGGTGCTATCAGGTCACTGTGTTCAAAGCAAAAAATTATCTCCTTCCAGTAACACAGGTGTGTGTTGTGTCTTGTTCTATTCATATTTAATAGTGCATGGAAAAGAGGTATGAATTATAAAGGGCCATAACTCTGTTAAAATATACTGGATCAAACCCATATTCGCACTTGATCTGTATTTAGGGGTCACAAATTCATATACCAAAATTGGTGTCAATCAGATGAAAAATGTTTGAGTCATCCTGGCTTGGATGAATTCTATTTAAAAACAAGAGTGGAAAGGGTTAACTAAACAATACCAAAATCCATACAGATGAAGAACGTGCTAAGAAAGACTTGGGTAAGAAATATGAGGCAGATCAGAAGAAATATGTTCAATTTATTGGATTGGATAGCATATGTGTGAAGGGTTAATTATTTTCTAAACTTATCAACTAATTGATACCAAAAATTATACAGGTGAGGGGTGTGTCATCATAAACCTACATATCAGATATGAAAACAATCAGACAAAAAATACTTTGGTTACAGCATCGGATAGCTCATGCCTATGTGCGGATGCAAAGTGTTAATAATGTCTAAACCGATCAACCGATCGATACCAAAAACTATACAGGTGAGGAGTGTGTTATCATAAACATGCACATAAAATTTGAACACGATCCAATAGAAAATATTCGAGTAATTGAATCGGATAGCAAGTGTCTACAGACAGACGGACGGACAGACGACGGATGGTTGATCCGGACGTCGGCATTATGTGTACCATACATGGTATGGGTACACATCAAAATGACCTAACAATGTACATGTACCGGGTAGGATAAAATTACATTACATGTTTTGAAAATTTTCTAAGTAAAAAAAGGGGGATAAAATTCCACCAAAAAAGTCTGACAGACGCCATAATCGCAGGTGCACAGATTCCCATGGTATGGTGGTTGATAACTACATGTATGCCAAATTACACGGAAGTCAAAATTGAAAAAACAACTGAGAAATTTGTGTCCAAAGACAGATTCCAGCTGATTCCAGTATACCCCCACAACTTCAATGCAGGAGGGATATAATTACCGGTAATAGATTGGACTTTAAAGGCACGGAAGGAATATTAAAATATATATCGTTTTGTTCATATGACAAACATAATCTGACAGCGCATAAATGGTATATTGTCATCAAGACGTACGATGGTGTACCGGTATGTAAACAAGAACCTTCTCATGTTACAGAAGTTTTGCTTCTGTTTACATAACACAGTGCAATTCTATTGGTTAATCACACGCAAATGATACAAACGCTCGTTATTGTTTCCATACCGGTATCTGGAAAACAGTATAAAACAAAGCTCTTTATGTTTACCATATCTGGATCTAAACAAAAGCCAGGTTCTGTAAAGTTTTTTTTGCCTTTGATGACATAAGAAAGGAAAAACATTTAACAATAACATACTTTTTATGCCATATTCTGATTTCAAACTCTATATTTTACTATTCTTTCTGTTTATGGAGGTTTTTGATAGACCTGAATATTTTAACAGCACACACACAGTCAACGCCGCCATATCTTTGATATAATGAAGCAACAGAATCAATGTCGCCTGTACATGTATGGTGACGCCTGTGACATGGTGACAGATGTCAGGGGATGAGTCCCAAATACATGTACCGGTATATGGTTGTTTGTTTTCCATAATGATAACAGATTCACTGGCATGATAGTGAGCAAAATGTTTATATTTTCAAAACTACATAAACAGCTAAACATGTACATGTAGATCAACATGTTTAGTTAAAATTAAGCCCATAAAGACAGACGTCACCAGGATGTTATACAGTATGTACGGTACATGTAGTCCAGTAGATCATGCCATGAATCTCTACTCTGGCTAACGCCCGTAGAGATCATATTCTTTTTTTATGTTTTGACAGGGAACCGTATAAAGTCGAAAAAATAACGCGGGGAATGTACTTCTTTGTTCATACAGGTCTGTTGCTTAATGATTTATTCATCGGTACCTGAAGTTCCCAGCTCGAGATTACATTATTTACGTGACTTTTGAGACCCGATTCCGCGATAAATATCTATTTTATTCCCCGTCATGAAAATTCAGGTCGCACGCGGAAGCAATTCTGTGTCAAGCTCCCCCTGCGTAACACACAATCCAATGTGACGGCAGTCTCTGTTATCGGGGACACTGCGGGCCGTAGGATACAAGTTTCTTCACAACGTAGACAGATACAAACAATTCATGCACGAAACAATGTTTTATTCAAAATCAATGGCAATATAAAGCAGATATTATAGTGTGTATTAATCCAGTGTTACGCAGGGGAGCTTGACCAGTTTTTCAACCGGTTCGGTGGCTGGAAATTATACTTTAGTTATACTTTCGGTCATCGACCAATCAGAATTGCTTCCGCCTGCGGCCGCTTACGGCCTGAATTTGGAAACTGGGAATAAAATAAATATTTATCGCGGAATCGGGTCTGAAAAGTCACGTAAATAATGTAATCTCGAGCTGGGAACCTCACGCACCGATGAATAAATCATTAAGCAACAGGTATGAACGCGTTATTTTTCGACTTTATACGGTTCCCTGTCAAAACTTTAAAAATGTTCCCGGGTTTTGAACTGATAGAACATGATCTCTACGGGCGTTAGCCAGAGTAGAGATTCATGGCATGATCTAGTAGTCCAGTACCTGATTATCATGTAACATGGACATGGTTACATGATGATGTAGATCATGGTGAGATTTTATAAAACTTATTACAAAATAATATCTATTATAACTCACATGTAATGATCTATAAAGCAGGTCTAGACTGTCAAGTTGTTGGTTGAGAGTGTATTTGCTGCACCGACAGAATGATATTCAACTTCCCTTCAGTAGGCAAAATCAGATAACTGGACATCAACATACCGGTAATCAGCCCATCCCTCTTTAAATAGCTGCAAATGTAAACACAATAACTTTTAACAAGGTGAAAATACTTTGTAAGACTGAACTTGACAAAATATAACACTTTGGCCCACAACTCCCTATAAACAATGATGATGAAACCAGGGTAAATATTGATCTTTGGACCATTCTGTCATTTGCAGAATGATGTCCCCAGAGGGTGAATTTAGTGATGCTACCCCGCATAGCGGGCTAGCATCACCAAATTCACCCTATGGGGACCTCATTCTGCTTACACCTCAGCAGAATGAGGTTTCCAGAGGGTGAATTTGGTGATGCTAGCCCACTATGCGGGGTAGCATCACTAAATTCACCCTCTGGGGACATCATTCTGCAAATGACAGACACCCTATTTCAAGGCTTGCGGCCATCGTACGTGTCTTCAACTTTGGTTGTTTGGTTTAAGAGGGAGATCAAGTGACCAATTTTGAATGGGGATTTTCTGTATATGTAGATATTACAGTGCAGGAACCAATTCTGATTGTAGACGCACTGGTTCAGGTGCTAACATGGTCGAGTAACTTTATAACCATGTGGTGACTCCAGTAGTGTTCTTTAGCGCACACACACCGAGCCGTGTACACGGGTCATCCATTAATGTCCGCGCCCGATCGGACAGCGTACTGCACCCACGACAACATACCGGTGCCTGCAAAGTGTTGTAATGGGGGGGGGGGTCGGCATTTTGCAATCGGATCTTTATTCAGTTATCTCGAATGAGACCTTTCAGTCTGACAAACTTGGTATCTGACAGAGTTCTGATTTTTGTCAGAATATCCTGACCAGGTTGCGATCCCCGGTCTGCAAGCACGAGAGACCAGCTAGGGGTGCCACAATTAATCGTATAATCGATGAACCGTTGAAAAAACCGATAATCGATTACCATTTCCATCGTCGATTAATCTGCGTTATTTATTTCTGACGTCAGAAAATGCCGGGTATTATTGAATACCGGTACCGTCTTTTACACAGTTTAATCTACAACCGAGTTGTTAACATCCTTTGATCGCGTATCAAAGAGATTCAATAGCATGAGTACTACTAATATATGTTGCAAACAGTCGGCGGTTCATTTGATGATGCGACATGGTTTCTCGTCGGGTCATTGTATATTCTACAAATTGGCGGCACTGCAGATTTGAACACATTGCGATGTCGTTGTATATTTATACATGAAAGGTGGCACGATGTCTGTGAAATGTGCCAACTGTCACCGTGTTCAATGAACTAAATGCACTCGCCCTTGAATCTGATTGGAAAATGGGAAGTTGATTGACATTCTCTCTAAAACCAGGGAACCAATATATATGGCATTTTAATCAGCGACGTTCTCCGCGAAGTAATTGCGAGTGTACCGGTACTTTGTTTGCATAAGTACAAATGTATAGTTAGAAGTTACTAGTAAAGGCTATTCCATATCGTGTGCCATGTGGTGAATGCTGAATGAAACTGACTATTATCAAATACTTTGCTTGTTCGGAGTACTGCAAGTTGCGGGTGGGGGCACACGTTTGTGATTGTTAACCACGCTCTGGAAGTTTGATGAAACTTATAGTTTCTGTAACATTTGATTCCTTTTTTAGGAACCGCCGGCGATCCATCGTTCATTCCTACATTTATATTGTTTGTAGATTGGCTATTCATAACACTGAAATTAATCGCTAATCGCTATGTTCGTTCTAATAAACTCAAAATATTATAACCATAACATCGCCGAGAACTGTGCTGGTATTCAATACATTGTGCAAATTAGTCATTAACAGTGGTTTATGATGCACCTAAAAATTACATCAGCCGGTGCCTCAAACAACCAGCGACAGTGTAGAACTTTATTGAGTTAACCAGCACCCAGCCAATAGGCCATATTACGGAATAATTCCACTGATTGTTAATATTAGGCATGATTAATCGATTATAGTCGATTATTGACGACTGATTATCGATTATCAAAATCAATAATCGGGGCACCTCTAAGACCAGCAGGCTACCTCTCGGCTACCGACTTCCAAAAGTTACACTTACAGAATTGCACATACTTCTGAGTGTGACTTGATGTGGTATTGAATTTGAAAACAGGTATTTACCGGTATTTATCTGGCGGTCCGCTTGGAAATAAAATTTTGCAATAAAGATATTTTTGAAAGTTTTTTCTGGAATTTCATCACTTGACCGACATTTATTTTTTTAATTTTATATTGATTTTTCAAATGTAGGTCAAGTGATGTAATTCAAGAAAATAATTCTCCAAAATATATTTATTGCAAAAATTTACCAAGCGGACCCGCCAGATAAATACCTGTTGTTTCCAAATACCACGTCAAGTCACACTCAGAAGATTAGTAGGACTGTAAAAAGTATGTATGTCCAACTCGACACAAATGAAATTTCGTCGATTTTCGTAAACAAAGAAAACACAATTTCAAAAGTCTAAAACCAAAAATTACTGCGTTTTCAATCGTACTTAAATTAATTAATACATTGGTAACATTCGTTTCACAACGAAGACGTACCCCGATAGATTAACACCTTACTTACCTCATAATAATTCAAATTTCCAGTGTTTTCTCCTTGCGTTTTCCGTGACTTTAAAAATAAAATGGCCGCGTCCACAAAAAATCTGTATAAAACAGGAATCAGAAACGAAACGAAACGAAACAAACTAACTAATCAAGCTCAGATTTAGCAGTACATGTATGTTACCTGTATACCAGTAACGCAGATAGCACTTCAGCTTTATTTGTGTGTGTATGTGTAACACATAACTATACATGTATAATGTATAATATTTATATTTCACATGTATATAACTATAAGACACATAATTTAATTACCATTTAAAATGCACTAATAAACCTTTGAAATAATAATTTTGCTTTTGTAGTAAATTAATGAGAAGACCACCACCAAAATGGACATGACTAATGTCACCCCACCCCCACCCCAACATTGGTCTAATTGTTCAACTATTGAAAAAAAAAATTGCCTGCCCCATTAGTTGTAAATTTTACACCAAATATGTATATTATATGTGTGTATAAATTGAAATTGTTTTGATTTTCCAAGTAATATGTTGTTTTCAGACCAATAGTAGCAGATATTTTCTACTTTTGGCAGGGGGGTCGAAAAAAATTTCCAGGCACGTATGATGGGGTGGGTGGGTGTCTCTTGGGTCCAAAAAGCAGTTTTTTCCATATGCCAAATTTTTTTTCCATTCCTGTTATTCAGTCTTATTTTGATGTGTTTTGAACAGAAACGGGTCATATATAGTTAATAGTAATTCTATACTACATATAGAGGTTATCAGAAGTTGGATCAGTTGCACAATTGCCAACAATAACCCAAATTCAACTTGACAGAACTAGAAACTGCGTTATTGGAAAAATAAAATTTAATCCGGATTCCATCTACTGATACAACAAAATAAGAATAACTATGCAGAACTCAGCTGAAAATAAGTAATAGAATGAAAGCACACTTGACCATGAAGTTAAATTGGGCTATCCATCCATATTATTCCTAATTATTACGAAGCCTATTTCTTCAGGCAGTGGCTACCAGCCTGCCATTACACGCTATAACATGTTTCCTCAGTTC
The DNA here is from genome assembly GCA_032622095.1 of Siphonodentalium dalli. Lineage (NCBI taxonomy): Eukaryota > Metazoa > Mollusca > Scaphopoda > Gadilida > Siphonodentaliidae > Siphonodentalium > Siphonodentalium dalli. Next base: position 82,574,592 of record CP136061.1, on the reverse strand, counting down.
TGGTTTCTGAGAGGCCTAAAGAAGAGTAGCGCGGGTATATCATGGTTATGTTTGGTATTACTACTGTTCATCCCAGTTCATCCCAGTTTGAAGAATAATGCTAATACCGTATTAGCATTATTCTTCAAACTGGGATGAACTGGGATGAACAGTTGTATTTCCACATGTTTTGATAAACAATTTGATTCCAGCAATACAGTAATGCCCTAATTAAACGACTCCATAACCACAGCAGAATAATGGGTAATTTTTCAGGATTTAGTCAGAAATATGGCTTGTTGTCATTCATCGGAAAGCTCTCCCCTATTTCCGACTAAATCCTGAAAAATTACCTATTATTCTGCTGTGGTTATGGAGTTGATTAATTAGGGCATTACTGTTTTTCACATAGCAAATATCAAAATATCAAATAATCTGAAATTTGTTGTACCGGTACCATGTATTATGTAGAATACTCAAGTGTGATTATGTGACTAGATCATGTGACTATATATTATGAAAATGAATGTTAATAAAAACTTTGGCACTCTGCCTATATATCCCTTGAAATGTGATTATGTTGACACATTTCTTGATTAATGACACTTATATGATAAATTCAAATAGTATCGTTATCTCATTATGCACTGTTCTATTCAAATATTGTTCAATAAATTATGATAATGCAGGATAATCAGCTATTTGGTTGCTCAATTGATAATTTTCTCAAATTTAGGGGGGGGGGTGGGTGTCCAAAACTGACCGGAAAAAACTTCCTGAAACGGAAAAAAAGGGTGGGTGTCCAAAATTGCCTGGAAAAAAAGGCCGGAAACGGAAGAAATTGGGTGGGTGGGTCCCCCGAGGCCGTAAAAAAAATTCATCATACGTGCCTGGAAATTTTTTCCGACCCCCCCCCTGCTTTTGGTAGAAATATTTGTCTGAAATGACTGTCACTTGGAATTTTTTTAACTTTAGGGTGGATGTCAGTTTGGAAATGTCCAACAATTGGAAAGTTTCTGGTACCAGCTGGAAAGTTCCAACCAATGGTGGGGGTGGGAGCAAACGATATTTCCAAATAGATGAGATTGGTCTGGTCCACACTTGGGTGATATTGAATGAATTAATTATACTAATAATTTTTTAGTTGCTTTTTCTCCATTGGTGTGTCTAAAACTGAATAAAGTACTAACATTGATTTTATATATTTCACAGCATCCCTATCCTATAATTTGACATCTAAAAGCGGTAACTCTGGCACATTTTATTAGAGGAATATTTCATCCAACAACTTAAATAATTTCTATGCACATTGAAAATATGCATGTCTCCAATTCTCTGAACTGTTTTGTTTGTCACTGAAAATAGTCAATACATGTAATTACCACCTCACCAATATTAAAACACCATTGGCTTCACAAATTGGTCTCATCTGTGTTGGCGAAACATAATATAAAACTGGATTTTCCAACTAAGGACCAAAATCCAGAGGGCATGAACAGGTCAACCACCTTTTGGTGAATAATATTAATCTGTGTTGGTATTTGGTAAATGTTATCATCAGAGACATGTTTTCTTCTCATAATTACCCTTTCATGGGTAATATGGAGTGGATTTTTAGTCACGTGGACTTGGGATTTTCCTTCAGTGTGTCTAAATCTGAATAAATTACTAAAATTTTATATTTTACAGCATCGCTATCCTAAAATTTGATATTTATAAGTGTTAACTCTCGCACTTTTCATTAAAGGAACATTTCATCTAACAATTTAAATAATTTCTATGCATATTATGTCTCCAATTATCTGAACTGTTTTGTTTGTCACTGAAAATAGTCAATTATTACCACCTCACCAATATTAAAACACCATTGCATTCACAAATAGGCCTTTACAGTGTTACATTGGTACACATGTATTTTATCATCAGATGCATGCCTTCTTCTCAAAATTGCCCATTATGTCATTATGGGTTTATATTGAATTAATTATGTTATGTTGAATTGCTTTTCTACATTGGTGTGGCTAAAACTGTATAAATAACTCAAAGTGAATATTTCACAGTGCCGCTTTCCTTTAAATTCATATCTGAAAGTGGTACGGTAGCTCTGGTACTTTTCATCAGAGTACATTTCAGCTAAAAAAAAAAATAATTTCTATGCGCATTGAATGCATTTCATGTCTGCAATTCTCTGAACTGTTTGGTTTGTCACTGAAAATAGTCAATACATGTAATTACCACCTCACCAATAATAAAACACCATTGCCTTCACAAATGGGTCTCATCTGTGTTGGTATTTGGTAAATACATGATTTATTCTTATAATTACATTTCATTGGTAATATTGAGTGAATTATAAGTCACGTGGACTTGTGATTTCCCTTCAGTGTATCTAAAAGTGAATAGATTACAAAAAATTATATTTGACAGCATCCCTATCCTATAATTTGATATCTGAAGGTGGTAATTCAGGCATTTTTCATTGAATGGGGACAATTTAAATCATTTCGAAGACCGTTTAATTCATTTCATGTCTCCAATTTCTTCAAATGTTATGTTTGTACCTGAGAACAGTAAATAATTATCACACCTCATCAATATTAAAAAACTCTTGTCTTCACAAATAATACATGCAGGTCTCAACTGTATGGGAGGCCCTTTTCACATTTATGATATATTTGCGCTTAAGCGCAAATAACCTCTTATATTTAAGCGCAAATATTTATGCTTATTATAAATCATTTGCGCTTAACTTCCTTAAGCGCAAATAAAAAATAATATGCATTAATCACCCCTGAATTAATTTGAAATGGCACAGGCCTAAACACATCACTAAAGTCTATATGTATACATGTAGACCCACCATATGAGGGAAACAATCCCCCAGTAACCCCAAGATCCCTTTTATCACCATGGAAATAGTAAAGATCTGTACAGGATATGTCTCTTTTATAACATATAATAGATCTCTGGGATGGGAGCACAAATTCTTGGGGCAGGGATGCTGATAATATGAAAATAGGGGTTTCCCCACTATTTCAAGTCATTAAGTACACCATATGAGTGAAGCAAGCCACTAGTAACCACCAATTCCCTATTTATGGTCATGAAAATGGTATATATCTGTGCAGGGGATAACATATAATAGATATCTGGGATGGGGACACAAATTCTTGGGGACAGGGATGCTGATAATATGAAAATAGGGTTTCCCCCCCTATTCCAAGTCAACAAGTACACCATACATGTATGAGGGAAGCAAGCCACCAGTAACCACTAATTCCCCATGGCCATGAAAATGGTATATAGCTGTGCAGGGGATTTCCCTTTAATAAAATAGACTAGAGCTCTGGGAGTGAGGCACCATTTTGTGGGACACCAGGGACAGAGATGCTGATATGCATATGGAAATAATGTTTTTTCTTCAACTTTTGAGTCTGCATATGGGGCAACTACTATGGGCCCATGATAATATTCTATGAGATGGACTTAATCATTCACAATCAGAGGGAAGTAAGGGAGTGTTAGGTATTTGCGCTTAAGCGCAAATGATTTACGCTTAAGCACAAATAAATTGATAGACACATAATTGCGCTTAAGCGCATATGATTTGCGCTTAACTGCAAATATTTGCGCTTAAGCACAAATAAATAATAAATGTGAAAAAGGCCTCTCATACAACTGTGTTATATTGGTATATTTTATCCTCAGATGCATGCTTTCTTCTTAGAATTGCCCATTATGGGTGTAGCTAAAACTGAATAAATAACTCAAAGTGAATACACATGAGTTTCCAATTATTGAATGAATTGTAGGGTGTCATGTTTTGGTTTGAGTATTATGTATGATTAATGATGAATTATATATTTGCTCAAACAAACCTGAATTTTATGACTTACTGTAGTTCAAACAATGTTTATTCTGAACAAATAGCATGGGAACATAATTGTGAAAAAAGGATTGGGAAAATACTTTACATAAAAACAAGACATCCAATTTAAACAAAGGCTCAGAATTCGGAACTGATATATGGGTTGAGCAACAAGCAAAAATTGTATGTCTTGTATTTAAACGTGTCAAGTGACACGGAGTTGATTCACTTACTGTGTCAACAAATTATATAGGCGACACATCTGCTGTGTCAAATGACACAGCGATAAAACTCGTCTTGAACAGTTCCAAATTCCACAAATAAACTACCAAAAGACATATATGTACTTATATGTCATGATATGAAACGTTACTACTTCGATTCCGAGGGGCTGGGAATTATTTTATATTTGCACAGAAACGTGTCGTATGACACATAACACGGAAAAACGACACGTTCCGTGTGTCGGCAAAAATATTGGTAATGTTGTTTAGAAACTTGCGACACAGAGCGACACATATAGCGTGTCAGATGACACACCTGCACTAATTGTAATAAAAAAAAGCTGCCGTGTCGCTATACGTGTCGTTTGACACACCTAATTGACTACATGACACGGAAAAGTTTTTCAGTGCATGATGCGTTCGATGTTTCTGTACTTATTGTGAGTGACTTTTACTACTCGTGTGTTGAAGACTACCATATCAAGACAGGAAATGGACTGATAGCTGTCAAATCGAACTTAGGTTATTTACTATGTGGACGGTCACGTAGAACACAGGCAAATCTAACGACAACGCAATTGAACGTTCCCATTCAACCGGACAACTTGGATTTGAAACGATTCTGGTTACTCGAAACAATAGGAGTTAATAATACAAATCCACAATCAAGTTTCATGTATGAGTATTTGGAAGAATCAACTATGTTTCAAGAAGGACGCTACCACGCAAGGTTACCGTGGTTGGAGAGCCATGGTTAGTTGCCGTCCAACATCGAGGTTTAGAACAACAGAACACGGACAATGACAAGAAGACTCTCAAAGAAACAAAGTATATTTGACACGCACAACAGTATAATCCAAGAACAATTTGACAGATTTCATCGATACACTCAGCACAAACAAACTGCATTATCTTCCGCACCTCCCGGTAATGAAGGATTCGGTGACAACACCTATGCGCACTGTGTCTGATTTCAGCTGGTCATATGGGATTTTCCACCACTTAACGATTGTCTGGAATATGGCCCATCTCTCACAGTCTAATAGGCTGTTGTTACATCAAGAAGTCGAATGGGACTTCATAACACAAAGAGCGTAGGCAAGTGGGTTTTTTACGAACGATTGATTGACGTCACAAAACTAGAGCTAAAGAAAACCCAGTTTAGATCAGTGATCTTCGAGGAACTGAGAACAGTCATCGTAGCGATTGAAGCCTATGTTAACAATATACTGTTGACGAATGAATCTGGGGATAACAATGATGCGGGTACTCTCACTCCATCTCACTTCCTAAATGGTGGAGTATTACCACACCCAAGAAAGTGATTTATAGTTTACCATGTGGCAATGCATTCTCATATATATGCGAGTCGACCATAGGTCGCCTCGCATATATAAGAGAATGCATTGCTCTAACAATTCTTTAACAATTTTATAATTTCACCCATAGAGAGCCCCAGACAACCATGAGCAGACGACACTCTTCTATATGCTTATATGCATGTGTGGGGCTCCCTGCAGGGTAATGGATGTTTTATATTTTATGTCCTAAAAATTGTAAGAAAAAATGATAAAAAAAATGATAAAATATTGTTAGGCCAAACTGGCCAATGCATTCTCTTATATATGCGAGGCGACCTATGGTCGACTCGCATATATAAGAGAATGCATTGGCACAGGGTAAACTTCGCTCCATCCGGAAACTCATCCTCACTCCATCTCACTTCATAAATGATGGGAGTATTACCACACCCAACGTCTGCGATAACGAACTCACTGATCCGTATTTAAACATAAATTCCACGCGCATCGTTGTTACAGTCTTTCAGACACAGCTGGGATCATGGGTATCTGACAAATCTAAGAGTTTCACTGTTTTACTGGAGACAACCGAGAATGCGTTAAAATTAGTTCAGTTTGCAGAAGATAACGAGAAACGATCACACTGGAAATATGGGACTCGTTGTTGGTATTCCCCGTGGAAAGGAGGACATATAAGGGAAACCAAAAACGGTATAACAGATCGACCACTATCTCGACTATACCCACCAGAAGTGTACCGTGCAATAGGTCAACAAGACAAAGCCAAGTAATCCCCATCCGTGCAAATTGAAGTTGAAAAGGACAAACGACCAACACGAGCCGCAGCCAAACGCGCAAATGAACGAATACGCACGATATTTAGCAGCGATGGTTAAACTTTGTGGCGGGGAGCATGTTGGAACGATTTACACCGTGTAATAGGAAATGTGCCAACGACTCACGATTCGAACATCGGAATCAGAATGTTTATTACCAATCGAGGTCCCCGAAGGGTAGATACAATTAAGCGTAGTTTCCTCCAAGTTATAAACAGTGCTTGAATTGATTACATACATAAGCAAATAAATGTGGAGAATGAATGTGAGAATAAACAATAGTATTATTTGGCACTGAATATCCAATTCAAATTTGTATTGGATATGTATGTTCATTACTAAATTGAAAAGACAATAGATGTGTGTTGATAGTACACTGAGGCTGCCAGGGGTCGGTATCATTGTGGGGGACAGATTTCCTACCTGAAGCACATAGTGTCCAATCAATACGAATTATAAAATGAACCTAGATTAATACTGGACTATTGGAGCTGCCAGGGGTCGATGCCAATACTATGGACAATTGATGTCCTCCTGCAGCACAAAGTATCAGATTGATCATTGTATGATTATTATATGCGCGACCATGTTTGTTGTTTACGTTACACTGGTGTAAATGTTTTCCATGGGCCTCAGTGCAATCGTATTAGCGTATATTGTTTACCATATAAATCCTAGTTCCAAAATTGTCTTTAAATGTGAAAGATTGACATTTGCGGAAACATTTTATGCAAAATCATCATGTCCGTATAGCAGGGGTTCGCCTTTAAATCTTGTGGTTTCGTAACTAGTGTCAGAACCGCACTAAACAAATAATGTCATATTTTATACCACACCACACAATTCAAACTTCACTACAAAGGGTTAATTAATGTGCCAATGGCTACTTTACCTATGGGGAAATCATAGGGAAGAGGTGTGATGATTGTTTTATGCAAAGAAAACACCAAGGCTATTGACAATCAGAGCCCAGTGCCTATTTTATTCTCTCCTATATTTTCCTCTCGCATCCGCTAGATGTCACTCCGAAACATATTTACACTGGTGTAACCTAAAGCGATAGCGCGCTTTTTCGCGGAATAATTGTAACTCTTTAAATTTCTTCAGAATTACCCCTCAATGGAATAAATGTGTTATTTGGATTCAAACATTAAAGGTTGGTTGGGTAGGACGATAGCTCATATGAAGTGATGTTATCAATATTCAAGCTCTCGTGATATTATTTAGTTCCATTGCCCTCGCAGAAATTACTTCTGTTTCAAATTTATTTGCGTTGCCAATGTTTTTGTGCTTACTGACTGTTGACAAAAAAATGTTTTCACGTTCCGGCTAAAAAATGAAAACTGGTCCAGGCCACCGTTTTTAGAAATTCATGGTCAGCTCTCGGCCAAGTTCCACTGCCTTATCCACATTGACCGAGGAATTGGTAGTCACTTGTTCGGGCTCCACATTATTCGGATCAAGTGGATCAATACACAGCTTCAGTTTATAATTTAATTAGTCTCAATCAGCCCTGTCGAATTGTATTCTGGAACTTGCTTCTTCTTTAAGACACTTCTGAGTATGTTTGCATCCGTTCTATCGCATACGTCGTTTATCAGACAATTGCATGTGTGTAAACTGTATGCTGTAAACTGTATGCCCAAATGTACGAACACTCTGCTTTTAGCGTGATATCGATTATACATGAGCGTCTATCACCATACCGCATGCAGGTTGACTCAATCGCCATGTCACTATAGATACTATTAAAAAGGTCACTGATATGGTGCATAGTGTGCTCACCCTTCATGAATGGCTTATTGATATAATCCGGTAGTGATTAAATTGACCTCACGTTAAAACATGTAGTGCATACCTGGCACAATGAGGGTTTCCAGCTTCGAAGGAAAGAGGAATTACCTCATCAACGATGTCTAGAGGGAGCGACCAATCAGATGCCCGCTCTGCTCTAATATATTTCAGTATTATGAACATGGGTTTGATCAGACATTCAATCAGATTAACAAAATGTATACGAGAGACATATTTCATTGCATTGCGTTTTCTTTGCACTTTTCATCGCTTTTGAATGCTTCTTTGTAACGAAAATTGAATAGGCATTTCGACATGAATGATTGATTTTTGTTCTACATGCACATGAGAACATGTGCAACAACAAACAAAAAACTGTTCACTGTATTGGAGGTCAATGTTGTGTCAGGTTACGAAAGTGTAGATATCCGGTTGAAGTTCATTTGAATGAAATCCGACAAATTATCTTATATGGCCGCCATTTTGTATAGTCCTACGAAAGTAAGGCAGGTTACATGTTATAGATCTGGTGTAAACTCACATACATAAAAACACGTTATATACATTTTATAAAATAGAAAGTCAATTTTCAGGAAATATTAGACTACATTTACAAATACATAAACACAGTGTAATAACCACCAATGGTATGTATCTTTTGACCAGCTGATTAATTGTGGCAGTTTTTCGCAACAAAACTGAAACGTTATGCCCGAACTAGCAATCCTGGGGTAAACATATGCTCAGGTGTTTATATATTAACAAATTTTATATATCAACACTGTTAATTTTTTATTACATCGATCTGTTTTACGAAGAGCAGAGACACTGGTTAATTTTATAATTTATAAATAAATAAATAATTGGTAGTATAAAGTAATGAAGTAATTTTGTAGCAAAAATCACGACATTTTTAAGCATAAATTTGTATCGATTAATGTTGCCTTCATTTTATAACCATATGCACTTATGTGATGTTTCCAGAATGGCAGATCAAGAATTTCGAAGGTAGTGGGATCGAACCCATTTTCAGACTGGTAGGCTTCCTAAATATCAGTGAAATGGCTTCCTTTTAATTATGTCCTCGTAGCAGAGGTGGTTATATCTTGGATACCATTATTATAGTCTGGACTAGACGAGGTTGGCGCGAGTTCGAACCCGGCATTCCAGTCACAACTAGTTACCTTGCGCTTTAATTGTTAACACCTCTCCCTGTTCAACCGATTTAGGTTGTCTTTTGTCTATAAAATGTTGGGATTGAAAAAAATTGTTGTTAAGGGCATTTCCGCGCCGATAATTTTGAGACATGTATATTTGATCGATATATAGTTTCATCATTGTGCGGTCTTTTTTCAATCCCGAAATTTGTACTCAATTTCGATGTATACACCAGATTTCTCGATGTTTTAATGACATTTGACCAGTTATCTCCTTTTTGCTGCATCCTATACATAAAAAATGCAAAACCAGAAAAGTAGATTTTTGCAAGACCGCTGTGGATGTTTCGACCGCACAATGATGAAACTATATATCGACAGAATATACATGTCTCAAAATTATCTGGGCTGAAATGCCCTTAACATTTTTTTTTCAATCCAATCATTTTATAGACAAAAGACAACCTAAATCGGTTGAACAAGGAGAGGTGTTAACAATTGAAGCACCAGATAACCAGTTGTGACTGGTATGCAAAAAAATAGGCAGACCGGATTTCGTCTGCATAATGTCGCAGTCCGCATAATTATGGTCAATGGTCCTCCTAACATTAGGCAGACCTGAGAATTTGTATATTTCATATTACTTGAGGAATCACAAATTCCCATTCATCATAGCTTGGTGGTCACAAAACTAGAGGAAGAGTGTTTAAAATTGAGCAGTTTTAAAGTTTTTTTGTATATGTCTGCCTAATGATGGTACTAGGGTCATGTCCTCCTAAGCGATTGCGGTAACCGTACCGGTTTACGGCGGATTGGTATGTTTACAGCGGATTGTCGGTTTATAGCGGAGGGAGTCAACATGTGCGTTTTAACTCATCATCTTGGTTAACCACAAACTTTTTGGAAAACAAACACACAGATGTTGTGTGATTCCGTGGGGCAGAATACATGTGAAATATTATACTCGAGCACGGCAGTGGCATCATGTAGACCTACATGTCCCAGTAAAATTAATCGAAACCGACGATTAAAAGTAATGGTCAATCTATTAAAACAAGGAACAGCCTATCATAATAAGGAATTAGCAACATCCAATAGGATAAGGAGCTGGTATTATAGACACCCACAACATATAGGGAACGTCAGTTTTTGTTAACAGCATCCAATCGGATAAGAAGTTGTACTACAGACCCCCATAACATACAGGGAGTGCCACGCGTCAGAAAATGATACGTTGATAATGAGTAGGGGCGTGGTTGTTTGGGCGTGGTATATTCACCCGTGTTGAATAATTCGTACTCCTTTTGCAGCCGTGATAACAAACGTACTTGGGGCAGAAAACATGTGAAATCTTATACTCGAGCACGACAGTGGCATCATGCAGGCTTACATGTCCCAGTAAACTGAATCGTAAGGGGCGATTAAATGTAATGGTCAATCTCTATGAAAACAAGGAACAGCCTATCGAAATAAAGGAATTAGCAACATCCAATCGTATAATGAGCTGGTACTATAGACATCCACAACACATAGGGATCGCCACTGTTTGTTACACAACATCCAATCGGATAAGGACCTGGTACTACAGACACCCACAACATATAGGGGCGCCAACTGTGCGTTTTACAAAACATCCAATCGGATAAGGACCTGGTACTATAGACACCTACAACATATAGGAAGCGCCAACTGGTGTGTGTTACACAACATCCAATCGGATAAGGACCTGGTACTACAGACACTCACAACATATACATGTAGGGAGCGCCAGTGTGTGTTAAACAACTTCCAATCGGATAAGAAGCGGGTACTATAAACACATACAATATATAGCACCAGTGCGTGTTCAAGTTGTATGTTTGTGTGACCGAGTAAAGTTATATTTCGTTGGCAGTATGTGTGTATAATGGTTCGCTGATTCTTGATTACAGTGGGCGCATGGGCGTTTTATTTATAGAAATGGACATTTTTGGGACGGATTAAAAGTCGAACTGCGACCCGGGAGGGCGAGTCCGGTAAAAGATGTAGTTGGGAATTTCAATTTCGTTTATTGTCCTTTACATTATGTCAATAATGTTGATTTTTGGTTTGTGATTAGCTATGCCAATTACAAATAAAAGAAATGAAAAAGATAATTTATAAGTCTTATATTTCAACTTTTATAGACATTTTTCGTTCTGCAGCCCACTGGAGGTTGTGATGGGAGACGGCCGAGTCGGCCGCCGGGTTCGATAAAAAGGTGCTGGTTGATATTGTTAGGATTGTGTTGGCGGCTCAAACCATTTAACAATGTCTGACGTTGCATATCTTCTACTGGATATATATTACTCCAACGCCTTCAATTTACTGAAACCAATATATTTTATATTCTATAATTACAATCATGGGTATAGAATATATTATCTTGAGCGCGTTACCATTTCTGACTGGTTTTCTTGTTGATCACTGGTTATCGTCATAATGGCTGGCGAGGGCCACGCGTCAGATATCACGTGATAATAAGTAGGGTGTGATCGAACGGGTGAGATAACTAGTGGGCAGTTTAGGCGGGGTATAGGCACCCCAAACGTAATGGTATACAGCATACATGAATAATTTTCCGGAGCATGGTCCCCCGACATCCTACAGGCGTTGAACGCAAACTGAATCAAACGACCAATAAGAGTACCCATTATTCAGTACCATAAATTTTCTGACGCTGGGAAGGAAGAACAAAGAAGCGATTAGATTGAACGATAGTAGCTTCCGTTAAACTCCTGTATGTAGTATTCGTCTACGGGTTTGATTTCAAGTTATATTCTAAACTGTTATATATAGTTGGTGAGACGTATCGAAGTGGCTCGTCGTACGTGTATCATTGTGGAAAAGCATTGACTCACCAATCGGCACATGGACATGTTTTGTTCTGTTGTTTGTAAATATTCATATCTGAAATGATCTTCCTCTGAGTGAGAGAAATAATCACACCTCGATTCATTTTCGTTTATGAGAAGCGACCGTAGTAATTCCATCAAGGAAATTAACCTCATATAACTTAAGTGGATCCGTGCACGTGTGTTACGCCAGCTTTTGAAGTAACTTACCACTTTTGAAGTAGGTCTCCACTTTTGAAGTAAAAAACGCCAGCTTTTGAAGTAACTCACCACTTTTGTAATAAAATCGCCAGCTTTTGTAGTAAAGTGAGGTCTCCGCTTTTGAAGTAAAAAACGCCAGCTTTTGTAGTAAAAAAACTAGGTCTCCACTTTTGAAGTAACAAAATTACAGCTTTTGAAGTAAACTGACTCAATAAATTTTGACGGGCGCTGAACGATTTTCATGACAAAGTCAACCCGATAATCAATAGTGGCTATCGCCCATACGAGTGTGACGTGGTTTGAATAGCTTTCAGTCATGCCAACACAAGAGAAATCACAGTCAATCGCCCATACACGTGTGACGTGTACCAAAAGGCACTTAGTGAGTCCGGTTCCGTGACAAAAGAATCCACACCGGTAATCGACCATATGCATGTGACGAGGTTCGAATATCCTTCAGTCATACCAACACAAGAGAAATCACACAGTCAATCGCCCATACGCGTGTGACGTGTACCAAAAGCCACTTATATAGTCTGGTTCCGTGACAAAAGAATCCACACAGGTGATCGACCATACGAGTGTGACGTGGTTTGAATAGCTTTGAGTCATACCAACACAAGATAAATCATACAGTCAATCGCCCATACACGTGTGACTTGTACCAAAAGGCACTTAGTGAGTCCGGTTCCGTGACAAAATATTCCACACAAGTGATCGACCATACGAGTGTGACGTGGTTTGAATAGCCTCCAATCATACGAACACAAGAGAAATCACAGTCAATCGCCCATACACGTGTGACGTGTATAAAAAGGCAGTTAGTGAGTCCGGTTCCGTGACAAAATAATATACACCGGTAATCGGCCATACGAGTGTGACGTGGTTTGAATAGCTTTCAGTTATACCATCACGAGAAATCACAGTCAATCGTCCATAGACGTGTGACGTGTACCAAAAGGCAATTAGTAAGTCCGGTTCCGTGACAAAAAGAATCCACACAGGTAATCGACCATACGAGTGTGACGTGGTTTGAATAGGCTCCAATCATACCAACACAAGAGAAATCTCAGTCAATCGCCCATACACGTGTGACTTGTACAAAAAGGCACTTAGTGAGTCCGGTTCCGTGACAAAAGAATCCACACAGGTGATCGACCATACGAGTGTGACGTGGTTTGAATATCCTCCAATCATACCAACGCCAGAGAAATCACACAGTCAATCGCCCATACACGTGTGACGTGTACCAGAAAGGCATTTAGTTAGTCCGGTTCCTTGCCTAAGCACATGAGAACACACATAGGTGGTCAATCATACGGGTATGCAATGTTGTTCCCAGTCTGTCCGTCAACCTGGCGATCCACACTGGTGACCGGCCTTATGGGTGCGACGTTTGTTAGAAGAAGTTCGCCATGACCGTGAGTCTTACAATATATAAGAGAATCCACGCTGGTGACAAGATGTGTGTCTGAAGACGTTCTGTCAGTACAGTAACATGGCAACATGTACATTTCCTCAAAATTGGGGGACGTGACAAAAGTATCAGTTACAACGGAAAATAGTTGGTCTATTTGTGCTCTTCTTTGGAAGAACAGCCCTATGTCAAACTTCCAATTCGCAATGTTCCTGGTGCCAAAAGGTTCAGTCTCCTTTTTGTAATTTTATAGTCGATTATCAATAATGATAAATAAGTCCATTTTCTTAACGTGGTTCATTCTGATTGGCCAACTATGAAACAAAGGACGAAAGTCCAGATGTCAGGTGATTAAGAATGTCATACAACAAGACACCGATTCTGCATAATTTCACGAGTCATTGTCCCAGTTAGAATAATATTATCATGCACGTGCTACATAATAATAAGTCAAAGATGTTCATTCAATTTACAACTGAAATACAATCTCCTTTGGACACTTTAATAACGAGAGATAATGGTTCCTGGAATTACAAACTAAATTATTGAACATACTCACGTCTGTTACGGGATTGTGTTATATCGTTCGAGACTTCGTGACAGCTCTAGAACCTTCAAAAGAGGGAACAGGATAACAAGAAAATCGCATACCATATCGCTGTGTAGATCCGGCCTCTTTGGGCGCTACAGTTGTAATGTTTTATCATAACATTTAATGTTCAGGCGTTATGCTGTGGTGATTCTCCATGGCGGCCAGTGGAGCCCGTGTTCCGAGCGTGTATTACACCATGTGGTAGCTATGCCTGCGATTGCATTGTTGAATGTGAGTCCTCAGCGAGTGGGAGGTGTCAACATTGGCCACAATCGCCAGTAACTGGTGTTGCCCTGAATAGGGCAGGTATGTTACGGTAAGTTGCTGGTAAGTCGAGGGCAATACTATTGGGAAGGGACTGGCATATATTCTATTTTGTGTTATACATAATTGCTCATCAATCCCAGCGTGCACCGATGGTTTGCAGTATATCAATAAATTCATTGTCGTAATTTTGTTCTGCATTTGGTATTTAGTTTTTTTTTTTGGAAAGGGGTTACCACATTGCGAGCAGCGCACGGTCTGGGCGTTTATAACTAACGTAGTTGAAAATGAGGGGAGTAGTAATTATGATCTACATTGTAGATCTAGATATCAATCATGATCGACCAGTGATATCTCAAAATAATTCACCATTGTTTTTATGTTAAGTTATCAGTCCGTGGGACACCTCAACCTTCCCTGACTATAATACACCACTTAGTCTGACCCCAATTGATAGGTGCAACATAGCAATAGTAAATATGTATACCATACACCACTTAGTCTGACCCCAATTGATAGGTGCAACATAGCAATAGTAAATATGTATACCATCATATATTGTCTTCATGATAGAATATTGATTTCATTTATTGACCATAATAAACAAAACAGATTCAGATAGCAGAATTGTTGATGTGGATGAGAGGCGATAAGGGATCAAGCTATACAATATTATACATATCTATTCAATAAATATAGCGTCTAAGGGGAGGTTGAGGATAAATTTGACTAATTATTATTTAACAACATCAACAACATCGTTCCATTCATTCTTAATTTTGTTATGCGTTTCATTTTGTATTGCTGTGCCTGACAATTGACAATAGAATAATTAATTGTATTCGTATATTGTGTTGAATAAATTTTGAAAGGAGACTGAACCTTTTAGCATCAAGAACATTGAGATTTGAAAGTTTAACTTTCCCTGTATAGCGACATAATGCCACCGAATCCGTTATTTTATATACTCAATCATCAGAGTGTATGTGAACCCAATGGTTTCCATACAACACATTACTGGCTCCCGTGTTTTATAGCTGGCCACGTTTGACGTAGTTATAATACTTCGGTTATGTGACATAATTTTAATGATTGAAAATTGTTGTTAATGTCGCCTTCCAGAGACGAATCTAATAAACCAAACATTTTCTGCTGTCCCTAACGCGTCGGGTCACCTAATTTCGAGGGTACGAATATGCAATTAAAAGTGAGGCCAATAATAAATATACCAACTATTTTCCGTTGGAACTAATACATCACCTAATTTCGAGAAACTATATATGTCGTCATGTTACTGGACTGACAAAACGTCTTCAGTCTTGTCTGACTCAATGTAACATCGAACTTCTTCTGACAACGGTCGCACTTGTAAGGGCATTCAATAGTGTAGGTTGTCAGGCTGACTGGGAACAATCTTATATACTCGTAACTCGTATGATTGATCACCTATGTGTGTTCATATGCATTGGCAGGGAAACGGACTCACTAAATGCCGTTCGGTACACGTCACACTTATATGGGCGATTGACTCTATAAATTATCTTCTGCTGTTATGACTGAACGCTATTCGAACCACGTCACATGCATATGGTCGATTACGGGTGTGGATTCTTTTGTCACGGAACCGGACTCACTAAGTGCCTTTTGGTACAAGTCACACATGTATGGGCGATTGACTGTATGATTTATCTTGTGTTGGTATGACTCAAAGCTATTCAAACCACGTCACACTCGTATGGTCGATCACCTGTGTGGATTCTTTTGTCACGGAACCGGACTCTCTAAGTGCCTTTTGGTACACGTCACACGCGTATGGGCGATTGACTGTGTGATTTCTCTTGTGTTGGTATGACTGAAGGATATTCGAACCTCGTCACATGCATATGGTCGATTACCGGTGTGGATTCTTTTGTCACGGAACCGGACTCACTAAGTGCCTTTTGGTACAAGTCACACGTGTATGGGCGATTGGCTGTGTGATTTCTCTTGTGTTGGTACGATTGGAGGCTATTCAAACCACGTCACACTCGTATGGTCGATTACCTGTGTGGAATCTTTTGTCACGGAACCGGACTCACTAAGTGCCTTTTGGTACACGTCACACGTGTATGGGCGATTGTGTTGGCATGACTGAAAGCTATTCAAACCACGTCAAACTCGTATGGGCGATAGCCACTATTGATTATCGGGTTGACTTTGTCATGAAAATCGTTCAGCGCCCATCAAAATTTATTGAGTCAGTTTACTTCAAAAGCTGTAATTTTGTTACTTCAAAAGTGGAGACCTAGTTTTTTTACTACAAAAGCTGGCGTTTTTTACTTCAAAAGCGGAGACCTCACTTTACTACAAAAGCTGGCGATTTTATTACAAAAGTGGTGAGTTACTTCAAAAGCTGGCGTTTTTTACTTCAAAAGTGGAGACCTACTTCAAAAGTGGTAATTACTTCAAAAGCTGGCGTAACACACGTGTCTACAAGGAAAACATTCACTGAAACAGATTATTATGATAATTTATTCCGTTGCGACATTTGAGAGAGATAATTCAACCATTTCACCAACATGATATACCATTTTGATATTTGCGGGAAATTATTTCCACAGTTGGACTGTTTCTCTTTATCTTCTCTGTAAATTCCTCCCGCACGGTACAAGATGAACGGGAGCTTCAGGACCAGATTTCTTTGCACACGATAATTCACACCTGTGATCTGGTGATCACGGTATGAATGTGATGTTTGCAGGAAAATATTCAATATTTCAGATACGGCAATGTGATAACAATCCACGATCGCCCATATTAATGTGATAATTGTGGTAAATCGTTCGCCGACTCAATCAATTTGTGTGCACACACGATGAATCATCCCAACAATAGCCCGCATCCGTCAAGTTCGCTAGCAAGTCATGACATAATCCACTCCGGTGATAGCCCGCATCAGTCAAGTTCGTCAACAAGTCATGACATAATCCACTCCGGTGATAACCCGTATCAATGTGGTATTTGTGGGAAATCATTTAATGACTCAAGCAATTTGTCTGCCCACATGATGAACCATCCCGATGATCGCCCGTATCAGTGCGATATATGCGACAAATCATTCAAGCAATCAATTGCTCTAACACGTCATAAACGAATCCACTTCGATAATCGCCCGTATCAGTGCGATATCTGTCACAAAGCATTCAAACAATCAACTACTCTAACACGTCATAAAAGAATCCATTCCGGCGATCGCCCGTATCGCTGTGATATTTGCGGGGAATCATTCGCCGACTCAAGCAATTTGTCTTCACACATGATGAATCATACCGGTGATCGACCGTATCAGTGCGATATATGCCACAAAACATTCAAAGTATCAAGCAACCTGACAAATCATAAAATAATCCACTCCGGCGATCGCCCGTATCAATGTGGTGTTTGTGGTAAATCATACACCCAGTCAGGCTCTTTGATCACACACAAGAGGATACACACCGGCGATCGCCCGTATCAGTGCGATATATGCGACAAAGCATTCAAACATTCAACTACTCTAACAAATCATAAAAGAACCCACTCCGGCATTCGCCCGTATCAATGTGATATTTGTGACAAAGCATTCAACCTGTCGGGTGATCTAACACGTCATAAAAGAATCCACTCCGGTGATCGCCCGTATAGATGTGATATATGTGAAAAATCGTTCAGCAGATCGGGACATTTGAAATTACACAAGATGATTCACACTGGAGTTCGACCGTATCAGTGCGATATATGTGAGACAGCATTCACGACATCACATGACGCGGAAAGACATAAACAAAGAACACACTCCGGAATTCGCCCGTATCAGTGTGATCAAAGTATTCAAATAATCAATTGCTCTAATAAGCAATAAACAAATCCACTTCGGTGATCGCCTGTATCAATGTGATATTTGCTGGAAATAATTAACCTTGTCAGGAAGTTTGACTAAACACAGGTGGATATATGCCTACGGACTGGAGATGAGTGCGATATATGCGAGAAAGCATGCATTACACCAAAACCAAACAATACAAAATAATCGATTTGTTCACCAACGTAAAATTCTTGTCCAACTTCGTTGCACTAACTAAAATAGACACAAAAACAAAGAGGCAAATGGAGAACTATATTTTTCGTTACAATCCTGAGCGCTCAATCCTGTCGTATACGGCTGTGAAGCGTCTCTGCCAATAATGTAAATGTATGCATTTTAAAGCACTCTAGTCGCTCATGGTGGTTTTGTATGCACGTGTATGTCCAGAGCAAAACTCTTCATGAATACACTAATTGAAGGAACACGAACAATATTTGGTTGGTAACACATTTCCCATTGAGGGCGAAATGGGTCAAATGGGCTACCACCCGTCGTGACTATATCTCCAGAACCGTTGGACATAGGGGGTCGAGTGACCACTCAAAATGTGCGGAATGGCCACATTATGGGGGGTCAGTAATACATTTTCATATCCAAAAGTCAATGGTTTTTAAGATAATTGCCAAAAACCAAAAAAAATCCATTTTTGAGGGCCTGAACCCCAATTTTCTCTCAAAGCTGAGCCCCCAATTAGAATTTTATTTATCTATATCCATCGGTGCCACATATAGGTATAATTTCTTCTGTACCATTATCGGATGGGATTGACCTTCAAGGAGCTCTTGACCCTGAAAATCCACATTATGGGGGGGGGGGGGGGTCAGTAATACATTTTCATATCCAAAAGTCAATGGTTTTTAAGATAATTGCCAAAAACCGATTTCAGCATGTAATGCACCACAAGTATACAATACCACAAGGACACCTTTTAAAGAACTATCCGCATTCTCTGATCAACTTAAGAGCACAATTGACCACACACAATGGGATTAGCTGGAAATTGCTGCTGAGGATGTGTTGACCCCGACACACAACATGAGCTCTTCCCGACTGAACATGCCTTGGAAACTGGTGTGCTTTACCAAAAATCAGGTAACAATTGTGCTTTAATCAACAGAAATGTACAGATTGAACAAAACATGTTTTCAAAATTTGTTATCAACATTTAACAGCTGATCTGATTTAAGTGACCAAGCTATGAAACATGCTAAACACTTTTACTAAATGGAATGACCAGCTGTTTGCTTCATGCAGCAGCCACATGTTGCGAACTTAAAATGGGTATTGCATCTGGGCATAGTAAAAACATGTTGTAATCAGATGAGAGATGACCATATATACCAGTATATATTTCATAAGTAAGCAATTCTTCCAAAAGGACACCTCATCTCACAAAAAGTTTTAGGAAATGATGGAATCATCACTATTCAATCAATAGTGGAATGAGCCTTTGTCAGTCCCACATTAGTTTTGATTGGCCATGATAGTTGCAGGTTGGAGAAGATGAGGGTCTATAATTTCACTAACATAATTCTTCATAATAGCTAATAGCCCTCATAACTTACCATTTCAAAGATCTTTTCATTTTGAATACCACCCCAGGTTAAGTGGTCCTGCTAATTTTATATTTTGCTGATGGGTACTGCTGGATTGCTATGATCGATGTTTGTAGGTCAAAGCGATTCTGTTCAGAAATAGTACCATCATTTTACCTAAAGTTTGTTCTTTTTGCATTGTTTGGCTAATCCGAGAAATTTGTGCAAAAGTCAGTGTCTGTATGAAACATTCAAAAACATATATACTTCAAAATATTTAATGTGTACGCTGATGTTTGGTAAACAACAGGAATAGTCATCTCAATTATGGCCAGTTTGTAAAAACCAGCACCCATTATATTAATATATTTCACAATATACATGTTTTTTAATGTACACTACACATAGTGGCTTATCCTCGATTTGTTCAGATCGCTTTGCTCTACCCGACTATCATGCCAAATTTATTAGCATCGCCACTAAACTTGGGATGAATACTGCCAAATGAATATATTGTGATATATAGGGTAGTGGAAAAATAATGGTTGAGTCTTTTCTAAATATAATTCTAGTAAAACCTACACAATACCGTCTTGGTATGATAAGACTCAGAGTCATGTTTATTTAGGAGTATAGACATGAATTCCACCAATCTCATGAACATTAAATGGGCTCTGCACTAGTAACATCTGGGCTCATGGGATCCATTAATATTCACAAATGCAACACAAATGAAAAATACATAGTAACTTTCCTCAAACATAGATTATAACCTGACAATCATTGTGTTAGAATCAGTGTACATATATATATGTAGGCATGGCCATAGCATGTTTTTGAAATACTGTGCAGACCATAAATTTCACTAGAATATACATGTAGGTACTGCATGTACATCACACACATAAGGCGACTGGCACACATACACGTACCTGCAGGGTTCACAATATTTGACATGTAAAGTATATATATATATATCTCCTGTGCCTATAACATCAAACCAAACGGTTTACAGTACTTTTACTGACATTTTTGGAGTGGCACATATACATACATAAAACATAAAAGTCAATTTAAAGGGACGAAATGAAAAATAAATTTGTGCAACTATAATGGAGATCTATATTGCATTACAACATCCACAAATCTACAAAAATATACAACATCCACAAATCTACAAAAACATCTGACTATCATAGTCATTGGTAATGTGATCTTTTTTCTTTGATAAGTTGAAACATGAGGGAGGATTGCATAGCATGCATGGCGTCCTGCAGAATGTAGATTTGTATGTATTTATATCTGCATATCAACTGATGCTTGTATTTTTCTTCTAACTCACTCTGAGCTCACAACGCAACAGGATTGCATTCGGAATTACAAGCCCATAAAGCTAGACACTTTAGAATCAAGCTTGCCAAATAAATTGCCATGATCCTCACATGAACTCACTCAGTTGAACACAAGGAACGATTGTCAAGTTGGAAAATATTCTGTATGTATGGAAGCCCTATATTTTTAATGTGTGGATTTATTATAACTGGACTAAAGCCTTTATAAAATAATTATTTTAGTCTTTATTACTGGATATCACACCAATAATCAATAGACATGTATTTGTTAGTTTTGAACAGGACAATACTTCTTATTATTACTGAAACTGCATCTTTCTTATGACTTATTTTCTTACAAACTCCCAAATTTGAACTACGTGTACATATACATATATCAGGATATAAATATAGGCGATCATGCCAGGCTAGCCATTATTTGTTCTAAAATAATGTACGTGTTAGGGAAATTGTAGAACCTTTATACAAAATGGTGATGCAGTCAATCAAAATTGATGTGGGACTGATAAAGACACAACCTGCTCGACTACCGAATCATACTTATTGATCAAATTGTAGTAACTCAACATCACTAAACCTGCTTGTGGGCTGAGTATAATTCAATTCAACATTAGAATACCATAAAAACACCCTTGCTCTCCCATAAGTTTAAAGAAAATAACACATTGAACTCATTTACATGTATATTGCTAATGTGATTTATGTCATTCCATTTATAACCATTTTGGCAACCACATCAAAGGCCATAAATTCTAGATAACAAAAGATGAACTAAATTCAAATTATATCACCAGGTAACCTTTTTATAGGAGTTTTAGGTTACTGATCAAATACCCTGTAATTGACGATTTCCTCAACATCTGTGTTATTGGGAAAATGTCTGTTTTTCATTCTACGACCAATATATTCCATCCAAAAACCTTATTTTCAGGACCAAGAGCTCCCTGAAGGTCAATCCCATCCGATAATGGTACAGAAAATATCCGAAATGATACCTGTATGTGGCACCGATGGATATAGGTCAATAACAATTCTAATTGGGGGCTCAACTTTGAGAGAACATTAGGGTTCAAGCCCTCAAAACTGATTTTTTTTGTTTTTTGGCAATTATCTTAAAAACCATTGACTTTTGGATATGAAAATGTATTACTGACCCCCATAATATGGCCATTCCGCACATTTTGAGTGGTCACACGACCCCCTATGTCCAACCGTTCTGGAGATATAGTCACGACGGGTGGTAGTACTTCGCGCAAAAAGGGGCGTGGCCATTTGACCCATTTCGCCCTCAATGGGAAATGTGTTACCAACCAAATATTGTTCGTGTACCTTCAATTAGTGGATTCATGAAGAGTTTTGCTCTGGACATACAAGTGCACACAAAACCACCATGAGCTACTCTAGTATTAAGGATTTTGTTTTGTTAAAAAGGCA
The DNA here is from genome assembly GCA_032622095.1 of Siphonodentalium dalli. Lineage (NCBI taxonomy): Eukaryota > Metazoa > Mollusca > Scaphopoda > Gadilida > Siphonodentaliidae > Siphonodentalium > Siphonodentalium dalli. Next base: position 82,551,882 of record CP136061.1, on the reverse strand, counting down.
TAAAGCTCTAGTTTTTTCATGAATATTAATTGCAATACACCAGTTATATAGGCAGTTGCAAGTTACATAATGAGTTAAAACTTAAAACATGTAAACACAAACGAACATAAATTGTGTTCAATATAACTGTTTGATGCAATGCATCGTCATTCAACGACCACCAATAACTTCTCAGGTTTATCTCGAACATGATTCATACGTGACGCGTAGTGGAGCAACCACATACGATGTGCCCCGAATTTGCTTTTCATCGTTGATATAGCGCTAAGAATAATTTATGTAACAACTATGTGATATACAAGATCTTCAACTCGTTATGTTGGGAAACACGATTTTATGAAACGATTCTTATATCCCAACATAACGCGTTGGAGATCATCTAAAAATAAATATAATATGCTTTATCTATTAAAGAATTAAGCATTGTCTCGTGAACGCACATAAGACTCTTGGTGATTTCACTGTCTGTGGGTTTATGAGGGTTTTTTTTTTTTTTTTTAAAGATGGGTTATCTCTTTAAATAACAAATTTTAAATAGTTGCGTGGGTATAAAATAATAAATATAAACCGAACACCCCTGTCCGGAAAGGCTTCTATCAATTCAGATCTAATATTTTATACCCCGGTAACTATATAATACATGTTTACAAAGAGATAAACCATCTTTAAGCATTGTCTAATGAACGCACACATACGGCTCTTGTTGATTTCACTGTCTGTGGGTTTATGGGGGTTTAAAAAACACTTAAGGGGATGCATTGAGCTCATTGGCAGTAATACTCTCAAGTTCTTTTTTAAACGGGCATTTCTTTGTTCAGTATATTTTTTACAATGCAGAGTAACGTGTACTTCATCTTCCTGTGTGTTACAGTGTGAACACTTTCTATCGTCTCTGTCAGGCCTGGGATTTTTGTATCTTTCAGTTTCAATAGCTAACATATGAGCACTAACTATCATAGCTGTCAAATACTTGGTGTTTTATTTTGGGACGTTGATGGTAAAATATTTCTGACATTCCAATTTTGAGTAAATGTTGCCAAATAGTTGAAGTTTGTTGTCTTTATTTGCAATAATATACACTTGAAGATTTGTTGATGTTTCATAGCCTATAATTAATACCTCCTCCAGGCCATTTTCCATTAGTAATGATGCACTAATATTGTATTTTATCATTATTTTGTTGGCACATGTATACCATGTTATGTGATACTTTTTCTCAGATAATTATATATTATCTAATGCTTTATATAACTCGTATGCTACTCCGAGCTCCGATGGTAGCTTTTATCTAGGTATTTCAATGCGTGTTTGATTATAAAAATGAACACAATTCTCACCTACTTACAATGTTGGCTGAAATATTCTGTGTTCCAAGAATATATTTACAGTATCGTGTTTGTTCATTGATGATTCCCTTCTCTGTGTAATCAGCTATCCATATTTCTGAGTTATAGGTCAAAATGTTTCATCGATAGTCGTATATCATGCATACAGTAATGCCCAAAGTAATTGACCCCTTAACCACAGCGGAATTATGGGTAATTTTTCAGGATTTAGTCGGAAATATGGCTTGTTGCCATTCATCGTAAAGTTCTAGCCGAGAGCTTTCCGATGAATGGCAACAAGCCATATTTCCGACTAAATCCTGAAAAATTACCCATAATTCTGCTGTGGTTAAGGGGTCAATTAATTTGGGCATTACGGTATGGAAGTATAATATTGTTTTAGTTCAAAGAGAAGCTGGCTTAAAGCATTATCTGCCATAGTATGCTTGTTTAATACTGACTTTGTGATCAATTACTGTCCCACGATATTTATAATAGTCTACCATCTCTATTTGCTTGTGAGAAATTGTGAATTTGAATCGTAAATAATCTCTCTTAGTATTACTGAACATCATTGTTTGTGTTTTGTCAATATTGACTTAGCTTCCATTTATCACAATAGCCTTCCAGATAATCCAGACAGGGTTCCATGTTTTCTCATAGTCCTGATCTTACAGGTGTGCATTCACACATCTGTTGCAACAGAATGTAGTCACTTGAGGAAGACCGATGCAGATCGCTGCGTAGATTTCCTCAACACATTTGGTTATATACGGTACTTAACTTATTCTGTTGAGAATGCCACTGTGTATCCTTGGGAACGTGGAATGCCACGGGCATCATGTCCTCTGCACCCCATTTAAGTCACTTACTAGACGAGTGGAACATTAGATGTATGTGGAATTTCTAAACACTGGTTAAAATCTATGGATATTGATTCTTTCAAACAATTCATAAGGATTACGATTTTTGTGCCGTCTCTGATTTTTCCCAGCGTCTCCCGATGCAAAGGGGGAGAAACTCTGGAGGGGCGTCCCTTTTTTGGAAGAGAGATAAATGCGGCAAATCAGTTTCGCAGCTCGATATTGATGATGACCGTATAATTGGCATACAACTTCGTACATGCCCAAGCTATGTCTATATATGGCATTCAAGTTTACCTACCATCAACGAATCACTCTTATGCTGAATTTGAAAAGCACATCGAATTACTCATATCCATATGGGATATGTATAATGTTCATGGTAAAGTAATTTTCATGGGGGGTTTTAACGCTAGTGTGCAGAGGTGTGATGCCCGCGGCTCCCTCCTGCAAATATTTTTGAAATCAATTGATAATGTTTCCATGAACAACAAACTAGCTGGTAGTGATGTAACATATGTGTTCCAGCAATTAATTATGCTGGCTCCATTATCGACCACCTTGTCGTGAGTGGGTCAGACCCTCACTTAGTTCTCCAATGTGAAGTATCAGATGCCGATGTGTTAAATGTATTCAACCATAGAGCGCTTTAACTCTTCGGGCAATTCGGACATATATATGTAGAAGTATTAACCGCCCACGGTATAACTGGAAACGCTTCAGATCGGACGAAAATTTGTTGACCGCATACCAGGATGACTTTAGTTGTAGCTTACCAAATTATCAGTTAAAAAGTAAGTCTGATGTTGATCAATGTTATACGGACAATGTGTTTGTAGTGCTATTAGTTTTTCGGCTGACAACATTATTCCACAAAAATCATTCAAACCGTTTTAAATCCTTATTGGACAACAGAGCTAAACAATTTGCATAATGACATGAAGTATCACATAGTTCGGTGGATAGCTTCTGGAAGGCCTGTACACGACTCTTCCTGCTTTTATGCTACCCACAAAGCGTCGAAATGTTCATTTAGACGCGATTTTCGCAAAGCATCGAAACGGTATACGGACAAGTTCAACGAGGACATTGATCAATGCGCTGACAGCGAAGCGCAGGGACCGTGGTACGCTGTCAACAAATGTTTTTCGTCAAAATGAAATCCTTAGATAATCACCTACATGTATGATTGTAAACAGTTGGGCTACCTATTACAAAAATATCTTTTCACGTCCTTTGGACGATGCAAATTTCGTCGATGAGCATTTTCAATTTGTGAAACATTGCGTATGTAGTCTACTATCACAATCTGATATCAGCCCAGTTGATAAATATTTAACTTTCCCTACCTCAGTTGAAGAATTGGTAGGCCTTTATTGTAAATTGAATCACAACAAAGCTGCCGGTTTCGATATCATTAACTGAACATATCATCTATGGTAGCGAAACACTAGCTTGATCACTTGTAAAATTATACAACGCTTTTATTGAATTTGGGCATATCCCGACTCTGGCATAGCGTGGTTTAATTTTGTTCTTTGTACAAAGGTCACCCTAAACCAAAGGATTCGTTCGATAGTTATAGGGCCATAACTCTGTTACCATCAATATATAAACTCTTTGAACAGCTCTTGTTATCCAGGATCGAGAGTTTCGCACCATCACTTTTGGAGACACATTCCCTGTAAACCGGGTTTCAGTCGGGTGTCAGTTGTCTTATGGCTTCCCTCATGGTATATGAGAGTATATCATACACACCGGGGAGACAGAGCAGACACTATGCCTGTTTTCTGGACGTATGGTAGGCGTTCGATACTGCTTGTGTAGATGGTTTATTGTACAAGCTACACCAGACAGTATCGAGGCAAAATTTTCAGATTAATCCATCAACTTTTGTCTGGCATCTCGTGTTGTCTAACATATAATACCTGCACATCCCGATGGTGTAGGGAACTCGCCAATGATATACGTTTTCTCCAATATTTTATATTGTTATACAGGATACAGAAGTCGAACGTCGGTTTTAAGCTATCCAACATCAATTGTTCTTCACCCACCAATGCTGATGGTACTTTGTTCACTTCCGTCGTATGGTCTGCAGTCACTGATTGATATTTGTGTCAACTATAGCAACCTTTGGAGGTACAATACTGCAAAAACAGTAATTTGTGTATATAATGAGTCTACTAACACTGCGCTTAAAGGTGGATTATCTCTTTGTAAACATGTTTTATATAGTTACCGGGGTATAAAATATTAGATCTGAATCGGAGACCCCTGTCCGGAAATGCTTCTACCGATTAATATTAATTTTATTTCGAATAGTTTCTGGTCTAAAAAGGTGTGGTTGTTTACCTAACGAACAATAGTGGTTACTATTAACAGAGACCAGAAATGTTATTTTGCAATTTTGTCACAAATAAACGTTAATTATACTCATTATCGCTTATAACCATGGAATAAAACAATACAACTAATCAATCTGGGACATTTGACATTCGGTGCGTAGCCATGGGAACAGCCTAATGCTCTATATCGCTATATGATATCACCCCGAGTGGTCTGTTCTAAAAATAGACAAATAAACTGGCCCAATAGCCTTTCCGGACAGGTGTCTTCAGTTCATATTTATTATTTTATACCCACGCGACTATTTCAAATTTGTTATTTAAAGATATAATCCATCTTTAAAGCAATCATATCTTGGAATCTTAGTGGCCGGACAATCACTGAAGGTGAACATGTCACGCACCTCGAGATTCCACTTGAGAAGCATCCATTCCGAACAAAATTTGTGGAGAATATTTGTTCAAAGTTACGTTCAACATATGTTATGCTTTCAAATGCAGACTTGTATGCTGGTGGCATGACACCTATTAGCTGTCTGAAAATATACAAGTCGGTTGTTCTCCCACGTGCTTACATGTGTATGGCAGTGAGCTCCTTTGTGATCTGACTTCATCTGACGTGGAATGTCTGGAAAAGTCACACCGTCTTGTGTTTAAAGCACATTTAATGCTTGCCAATGTATACGCGTATCGATATGGTTCTATGTCTTTTGGGATGTTTTCCTATTGAGCGTGACATTGACCACAGAAAGCTTTCTTTGTTTTGCTCATTATGTCATCTTAACCGGGGAAGTCCGCGAAGGAGATCTTCCTGTGCAGACTGCTTCAATATGTGACATGCCCTCAAGCTGTCAACAGAAACGCTTTCTTCAAATCTTGTCACATGTGTGGCAAATCCTACACTGACAGAACGGCCCTCGTTTTACTTTATTGCTCCTTCTCAGAGGCCGATAGACTTTGTATCTGTTATGACTTTATCGACAAATTCCATGTAAATACTTTTATTTTTTATCGACTCTATGTCATTACTTTTATTTCCGGGTGTTATCCACGTAGACGCTCTGTCAGAGCATTACTATGACGAGGAGCTTTCGCTATGAGATTTTGTTTAAGGCAACACATGCTATGTGGTTTAAATGGAGCGTAGCGTCCGGAACGCCGACAGATTGTCTGACTTACATTAACTCTCATTTTCATTGAAAGTCAGATTTTCGCTAACTAAACAGCAATCTCAATTATGTTCTCTTTTTAAAAACTGAACGTTTAATAATATACGCTAACTAAACGTGGTTATTAAATGTTCAGTAATGATATGCACATTCAAGAGTTCTGTTATCGTTAAAATGCAGCGACACTTTCTTATTCTATTTTTAGAACAGACCATCCAGGCGACACCATACAGCGATAGAGATCATTAGGCTGTTCCCATAGCTACTACGTTCCGAACGTCAAATGTCCCAGATTGATGCTTGTATTGTTTTATTCCATAGTTGAAAGCTATAATGCGTCTAATTAACGTTTATTTGTGACAAAATTACACAATAAAATTTCTGGTTTCTGTTGATTGTCCCACTTAATCATCTCATTTCATAATAAACTATTCGAGATAAAATCAATATTAATTGATAGAAACGTTTCCTGACAGGGGCCTTTAGTTCACAGTGATTATTTTATTCCCACGCAGTTATTTCAAATTTGCTATTTAAAGAGATAATCCATCTTTAAAGATGGATTATCTCTTCAAATAGAAAGTTTTAAATAGTTGCGTGGGTAGAAAATAATAAATATGAACTGAAGACCCATGTCCGGGAAAGCTTCTATCAATTAATATTTATTTTATTTCGAATATTTAATCGGCACCGTTTATGTGTCTAATTTTAGAACAGACCATTCGGATGATAACATATTGCGATATAGAGCACTGGGCTGTTCCTATGGCTACGCACCGAAAGTCAAATGTCCCAGATTGATTGTTTGTATTGCTTTGTCCCATAGTTATAAGCGATAACGAGTATAATTAACGTTTATTTGTGACAAAATTGTACAATAAAATTTCTGGTCTCTGTTAACAGTAACCACTATTGTTCGTTAGCTAAACAACTACACCTTTTTAGACTAGAAAATATTCGAATTAAAATTAATATTAATCGATAGAAGCATTTCTGGACAGGAGTGTTCGATTCAGATCTAATATTTTATACCCCGGTAACTATATAAAACATGTTTATAAAGAGATAATCCACCTTTAATAGTATTTTCAGTGACATGGCGGTTGAGACCATCTTCATTCGGTATGGTCATGGACGTTCAAATATAATCGGTATCACGCTAAAATAAGAGAGTTCGTATTTGGGCATACATATTGCATAGATACAATTGTATGGTAAACGACTTGGATCGTATGCGATAGAAGGGGGAGATTACACTCAGACATGATTGTTATAAAGAAGAAGAAAGTTCAAGTATAAATGTTGGCAAGGCTGATCGAGATTCATTAAAACATATATATATATATGACTCTCCGTAGGGCCTATTTAAGTGCGACATAATTATGCGAGAAAGCATTCACTACATTTAGCGATTTAACGAAACATAAAATGCACACCGGTGAGCGCCTGTATCGATGCAATATATAGATATAGATTAAATTAAATACAAAAATAGGTATATGTCATTCGGACACTGGCGGGCTAGCCACCCCCTGTCGCTGAAATCTACAATGGGATCGTAGCAATCTGCGTCTCGGAAATAGTGCCGCCACCTAGCTTTGTCGGTATGCTATGGAGAAGTGGCACATTTTAGGGAGAATGTGTCTCACACGTCCCGTGGTGTGGATTGTATGCCTCATCAGGCAGCTCGATGAAGTGAATGAGTTCCCGCATATATCGCACGCATACGGTATGTCTCCAGTGTGTAGCCTCTTTTATTTACATGTAGTCAATTTTCCCAAATGCAGAAATGATTTACCATACATATCTCACCAGGCAAAGCTCTTGATTGGGTAAAACTTTCCCGCATATATCGCACGCATACGGTATATATCCAGTGTGTAGCCTTTTCTATTTAATCAATTTCCCCAACTGTAGAAATGATTTACCACTAATATCACATCGATACGGACGGTCAGCTGAGTGGGTTGTTCTATGTTTCATCAGACAAAGCTCTTGATTGTGTAAATGCTTTCTCGCGTATATCGCACTCATACGGTATATCCGTTTGTGTGAAGTCAAATGTCCAGAAAATGAGACTGATTTCTAATAAATATCGTATCAATATGGGCCTGTACTGTACTGTGCAATATGTTATGTCTCGTCAGTTTGATTGCTGTAAAGAATGCTTTCTCGTATATAACGCACTGATAAGATAGATAACCATGTGCCCTCCTGCATTCTGAAGCCAAGTTTCACAACACGCGGTGTAGGGGAGATCACTCTATATAACGCACTGATAAGATAGATCACCAAGGTGAATCATCCTGCATTCTGAAGCCAAATTTCACAACATGATGAATGAGTTCCCAGAAATATTGCATCGATACGGGCGCTCACCGGTGTGCATTTTATGTTTCGTTAAATCGCTAAATGTAGTGAATGCTTTCTCGCATAATTATGTCGCACTTAAATAGGCTCTACGGAGAGTCATATGTGTGAATCCTCTTGTGTGAAGTCAAATGTCCTGACTGTGTGAATGCTTTTGGACATATGTCACATTGATACGGGCGATCACCTGTGTGGATTCTCTTATGCTTCGTCAGGTTGTCTGAATGGGTGAACGATTTTTGACAAAATATCACATTTATACGGGCGATAACCAGTGTGGATTCTTTTATGGCTCGTGAGGTTGCTCGAATGATTAAATGCCTTCTCGCATATATCGCACTGATACGGTCGATGGACAGTGTGAATCCTGTTGTGTTTTGTCAATTGTACTGACAATGTGAATGAATTTTCGCAAATATCACACTGATATGGTCGATCGTCAGAGTGAATTATCTTATGCTTCGTCAGGACGCTTGATGTAGCGAATGCTTTCTTGCAAATATCGCACTGATACGGTCGATCGCCAGTGTGAATTCTCTTGTGTACAGTCAAATGTCCTGACTGGGTGAATGATTTTTTTACAACTATCACATTTATAAGGGCGGTCACCTGTGTGGATTCTCTTATGATTTTTCGCATATATCGCACTGGTATGGTCGATCGCCGGTATGTATAATCTTGTGTGCGATCAAATGGCATGTCTGGGTGAATGACTTTTGACAAATGTCACATTGATACGGACGGTCGTCAAAGTGCATTCTCTTATGACGCGTCAGGTGACTTGATTGAGTGAATGATTTCTCGCATATATCGCACTGATACGGTCGATCGCCAGTGTGAATTCTCTTGTGTACAGTCAAATGTCCTGACAAGGTGAATGATTTTTGGCAGATATCACATTTATACGGGCGATAACCAGAGTGGATTCTCTTATGTTCCGTCAGGCCGCTCAAATGACTAAATAATTTATCACATATATCGCACTGATGTGGGCGGTCGTCGAAGTGCATTCTTTTATGTCTCGTCATATTGTTTGATTTATTGAATGATTTCTCGCATATATCGCACTGATATGGGCGATTATCTGTGTGAATTATCTTGTGTACAGTCAACTGCCCTGACTGGGTGAATGACTTTTGACAAATGTCACATTGATACGGGCGGTCATCAAAGTGCATTCTCTTATGTCTCCTCGCGTCGCTTGATTTATTGAATGCTTTCTCGCATATATCGCACTGATAAGGTCGATCGCCAGTGTGAATCCTCTTGTGTGAAGTCAAATTTCCGGACAAGGCGAATGATTTTTCACATATATCGCATTTATACGGGCGATCACCAGTGTGGATTCTCTTATGTTTCGCCAGGTTGCCTGATTCAGTGAATGACTTCTCGCATATATCGCACTGATACGATAGGTCTACAGTTTGAATCATTTTGTGATTACTTAAATCGTCCGACACAGTGAAAGATTTATCACAAATATCAGATGGATGTGAACGCTCGCCGGAATACATTATCTTACTTACGGCGTTAGGCTTCGTTTAGTTAATGCATTCTCGCAAATATTGCTCTGATGCGGTATTGACAATAGAATGACAACAGACAAAGTACATATGTATTTAATATGCGAGTGCGATTTGACGCTGCTTTGCAGGAAAGTATTTTAAAACTAAATGAAATATTTGGTCACAGACAAGTGACCTCTCTGAGTTATGGTGTGCCCGATACGAGAATGTTATTGAACGTTTATTAATATCACACATTCTATGTGTGGGTTTCATTTGTGTAAATGTATTCCACAGACTTCAATGCTAACGTTTGTTGATGTGTATAATATGAAAAACATCTACACCACTGTAACGCATATACAATGTACATGTATAGAATGTGTTATATGTGTAACAGAACGAGACTGATTTGACTGATATATTACCTCCTCGTTACGGGGACAACACTAATTACCCTTCCCGATATCCCTACCGATTTAACTCTTTATCCCGAAAGACTGAATATTATAACAAATCATTCTTTCCCTCTATGATTATCCAGTGGAACAAATTTCTTGATAACATCGCGAAAAGTGAAAATAAAGATAATAAAGACAATAAGAAGAACATAGACAAAGAGACCATAGAGCAAAAACTAGTCGCGATGAATGTTGTACCGAAACCTCCTCCCTTCTACCTCGTCGGAAGCCGGGAGAGGAACATACTGCACGCTAAACTGCGAAACAATTGTAGTAATCTTAATTTTGACAAACATATTAATCATATTGCCGATTCGCCGAGATGTTGTTGTGGTGCACCCGAGGAAACGGCATACCCTTACTTTATTTACGAAAGACAAAAACTTCTCGATAGTATATCTAGACTGGGCATTCTACATCTGACCATTGGACATATTCTATTCGGCTCCACTCATGAGACCGAGCAAATAAATTACAAGCTATTCATTGCTGCTCAAATGTATATTATGGAAACACACCGATTTAATGATTAATAATATATCAAACCGAGCGAAAGATTGAACATATACTTATAAGACAAATATCACATCATCGATCGACGGTTCACATCTCATACCCTCCCATACTGACGCAAGCAATACATATATCCTTTGACATCCTAATGTGTATCCCCGATTTTATCTTAATTAATATATCATACAAGTGTTCTTTGTATACCAATATATTATATGTATTGCAGGCAGGAAGCCTAACTCCTTTTGTTAATTGCCAATTGTTTGTTGGAACGGGGCGTCATTAAGTTAGCAATAACTTGTGCCCTAATCCAATTAGCTATTTTTGCTAATAAAATATGTTTAAACTAACAGAACGAGAAAGAGAAGTGCGAGAGTCGCACCGAAAGTTGGCAGTACCCGTAATCCCAAGCCGGTCACCCATCCAAGGAGTAACCGAGCTCGACGTTGCTTAACCTTGGTGATCAAATAAAGCGTCTAATAGTCCAGCAGAACTGGGGTATGACCAAAACTTATCTGTTAGTTTTTTTCTCTGTTGATAATTTACCCATCTTTATTGATATCCCGGTTGATGTGAATGTGTAACCTTTGGGGAACTTTTTTTATTCAAGATGGCCGCTGAGTACCAAAAATTCGTAAATTGTTTGTATATCTCGACCGTGTCAGCGGCAATTCCGTATCAATAAAACTATTTATGTCATTAATGATGTGATAGAATACGTGTATTATGACATAAAGTGAAAAATAAAATGAACTGGACAAAATCAATGACAAATATTCAAGATGGCTGCAAAAATGGCCGCTCTAATTCTTCCCATAACTGTTGCAGGACTATCAAGACAGTTCTTCCGATAGATAACGTTTTCTCGTTATTTTGTAACATGTCATTAGGAGAGAAACAAATGAATTATATTGGCATATGCAAATCAAAATTAGTAAATTAAAGAATTAATGTGCCTAGAAATGTTAGTGTATGTCAGCGTCGTCTGCAACTCCGTCTACTGTAACAAATAATATCTCAGAGTGTGATTTCAAACATTGAGAATGTTAAGTGCAGTACATTTTCATATTCAATGTAGAGTCGCGACGGCATCACACCCTGTAAGTCCGCGCATTGCTAACATGTCATGAGCGATATTCATGCGAGCTTTAAGTAATTCATTGGTAATTATTGTTTTTAGTCCGTTTGTGGGTGCGACCATAAGTATATTGTCGGATAAATCACAGTGGTAAGGAAAATGGAGCAACATTACCAATATATCGATGTCATCATTCTGACATAACTAACGATGTTTGGCCTGATACACACGCAACCTGTAGGACAATAAGACTATTTCCTTCTTTGAGTCGATCTGAGATCAAGCGTCTTGATAAATATGACCTTATTTAATTCAACAGGAATAGGATCCTCTCCCTTTGCTCGGAGTCATTTATTTGTTTTGTGGAAACATTCCCGGTTCACCCTGATAACACTAACAATCGTGTCAATAAATTGGGCGTTGTTATCACTAACTGTGAGAATAACTGTTTGTGGAGACATCTTCGTGTTTTGCTTGAGCCACACTATGTTAGCCCCTTTATTTCGGGCTGATCTCATCGTTTATTTGGTGTTGAGTTTATTGTACCATCGAGTATCAAATATACATCTGTCTTTGTCATTTAAGCAAGTACATATGACAGAAATTCGTCATGAAAGTCTTGCACTAAGTCCAGTGCTGGCCAACGATATAATTTCAATATAGAATATAATTGCAATAGAATAGAATTGCAATAAAATTGCACACCCGACCGCTACATAAGGTGGCATTGATGGCCCAATTCTTTGGTACGTTAGCTGTGATGTCGAAGCGTTGAGCATTCATCAGGTCTGTTTGGAATTTGCTTTCTTCGTATGTCCGTTGGACTCAAACATTGGAAGCGATAGCTTATATGTAATGATGTCATCAATTTGCAAGCTCCCGTGCCCTCGCAGAAATAACTTATGCGTCAAAATGGTTTGCGTTGCCAATGTATATGTGCATACTGACAGTTGCAATTGTTTTCACGTTCCGGATATTTGTACTATGAAAACTGGACGGCCATCCTATTTAGAAAATCATCATCTGTCTTCGACCAAGTTCCACTGTCATATCCACATTGACATTCACTCCACATTAATCGGATCAAGTGGGTCAATACGCAGCTCCAGTTTATGCTTTAATGAGTCTCAATCAGCCTTGTCGACCTTGCTTCTTCTTTATGACACTTCTGAGTGCGTTCGCCCCCTTCTCTCACATACAATCCAAGTCGTTTATCCGACAATTGCATTTATGTAAACTGTATGCCCAAATGTACGAACACTCTGATTGTATGTCTCATTATCGATTATGTCTGAGCGTATATGACAATAAGGCATGCATGTTGACTTAATCGCCATGTCTGTATAAATACAATTAAAATGTCACTGATGTGGTGCATAGAGTGCTCACCCTCACGAATGGCTTATATACATAATCCGGTAGTGATTGCTTTTACCTCCTGTTATATATTGCATACCTGGCACATTTCATTGCATTGCGTTTTCGTTGCATTATTTTGTTCTTGCCTGGCCTCTGTACTATTAAGCATATGCTACACTCTACACTGTGATGGAACTAGTTCTGGTGATTTATTTCTCTATCGAGCTTTATTTACATTCTCTGCCGAACAAAGTTTCCGAATCTTTTGTGCTCATTTTCGTTACATCATCATACTGAAAGCAATTGTTCTGCCACGTGTTCGACCCATGTGAGTCCAATACATGATACACATCTGTACATTAGTGTCGTTGACTTTCTGACTGGAGTTCTTATTTTTCAAATTTCAGGCGACAAAGGGATCATGGTGGCAGACTCTGCTTGGTTCTCTTCTTATGGTGACCGCAAAGGCAGTAATGGACCAAATGTTCCGAAATCAACACATTCCTGAGCTAATTAAATATACATAATATCTATTAATTATATTAAGAGTTCTCCATTGGGAAGATTTGTAACGACTAGTCCCCTATATTTGTTTGGTCATAATTCATTGAAGAGCTTAATTGTCACTGGACCTCTTGGCTAATAGTAACAATATATTTGATTGGCTACGTTCCATGCTTTCTATTTACGTTTACTTCCGGTTTGTCTCACTGCATTCATTTGAACACAGTTCCGCGAGTCGTCAACGTCTTTTTTCCCCGCCCACCCTAAATTTCCCTTACTTTTTTTAATTATTCCAATTTTTATTTGTTTTACCATATACTAGTAGTACAGGGGCGTGTTTAGCCAAAAATTGAAAAGTGGATGATCTCTTTGTAAACATGTATTATATAGTTACCGGGGTATAAAATATTAGATCTGAATCGAAGATTCCTGTCCGGAAATGATTCTATCGATTGATTTTATTTTGAATATGTTCTGCTCTAAAAAGGTGTGGTTATTTAGCAAACGAACAGTAGTAGTTACTATTAACAGAGACCAGAAATTTATTGCGTAATTTTGTCACAAAGAAAAGCTAATTATACCCATTATCGCTTATAACTATGGAATAAAACAATACAACCAATCAATCGGGACATTGACATTCGGTACATAGCCATAGTAACAGTTTAATGCTCTATATCGCTATATGGTATCACCCGAATTGTCTGTTCTAAAAATAGGCAGTTCATATTTATTATTTTACACCCACGCAACTATTTGAAATAAGTTATTTAAAGAGATAATCCATCTTTAATATATCAGTTGAATGGTGTACATGTACATGTCATACTTTTTCGAAATTTATTCTATTGTATTCTCCTATTTTGAATCTTGATACTATCTTGACTCTTGATAATTCAATTAACTAATATATAATAGTATCAATATGATTGGGAATTTGTAAAATGTTATTATAACCATATATATAAACATGTATTATTATTCGATATGAAAACAAATTAGAAAGAACACAGCCATATGAGAACTATTACTTCACAATAAAGATTTCCTGAAAACTTATGGATTTAAAAATAATTCATTTTGAGAATTTACATCAAATTAATTATAGTTATTACAACACACCACAATGTCTTGTTCAGTTTATGTCTGTTTATTTATGTTTATTTTGTATGTTCTACCTTTATTTTCTATTGTCTTTGTTTGATGTTCTCTGTATATATCACATATACCGTATAGCATCGCTACCTATATTCTGATCTATTCGCAGAAAATATATGACTAATTAGAAACTTAAAACATTACGATACCATAACTGAGGAATAAAAATTATATATTGATAATAATTGCTAAATAACTACCAAATGAGTCAAATTATCTTTTTCACAGTGTAGATTTTGTTTTGTTTTGTTTCCGGAAATCTTATTATATTGAAGATAACTTAATTGAAACAACATTAAACCTTATAACATAATTAAACCATTAGGAATTAAAGATAAATCATTCTCAGATTTCTACATCAACTTAACAAAAGATCATAATATCACGTAATGTCTTGTTCAACTAATGTTGTCTGATGTTATGTATACATCTCATTTACTTCATTATATGGTGCATGCTATATATGTATACTCTTAATGTTTGTCTTATCTGTGCATGTAATACTTGTAACATATGTATGTCTATCTTCCCCTTCATTACAACATATGCGTGTCTTCCCTTTCATGTATACCGGTACGCCTAAGTAAAAATGGGATAAACATAACTATCACACCGTGTAATCGATATGGGCCGGATCGGCGAGACTGGTATTTAACGAAGATATGGAACTCGATACCAATTATGTGAAACAGTAGTTAGTTGGCGAAAAGTTGAACACAAAATGATATTCTTAAATAAAACGGCAAAATATATGCCAAAACGCGGTCGGTATTCGCGTAAAAATAATTGTATGCCCGGATATTGGTACATAAGTGTGGTTATGGTGGTGAATCTGATACTCGCACAGCATGTCCAACACAATTCTGCCAATAAAACATTTTATAAACCGTATTTTTCCAATATATTTTTCCTGGTTATTGGCAAAACAATGACAACGCGCAGGTCGGGGTTTGACAACGCTGATGATCGTAACGATATTTTTATAATCAGTCCAATTTCGTGTTCAGGCTGTCGTTTGCGAACAATAATGACGTGAATCGATCGTTTTCAGACATGGGGATATACGCAGTCAGACACAACACAATATTCCAGAATTGATTCTAGGTCTAATGCGCTTAATTGTCCACACATATGAAATTGGTATCTGTCCATTTTATACATCTTATGCGATGGAGTGTTGCCAATTTAGTGTACGCCTTGGTGACTATGTCCATATATTATATCTAATACTATAGAACGATACGTATTACATCATTGCACACACTGAACCAGTCGGTGTAAACATCGATCCGTATATATAAATACATTTCATAATGCGTTCCATTTCCGACACTGGGTTTTTCCCTGAGTTTCAGTTTCTAAATATAGAAAGGTCACTGCGATTGAAGACAGAAAAGTTAATGAGCTCCTTCTCGTGGGGTTTTAACCGGCTGCAGCTTATTGGGGAGATTATCTTTGCGCATGTCCGTTCCCAAAAATCGGGAACGAAGTTATTCACTTAGGGGTACGAAGTGACTCGAATTGGGGAACTTTTTTTGGGGAACTTATTTTAGGTTTTTGATGACTCATTTATTATAGTTTGTTGTACATTTTAATACAAAATATTAGATGAATGATTTTCGGGGAACTTATTTTATGTTTTTGATGACATATGTATTGAAGTTTGTTGTACATTTTAATACAAAATATTAGATGAATGATTTTCGGGGAACTTATTTTATGTTTTTGATGACATATGTATTGAAGTTTGTTGTACATTTTAATAAAACATATTTGATGAATGTTTTTTGGGAACTTACTGTATGTACTTTGATGGCATATTTATTGAAGTTTGTTTTTATGTACTTTGATGACAATATTTATTGAAGTTTCTAATCGTGATATGATCGACTGTGTATGTGATAACAATATGATACATACGAGGTCGATATTTATAACGACTGGCACTGAACATGTGTAACGTGCAACCGGGGGTAAATTTATTCAATTAAAGTAGTGCCGAGTGTCTAACGACTGCACGCCATTAAAGGGACCTTTTCCCGAAACGTGGGCCCGCCAAGGATTGATTGACCTGGATCTGCTTTCGTATTTGGTAGCGTGTCACATATTCTTGGGTCACAGGAAGAGATACCCCTTACTTACTATAGCTGCCGCCACCCTATTTTGGGGAAATAGGGAAACCGGCATACCTCCTAGGTGTACTACAAGGGTTAAACCTGTGTCCCTTGCTATGAAGAACAAAGTCAGAATTAAAATCAATAATGTTTATTGAATCACAAATATACAAGTTTCATCAATTATCTCCTGGACTTCGTCTGATCCTCGCCAAGTCCCGCCTGGACTTCTGATCTTCGCCAAGTCTCGCCTGGACTTCTTCTGATCTTCGCCAAGTCTCGCCTGGACTTTTTCTGATCTTCGCCAAGTCTCGCCTGGACTTCTGATCTTCGGCAAGTCTTGCCTGGACTTCTTCTGATCTTCGCCAATTCTCGCCTGGACTTATTCTGATCTTCGCCAAGTCTCGCCTGGACATCTGATCTTCGCCAAGTCTCGCCTGGATCCCTACGGATCCTCGTCGCAAGTCACGCCGTACTTCGCCGATCCCCGTATCCTCGTCACAAGTCACGCCGGACTTCGCCGATCTCGCTGCGAGTCACGCCTGGACTCTGCCGATCTTTGCCGAAAGTCTCGCCTGGACTCCAACGGATCCTCGCCGGAAGTCACGCCCTACTTCGCCTATCCCTGTATCCTCCTCACAAGTCACGCCGGACTTCGCCGATCTCGCCGCGAGTCACGCCTGGACTCTGTCGATCTTCGCCGAAAGTCTCGCCTGGAATCCTACGAATCCTCGTCGCAAGTCGCGCCGGACTTTGCCGATCCCCGTATACTCGTAAGTCACGCGTGACTTCGTCCCGTATCCTCGTAAGTCACGTCAGACTTCGTCCCGTATCCTCGTAAGTCCCGCCGGACTTCGCCGATCTCGCCGTGAGTCACGCCTGGACTCTGCGCGATCTTCGCTGAAAGTCTCGCCTGGACTTCTTCTCTACGCCAAGACTCTTCTAATCTTCGCCAAGTCTCTTCCAATCATCGCCAAGTCTTGACTTCTTCCCTTCGTCAAGACTCTTCTAATCTTCGCCAAGACTCTTCAAATCTTCGCCATGTCTTGACTTCTTCTTCTCTTCGCCAAGTCTCGCCTTGATTTCTTCTTCTTGGAACTTCTTAGCAATTTTAGAGGTTTTACTCTTTAGCTGAGTTAGGCTGATTACATAGGCTGTTGCTTGGTGCTGGGCTGCTCTGGTCGCCCGACGCGACTGAGGTTTCACAGGTCTTACACCTGCTTTTATTTCCTGTCGTGGCCAATCAGATCAACTAGCCAATAAAATCAACCCGCCAATCGGTGTGGAGAAGGTACCGAACCGAGCCAATGGCCGCAACGCATTCATTTCTATAACAGGCACAACTCGCCATCTGTATAATATTACAAATTCACTTTCAGAAGCTAGCGCGCATGCCTTACACATTCCACTCACATGACAACACCTACCGAGCGGGACCCGGCTTAAAAACCGACCAGCACTAGCTCGGGGTGGGGTGCAGGAACTACAGACCCATAAGTGGTCACAGCTCTCACAGAGTTGGGAGGGCATATACCGACATATGCTCGTCCCGCTTGCCGCTCTGGCCTTTCTTCGGGAGTAGGGACAGCTCACGGCTCCAGAACACACTGCCATGTACTAAATGTATATATCATTTTTATAAAAAAATATTTTTTTTACCAAAAATCAACAAAAAAATCAATTGAATGTAAATCATATGTATTCATCTCTGTATAAACCATTCACATATATTGTCAACCATTAAAGACTATATGTACATTATCATTCAGATTTATTTTTATTTTCATATATTAAAAACCAAATAACACTGTATACAAATTCGTCAATACATGTTTTCATCTACGCCCGTGCCCAGGGTAGGCCATATAAATGCAACAATCTGACTTAGCTAAAACAAATTCTTCACAGTGCGTCTGGTCTGTATTGGAGTTTCTATAGGTTAGCACATTGAATCACACGCTTTGCCTTGCAATTGTTTAGCGGCTTGAAAAACTAACAAACTAACAATACAATACAAATTAACACCATTTTAACATCATAACACGGGCCCCGTTCCTTTTTTCAGCGCACCACACGACACGCTCAGCAACAACACAACAACAAAACATCAAAGGGACACACCGGGACTCCCCACATACCCCGTATTAAAGCTCGTGGGCCTTTCCCCTAGAAACCCAATTCAAATCAATCCAATTCAAGATATAACATTTAATTCAATTATATTCAACTTTTGCCGTGTTCAGACATGTCGTTTTTCTGTGTGCTATATCTCCAACAACAACAAACCGTGGGGTGAAGGAGAAGATCACTCGATCTTTTCGACCATCCCGGGCGCTTCGCGCCCATCTGCTCACTTTTATTTTTCATTCTGGACATACCACCAACAGTCTGGCCTCAGCTGCTTCCTCATCTGCGCATCACAACACAACCAGGTCAACGGGTTCTGAGACTCACACAGGAGTGTAAGGCGGATATTGCACCACCGAGAGTTGGGGAGCCCCGACCGACCTTAAGTCAACCGGCCGGCATTGCACACCTTCCTAGAGTTGAGCCCGTAGTATAAGCCCTGACTACAACAAACTAAGGCAACGGAGTTCATGCACGCACTAACTTGGACACTAGTTCACAACAAACCACTAAACAAAAAGATATCAACTAAGTTAAACACACAGAACTCGTATTACAACCAAGGTACTTCTTCTCGCTGGTCCGCTTTTGGAATCGGGGGGGGAGCTTTGCTTCCTGCTGGGGTGGCATGAAACCCATACTCCACAGGCAAGCATCTAATGAATATTAAACACTTACAACCAAACTCAACAAACGCTCTTCAGCGGCACTATGGCATTCAGACGTGTGTTGTAGGAGAGGGCTTACAGCTCTTTCAAATCTTCCCGGGGGATCATCCCAAACCCAAACTCCAAACCTAGCTTTTCATTCTGGAGCTAGCTGACGACGGGAGAGGACGCTTTCTTGATCTCCCCAGTGACCACCCGGCTTTCGATCGACTACCCCGCAGCGGATAATGGGATTACCTATAATCCCCGCTGCGGTGTTAGAGCTATTGTCTCGCCTGCACGTGGAGAGTACCTTGAGCTGGACAATCCAAGCTCGGGGATCACACGTGCAGGTACACCTTGACTATCGAGTGGCAAACTCGACACCTGCGTCTACAGCTGCGCCCGGAAAGAACAGCTATCAGAGTAAAAAGACACCCCCAGATGCCGTAGAGATGCAGCACAGAAGGCCAGGTGGATAGCGAGGAGATCTGAGAGACGCCCAGGTCCCTCCTCCCACTTGGTCCAGGCACGGACTACTGGTGTCACACCATTGGTCCCTTCGCATTCCACCACAGAGATTGCCGCTTCCAGCCGAAGTCCCGTGCAAGAGCCTGATATTCCAACACCAACTCTTGCGCGGTTTGAAGTTCAGCTGGATACACCATCACCTACAGCGGCGGCTCAGGCACAAGTGGAGATGGATCCACCCTTCTCCACACGGAGACGCCAATTTACATAGAGCATGTGTCCCCGGAGGAAAGCAGCGACCAGGCGGAAACAACACGCACCAGCAGCTGATCCGAACAATGGAAGCGTCCCTAAAATATATTCATCCAGGACCAGACTATGACAGCATAGCCGCCAGCATAGAGAGCGTTCAGGCTTTGACAGCCGCCGATAACAGCAACACCACACCACCAAAGGAACAACCACCAGCAAAACGAAGAACAAAAAAGAAAAAATAAATTTTGTAAATTGTGTGATATTTAATTATTTTTGTTATGATCTCAATTAAATGCATAAAACATGAGGGATTAAGGAATGGGCCTCTCGGCCCATTCGAGAATCCCGGGGTTAGCCACCCCAAACCATTCCCCCTACTGTATTTCTGACGGACGTTCATGAAGCCATGTTTCATCGAATTTATTGATTAATGGAACTAGGAAGTATTCAACTTTAATTATTGGATTTATTGGCTCAGGTGGGCTTTCCCTGTGAATTATTCATTGTTTTTGTTCTGGATTATGTGGGAAGTACTTTCGAAGCATCCAGGTTAGCGCGGTAACAGCGCGTTTATCGGTATTTATTCCTGTCTCAACTTGGTTAATTTCGATGGAAATATGTGCCTTAAACACCTTAATATTGTGTCATCTTTATTTCCCGGTTAGAGCAGCTTATTCATTATATGTCTTCATATATATGTTGAATCAGAAAGTCAAACTATTACCTCGCAATTGTTTGAAATCGACGCTCGGTCCAATTTTACACTTTCGTAATTCGGGGTCATCAAATCGTCGTTTATATCTCAAAACTGGTGTTATCTAAAATCTTCTCTAAATTGCTGATAAATTAAGTCACATACTGTTACATATGCTGATTATTTCCGCATATGTCCCGGATCAAAAGAGTCATTCGTTTACTTGTGAAAAATCGTTATTTGAGATCACCGATCTTTCGTTTTACAATCTTTCCGTCATCGTGTTTTCCGTGAGTCGTTTTATTCAAAATATGACAAAATAACAGGCCATGATGCTTCCAGAACACGTTCAATCAACCAAGAACAATCCCCCGCATATGATTCTTAATGTGGCTGCATGTAATAATCCTCTGAATGTGTGTTTTAGAACGATATTTCAAAGGCATCAATACAGCTAAATGTCTTAAAGAGACTTGGACATATGCTGACCCTCTCAGGCAAAAAATCTTCAAATCTTTCATCCTCTCAAATTTTAATTACTGCCCTCTTACCTGGCATTTCTGCAGTGTGTCCTCTACGAACAGGCTGGAGAAAATTCAGGAGAGAGCCTTTCGTTTTATCTATAATGACTACACATCTGATTATGACTTTCTCCTAAAGATTGCAAACTGTAGGCATCTACATCTCCAAAGACTCAGACTTATGGCACTCACAGTTTTCAAAATACTAAAGAAGGACATTAGCACTCCTTCCTTTTGGACTGCCTGGTGAAACGTAAACATAGTTCATACTCTTTTAGAAATTCTGAGATTCTGGAACTGCCATCACCTGATACTACTACTTTCGGTTTAAGTTCGTTTAGATTCATGGCACCTAAAGTGTGGAATTCTCTTCCAGAGTCATGCAGAACCGCAGAGACGATGAAAGACTTTGAATGTATGTTACAAACCTGGAATGGTTTTAAATGTAAATGCAGTGCCTGTATGATATCCTAATTATATGCATATGTTTTGTATTTTAATCCGCACTCTCTGGTCTGGTATCTCTGAATGGAACAAAACGTGTTATCCAGGAATGAAATATGGACTCGTTGTACACATTACTGTGCCGTATATGAATATACAAATTTGTGTCTTACGCTTTTGATCCAGTCAGGGCTACCTGTCCTCAGGGATTTTACTCGTCTTTTACAAAGTTTTAGCTAATATACATGTAATTTATTTTTCAGATAGGTTGTGTTTTATTCACGTTACTATTTATATACATATTCATTGTTTTACAAGTCAGTTAAGAGCTTAATGCTCATGTTTGTAATTTAAAATGCCTGACTTTATAAATAAAGCTTTTGAACTTGAACTTTTTGAACTTGAAGTAAGAACTTCGGTTTCGATTTACGTTTTCAGCTGTGTAAAAACTTCCTCATCTGCAAAAGTGTACTCGTAGATAAAGCGTACCTGTTGAATTCGCAGTAAATCAGACGTCGTGTATTACGCCCGTCATGAGTGAGATTTTAATCTAGGTCAAATATGATAAAGATGTCAATGGTTGAATTCTGGGTATCTGACATATCTAGACCCCGTGTTCGTCACACATGCATTTGTACTAGTGATTTTGTTTCTTATATTTACAGTTCCGATATGGATGGACTCGGGTGTGCCCCTCTAGAATCGGACTCGGATTCACCACAAGATACCATCGAGATTCAACAACAACTCAGTCCGATGCCCTCACACAGCAGGCGAGTTAAGCACAATCTAGAGACAACGCCGTCGAGTATCAACTACCAGTGTCGCGACTGTTGTATAACATTCGCCAGTCGGGGATCCATGATCCGCCACAACAAAAAGCATGAGGGAACGATGATATAATGTCCAGTGTGTCCGAGAAAGTTTTACGATCGACACGATTTGAAGGAGCATAGAAAAAACCCGACACCAGGGTCTTTTTCTACGGTGCGACGTGGAAGGGTGCGACAAAGAGTAACAAACGAAGAGGGGACTGAAAAAACACAAACTGGAGCACACAGGAGCGCACAAGCATTCTTGTGAGATATGTGGCAAGGGTTTTTCCTATCTTTGATGTGTGTTTAATTGAATCGGGCTGCCATTTCATGCAACACACATAATCAATACACGTGGTTCCAAATATCGATTTTATTCAATCGGAAGTACAAAACAGAACACCACGTTAAAACGCGGAATCTAAAAGTCATTGTTGAAACGGACCGACATACACCACACTTTCCCCTCCTAAACAAAACAATGTCACTTTAACATTTTTGGGGTAAATCACACAAGTCCTACAAGTCTAACTTCTGAACAGGTTTCCGTGTTCTACCTGAACGACGTACTTGAACAGGCTCGGTGTCGGTTGTCGCGTTTACTTGATCGTCCGCAATGAAACAGTCTCAAAGTCTAGAGTAGGCCCGGTGTCTGGCAAGATAATTTCAGAGTCAACTACATGGGTAATCGGAGTAGCATTGTCCACCTCTCTGATCCTCAACTGATCGATATGCCTTCGGCATGTTGTACCGTCAATGTTAATCAAATAATGACGTGAACCTTCGGTACTCTCAATTGTCCCTGAAATCCATTTCTCGGAACTGGAGTTGTACGTTCGAACCCAAACAGTCTGACCAACATCAAATGAACGGGTTTCAATATTGGTATCGGTTCGTTCGAATTGTTTATCAATTACCGAGTTCCTCACATCTGGTCTGATCAAGTCTAATCGCGTTCTCATTTCCCGACCAAAGAACAATTTGGCTGGGGTCTCACGGGTGGTGCAATGCGGCGTCGATCGATAATGTAGTAAAAAGTTATCGATTTTCCTTTGAACTGTACCCTTCTCCCCCAAAGAGGATTTCATCGCCCCTTTGAACGATTGAACACATCTTTCGGCCAGTCCATTCGTAGCCGGATGATACAGAGCCGAACGGATGTGCTTCACTCCATTCATCTGTAGAAATGTTTGAAACTCCTTCGACATGAACACCTGTGCATTGTCAGACACGACTTGTCGAACAACACCATATCGTGCAAACATAGTGCGCAACTCATTTATGGTTGCACTGGACGTAGTGGATGACATCGGCACAATTTCACACCACTTTGAATAGGCGTCGACAACGATCAGGAACATCTTGTCAAGAGACGGACCCGCGACATCGATGTGAATTCTCTCCCATGCTGAAGCAGGATACGCCCACGGGTGATACGGAACCACCATAGGCATACGCTTCCACTTTTGACACGCACTGCATGATCGAGCTAAATGCTCGATGTCGTGGTCAATCACACGTGCCACCACACGAAACTGCGCGCTACCGATTTCATTTTAACCACGCCTTGATGACCGGAATGCAGCTCCTCTAACATCGAAGACTACAACTTCTTCGGAATGATTACGCGCATTCCCCACAGAATACATCCTTGATGAATTGTAAGCTCATATCTACGGTTGTAGAATGGCTTCAACGAACTTTCAATATCGTCGTCATTCGACCATCCAGACGATATTGCACGAAACACTGCTGACAGAACCGGATCATTTCTGGTCGCATTTTTCACCTCGACACTTGTGACAGGTAACGGATCAAACTGTGACGCATTGAATAAATCAGCGACATCTGGTTGTGCAGCGTCCTTTTCACTTCGTGGAGCATCATTTTCGGCTTGTAACGGTAATCTCGATAATCCATCGGCATTAGCATTTTGCGCGGATGTACGGAATTCGATTGTGTAGTCGTAAGCAGCAAGAATCAACGACCATCTCTGCATCCTCGCAGCAGCAAGAACGGAAATCGGCTTCTTTGTACCGAATAATGCGGTTAGCGGTCGATTGTCTGTAATCAACGTGAATTTTCTGCCGGAGATGTACTGGTGGAAAGGCTTTACCCCGAATATTATACCAACGCTTCGCAGTCTATTTGGGCATAATTGTGTTCGGTAGTCGTCAGGGTACGCGACGCAAATGCAATCGGGTGTTCGCTACCATCAGGCATCTTGTGAGACAGCACACATCCTAGTCCGTAGGGACACGCGTCACACGCTAGACGTAATTCGAGGTCCGGGTCGTAATGAGTTAGCACCACCGGACTTGCCATCAGTTCCTTGGAACGATTGAATGCGCGTCGACACGAGTTTGTCCATCTCCAACGCGTTTTGCTCTATATCAGTTCATTCAACGGGTGAATCTGAGATGAAATGTCCGATACAAACTTAGCGTAGTAGTTTAGTAATCCTAAATAGGATCTCAGTTCGGATACATTCTTTGGTTTCGGCGCGCTAAGAATTGCTTCGACTTTATCTGGAGATTTGTGTAAACCGTCCTTGTCTAGAAATGACCAAGGTAGTTTACGGAATCGGCAAATAAATAGCATTTCTTGCTCTTCACGCGAATGTCGTATTCATTCAGTTTCTGTAACACCGCTTTCAAATTTTGCAAATGTTCAACATCATTCGAGCCTGTTATCAGAATGTCTTCAATATGACACAATACCTTCGGAATTCCGCTTAAGATTTGGTCCATCGCCGCTTGGAACAAACTCGGTGCGCTCGAAATACCGTAGGCTACTCTGGTATATTGATATAAACCCAGAGGAGTGTTTATCGTTAAGTATTTCCGAGAATTTTCATGAACTAACATCTGTTGATACGCATGGGCAAGGTCAATTTTCGTAAACTTCTGCCCTCCGGCAAGCTTTGCGAACATATCTTCAACTCGGTGTAGAGGATACTGGTCTACGTTTAAAACCGGATTCAATGTAGCGCGAAAATCACCAAAGATTCTGATTGACGAATCCGCTTTCACGACTGGAACAATCGGTGTAGCCCAATCGCTATGTTTGACCTTCTGAATAACACCAAGATTTTCCATTCGCAACAGTTCGGCATTTACGCGGTCTTGCATCGCGTATGGTATTGGTCGCGCTTTCATGAATTTCGGAGTCGCGTCCTCCTTGACAGAAAGTTTCGCTGTGATGTCTTTCATCGTACCGAGAGTATCTGAAAATACCCTGGTATGTTGTTTGAGCAGGTTTTCAACTTGTGCTGATGCGCTGATAATTGTATCGTCAAGTGCAACAGTCTCGACCAGTCTAATTTAATCACATGTAACCACTCGCGTCCGAATAGCGGTCTTCCTCCACCTTCAACAACATATAACTTCAGAATGTTAGTTTGATCATTACATTTCACGGTCACGTTGAACATTCCGAGCGGTTTGACAACTTCGCCGGTGTACGTTTTCATCCGAATTGTTGAATTCTCCAGCGTAATATCTTGAAAGTGTTCATTGTAGGTTTCATCTGATATGACGGACAGATTCGATCCAGTGTCAAGCTCCATTTTGATCGGTATGTTGTTCAATTCTGCATCAATCCACATTATATCAGATTTTGTGTCTAATGCGAATAAATTTGCAAATTATTCCGATAAATCATCCTCGACATCCATGTTGTAAACTTGCTTCTTCCGCGAAAAATCATTGTAGGTATCATTTCGACGGTGTTGTTTTGGTTGGTTCGGTGCCCCTGTAGATTTATTTGCAGCCCCACATACCGAAACTAGATGCCCGATTTTTCGACATCCCGTACAGGTGAATTTCTTGTGTATACATTTGTCCGCTAGATGGGAACCCGATCCACACCTGTAGCAGTAGCGTTTCACGAAGCGTTGCGCATGCTGCTGTTTCGCTTGGTTGTATTTCGAAAATTTGTAGATCTCTTTCGATGAATTCTGATGCGCATTTGGGACCTGCGTAAGTTCAGCACTATCTTTCGTGGCCAATTCCATCGCGGTTGCAATTGTTAACACGCGATCAAGCGTCAAATCAGCTTCTGCGAGAAGTCTGCGCTGGACTGTGGAATTCAGCAACCCGACAACTAGTTGATCACGTAAGCGTTCATTTAGCGTATCTCCGAATTTACAGTCTTTCGCTAATGCACGTAAATCGGCTACGTATTTGGAAACCGATTCTCCGGGGACCTGTATTCTTTTGTGGAACAGAAATCTTTCAGCAATAATAATTGGCTTAGGCTTGTAGTGTGCCTTCAGTGTAGTAATTAGTTGCAGCAATGTCTTATCTTGTGGCTTATTGGGGCTTATCAACGTTTTAATGAGAATGAATGTCTGACTCCCAATCATTGATAAAAAGGCCGGCACTTGACGGTCATCTTCAAAGTCATTCGCCGTAAAGTACAGTTCCACACGTTCTGCATATGATTCAAAGTCATCTCCCTCTTGGTATGGTCCTACGTGGCCAATCACAGCATTTGCCATGATGCAAAAGTTCGAATATTGTGTTTCCTAATTTCAAGGGTGTAGGTTTACAAACACAATTTATAGGGAACTTGGACTTGTTTCATTGGATTTTTTTTTATTGTGAGTTTGTATATCTCATCATCGTCGCCACTTTGATGTTTATTTAATTGAATCGGGCTGCCAGTTCATGCAACACACATAATCAATACACGTGGTTCCCAAATATCGATTTTATTCAATCGGAAGTACAAAACAGAACACCACGTTAAAACGCGGAATCTAAAAGTCATTCTTGAAACGGACCGACATACACCACACTATCTAAGCGTTTTTAGCGACCACGTTAATAAACACCACGGAATTAGACCACACAAATGTAGGAAGTGTGATGCCTCATTCGCAACCGAGAGAGCACAGGTCTTTCACGAATCTGTGTGCGGGACACTTCCACACATCGAGTGCGACGTTTGTGGACAAAAGTTCAAAGCCAAGAAATACATCATTGAACATTTGCATATGCATACGTCTCCAAGAAAATACCAGTGTTCTCGATGCGGCAAGGAATATAGTCATAGAGGTAGCATGCTGAATCATGAGAAGAGGAAGCACTGATCAACTCATCATGATCACGAATGGACGTTTCGCATTAAGTTTTTAAGTTGTACGGTTTGAGACTAAACCTTGTCAATGCAATATATATGACAACACATATATTTTGTATTTTGT
Organism: Siphonodentalium dalli; assembly: GCA_032622095.1. Classification (NCBI taxonomy): domain Eukaryota; kingdom Metazoa; phylum Mollusca; class Scaphopoda; order Gadilida; family Siphonodentaliidae; genus Siphonodentalium; species Siphonodentalium dalli. Next base: position 82,523,932 of record CP136061.1, on the reverse strand, counting down.
TTTCTTTATTTTAAGTTTGTTATTTTGACATAAATTGTTTAAATTTGAATTGTGTTTATCAACTAGCACTATACGGGGATATATTCAATAGTTCGTGGTAACACCCTTATATCTCCATCGATTCCAGTTCAATTCACGACAATGTCCAAATAATATACAAGCCAAACAGACATATTGAATATATATTATCTGAGCTGGGTCGGGCGAAATATAGTAGGCCCCCTGTGTTTATGCCTGCACGGAAATTGTTACCTGCGCATGTTACTACAATGCAGGAACTATAGTGAATTAATATTCTTAATTTTTATTATGATACATGTAACTGATCAGGTTATGTTATTCCGAGCCGCCTCTCGGCAACGATCCTGGATTCATCAGTACGATGGTATTGGTGCATGGACAGGCAAAACTCCTCTTCCCGGCTCACGGGGGCCGCTTGTTCGACTTGTCTTTCTCTTGATCCTTCATCCTCGATCGCTCTTCGGTGTCGAAAAAGTGCTCCCTGTTGGTATACAAAAATGACACGTTCTTAATAATGGATGCACCCATATTCAAATTATTTTAACTTATAATTATGTGTATAAAACTTAATCGCATACATGTGATCTGATCAGGATTATAAGTATGTATACATACACGCTGTTAGATTGAGAAGTGAAGTTTGTGGAGAAGTGAAGTTTGTGATCTTACCTAAGTTTAATTTGACTTGGGATCTGACTGGTATTGTCCAATAACACACCCTGAACATTCCTTCGTATTGGGTCAAGCTTGTGGTCGGGATAGACGGCATTTCTGGATGTTCTCGTTTGGAATGTTCTGTTGGAATAAATATTACAGGGATATGATCAGCTTTTTTGCATCGAATTTATCAATGGAGTGGAAAATTCAGATAATTTATTTATAATTTATTTAATTCAATAAATTACAAATTATGATCGTATCCCTTTAACATGGACCGTCACAACTGACACAAGTATGAATATTATGCCGCATGCGGTTATTATAGTTATTGACAACTGCTTATAATTGACATAACATGCTTAGGGAATAACAATGTTGTGTTTGGTGATTGTTGGAAGGTTATATGCTTGATGGCGCACATTTAGTTAACCGGCGGCTGCGTTAAGACATAGTTGACAGTGATGGGCAAACGCGGATGTTTAAGGTAACCTATACTACACGTATATATAGAATATATCAAATATAACAGTTACATAATTTAATTGTATACGATGATATTATATATAAACAACACTATCAATTATGCTTACATAAAACTATGGATATAAACTAATTGTTTATATGGTCAAATGATTCTGGCTGTGTTAGTCAATCTTACCTGTTATCCGGGTCTTGTCGGTAGTGCATGAGCTTGGTTATGCTTGCCAGAATGCGTCCTATGTTTACAGCCCTTGGGCAATCCAATCTCGTTGGATCTACAGCGCCTAAAGTTCCGAAAAACGTTTCGTTTTCGAGTGAGCTAAATGCTCTCTGGTTGTACGTGTCAGTTCTGCAAAGAGCATACATCTGTATGTGGCTGTCTATACTCGACACGAAGCTTTCGAAACTTACTTGAGGCAGACCGTTTATGTATTGTCCATACGGTGGAAATGAACCAAAGTCTACACCTTGGAGTAGAAACTCCCTGAACGCGAGACGCTTATTGAGTCTATCGAATGCGGAATTGATCTATCGTCTTCCGCCGAATACCAGTTCCGGACCAATGCACATAAATCAGCCTCTGAACTGTACCCCAGCTGCCACATGCAGATCTCCACCTCCTACGAGAATGTTCTCTTTGCATAAGAATTCCGTTGCTTGTCGATCAGGTCCAAGGCGATGCTTTTGCTTATTATCGTACTGTGCCACGCCTCTTTTTTGATGCCATGTATCACGTCTTTACAAATCTTCACCCTGAGGTTAACAAATATATGGTATCCGTCTATGCACAATAGGATATCCCGTTTCCGAGTTCGTTTCCGGGTATGAAACCATTGTCTTTCCTCGGGGATACCAACGATATCCATCTTTCTACCAACTGAACTAGTTCCGCAGCTACCTGTCAACTAGAAAGCAATCTGTACAGTATGAAGGCAACTTTTCCTACCAATCAAATATAACCTGCGGCCTGCCACAGGGATATATAATTGGCCCTCTTCTCTTTCTAAAATATATATGAATGATCTTCCAAATGTGTGCAAAGAATTAAAGGTAATTCTATTTGCTGATGATACAAATGCATTTTTCTCAGATAAATACATTATGGATGCTTATGGTGTTGTTAACAAACAAATGGAGGCAATGAACGAATGGTTTCTTGCTAACAAATTATATTTAAATCTTCATAAACCAAACTATATGCTTTTCACAAATACATATCTTTGTAAGTCGTTAAATTTTCTACCAGAGCTAAAAATTAATGATAAACTGATCAAAAGGGTTAAAAGCACTAAATTCCTAGGAATTAATAGTGACGAAACTTTTTCATGGGATTTATATGTGGATACAATTGCCAATAAATTATCGAGAAACCTAGGAGTCATGTGTAAGGTTAGTGCGTTTGTACCAAAGGATACGATGAAATCACGCAGGGAGAGGGGCCAAGTAAGTTTTGTAACTTGTCCCCAATCCCTTTTGTATTATTCGATATACAAATAAAATATGTTTAAAGTAAAATGAAATCACTTTATTCGATACTTATTATCCCATATCTCACCTATTGTAATGATATTTGGAGTGCAACAACAGTGAAAAATCTCCAAAAACTTGAAAAAAAAAAGCAATTGCAACACTGTCATATGGAAATAAAAAATACCCAGGAAATGTGCAAGAAACACAATTTATTGCTGCTTGAAGACATTGGAAATATGCAACTGCTTAAAAGTTTACATGACCTCCACCACAAGAAACTCCCTAAATCACTGACTTCCCTATTTACAAGCTTACATAATATCCATAATTACAATACACGGTTCAAAGCTATTTCAAATATATGCTGTGTATTTACAAGAACCAAAAAAGCAAGAAATGCCATTTCAACCAGAGCCAGGTGCCTGTGGAATGAACTACCGAGTGACTGCAAACTCAGAATAGAAATTGATAGCAATTACTCAAAATATCTGAAAGAATATTTCATTAACAAGCAACATAAAACCAACCTCCCCACTGATATAGTGCTCCTTCCTGGTTACCAACAGATACTGTAGTAGTAATACAAAGCAGAGTTCTGACACCACAGGGCTATTCAGATTAGGACAAGCTCCTTATTGTTTCATACACTTACTGTATAATTCCTCCTACTCTGATTAGCCCTACATGGTGAGGGGAAAGAAAAGTCTGAATATTTCAACTACATGTATTATATATCTAACGTGTCATCCCATACTGAAATTCATACAATAGCCAATTGATAACTCAGAATTAACGAAAATAGCCTATCGAAACATGCCTCAACCTCTGCATCTGTATATAGTAATTATAAGTGAATCTATTCTAATATAATATTTAGATGCCCTGCATTGACTCTGTGGGTTGTAATATGATGCATATACAACAGGTAGCAGCATGAGAAGGAGCTTGGTATTACGTCATGATAAAATATATCATTGCAACATGAAAAATATACTGTGGACTGTGACACGCCCCTCCCCTCCCCCTGCCCACACCCCTTGCATGCCCGTCCCCAAAATCTTTGTAATTGTCGCACACCATTGCAACACCTGTAAATATACACAGTAACTTTAATGTCAATATAATATTAATGTAATATATTTGTATAAGGGTCCTGCCCTCATAAGCCCAGCTTTTGTGGGGTCCTGTTGTATATAAAAATGTTATTATTCGATAATATCAAATAAAACTTATTGAATTTGAACAAATTATTGTATTTGTATACTTATATTGGGGAGCTAGTAAAATGTAGTTACGCTCCCCAATATTTACAGACAAATAAATATATATATATAAAAATAGAGTTCTCCATTGGGAAGATTTATACTCATTATCGCTAATAGCTATGGAATAAAACAATACAAACTATCATTCATTCTGGGATATTAGACGTTCAGAACGCAGCTATGGGAATACCCTAGTGATCTATATCGCTATATCGTATCACCTGAATTGTCTGTTTTAAATATAGTCCAAGTCTTCTCGTACTAAAACCAGCTAAGATATTGGGATGGCGAGATGCTGGATTTTAGTCCGAGTTCGCCTCCATAGGCTTTCTATAAACGAGTTACGCCCAGGGTTTGGGGCGGGAATTTGTGGTCTATTTTATTCGATTTACCTAACAAATCGATACCTGATGCTATGTATATATCGGAAAGAGTGACATCTTATGGTCATAATGGTGTATAATAATCTAACTTTCATGCTAAATTACACATAGCATATTCTGGTTTATTGCCACTAACATCGCTTTGTTTATATGTTTGTTTACGTTTTAACTGAAAACCGAAGCGTTCCGAAGAACTTCGGCAATGTCCGGAGTTTGTTTTGGCCGAGACGAATTTCGATATTGCTCGTTGTGTTTACAATGTTTTAAACTGTGAGAGAATCGTAAATGTCCGCAATTTATTAGATTTAGATCTTTACTGTTTACTTTATCTATTTATTTATTTACTGTCAACAACATACACGAAATTACGATTATGTTATAAAAAATTCTTCGTCCTGTGCGTTGTGTGGGAAGCAATTTCCCACATCAGGACGTTAAATACAGACAGACAGGGGTACACACAGAAATTGATGGCATGAGGCCATTCGAATTCCTAAAAGAAAAATAATGTGTTACTTCGGGGAAGAAAGTGTTCGTTTGTAGGGACTATTCACGTACATGTAATATTAAAATTGTCGAAAAGAAAGAAATGGAATTTGATACGGCCAAGGAAAAGTTCAGGAAATTGAGAGATCCTGCCTCATATGCTGGTGTTAAAGTTGTTGCGACCCCCTGTCAAAAAGACTTAATCCAAAATGACAGAAATTATATCCACACCAGTTAAAATGACATCAAAATCCACATCGACAATTAATTCACCTTTCAAATGACCATCTGTGACCCAAAAGACAATTCGCTCAACACCACATAGAGTTTGCACTCCGGCAGACCAAGTGAGTACATAAAGTTCATCATAGATAACTAATTATGTTTCTCCTAGTTAACCCTCCCATGACTGGAGCTTCTTCAAATTTTGCGAAAGCTCTGGGCCAATGCATGCATTATATGAGAGAATGCACTGACACAGAACATTTAATATATAAGAGAATGAACTGGCACAGAACTTTTATACATAATAGTGCACAAGCGCAACTCCTGTGATGAAAGTGTTAAGTACATGTATTAGTACATGTATCACAAAATGTTTCATCTACTGTATTGTGGTCGTGTTAAACTGCATGCGCAGTTAATTATTGATATTATGGTAAGGGAGCTGGTCCCAATTTTTTATGAGAATTCACTCAAAAATAATGTTATTGCAAAATTCACCATACATGTATTTTGCATGCAGATATGGGCATTATTGAGTGGAGATATTGGGCAAAAGATCTCATTCGTAACACAAATTTACGTAATAACAAAAATGTGGATAAAACAATGGCCATGTGGCACAAACAACCCACCCTTTTTCATGGTAAATATTATATAATTGCGGCCCCTGAGATGCATAATATCATGAGGTTATGAGCATCAAATTGATACCTCCCCTTTAGGTCCTCATTCTTTATCATGTACTTCTGGCACCATAAATACAGCCCTCGGAATTAGGAAAAATGTCCCATGGAAAATTTATTGCTCTGTTGCACTATAAAATTCCACATGCTGCCACGGCATTTCACATCCTATTGCTTATTGCTGTGGTAAATTTCAACGACTGGGCAAACTTTATTTTTTTTTCAGGTTGTGTTGCCAGTTATTGAATTTTACTAACCTTAAAATAATTTTTATTTCATTCATCATACAACTGTCTGATTATTTAGAAGTGAACTGGAAGATCCATTGCTTAATATATGTTAAGCATACATATTTTTATTCTTTCAGTTGAAATTGACAGTGAATGACAGCAAACAGTCAGCTCAGGTACAATGTCTGTCTGAATCAACTCACTCGCCGAAGCAAGGTTGCAAGAAAGGTGATGGTTGATATAATGAAGCATGCCATCAGGCAGGAAGTTGTGAAGCGACTCAGTGTCCAGACTGGGAAAAGCTTCAATGTACTACATAAAGAACTTCAAATGGACAAAGCATTTCATACAAATGATTTATGTGTTTAGGGACAGAGTAAATGTTCCTATCTTAAAGATACATAATCTGAATTAGTGCTTGCAAATTACTATTTCCGTGGATTTGGGGTACAAATCAGAGTGATCAGATATCGATATTTGAAATATATTATTTTTCATCACCAATAATTTAAAGTGGCCCAGTAAAAGTCTACGAGAAGAGGGTCTTGGACCAAATTGCGGATGAAGATGGATAACTCTAAGATCAAGTGGCTTTTTTGTGTCAAATATTTGACAAACCGGCAATATTTCGTTGAACAAAATGTTGATAAATAACAGGTTTTGGGCAATTATTTTTGGGCAATTAATCGATTCTCATAACTGAAGCAGCATTTCAAAAATTATTTTGTTGGAAACTTGGAATCTGATGATATGGGGACCATCGAATCGGATTGAGTACCTTTAAATTTCACAGGGGACACGTTAGCTCTGGCACATTGGAATATGCATTTGCCATTGATTAATCAAATGCGCCAATGTGGGATTCTTTTTTACCAACAATAAACTCAATTAATTGAGTAAAAACACCCAGTGTCCTGAGTGGTATTGATAAACTATTGGAGGGCCATCGGGAACGACAATATCACGAATGTTATGCATTATGCAGACTTTTGAAATATGCATGTATCAGTACATTTTCTTGGACAAGAGTTTATTAAAATTGTAAATTAATGAGTTAGATATGTTTTATCGAGTAACCATGAGTATAACATTAACAATATAAAGGTTAATTCAGCTTCAAAAAGAATGAGCATATTTAGCCCAGCTTGAAAATGTGTTTGGCTAAATTGTCAACCTTTAGATCAAAAAAAGTTTAATACCTGGTGTGAATGTATCTACCACGAGGTCTCAAGCAGTCTTCGCATGCAAAATAGCAATGAATGTCTCAATGATATCAATAGCTTGAGGATGGGAACGACCCACCGTATGGTAGATATTCAACCAGGCTCTGCTTAACCCTTTCATACTACTGGAGCTTCCTTAAATTTTGCGAAAACCCTGTGACAATGCATTCTCTTATATATGCCCGTCTCCCTTTGGGAGCCTCGCATATATAACAGAATATATTGGACAAGCTATTGACCTTATAAGCTAGTGGTTATTTTCGACGAAAACGGCATTTGTTTTCATTGAAGGTGAACCTTGATTTCACAAAATAATTCACTTCTGGTCTACCGAACTTTCGATTTAATTTGAAACACTCACTTTGTTGAATATCAACGGTGGCAAGATGTAACAAAAACTTTTCCGTATCCAGTCGGCAGAATTGATATAGTATCATGTCCGTCCATTATTGCCGATATAACTTCTATCTTGCTGTCCTTGAACTTGAAGTGATATCCCATTTGTTGCAGTGCAATGTCTGCGAAACGTCTTCGTTCGTCCATGTTGTTTTTTTCACTTCCGCCAACATAGGGCGGATCAGGAAATTGGGCGAATATTTTCAACGGAAAATGCCGAACACGGTTCGCGAGGTCAACTGAGTTCGCATACTTTTAAAAATATGTCAACACTGCGGTAAATGTCTCTTTTCTCATTAATTTACCGCTTTGAATTCACAACTGATGTGGGTTTCAGATCAAATATCATGTCTTCTGCGGAAAAAATCCGTTTATTGTCGCAATTGTGATATTTTATTACATTTAATTGTGATTTTATTTGAGCGGGTCACTAACGCTTAACTCGTGTTATAGAAAACCTATGGAGGCGAACTCGGACTAAAATCCAGCATCTCGCCATCCCAATATCTTAGCTGGTTTTAGTACGAGAAGACTTGGACTATTCTAAATATAGAACAATAAAGTGTCCCATTTAATCATCTCATTTTATAATAGAATATTCTAAATGAAATCAATATTAATTGATAGAAGCGTTTCAGGACATGGGTCTTCAATTTATTTATATTAGTTTATACCCACGCATCTTTTTCAAAAATTCTTATATGAAGAGATAATCCTATCTTTAATGGTCGCGGCTGGTGTCGGATTAGGATATGTCAATTATCATTTGGTTTATTTCGACAGAATGATTTAAACATAGGAAATACATGCAATCACTCCTCTTGAAATTTCAGACGCCAAACAAAACATTGTAAAGCACGTGATTCCTTTTTTGAATTGTTTTGGTGTGAGGTACAAAATATCAATATTTTGTTCATGCAATTCTGATTCCAGATTATAAATCCGAAATTTAAAGGTACATTCCATACCCGACGACAAATTATCTTTTTTCAAGCAGAAACTTTTCGCAGATGCTATTCCTGGTAATCATTTGCTCATTTATCACAAATCGTGGATACTAAGGGCGGCAGGTCATTATCTGTTAACACTGAGTCATATGGGAAATAATTACTTCACTGAAACAAAGCACAACAATGGCCATGTTTCGCATTTGGGCCCAGTGACGGGTCTCGTATCAATATTGACCAACAAACAATTCGGGAAATTATTCCACGGGACATATTATATTATCTGAGTATATTCATGTATGAGAAGCCAATGTTAATCCATCTGAGGAAATATTGTTTCCAATTTTCACCTCGAAAATATCCGGGTTTTTTTTTTTAGCCCATATATGTATCTTTAATTAATGCCGATGTATCCGTTCACGCGCTGCACACAGCTGATCAATGTAAAACTGGAATAGGTTTTTTTCGACGAGCTATTCGAGCGTTTTACATGCACATCGTTATCTCGTCTGTGGCCAGTGCAGGGAAAAATGACTGTCAATACGCCCTGTCACTTACTCGGGGCCATATTTGATCCACCAGGTCCGGTTCCGTGGAAGAATCTCTAAAACACGGAGCGGAACTGGGTGACCCAGTGATCTCGCTTATTGATCTGTTTTAGGTGGTTGTCGACAAAAAGTGCAACAGAGAGGCTTGTTTGAGTGATCTAGCCGTTTCCGTGCAGATACGTGTAAGTACAAAATCATTCTGCTCCACTTAAAACTTCAGTTTTATGCCAAAAATCGCGTTGAATAGAACTCAGAAGTCAGAATTGGTCACGTGAGCCCAATTCAAGCACCAGCGCGGCCATATCCATCAAGCGAACCATCGTCCAAATTTTCTCAGAGAGAAATCGGTCAGCTATAACGACAATGATGGGTATATATGCTATCATCGTTTATGGCGGGTTGATACGGTGAACACAAAGTCGTGGATAGAGATTGTTTATTTCGAAATGCGAAGATTCCCGGGACCGACTTTTTTTGTGTCGTTTGACACTGTTGTCACTTTAGATTACAGTGAAGTAATTCGATTGGTAGTGCCCTCCAGCGGATTTTGGGATACAGGACAGAATTCAAATAAATCTAGGCCCTGGTTGGTTAATAGTAGTTTTGATATTTAAACATATAAAATACATGCAATCTCTCCTCTTGAAATTTCTGAAGCCAAAGAAAACATTGGCCCTGGACCCACTGTAAAGCACGTGGTTTCTAGTTTGATTTTTTTTTTTCGTGTGAGGTAAAAAATGTCATATCTTTTTAATGCAATTCTGAATCTAGATTATAAATCAGAAATTCAAAGGTACATAACATACCCGACGATTTGATTTGTTTATGCTGAACCTGGTGATCATGAAGTATGATGTACGTGTACTCATCTGTCACAATTCGTGGATACTCAAGGCTACAGGCCATTATATGCTAACACTGAGGCCTATAGGAAATACTTACTTCAATGTTAACAATAATACCGTATTTTAACCTGAAGCAAAATTACCCGAACGCCCAACACGTGTATCCATTAGTCAACACCAATTTTTTTCTGATGTCGGGAACAAAGGAACAAAGAACGCCTGCTTGATCTTTTGCATCTAATGTAATGTTTCTTTGTGAGATGTTTTAACAAAACTAAATTATATTCTTGGTGTGGGATAAATTAACATTTTAGCCTGGTCATAATTATAGAGATACAGTTTCGTACACCAGGATAATGCGGTTATTGGTGTGACATTGTTGAACATTTGTTTTAGATTGTTAGATTCTAATTACATGTATTGGATGATGTTTATTTGAACTTCCACTTGCGTAACACAAGAGCCTTCACCGAACACGGGTTGTATTGCGACACGTTCGGGAAATCGTTCACTGCCAAGAATCTTAACTTCACAGAAGTGGTTTAACACTGTCCGCAGACCGCATCAATTATCATTGTGCTGATTGACATGAAAACATTCCCACAACTTGGTAACTCGAGTGTTGACCCTATACATGTACATGGATTAATCTTTGTTGTCAGCCATACTGCTATAACCTTAGTCAAGACTAAGTTGATTTAACAGATTAAGATTAATTTGGTGGTCAAAAACATTGATATTTGTGGGGGGAAACTCAATCAATTACCAGTACTCAACATGTCAGAGCGCAACTGTGCCTACTCTAGTGACCGACCATACCGTTGCGATATTTGCGGGAAATTATTCACACAGTCAGGCAATTTGGCTACACACAAGAGGCTCCACACAGGTGAACGACCATATGGGTGCGATATATGCGAGAGAAGATTCACACAGGCAAGTTCTTTGACTAGACACAAGAGCCTCCACACCGGTGATCGACCATTTGGTTGCGATATATGCGAGAAAACATTCAATACTTCCAGTAGCCTGACGATACATCAGAGAAACCATTCCGGTGAACGCCCGTATCAGTGCGTCATTTGTGAAAAATCATTCAGTGTTCAGGCATATTTGTCTTCACATATGAGGATACATACAGGAGATAGACCTTATCAGTGTGATATATGCGAAAAAACTTTCACTAAATCATGCGACCTGATGAGACATAAGAGATACCACTCCGGTGACCGCCCATATACATGTGATATCTGTGAAAAATCTTTTAGCATGTCCGGACATTTGAATACACACAAGAGAGCGATACACACTGGAGATCGACCGCATCAGTGCGATATATGCGAAAAAGCATTCACTACATCAAGCAAATTAACAAGACATAAGAGAAGCCATTCCGGCGATCGACCGTATCCATGTGATGTATGTGGGAAGGCATTCATTGACTCGAGTGCATTGTACAATCACGGGAGAATACACCGCGATCGACAATATCATTGTGATATTTGTGAGAAAACGTTTGCTCTTTCGGGACAATTGACTATACACATGAGAATCCACACAGGGGATTTACCATATAAGTGTGATATGTGCGAGAAAGCATTCATACAATCAAGTCTTTTATCACGTCATAAAAGAACCCACTCCCGCGACCGCTTGTGACAACCTGATATGTGTGAATAATCAGATTGGACTCCTTGTCTAAACTTGTTAGGTTCCAGACCGTTGATCTCACATATCAATGCGATATACATGTCCTGACTTGACATGAAGGCACATGTGTCACGTGGTGCGTATTGTGTACCTGTACAACACCGCTGAACTCTCTGGGTATGTAATATTAACCATGTTTCTATGAATCTGTTTGGACTATTATAAGCTAATTAATGTGTTACACTGAAATATATAACTGAGTAATATTTACTTTCAATATTATTATAACGTTACTATCCATCTGAACGGAAGCGATCGAATTCAAAATTAAAACAACTTTGCGATAAATCACAAAAGAACTTTTCGAGAAATCACAAACACATTTACGATAACTCGCAAACCTTTGCGATAAATCTCAAACATCTTTACGATAACTCTCAATTAACTACTTGGTGATTATACTTTGCGATTTATCGCAAAGATGTTTGTGATTTATCACAATAGCCCGATCAGGTTAAAATAGACTGATCGTTCTTTCACAGCCAGCATGTATCTGGGATAAGGGGAGTCACTCAAAACTGTTTTATTGTTATCTTTCAACCAATACTTAAACAAAATTAATTCTCATTTCTTTTGCACGACACCAAATAATTATTTACTGAGAATATTCAAAATAAACATACATGTATCAGCTGCATGTATACAGATATTCAAAGAAATTAACAGATTCAAATTGTCAAGAAATTTAGAGGTCCCTCTCTTACAACAGTGAGCACTGTGCCATGAAGACCGATCGGTCTATTTTAGCCCGATCATGCTATTATAGTTAATCTGTGCTTCACTCAGACCTTTCTTTATACCCATAATAAATATCGCGTACATAGTACGTAATTGTGGTAGTTCCTACGCTGCATTATGTGAACAAAGCCAAATGATGTCCCAGAACCTGTTGTACAGTATGTAAATAGTGTGCGATAAGCAAAATACTCAAGAATGGGGAGATCATTAACTTTGGTTAATTAAAACTGACACAATGTTGTTTGCAAAAATACCGTTATAGCGCTCTCTAGTCCTCGCCACAAGATTTTGGAGTTGAATGGGTCACCGGAATTATTATCATTCTCCCCAAAAAAATCGCCACGGTGTTGAGTGTTTTGCTTATCGTACACTTCCGATGTGCTGAATCGGTATATGAACAAATGCTAAGATAACACAAAGAGAGTTTAATGTATTTAATATCTGACCAAGTTTGGTACAGCCATAGTGAATAAATTATTCTCCATTCGCATATATGCGTCAACGAGTCATTGTCATTGCCTGACCACCAGATCCATATAATGTAGAATTTCGCGAATATGGTTTCCAGTTATGGAAGAGGTTATTCCCTAGCAAAACTGAAATGGCCGAATCGTTAAGAATGATAGCCACACATGTTCTGATAAGAACATGATGCATCTGGACATTAGAATGGTCCACATGTACATGTATGTATACAGCTATACTCTAATTGACCCCCCCCCCCCCCCAATGACGTTGACCACCGATTTTATCGCGTTACTCGGCAGCGTTGATGCTATTAATCATGAACAATCCTACCATGGCCGACCTTCGTACCTTTTTTAAGTCAGCATTATAACCACCACATAGTGTATATTTCTGGCATTGATGATGCAGTTGCGAATGTCTGTCAACTTCGAATTTCGATTAAACCGTAAACAAAATATTAATGGAAATATTGTTTTGTGTATAGTTATATAACACGGTGCATGGCGCTCACAAAAAGCTGTACTTGGTGTAAGGTGGCCATGTGAAAAATTAATACAGTGGTCGCAAAATATTATTACTATTACCGTAGTTATGTCCCAGAATTGGATCCGTGTCTCCGAGATTATCCGTCATTCCTTACATATATCACAACAATATAACAGCGTCACCGTCATTTCGATCAAAAGAATAGCAGACTCTATAACTGGGCGATATGTAACTGTTATGCCGTATAAGAAAAATATATATCGTGGTGATACCACTTGACTGTGGTTGAATGTAGGTACAACTGCGTCATTAACGGCTTACAACCAGTCCATGCATACGTCACAAAACTATAACTCAGTAGGCCTATCACTGTATGAGTTCGTCGCAGACTCCGTAGAAACATTCAAAACAATGTTCAGCAGACTCCGAAACTGGTAGACATGGCCACACATATGTTTTGATGAAATATGATGTATCGTGAGACGAGTGACTGATCTTTCATTCTGTGTCCACACGTCAGTTTGCGATAATTAATTCCGAAAAAGACAATATCGACAGACGACACACCAATTACTAAACTTTCCCAGTTTCTACGTTGTTGTTGTTGTTGATATTGTCATGTACTAGTCACTAGTGGTTGACATCAAAGCTTTGGGGAATTATTCTCGTGTCAGTATCAAGTGTAACACCAACATCATTGGCTTGGACAGCTGTTGGAATGTTGTGAACAATGACAGTCCAATTAACAATTCGAAAATATCAACATCGACCGGTTTTTGTAGTTTAACAGCTTCTCCGATTCACATTCAGACCCAAATCAAACAGTGTTGACATTATTCCAGAACATCTACAGTACAAGAAGTAACCTATTTGATCCAATTTCGCCAAATTTGGCAAAAATAAATTCATTTTTTCATTTAAATTTTCACGCCTTCGTTGTAACTTAGCAACCGGCAAATTTGTTCAATTTAGGCCACACTAACACTTCAAAAGTGTACCACTAAGTCGAGGCCGAATTCGCCTTTAAAGACATATTATGTACTTGTTCGGGTGCGTGAAACTGATAAGTTAGTATTCAGGCGCAATGGCAACTGGAGAGATGTAACATTCTACTAACATCGCCGAAAATTTGAAGCAAATCGACCGTACCACTCCATAGAAAACAATGTCAGAACTACGCTCAATTGTAAATATTTACTACTCGAATCGGGACGCATCTATCGGCGGTAAACTAACGAAAACGATTTCGCCTTCGAGAGTCACTGCATTTAATTTATATATAAGAATGACGGTGTGTGTTGTCAATTTGGATATAATATTTGTAAATATTACTACTTTGCACAAGATTATTCTCCATTTGTATTTGATCATCCTACCAGAGTGTTTCACATCACTTTAAATACACGATGCAAGTGGGTGTTGTGTCGTATTTTCCGTTGTTATAAGGTACTTTTAAACGATAGATCTATGACAGCGAGTCGATGCGCGGCCATGTTTTCACTTTATTTTGATCATTTGCACACGAGACTCGACAACGACACGCGTGATGTTCTCATCCAATCAGCTTGGAGCCAACTATTATGTTCTCTGTTGAACATATCATCTAGGTTCTACAGCGTTAGACAGGTTCTAAAGGCATATAGTATCAAGCTGCCAGGTACTATCGGGGCTATAGGTTATATTCAGTACCTAACTCAATTGCTTTATTTAAGAGTGTAAAGCGGAATGGAATTACGCTACAATTGATATACGCCTAAGTGTAATTAAATGACACTTAAGTGTAATTAGCTAATGAACGCGAATGTGGCTTCCCGTATAGGGTAGATGTATGCTCCAACAATGTTGCATTTTTACGAAATGTATGACTTATAACATGCATGCTATACAATCGGGGAAAACAATAGTCGTACCGAAATGAACTCATCGTGGGAAACGAGTCGCCCACTTCAAAACCAGCTGAAAGATGAAGAGAATAGAACTCTCCGGCAAGGTGGTTGAGGGGATAATCCCAGCCATACACACACATGATTTACTAAAGGATAAGAAAGGAAGGAAATTCGAGCAAAACAGTTTCCAGACCACAAAAGTGATAACATAATTTCGAGCCAAGAGTGTATCAACTCACGATCGTTCGAACCAATAAGAGCCAACACCGAACAATATAAACAATCATTCTTTGTGAGAACGATCAGGGACTGGAACAGTATAGAAGATTACGCATGCTCGGGGAATACAACAGGAGAAACACCAGAGTAGTAGCAACGACGCGACAACAGCCGAGAGGCTCCTGCGCCGGGAAAAAATACAGATACAGATACAGAAAACCAGCTGCCCGCTACAAACGACGGACACTGCCAGTGATTCCATCAACAAGTGTGATTATACCAACAAGTGTGATTATACCAACAAGTGTGATTATGCCAACAAGTGTGATTATACCAACAAGTGTGATTATACAAACAAGTGTGATTATACCCAACAAGTGTGATTATACCAACAAGTGTGATTATACCAACAAGTGTGATTATACCAACAAGTGTGACCAGATCATGTTTCTGGTTAACTCGCATTGTAAGTTACATGTATGTTATGACACTATAATTTGGTATGGTCAATTACCATTGTACTGTACACGACTATGTTATGACAATATACTTATATTATGGTTAATTCCCATTGTAAGGTACATGCACATTAGTGCATATATATTATGACCAGATCATGTGTTGCAGTTAATTCCCACTACAAGGTACATGTACATGTATGTTATGACCATATGATGTGTTATGTTTAATTCCCATTATAAGGTACATGTACATGTATGTTATGACCATATGATGTATTATGTTTAATTCCCATTATAAGGTACATGTACATGTATGTTATGACCATATGATGTGTTATGGTTAATTCCCATTATAAGGTACATGTACATGTATGTTATGACCATATGATGTGTTATGGTTAATTCCCACTGCAAGGTACATGTACATGTATGTTATGACCATATGATGTGTTATGGTTAATTCCCATTATAAGGTACATATGCATGTATGGTATGACCATATTATGTGTTATGGTTAATTCCCACTGCAAGGTACATATACATGTATGTTATGACTATATGATGTGTTATGGTTAATTCCCACTGCAAGGTACATATACATGAATGTTATGACCATATGATGTGTTATGGTTAATTCCCATTATAAGGTACATATACATGTATGTTATGACCATATGATGTGTTATGTTTAATTCCCATTATAAGGTACATGTACATGTATGTTATGACCATATGATGTGTTATGGTTAATTCCCATTATAAGGTACATGTACATGTATGTTATGACCATATGGTGTGTTATGGTTAATTCCCATTATAAGGTACATATACATGTATGTTATGACCATATGATGTGTTATGGTTAATTCCCATTATAAGGTACATGTACATGTATGTTATGACCATATGGTGTGTTATGGTTAATTCCCACTGCAAGGTACATGTACATGTATGTTATGACCATATGGTGTGTTATGGTTAATTCCCACTGCAAGGTACATGTACATGTATGTTATGACCATATGGTGTGTTATGGTTAATTCTCATTATAAGGTACATATACATGTATGTTATGACCATATGATGTGTTATGGTTAATTCCCATTATAAGGTACATATACATGTATGATATGACCATATGATGTGTTATGGTTAATTCCCATTATAAGGTACATGTACATGTATGTTATGACCATATGATGTATTATGTTTAATTCCCATTATAAGGTACATGTACATGTATGTTATGACCATATGATGTGTTATGGTTAATTCCCATTATAAGGTACATGTACATGTATGTTATGACCATATGATGTGTTATGGTTAATTCCCATTATAAGGTACATATACATGTACGTTATGACCACATGATGTGTTATGGTTAATTCCCATTATAAGGTACATGTACATGTATGTTATGACCAGATCATGTTTTGATGTGAAATACCATTGTAAGGTATGTGATTACCAGATCATGTTCTTTATCAGTCTTCATGCATTATGACTGTCTACCAGAATCCTTTGAAAGTATGTCCACAAAGCGAACTAATTCAAATACAAGACAACCAAACCCATATTATTAGAAACACCAAGAACTGTCTTTAGTGAAAATCTAGCCCATCATATTGTCACAGCTATATGGAACAATCTCGAGTAAGAATACACTTCACGCCAAACAAGATATTCATTTTAGGAAGCGCTTAGACACAAGCGTGGTAAAAACAAACAATTCTGAACATGTGAGATGTATAAATGTTGGATGCCCAGACTGCACTGTCAGGCTAACATATCGACTTTGGTACATCCATGTATACCATCCACCATCACCATCACACGCATGCATTATACAGTGATTCGTCATTATTTCCCAAACCCTCACTCAATTGCCTTCCCGACGACCACACAAAACCAGCATCCATGCTTTACCAATCGTTATGAGAAAATTCCGCTATGAACCGGGTTGGTAACAATACAACTAAGCATGCAATATCTGTAACATACACCTGATAATATTTTCTCACGCGATGATTGTCTGTGCACGGACGTGCGGATGAACACACACACGTCACCCTCAACGCGTTAAATTAGCCATACGTATACCACCTGGGCCATTAACGTCCCATGGCAATATACAACATAATCGTATAACCATTCAGGCGGTAACGGGTCACAAGTCATGACAGTGTAACGTGGTGGGGGTCTTGACTATATTGTTGTTCTGTCGTGGAGGTGTGGACTGTTTCCCCTCAACTCGATGTTACAAATAAAATATTGTTGTAGATCTTGCGATCTGTATAAATCTTGAACCGTATTCTGTGATTCTGGAGTTCTTGGAATCTGTGTTCTTGGCTTAGAGCTCGACACGAAGGCCTAGCTATATGATAATCCGTTATGGGAGAAAGTATCTAGTACGCCCGTGGAGTACCAAGTTAACAGACAAATCCGTTACAAAACGGTATGCTTTAATCATAAACGTATCTTCTCAGATGTGAATACAAGTATTTAATACACTATCAATGATGATAATCCACTGTAGGTATGTGTGGGTAGCACTATCAGAATATGGCCTGATATACTTCCAACTTAGCATAAAACCAACTACAGTGTGAGCCAAGGTATGGTCAAGTCAAGTTAAATGACGAAGAAATGACAATTAGGCAATTCGTCAAATGTCTAAGAAATATCCAAAGACTAGGGTGACACTCCGAAAAATTCTGTACCAAGTCTTGGTTAAAACGCCCAATGGGTCTTTAAATAAAAGTCAGTTAAGTACTGACAGCCGTTTACGCGACTACGTAATCCGTTGAAGTGTACCCACTGTAGGTAGCGTCGGCCCCTTTATACGACGCGACCCACAGTGGGTAGTACTACCAACAAACTACCCACAAATGATACCCACAGCTACCTTGTAAGGTAGCTACCCTGAAATAAGACGTTACGAAAACAGCGTCAGAAATCACTAAGGTAACAACTAAAGGCGGAAGTTACCAATGACGTCACGATATTTATAGCTTGACACGAAGAGTGGGAAAATACCAGAATGATATAAATACAATGTAACGACGATGTGAATGAGTGTGAATAAGATAAGAATTAGAACAGATAGTTAGGTAATAATTAGATGAAGGTGCAAATTATGAGTTAGTTATCTGACAAATATAGGTAATACTACGAATATGAATGCATAAAGTACAATTTGAAGTGAGAAAAGTTATCAAAAGTTACCGATCGACAAAATAACAATGAATGCATTGTAATTAATATAGTAATATAACGGAAGGTGCCCGGTAGCTATGCCACAACAGGAAGACAGCCTGAGAGGGCTGTGCCATCCCCGAGCAATGTACACCATAGTAATAGTCATTCAAGCCGCGATGGGTCACATGGGATGCAAGGAAGACAGTCTGGCAGAGCTATGCCATCCCCGGGCAATGTCCAACATAGTAATACAGGCATTCAAGCAGTAATGGGTCACAGGGGGTGATAGTATGTCAGTTGCTATGCGTCCTGCCTATGTCACCCCGAGCAATATACAACGTAGTCATTCAGGGAGTAATGGGTCACAGGGGATGACAGTCTAACAGTGCTATGCGTCCTGCCTATGTCATCCCTTATCGATATACAACATAGTAATAAAGTAATTCAGACAGTAATGTGTCACATGGGAAGACAGTAAGACGGTCTGACAGTGCTATGCGCCCTGCATATGTCACCCCGAGCAATATACAACATAGTATTAGTCATTCCGGGAGTAATTGGTCACAGGGGATGATAGTATGTCAGTTGCTATGCGTCCTGCCTATGTCACCCCGAGCAATATACAACGTAGTAATTCAGTCATTCAGGGAGTAATGGGTCACAGGGGATGACAGTCTAACAGTGCTATGCGTCCTGCCTATGTCATCCCTTATCGATATACAACATAGTAATAAAGTAATTCAGACAGTAATGTATCACATGGGAAGACAGTAAGACGGTCTGACAGTGCTATGCGCCCTGCATATGTCACCCCGAGCAACATACAACATAGTATTAGTCATTCGGGGAGTAATTGGTCACAGGGGATGATAGTATGTCAGTTGCTATGCGCCCTGTCTATGTCACCCCGAGCAATATACGACATAGTAATTCAGGCAGTAATTGGTCACAGGGGATGACATTAAAGTCTGACAGTGCTATGCGCTCTGTATAATGTCATCCCCGATCAACATACAACATAATAGTAAAGTCATTCAAGCAGTAACGGGTCACGGAGTGACAGGAACACAGTCTGACAGTGATATGCGCCCTTCGTATGTCACCCGAGCAATATACAACAAAGTAATGCAGTCATTCAGACAGTAATCGGTAACATGGGATGACAGGAAAGTTGACAGTGCTATGCGCTCTGCATAATGTCATCCTCGATCAACATACAACATAATAGTAAAGTCATGCAAGCAGTAACGGATCACAGGGGGTGACAGGAAGATAGTCTACCCGAGCAATATACAACAAAGTAATGCAGTCATTCAAACAGTAACGGGTCACATGGGATGACAGTCTGACAGTGCTATGCGCTTTGCATAATGTCATCCTCGATCAACATACAACATAATAGTAAAGTCATGCAAGCAGTAACGGATCACAGGGGGTGACATGAAGATAGTCTGACAGTGCTATGCGCTCTGCCTATGTCACCCGAGCAATACACAACAAAGTAATGCAGTCATTCAAACAGTAACGGGTCACATGGGATGACAGTCTGACAGTGCTATGCGCTCTGCATAATGTCATCCTCGATCAACATACAACATAATAGTAAAGTCATGCAAGCAGTAACGGATCACAGGGGGTGACAGGAAGACAGTCTGACAGTGCTATGCGTCCTGCCTATGTCACCCGAGCAATATACAACAAAGTAATGCAGTCATTCAAACAGTAACGGGTCACGTGGGAATGCACGAAGAGTCTGGTAGGGCTATGCCGTCCCAATATACACTATACAACACTCGTACGGGCATTAACAGGTCAGTTGATGTTCATAGTGATAAAAGCCGGAGATGTGCTTGCTCTCACATATAATAATCCTATTGATTCTTGAGAATGTATATGTTTTGGAAATCCTGAGCAATTTGTGGCGAATTCTGACGGTAACTTCCATTTAATTCATTCTTTCTGACGGCCGGCGGAAGCGCATCGGAAGAAAGTAGGTCAGACCCGCACATAAGTTAAATGTGTTTTATTATGTCACATTTTAATTTGTTTCGACCTACTTCCGTTGTCAATAGCGGGTCACGTGCTTTTGCTGACATTCGATCGCTCATACAATCACGAACTGATTAAAAAATAGTTACTCAGATGGATTGAGATCAGGAAGTGCGCCGTCAAGCGCATGTCTCTATACACATACTTGTAAGTGGGCGCGTTTGATATTTTAATTAACGCATCGTCGGTTTGCGTAGATAATTAAGTTTTGGCACTACAGCCATGCTGCCGCCGACTTTGTTGGACCATATTTTCCGTCGAGCATCTGGTTGATTGGCAGTTTGATTGCCATAGCAATCCAAATAAAATGGTCTAAATTCGTCTACATCTATATTGTAACAGATGGCACAACAATATATCTTAGATCGTGATTTCCAACTTTGAGAATCAAACCATGTTCGCATCCCATGGCGAGCCGCTAAAATGTCATGAGCGATATTCATGTGAGCTTTAAGCGTTCCGTTTGTGATTATTGTTGTTCGTCATTTTGCGGTAGCGATCATCAGTATCTGGTCGGATAAATCACAGTCGTAAAGACAATGGAGCAACATTATAAGATATCGATGTCATCTGTCATAACTAACTACATTTGGGCTGCTACACTGACAACCTGTAGGACAATAATAGTTTATCATTCTTCCTGAATCGATCTGAGATCAAGTGTCTTGATACTATGCCATTAGTTATCTCTATATGAATAGGATCCTCTCACGCTACTATAAGTCGTTTATTTGTTTTTGGAATCCCGGTTTACCTGGAAATCACTACCAATCATGTCAATAAACTGGATTTTGTTATCAATCACTGTGAGAATAACTGTTTGTGGAGACAGTCTCGTGTTTTGCTCGAGGCCACACTCTGCTAGTCCCTATATCTTGGGCTAATCGTATCGATTCTTTGATGCTGAGTTAATTGTGCCGATCGAGTATCAAGTTTACATCTGTATTTGTCAATTTAGCAAGTGCCCATGACCGAAATTCATCAAGAAAATCTTGCACTAAGGGCAGGGTTGGGTCAATTACATTGAAATGTAATTAATTACAATTACATTGAAATATGTCAATTACAATTACATTGGAAATACAATGTAATTAATTACAATTACAATTACATTGGTTCAATTACAATTACAATTACTTTTGGAAAGTCATTTGTGTTTGATGAACTTTATTGATATACATAAAATATAAAAGCAAATTAATGTAACACAGTGAAACAATGTAAACAAAACAATAAAACAACAACTACGGCATGTAGAGCACAAATTGTTCATTTGATGTGGTGGTTACACCGGACCATCATCATTCTTTCATATTGATCACTATGTTTCCGCTGAAACAAAAATAATTAACATTAAGATACATCATTATGTTTAATTTGCCTACATACTAATAGCAGGGATTAAAACAATCAAGCCATCTAGGGTTGTAAATCACATTGTGTTGACATAATCAGGATTATGAAGTAAAACAGGCCACCTGCCTAAGGCTGCCTTTGTTAGGGGATCAACACATTGATAAAATACTGTAGTGGAGTCATATAATTAGGACAGCAAGACAGATTAAGTGCACAAAACTGACCAGATATGGAGGTGAATACAGTTAAGCTCAAAACAAATAGACTAAATGAAGTTTTGTTATGAAGACAAAATGCATTTATTATTAATGTTATAAAACAATTATTGTTTTAAAATAAATGTATTACTTTTAAGGATATATTCCGGGAATGTTCAGAAACAACAATAATGTTTATGAATTTTTTTTTTTTTAATTCAATACATGTACTTGTATTAATTATGTACATATTGTCATGATGATATACACATTATTTTAGGTGTATTAAAACATATACATATAATAATAACAATAACATATATAAATAATATAAAATAAAATTCAACATGACTTACCTTTAGATGTATGATGAAATTGAAGTTGCTTTTGCTGAACCCGAACTCAGTGTTGGACAATGTTTACATGTAACTTTGAATTTGTCAGAAATATCATTGGGCAAGGTAAAATGTTGCCTAATGAAGAAAAACTTTGAGAAGGCATCGCTAATGACTCTAATAGAGGCAAAGAGATAATGATTGCTTGTATAAGTGAGTGGTTCGGGGGGCTAGCCCGGGATTGTCGGAAGCACCGAATGGTAACTCCCCTTAATCCCTCATGTTTACGCCTTTATTTAGAATAATACAAAAAAAAGTAAGCATTTTTATGATTGATTTTATTTCTTCTTTTTCCTTTTCTTTTTAGGGTTTGGTTTCTCCGTTGATGACAGTGGAGATGGAGGAGATTTCTGCTGATGTTGTTGCAGAAGGAGCTGAAACATTTCTTCTTGCTCTTTAAGGTTTTGTTCATTTAACTTCTGTTGTTGTAGCTGTCGCTTCTTGATCTCCTTCCTTCCCTTTTCCGTCGCTTTGTTGGTTTCGGCGATGAAGTCTTCTACAGACTGAGTGGTGTCTGCGCTGATGTTGTTGTTGTTGCTGGCGGTGGAGCTGGGGGACACCGGGATGTGCTGGTACTCCGGTGTCCGTGGTGGCAAGCTGTCCAACTCCACCTCGAAGCTGGCGGCAGGAACAGCAGGGGTGGTTTCCTGCTCCCTTTCTCCGCAAGTCTCGACGACGACAGCAGGGACTTCCGGCAGATCCACGGAGTCCCTGCTAGCTGGTACGATGTCGCCTGTCTCCATGCAGGTCGGGTCGTTTGGGCGTCTCTCAGACAACTCCGACCTACCGGCTGTGACACTGGACGTCGGCTGAACCACACGGGGAGGGGTGACTGGCAGATCAACAGTCACCCCCTTCTTCTTCCATTTCGCCCGTCTGGCGGCGTCCCTTCTTCTCCTTGATGGCGTCTTCTTCTTGGGCGGCCCCTTTTTCTTCTTCCCACTCATATGACAGGAGGCAGACTTGGAGTTGGTGTCCCGGGCTTGCGATCTCTGGATGCCAGCATCTTCAGTCCGGAACTCCAGGCAAAGGGTCAGGTAGCCCCTGCTAGACTGGAGACTCCAGTTAGCAATGTCCACTACCGAACACCTTTGCACTGCGGCCAACACGGCGTCTGGGATTAAATCCATAAGCCTAATCCAAAACCGTCTCACTGGCGTTAAGCACGGGGGCAGCTGCACCCGGAGGCGCGGCCACACGACTCACTCGTGCTCAACGCTCTGACAAAAGAGGAACTAATCAGATCGAAGCAATCACGACCTTTTCGCTCCACTCTCCTGCCAGAGAATGATTGCTTGATAGTCTGTGATGCAGTTAAATACAAACTTGTAACAACAAATGATGAGACCATCTCATTATGGGGGAGGGCTACATGAAAGAGTATTCACTGAGCGGTCGTCATCTTTGAAGTATAGTATTGAGCTATGACAACAACCCAATATTCACGGTGACAGGTCACCACCAGTGACGCACTATCAAAACATTGTTTATATTAATTCTATTGTGACCCACAACTTGTGAGTTGTTTTAAATCAAACCACAATTAGACTATCAAAACATTGTGTGACTTCTATAGTGAGAGGGTTTCATGACTCCATCTTTGAAGTTTTAATTTAGAACATGTATCGATGAAACTACTAACATAGAAGGAAAATATGAGGATAATGACCCCATGTGTATAACACTAGTCAAGTAAGTTAGTAACCAAGTGTTTTACCTGATACTATTAACATATCATAGTCATGTCACATTTCAGATACAAATGCTGATGTGTTAACTTGTTATATTTGTCTGTATTTTTGGAATGTAATTGAAAATGTAATTGAAATTACACCCCTTTTCTCAATGTAATTAATTACATTCAATTACATGTAATTGAAAAAACCTTCAATTACAAATTACATCCAATTACTTGGGAAAATGTAATTAATTACATTCAATTACAATTACCCCAACCCTGACTAAGGCAGTGCTGACCTCCGATAGAATTGCAATATAATAGAATATAATTGCCATAGAATAGAATGGAATCGCAATACAATTGCACATCCGCCACCGAAGGTGGCATTGGTGACCCGTCCTCTTGGTACGTCAGCTGTAATGTCGACGCGTGTGGCATTCATCCGGTTTTATTTGGAATTGGCTTCCTTCTTTGGACTCAAAAACTAAAGGTGGGTAGGGCGATAGCTCATATGAAATGATGTTATCAATATTCAAGCTCTCGTGCTATTATTTAGTCCCATTGCCCTCGCAGAAATCACTTCTGTGTCAAAATTGTTTGCGTTGCCAATTTGTATGCGCTTAATGACTTTTGAAGTTAGGATAAGTGTATTATGAAAACTGGACGGCCACCCTTTTTAGAAATTCATCATTTGTTCTCGACCAAGTTCCACTGTCTTATCAACATTGACCGAGGAATGGGTAGTCACTAGTTCGGATTCCACATTATTCGGATCAGGCGGGTCAATACATAGCTCCAGTTTATGCTTAATGAGTCTCAATCAGCCCTGTCGAACTTTATTCTTGAACATGCTTCTGCCTTAAGACAATTCTGCGTTCGTCTCCCTTCTCCCGCATACAATCCAAGTCGTTTATCAGAGAATTGCATGTATGTAAACTGTATTCACAAATGTACAAACACTCTCTACTTTTAGCGTAATATCGATTATACCTGAGCGTCTACGACCATACCACATGCAGGTTGTCTCAATCGCCATGTCACTATAAATTCCAATAAAAAATGTCACTGATATGGTGCATATTGTGCTCACCCTTCATGAATTGCTTATGGATATAATCAGGCAGTGATTCCATTGACCTCACGTTATATAGTACATATACCTGGCACAATGAGTGTTTCCAGCTGCGAAGGAAAGAGGAATCACATCAACGATGTCTCGAGGGAGCGACCAATCAGATGCCAGTTCTGCTCTAATATATTTCAGTATTATTACCATGGGTTTTATTAGACATTCAATCATATTATAAAATGTATACGCGCGGCGCATTTCATTGCATTGCGTTTTCATTGCACTTTTCATCGCTTTTGAGTGCTTCTTTGTAACGAAATTTTAATAAGCATTTCGACGTGCTTGACAGATTTATGTTCTACATGCACACGAGACCACGTGCAACAACCAAAACGGTTCACTATATTGAGGGTCAAAGTTGAGTCACGTTACGAGTGTAGATATCCGGTTGAAGTTCATTTGTTATTAAATCGATAAGTTATTTGTTATGGCTGCCAATTTGTATAATCCTACGGAAGTAAGGCATGATCTGGTGTGAACTTATATATATATATGTTCTAACGTGATTTCTACTTCCTGCTACTGAATAGAACATGATCACACCCGTATGACCATATGCCGTTTTTTTTGGGTAGGTTGTTGCAATTTTGAATATTTATATTTCCACAAGGGTTACAAGTCCACATCAACCTGAAAACATTTGCCGAGATCCTACTAATGAATTTTTTAACAGAGAATTTTGGGTTACAGCAAAATCCAGTAATTGGCTGCTAGACTAAATTGGGTATGTTGTCAGTTGTGTGTCTGTCATTAAAGGTGGTCTATCTCTGTGTAAACTTGTTTTATATAACACATAAAAAAAGAAAGTCCCCCCTAATATATTCGGTAATATTTTATGAGATATTGGATGGATTTTGATAAAACTTTCCACAAATGATTTGTGGTACCAAAGGCATCAACAGTGTGCTAATTACTATGCTGTGAGGTGAGATATGGCTGAGTGAACACACATTTAATGGAAGAGATGCACTTTTCAAAAGTTGCAAAAACACAGGTAGAGTGATCACGGACATTCAGCTGTGCCTTGGTCCCCACTTCTCGCACGGGCTTGGAACATCCTTTTTTGTTGGTACCTCAATGGCCTACATGGTGGGCAACATGGTGTACTGAAAAATGGCTTCAAAGAGACTGATTTCAATAACTCTGTGTTGCTCACAGCATGAAACTTCAAGGTGTCGTCATTCCAAAGGAATGTAGTTAGACTGAATATCCTGGGCATGAGGCAGAAACATTGTGTCCCAAAGATGACACACATGTTATCGTGGACTCACAGTGTCACTTTCAGACCATATTTACAGCCAGTCACAACTTGTGTAAACAATGTAACAATGGAGTGACTGTCCACTCTATGTCAGTGTTTTGCAGATTTTTAAAAGCACCCCTTTTCCATTCAATTCATGCTCAGCCGGCCATAACATAACTCACAGGACGGTGCCTCACACAGGTTGTGTATCAGATAACACTAAACATTCGCTTAAAGTTTCGTCAAAGTCCATCCAATATCTGATAAAATATTACCGAATATATTAAGGGGAACTTTTTTTTTTTTTGGGGGTGTTTAGTTATCGGGATATAAAACATTAGCTATGAATTGAAGACACATATTCGGAAATGCTTCTATCGATTAATAGTAATTATATTTCTAATATGTTCTAGTCTATAAACGTGTGGTTGTTTATCTAACGAACAATAGTTGTTACCAGTACTGTTAACAGAGACCAGAAAATTTATTGTGTAATTATGTCACAAATAAACGTTAATTATACTCAGTATCGCTTATGACTATGGAATAAGACAATACACACAAATCAATCTGGGGATTTTGACGTTCAGCTATGGGAACACCTTAATGACCTATATCGCTATATTGTATCACGTGAATGGTCTGTTCTAAAAAATAGAATTAAAGTGTCCCATTAAGAGGGAGGTAAAGTGGCACAATTCCAGAAATGGGGACCGGTTGAAATTCATGTGTTTTTGTTTTAAAAGACCAAAAAATGAAAAATATATTTGTTCATAGACATACTACAATAATCCAAGATTAAGTATATCTGATAAGCAATAAATTTGTCATTCCAAAAAAGATGCATTTGAACGTCAAAACAACACAATTTTTTTTTAGATGAAAATACTCACTGGTAAGAATATCAAATAGCCAACAGGAGGTATCAACATGTAGCTAATACTCCCATGCAGTGACAACGCGTAGCGGATTTCCTAGTTTCAAACCTAAAACTCCAGAAATTTTAACTTAATATATGTAAACAAACCGCCCAAAAAGACAGCCATTTGCAAGAACTATTTCAGAAAACTATGGAGCACCACTTTACTATCAAAAATACATGTATGCAAAAATGTACAGTCCCAAATACCATGCACAGCGAAATAGCTTTTCATACTTCCTGTTTACCTATCTTCGTGAGTTTCGATTTCGGCTGAAAATAAACAAGAAATTCCCTTTGCAATCTTTGCAATCTTCAATAAAGCGATCGTCAATAACTTTTTGATGTATCTAACACACACGTATATACTATGTTGTATCAATATATTGATTCCTTACCGGTTAAACGTTGACAATTTATTAGATTGATGTTTATTTCGCGGGGAGAATTTACCAGGAAGGCGGAAGTCGCCCAACAACCACGTTAGATGTAACTACGCCAAATTTCAATCACGCGGTCGGTATTTTAAACCATACAAGAAAGATTATATCAACATTAAATAATAGCCAAGTGTAACTTTTCTGCCATACGGTGTAAGTATTTGACATTAACATTACGTATTATGTGATATTATTACTTAATATCGTATATATATATATTCCGAACTATTTCGGCGGAGTGATATGTTTATTGCATAGTTTTATATGTTTACGTCGAAATTCCTGCGAGATTTTTCGTAAAACTTGATGCCGACTGTAAGTAATCGATGGCGCGATCGCTTATGAAAACAATACAGTGTTACGCAACAAACGATTATCCAATTGTGTTATGGACCCTGTGTTGTCACAACAGTCCGTTCGTTTTATTTTCAACATTGTAAAATAAGCACATTTATCAACACAGGAACGATAACTCCACCAATGGCGGACATAATTTCCCCAATTTCTGTTGTTCGTAAATTTTTTTGAAGTGTGATATTTAGATAATGGGTACGTTTTTCAAAAATCGACGACGCCTTGTCACTAGATGGAATCAGGAATTACATGAAGGTACATTCATAGATTCTGTAGTAAAATTTATGAAGTCAGGATTTTGTCTCAAATTTTTAACATGGAAACCCTATGGGAGAAAAATAATAAATTTTCCACTTTACCTCCCTCTTAACGCATCTCATTTTATTATAAAATATTCGACATATAATCAAAATTAATTGATAGAAGCGTTTCCGGACAGGGGTCTTCAATTCACATCATATTATTTTATAACCACGAAACTATTTCAAAAATTGTTATATGAAGAGATAATCCATCTTTAAATAATTGAGAAACAACAACACATACTATTCGAAAATAACTATGCGTTTTATTAATTAAGTCACTGAAAATTAAATATGAATAAAACAAGTTTGCAGATATGTAATTAAATAATTTATAGACACTCGATGTGCCCCATGCATGACAGTACAATCCGCCATGCATACTATGTCTGAGTCACTTGGGATCCCTTACACAATGGGGTGGCTGTTAGTAGCCACAATAAGTCACAGCCGAATGTTTCGTATTCTGGTATATATATGACTACATGTAAATGATATTTAGTCTGTTCTGGAAAATGTGCAGTTGTTATTTGGGGTGTGAGCGCCCAAGGTGTTCGAAACGATCGATAAATATTTTCCAAAACCTTATGTTCTGTTAAAGGCACGTGAGGCCTTAGTTGTCGAAAATATTCATATTTGTTCCAATCACCGTAAACTGAAAAACATTAAAACACATATAGTTTCGTTCATATATACCATGACCATCGCGTAAACAGCATGTTATCATAAAGACCTACTATATTTTACCCAAGCAAGCTAGAGCCTGATTGTGTTACAGAAGACAACACAATGCTGCTGGCTAATCACACACAAATGGCATAAACGCTCTTTATTCGTTCCATATCAGGAATTCACCCACAAAGAACGCTCTTTATGTTTACCATCAAAATATAAACAAACACCAGAAAAGTAACTTTTTATGCTTTTGTTTACATAACAATGGTCAACATAACATACTGTTTATGTGATATTTCTTATTTGTATACGGACAAAGTCTGTCTACATTTTGTTGTTCTTTCTGTTTGTGGCGGTTTTTGACGGGTGGAAATATTTTCACAGGATACCCACCGCCAAGACCAACCGTACCTTTAATGTTTCACTTTCTATAGTTATATAGCAGTCAATTGGCTTTACACCCGTTTACGCCATGGTAAGGATGGAGTTCCCTCGTCACTGTCCGCCACTCATCCCAACTACAGTACTATCACATCTGCTCTGATTATGTACTTGCATATGTTTTTATTATGAATTTAATAGATGAATAGATAGCAGATTATGATATATCATTTCATTAAACTGCATCCTATTACCAGAAACCATGCCATGGAACATAAACGCTCTTTATATAAGTGTCAGTTTTGTAGTCCACTAATCTAGTCCAATATTAAATACGTGTGTTCCTATAACATTTGCACAACAGCAACGTCGTATATTGCGTTTTTTTGTTTGCAATCAAACATATTTACATTCATATACAATGCGACAAATGCGTAGGCTAATCATTGAAACTTACAGATGAGCTGATGTTTCAACCAGAATAACATAGCAGGGCGGGAACTATAACGTCAGCCGTTACTTACAGAAACTGTTGGCGGACGACTCATTCAATATCAATCCTTCTGCATCCTGGAGACCATGTACTCATTTATCACAAATCGTGTATACACTCATGGCTGCATGCCAGTATATGTTAACACTGAGGCCTATGTAAAATAATTGCTTCACTGTAACCGTTAAAGGGGTACTGTACACAGAGATAGGCAATTTTTTTTATTTACTCCCATTGACATAACTTTCAAGTTAGATTGTGTTCGTGTTATGAGTTTCGTATAAACCTAATTTAGCGACGAAAATATTGATCTTGGAAATAAAAATATTACGATTTCAAACTACGCGCCATGTTTTTTACCTTCACCGGAGAAGACGCAGGTTGCAGGATGAACCGGAAGTTCAATTGATGCCTGCAATCTCTTCCATCGAACAATCTCACCCCTTATAAAAATACGGACGCTTTAGGAATCTTGTTTCTTCTTTTTTTTCTCCAAATTGGTTATAGCGGGACTTCCTTTTGCATGTAACATGTTTTGTTCGCAACTCAATAATGTTCGTCGTAAACGGCCGTCGATAAAAGACACCCAACATGTGAGACTCCAGCCATAAATTCATTTATATTAAATAATTCAATTTGACTTTTATGATAGCCTGTTAACCGGAACGTTTTCAGTAGACATCGTCGACTCAAATACGTTATTTTAAAATATAATATTGATATTAGATCGAAATTGTTACCGGGAATTTATTGAAATTGGCGTACAGTACCCATTTAAGACTATTTCCTGATCGAACACCATTATAATGTAACGTCCAACAGATTACGCCAATTGTTACTACCACATATTTTTGTCTAATATTATGGAAACAAAGAGTCGCACACATTTCTTAGCGATGCTCTATTTGTGACTGGAATGGATTTGCAGATTGATGATCAGCGACATCACTGCGGTATATGTGGGAAATCGTTTACTAAGTCCAATATCTTGGAGCGACACACGGCCATTCACACCGGAGATCGGCCATTTCAGTGCAGTATTTGCGGGAAGTCATTCAATCTTGCAGGAAACTTAACACGGCATGAGAAAATTCACACTGGAGAAAGACCTTATCATTGTGATACCTGCGATAAATCCTTCATTGAGGCGTGTGATCTGAAAGCACACAAGAGGACCCATACAGTTGAGGATAATGCACATGCTGATCAACCCTTTATTTGTGGCGTTTGCGGGAAATCGTTTATCAACTCGCGCAGTTTTACATTGCACACGAGGGAACACACGGACGATCAACCATTTCGTTGTGGAGTTTGTGGAAAATCATTCAACCGAGCCGACAAATTTGAAGCGCACGAGACGAGTCACTTAGGAGAAAACCCGCATACTTGCGATATTTGCGGGAAATCATTTAGTCATTCGATCAACCTCAAGTCACACACCAGGCGCCACACCGATTATGAACGACATCATTGCGATATTTGTGACAAATCATTTCTTAACGCCAGTGCTCTTGAGGGGCATAAGAGAATTCACACGGGTGATCGACCATTCCAATGTGGTATTTGTGGGAAATCATTTAATTTGGCTGGCAACTTGAATACACATAACAGGATTCATACAGGGGAAACACCATACAAATGTGATGTCTGTGATGAGTCATTTAGGCACTCTAACACACTAAAATCACACATGTTGATACACACTAATGGGCAACCTCAGTGTGATATTTGCGGAAAATACTTCACTCAACAATCCACCCTGATAATACACACGAGAATTCACACCGGCGAACGCCCGTATACATGTGACATTTGTGGCAAATCTTATGTTCAGTCAGATCATTTAACTGGTCACAAGAGGATTCACACCGGCGATCGACCATATGCTTGCGACATTTGTGGCAAATCATTTGCCGTGAAAGGCAACCTGATAAAACATAAGAGGACCCATAATGCAACTGGAGAACACGCGTATCGTTGCAGTGTTTGTGGAAAATCATTTAATCGGGCAGATAATTTGAACAGACATTTGTTAACTCACACCAAAAAAGATCCCCTTCCCAGTTAACACTATAAAACCGAGATATATGTACAGTTAAACTTCGTTAAGTCGAATCGCAAGGGACCGTTGGTTATTCAGAAAAATAATTAGGTTGGGTTCATGACCTTATTAGTATGAGGTTTCGTGCCCAGATATCGACATTCAAAAGAGGAAACTTTAATAAGTTTTGTTTTTTTGTCAGCCTATAATACACATTCCAATGACCGTCTCTCATAAAGAGTGCCGACGCTTCCTGTACACACAAGCAGTTGATAATAAAGAACCAAACCCAACGCTTTGGGTGGTAGATAGGTTTTATCTTATTTTCTGATGTTATGATTCTTATCACTATACCCCCCGAAACGAGTTGTGAGGGGGGTATACTGGAATCAGCTTGTCCGCCCGTGGACACAAATTTGTCCGGAGTTTTTCTCGGTCGTTTTATGATCATTTTAAACTTGGCACGGATATTTAGTACCATGGGAACCTGTGCACCTGCGATTATGACGTTTGTCCGAACATTTTTTGTTCGAGTTATCCCCCTTTTTCGACTTAAAATTTGTTTTGCAACATGCATAATATATTGTCCGAGCTTTTATTCCTACATTTTTAGGTCAATGTTTTTTAATCTTGGCACTGATATTTAGTACCATGTGAACCTGTGCACCTACGATTATGAGGTCTGTCCGATTTATTTTGGTGGAGTTACCCCCCTTTTTCAACTTACAAAATCTTCTCAAAATGCATAATTTTGTCCGACCTTTTCTTCCTATATTTTCGGGTCAATTGTTTTGAAACTTGGCACCGATAATTAGTACCATGGGAACCTGTGCACCTGCGATTATGAGGTCTGTCAGAATTTTGTTTTTGGAGTTAGCCCAATTTTTCAACTTAGAAAATGTTCTCAAAATGCACAATTTTGAAATAGTTTCGTGGGTAAAAATAATAAATATGAATTGAAGACCCTAGTCCGGAAACGCTTCTCTATCAGTTAATATTGTTTTTATTTTGAATATTTTATTACAAAATGAGATATGATTAAATGGGACAATTTATTGTTCTATTTTTAGAACAGACTATTCAGGTTATACCATATAGCGATAGAGATCATTATGGTGTTCCAATAGCTACGTTCCGAATGTTCCGCCATTTTGTTGCTAAGCATGGTGTGAAGGGAACAGGTGTTTTGAAAACAAGTGCATGTGTTCCGACATACTATTTGTTGAAGAACACCGGTCTTTCCAACTACCGATTGAACAAGTATAGAAAAGAAAATGGCGATATGGATGGCGACAAGTCACTCGTCGCTAATGGTGAATTATTTTTTTAACTCCGTTAATTTGGCGTCCGGAATGATTTTATCGCTGCAGTGTTGTAGTGAGTATGTTATTTACAAGAAACAGGCGACATATTCCCGGTGGTTTGTGTTCAGTGCTTTTATTTGAGATATATTTGTCCGGCCATTTGGTAACACTTTCATAACTTCTGTTCTTTATATTAGGATACCGATTTATAAATTCGATTAAAACCTTAGTTTTTGGACTTTATGTCCAGTAACTGTCAGTGTGATCTGTGACATTTGACGTTCGGAACGTAGCGTTTTCTGACAGGGGTCTTCAATTCATAGCTATTATTTATACCCACGCAACTACTTCAAATTTGTTATTTAAAGAGATAATCATATTTAACGTGTTTCAGTATGAGCATTAATGACGGTGACTATCATGACCTGGTTTGAAATTTTAATCGGATTGGTTGGAACTGGATTGACAATAAAACAAAATAATGTGTATGTTATGACTTACATTTTCCCATGTGACGATGTACCCATTTCGTTTTACAACTTACTGGATTAATGTTTGGATGTTAAAGATGGATTATTTCTTTAAATAACAAATTTTGAAATAATTTCGTGGGTATAAAATAATAATCATGAATTGAAGACCCCTGTCCGGAAATGTGTCTATCAATTAATAATAATTTTATTTCGAATATTTTATTATAAAATGAGATGATTAAATGGGACACTTTATTGTTCTATTTTTAGAACATACTATTCAGGCGATACCATATAGTGATTGGGATCATTACGATGTTCCCATAGCTACGCCCGAACGTCAACTGTCCCATGTTGATTGTATTGCTTTGTTCCATAGCTATAAGCGACAATGAGTCTAATTAACTTTTATTTGTTACAAAATTAGACAATACAATTTATGGTACCTGCTAACACAGTCTGGGTGAACGTCGACTCTATATTTGAAATATAGAGTCTGGAGCTAATGTAGCCAAAACCATTTCTATTCAGCGAAGAGCTTCCCCAAAATGACGTCACGGATTTTTAAAAATACATCGATGATTGACAGGTGTCCCCACGTGTTATTTGTTGTGCTTCGCCGACGCATCAACCCACAGAAGGCCTGTGTCGCGACATTAAAACTTACAGAAGATAATATTTGTCGTGTGTGCGACTATTCTTTTTTCGGGAGATGAACTCGCTGCATCAACGGGAAAGCTGCATCCGAGAGCAAAAAATAAGGTCGTCATCAAAAATGATGCTTTAGAACTATTTAAAAGCATAAAATTAAGTCATTTCCTCGGTGTTTGACTTTCAGATGACTTTTTTTTTACGGCAAATAATTTGTCGATTTGCAAACCATGTTACAATAAAGTAAATCAAATACACGGACTTGAGTAAAGTTCTATTTATATTTATGGGAGGCCAAGTTGGTACCATACGCAGGCCTATCTATCAGGTCCAGCACAACCTTCAAATTAATCGGAATCGTACCGAATATATAATTTCGAAGCCATTTTTTCTGTCTCTGTTGAATTTGCAAGCCTCGAAATTCCGCTCTGTTACTATATTTAGAGCATTCGGCAAACCTCGTCGCGGTCACAGGTCGAGGAGTTCAGCCGCAGAGGTCACAGGTCGAGGAGTTCAGAATGATATTTAGAGGTGACATTATGGGAGTCTCCGCCCATTAACACTTGTTTATCAACCCATACGGTTTCATTGGACGGAAAATAATTTACGCAATCAATCAGATTACGGAATCCCGAGGACTTGGAAATGAGATAGCGATGTTATCCGTCAGACCTAATATTCAATGTTGTAATGAATATTTAGGTATGAGTTTACTCAGACTGCTGCTAACAGTAAGCACTATTGTTCGTTAGCTAAACAACCACACTTTTTAGACCAGGAACTATTCGAAATATAATCCATTTTAATCGATACAAGAATTTCCAGACCGGGGTCTTCGATTCATATCCAATATTTTATACCCCGGTAACTATTTTGCACATTATATTGTTGAAATAATTGGAATCTATTACAAATTCAAATTACATACATATCAATCCTATTTTGTTTAGTCCGTTAGAAGAAACAAATGTCGTTTTTAAGCCTAAATGGATATTTTAACAGCAACATTCGATTTGAATTTTGATTTGAGTTATACTTTGCCAATGCAGATTGTACACATGCAGATTGTACATGTTCGAGAGGTAGTTATACATGTATATACATGACGTATATTTGGTGTATCATGGATGTAAAGATTGTTGCCAGAAGATGTTTTACAATAAAGATGTTTTTGTCCCAATATCCTTACAATTGTTTCGGATTCCACAAACTAAGACTTAAAATATGTTCAGCGCATTGGATTACACAGGTTACGAATAATTAGTGCTGATTAAAACATGATTATTTTGCCATTCCAATGCATGTTATTGCTTTAATTTCGTATAACTTATGTGCCTGTGTGAGAGAAATGTGAAATCCGATTATTAGGTGAATTTTAAGTTTCACTACTGGAAAGTCATACCATTAAAATGTGTTCCCTATTGCCTTCCATTGATTTTATACAAATCCCATCTTTCGTTAAATGAAACACTTTTCGAGTATACATCCACCATGACCCGAACATAGATAATTGGGCAATAACTATGCAGTCATGAAAATGTTCTAGGTGGCCGGTTGAAATAACTCATAAAATAGAGTTCTTCTCAGACTATTTTAATTATTTCAGACTTATTTAGAAAAATACTATTTCTACACGGCTGGTGTTGCCATTGTATGCTGCCATTCGTAAATTATGTTTACTAACCCTCTTACCACTAAAGACAGGGGTGTTACGCCAGCTTTTGAATTAATAACCACTTTTGAAGTAGGTCTCCACTTTTGAAGTAAACATCGCCAGCTGTTGAAGTACCTCGCCACTTTTGTAATAAATTCGCCAGCTTTTGTAGTAAAGTGAGGTCTCCGCTTTCGTAGTAAAAAACGCCAGCTTTTGAAGTAAACTGACTCAATAAATAAATTTTGACCGGCGCTGGACGATGTTCATGACAAAGTCATCGCCCATACGAGTG
This sequence comes from Siphonodentalium dalli, assembly GCA_032622095.1. Lineage (NCBI taxonomy): Eukaryota > Metazoa > Mollusca > Scaphopoda > Gadilida > Siphonodentaliidae > Siphonodentalium > Siphonodentalium dalli. The sequence continues at coordinate 82,486,872 of CP136061.1, read as the reverse complement.
TGACTTGCGACCGAATATATTTAGTGAGTCCGGATGAGTGACGAAAAGAATCCACACCGGTAATCGAACATACGAGTGTGACGTGGTTCGAATAGCTTTCAGTCATACCAGCACAAGAGAATTCACACAGTCAATCGCCCATGCACATGTGACGTGTACCAGAAGGTATTTAGTGAGTCCGGTTCCCTGCCTAAGCATATGAGAACACACATAGGTGATCAATCATACGAGTATGTAAGGTTGTTCCCAGTCAGTCCGGCAACCTGACAACACTGGTGAAAGACGTTACATGTGCGACGATTCGGCGTGACCGTGAGTCTGACAATACATAACAGATTCCACGCTGGTGACCAGATGTGTGTCCGAAGACGTTATGTCAGTCCAGTAACATGGCAACATGTATATTTCCTCAAAAGTGGGTGCCGTGACAGATCGAATCCGTTATTTTATATACGCACTCAATATTCAGAGGATATATGAATCCAACGGTTTCCACATAACACATTACTGGCCCCCGGTTTTTGAAGTAGCTGGCCACATTTGAGGTAGTTCTAATATTCGGTTATGTGACATAATTTCACTGGTCGAAATGTGTCGTTAATGTCGCCTTCCAGAGACGAATCTAATAAATCAAACATTTTCTGCTGTCCCTAACGCGTCTTTTCAGTCACCTAATTTCGAGGGTATGCATATGCAATTAATATCGCCTTCCAAAGTGAGGAAAAATATACCAACTATTTTCCGTTGGAACTAATACATCACCTAATTTCGAGAAAATAGATATGTTGTCATGCTACTGGACTCTTACATACTCGTGTGATTGATCACCAATGTGTGTTCTCATATGCTTAGGCAGGGAACCGGACTCACTAAATGCCTTCTGGTACACGTCACACTTGTATGGGCGATCGACTGTGTGGATTCTCTTGTGTTTGGTATGACTGAAAGCTATACGACCCACGTCACGCTCGTATGGTCGATTGCCGGTGTGGATTCTTTTGTCACGGAACCGGACTCACTAAATTCCTTCGGTCACAAGTCACACGCGTGTGGGCGATAGCCGCTATGGATTATCGGGTTGACTTTGTTATGAAAATCGTCCAGCGCCCGTAAAAAAAAAAATTATTGAGTCACTTTACTTCAAAAGCTGTAATTTTGTTATTACAAAAGTGGAGACATGGTTTTTTTACTACAAAAGCGGAGACCTCACTTTACTACAAAAGCTGGCGATTTTATTACAAGCTGGCGATTTTTAATTCAAAAGTGGAGACCTACTTCAAAAGTGGTCAGATACTTCAAAAGCTGGCGTAACACAGGGGCGTGTCGTTAAAACGAGTAAAATAAAATTAAAAAATATATCAATTTAAAACGAGCCGCACCACTTTAAAAAATGCATCGCTAAACAATACGTATAAATACGTATAGTGGTGCATTTTTTTTTAAAGTGGCGCGCTCATTTTAAACTGATAAAGTATTTAATTTATATTTTAATCGTTTTAACGACACGCTCCTGTGCCACTAAAGGTTATTTCCCGATTTCATAGCATGTAGGTGTTTTGATGTCCCATGTTAACTGGCACACAACATAGATACACTGTAAAAGAACTAGGTAGCCATGGAATTATTCTAGGCGGCCGGTTGAACAAACTCCTAAAATAGATCCTGTTCATGTTTGGCGTCTGGATAAAAGCATGCTATTTCAGTCAGGACTGATGTGACTACATTAAGAAGGTGATGCAATCAAATAGTGTACTCCCATGATAGATATAGAATTAATATACCATTCTCAGAGTTTTCACCTGTGCAGTCCGTAGTACGCCGGTCGTGATGCATGGGCCACCATGTCTCGCCAGGTGGATATATCACATTGATCACCGGGGCGAATCCTAAAGTGTTTAGACGATCCCGATCTGGTGAATATTTATTCACAGGTTATCACATTGATATGGGCGGTCGTCGGAATTAGTCATCTTAAGTCTCATCAGTTGGCTTGGTATGGTGAATGTTCTCTCGCATATATCGCACTGATCTCCAACGTGTATCGCTCTCGTGTGTGTATTTAAAGGTGGACTATATCTGTGTTAAACATGTATTATATAGTTACCGGGGTATAAAATATTAGATCTGAATCGAAGACTCCTGTCCGGAAATGCTTCTATCGATTAATATTCATTTTATTTCGAATATTTTCTGGTCTAAAAAGGTGTGGTTGTTTAGCTAACGAACAATAGTGGTTACTGTTAACAGAGACCAGAAATTTTATGGTGTAATTTTGTCACAAACATAAATTATACTCATAACTCATTATACTATGGAATAAAACAATACAACCATTCAATCGGGGACATTTGACGTTCGGTACGTAGCCATAGGAATAGCCTAATGCTCTCTATCGCTATATGGTATCACCCGAATAGTCTGTTCTAAAAATAGACAAATAAACGGTCCCAATAAAATATTCGAAATAAAATCAATATTAATTGATAGAAGTCTTTCCGGACAGGGATCTTCAGTTCATATTTATTATTTTATACCCACGCAACTATTTCAATTTGTTATATAAAGAGATAATCCATCTTTAAAATACAATTTCCAGACACCCTGAATATTTATTCACAAGTTATCGCATTGATACAAGCGGTCACGGGAGTGGGTTCTTTTATGATGTTTTAAAAGACTTGATTGTATGAATGCTTTCTCGCATATGTCACACTTATATGGGAGATCCCCTGTGTGTATTCTCATGTGTATAGTCAAGTGTCCCGAAAGAGCGAATGATTTGTCACAAATATCACAATGATATTGTGGATCAAGGTGTATTCTCACATGATTGTACAATGTACCCGAGTCGATGAAAGCTTTCCCACACACATCACATGTATATGGGCGGTCGCCGGAGTGGCTTCGCTTATGTCTCGTCACGTCACTTGCTTTAAAGAATGCTTTGTCGCATATATCGCACTGATGTGGTCGATCTCCGGTGTGTATCCTCTTGTGCAACGTCAAATCTCCAGAAAGAGTGAACGATTTTTCACACTTATCACACCCATACGGTCGATCGCCGGTGTGGCTTCGCTTGTGTTTCGTCAGTTCGCTTGATGTAATGAATGTTTTATTGCATATATCGCACTCATATGGTCGATCTCCGGTGTGTGTCCTCCTGTGTGAAATCAAATTCCCCGACGTGCTGAATGACTTTTTACAAATATCACATTGATATGGGCGGTCACCAGAGTGGCTTCTCATATGTATAGTCAGACTACCGTTGGTATTGAATGCTTTCTCGCATATATCGCAACCATATGGTCGTTCACCGGTGTGTGTCCTCTTGTGTGCAGTCAAAGAGCCTGACTGCGTAAATAATTTCCCACACATATCACAACTGTATGGTCTCTCAATAGACTTGGTCCCTTTGTGCTCTGTCATGTTGATTACTTGATTTAATTTCCCCCACAAATATCAATGATCAGTATGGTTGACAACAAAGGTTAATCTATGTGTAGGTACAGTAGGACTGGACTAGACGCTGGCTCTATGAGGCTACGTCGTTACACTATGCACGCCGTCATGAGAGACCAGAACAATCCATCCGCCATTATTACGTCACAGTACATTCTATATATAACCGGGCATTATTTTGCCCGGTTAAATATAGGACGTGCTGTGACGTAGTAATTGAGAACGGCTATGTCGGGAAAGCCCTTGCTAATTACAGGTGAAGAAAACAATGGATGCCGAAGAGTCTCTGTGCTCGCTTTGTGCGCACACCGGCCTTAAATGCACGGGATAAACTGCGGAGATTTAGCAATACAATACGGACTGTGTTGCAAGAACTGTTAATCACTGAGGACATTCCGTAAATAAATGTTTGCCGAATTTTTTTTAGAAAGGTGGAGAAGTTAAAGAAAATTAGTGAAGATGAATTAACTGTGCAAACTGCATGGGTGATTGCAAACTGAACCAGGGGGGGTGAACAAATTTCTTCCGGCACGTATGCCGGGGTGGGTGGGTGGTCAGAGCCACCAACAAGCAATTTTTTCCGCAACTAAAATAAAAAATTCCTGCTTGTTTTTAGTGTTTTGGCAATGAGTTGGGCTTCAAAACTACTTTGAATGAGAGAAATTATGTAATTCTAACTGGTAAACTGACTGCAGGCAGTTATCGTGTTGTATTTTGTTGCAAATTTTGAAATCCAAGATGGCCGCTGGCAGCCATGTTTTTTTGGCCGAATGACCTCAAAATGACTCATTCCTATTTACATGTCCATGTTAACATCCATGATAAATAGTATGCACAGAAATTCATATACAGCTGTTTACAGTAAATTTCCCCCCGCAAATCTCTTTTTCAGTGTTAAAAGGGGGGGTGGGTGTCAAAAAATGGTCGGAAAAAACTGCCGAAAACGGAAAAAAATTTGGCGGTGGGGGTGGGTGGGTACAAAAAATGATCGAAAGGGGAAAAATGCCATACGTGCCTGAATTTTTTTTCCGACCCCCCCCCCTGACTGAACAAGATAATTTATGCATGAAACTATATGCAGAGAAAACTAAATTTCGAATAGAATAGTGTCTTGTCTTGTGTCTCTTCTTGTTCCAAACATATTATTTTATACAATATTTAGGATTTCTAAATAGTAGGATTTAATATTAGATAGACACCTTCCATATTAATTACCTGACTGAATTATTAGTTAAATAGGTTCAGTACAATTTCATTTCAATTGTTTTTCGCTTCTACGGTACTCCATTTATTTTTAAAGATGTATATATATTCAGGGTTCCAGTGATGGCCAAATAATAGTGATGGATGGTGTGTCAAAACTTTGCTATTTAAAATTAATAATGGCAATTAGACTCTATATGTAGGCCTACGGTGTCTGTGCCGAATAGTAGCTATATACGTTGATCATTATGTAACATTTACCTCACAAATTGACACAATTCCAATGGTGCATATGCATATACAGTGTTCAAGTTTATTGGCCAATGCACTCCATATGTGGCATCCTACCAGCAATGGACTGGGAAAATACTATATATTAGTATTACATGTGCTTCAGGCCGTATAACTATTATATATACTTCTTTCTCAGTATATTGGGTCATCATGAGTATAGGCACCTATCTGCATGAGATTGAGAGTACGTACGTACATGGCTACATATAAAACATAGACATTTTGAATGACAACATGTGACATCCGCAAGTCAACAGTATAACATAGAGAGATCTAGTCTAGCTAGGTATAAAATTGTAAAAAAAAAATAATCAAATTTACCATAGATCATACCATAATTATGATATGAAAAAAATATATAATTGTAAATTTGTTACTGTATGTAATCTTGTCAGTTGTAACGCTTAGTACTAGTAGGTCAACTTTAGCCTTTGGTATACGTATGGTACTTTGCGCGGTCACTCTCTTTCTCGGAAATAAAAATATTAATAAATTATAATGTTTCAATTTTATTTTTAATTCTACCATATAAGATTAATTTAATGCAGTCATAACTTCCAACTTGTTCAGATCTAATTTTGTTTATTCAATATTAAATTATTTAACAACCATGCATGTTAATTAACAGTTTTACACAATGATTTGCTATCCGTAATGGATAATTCACAATTCAATTCATCTACCTCTTTGGAACTTAATTAGTTGGCTAGCAACGTGATGCTATTTTGTGATTGGACAGGGAATTCCCTTTTTCAAAATGGCGGATGGATTGTGCTGGTCTCTCATGACGGCGAACAGAGCAGAGCGTCGGAGCGTCATAGAGCCAGTATCTAGTCCACAGTAGGACCTGCACTCAAATTACCCGGTTGTGTGAATGTTCTTTTTTTCTGGCAACCAGCACAATGCTATGGTTGGTGGCCGGTGTTAAAAATTGTTCCGTTTCTATATTCTTTGCATCTTTGGTGTGATGCTACTGGTGATGTTCATGAATAAATGGTAGTGAACGATTTTCTGAAATATCGCAAGTCGTTTGCCGTGAAAACTGTCTTGTGTAGTTCGATTGAGCCTGATCTATTTAGAACGCAACACAAATGTTACAGCGCTATCAGGTTATAACCGGACACGGGAGCAGTGTGAATAATTTCCAACAAAATAGCACTCGTTTTCGAACATGCATATCTCTTGTGTAGCTGGGGCGGCTCAATAATCAGCTGATAATTCCAACGCTACGACACCGTGGACACGACCAATCACTCTACGGACAACACTGTTAATTTGAAACACACAAACTAGTTCATGTTTTAAATCAATTGCAAAGACACATAATTCATTGGAAGCCAAAGCCGAACAAGCGTCGCTAAATCATTTCTTTGTTCCTTTGTTCTCGCATCAGAAAACGTTTGGTGCTGACGAGTGGATACACTTGTTGGGCGTTCATTTATGAATGTTTGATGCAGTGACTGATATACCGCACATTTGTTGACCATTATAAGACCCTCACCTGCCCCTCCGTTGTACTTATACACATGCAGGACAACGAAAACGCAGCATCCTACACTGTCGCATCCGAAATAGATGTAGCGAACTCCGCTCTGATATGTTTAACAACTACATCTCCAATAATCATGTGTACTTCTGTGGAAATCCATCCGAAGATGCCTTTCATTTTTTCTTTAGCTGCCCCTTGTATCAGTCTGAGCGAGCCGTCCTCGCTGATAAATTTACTCGCGAAAGCATTCAAATTCTCAACATAAACGAAGTTCTTTTCGGAATTCCATATATCTCGTCGCAAAGTAATAAGAAACTGTTCAATATAATTCAGCAATATATTGTAGCAACAACGCGTTTCGATAACTGAATTAAAAACAGAAATATACTCACAAGGAAGGACTGCAAATTGCCTCAGTACAACGGTAAATCTATGAACTACGCAGTTTAGTAATCTACTGGCTCCCTACTAATGGACCCACTCCCCCACTCAATCACCAGTTCTCTAGTATTATGGGCCTACTCACCACTCAATCACCAGTTCTCTATTATTGATCTACCGTCTGTACTGCCTTCCAGAGTCGCTGACTAACACTTGACTAACGTATATATGAAGAAGATACACCTTTGCACAAAACCCTGCTCCAACATTAGTCTAAACGAACAAGGAATCACACAAACTCCACCAAATGTTATAGCTACAAAATCAACCACAATCCATATAGCAATATGCTATGGAAGGCACGACACCAAGCACCATAAAATTATCATGCATGTAAATATGTTCAGCTGTCATCTTGTAAACAGTTTGTATCTTTAATCGATTGTATTGGGAGAAGGGCTGCATAAGTTGAAAAAAACTTGTGCCCCGATCTCTTTTGTATATTATATGCATATAAAATATGTTTCAAGTCGAAAGGGTACCTCGAATATGTGGCTTCCAAACTGTTTCTACTAGTATTTATTATAAGGCTAATATTTATTACGCGCGCTCCGCGTGTATAATGTAGAGATTCTTGTTTCGCCTGGGTGTTTTATTTATAGAATGGGAATTTTTGGGATGATTAAAAGTCGAACTGCGACGGACGCCGAGTCCGGTAAAATGTGTAGTTGGGAATTTCATATCCGTTTATTGTCGTTAACATGCATTTTGTCAATAACGTTGATTTTTGGTTTGTGATAAGCTTTGCCAATTACAAATAAAAGAAATGAAAAAGATAATTTGTAACTTTTATAGACATTTTTCGTTCTGCAGCCCACTGGGGGTTGTGGTCGGAGACGGTCGAGTCGGCCGCCGGTCCGCTAATTAGGTGCTGGTTGTTATTGTTATTTTAACGGAATTCTGAGTTGGTCATTCGCAAACTTATAAACTTTATTCCACTCAGTGGTTGCCTTTTTGTAATGTTCTGTATTGCAGAAATATGAATAAAATTTACCCGGTCGCCTCAAGTTGTAACCCGATACCTCGTTTGCTGCAGGGGGTAATGTAGATGCTAAATAAGATGGGGCTTGTTCGTTTACTATTTTATAGACAGGTTGCAGTTTGTGTATCTGTCGTCTTCTACGAGAGAAGGCCACCCCACTTCCTGCAGAACTGTGTTATTAAATGCAGCTCGATTGATACCACTGACTATCCGTCCAGCTTCAATGTGTATAGTCGATCGAGCTTATCTTGGCGATAGTGTAGTGCGCTGTCCCAAACTACGTCTGAGTAATCAAATAGGGGTAGTATATAGGTTTTATAGATAATTTCAATTATTTTTCTGTCAAGTTGGTACTTCAGTCGCCTTAGTTGAGCTAGTCGAGATGTAATCCGATATACCAGGCCGTCGATATGGGCATTCCAATTGAGGTTTGACTGTATAGTTTCAGACCAAGGTTTGTATGCGTGTCAACAAACGATATTATTTCATCAGCGAAATTGAGATCTGGATGTTTTGTTTTTGGCGGCATTAATGAGAAGAAAATTCCAACCGTTTTTGTTGGGTTAAAGCCGACCAACCATTTTCGGGACCATTCGATATTTTTTCAATATCACTATTCATAGCGGTTTCTAATAATTTGATGTGACAATGGATGTTCGTAATGCAAGTGTCATCTGCATACAATCTCGTATCAGATTCTATATTGTCGGCTAAGTCATTGATATAAACAAGGAGCAGGAAGGGTCCGTGGATTTAGCCATGTGGCACATACTCTTTGTTTTCTATTGTTAAGTAGTCTTCGAGCCAATATAATGTGTTTCCTTCTAAACCATAAGCGCTCAACTTATGAATCAGTCCCCTGTGCCAAACTCTTTCGAATGCTTTAGAGATATCGCAAAATATAGAACATGTAAATAGACCTTTATAAAGGGATTGGTACATGTTATGATATAAATCTACTAAATGATATGTTGTGTTAAGACCTGGGAGAAAACCAGATTGATTGACGATCAGGAGTTTCTGGTGTCCATTGAATTAAAACATCAGCTTCAGAATGTTTATTCGTCAATGAGGTGATAAAATTAAGCAGTTCTGACATACATATCGGCCATCTTATCCCATCTCAGTGTTGCATTACGAGATTCAAACATGTTGAAACGTAGGCTAAACATCTCGAAATGACTACCGGTAAAGATGCACATTGTTTTAAATTTAGTTGTTGTTGATTTTTCATTGTTATATACTCGTTACTCGACCGCTGAATACAAAACACACAATCGTTGAATATAAGCCTAACAATATTTTTTTTAATTTTTTATAAATGGTTCTTACATTCTTTAACAATTTTTATCATTTTTTATCATTTTTTCTTACATTCTTTAATAATTTTTATCATTTTTTTTATCATTTTTCTTACAATATAAGAAAACAATTTTTATCGTTTTGTTCTTACATTCATTAACAATTTTATAATTTTTTCTTACATTCGTTATCAATGTTTATCATTTTTCTTGCATTCTTTAACAATATTTATTATTTTGTATCATTATTTCCTACATTCTTTAAAAACAAATTATAATAGTTTTTCTTACATTTTTTAACAATTATAATAAATAATATATAATTTGTTAGGCCAATGCATTCTCTATGGTCGACTCGCATATATAAGAAAATACATTGGCACAGGGCTTTCTCAAAATCTTGAGTAGACATTTTAGGAGACTAGATTTATGGTTCAGGAAGTCACATGAACACGTTTGAGTCTCGATGTAGCTCTTTTTTATCTCAAATATGTGTCCACGCAACTGATTATTAAACATGAAGCAGATAGTGTCTCTTTGCATTTCTCTAAACAGTCCTCACAACTTTGAATAATAAAATTGAATCAGTTCATGTATATATGTGTCTCTACAAAACCTTTGATATTTTTGAAGTTTTGACAGGGAACCTTATAAAGTCGAAAAAATAACACAGTGAATATATTTCTGAGCTATTATCTATTCCTTAATAATGTACTTTACTGTAGGTGAAGGTCCCAACTCGAAATTTCATGATTAAAGCGAATTTTTTTGAGATTTTGCTTTGCGTTGCTGACAATTATAGCATTTCTCCTGGGTAAATAATTCAATGTTTATTACGATATCGGCTCACAAAGGTCATAGAAAAACATGCAATTTCGAGTAGGTCATTCACCCATTGTAAAGTACATTGTTAAGGATCAGATAATAGCTGAGAAATATATTCCCCGCGTTATTGTTCCGACTTGATAAGGTTCCCTGTCAAAACTTCAAAAAGTTTCAAGGTTTTGCACTAGTGGAATATGATCTCTACGGGCGTTAGCCAGGGTAGAGATTCATGGCATGATCTACAATCTGCCATGATGTCATAACAACCACGAATAATGAATATGTCTGTGTCTGGGCGTCGCTCGTTTTGTCTCTAAACTGTCCTCACAACTTGAACGTTGTCCGTCCCGAGTTCTACTGTGATTTCCAATCCCATCGCAGGTGCATTTTTTGTGGGGAATACACCAACGCATTTTTCTATTCCTTCATAGAAAGTTTTTCCTAAAGAAACAACGAGAAAACATACCGATCAGATATCGATTGTTGAAGTTTGTTATTTCTCGAGATGTGTAATAATATGTGGCCCAGAAACACGTGGTAAACGGAGGGTCTCGGACAAAATTGCGGATGAAGATGGATAACTCTAAAGTCAAGTGGTAATACGGTAAATGTTTGTGATACTTTAGTGATAATACGGCCATATTATGTTGAACAAAATGTTGATAAACAACAAGTTTTGGGAAATTTGATACTCTAGTTGACAGTGATTAGCATTATGTTGTTGCAATACATCGATTCTGATAACTAAAGCGTATTTTGAAGAAATGTTGTTGTATGGGGACCGTCTGATCGGATTGAGTACCTTTAAAAAGAACTACGGAATTTAACTAACTGCAGTTCATCGACACACTCAACTGAAAATTATTGCCTACAAAATTGCGATTAGAGTATATTTGAGAAAAATCAATGTGTTCCAATGATCAATGTAAATGACTAAATTTCATGTTGACACTGTGTATCAAACTGGAAAACCGTTCTATCGTTACATTCTTGTCAACAGAGGTTATTATTCTCGCATGGACAAATAAGATCCGACGGAAACACATTATCGCGTACCGAAAATGATAGAGATGCTGGGGAAACTTTGAAAATATTACGTCACAAACATGGCGTAATCGAGAATGCACTTATTTCCAAAAACACACGAGCGCTGCCGGCATCACTCGGAAGATCGGCTGATTAGAAAAATTTAACCGGAACAGCGAAACGATATCAAATTTACGCAATAATATAAACTAACATAACGCATTTTTAGTGCTATATCAACGAATTATCTCGGGAATAGTTTGCATATGCATGTTTTGAGACCCCTTTTCTCGAATTACGTATACATACATTTTAGTGTTCGAATGAGCCATGTCCGTTTAAGTTATGTTTTTATGATATGTAAACATTAGTGGATATATAACACTAAGATTTCAACGACAAACTACCAGTGTGGACGCCGGGCCGAAAAATCTAATATTTTAAATTAATTTAGGCCAAATTAAAAAAACGTTGGTCAATTAAATCCTTATTTTCTGGTATCAAATTTTATATAATATCTATACCAATTAATATAATTATGTCCATACCTTCAAATACCGTGTGTAGACTTTATTAATCCCATCAGTGTTACTTGACAATATACCACTACCTACATGTACCATCTACCAGTGAGCCTCATGACAGACAAAGGATTCATTAGTGTTAATCCGCATTACCGTTTTACTGTGTTTGATGGTCAATTATTTTATAGTGCACTGACAATAGTGCATTGTGTTACTCATTAAGCTGCATCACAACACTCTAAGAAAACAGCTCAAAAATTGGTTGACATGGGAACCAAATACCAATATAAAACCAAACAGGTTCTGGAAGTTTGATTCTCCAAAGAACGCACCTAATTCAAGGTTTATGAGAACACGGTCTAGCTTAAATGTCACAGTCTAAATTTTGACAATATGTCCACACGTTTTGGTGGGTTAGGATGATATGGGCAAGACTGAATCAAGCGGGATTGCTTTGAAATACCAACGTACACAGGCCTATAGACTATATATGGTCATGTAAACATAATTCGATATCTCCTTCAGACATCAGACAATCTTCCGATATTCGTGGTCTATTATGTGAACCAACATCGTCTGATATAAATGTTAAACGGCATAATGTATTTACGAAGTTATACAAACTAATAGAACATTCAGAAATTAATTGGTTCCCTGTTCTGGTTCTAATTGGGGAACCATGTAGAGAACCAAAGCAGGTCACATTAGAAACAAGTGCAACCAGAATGTCTGTTGCATGTGAACTTAATTTGTTTTTTTAATTTGGATCTTCGAGGAACCAAAACATGTTTGGTTCTTTATAATTTTTTTGGTTCTTCGTGAAGAACCAAAACATGTATGTTTGGTTCTTCGTTTGGTTCCCATACTGGCACAAACATGGGAACAAGTTTTGGTTTCCCGGGAACCAAATTTCACAACACGAGAATTTGCGCTCACACAGAGGTGTTTTGTTCTATCGTCTGGTGACTATTTAGGAGATACACGTATCCTGTTGAGTTGGATGTTCGGGGATAATCTCAATTTCAATTCAATAAAATTTAATAGTAACTCTGAAATCTCTACCAGTCCTTTCTGACTGTCACCGGCTGGGTACTGGTCCGTGTTTCTAAATTGACCATGGGGTTTTCCGGCAAAAATGGTGAAACCCGATCGTTCCAAAGTCAAAGTGTCTATGTGCTTTGAGAACAATTCCCACACTGAAACATAACGACAGAATTGAAAATCAGAGCGGTAGTTTTGCTGACGATTTTCGCAAGCTACTCGTCAAAATTGCTGCAAATTGGAACACGTGTGTTTGACAATGACATACACGTGCGTTTGGACTTTTGTGTTGATAACATAATCGGAGAACCGAATCACACCTGAGATCCAGTGTTCGCACCCTGGGAAACCAAATGCTCTCTGTGTGTAATCAATTAGCAGACTGCATACTATAAATTTGATTCTCATTGTCGCTCCCGCTACAAAACAAATTAGGTTATTGAATTAGATTTAAAGGTGATCTATCTCTTTATAAACATGTATTATATAGTTGCCGGGGTGTATTAAAGGTGGATTATCTCTTTGTAAACATGTTTTATATAGTTACCGGGGTGTATTAAAGGTGGATTATCTCTTTGTAAACATGTATTATATAGTTACCGGGGTGTATTAAAGGTGGACTATCTCTTTGTAAACATGTAGTATATAGTTACCGGGGTGTATTAAAGGTGGATTATCTCTTTGTAAACATGTATTATATAGTTACCGGGGTATAAAGGTGGATTATCTCTTTGTAAACATGTATTATATAGTTACCGGGGTGTATTAAAGGTGGACTATCTCTTTGTATACATGTATTATATAGTTACCGGGGTGTATTAAAGGTGGATTATCTCTTTGTAAACATGTATTATATAGTTACCGGTGTGTATTAAAGGTGGATTATCTCTTTGTAAACATGTATTATATAGTTACCGGGGTGTATTAAAGGTGGACTATCTCTTTGTAAACATGTATTATATAGTTACCGGGGTGTATTAAAGGTGGATTATCTCTTTGTAAACATGTTTTATATAGTTACCGGGGTGTATTAAAGGTGGACTATCTCTTTGTAAACATGTAGTATATAGTTACCGGGGTGTATTAAAGGTGGATTATCTCTTTGTAAACATGTATTATATAGTTACCGGGGTGTATTAAAGGTGGACTATCTCTTTGTAAACATGTAGTATATAGTTACCGGGGTGTATTGAAGGTGGACTATCTCTTTGTAAACATGTAGTATATAGTTACCGGGGTGTATTAAAGGTGGACTATCTCTTTGTAAACATGTAGTATATAGTTACCGGGGTGTATTAAAGGTGGATTATCTCTTTGTAAACATGTATTATATAGTTACCGTGGTGTATTAAAGGTGAATATCTCTTTGTAAACATGTATTATATAGTTACCGGGGTATAAAGGTGGAATATCTCTTTGTAAACATGTATTATATAGTTACCGGGGTATAAAGGTGGATTATCTCTTTGTAAACATGTATTATATAGTTACCGAGGTATAAAGGTGGACTATCTCTTTGTAAACATGTATTATATAGTTACCGGGGTGTATTAAAGGTGGATTATCTCTTTGTAAACATATAGTTACCGGGGTATAAAATATTAGATCTGACTCGAAGACTCCCGTCCGGAAATGCTTCTATCGATTAATATTCATTTTATTTCGAATATTTTCTTGTATAAAAAGGTGTGGTTGTTTAGCTAACAAACAATAGTGGTTACTGTTAACAGAGACCAGAAATTTTGTGGTGTAATTTTGTCACAAATAAACATTAATTATACTTATTATCGCTTATAACTATGGAATAAAACAATACAACCCATTCAATCTGGGACATTTGACATTCGGTACGTAGCAATAGGAACAGCCTAATGCTTTCTATCGCTATATGGTATCACCCGAATGGTCTGTTCTAAAAATAGACAAATAAACTGTCCCAATAAAATATTAATTGATAGAAGCCTTTCCGGACAGGGGTCTTCAATTTATATCTATTATTTTATACCCACGCAACTATTTCAAATATGTTATTTAAAGAGATAATCTATCTTTAAGGACTTGTTCGGGTGCGCGAGACTGATACTAAGGCGATATGCCAATTGGAGGAATGTGCATTCTACTAACATCGCCGAAAATCTCAATTAAATCGACCGTACCACTCCATTCAAACCACCGTCTGAACTGTGTAAATATTTACTTCTCGAAACGGGACGTAAATATCTGCGATAAACTAACAAAAGGAATATTTGCGCCATCGAAAGTCAATGGATTTAATTAATATATAAGAATGACGGAATGTGTTGTCAATTTGGTCATAATAGTAGTAAAAAATAACTTCTTTGAGTCAGATTATTCTCCATTTCAATTTGATCACCCTTCCGGAATGTTTCACTTTAAGCATTTCTTGACAGTTTGCCTGGCTATTTCGACACTGCTAGAATGCACTCAGAGAGATGCCAACGTGCGCAAAAATGTAATAAACAATAATTTCACTGTATTTTACTTAATTTATTTAATTTAATTTAATGTTAGCAAAAAAAGACAATTACCATTTCTCATTTCATCACAGATAAAAGGCAAATTACTATATTAATCATTTAAGTAATTAAAACCAATTCCTTGTTGCCGAAAGGATGAGACTTTAATATCTATTACATTTTTTTCAGCGGCATATTTTCATTTTCATTTTCCGATAGTCAAAGTTGACCAAAGGAGCAATTATAAGAAATAATTAATACTATTTGTGTAATTATTGATAGCAGCCAATATGTAACAATAAATATCAATAATTAATCAATAATTAATCAATAACGATCATTTTATGTAATAATAAACTCTTCAAACGGTGTTTGTGTCAACAAATGTGTTTTGTTTTGTGTTACGTCATTCGTCGTATTTGACCCGGAACTCGGCTGAAGGTTAGGCTATTCAGCCTATTGCGTCGAATTACGAAATCGCGTTTTGAATGTCTCTCTTTTCCCGCACGATAAAAAGAAGTCTTCGCACGAACCAAAAATGATAAAACTTCCCAATTATAAGTAAAAATACCCAAATGAAGGAGTCTATGTAGGTCACATAAGGAGTCTATAGACTCTTTGATGTAGAGTTCTGATGGAGAAAATGTAGGTCGATCTATTTTTGTCATAACTCTGACGTATTTTGACCTGGAAGGAAAAATCGAAATCGAGGCTCACTATGAGCATGCCAGTTTTAAATATAGAAACAGGGAATCCCGACAAATGGCGATGTCGGCGACAAACAAATAATCGAAAACAACACATAAAATAAACATAGCAAAAACGCGGCACAGTAAAAATGCCAGAACGCCACGAGGTTTTACGTCGTTTTTTTGTGACGTCATGGAGTGAAACGGAGTAGGGTGACACCAACGTACGAATTTGTCTGATCGCCATACTGTTGCGCGAGCGCACGTAATTATTGGTAAGACTCCATTCTTATAAATTATTCTTCAATCCTAACATAAATACAAAATGATCACTCAAAATCACCCCCGTGTACGTGGTATCGCCAACGCCGAGGGTATCTCCAAAGCCGAGGAAATGGGAAAGTCATTTTCACGTATAAGACATGGGGATATGTTTGTTTCTCATCGTAAAACAGACATCGAGCATCGTATGTGTATGTCCACACGAAGCAGGAGTATTTTCCACCAGTTGTCAATCAGTTTTCCCAGATCAAACCATTAATTTTGTTTTGGCGAATTTTTTCAATGGTGTTATTGCTTTTGCTCACTCTAATTTTCGAGAACATCCATTCACTAGTATAGTTCCTGGACTTCCACGCTTCCAAAACAAATGCCGGTATATAGTTGAATCTGTCAATGAAACATAGGATTTGACAGAATTTAAAAAATCCGTGTCGTTCTCAATATCCGCGCGATATGAAAGGACCACTGTCGGTCCAGAAAGATGCTAACGGCACAGATGAAGATGTGATCAAACGCCGAGTAAATATGCTTATCACTTAAGGAGTTCTGATGAGTTTTCGAGTGTTTTTATGTGTATCTGAGACTGATCAATTGGACTGCGAATGTCATCTGAAATATGAATCCATTACATATTCGAAATATTGTGTGCATATATATTATGAATGTATTTCAATTGAAATTAATTGAACATCCATCTCAGCATTCAGATATGCGATCTCAAAAAGGTGAATGAATGATAACGCGATGGCTTGATCACACGTACGTGAATGCTGCCGTTCGTATGCATGCAGCTAATTGGATATTCGTGTAGTATTAACATGCTTGGAGTTTGTATATAGACCACACATGCCGGACGACACGCTACGGCGTATCAACGATTTGTTATAATCAAAATAGTGACAAAATGGTGACCGAAAGTAATAAAATTGGGCAATTTTCGCAACAGTTCACCAGATTGTTTCCATTTATACGAAAATTGATGCCCAATCATAATCCGATAATAGTGAGATATATACCGATAATTTGTTCATTCGGTCTCCCAAAATGGCAGCTAAAAGTAAAAGTAAAAACTGTAATTATTTCATTGATTGTCATATTGAGTAGAATTTAAAGCTTTTAATGCTTTAATAGTCCTATATGCCATCATATGAGTGTCCACATTTGTATTCAAACACATCCAATGAGTGTCCAAAACCATGCACTTAATGAGTTTCCCAAACATTTGTCTCAAACCACCATCCTACATGTAATAGTATACTAATACCAAACCAACCGGTGAGTGTCCCAGTCCATAGAAAGGCTGTCCCAAATCACCCAACTAGTGTTTCATTCGAAGCAGGAGTGTATCCTAATCCGATAAGAGTGATAAATTAATTATCATATTAATGTCAAGTATGTTGTGCGGCTAAAATACACAACACATGCAATATAATTACTAAATAAATACTTAGAACAACATACGTACTCGGATCGCTAACACTGAGCACAACATAGGTATTAAGATAGCTAAACTAAGTACAACATGCAGTGCTCAGTGGTAGCCATCCTAGTACGTATGTTGCGTACTAACTTCGCTAAAATTGAGCACAACATGTACTATGATTGCTAAAACTGAGCACATCATATCATATGGGATTGTAGTTATGTAGCCAAGAACATACGTACTATGATCGCTAGTACTGAGCACAACATCCCATGTAGGATCGCCACACTAACCACAACATGTTGTGCTCAGTGGAAGCGATCCTAGTACGTATGTTGCGTACTAACATCGCTAAAACTGAGCACAACATGCGTACTAGGATCACTAGCACTGAGCGCAACATGACATATTGGATTGTAGTATTGAAGCCAAGAACATACGTACTATGATCGTTAGTACTGAGCACACCATTCCATGTAGGAATGTAGTCACGTGTACTAAGATCGCTAAACTAAGCGTCCTAGTACGCATGTAGTTTATTAACATTGCTAAAACTCAGCACAACATGAGTACTGGGATCGCTAAAACTGAGCACAACGTATGTATTAAAATCGCTAAACTAAGCACAATGAGTGTTCCAAACCATCCATAGTGTCTCCATACCGCCCAATGATTGTTTCATACCATCCATAGTATGCCCATACCCGCCCAATGAGTGTTCCAAACCATCCAACGATTGCCATATGTCACACATGGAGTGTCCCAAATCATACACGTTGGTGTCCCAACCACCCAAATGAGTATCTCAAAATCATCAATTGAATACCCCAAACAATCCAATGGGTGTTCCAAACCAACAGATGAATGTCCCCAGCCACACGGCGCCTGCCTCGAACTACCAGGATTGTCTAAAATACCAACACAACTAGTGTTTCAAATCAACCCCATAATGTCCCACACCAGCTAACTATCCATTACAATATCAACCCAACAGCGAGTGTCTCATGGTTTAGTAAACACATTGGAAAACTAATTCGATGGTCTGAAATGCTCGATATATTGTTGTGTACACTATTTTGGATATATTGCGTTGACATTGGTAGATAGTTTATGACATCAGTTGAATGGATTTGGAACTCATTGGATGGTTTGTGATAATTATTTTATGGCTTATGACACCCTTTATGACATCCGGATGTTTTTTTTGTTTGCGAAAGCAAGTGTGTGGTTTGGGATACTCGCTATGGAATTGGGACACTAGTTTGGTGGGTTGGGACACTGACTGGACGATTGGGTCACTGAATTGGGCCTTTTGAAACACTAGTTGAATGGATTGAGACAACAGCTAGTGGTTTGGGACACACGTTTTATGACATAGGTCATTCTCGGGATGGCGTATGGCAGTAGGTCATATTTTATGCCTAGTTGACACTCTTTGTGAAGTTTCGGACACGCACTGATTGGTTTGGGACACTCATTTGGGTGCTTTTACACACTTGCTTGGTGCATTGTTTAGAACACTAACTGGATGGTTAGGGACAATAACCTGTAGTGGTGACATTAAGTTGGGTGGATTGGGACATAATCTGTGTCGTTTGAAACACCAGTTGCATAGTTTGGGGCACTATGAGTGTGAGTTGAACGTTCGTTGAATGGGTTACACTATTATGGTGTTTTATGTCGTTCATGTATATGGTGCATATGGTGAATTTGGGACACTCTTTCGGTGGATTGAGACATATGGTGCATGCTTTGGCGGACTATCTCTGGTCGGCACACCAGTTACATATGGTTTGGGGAACTATTTGGGTGGTTTGTGAATTTCGTTGGTTGAATTTGGACGCCATATCGATGGCATGGGACATTATCAGGACCAACGATATGACAATAAAATGGGCTACATTTAGACAAATTTAGTTGGATTGCTTAATGAAACTATTGAAGACGTCATGACACGACACTTGAGCGCATTGGGGTTTAAATAGTGAAATAGCCAACAGGTGTACATTGGCACCCGGAACCGTTCTGGTACATGTGCAATTGCATTTGAGTTCTTAGTTAGTACAATAACCAATACGTGTGCCTTTGTCCTCGGACAACATGCACATACACTCACCGGTCGCAGCCTTGCTCTTCAACACAGCAAGAACAAATGTGCGACGACACAGAGCAATTGCGCTTCAGTACAGCGCAATGTTGCTTCAAGGCAGTGAAATCGCGCTTTATTGCAGCGAAATGTCGCATTGCGCTTCATTGCAGTACAAATGTCGCTATACCGCAGTGCAATTGCGCTGCAACACAGTTCAGTTCAATGCAGCGCAATCGTGATCACAGCGCAATTTCACTTCAGCGCAATTGTGTACCAATACCGGTCATATATTGAGATTGACTTTAGCCGTTGAGTGCGTCATAATTTAATACATACTTAATCAATATGAAGTTTTTCATGTGAACAGTTTAGATCTTAGCAAGTCGTCGTTGTTCGCTTCAGTCTCTGACGATCGACATCCTTTTTAGATCGGCTTCGTGTACATTATAAGTCCATTCCCGGACTATTCTCTGGTATAGTATATCTGACTGACTGTCCGACTGACTGACCCTAGCGTTCATAACTATATAACAGTAGATGTAGTGTTCGTGTAATGGACAGCGGACATTAACATCACGTCTTGTCATTTATGTAATCGTGTTGATACATGTAACTGGCACCCCAATATCGGATGGGTTTTCTGGTGATGATGCAGTTTGTGTCGTTTATCCCGCACATTATATTGACTTCCTATTGAATGATACAGTGTATTCTGACACCATTTGATACTCGCTAGGCTTAGTCACACGTATACACATGTACATGTAGCTAGTAACGTCTATTGCCATTGACATCGGATGTCACTTGACTGACCTGACCATTTCGCATACACGTAACCACGGTCATTACGTTTATAGGTTTTATGTCCATCGTCTATGCAGACAATAGGAAAATGAGATTTGTCTGCGAGGATATATCTTATGTTAAAGGTACTCAATCCGATCAGACGCTCCTAAATTACTATTTCTTTGGCTTGGGGGGTACAAATATTTGATTCGAGTTTTTGAAGTTTGTTATTTCTCGAGATGTGTAATAATATGTGGCCCAGAAACTAGTGGTCAAAGGGAGGATCTTGGACAAAATTGCTAAAATCAAGTGGTAATACAGTAATACGGTCAAATTTCGTGATACTTCAGTGATAATACGGCCATATTTTGTTTGATAAATAACAAGTTTTGGGAAATTTGATGCCATATGTGACAGTGGTTAGCATTATTGTGTTGCAATAAATAGATTCTGGTAACTAATGCGTATTTTGAAGACATGTTGTTGTTGTTGTATCTTGATGGTATGGGGACCGTCTGATCGGATTGAGTACCTTTAATTGAAGCCAACTAAGCGTGTCGATATTCGCATTGCGGACAGCTCGTGTTCACAATGCGACCATTATTTACACGTTGTGCCACACGTTATTATTCTCTATTTACACACGTATTTCTTAATTGTCATGACCAGTGTCCACTCAAGTGCGGAAGAGTTACTAGCCAGGTTTAGACATACGTAATCGTTGCTTGTGATTTGTGTTGCCAATGCCAACGAATATCACACATCACGTGGCCATATCGCCAATACAAACACGGTACTTGCGATTATTGTCCAAGGTTTAGCATACGGCACTGGTAGTAAAAAGGAATAATCCCACTTTATAACAACATAACAATATTATAGTAACACGTGTTACATGGTACATGTTAAAGCTGGCTATTTGTGCATTTTGAAATTACTGTGTGGTTCTTGTTTATACACTTAACTTATTTGGCGGTTGAGATCAGACCAATGCTTTAGGGAACGGTCCCTTAGAAAATAGCACCGGAATAGTCCGGAATTTCGATGGGATTCAGTTCATAATTCTGGAAATATATGGGATTCCGGTCATAGTCTAATTTCATCGGAGTAATTTAATATAGACAAGAAGTAAATTAAGTTTCGCCATGTTTAATTATTTTATAGAGGTTTTGTTGACTCACGTTACGGCTACCATCTGAGATGTCATACAATAATTAGCACGTGTGTATTATACTTGTTACACTATATGAGCGATAGTGTAGTCAACTCGTGTAATTAATGCCTGTTGAAGTGTAACTGTGATTAATTTTCATCTTAGTATACATATCAATTCTGACTGATGTTTAAAATTGGTTATCTGTAACAAGTGCCATAGAATTACTAGTTCAATGTCAAAGATGTCAGCTAATATCGAGCTGAGGTTCCGCAACGAGTTATTCGAAAAATATAGTAACTTCCCTAAGTATCTAATTCCGAAATATGAATACTTTAAAACAATAGAATACACCAGTGTAGCTATAGAGGGTGAAAAATATAAAGCCACGCCATGATTACTACCTGCTGAATAACTTTGAGATTTTCCAATGTGGTGACGTTGAAAATTTCATCAAGAAACGCCAGATAGTCGACGAATCACCAATTTACTATTCAAACATATATTAGAGCACAATCCCATTGTTGCAATAGTTTTTTAGATTTTTGGTATACACCAATTCCCATTGGCGAAGGAACAGTTCAATGATTATCCAATCGTTAGGCACCGCAACTCATAACAGACAAATCACACGGGCACTTCAAAGTGGGACCAGTCTGTGTTGTTTTGGGCATATCTATTCGCATTCAACGGCGATCAAATAATGTTAATCACGTTTTTGGGCGTGGCTATTTTGGGCGTGGCTATTGTGTCCAATCGCGGCTAGCGCACGGCACATTTCCAGTTTATTGCATTATGTGGGATCAATTGTCTCTAAGTCGGTCGTCAGAGCACGCGAATTGTTCTTTACCATAATACATCTCCTCTTCGACTCGATTGATTCTGGTAAAGAACAATTATTGTGCTCTAACCATTACGAAGAAATGTAAGACGAAGATATACAAGTGTTTTAATGCAAATCTACTCTGAAATAGCTGCTGTCAGTAGTTTGCAATTTAACCATTCAGCCGTTTGTCTTTACAGTTTACACGATGGAAGTTTATTATTCAAATGCACGTTTATTTTCACGAAGTACACTGCCGCATTAAACTGGTGCCTGCCCAGATTTATAGCACGTTTTCGTGCAAAAATATATCCATGATCTCCCGGATGTGCAACCAGTCACCCAGCGTCTCAAATCTCAAAAACGCGATTTTAAATTGTCTTCCTGTGTCTTCTGTTAATTATTGTTACAATAATTATTTGTTTATTTATTTTATTTGTTTGTGAAATGTCGATGGAATCTGAATGGGTATTCATCCGCTTTCAGTTTGACTGCCGCAGACGATAAATTTGCATGATGGGTGATTTATGCAAATTTAAATGGGTATTCATTATTCATCCGTTTCAGTTTGACAGCTGCAGACGGAACTATGCGACAATTACCAATTCATCGTAACTTGGGCGGGCTGTTTTGCCACAGTGTAATTTAATACAGCCAAGTGGGGAAGATAAAATACACCCAAGTGGGGAAGATAAAATACACCCAAGTTGGGAAGATAACAAACTCAGATATTAATAACAAAATATTTTATGTTTATAATCAAGTGCAGAACATCCGTTTTAAAGGTGGTGTATCTCTTCCGGGTCACAATTTCAACAATAACATATATTTGTTATAAAGCCCGATTTCAGGACTTACTTAACTCCAAATACCTATTTCTGTGAATGAAACACAGACAAAACTAAAGACTGGATTTTTATTAATTGTTTAAAAAGGCACTAATAAAGTAGTTTATTCTTGATTCCGAGTACAAATATCGGAATAAAAATGGCATGCTCCCTTGATGGCTGGTGCTAGCAATAGTTATACGATCCGAACTTTCCCGCTAGGTCGGACTAAGTTTCTGCTCTGAACATAGCACGTAAGTTATCTCGAAACGTAGTGTGTATTATGCCAGGAAGAAATGGAAATATAATCAATATGAACTGATAGAAGCGTTTCCGGTGTCGGTGATTCATATCCATTATTATATAACCCGGAAACTATATACAACTTGTTATGAAGAGATACACTATCTTTAATTTGGAATCAAAATAAAATTGATAAATAGTGCAACGGAAAGCGTGACAGCTGCCACGACAAATGTACAGGGCGCTGGAGCAAGGGCAGAAGGGGCATTATCCCTCGACAAATCAGGAACAGGAGAGGGGGGCAAAATCCCATTTCAAACTTCATAAAATTGGCAAGAAGTAATGTACTATAACAACTCTGTTATAATGTCCTTAGGGAAACTTATCTACTTTGTGATATCTTAACATAAGATTGATACAGGACACTAAAAAAAACCTTTATAATGCTGAATGATTAGAAATAATGGCCTTTTCGTCATGTTTTGCCATTACATTTGATCCGTTTTACTAAATTGATTCTCTCATCAAGTTATAAAATAATATACTAGACTAGCATATGGTTCATTTAATGAGGTGCACAGGAAAAATAAGCAGTACACGTGCATAATACTTCTTATTAATTGGCGGGAACTGTTGAGAATATAAGTTCAACAAATGTGGCCTATGTCTGAACTTATTATCTGAACATTATCTAAGGGAATTACTCATCAATAATTATCTGGTAAATAAAATGTCGACTCAAACAGCGTATGTTCGAACGATCTGAAGTTGTGCCCCTTTGCCTTCGTTTGGTTCCAGCGCCGCTGACAAACATGCTTCAGTCATACTGGGCCCAATACTATACAATTACAAATACATTGATGTGAGTCGCGCAGAAAAAGTCGATTGTTGAATTTTCACAAATTTGATAGTTCAGATATCAGACTATGCAAATCGCATACTATCGACCTCAAACGATGTTAGATTTTCTCACCAACATGCGACAAATTTCCTATTCACGTAAACCTCAGTAACTAGGTGGTTTGACAAAAAATATCAAATTAACAATTTCTCATCGATGCATGTTGTAAATCACGAGTTATCGACATATGCTGAAACTAGGGCTGCCACGATTCATCGCGATTCCGATGTAAATCACGAGTTATCGACATATGCTGAAACTAGAGCTGCCACGATTCATCGCGATTCCGATGTAAATCACGAAATATCGACATATGCTGGAACTAGGGCTGCCACGATTCATCGCGATTACGATGTAAATCACGAGTTATCAACATATGCTGAAACTAGGGCTGCCACGATTCATCGTGATTCCGATGCATCTCGTTTTAAAGTTCACGATGCAATGCATCGTATTGGGAGTGTGCGATGCGATGCAAAATCATTGATGTGTGCAGAGTTATCAATAGTCAGAGAATCAGATCCAAACTTTTCTATTCAAAACTTCCAATCTGGGCAGATCTGGGGACTGTAGCTATTATTGTCTACTTATAATATATGGCCATGTATTTTTGTCATTTTAGTTAGATCTTGTAATTTTATTATACTTCAATGATTATGCTGAGGTGCACTGATCAATGAGAATATACAAGTATACTTAAAATGACTAAGTGGTTCATCTACCGGTAGTTTTCACAACCGTCAGTTGCCAAAAAAATTGCATTGCGATACGCATCGCATCGTGATACATGTAGTAAATTCGCGATTCGCATCGCATCATGGAAGGTCTGAATCGTTGCAGCCTAGACTAGAAATACACTGGTAGAAATTCAGTCGAAACTATAAATAAAAAATGTTACAAAATTAGAAAATTACAAAGCAATCATCTTATTACAATAATTTCGTTGTATAGTATAGGGCCCTGGTATATTATCCGTAAAAAAATACATAAAATCCCGCAACTGATGTTTGGTACACGGGGTTTCGGCGATTTTATGCGCAGGTTTCATAAAGCAGTTTTACGATCGATTCAACAGAAAGGCTGGTATGCAGCTTTTAAATACCAAAAAATCACATACTATTTTGATTATTTATTATTTAGCTCAAATGAGATATTTTTATGACACTCAGTCTCATACATCTTCATAAGTATAAGTTATGGTTCTCGTCTCATCCGAGATCTGACTCTAAAGTTACATGAGCCGATCGAGAACGGTACAGCTGAAAAAGTCATAGCAAGTTTGTTAAGCCATTATTACCAAAAGGAACATCAAACTACAGGTGATTGTGTTCTCATTTTCATTATTAATAATCAGAATCCTCCACTGACGAGATTTCGCGGTTTAAAAGCATTGTTTCTAAACACGAACTGTAACAGTAAGACATGTTTACATATGTGAGCAACTAATAGTAACTGGGTCGGTGGTTTCTACATGCAACGACATGCTTTTTTTGTGGAATATAATCTAGAGTGTTCTGTCATCATTGTGGTATGGCTTGATTTCCCGGTGGAATTTAATCAATGTGTCTTGGCAACATCGTGATATGACATATATAGCTGTTGAATCGACGATAAAACCCAACATAACCAAATTAGGTATGATTCATTCTTTCACGTATATATATAATGCTTTAAATATTTATTCAGGGTTCCAGACTAATAGCAACAAAAACCTACTTTACTTTTTACTTGCGTATAAACTAACATGATTGAGCTGATAAAAGCTACACGAGAGACACCATATTATTATATACTGACTATATATGCATTTAGTTCATACCGTTTCCACTTTTTAAAAGAACAGCAAAACATTTTGTTTTCATTTTTCGATAAGAAAATTGTATTCTTTTTATCGTATCTACATTTATATGTCTGGTTTATTTTTCGTATTTAGTTTTCAATATCATTTTCAACATAACAAAGCGCAAAAGGAAGCAAAATTAGAAGTTTTATGTTGTTACAATTGGTTGTCGGAGACCCTGAATATTGTTTTATTTAAGACAAAGTTGACAAACATGTCTATTTGACTGATGTGGTGTGCATAAGATAGTGAATAAGATAGTGTACACTGTAAAATCATTAAGGCTCAATGAGAAATATCAACATAAGTCTAGTTCATAAATAAAAAGAAAACACATGGTAAATAAGATAGTTGTACACGATTTCTCGCATTGTGGAGGGTTGAAAGTTTACGATAAATAATAAATTTGAATGCGTAACATGATTTTCAAATCCAATGTCGCCCACCGCAATGTTCTTCAATGTGAAGATTTGAAGTGATTTCTCACTCCTAAATTTTGTCATCAGCACTTGCAAAACAATTTAAAATTTGTGCGATAACTTTTGTCTGTAGTTTTCAGTTCTTATACCATATCTCTATCCGATAGAAGCTTATTAACTGGCCTTCGCTCTGTCATCGTCTGCCTTAGGGTTAAAACGGTCAATTTAGTTTTCAAATGCTTAAAGGCACAGGCGGCGTTCGTTGCAGAAATATTAATATTTGTTCAAATCGCCATCAACAGAAGGACTATTAAAATATAAATATTTTTGTTCATATGCCAAATATAATCGGCGCGTAAATAGTATATTGTCGTCAAGACGTACGATGGTATACGTAAACAAGAGCCTGCTCGTGTTACAGAAGTTGTGCTTCTGTTTACATAACACAGCGCAATGCTATTGGTTAATCACACACAAATGATATAAACGCTCTTTATTATTTCCATATGAGGAAAACAGTAACAATAACGCTCTTTATGTTTACCATATCCGGATCTAAATAAAAGCCAGATAACGTAACGTTTGTAGCTTTTGTTTACATAACAAAGGAAAATAATTGACAATAACGTACTGTTTATGCCATATTTCTGATTGATATAAGAACAAAGTCTCACTATATTTTACTATTCTTTCTGTTTATGGCGGTTTTTGACGGAGGTGAATATTTTAACAGTATACCCATCGCCAACGCCGCCCGTATCTTTAAACAAGCGCTATGTGTTTGCAAACCAATGGGCATAACTCGGTGATTAAAGGTAATCAATCCGACCAGACGGTCCCCATGCATCAAGATACAACAACAACAAAATTGCTTCAAAATACGCTTTAGTTATCAGAATCGATTTATTGCAACAAAATAATGCCCACCAATGTTCACTATTGTATCAAATTTCCCAAAACTTGTTATTTACCAACGGTTTGTTCAACAAAATATAGCCGTATTATCACTAACGTATCACGAAATTTGATCGTATTACCACATGATTTTATAGTTATATCCATCTTCATCCGCAATTGTGTCCGAGACCCTCCGTTTCACCACGTGTTTCTGGGCCAAATAGTATTACACATCTCGAGAAATAAAAAATCGATATATGATCACTCTGAGCTTTGATGGGTGGGTTTCTCGACTCGAATCAAATATGTTTTACCCCCGAAGCCAAAGAAATAGTAATAGTAAAGGAGCGTCAGATCGGATAGAGTACATTTAATGTTATGAACAAACAAAAGTAGAAATATCTGTTTATGTCGACCACGCATGTATAACATTTAAGAACATGTTTTAAGAACCTATGCCGGGGATAATGCTAAATTGTCGAAATTGTGTACAGCTATCTAAGTGAGAATTTCATCAAGGTAAAAAAGATATATTATCATGAACACATAATATCCACTAAAATCAAAACACATATAAAGAAGTCACTCGATCATTGACAGATAAACCACAATGCTTGCTTATTATCCCTGTATATACCAAATACTCATTGACGAGTATTTATCAATATGAATTCTTAAGATAATATGTCGTTTCTAGAACCTATTATCTGAACATGTCCGACCAGTATGGCCGTTTGTTGAACCTAGCTAAACAATTACCACCAATGAATATGATATCAGTATTTTTATTATCTGTCTGCTTATATTTCCCGAACATCCGTATAGATGAATAATATACTATTCCAAAAAATAATTTAAAAATTGAATCGGGTTTTGAATTGAATTTTAGAATACACAGGGTTAATAAATGTCTTGACGTAATTCAACCACAGATGAGCACAATACGATAGAGAAATACAACACTTACATAAAAACTTTTCATTTGTTGAGCAATGGCAGATATTCCTTGTAATATACACACATGTGCTATCTTACAGATCCGATTTGACACCCAAAACTAAACTTCTCCAAGTTAATGTCCAAAACGCCAGTCAAACATAAAGACAAAATATACTTGCAATCACCATCATATGTACCCGAGGGCATCACGAGAGAATAAACAAAAACACCTGCCAGTTTTGCTTTGAATTTTTACGAGTACAACGAATCATAATTAAGTGTGTTATTTTTGTATACTGCTTTTGGGAAAGAGAAAATACAGGTTCTTTATAAGAGACGATATTTGGAGATTTTGGCCTGACAAAAGTTCTAAACATTGCTAAAAATTCCTGATAGCGATATCTGATCACAATAAACCTCATACCAGTGGGCTCATTGTCATGATATAATTATTTCTGGTATAGAAAGAAGTACCAAGGGTAGTTTTGTGGTCTCAAATCGGACCGTATATGTTAATGCATTCCAGATGTTACATCTCTGATAATAAGCCTTATTTTTAAGTCGCGGTCATATTGGATCCATCAAGCCCCGTTCCGAGCATCCAGTGCTACACGTCAAAGTTCTGGATGTGCATTCCATGTATGGAGCTTTTGAATATTCATGATTCCATATATATAATTCATGAATACTCAAAACTCCATGTATGGAAAGCACATCCAGAACTTGGACCTGTAGCAACAAGAGGTGTGCACTCGCTTTCTATCATACCCCACCGTGGCAAATTCAACTCGCATTATCCGTAAACCCGACAAAAACGATTTTGAACTTTAAAGACAAATTTGGATTAATAATATCTATATGGTGTCGCAAGAAGCTTGTACAGAAAAAAATCACCAACAAAAATCAAGTCAAAATAAGTCGAAAATGAAGTGTAATGTTAGGAAAAATAGTCCGAGCCAACCCTGAGCCGCATCATGTAGAGAAGGTGTTGTGAGAAGCATGTATAGCAAAAATTATTGAAATCGGTTCATATTTGTTAAAGTTATTAAGTCAAAATAAGTCGAAAAGTAAGGCGTAACTTAAAACAAGAAAGTTGGACAGCACCGCAATTAGCATCATGCGGAGATGCGGTCTTAAGGAGATTGCATACAAAATATTATGGAAATCGGTTCATAGTTGTTCGAGTTATGAGGTCGGACGGACGGACGGACGCACGCACGGAGGGAGAAAGTGTGACGGACAAACGCAGTCAATCCAGTATACCCCCCATTTTCTTCGGTATAATTAAACCGCGGAATGGGGGCTAGATGGATCCAATATGGCCGCGGATCCGTGATCTCGCTTATAGAATATCACATAACATGTCTTGCAGTCAATGTCTTCACATGTCAATGCTGCAAGTTATCATCATGTTCTCACCATTGCTTAACCCATTATCATAGACATTGTTGAAACCAACAATCAGTGTATTAACCCTTTCTATACCAAATATCAATTGACGAGTAGTTACCACTTATGTTATATTCATATAGTTGTTCGTTTGTTGAGCTTATTATCTGGACATTTCCCACAAATAATAGTGGTGTTTTTTTTTACTTTTTTTCTGAACATTTTTCCATTATCTGTTGTCTGCTTATTTTTCCTGAACATCACTACAAATGAATAATAGATCATTCCAATATATACTTTTAGTATTGAATGGTAGAGTCCATTTAATATAGAAAGGGTTAATTTATGTCTTGAAATAATTCAATCACAGACGAGCACAATACAACAGAGAAATATAATATAAAAACTTCTTCCCATGTGTAGAGCAATGACATATATTCCTTGTAATATACACACGGCCACGTCCAATTTAAAAATCCGATTTGACACCAAAATACTAGCCTTCTATACATTAATGTCCAGCTTACCAGGCAAATATAAAGATGACAAGTACAGCAATCAAAATAATTGAGAACGCCATATTTTATCTACTGCTTTTGGATAAACGGTAGCACGGGACTGCTTGATCAGAGATTAGCATTGACATTTTAGTTTAGCCTGACCGCATTTCAAAACCAGTTAAACCTTCCACATTTCTTTGTCAGAACCTCATATTAATGTTGTGTTGGCCAAATATAATTATCTAATGGTACAGTATATGTACCATGGGTAGTATTGTGGTGTAAAATCGGACCGTGTATTATTTTTTAATACATTCCAGATGTTCCAGCTCTGATGATGGGATATTACATAATATGTCATGCAGTCAATGTCTCCATATGGCAATGCTGCCAGTTATTATCATTTTCTCACCAGGGCGTAACCCGCTGGCTGCGGACACCCGTACCACAGTAGCTGTGGCATATTATGTGTGACAATTTATTATGGTGACAATTGGTCGTCACGATTAATATTCCATAGCTAGCCATGTCACCCGCTGCATATCCGGACAATGAATCTTCCAAAGTTCGTTATTATCAGACTTTTTCTTGTTTTGGTCCTCGTGTATATAGTTCGCATTGTTTATTCAAGATGCTTTCTCTCATCTGTATTTCCTCCAATAGTTCCGACACAGCTTCATCGGCCCACATGATAATGTTAGCGGAATTATGCGTAGAACTAAACATCCCAAAATAAAAAAACGTAATTGGGGAACTGTCTTAATACGCATAAAATTAATATAAGTAGATAAACATGCATTGAGATCGTATCAATAAAACGTGCATGCTATGTGGGTGAATTAGGGATTGCCACGATCAAACACAATTCTGGACGATCGATCGTGCATTTATATATATATCGTAGACAATGTAGCAATACGTAATGAGTAGATATCAACCTTGGTGAAACGCAATGGGTTAATTGGTCCAGTCGACTCATTGTATGGAAATACAGCGGGCAACATGGCCAGCTATGGCACAGAATTATGACGACCAATTGTCACCAAACACCACCATAATAAATTGTCACACCTGTGCCATCGCTACTGTGGTTTGTGTGTCCGCAGCCATTATCAAAGGCATTGTAAACCGTAAGCTTATTAACCCTTTCCATACCAAATATTGACGAGTGCATGTAATTATCACTTATAGGATATGTTCATAAAGTAGTCGTTTGCTGAACTTATTATCTGAACATTTCCAACCAATCTAGTCATTTTTAGCTTGTTATCTGAATATCTCCCACCAATGAATATGCTATCAGCATTTTCTATTATCTGTCGTTTGTTTATGATTCCTGAACATCTCTATACACGAATAATAGGCCATTCCCATATATACTTTTATTGTTGAATAGTAGAATCCATTTAGTATAGAAAGGGTTAATTTATGTCTTGAAATAATTCAATCACAGACGAGCACAACACAACAGAACAATATAATATAAAAACTTCTTCCCGCGTGTATAGCAATGCCAGATGTTCCTTGTTTTGTACACACGGCGAAGTGCAATTTAAAAATCCGATTTGACACCAAAAACTAGCCTTCTATACATTAATGTCCAGCTTACCATGCACAATAAAGACCAAAATACTGCAATCAAAATAATTTGTATCACACAGGCATTGCGAGAATCAATAATAGCATCTTCCAGTTTTAAGTGGAAAACGAATATCATGAATCATAATTGATAACGCTATATTTTATCTACTGTTTTGGAGAAACGATAACATGGGAGTAATTGATCAGAGAATATCATTGTAATTTTCTTTTAGCCTGACAATAGTTCAACACCTGTTAAACCTTCCACTTTTGATTGTCAGAACCTCACATTAAGGGTACGTTCATACACTCGCGAATTTGCCAGGAATGATTGTGCTTATGTTTTTCTATAGAAAGCAACACTATGCCAGAAACCAAATGTAAATATACTAATAAAATGCATCTGCACCACCGCTAACTAGATGAGAAGTAAAAATTATGGAATTCCACCAGTCGCGTTGATATCAAAATTGTCCTGCTAATAAGCCAGAATAAATCAGATTTGTATTTTAAGTTGAGACATCGTGTTAGTAGCAACGCGCGTTACATGTAGAACAATCGAAATTGTATTTCTCATCTCGCTGGCTTTTATAAATATGCATGTTATATTCATGTTGCCGATCATATCTTGGCACCATGAGGTTTTCTATGAAAACATTCCTGCAAACTTTCCAGTGTATGAAGGTACCATAATATAATTATGTTCGGGTATGGAACTTGTATCTAGGGTAATTTTGTGGTGTCAAATCGGACTATGTATTTTTAATTCCAGATGTTTCAGCTCTGAAAATGGAATGTTATGCCAGGCATCATCTTGTTCTCAACAGGGACGTGGCGACAGGGTGTAGAACTAAAGAAAGTTTTGTTTTAAATATTTGTGTTTATTTTGAATTATGCTAATGGCTTTGCATGTGTGTTATTAGATGTGCAAGATTGAACTTTTGATTGTCTTTATATAAACTGTTTTTACTTTTTTATGATGATTTTTGACAACGAATATTTTCTAGAAAGCTAGGAGGTTTAAAATGGAGTCGATGGGAAATCCCAACAACTGTGTCCAACATTTGAATATTTCTGTATTTCAACAAAAATATTAGACAGAAATGGCTGCCAGTCGACAATTGACCAAACATAAGGAGACGTCGGAAGTATCGGATATTTTGACAAATCAGTTGGAAAATTGCAACATTGTTGGAGCCCTAAGAGTGCAATTAAATGTTATCGGAGTTGGGAAATTTGGTCATCATGGAATTCAATTGAGACACCTATCCCCTAAAATAAACACCCTATAGCCACGTCCTTGTTGCTCACTCCATATCAGCAAATCGTATGGCGCGGTAGATCTTCTTCACATCACCCGTAATGAACAGACCCACGAAGCCTAGAATCGCTGCCATACCGATGGCACCAATCAGAGGCGCGCTGAATCTCTCGTCTGGGATGGACACCTTGCTTCGGATCCTCTTAGACAGCTTCATTCGGTCCACTCTGAGCTCCCTTTCTATCATTTGTTGGAATTGTTCTTCATTCACAACAGTGATGTCGACATACACACATCGGATGCAGCATTGGGAGCAAATTCCTATAAGACACAATAACAAAACAAACAATGAAATGTGCAATTTATTAATGTGAGTGAAACTCCTGCGGTCAGATGCTCGTAGCCCGTTTATATATAACCATGGGTATATGCGAGAAATACACAATGAAAACACACTCGACAGTTGGGATCTCACTCGGGTCTTGGCTAGAGGATTTTCGTTGGGGTGGTCTCCACCTTGGAATTTCCAACTGCACCCCAACACATTGAACCACACCAAACTCACAAGTTTGCGTAATTCAATATGCACACCCCCTCCCGGTGATTTGATTTTTCTCAAATGTTCCATCACAGACTACTAGATGGTAGCCTATTATAAATGGACCAGTAATCTTGTGGCCACTGGCCATGCAGGGGGATGAAAAGGATGGTTCGGCCCAGAATGAGATTTAAAATTCCTAACATCTAGTGGTATAACGCCCGACAAATTTACACCCAGATTTATTTTTTCTTAAATTAATTAGCAAGTAACTACTGGCAAGGGCACAGAACACACGG
Source organism: Siphonodentalium dalli (assembly GCA_032622095.1). Classification (NCBI taxonomy): domain Eukaryota; kingdom Metazoa; phylum Mollusca; class Scaphopoda; order Gadilida; family Siphonodentaliidae; genus Siphonodentalium; species Siphonodentalium dalli. The sequence goes on along the minus strand of CP136061.1, from coordinate 82,452,931 downwards.
GTCGGCCGATGGTTAGACCTGATCTAGCATCTAGACTGGCCTCAAGCTTTCCAATTCGGTGAAGTTTTTAACCTGACACTCACCCTTAATTATGTTTGAAAATTGTCAACTTATGGCCATTTCAGTCCAGAATTGTGCAAATGAAAGGGAAATATGCAAATGTTGGTCTAAAAACAACAAATTCGTCACTGAGAAATTGTTGGAAAATCAAACTACGACAACAATTTCAACCTAATTTTGGTGTGAATTTCCCAATTAATGTTGCATTAGGTTTGACTGCAGTCTGGGTGTAAGCCCCCTGCATAACTACCCCTGTCGACACGTCCCTGCTTGGCACACATGCTAAGAGCGCGGTCTTGCTTTCAATGAAGACGAGAAATCATCGATACTAAATTATGTTGGGTGGCACCCGGGGAGGTGAGATCTGCAATAGCAAGTAGCTAAAGCCCGGCCCCCTGTCAGGGAATCGTATAGCCCCTGCGTCGGGGATATCCTGGCGCCACCCCTGTTTGAAATCATATAGACATTTTAAAGGAGAAGACCACATATGGAGCAGAAATCAAGGGGAAATGAGCTCTCGTAACCACAAAACTACACCAAAGACATCGCATGCATAGTATATATATGGTATCGTTCTGTTGGCCTCTCTATATTATATACATACTTTTTCTAAAATCCCTTAAACCAATTCGATGTGCGATTTCCCTGAGCTCCTGTTGTACAAATTCTAGTATAGACAAAGTTCAAACAGTAAATATGAGCAGACAAGACATAGAAACCGCTGATCTCATTACCAATCTAACAACTCCAGTCGAACATGATTAACTTTCAAAGCAATAACACCGGGCACCAGGTTACGGACAACCACAGGCACACACACCATGTATAAATACATGGTCAAAAGAACGGAGTTTTTTTTCTGTACGGTTATATGGCATTTACCCATGGTTATATATAAACGGGCTACGAGCATCTGACCGCTGGCCTTTTACATCTGAACAAGAGTGTGCGTGTTTACCAATGAATCAGTTATTAGAGTTAATGGGGGCTAGTAGTCGAACATACAGGGTACACGAACCGACGTACCTGCCACGCGCAAACTTAGCCATCGTAGAATGGCGGCGTGTTGGAACAGTGCCTTTACATATTGTCAACATAAAATGGAAGAATATCAAAGGGCTGGGTATTAATTTGTATGAGGTTTACACATATGATATGCACAGTGAATTATGAATGTTTACGTTAAACTATTTTATTAGCACATTATGCACCTTATGTATACCAAATAACTAGTCACATCGCCAATTTATTTGAATAACAAATATGCATAATTCAGGAAATACGTCGCCGATGGAAGGGTTATGATGGCCTAGATCAGTGTGCGCCTTAGCAACTCCTCTTGAGACATGCAAGTTTATAGATGGAAACAAGTCAATGCCTTTCGGGGTGTATCGAAATCCTCTCGTAAATAGTCGTAAATATACAAACTCAGCACAATCTTACCCACAATTAGCCGATTGAAATCATCTCATGTGCAGTGTATGTGGAAATGAAGAGAAACGATACTGAGCTACCGGACACTATTTACTGTTCTGTCCTCAGTCCCAGCCCTTCCACAATTATAGGTTTATTTGCATCTCCATTGCGGTGGAATAACACAGGTTGGTATTATATTACAAGCAATTGTACAAACATGAAAATTGTGCATACGTGGAAGGCGGGGCGTGATATACATTATACATTTATGGGACTCGTTGCCTTGTAAGAAAGTTCAAAATATAAGTAAATTAATGGCGATCCCAGGGGGGGGGGCGGAAATAATTTCCAGCCACGTATGATGGGGTGGGTGGGTGTCTCCTGGGTCCAAAAAGCAGTTTTTTTCCATATGCCAATTTTTTTTCTCCATTCCTGCTATTGAGTCTTATTTTGATGTGTTTTGAACAGAAACAGGTCATATATAGTTAATAGTAATGCTATACTATATAGAGAGGTTATCAGAAGTTGGATCAGTTGCACAATGGCCAACAATAACCAAAATTCAACTTGATAGAACTAGAAACTGCGTTATTGGAAAAATAAAATTTAATCAGGATTCCATCTACTGATACAACAAAATAAGAATAACTATGCAGAACTCAGCTGAAAATAAGCAATAAAATGAAAGCACACTTGACCATATGTGATCTGGAAATAAAGATATAATAAATAATGGAATAAAATAGACTTTTGACAACGTAAAACATAAAATCTTAACAAATAAATTGAAGGCCAGCCGGGCCAGCAATTTCAAATTGTTTTCCAAGTTAATGTGGATCAGCTTGTAATGTTAATCACAGTAACAAAGATTTAATGTTCACTGATATCGTGAGCAAAAAAGAAGTGAAATTGGGCTATCCATCCATATTATTCCAAATTATTACGAAGCCTATTACTTCAGGCAGTGGCTACCAGCCTGCCATTACACGCTATAACATGTTTCCTGAGTTGTGTTTTCTGAGATGCCCCAAGAAGAGTCACACGGGTATATCATGGTTATGTTTGGTATTAGCATTATTCTTCAAACTGGGATGAACTGGGATGAACAGTTGTATTTCCACATGTTTTGATAAACAATTTGATTCCAGCAATACAGTAATGCCCTAATTAAACGACTCCATAACCACAGCAGAATAATGGGTATTTTTTCAGGATTTAGTCGATTAATTAGGGCCTTACTGTATATCACATAGCAAATATCAAAATATCCAATAATCTGAAATTTGTTGTACCGGTACCATGTATTCTGTAGAATACTCAAATGTGATTATGTGACTATATTTATGAAAATGAATGTTAATACAAACTTTGGCACTCTGCCTATATATCCCTAGAAATGTGATTATGTTGACACATTTCTTGATTAATGACACTTATATGATAAATTCAAATAGTATCGTTATCTCATTATGCACTGTTCTATTCAAATATCGCGCAATAAATTATGATAATGCAGGATAATCAGGGATAATCAGCTATTTGGTTGCTCAATTGATAATTTTCTCAAATTTAGGGGGGTGGGTGTCCTGAAACGGAAAAAAAGGGTGGGTGTCCAAAATTGCCTGACAAAAAAGGCAGAAAACGGAAGAAATTGGGTGGGTGGGTCACCCGATGCCGGAAAAAATTTAAATGATCATACGTGCCTGGAAATTTTTTCCGACCCCCCCCCCCCCCCTGGCGATCCGGGTATTTTCTTAGTTTAAGTCTAAAAAATGGTCTATCTCTATGTTAACATCTGTTGTATAGTTACCGAGGTATAAAATTTTAGATATGAATCGAAGACCCCTGTCCGGAAATGCTTCTATCGATTAATATTCATTATATTTCGAATATTTTCTGGTCTAACACGTGTGATTGGTTAGCTAACTAACAATATTGGTTACTGTTATTAGAGATCAGAACTTTTATTCTGTAATTTTGTCACAAATAAACGTAAATTAGACTCATTATCGCTTATAACTATGTAATAAAATAATACAAACAATCAATCTGGGACATTTGACATGCGGAGCATAGCTATGGGAACACCCTAATGATCTCTATCGCGATATGGTATCGCCTGAATGGTCTGTTCTAAAAATAGAACAATAAATTGTCCTACTTTATCATGTCATTTTACAATAAAGTATTCGAAATAAAATCAATACTAATTGATAGAAGCGTTAGTAGTATTGGCTGGCACTCTGGTCCACCCCCCCTCGCTGCGGGACACTGTGGCCCATGGGCCAGAGTGTTCCGCAAGATTTGATTTGGATTTTTTCTGGCCCACCCCGGCGCTCGGGGACACTCTGGCCCATTGGCCAGCGAGGGGGGGTGGGCCAGAGTGCCAGCCAGGGAGGGGGTGGTCCAGAGTGCCAGGTCCCAGAAACCGCGACCTGGCACTCTGGCCCATGGGCCAGAGTGCCAATCAGCGAGGGGGTGGTCCAGAGTGCCAGGTCCCATAAACCGCCCATGGGCCAGAGTGTCCCCGAGCGAGGAATGGGCCAGAGTGCCAGCCAGCGAGGGGTGGGCCAGAGTGCCAGCCTGCTAGGGGTGGGTCAGAGTGACAGGTCCCAGGGTAGGATTCATCGGTACAGAGGTTGTGTTACATTACAAAGAGTAAGGTGAGCGCTTCGAAGGATTTTTGACAGAAAAGAGCACAATTTACCAATGTATCGATTTGTTCTCGGATTCTAATGCCAGTGTGGTAAGCGAAGGGCGCTCCCCTTCACTGTACACATTGAACTTAGAACAATACCGAGAAAAAATAGATGTGTTGGTAAATTGTGCTACTTTACCAGTGCATTTTTTAACAAAAGCGAAAGTCTTCGAATAAATTCGAAGACGCTAGCGTTGTACAATGTACTCGCAAAAGTTACCTTTCAGTGAAATATGTTATGAGATAATGGTAAAATGGTACAGATAAAATTTTCCCGAGTCAAATTGGTGTTTTATTCATAGAAATATGATGTTTTTTGACAAAAAAAAAAACACATCTGATTTGACGTTCGGAGCAATTTGGTAGAAAAACGCATGACGTCGTCAACGAGGCCCGCGCATACCATATATTTGATCCTCGAAGATGTTAACGTTATTAGATGCGTAAATTGTAACGTTAGCGTTATTTTGAAACATGGATCCAGTAACGGAATTTCTCAAGACTATTGATGTACAGTACGACCATGTTCCTGCAACAACGCAAATGTCGACTCCACTGTATGCATGGAATGTGACGCCACGGGTAAAGCTGCAACAGGTACCAATGGTGTATCCGCGAACGGATCAACAACCAGTGTATACACCGCCGGTGAAAACACAACAAATGACTCAACCTGTTATATACCAAGTTATTAAGAGTTCACAATGGGAAGAACAGACAAAATTGTTACGAAATAGTTGTCAGGAAATGAAGGATTTGCGAAAGCAATTAACACAAAAACCGGCTGAATGTACAATCAACTTGAAACCTCACACGATTGACATACCAATTGAGGTACATGGTTTCCAGAAAGAACCTACGAAGCGATCAACATTTGGATCACTCGGGAAAGATTTAACAGTAATGAAGAAACAAAAGAAATGACTTTCTATATTATTTTAAACGGCCCTTTTCAGGGCCACTTAAAATTCACGAAAGATACGCTCTGTATTATTATGCTATATGATGATCGTATTATAGATATGAAGGGTGGTAGTGTGTTTTTTTTATTGTTAGGGAAGTATTCTTTGATAAATTATGTGAACATTTTTCTCCAAGTTCATGATGAATGATTTTGGTTTGGAGAAATTAAGTGAACATTCTCTCCAGGAAGAATGAACAAATCGTACAGTAGCAATTTCAGAGCGCATCTTTTAAAAAATTTGTGAGGCCCTGAAAAGGGCCGTTTTGGATGGTTTCAAAAGAAACCGCACGATGTGTTTGGGTTTGAATACAGCTGAAAGTGGTCTTGGGAACGTCGCAACCAAATGGCACAATTGCACGGCTGGCCTGTCTGTATCCCCCAGAGCGGCAAGAATTCGTAAACTCTATGCCCTGAGAAGATCATGATAGACCGCTGTAGTGATGTAGCCGCAAGTCGCACCATCAATCTTGATGGCCCCAGCAATCTGGTGTGTCAGAACCACCGTGGTGGCAATCCAAATACCCGATCTCTGTTGTCCGTCATCAACATAACGGTGTACATGTAGATATCAAAACAGTTATCAACAGTCCCCGTTTCTGCTAAACTCAAAGCCTTCCATATCATCTGTGCTTCATCCCCAAACACACCTCTCACCAGCATCCCATCCTCCAAATAGCTCCGATACAGATCTCGGTAATCCACTTCGGTTTGAATGAAGAATGCGGATATATGTTTTGTTATTGAAAACGCGCGGACGTCGCCGACGACGTCATGCGTTTTTCTACCAAATTTCTCCGAACGTCAAATCAGGTGTGTTTCTCTTTTGTCAAAAACATCTTATTTCTATGAATAAAACACCGATTTGACTCGGGAAAATTTTATCTGTACCATTTTACCATTATCTCATAACATATTTCACTTAAAGGTAACTTCTGCAAGTACATTTTACAACGCTAGCGTCTTCGAATTTATTCGAAGACTTTCGCTCTTGTTAAAAAATGCACTGGTAAAGTAGCACAATTTACCAACACATCTATTTTTCTCGGTATTATTCTAAGTTCAATGTGTACAGCGAAGGGGAGCGCCCTTCGCTTACCACACTGGCATTAGAATCCGAGAAAAAATCGATACATTGGTAAATTGTGCTCTTTTCTGTCAAAAAAAAACCCTTCAAAGCGCTCACCTTACTCTATTGGAATCTAACACAACCTCTGGACCGATGAATCCTACCCTGGGACCTGTCACTCTGGCCCACCCCTCGCTGATTGTCACTCTGACCCATGGGTAAGAGTGTCAGCCCAGGTTCTGAGACCTGTCACTGAAACACCCCACAAAAAAGAAACATACTTGAATTGATGTTCAGAGAAATTTGGTAGGAAAACGCATGACGTCGTCAGCGCGTCCGCGCGTTTCATATAATATGGAGGGCAGTGTAACGTTTTTTTTTATCTTCAAAATGTTCTCTAAACTAAAAGAGAAAATTTTGCTAAAATTCTCTGCCGATGCTCGATTAAAGTATTGGCAGAAGAATGTTAGAGATTCGGAGAGCCATAAGCTAGCCATTAGAGCTGGAGTTAAAGAATTCCTGCAAAGACGGAGACCTAGTCCTCCCAAGGTGTATGTGGAAACTCCAGAGTGGAAACCCACGTATAAGGAGGGAGCATTATATTCAAACTTGTCTGAATTTAATCCTCCAAAGCCGCTACCAAGGTGGATTACCAATGAGGCAGCAGAATACGTGTCGGATCCATACTGGAGACCCTCATATAACAAGGGAGGATTTTATCCTGATTTGTCTGAATTTTATTGACTTGGCAAACAATTTAAACGGCCCTTTTCAGTGCCACCCAAATTTTTCAAAAGATACGCTCTGAAATTGTTAAAAACGTAACAAATAAATAAAATAAATAATATTTTATTCACTATTTTTAACTTTCTTGGAAGATTTTTGCGATAAACGTCTTTTTCTCTTTCTGCTAGGCAAAGTGGTTTGCTTAATTTCAGTATCGTTAGGGCTTTTGGCTACAGCATTTATCACTTCCATCTGCGAATCCTCCGTGTTTAGAATAGTGATTTCATCATTTGACACCTCGGTTGAGGCGTATAATTCACCAGTCTCAGTTTTCACATCCGTGATCTCGTTAATTGACATCCCGGTTGAGTTCCATTGTTCCCCACTTTCAGCTTTCATATCCGCTATCTCATTAGTTAATGTCTCAGTTTGATCAATGTTCATAACATCATATGGTATGAGATCATCGTTGTCTGATGTGTGCGTCCAAGTAGACTTCCTAGGAGTAGATTCACTCAGCGTCAATGATGATTTTTTCATCTGACCAATCTTCTTTTTCGTAGTGCCATCACATTGAAAAGCCCAATGTGAACTCGAGTTGCATCTAAAACAGTTACCGTATGGTGGTATCCACTTTGTATTCTTTAAAACTTCTAATGCAATTTTTCGTAAATGTTGTATGTTGTTACTCTGCAATCTTGGATCCATTGTGAGCGTTCGGTGCGTTATTCAGTCGTCAGTGAAATGACGACGTGATGAAAAAGCGCGTCGCTTTTATGCTCTGACACGGACGATGACTGCGCATGTCCGTGTCAGAGCATAAAAGTGACTCGATTTTTCATCACGTCGTCATTTCACGATGAAGCGCCTTGTGCCATATTCAGCTGGCGAAAGCGAACGAGATAATAGAAAGAGAGTGCGACTGGATGATGACTGTAAATATTATACTATACAAAATCTGACCGATAAATACTCGAGGAAATTTAAAACAGCATCAAAGAAATACGACGTCACATTTCAAGAATTTCATCAACCATTTCAAACTGTTCACAGAATTTTCAAAGATCTGGTGAACAGTTTGAAAGATGAGTGTGATGCAGGACCAAAAGATCAAATGAGAATTTCCATCTTTCATCCAGGGCTAGATCTATGGATTCACGTCCCGTTCACTGAAGCAAAAGACCTGACGGGTGAATTATTGTCTGACAACATAGAACAAGTTGCACAATCGAACAACAAATTCAAAATTCATGACGGACAGATGACATTTGACATCACTGTCACGCATGTGCCTACAGGGACCGCAAGACATACCATACATTATGGAGCATTCGGTGAACAAAATCAAATGAAAACAGTAAAGAAAGTATTCTTCTGATTCAGAACGCAGAAGATAACATGTGTTTTGCAAGGGCTGTCGTTGTTGGTATGTGTAATGCTGACAAAAAAAGATACAGCTGAATGGAAGCAACAATGGAAACGGATTACGAGATCAGCAAGAGCTCCACAACGGGAAGCTGCAAAGTCATTGTTGGATAAAGTGGTGTTATCACACGACACCAGTTGCGGTGTTGAGGAATACAAAATTATTCAGGAACGACTATATCCTGAGTATGGTATAAAAATACATAATCAATTTTGCTGACGAAGGCTTTCTTTTTCAATCACCACCAGATTGGAAAGAAAGTAAAGTTGTCCATCTATATTTCAATGACAACCACTACGATGTGATCACAACTGTCACAGGATTCCTTGGATGTGCTTATTACTGTGAACACTGTGATGTTGGTTCGAACAACAGAGGTGATCATTTATGTCCATACAAGTGTATGTGTTTCGAGGGTCAGATATGTCCCTTTGAATTATATGAAAAAACAATACAAACGGAAACTGACATCAAAAGCTTGGGATGCAAATTAATATGTATCTGGGAACATGACCTGGACAATAGATGTAAAGAAGACACAAATTTAAAACAAACTATGGACCAATTCTATTTGCATCAAGACCCAATTAAACCAAGGGAAGCATTATTTGGTGGCAGGACTAATGCTCTAAAATTATGTCATGAAATAGAACCAACATCTAAACAGGAAATAAAATATATTGATATATGCAGTTTGTATCCTAGTGTGAATAAATATAAGGAGTACCCTCTTGGTCATCCTGCAATTCTAAGTCAGGAACAAATAGGAGACATCAAATCCTACAAAGGACTCATTAAATGCAAAGTATTACCTCCAAATAAATTGAACATTCCAGTGCTACCGATACACTGTAATAACAAAATGATATATACATTGTGTAAAACTTGTGCAGAAAATGAAAGTGGACAGTGTAGTCATAAAACCAAACAGCATGCTTTAGTTGAAGTTTGGACGCATGTAGAATTATTCAAAGCAATAGAATTGGGTTAACAAATTCTAAAAGTGTATCAAGTTTGGCATTGGACTGAGTGGTCAGGGATTCCATTGATAACTACCTCAAAATTAAACAAGAAGCAAGTGGATATCCAAATTATGTTAAAAGTGAAGAACATAAAGATAAATACATCAAAGATTATTATGAGATTGAAGGTATAAAACTTGAAAAAGAAAAAATCGAAAAAACCCAGGACTCCGCCAGTGCGCAAAATTAATGATAAATTGCATATGGGGAAAATGCACAAAATAATATTCTTACTAAAACTGAATATATCTCAGAACCATCCAGATATTTTGAACTATTAACTGATAAAAATATCACCGTCAAAGCAGTTGAAATTTTTGAACAGGATAAATTCATATTATTCAGCTATGAAAATAAAACCGATATTATAGAACCACATCCATCTGCCAATGTAGCTGTTGCATCATTTGTCACAACATATGCACGATTGGAGTTGTATAAAGTTTTAGAAAAACTCCAGGAAAGGGTGCTGTATTTCGACACCGATAGTTGTATGTATATTTTCGATCCAGAAAAATAAAATATCAAAACCGAAGATACCTTGGTAAATGGACTGATGAACATCCTGATGCTAAAATCATGAATTTTGTCGGGTTAGGACCGAAAAATTATGGATATCAGTACATGAAAGATGGTGTCATAAAATATGTATGTACGGTCAAGGGTATCCCTCTGGATTATAAAACTAAACAGCAAATAAATTTTCATTCAATGTTTGAATGTGTTAACGACCGGTCAAATTTTCAACGTGTCATAAACTATCCATGCAGAATTAAACGCACAAAGAACCGAGAAGTAATTAGTGAAGAGCAAACAAAAACATTCCGATCTGTGTACACCAAACGACTTGTTGTGGGGGAATACAACACAATTCCTTATGGATGGAATTGATGTGTTACCAGCAGAAATGCTTTTGAAAATTTATAATAACTTGATCGAAATGACAAAAAAGGATCAAGAAATCAAACGAGAACTTAAGCAAACTTGGTTTTTGAGGGAAAGTAGAATTATAATCGAGACTTTGCTGAACGGACATTTCTCTGAGGGGCAGAGATTTCTTAATGGATATATTTGATCAACTGTTTTCAGATTATTGGATATTTCATGGTACTCCTAAAAACAAAATAAACGAAATTCGTGAATTAGTTGAAAATAATTTTATTTGTTTTGCTGAATATCAAGACAGGATTCTCAAATGAAAAAACTTTGAAATTCGAAGAGATGACGAGAATATATGGATACATTATTCTCCGAGAACCATGTACAATTTTCACTGCTGAAAAGTTATTTGAAGAAAAAGTGTCTTTGCATTATATTCTAAAAACCACTAGACCTATTTCAGATTTAGATAATGAACTCATATGGATATTTGAAATAATCTGGAGTTATGGTGACTTTTCATTAAAAATAAAAAAGGTTGATTCCGAACAATCCTAATCAGTCTTACATGATCTGTCTCAGGGTAAAGATGGACGAATCATTGTTGTTCAAACATCCCTGTAACATTTTCATATCGGGGCCAAGTGGTTGTGGTAAAATAGATTTTGTTAAGAAATTAATTGAATATAAAGATGATTTGTTCAAACCTGTTCCATACAAAGTCGTTTGGTGTTACAAAGAATGGCAAAATACCTATAGTCAGATGCAAGAATTTCACAATATTCAATTTATAAATGGAATACCGGATGATGACAATGAACTTGTCGATGACACAGACTTTCCGCACCTCGTCATTTTTGATGACATGTTAGGTGACAAAGATGAAGAAAAAATTATGTTGTGGTTTACAAGAAAAGGACATCACAGAAATACGTCTGTTATTTACATAACCCAAAACATGTTTCAGAAATCTAAAGCAAGTAGAACTTTTAGTTTGAATACACATTACATGGTATTATTTCAAAGTGTGCGTGATAAAGGCCAAACAAAAATTCTTGCCTCTCAAATGCAAATACCTCATTTAATGCAAGCATATGATGATGCAGCTTCAACCAATCATGGTTATTTACTACTCGATTTTCACCCAAAAACGGATAAATCGTTGAGACTTAGAACTGATATTTTCCATCGTTGGCTCACAAATGACGACCGATGTGCGGTAATTTATTCATGTGTATAAAGATAAGTGTATCAACATAATATTTTCATTTCCAATCATGGAGTCGTACAAAGCAGTATTGAGCTTATTTTCGACTATAGCTAAATTAATACTTGATGATCACTTAAAGCTTCCAAAGCAGACACGAACAAAAAGGAGCTGAAGAAAATAGCTGACAGTAGAACTCATATCAATTCAAAAAAGAAAATACTTTTAAAAACTGGTGGAGGCGGATTTCTCGGTGGAGGTTTGATCAGAAGTCTTCTCAGACAAAAAGAAAATAAATCAATTGCACGAGTTAGATCAAATAGAGTAGATGCTACTAGAGTAAATTCTACAATTGCACAGCGAACTACTCCAGTTAGAGTAAATTCTACAATTGCAAAGCGAGCTACTCCAGCTAGAGTAAATTCTACATTTGCTAGATTTCAACCACTCAACGATAATGGTCCGCAACCAATTCCATCAGTTCAAGAAGCAGAACATTCCATGTTGGTTCAACGATATTCAAAAATAATGAATCTTTCAAACCCATCGAAATTAGCTTTGATGGCATTTGATCGTAATTTTAATAAACGTAAAAGTAAAAAGTAATTCAGTCATTTGACATTCAACTGCTGAAGAGTAAAGATGGCGAAAAAAACTCCACTGATTAAAAATATGGTAGTTTTGTAATGGCTATGAATCAGGCACCAACTCATTTTCGGAAGAAAATAATAAAAGATGCCCCAAAGAGAGTGATTGATTGCATGTCAGAATGCTGTAAAAATATTTTAAAAGGCAATGTAAAACTAACAGAAGCTCAGAAGCGCAAACTTCGTCCGAGGTGTAGACATCTCAGAGAACTTGCAAGTAAATCAACATCTTTGAAACGAAAAAAAAAACAAATTTTAAACCAGAAAGGAGGTTTTTTACCACTTCTTATGCTAGCACCGTTGCTTGGTAAAGCAGTCGCTGTAATACTTCGCGGCTAAACATGAAGAAAATGGTCGCTGTTCCCTTCAAAATGTCGGATGACATTAAAAAATGGAGAATGAGTCTAACTAATCCGAAATTACCACCTAATCCTGAAATTAAGAATATTTCAAAACTAAGCAGAGATTTGAATTCAGTTTCTGATCAAAATTTGTCCGAATCTGAGAAGGGTCAATTATATGGTACAACTTTGCACAAATTGAAAACTTCTCAAAAATCAGTTAGAGCTATTTCAACACCGAAAACAGAACAACCATTTAATCATCATCATAGGGGTGTGCTAGAAAGTATTCCGCTAAAGATGAGAAAAAAATCTGACAACTTTTACAACTGATTTCAAAAACATCCACAGATGAAGTTTGATGAACATGGACAATTAACATATGGTGAAAAAGTTATTAGAGGATCAAATATTGTTGATCTCCTCAATGATATTGTACGACAAAGAAAAGGTTTCGAACCAACAGGTTGGCAAACCTTTTCACAAGGATTGAGCGAACTTAATGTACCTCAAGATTTTGTAGGAACAGAAACCGTTGGCTTTGGATTAAAAAACATTTGAAAGATGATGATTTTGAAACTCCGGTACAAAGCATGAAACCAAAACGATTTGATTCTCATCGATTCACACCAATGAAAGGTATAAAGGCAAGACATTCAAAAACTAAAATAGCAGATAGGTTGACACCAAAGGGTATTAAAACAGAAAAAAACACAATGGGATCCATACTAGATGAACAGTTATCTACAATTTTCTATAATCCAAAGAAAGTTGGAAGTTATGGCGGTGTAAAGAAGCTTTTTTGATGAAGCAAAAAAGCAAAATAAAAAAATAAAACTCATAGATGTGAAGAAATGGTTGCAAGGCCAGTCGACATATACTTTACACAAACCAATAATTCGAAAATTCCAACGTAGAAAGACTGTTGTAGCTGGAATTGATATTCAATGGCAGGCAGATTGAGCTGATCTTCATAATTTGAAAAAACCATAATGATAATTACAAATATCTGTTGTGTGTGATAGACGTTTTTTTCAAAATTTGCGTGGGTAATGCCAATCCACGATAAATCTGGACAAACTTTGATCGAATCATTCAGGAAAATTTTGAAATCTTCAAAACGTAAACCAAAATCGTTTCAAGCTGATAAAGGTTCTGAAAAGTTTTTGAAATTTCTGCGATCAGAAAGCATTCATTTCTTCACAACTGAGAATCCAGAGACTAAAGCAAGTATTGTCGAACGATTTCAAAGAACTTTAAAAAGTCGTATGTGGAAGTATTTCACACAATAAAACTTCAAGATATATTGATGTTTTACAGCCCCTAGTCGATTCTTACAACAATAGTTATCACCGTAGCATAAAATCGAAACCGTCGGCAGTTACTTTGAAAACTGAAGCTGACATTTCCAAAAATCTATATGGAACAGGGAATAAAAAAGGAAAATCTACACTGAAAGTGGGTGACTTGGTTCGTATCAACAAAACCAAAAGAACATTTGAAAAGGGTTATTTACCAAACTGGACACGTGAAATTTTCAAAGTTTATAAAATTTGTAAAACTAATCCAATAACATACAAAGTTTCTGATCTTGATGGTGAAGAGATTGATGGATCATTTTACAAACATGAAATCCAGCATATAAAAGACAGTAAGGTGTATCAGTTATTGATAGAAGAACGAGAAGAGTGGGTGGTAAAACAAAAACAGAAATTAAAGTTCATTGGCTTGGATATCCAAAAAAGTTTGACAGTTGGATCCCAGCTTCAAATTTAGTATAAAACAGAATTTACCATGTTGCAAAATCATTCAGATTCAATTAATCTCGATGAACCATCACAATTTCAGTTCTGTGGTGAAAAAGTTGCTAAGAACCAAGTCACCTACTTCACGCAGATAATTATGATTTATATCATAATAATTACATCTATTGTACACATTTGTATCCAGAGCGAAAACAAAGAATTGTGGCTTATTCTTCTAAGTAGTTCTCTAGGTTATATTCTACCATCACCTGGACTGAAATTATTGAAAAATACTGAGAGAAAAAATGAATTCATTCTACATAACTCTCATGAGTGATAGTTCAATGTCACTTTACCCAGCCAACTCACAATGTTGTTTCAAAGTGAAATTACCCAAAACCATACATATTGATAAAGAGCTTTGGGAAATTGCAATGGTTGAACTAACTGTACCATCAGAAACATACAACATTATTGGAGATGCCTGTATAATAAAAATCTTCTGTTCCAAGAATTTCACAATACCCGCACAAGATACCAATAAGTGATATAGTAATTTCAAAACCAGAAAATGGTATAGAATTAAAAATACCAGCAGGAGAATATTCTGGTGCAACACATTTTACAGATACAATTCAAGGTGTAATTGATAGTACAGTAAGTAGAATGATTCCAGAACTGGAATTCGAATTTGGATATTCCAAAGCACAACAACGAATTACATTTTCTACACCAAAGCTATACCAAAGTAGGCCTTGTACTCACCAGAGCTCTTTTGGATAAACTTGGTTACAGAACAGAATCGGAGAGTATTACATTTGCTACTCCTTCGATAACACTTCCATATTGAGTTGATTTAAATGCGGAGCATAATCAATTGTTTGTTTATTCTGACATTGCTGATTATACAATTGTTAGTGATGTTGAAGCACCAATATTATGAGTGACATCATTCGAGAGTAAACGAATACATGATGGTCAACATATTAAGCATGAATTCAAAAACTTACATTATGTACCAGTATCAAAGTCTAACTTTGATACCATAAATGTGTATATATCTGGTGATACTGGCAAACCAGTTCAGTTTGTTGGTGGAAAGTCTATGGTAAAGTTGCATTTCCGACGCCGCAGTAATTTGTATTTATGATGATTCCCGTGTATAGAGGCGTACCTAGACAGTACGGAAATGGAATTGGTTCACTATTCAAATGTGCAATGAGAACAGTAGTACCGTTTCTAAAACCTATTGGTCAGATTGCTAAACAACAAGTATTCAAGCACGGACTTGCTGCAGTCGAAGATATCATCCATCGTGGTAAAAGTCCGAAAGAAGTATTTTTGAAGCAAGGTAAAGAAGCATTGAAATTTTGGAAGGGAAACAATAAACAAAATATTAACACCAAAACGCACAAATAGATCATCGCGACCCTTGAAAAATCATTCTTCTCACAAACGAATTAGAAGTAAGTCCATTAGAACAGCCGTAAAGAAATCAAAACGATCTCTCGATATATTTGATTAATCATGATGATGCAAAATGGATCATGCGAATGCAACAAGTCCGAGTTATATGCTTCTGATGTTCCACCAACAATGACAACGATGTTGGAATCACAATGGATAGAACATCACCCGATTAGCTCTGTGAATAATTCTGCACCAATAGAATTTGTAATTCCACCTCAAACTGAAAAATGGACAGATGTGAATCAATCATATTTGTACCTGAAATTCAAAATCACAAAAGCAGATGGAACAAACTTGGTTGATGCTACTGAAATTGCGCATGTTAACAACTTTTTCCATAGCATGTTCAGTAGTAACGATATTTACCTAAATAACAAACTTGTAACGGCGAGCGGAGATACATATCCTTATCGAGCCTACATGGAAAATCTCTTGGCTTATTCTGCTGCATGTAAAGAAAATCAACTTTCCGCACTAGAAGTGTGGTATCCAGACACCGCTAAACAGTTCACCGAAAACAATAAAGCTGGTGGTAATGATGGATTGAAATCTCGCCAAAAAATCATAGCAGATAGCAAAACAGTAGAATTGTGTGGTCGTTTACACACAGATATATTTCTACAAGAAAAATACTTACCAAATGGAATTGAGATAAGAATTCGTCTCAATATAGCGAGTCAAAAAATGTTCTTTAATTGGTGAAGACGAGGGAAAATTTGTGATTGAAGCAGCAGTTTTCAATGTTCGTACAATTACGCTAATGCCAGTAGTAGCAAATAACTTGAACCATACAATAATACAAAGAAATATGAAAATACCGATTAGAAGAGTTGAAGTGAAAACATTCACTATTGGTACAGGGCTCAGATCAAAAATTGAAGATCACCTTTTTCAAGGACAATTGCCAAAGAGACTTTTCATAGGCTTGGTATCAAACAAAGATATGAATGGCGATATTGAAACGAACCCATTCCATTTCCAACACTTCAATCTGAAAAAGCTTGAAGTTAGTCAGGACGGACATACCATCCATAACCGACCATTTGAACCAAACTTTGCATCAGAACAATGCCTAAGATCTTATTTATCACTCTATCAGTCTTCGGGTATGTTTGGACAGAACAAATCCTTTGGTTTGAATCTCGACAAATACACGAATGGTTATTGTTTCTGGGGTTACGACCTCACACCTGACCAAGGAGCAGAGGAATGACATTTGCATCCTATAAAAACCGGTAACATAAGGTTAGAGCTTCAGTTTGCTACAGCTCTAGCTTCAGTGATCAACGTGATAGTTTATGCTGAGTTCGACAATCAAATTGAAATCAACAGTTTGCGAGAAATAATAACAGATTATTAAAAAGCATGGATGGATTGCATTTGGAGGAAAAATTGAGACAGGAAGTTGGAGGACTCGATTTCATTCCATATGTTTCTATCCTTGACAAAGTTCGGAAAACTTTCGAGAGATGTTTCGTTCATGAAATACAAAATCAAATTTCAAAAGAAGTGACACTCAATTGTGAAGGATGTAAAATAGATCATCCAAGTCAGACACGACATTTACTTTGTCTTTGGACACCACATATACAATGGGTAGATATGTTCATTGATATAGCACTACTTAAATTGAACATCTATCGAGTTATGGAACAATGGTATCCAGAAATAGAATCATTTACACCACAAGAGAAATTTGAGGCATTCAAACTTTGGAAAGATATAAAGGAAGTTGTTCATGCAAACTGTAACCAATTTAATTCGGTTTTTGTTGACTTATGGTGTGAAAAAGTAAAAAAATACTACGAAGATGAACACTAGCGAACTTCAGCATATACTAGACAAATCATCCTACCTCTGTTCATTGTATGGTGTAGTGTGTGCAAAAGATCAGTTACCACACGAGAAACCTCATCGTGTAAAAGCATACATAGTAAATACACATACGTCAGAAAAGCCAGGAGAACACTCGGTTGCAATTTTCTTCAATGGGAACATTGAAACATATTTCGATTCGTTTGGGATACCAGTTATTGATAAATATATCAAATCATTTATTCAAAGAAATTCGATCGAATGTAAAATAAACGTTGGGCGGTTTCAACATCACGGTACAAACGTATGTGGTGTCTACTGCATATTTGCTTTACATTTCTTGAAAAGCGGATATGGTATAAAAGTATTATTTGAAATGAATTTTGATGGCGACTACTTCAAAAATGATAGAAAAGTATTTTATTGGTTTCATAAAAACTATGAACCCTTACGAAAATAATCAGAAACATTACCCAAAAAATGTATTTCACAAACTTGTAAGACTTACTGTGAATTTCAGTGTTGATAAAATGTGTTCATTACCAATTGTTTAAACATGTTAAAATCATAATCATTTTTGTAAATATGTTGATTGTTAATGATGAAATGTATTACCAAATGTAAATTATGTTCATTGCATTACCAGTTATTGATTGTAAATATGATAATTTCATGATCAGTTGTAAATATGTCGATTCTCAATTAAAAACTAAAAGAAAGTTATGTTGTTGAAAAACAGTGTCTGTTTTTAATGATCGTCTTCGGCAATGTCGATGAAGAACTTAATTCACCAAAAAGAAACACATTTGAAATGACGTTCGGGAAATTTGGTAGAAAAACACAATGATGTCGCGTTTTACATATAACAAAACCCCATTTAGAGCATATCATTTTCTCCACGATGGAATACCCTAAAACTGATCTTGGATCTTATGTCAGAGCCATCCGTGTATCGGCCCCGAGGGACATTGCATGGGAACGAGCTGACGTTTATATACCGAGTCAAATTGTGATATATTCCATTTTAAAATTAGAGTCCATATTTCTCTGGTTGTTATATAAATTTTACCTCACATATAAATGGCATCTTCTGATTGGTTGAAAGCTGTGTTCTTTATTGTCATGTTTTTGCTTGTATAGTATCGAAGGCATAAGCATAAATTATACGTGTAAACGGTAAGCCTTGACCAGGCTAAAATAGCCGGGACTACATGCTTACATTGCCCACCACACAAATGGATACACCTTGTGAGAAAATGTGGTACAGCTCTCAGCTACTTCAAAGCCGATAAAGTCACGTGGTATACTGTATTTATTAAGTCTGTATCACAATGCTTGCACACTGAATGTTAACTCTGCACATGTGGTGGGACATTGGTATGGGGTCAGTCTGTAATTGTTGATTTTCACGGACATAATGATTTATCAATACCTGAGTTAAATCATATTGTATGTCATAGTTCGATTTGAAGAAAATTTAGTCGGGTGTATGTGCATTTTCCTTCTGCGATAAAACGTTCAGTTGAAGTTATAATATATTCTAAGTATACCATACGCTGTAGTGAATCAAAACTTGTGTTGTCAAAGTTCGACGAATATCGACCTACCCCGCCTGGACAAAACAATATTCTAAATCCTCAGCAATTTGATGGACGTTGACTTAAAATTTGATAGAATGAAAATGCAAAGTTCAGAGTATTCCAATGTATGTCATATGAGAAATTTGGTAGGACGAATGAGCTTTAAATAAAAAAAAAGGAAAAACAAGCCAGAGTGGGAGACGCGCACATACCTGAGATAAACAAGCGTGATTATGAGACGCGCACATACCTGAGAGAAACGTGAACATGTTAGAACACGTATTGGGTGAGGTTGTCGTAATTCCGGTTGTCATAGTCGTAGTCGATGTTGTTGTCGTTATTGCTGTTCTTGTCGAAGTTGTTGTTGTTGTTACCGTTGTTGTGGTCGTTATTGTTGTTGCTGTTGTTGTTGATGATGTCGAAGTCGTTGTAGTTGTAATTTCACAGTTTGGGATAGCCCGTGTTTGATTCAAATCACATGCATCCGTTATATTGTTGAAGTCCGGTAGTGGCTGTGATATCAAATCACCATCTGTCGAACATAAGAAATGGTGTCACACCTTGTCACCCTGTGTAATCATCTGAATGTGGTCCGATCCCATGTTATGTTCTCGGTAGCTATGCTTTATTCTCAGTGCGAATTGTTCTACTCTGTCGAATTTAATTATAAAATGGAGCTTATTGGAAAGTAGTTATTTTGCCATGTCAGTGTGAACCTTTTATGCAGTGCAATCAAAGTTAATGCTTTTTCGGTTCCATATAAAACGTACATACCGTATTCGCAAATGAGATCCTCCACCTGGAACTTAGACTTGGTGCAGCAGTGGGTGGTGTGAAACGATCCGTTTGCAAGAACAATGCAATTCTCTTCCACTAGAATGGAATGACAGGCAGATTAGACAAACTTAGGAGTTCTTTCACACACAAGTTATATTTTCCCCGCAGAGCATCAGATATGAAAAATTGTTCTTACATACAGGTATGTGGCTAGAGGGTCCCCTTGAACCAGGCGAAAATTTCAGTTGCACCCTCTTCATGGTTGGAAATTTCCGGCGGGTACCTCAAGCTGTCCAACTGTTAGAATACTCCAACATAACTTGGAAATTTTCCAATTGATAGCCAGTTCAGTTCAACAATCTCGTCGAAAGAGGGTATTATTCGACTTTTGATTTAACAACGACACCCACACTGATCAATAGTTTGGAAATTATAGACAATCTGATAATTTCGACCAAGCTTTGGTCTGACAATTCAAACTAATTTTATGTCAGGGATGAATTTTCCAAAAATAATGTTAAAACGTTTGGCCAAAGTTTGTATATACTTACTACTCCGTTGTAACTTGCCCAATGAGTATCATGAAATATGTGCCAGTTACCTCAAATATCTTAAAGGATAATAATTGAGTAAATTTGTTAATTAATTACAGAGACAACACATTTGTTCTCAGTGGCCTTAAGATTGGTATACAGGGGTAACTTGACTCAAGGAAGGGGTTATCGTGCGATAGCTGTTGTCGACCTCATATAATTTAAAGGGACACTCTTAATTAATTTAATGTATTTAATTAACTAACTATAGGCACCAAAATGTTAACTGTTTAAATTTTAATTTTGCCACACTTCACCCGTGCAATGCCGCTAGTCTGAAATATAAACGTCTGTGTGTGTGTCTTACACATTTTGACGTTTTATTACATCATCTCCGAAGGACAAAATGGTTTATCGGTAACCACTTGGCCGATCGCACTAAAATTTGGTATGGTCATATATTTCGGCCCTCTGTGTAACAGGTATTGGTTCATGACTCACACAACGTCGCGTTTTGTTTTTGCGTTATGACGTCATTTCCACACCGGAATCGCGGTTTTCGGAAACTACAAGGGCGGATCTCACTGAAATTTGCTGTGGAAATGTATTTCGCCTTCCGGGTGTCATGGGCTGGTTCTCGACTCCGCCCGGCATCGCCTTTATTTTTAACGTTATCAGAACAATACCGTAACAATAAACGCTCTTCAGTATTAAATTTCCCTAATGAATTGTAACTGTCTCAATTATAATTTTGCCACACTTTGCCCGTGCAATGTCGGGTAAACCCGCTGGGTTAGAATATAAACACCCAAATCGAAGTAAGAAATGAAGATTGCTTTGTCATATGTATACTTATCTAGTTCGTTGTGGTGCTAAACTTAGCGCGATAAGTCGCCGATCATATATAACAAATACCCTTTCAGAGATAAAGTCTAGAATTAAACATTTAACATTTTGTCAAATTTCTTCTCATTTCTTCGAGATAAACAAAGGTAAAACGTAGCATTTCCGGAAGAGCAGCGGGACATTTCTCTGAACGGAATCATAGTGTGAAGCACAGTTGACCCCACGTGTACGTGTATAGTGATTTAATTATGTTAAAATAACACAATGTATATATCAACAACACAACTGATGTAGCTATGGTAACGATAATGTTAATTGTGATCACCTCTTGGTGCCATACATATAAATCCTTTCAGGCTTTCTGCTTTTAAATCCCTACAATGATCATCATGCCATTCCCGGTTTTCATCGCATACTGACATGCAGGGTTGACCTCCGTCCGGCTGTTGTCCATTATGATCAGTATCCCATTCAAACCAAGCTGCCAAAGTACAATCTTCATATCTCCAGTTACCATCAGCGTGGAACGTGTTAAGTCCAAGCCACCACCATCTGTGCGGCTCATGGGTGCTGTTATTTTTGCAAATATAAAGACGAAACCATGAAACTGACTTGTTGCATTTAATATATTTATGTTTAAGCCAGATGGTGAGAAGAAGAAATATTAATATTCAAGCTTGAAATCAGGTTGCATTTTCATGACGAATTGGCGAATATTACGAATTGGCGAATATTACGAAATAGCGAATATGTTAATAACCTGTCAAATCCTCCGATCAATGGGCTCATGGTTTTATCTGATTATTTCTGATAGAGAAAGCAGACAACTGATAGTAACTGGCAGTTGCTAATATTTCGGTTTATTATGTTACTTCAGCCGGTGTGGTAGTATCACTCAAATACACTAGAGCGATCCATATCTCGGTTTATTATGTTACTTCAGCCGGTGTGGTAGTATCACTCAAATACACTAGAGCGATCCATATTTCGGTTTATTATGTTACTTGAGTCGGTGTGGTAATATCACTCAAATACACTAGAGCGATCCATATTTCGGTTTATTATGTTACTTGAGTCGGTGTGGTAATATCACTCAAATACACTAGAGCGATCCATATTTCGGTTTATTATGTTACTTGAGTCGGTGTGGTAATATCACTCAAATACACTAGAGCGATCCATATTTCGGTTTATTATGTTACTTGGGTCAGTGTGGTAATATCACTTAAATACACTAGAGCGATCCAAATAAACTTTGTGACGTAAATGACGAAAACCAAACCGATACTACATAGTTCGTGGACCAAATTAGGCGATCTGGTACACATCGAGGATGTACGTCTATAATGCATTTTAATTACTCACATGTCTTGTTTTCAAAACTAGTCATGATAGACCTCTCAATTGTGTTTCGTTTTCGATAAATGTCATGTTTTATAAAGTGTGTGTACGAAAATATCGTGAAAACTGATTATTTGTTATTCAAACTACAATGAAGATTAATATATATTTCGCCGCCTGATTTGTCAATATTACAGATCTGAGAAGGAACCACTCAAGGGAAACGGTATTCATAGCAGTTAAGATCGATATTGACCTTTCTATTGACCACTGGAATTGCGTACTATTATTAATGTTTGACTTAAGTGCATAATTTGACACTTCTGACCACAATATTATGTTATATCGTCTCCGAGTTTGTTGGCGTCCGTGGTTTTGTATTTATTCAGTGGTTGATTTACGTACTAACGTTCGAATATGAAACAAATTGTTTCCATAGGCGACACTTACTCAGAAACAAGTCAATGACCCATATTCAGGCCCCTATACTCGAAATCGCGTTGGGTAAAACAAATGTTGGCTAACATAATGGTACATATAGTACAACGCGAGAGTTTAGTAACTTCTTACTGTTTTTGTTGAGTAAAACATATGTTACCCAATTTGGGTCAAAAATACTCAATGTTGTGATTTGTTTACTCAACTCAGGATAACAATTAACCCAATATTAATTTTCCTTCTGCGTTAGGCGTTTCTTTTACACAACAGTCGATGAATAATTACATAAATTAGTGGGTAAAATAAACTAATGCTGAGGAATTTATTACCACTAACATTGGATTAAAAATAACTATTTTTGCGACAGTATATTCCGATATATCTGGAAAAGCATAGCTCATTTATTTTGATGGATAAAAATAATTATTTTAAGAACTGGATGCCAGATCATAAATTAAATCATGATAATTTCGGATTTCTTGTAATTGGCTCAAAATATCATCTCATGCAATAGATGTGAATGGTTGTGTTGATTCCAACTTTAAAGGTGGATTATCTCTTTGTAAACATGTATTATATAGTTACCGGGGTATAAAATATTAGATCTGAATCGAAGACTCCTGTCCGGAAATGCTTCTATCGATTAATATTAATTTTATTTCGAATATTTTCTGGTCTAAAAAGGTGTGTTTGTTCAGCTAACGAACAATATTGGTTACTGTTAACAGAGACCAAAAATTATATTGTGCAATTTTGTCACAAATAAACGTCAATTATACTCATTATCGCTTATATCTGTGGAACAAAACAGTACAAACAACCAATCTGTGACATTTGACATTCGTTGCGTAGCCGTAGGAACAGCCCAGTGCTCTATATCGCAATACAGTCTTATTCGAATGGTCGGTTCTAAAAATAGTAACATAAATGGGCCCGATTTAATATTCGAAATAAAATCAATATTAATTGATAGAAGCTTTTCCGGACATAGGTCTTCAGTTCATATCTATTATTTTATACCCACGCAACTATTTAAAAGTTGTTATTTAAAGAGATAATCCATCTTTAACATACAACTTGGTGAAGCGAAAGATAGAGTGACATAATAATGAAGAAAATAACATGAAAATTGATATAAACGGTGTGTTTTTTCGTTTATTTCAAAATATTTAGTCCGAGAATTCGTCTTGAAAAAGAAATTGCAACAAAACTTATCTAACCGATTTGATTACATGTCCCAACCCTTATTCCATTCATTAAACCTATTCTATAATAATGATATCAACGGTCATTGTTTAACAGGAAATAGTGCCAGGTTTACCCATCTGTATTATTGTTGCGCAAGCGTGACCTTTGACTCATGGTTTGTCGTTTGTTTACGGACACTACAGACGAGGAATGAAGATGAATCGGTGTATGTGACTTATATTGATATACATGTAGCTTGAAAAGTTAATTCATTCAATTTACGCCATTACATACGTCAAAGTGTCTTATTTATCTAGTACTATTTCTTTACGCGGGAAAACAAGGCATAGCTATGTGAAACATCACGTCACAACAAGCCTTATAGAAAACCTCTATTACTGTCACGTCCAATTTATTGAGTTAAGCATATGTTTATGGATGTTTTGGATAAAGTAATAAATTAAATGTACAACACGTCCCCAGTGTATAGCAAAATTTACAAAACTGATTCGGGTAAATTAGGTCTGGAACAGGCCAACACGGGACTCTGTAGATCCTCTATATATATTTGTTTACCGGGATGATTGGATTGTAATAACAAGTTTGTGGATCAGATGAGTATTAGTAATATATACATGTATCGTAAATTCTAGCCCAACAACTTACCAAAATCCGTTAACCAGTCTTGCATGGCGCGTAGTTTTCGGTACACTCATAAAAGATCTAATAATAATGCAACAGTTTCTAATGTATATCCATGTGGATAGTCAGAACACAGCAATTACAACAGTTTCTGATGTTTCTTGCAAGTGGTGGATTATGTCACTTTACGATGGCCACGTGATTAGCCCCATGCAGCTCTGTTGCAGCCGGTATTTTTTGGATTAGTCCATGAGCTGGTATGACCCCTGGTGCAGCCCCATAACTTAACATATTTGGTATTCTTATATACCCTAATGTGTATTGTTCAGGGAAAATTATATTAACAGCAAATATTTTGGGCCCTAGTGTACCTACTTGGTCAATGTTTAACCTTACT
Organism: Siphonodentalium dalli; assembly: GCA_032622095.1. NCBI lineage: Eukaryota > Metazoa > Mollusca > Scaphopoda > Gadilida > Siphonodentaliidae > Siphonodentalium > Siphonodentalium dalli. The sequence goes on along the minus strand of CP136061.1, from coordinate 82,427,707 downwards.
CAGTTACCATTTTGTCCGATTATAATGGGTGTGGGAAACGGTATCGCATATATGGATGTTATGTTGATTGGATTTTATCAGCTGATATGTCATTTTGTAGGTAATTGATTATTTTTCGGTAGCCAAAAATATATGATGTGTTCATTGATGACGTCACCAGAGGTCAAAATGTCACGTGACGGCAATGAAAATATAAAAGTTTGGAAGCTGATAGTAAACCCCTACATCCCACACCACAGGACATAACTTCACACTACTAATTTTCTTCCGTATTATATTCGAACTTTTAGGCAATGTTAACTCGAAAAAAACGTGGCCGCGTAGACACAAAACAAGATGGCATCCAGCATGGCCGCCGTGTTTTAAGCTAGTCATATAAGTCAGTTTGATGCAAATTATAGAGAGAAAATCTTGACAAATGTATACAAATGTATATATTGCTGTGAAGCTAAGACACAATGGTAGCGCTTTTGGGCAAAATTGGAGCTCCACTGTCCAAGATGGCCAGCAACATGGCCGTCGAAAGTGACACATGTGACTATTTTTCACTAGTATGAGAATTGCGACTTTATTTTTGTATTGTTCATGTTAACAGATCATTGGAGCAATGTAATATGCCATTTTTGTTATTTCCATGCCCTTCAGATCTCTCAAAAATAGTAAGCTTACAGAATGCGGTATAAAATATCACCAAAAATCACCATTCGGATTCCAGTCATATTACAATAAGAAATGTGCAGAACTGTGCAATGTAAGTGACGCAAACCAGTACTATATAAATATTGCACCGCTTGGAGGTGACTATGCCAAAATAGCGGTCCGAGGGGAGGAATAGTAATAATAAATAATTTGCTTACGATCATTTATTGTGCTCTAGTTGTCGATTACAAAGACATTTCGGATAAAAACATGTTGAACTTTTACAGCGAGGCGGAGATGACTTTCAAATTACCTCTCCGGAATAGTGGGCATGCTAAAAATAGATTTCCGGATTTTCCAAGTGATAGTGGGTGTGCTAAAATTAGGAGGCGCACTATCGTGTCTTGGACGACACTATCGATAATAGTGAATGTCAAGCAACCAATCACAAGCGTGGATTTGGCTTAGATAGTCACGTGAGATAAAAATATTTATGAATATTCCAACCCAATGGAACCAAGATTGTCACTTTGACTCAAAATGACCGCCAAGATGGTGGCTAAATTATGGGAGAAAGTAGATATGTCGCCCAGCGCACCTTGAAATTACTTACAAGTTGTGGTTGATAGATAAAATCGACTTGTATGCCTTCTATGCATTGAATACTAATATTACTGATGCACCTTGGTTAATAGTTACTATTGTAACCACTGACTCTCACACACGTGATATCAAAATCGGCAAAAATTGACTTTTCGGGTTTGGACCATTTTTAAAAGTTAAATGGAACTGTCTTTGGTATTAAAGGTGATTATTTTGTTAACTGTCTTAAATGTGTCAAAGAGGTGTTTTTACACAAAAATTGCTCAAATGTGGATTGCAAAATGGCAACCATATTTGGTAAAATGCACATATATCCCGACATTCTGTTTTTTTCTGAAAAGGTAGCAAGTGGTGACTCACTTCGTTATAAAATGTTACTTCGTCACCTCACCAATGGCAAAACAGGCACTTGGTTTGTACACATACACCTCACCCATGGTCACACAGCCACACTTGGGTGTACATGTACACCCAACACATAACCATACATACATGAGTCAGCATGCAGGCATACCGGGTTTATACTACTACACATGGCCCATGACCATATGATCACTTCCTGTATACATACACTCCATACTCGGGATCATATGGTAACCACTTGTATACCTATTCACCTCACCATTGGCCAAATGGTCACTCTCTGTATACCTGTATACCCAGGGAAATATAGTCAATCTATGCATACATATACACCTCACCAATGGCCATATGATCACCCGATGTATAAACAAACACCTCACACATGACCATACAGCCATAATTGGGTATACCCGTAAACCCCACACATGACCATACAGTAATGATTCACCATGCAGGCACACTAGCTACATTCCTACGCCTAACCCATAACAATATAATCACTCACTGTATACCTGTTCATCACATTCCTGAGCACACAGTCGCGCAATATATAAATATTCACCTCACCATTGACCATAGTCACCCCAGTATACACTTTCTCCACTAACCACTCGCTGTATACTCATACATCCCGCCCATGATCATACAGCGAATCCATGTATACATATACACTCACCACATATACATATGCATACCACAATTTTTTATTTTTTTACTTTAAATATATTTTATTTGTAATAATACAAAGTGGATTGGGGCACAATTTACATAACTTAATGAGCCCCTCTCCGGTATACATTGTTACATAACTTAATGATCCCCTCTCCGGTATACATTGTTACATAACTTAATGAGCCCCTCTCCGGTATACATTGTTACATAACTTAATGAGCCCTCTCAGGTATACATTGTTACATAACTTAATGATCCCCTCTCCGGTATACATTGTTACATAACTTAATGAGCCCCTCTCCGGTATACATTGTTACATAACTTAATGAGCCCTCTCAGGTATACATTGTTACATAACTTAATGAGCCCCTCTCCGGTATACATTGTTACATAACTTAATGAGCCCCTCTCGGGTATACATTGTTACACAACTTAATGAGCCCCTCTCCGGTATACATTGTTACATAACTTAATGAGCCCCTCTCCGGTATACATTGTTACACTATTACATACTTGACAAAGTGGCACAATAAGTAACTTATTTACAGCCGTGTGGAATGTGAGAGAATGGTGACTGGTGAAGGATGACCATAGTGGATCGTTAGGAAAGAATGATGTAAGGTGGTGGGAGGTGCCAACGTCGATTGTGCTTATTGAAAAAAATATTACGGCGGAGTAAATACCATGACGAAATAAGCAACAAACAACAATAAACATATTTATGTCCTACTTATTAATTAAGTTATTATCATTTGTCAAAACGTTTAGTTTCCGTAATAAAATGTTGGACTATTTTGAACAATTTCACATTTTGTTTTATATTTATGTTATGGATGCCAGAAAGTAATATATGTGTTAATTCGAGTCCTTCTCTGTGTAGCGAATGATACATTTCTATTCGTTCTGATTGGTAAAGGTAATGATAGGCATCTTCGCATTGATTGTCAAATGCGCCACGCGGACTGTCAGATATGTAGTTTTGGAATTTATCCGACTGCAACAATTCGTGTGAGTCCACTGACTATTCTGGTTGCATAACTGTGTAACTGTTCAAGTTTATCCATTTGATATTTAGGTAGACTTGCCCATGCTACATCAGCATAATCATATAGTGGTAATATGTACATTATATATATGTTTTCTAGGGTTTTCCTATAGAGCTGGCATTTAAATCTTCTTAATTGTGATAAACGTGAGGCTATTATTTTAATAGGTGCATTGATATGATTGTGCCATGTGTGGTTATGTGTCTCAACAAAGGATATAGTATCATTATTAAAGGTTAAATTAGGAGTATCGCCGGATGTGCAAGTCAAGGAGTACCACATGCCCATCCCCACCCCCACCGCCAATTTGTTTTCCGTTTTCGGCAGTTTTTTCCGACCATTTTTTGACACCAACCCCCCTTTTAACACTAAAATAGAGATTTTCGGGGGGAAATTCACTGTAAACAGCTGTATATGAATGTCTGTGCATATTATTTATCATGGATGTTAACATGGACATGTAAATAGGAATGAGTCATTTTGAGGTCATTCGGCCAAAAAAACATGGCTGCCAGCGGCCATCTTGGATTTCAAAATTTGCAACAAAATACAACACGATAACTGCCTGCAGTCAATTTACAGTTATAATTATATTATTTCTCTCATTCAAAGTGGTTTTGAAGCCCAACTCATTGCCAAAACACTAAAAAACAAGCAGGAATTTTTTTTTTTAGTTGCGGAAAAAAAATGCTTGTTCGTGGCTCTGACCACCCACCCACCCCGGCATACGTGCCGGAAATTTTTTTTCACCCACCCCCCCCCCCCCCCCCCCTGCTGTTGTCGGTTTTTTTAAATAGTCTCCTAGCCCTTTAAAAGTTCACTACGAACTCCATAACTTGAAAGTTTATGTATCAGTCCCGTGCCAAACTCTCTCGAATGCATTTGATATATCACAAAACATAGAACATGTATACAGTCCATTGTCGAGATATTTACACAGGTGATTGTAGATATATGAGTTGATGAGAAGTGCTTTGCCCTGGCATGAAAACCGATTGGCGTAAGTATAGTAATTCGTTTTCATTAAACAAAATCCCTGATATGTTATAATACAACTTTCTCAAATATTTTTCCCAAGCAATGTAGAAGGGAAATAGGACGATAGTTCTTACTATCGGCGGGGTCGTCTTTTATAAAGATGGGGACAACATTGGCCTTTTTCCATACAGATGGAAATGTCATGCTATCAAGTGATTTTTGGAAAATTAAAACTAATGGACGAGCAATTGATTCTGTGGTGGCCATGAGCATTTTCCCACTAATTCCATCGTAGCCATGGACTTTGTTCAATTTAATTGATTTAACTGCCACAATTATTTCATCTTCGGTGAACTCAAAGTTATTCATCGTGCTGTTACAACGAGAATCGAACACAGGTAAACTGTGGTTTGAGTCGTTTATTGATGAGTTAGAAAAGTTCTGGTTTAATATTTTAGCCATGTAAAGATCATCAGTGACGTACACGGTTCCATTTACATTTATGGTATTTGTATGGGTATTAGAACAGTATAGGGGTGGAACATTCGTTGTTTTTTGTACATAGTAGGTAATTCATTAGTTGCCAGAAATCGCGGGGAGACGATGATTCTTTCATGCGGTCTTCCATTTTTTCATCAAATTTCGATTTAGCGAACTTTTTCATGTTATTTACTTTATTTCGACACTGCTTATATTATTATTTTTTATGGGTTTGGTTCGTAGCCTTTCGCGTTTGCGAATTTCTCTTCGGATTGGGGAATTGTATCGCTCATTATTCGGATTGGGGAATTGTATCGCTCATTATTGACATAAATTTATTTTGGAAAAGTATGGTAGCTGAATCGGTGTCAAGGCACTTAAAGAGATCATCCCAGTTTGTGTTACCGAGTATTTCGTTGGCTCTTTCAAAATGTGCTCTGGAGTAGTTCCATACTACTCTCTGAAATGAAGTTACTTGTTAATAATCATAAGCTAATGACAAATTTACACCTAAGTGGTCAGAGACTCCCGGTTTTATTACTTCACCTTCTAGTACACGAAGGGAATTGCCGACAATAATAGGGTGTAATAATGTACTCGATGATTGTGCTACTCTTGTAGGTGAAGCTATAACGTTTTTGGTGCTATATCGGTCAATGATTTCCTTCAACTTCGAGGAATTGTCTAGCAGGTTGGAATTTTAGTCTCACGTGATAATATTATTTTCGGTTATGTCAAGTGCGTCTGATATCGATGACTCTAAGTACACCCAATAGCTTGGATCACAGTACTGGTCTGATATATATGACATTCCCAGTAGGATATGACTTTTCTTAGAGAATATTTCAAACCATAATATTGATGAGTCTATATATGAGCCTATATATGATATGGGTCGCGAACATTACACATATTCTTCCACCGCGAGAGTCGCGATCCTTTCGAACATGAATTTTTAATTTTTCTGAAGAGAAAGATGGGTCCAGGTGAGTTTCGCTAAAACACAGAACATCTAATTCATTGATCATATCAACAATCTGTTCCAGTTTATTTCGAATACTTCTGATGTTGTCCTGGAAAATTGAAATTGTGTGATTGATTTCATTCATGGCAAGGCCGGTGTTAATCTCAATGTCACCTGATAGTATCAAGATGAAAAAGGTTGAAATGAAAAATAATTTGAATTGTTTTGTCCGGAAAGTATATTTCAGAGTTTCGCCTTTTGCCACAAGGGTCTTGGGTGTCTTCTTCTTCAAGTCAAAAAGTCCAATTGCGAAGATAATACATGTATAACTAGACCATATACTGGCTGCGGGCCTAAATGAACGTACATGTCGGTCACAAACAAGGTCGCCAGTGTGCAGAGTGTCACACCTACAGTGATTCCCGAGTTAAATACAATAAAATAATCTAAAGATAATGGTTTTATTGACTCGTGTTTACAATTCTGACAATGAAAATAAAAATATCAAATATGTTTTCTATTATTTTATTTTCTTTCTCTCCCTTGCACTCATAATAGGTCTAATCAACTTATCAATATGACAACAATTATGACAAAATCCAACACAACAATGTTCATAGTTCTTTGTAATTGTCTGTTACTGTTATGATACTCATGCAGTTTCAGAATCAGAGTATGTTAGTGTTACGATACCAAGTCTGTTTACTTGAGAGATACTGTCAGTTCTTCAAACATTTGGAGTATGAAAGTTCAGAAACACGACTTCTATTTCACAACTCTATAAAGTCACAACTTGGAACAAATCTTCATTTTCTCAAACTTCGAGATCGTTCTATAGCTTATGTAACGAAATTAGGTGAACTGAATCAGTGAATGTCACGAGGTTGGTTCCTTTTCGAATTCGTTTTTGTCTCTAATCTTTATCTATTATTGTCAATTATCTATATACAAAACACTCTCTGGAACATTAGGTAAATATAAATGGATTAGGTTATATCCATCTCTTCTCATTTCTTGAGTTATTTCTTAAAAACTTGTCAAAGTTCACTTCGTTTTTTCAACATTTTTTTATACCACTTCACCAAAAACAAAACTCCTTGATAATACTAATTGAATGATAATGGTTAAAATAAATTTAAAACCTACATAAAATCACATAGAATATAATTATGACGTACTAAAACATCTTTATATATGTTAATTGAAAAGTACAAAATTTATATTACTGTTATAATAAGACACACAAAAATACTTATCTAGTACTTTTTACTGAAATAAAATTTATTAGTGCAAACAGAAAACTTAAAGTAACACAATGATTTTGATTAAGATCATAAGCCTCACTTAGAGTAGCGTACTGAGGTTCATATTAGCGTAGGTGATATTTCTCCATATTTAAATCAAATTAAGCAGACCGCAGTTCCCAAAATATGTGATATTTCTAATTTTTGCCACTACGTGTTGCCGTAAATTTCTCCAATATTCTGTATAGAGATCATTCAAGCGTGACGTAGATTGCATTCTCTTCAGCAACATGCTTTTTCGGATTGCTTGCATCTAAAACCGGGAAATGTGTGTAATTAGTTTGCGCTTTGCGTGCATAACAGATAGTAACATGTACTGGTGGTTTTATTATTTGTAACATGTGTTTGTCCTGTTTTAATCAGTTGTTTGTTTGAAATGGTAACGGCTTTTAAAAACAACCGCCAGAGTTTTCACGTGATGTTGAATTTGAGGGCAATGTAATTGGATCAGGCTAATTTTCTCTGTGTTGCCCAATGGCTTTGCCAGACAAGTGTTGGGTGACTTGTGCGTTGTAATAGTAATTAGATACAATTTCGGTGGCAAATTTATGAGTTCACTGGCAACATAATGTTGCTCGTCTGTGTCATTTGTTGAGCTTTGGTATCTTGAAACAAGTATGATATTAATATAGCAAAGAATCTTGAAAATTTATAAATTTTAATCATGTGCTATTCTGGGTCAGTGGGTGCCACCCTTCTTTTTTCCCCAGTACCAGTATCTCGTTTTTGTCATTATAATTATCTTCTTTTTTTTTTATAAATTTAAATATCTGTTTGTTCATGAAAGTTACAGTTATCAGATTCCCAGGACGTTGTACATAAGACGACTCGATCAACAGTCAATAGACTGTGGAATCTGATGTTATAATGGATTATGATAAGCTCATACAGAAACAGGTTAGCTGAGGTTTCATTGAGAAGCTTTCGCGCCAGGAGATCATGTAAACGACAGGAAATTGTGATTATATACCTCATCACCCAGTATTCAATAACACCGATGAAAATTGTGTACGATTGTAGTTGCAAACAGAACAATTCAAGTCCAAGTTTGAATGATTGTTTGTTGACTGGTCCTGCTTTACAGAGTGACTTATCTTCTATTTTAATCACATTTCGATTGCGGATATATGGCGTGGTTTCTGATGTGGAAAAGGCGTTTTTGCATGTTAAATTGGAGGACAAAGATACGGATTTCACACGTTTTTTTGTTATCTTACGTTACGGATCCTAATGCTGGTTTTTATGTCTACAAGTTTAATGTTGTATTGTTTGGTGCCAAGAGTTCTCCATTTATCTTAATGCAACGGTTTTGAAACATTTGCTATTCGAAGCATCAACATTCACTACTCCAGCGAACAAATTGATCAACAATGTATATGTCGATAACTTCATCACAAGTATTGATAATGTGGAAGAGGTTCAACGATATTTTCACGAAACGTGATCATTGATGTCGTGATGTGATTTCAATGTTCGAGTTTGGTCTTCCAATTCCGATGCGATAAATGTGATTACTGCAGAAGATGGCGTTTCCTGTTCAGATGATATTTTGTCAGTTTTGGGGCTGAAGTGGGAGATCAGCAGCGACATTCATTTTACATCTCTCTTCCCGGTCTTTGAAAGCTTCTCGATTGATCACCAAACGGGAAATTCTTCGTGACGTTTATTCCATATTTGACCCATTAGGTTGCGTGTCACCCGTTGTTATAAGGGGTAAGATGTTTATGCATAAACTATGGTTAGAACAAGTAGATCGGGACGAGCCAGAATCAGATGTTATTTCTGGAGAATGGCATGGGATACGCAAAGAGCTCAGTGCTGTATCAGATAGTTTAAACATATTTATTTGTATAAATTCAATAACACATAGGAAATGATACATACATTTTTATAGACAATGGCATTGGAAGACAAGTGCTGACTCACTTATGGGTACCTCCTCTCTCGTTTGTTATTAAACTGAAAATAATGATGGCTGTATCAGATATGAAGGTGAGTATGTGGATCGATATACACAACGAGGTTGATGGTGATATTCAGCTTCATGTTTTCGCTGATTCAAGTATCAAGGCTTATGGAACTGTGGCGTATTTGAAATCTGCTTCAGAGTGTTTACCCCAGTTACTGATAGCCAAGAGTCGAGTGACACCAACGAAGAAGGGTATGACTGTTCCACAATTGGAGCTCACTGCAGCGCTTCTTGCTGCTCGCCTCAAGTCGTACGTGGTTAATAGTGTCGATTGCAAACGAGCGGTAAAACATTCTTGGTTACATTTCCAAGTCCGATTGCTGACGATGTCTATGACAACTCTTACTGTGCCAATAAATTAACTTATATAATACAACATACATGCAAGCGATAGAAGGATGAATATATTTTATCCTTACGTGAACATTACAATAAAAAGAAGAGTTGGCACAGTTATGTTTGTGTTGGCGATGTTGTTCTAATTCACGATGATTGCCCTATATTTCGTGGGAAACTAGGGTTGGTAACGGAACTACAGAAAGGAAGTGATGAACAAATCAGATCTGTGACTTTAAAAACAAAATATGGAATTACTAATAGACCGATTGTGAAAACTATATCCATTTGAAGTTCACTGTGACGAATATGTCGGAGCCGAAATAAAATAAAACGCAAATTCACGTGTGGCCAAAACGCAAGAGAGTTGCGGCAAATGTTGCTAGACAACATATCATTGACTATTACGCCAAAGACTCTGATAGTGAACTATAGATTTCCGGCTAGCCGGATAATGAGGTGAACTTCCGGTTGAGTGAATAAACGTGATGAAATGTGGTCTACATTATAAATCCGTAACAGCATAGAACGATATATATAATTTGTTCTTATTTATATTACTGACAACTCTCCACTGACGAGATGGAACCAGGGCACATGACATTGTGTATATATATATTCACAGTATTCATAACAAATATGACATAACTGCTGTAGTCGCTATTTGGTTTGTGAAAAAGAACCATATCGTCGGCATACATCAACCCGGAGCATGTGCACGTGATAGTCACGATCTTCGTAGAACATCGCCGCCACCTGTTTTTATATAAATCGTTACAATAACAGACCATATGCGTACACGCTTGACAAGTCTCAAGGATGTCTCCCAAAAATGTCAAGGGTATGCGCTGAAGAGCTAGGTCGAAATGACAACAAAACTATACTAAATTATAGTAACAGACCTGATGAGTTCCAGTGTTTTGTTCATATCTGTGGGATTGGCTACTTTCATCACCAGAGCATTGTTGTCAGCACATTGTCGACGGGCCGTGTCGTAGTCCACGTAGTCTGAAAACAGCTTAATACAGTTATCCTGTTCTCCGTAATAGGTCCAATCGGGGTATATACAACTGGCTGTAATAAAAAGTCGTGTGTGGACAATATATATGTGATAGTATATATGTTTTTCGAGCTTGATCGACATATTGTTGTGACATACAAACCCATATACCAAATATGAATGGAAACAGTTGACGTTTGTTATGGTGCTCATGGTCTCAAATTTTCTACTAAAAAGGTAGACAAACTAAGGGTCATAGTTAACGTTAAAATAATATATTTTCTAAATCGTTGAGATATTGTTGTAAAAGATCAATACATTTTACACCAATATGAATGGAATCGGTTGACGTTTGTTCGTGTTATCGTAGTGATGGCATTACATTTTCTGAAACATACTATGAACAGCTTTCGGGGACGTCTGGGGTCACGACAGTGCATAAGGTTCCGACCCCAACCAATCATATAAGAGGATATCTGGGTCAGAACTGCTACATATTCAGGGTGACTCTACCACGGCGTAGCGCATTGCCCACGAGTTATCTCACCCGCTCTAACACGACCCAACCCATTGACAACGCTGTACAGCCAAATAGCCAAAACAAATATTCGGTGCATGTGATAAATCACGGGGAAAAATTATATCTCACTGTATTATACAAGGGATATGTATAATTTGTTTTTGTAAAAATGGGTGCTTTAGAATTTCCATTTAGCAGTATGATATTTGACCACACAGTTTAAGGCTAGTTAGATCTAGCATACGCTCACTGCACACTGACTTGGATACTCCAATGCATGTATGTGGTAGACAAATGCCTTTCAGCCAGTATTAGAAAAAAATCTTCATATTTGCCTGCATTAACCTTTTTTCAATTAAAACAGCTTCTGAACAATCGGTCTATTACGTTCTTAAATGGACGTCATCATGTGCAACCGGTTATTTGCGAAACTGCCGGCATAATTCCTATAAATTTCCTACTTTCAGTTTATGTTTCCTGGGAAATCGAGCGTGTTACACCAAGTTTTGATCCGTTGAATCTTGTTGATAACATTTAACACTTGTAATTTATGTCTGTTTTCTGGGACCCCATCCGTGAAGACAACTACTGTGAATATGTTATGTAGGTGTTTGATCTATTGACGGGTGAACAGTTTAACAGATAAGTGCCATTGGTAACGGACTACAACAATTGTGTAGCTGAACGGTGTACCCATGTCCACTTGTGTCAAATCTTTATTATCTTTATTAAATAATGTAGACAAGTGACTTCCATTCCATGGGGTTTGTGATACGATTGAACTGTCTTTAAGTGTCTTACTGTCACTTCTTGTGTCATGTTCGCCATGACACACCTAGACAGACATTCAATGCAACGTATCCCAAACCCTCCATGAGACTGAGAGTGACTTGCCAATGTCATGATTTTCCTAAAAAAAACACAAGTTTCAACGGATGTTTAAGGATATTAACATTGTTATATAGTATCTAGTGAATTGTGCATTTTTTTGTCATGAGACACAAAAATACACACTGATAAACAATGTCAATCACTAGCTGATTAAATTCGAGATTGATTCGATGTCGATATCAGGAAGGAGATTCAATATCGAGATTCGATTCGATACAAAATCCCCGATCCGCGGATCCATAAATCCAATAGAACAGAAGGTAGTGGAGGGTAACATAGTTGATAAGCACTGAATACATGAATGTTTATTAAACTATTCTTGGCCAGCAAAGCCCAAACTAAGTTTAGTTTCCCAGCTACATTTCTGATCAGAATTATTTTTCGTCCGTGATTCAGTTAATGTAAAATCGTGATGATTACTCCAGGGACTATATGCAGGAATAATTGGAGGCTTCAATGCTGAAATTTCACTTCGTCCGAATTAAATTCACCGCCATTGACACTGTACGATTTGTCGCGGAGCACCATAAATACTGATCTATTTTCGGTGAACTTTTCCACAAACACAGAATTCTTTTGTTCCTCGTTATTGCTCCAACACCAAAATGTCAAAATTCATCAATTATATTCATGTAAATCAACAACAACTGTCTGAATGAATTCAAATGATAAAGGTAATCCAACAGCATTTTTATGGGTTATCTTTGATATTTTTGACTATGTACACATGTCACTTCTTCCCATGGTCCATGAAAAGATAGATCTGACTTCCTGATCTCACAATAGTCTATCTGTTGAAGCATGTCCAAATTGGCGATAAATTTTAATTAAGGTTTTCTTTCTGTCATCAGGGTAAATATTGTCACTGATAAGAACTTCATCTGCGGAATTACCATATTTTCAGTTGTCTTTCGGTATGACAATACAATAATGTCCTGATGAGATGCGCTGCAGTTGAATACATTTTCCAATCATAATAGCTGCACCTTCATTAAGATCAATGGCACCCCCAGTCTGGGAAAGACTGGATTAGAAATGACTTGCTTAGCAACAGCGGAATGTCCACTTTATCCACTTCCACACTCCCTTTCCCCGTGTGGGCCCGGTTGGAATAGGCCTACCGCCCCACTGCGATTGGTAAGAATCCCCTAATGTGGCACCCAGTTTTCCGTGGGGTGCATCACATTATGAGTGGTGTGGGCGTCCTAGAGGTACTAGGGCGGCCGTATCACGCGAGGTATCGACATGCGAATACGGCTTGGCTCTTGGTCCTCTTTGGTCCTACATCTCTTCCAGACGGGTGTTTGAGTTGACCCGGCTCGATCAGTCGACTAGTCACGCCTCTCCACAGCGAATCAGATTATATTCCTATCATCTGTTCTATTATGTTGCTGGTGTCTAGTTGTGAATTCTGTTTTTCATGTATGTTGTTTGATTCGTGTCATGTCTGTTTGCATTTCGTCTTCATGACTGTTAAATGTTTCAATCGTGTACTGTTCACGCTTGTCTCATTGTGGCGAGCGAGGTACCAGAAGGTTGCTATATGCTGTGGCTAAACGGATCACCGCTTTGTGCCAGTAATTGACGCGACCATCACTTGGAGAGTAGTCCGAGGCGGCTGCTGGGGCCTAGTTGTCGATTATTTGCTTTTCAAATGGCAACTCATAACAAATATAAAAGTAAGATTGACCATTCGCCAAGTTCCATTACCCTCAGTACTTGGTTGTGATCCAAATGTCAAGAGACCTTCTTCGTTTATTGATTGGTAAAACGCTACAAAGCTAGGCTGGAAAATTTAAATTTGTCTAACAGATCAGGACTGGGCCACTACGTGGCTCTCTTCTGATCGAATGTTCAAGAAAAATTCCATCTGACACTCTTGTGCAATTAACATATATTGCACAAACGCCAGTGTTGATTACTCCTATCAAGACATTGAATAGTAGCAGAGCTGTGTTGCGAATTCGCGATATAGCTTATTCTTCTGAGTCGGAGAAATTGGCTGAGTTAGCACCACAGTGAGTTACAGAAGTCCGTAGATTTACAAAAACAATGTATGGACCAATAGTTCCTTTAAATATATATCTTCTTACCTTCAATCGGTACGAACATCCATCGACATTATAAAGGTAAAGAAACCATATATGCACGATGTTCAATTTCTGGTCATGATCGTAAGGATTGTACGAATCTCAAGAATTGTTCAACCTGTCAAGGTTCACATGCTGAAGTGGATCGTTCATGTCCCATTTGGGACTATGATTTCAAGATTCAACGATCTAAAGCTGAGAAGCGTCTATCATATATAGATGCCAGGAAAATGGTTGGTCCTCGACCATCCATTCTACATGTCACATACTCAGCAATCGTGTCTACCAACAAGTGTGTTGACGCCAGTACTCAGTCACATAACCAAACCAAACTCGTCAGTATATCACTAAATGTAGCAACACAAGTTGAGGAGACTGATATTATTCCTGTTCCAGAACATATAGGGAAACAATCTATGCAAGTTGATCATCTTGTTCCAAAAGAAAAATCGCATGTTGCTTCGAAACAAATATCGCCAAAGTCACTCAAACGTTTCTACTCTCAGAAAGAGAGGTACATCTTTGAGCTTTCAAAATTTGACCACATGATTGATGAGAAGCGGTTAACTCTCAAAGACAACAAATTGTGAATCGAAGCTGTCGCGTGGGTGAAGGATGACATTCTGTCTCACCCACCTGACCATCAGCTCGACGCATTAATAATGGTTCATGCGCGATTTATCGAATATTACGAATAACTAATCAATGCAAAATCTAATTTTAAAAGCTACTTTACAATTTTGTGTTATTTATTTGCTATTTATCATCTATTTGTGTACTACTTGTATATATGTGTATACACTATTCAGTTCTTGAATTTATATTCCTGACTCCAAGTGGAAACATACATCTTGTTTGCTTTTATTTGCACTTAGCTCAGTGCATTGTTTAAATCGAATCCACTGTCTGATTTATCTACACAAATGCTTCGCTACGATCTTGTTTATACCTGATTCAACTAGATCTAACGTTTCCCCGTCTCTAAATTTCAATAGCCGTAGGCTTGTAGAAGTCTTGATTAATCATCCTCATCCAAACATTCCTGGTAGTTATTTAACCACTGTGCACAATATACAGACTGTTTAAAAGTCTTATTAATAACAACACATAGAGTCAACAATGAAATTTCAATTTCATTGAATAGTGTAATGGTTGCACGTCCGGCAGATGCCCTGTTTCTGTGTCCACAGTCCTTTTCCCAGCGAAATTAGAACAACACATTATACATGTTTTTCCATATCTGTCCAGTGGATTCGAACCGCTGGGAAGTTAACAAAGATTAGATGCCTCATCCCTCTTATCTTTCTCATATATTTATTATTATTGTATAATGCTGATTTTGTTTAATTGTAATCCCAGTGGCTTCCATGGAACCTTGTGATAATGAATTCCCAGTCATTCTCGATTTGTCATACATTATAAGCCCGATGCAGCTGACAATCATAGTCCTTGTAGTCTCAAAGTAACAAGTATGTTGATTGAAACTACGTCATCTGGTAGTTGGTGTATCTTGTGTTTGGCATGCAAAATAAGCCAAGCCCACTTCTTCTTTCAAGAAGATCACATCAAGTTCCTTATAAGATCTGTCTACTCAATCTCTACCATTCCGCTCCTGGACAGCAATGCCCAAATAACCCTTCTAACTTGTGCTGACATAGTTAATGCTAGAGCTGAAGCATGCTTTTCTGGGGAAAGATCAGACACTAGGCGCCATAATGTTAATATCCTGTTCTCCATATGTTTCATCAGACTCTAATGGTTGTGGTTGTTTGAATAAATTAATATCTTCTACCATGACATTATTAACGTGTTGTACTCTCCTGTATATCCACAAGTGTCATGATAATGTACTAAATATAACATATAACAGTTCACTCACAGTAGATCACTCATACAATAGACACAACACGCAATGAATCATTCTCACACATTACTCCGCATAGGAACACAGTGCTCTCATAACACTCAATCGTAACTGATATTAATTTGAAAATAACACATCACTCATCCACAATACACGTAGTCATATGTTTTATCATTATCAGCGAATAATAATATAGTTATTGCATTGGTTGAGTACATTGACAAGAACGTTCTGAAAACAGAAAATAAAACCTGACATCATGTTGCTTTTCGCCGTTGACAATAATAACTGACCGCGCTAAACGGCCGCGTATAATCAAGTACACAAGTCAGTGCTACAGAACAGACCATTGGATAGTAGGCTCCAAGAATAGTTCGATGGATGGGCTGAAAGTTTCTTAATATCCCCAGGATCCGGTTGTTCAGCCAAAGAAAAACTCGCATGCGCCTCGTTAATTCTTTTGCTGAATAACAGATCATGCGGATATTATCCTTTACAAAATATACGTTCGCCAGAACAGTCTAGAAATAGAATATGCGTCGTACGTTTTGTGTGAAAACATGTTGGCCGAAAACAGCGAAAAATAGATAACGCTTGGTTTCAGAAAAGGGGGAACATATGTCCCGTAGTCTAGTGGTGAATGTAGAGTTGGCCGTGAACGGGAACAATGAAGAGGGTTTGATACTTTTATATTTAAAATAATTCTCTGCTGATAAGCACATTAGGTCGATGAACAAAGGTGTTAGCGATTCGGTGGTCTAAGCGGGAGTGAGACTGTATCTCTTAGACATGAGTAGTTATTCCAACAGTTGGTGTAGCATGCGTCCAAATAAGGTATGATATATCATGATACTCTATGACGTGTACCATACTATTGTTTACTATAGGATGGTACTAGTTTGATCCTCCTCGACTATACAATGGTTGCTTCCAGTCATAACCAATTAAGAATGTGATCTTGTTAATTATGATTGTGTGTTCTTATACTATATCATTGATATCTCCCACGTACTGTGCTTATTTATACAATTAACCCTATCATTACAATCACTGGGGAAAGGAAATTTATCCTAAATCCAGGAACACATATAACAATAACTATAATATCTTATGTACTATCGGACACATACCCATAGATAGGTGGAATTTATATTGGAAAATATAGGACAATTATATGCCATTATTGTGCAATAAAAAGCTGGTTACTATAATATGCGTCCACAACATATAGGGCATGCACGCCGGTGATGTAACTCATTGGCAATGGGTTGGGTCGTCGCAAAGCGGGTGAGATAACTCGTGGGCAATGGGTTGGGCGTGGTAGAGTCACACATTCTGAATGCGGCCTCTTTTCTTATTAGGAGGGAGTCGTGACCTCAGGTACGCCGTAACCCAAGCCGTAATGGGCCATAACATAAGGAAATGTAGGACAAACCTAGTTTTTTAACTCGATCTTGGATTGTTGTCAAAGATCCATATAGTAAATATGAATGGAATCAATTGACTTGTGTTCATGTTGTCGCACTAACGGCTGGACAAAGTGACATAGTTTTTTATTTGTTGAAAACACAAATTTGGTGACAAACATTGGAACTAAGGAATGATGACACCTTTTGTAAGTACAAATCGAAACAATGGCCGTCAGCAGAATCAAGTGTTTATATTTACATGTGCATGCATATCCTGTTAATGTATGGTTTGGTTTATTGGTTTATCATCGCTTCAGCCATATTACGAGGAACAACTACATTACATCGGGAAATGACCCCACTGTACGTTGAAACCACCAACCACCGGAAACGTTCTGACAAACTTAGCCAGATACACGACTCGGATTACTTACCTTTGCGTGTATCACTACATCAGCTCCGCTACAGTTGGACGGCCCATGCACCTTACCAACAGAGTCACTGGGGTCCTTAATTATATATTAATGTCGTGATTCAGTTGTTAACATTATACTAATATCCCTGTGTGTGTGAAATTGTTAACATTAAGCTAAATGTATTTACTTACCCGTTCCTCTGTTGATTCCCGGTTGAGAAGTGACATTTGCTGCTATTGTTGAACCATCAACACCAACGAAATCGGATTTGAACCACAAATCCGTAACCCCTATGTATGCATTCACGCCCTGTCCCAGTGTGAAATAAAATGTTATACAACACTTGATCACAACAATCAGGGACAATGGGCTTGCGTAACGAGATAGTAAATGACATGACAAACAGGTGTGTGCGCTGACTTCTACATACAATCATGCATAATCAGAAATTTCAAACATGAGAATTAAGTAATGTTTAGTAAGACAATATGTTAGCGCGACATGCTAAAACTAAGCTGTAGATACAAGACTACTCATTCCACCTAACATATTATAGCTAAGTCGTAGACAACCAAGCATGCATGAGGCGTATACATGTATAGTGCACAATTATATCTTGCATGACTACTTCGTGACTGCCTTGGTGTGAAATAGAGCTGTTTTGTTGTGAGCGCGTTTAATTACTTAATTTCTAGTCACTGAGTTATTCCACTGAAATAGAGCCGTAAAAAATCCACAACGACCACGAAACGATAAATTTAGTAAATAAACACACAGAAGCAATTCACTGATATGAATACAAGACACAATGTGATGGGTAATATCCATCGAGTCTACATGATATCCCTCATACATTTTCTTCCCCTTCTGATGAATTGTGTTGATGTCTGGACATGTCTATTAAGAGCGGTCTGGTATTCTTTCACAACGAATGCAAATAAGTTAATTCTAATTAAAAGTCACAAATGTGTAATACGCTTTCGTGATACTGAAATTTGGCGCAATTATTTGTAACACAAAGAGGATATTATATTAATATGTCATTCAAAACATTTCGAGGTGCACAATCACAAACACGGTACTCACCTATATCATCATGTATAGGTACAACTTAAAGTGGTGTATAGCTACCACAAACCCATGGGACGACGTGTCTAATGTAAACCAGAAGGCCTTTGCCTTCAATGCAGGGTAAATTCATACAATCATCACATAACATAAAAATAAAAACATCCTTTTATCACTGGGTTTTATAGATATTGCTTGAAAAACTAGTCGTTAATGTTCACATAATTTTTAAACGATTTATATGCTTTTGAAATTATACTTACGAATGACATAAGTGCTTCTATGTCCTCCTGACGATTAGGAACAGGGAGTCGAAATCCGTTTTTTCTGCATTTATTATTGGCTTCCTTTGGAGATCCGATACAGCCTGCAGTGACAGGTGTTTTTCGCAGGCATGTTCTGTTTAATGTTGCTTCGTCTTCTGCTCCACATTCTAAAATCACAACAGAGATACTCCGATCACAAAAATAGATTGCGTTGTTCTTTGCGATGCCGATAGCATGAACGCATATCGTAGCCAGTTGCGGATCAGTGAGTGAAAATTAAATCAGAAGCTGAATGTGGTGTTGGGTGTGAAATATGTTGGTAATTTTCAAATTAATTTATCACATATATATAATTATTGGGTGTTGTACTATTAGTTTCAGCTCGGTTTCTATGTCCATTACCAAACATCCCAATACAGTGCCAATTTTCCTGTCATATATAATAAACGTTTTAAATACACTGGCGGTGTGCTTATCAAAATGGGACTAAAAGTACGATGCAGTGCGTGTGGGGCTACCACAAATGTAGCCATATTGCAACAATGATGATAACTCAACTAATTACATCCAATCAGTCTTGCAATATTGTAGTGGACGTGCTGCCATGGTGATAAATATCATCTAAGCCAAGTTTCATATAAATTTACCAGGAAAGGCAGGGGGTCGGAAAACAGTTCAAGGCACGTATGATGGGGTGGGTGGGTGTCTCTCGGGTCTAAAAAGCAGTTTTTTCCATATGCCAAATTTTTTTTCCATTCCTGCTATTGAGTGTTATTTTGATGTGTTTTGAACAGAAACAGGTCATATATAGTTAATAGTAATGCTATACTATATATAGAGGTTATCAGATGTTGGATCAGTTGCACAGTGGCCAACAATAACCCAAATGCAACTTGATAGAACTGGAAACTGCGCTATTGGAAAAATAAAATTTAATCAGGATTCCATCTACTGATACAACAAAATAAGAATAACTATGCAGAACTCAGCTGAAAATAAGCAATAAAATGAAAGCACACTTGACCATATGTGACATGGAAATAAAGATATAATAAATAATGGAATAAAATAGACTTTTGAAAACGTAAAACATAAAATCTTAACAAATAAATTGAAGGCCAGCCGGGCCAGCTTGAACAATTTCAAATTGTTTTCCAAGTTAATGTGGATCAGCTTGTAATGTTGATCACAGTAACAAAGATTTTATCGTCACTGCATGATATCGTGAGCAAAAAATAAGTGAGATTGGGCTATCCATCCATATTATTACCAATTATTACGAAGCCTATTACTTCAGGCAGTGGATACCAGCCTGCCATTACACGCTATAACATGTTTCCTCAGTTCTGGTTTCTGAGATGCCCCAAGAAGAGTCACGCGGGTATATCATGGTTGTGTTTGGTATTAGCATTATTCTTCAAACGGGGATAAACTGGGATGAACAGTTGTATTTCCACATGTTTAGATAAACAATTTGGTTCAGCAATACAGTGATGCCCTAATTAAACGACTCCATAACCACAGCCGAATAATGGGTAATTTTTCAGGGGAGAGCTTTCCGATGAATGACAACAAGCCATATTTCCAACTAAATCCTGACAAATCACCCATTATTTTGCTGTGGTTATGGAGTCATTAAATTAGGGCATTACTGTATATCACATAGCAAATATCAATATATCAAATAATCTGAAATTTGTTGTACCAGTACCATGTATTCTGTAGAATACTCAAATGTGATTATGTGACTAGATCATGTGACTATATATGATGAAAATGAATGTTAATAAAAACTCTGGCACTCTGCCTATATATCCCTAGAAATGTGATTATGTTGACACATTTCTTGATTAATTACACTTATATGATAAATTCAAATAGTATCGTTATCTCATTATGCACTGTTCTATTCAAATATCGCGCAATAAATTATGATAATGCAGAATAATCAGCTATTTGGTTGCTCAATTGATAATTTAGGGGGGTGGGTGTCCAAAACTGACCGGAAAAATATTCCTGAAACGGAAAAAAAGGGTGGGTGTCCAAAATTGCCTGGAAAAAAAGGCCGGAAACGGAAGAAATTGGGTGGGTGGGTCCCCCGAGGCCGGAAAAAATTTAAATGATCATACGTGCCTGGAAATTTTTTCCGACCCCCCCCCCCCCCTGGGAAAGGAAGGAATGAGTACAAGCGTGCACAAATTCACAGAAATACGTATGCTGATTATCATTTCTAAAACGAAAAGTGTGGTAGCTCTAGCTAAAAGATCTCATAATTGCAGTTGCACAGGTTCCGTTAAAAAAACACTGACCAATAAATGAAGCAGTACTAGCTTGCTCGGAAAAAAATTAAAGGGTTCCAAACATTTCTAAATTTGATTAAGGGGAATAACTGTAGTACATTCTAGCACGGACAGGGGTCGCGGTCACACAGAAGTGTCGCTACTAACCCTCAAAATGCCACGAATGAAGCTAACAGCCCGAACCACCCCTGTGGTGTCTAGGGGTGATTTCGAGTGACCATAACCGTGCGGGGGTGTCACATAAAGCCATCGATACACGCATGGTGGTCACGGTCGAACAGAAATGGCGATCTTAACCCATAATTTGCCAGAATTATAATATTGTGCCCGCAATAACAAGACTCGCAGTCCGGACCCCCGTATCGCCCCGTACCGATAATAACTCCATACAGGAGGTATGCCCTAAGCCAAATATCGGTGCAATGCCGTCATGTCAGCCGGTGTAATTGTTTATCACGTGGACGCGGTTGATTGGCGTAGGAAATATGCTCTACGTTGAGCGGCACACACCGCATCCACGTGGTGGTCAATTACACTTGGCCGGCATCCAAGTACACGACTAGAGGTGACACGTGGTGTCTACCTTACAGTTGCCAAATGCACCGGGCCCCGCGAACCAGGCCCAAATGCCCATTCCAGAGAGTTTCCATTTACATTCCCGTGTGGGGAAATGTTTCATCTGGTACACCAGCCTTGCAACTGTTGGTATTTCTAACTAGACACCTCCTAATTTTGAACATTTCTAACTGATATATAGTCATATAAAGTAAGAAAATATGCTATTTTTCGGTATAAACAACAAATTGCACGCTAAATACACGCGGAATATCAAACTATCAGATGAATTTAGTCTGAATACCCTTACTTATAGCATCCATAGTGCACACCGGGTTGCATGATGCGTTGCATAACTGATGTTTCCAGCCATTGTGTGTTTCTGGTTGTATGTAGGCACAACCAGCAGCAACACTTCCAGATAAGTTAGCGTTCGTCGATGAATCCCAATTGAAATGATTTGCCCGAGTGGTCTTGTCTCGTAGGTACCACTGTGATGATACTGCTCTCACTCCAATCCAGTAGCATGTGCCATTGGTACTGCAATTCAACATATAACATGATATGTGGGTATTATATGTGACAAGATGTATATTCGGTTTCCACGGTGATTACAATTAAAATGATATATGATCACCAGGTGTCCAACAATAATTAGAATATCGGCTCGCTCCGAAAACACCCAAGGCCGATCAGCACATGAAATACGGACCATATATATGTGGAAGTGACCTATTAGTGACCATATAGTGAACTCAATATAGAACTTTGTCAAAATGAGGCATACAACAGACTCATTGTTGGAAATTTCAACATATTGATGACAGTTTCCATTGAAGGGCCTGCAATTTCGGACTTTGGCCATTTAAGCATTTAATAAGTGAAAAGTGAACTGACGTAAGATCACGTCGAATATCTAATTGTGATTGGACATTATGCACCTGTGTTGTCTGTTATATAGGTATACATATTATATATATAAATTAATATTATCCGTATCATGCGCAATAAAAGAGAGTTACTTTTGTCTTTGAGAATATTTTATCCACCACTTACTACCTCCATTGCCTATCCCATATAAAAATATACCCGGGTAAATCCACCCAGGTTTTTTGGGCCAAAACCCGGGTGTCAATCTATCTACCAAGACATCCACCAACCATCAAGACCCCCTGAAACCCGGGTTTTACCAGGATTAACCCAGGTGAAACTAGACAAAAACCATGATGTGGATAAACCTGGGTGTAATGACCCCGGTGTAGCCTGGTGTTTCCCACCCAGGTGTACCTTGGTGTTATTCACCCAGGTGTTTCCCACCCAGGTGTACCTTGGTGTTATTCACCCAGGTGTTTCCCACCCAAGTGTACCTTTGTGTTATTCACCCAGGTGTTTCCTACCCTGATGTTTCTAACCCAGGTGTACCTTTGTGTTTTCTTACCCCGGTGTACCTTGGTGTTTTCTTACCCAGGTGGATTTTCCAGTGTTTCCACCCAGGTATACCCTGCGGTTTTCAAAGGGCTTTCCCCCGGGTATTTCTACCAGGGTATACCCCGGGTGTTATAAGCAGGTACCACTCGATTATTTTACCCTGGTGTACCCCAGCATTTTCACCAAGATGTATCCCATGTGCACCACCCTGTTTTACCCTGGTGTTGGAGCACCAGGGTTTATCAGGGTGTTTGCACTAGGGTTACACCTGGGTAAAAGTACTGGTGTACACCAGGGTCATCTTTCATCGAGTTGAGCCTGTTTAATAACACCCGGGATATACCGGTACCCTGGTGGAAACACCTGGAAAACACTTGGGGTCGAAAACACCAAGGTACACCTGGGTGGAAACATTGAGATGCACCTGGGTAAGAAAACCCCAAGGTACACCCAGGTCAGGAAACACCAAGTACACCTGGGTAGGAAAACACCAAGGTACACCTGGTTGGGAAACACCAAGATACACATGGTAGGAAACACCAAGGAACACCTGGGTGAATAACACCAAGGTCCACCTGGGTGGGGATACCAGAGTGAAATGATGAGGATGGCAATGCGGTAGATTTGCAGGGGTATTGTTATCAATGGAGTTGTTTTAGTATAATAACACATTAAGTAAACTGATTGTGGATCCCTATAAGTTTATTCAAAATAAACAAACTAACTAAAGATAAAATATAGAAACACATGTAATACATAAATATATAAACACATTAAACTGCATGGGTTAAAATTTTGATCTTCATACGTGTATATGGTATGTTAGGCAAGTGACATGTACACGTAGTTGCAATGTATACCGGTACATGACATACTGGTAGACACTAAAATCATTATTTTAGTTCCAATGGCATTTACCAGTATACACGTACATGTATCTTGCAACTACGTTTCCAGTGAGGTAGTTTTGTCTCATTTAAACTTTCTAACCCATTTTTCTCCCTTTGAATGACATAAACTAATGTGAGTATACACACGAGCTCTGGTGTGAAATACATACCGTATGTATACCAAAAAAACATTATTTCTTAGTCTAAGGACATGTTTCCTGTCATTATCTTATTGCTTCACAATATCGATTTGTATGCTGTAATGCTCGAGAAATAGCCATATTGTGTCCTGGTTCATAAGAACACATTATTTCTTAATGTTAGAAGGACATGTTTCCTGTTATTATCTGACTCATAAACCCCCAAATATACATGTAAACAGAACATTTGGGAAAGAGACACACAATCTTTAACCTTTTTGATATCAGTAGCAATTGATCAGATAGCAATATATACTATAAATAATATTCAG
The DNA here is from genome assembly GCA_032622095.1 of Siphonodentalium dalli. Taxonomy (NCBI): domain Eukaryota; kingdom Metazoa; phylum Mollusca; class Scaphopoda; order Gadilida; family Siphonodentaliidae; genus Siphonodentalium; species Siphonodentalium dalli. The sequence goes on along the minus strand of CP136061.1, from coordinate 82,403,184 downwards.
ATGCTAGAAATTAAACAAGCACATTAATTGCACCAACTCGAAACAGTTACCATACCCTGTAGAATACAAACTAGTCACTATGATCAAGGAGGGTGCCACACACCCACCCCGGTTTGGTTTTCATGCCATTTTCAGGTGGTACGCTATATATATACCCAATGTTATGATTGTTATCTGGTACTAGGAACTCATACAGCAATATAACCGGCATTCGGGATTCAGCAAAAAAGGCTGGTATGCAGATAATAATCATATTATAGCAAAAACTATGCAAACTATTGAGTAGTTTCCAGCCCAAACAGACCCAAGTGATATATTTTTATCTAATTCAGTCTAATACCTCTTGAAATGTTGATGTTTTGGATACTATTTCAGCAAATGTGAGAAAACAGTTAACTGGTATTCAGTATTCATTCACAATTGAATAGACCAGTCTGGAAAGTGTCGCCCCCCCCCCAAATACCAATTAATGTAAAGGTTGAATCATGCGTACCAGTTACAAGTAAGAAAATATTGAATGAAAACTAATAATTACACTAATAGTATGGTTTTCATATACATGTATTTGCTGAAGTTGTATCCATAACTTCTACATACCTAGATAATATATAATAGACTGAATTACATCATAAATGTCATTTGGCTGGAAAATAGTAAAACGAAATTAATTTTGTGCTATAAAAGCTGCGAACCGGCCTCTTAGTTGAATCCTGAATTCCGGTTAAAATGCGCAAATGAATCCCGACTACCAAATTAGCAGAGGGGCATAAATCCTGCGTATCGCCTTAAAATTGCATAAATGTTTTCCATTTACTTCAGTTACAAGTATCTGTACATGTACATGTAGCTGATTCACCTAACAATTTTTTTATATTTAAATACATGTATGTGAGATCCAAGCGCAAATCATTTTGCATTATGTGCACTAGTCCGAGAGTCTCATAACCTGGATGTTTAATAGTCCAACTTTTGGTTATTTTAGAGTCTACATTGTCTCAACATTTGTAATCTTCATGCCCAATTTATAGCAGGCAGTCAGGTCAGGTATAATGATTGATACCCATTCACACTCCGTACATGTACCGGTATGTGTAAACTATCAATTGCATAAATATTGCATTAATTTGTGTACAATTTTATGGGCAATACATGTTATGTCGCGAGTAATTTATTTTGTATGAGGGTAATACTATTAGCATACATGTATATAACTGACTAAATTAATGTGTTGTAAAAACACAAAATCGATTCTTTCAAACCTGGGTATCATGAATTGAACCGTTGGACCATTGAACCCTCAAACTATTGAACTTCTCGACAATCGAACCCATCGAACTACTAGTAACGAACACTCTGACTAACGCACTTTACATGATTGAGTTAATGGTTATGTGACCTCATGAATTGGTCCAAGTTATTTTTCTGCTTTAAATGTCATTCAAATTTTTCCAATTGTATCGACTTTTTTTTTCATCCAAAAAGCCAAATTACAATGGACTATACATATGTACCAGTACATGTAAATGTACCAAGAGGCCCCCATTTGCAATGAGAGGCCGCAAAGAATCACAGTGTGTAACTGCATCAATTCTACAAACTAAACCCACTATGCGACATATAGTGGTCTATCCCCAAATAGAATGTATGGTACGTGTACATTGTAAGTACTGGCACTAATAGTATACAAGGTAGTTATATGTATTATAGCACAGAGATATTTAGATTGCAGCATACATGTACATGTATAATAATAAAGTTAAGAGATCTCCATCACATTACTTTCACATGAAATTGTCATGGGAAAGAAATGTGATGGAGATCTCTTAACGTTGTTTTTAATTTCTGCTGAGTATGAGGTCACCCTGTACAATTTAATGCACATAATTCACTATTCTTCGACTTTGTGGGTAGAAACAATTCTATTTGAGTCGAGGAACCCACCCATCAAATCTCAAGAGTTTTCTAAAACAAGCTATGATCGGAAATAGTTTTTGAATAAATGACTAAAAAATATAATCACCAGAAACTAAATTTACAATATCTTATTATATAGTTGGCATGTAGATACATTGAAATTTGGTATGCAGTACTTGCAGGTATTCTTGATTTAGTAATCATGTTTTATTTATAGACACTTAGGTTATAACACCATGCTGATCACAATGAAAGATGTTTTGTTTACATAAATTGTGATGACAAGCATTGGGGAATTCCAGTTGGAACCAGGCATCACTTAATATATGGAAATCGACTAGGAGAAAAATATAAATATAATGACTGCATTGGGAGAGGTGGGTTTCTTGAATAAAATGAAACATGGTTCACCCGCATAGCTGAATGAATACTAATTTTAATAAGAGTGTTAAATCGTTCAAGTTTGCTTTAGTGTGCTTTGCAGAAATAAAAATCATGAAGAGGATCCTTATTTGGCCCTGTAGCCCATGTTTGTTGGCAGCCTAACAGGCTAACACACTCATAAATGTAAACTATAATCCCATTCGAAATGGGCAGTATTGATACTAGTACTGTCAGATAATGTACATGAATGTTGGAAATACTAATTACTATGAATCTTCAGAAATAACACAAATAGTGACAATTCAATCACAATTCATTACTGAAGAACAGATAGGCTACCTGTTCATGTATTTCAAAAGCATGTATACATGTACATGTACTGTATAGACACTAGTACAATACGCTTGACCAAGCATTTAATATTATTACCGTTATAGGCATTCAAGATTACTGCGGTAGTATTACCATGTTTCGAACCAATGTCATAAAAATTGGTTACTTTAGAAAAACCAGGGTGATCGATTAACTCGCTATTCACATCGGTGGTATTAGAGTAAGTTAAGCAATATTAGTGATAGTGTTCCCAGTTGTGTGGTGGAGCCTGTTGCAATGCGATGTTTACCACCTTGCCTTGTAACAGGCTCCACCACACAACTGGAAACAATATCACTAATATTGCTTACCTTACTCTAATAAAATATATTTAATACTTCATTCAACTAACAGCAAACTCGCTGTTACATGTACAGTTATACTCTAATTAATCGACCCTCCTTAAAGGCATGGATGGCCTTCACGGTGGGTATTGCTGTTAAAGGTACTCAATCCGATCAGACGCTCCTAAATTACTATTTATTTGGCTTTGTGGGTAAATAATATTTTATTCAAGTCGAGGAACCCATCCATCAAAGCTCAGAGTGGTCAGATATCGATTTTTGAAGTTTGTTAATTTCTCGAGATGTGGTCCAGAAAAACACGTGCTCAAACTGACAAATTGCGGATGAAGATGGATAACTCCAAACTCAAGTGGTTATTTTTTTACATTTTGTTCAAAGAAATATGGCCGTATTATCAAAAAATTTGGCCATATTACCACTTTATATTAGAGTTATCCATCTTTATTAGCAATATTTACCGATATGGTCCATTGACGATGTTTTTTCAGAGCCACAAATAATTGCACATCTCGAGAAATAACAAACTTCAAAAATCGATATTTTATCACTCTGAACTTTGATTGGTGGGTTCTTCGACTCAAATCAAATATTATTTTACCCCCGAAGCCAAAGAAATAGTAATTTAGGAGCATCTGATCGGATTGAGTACCTTTAAAATAGTCACTACCGCTAAAGATAAGGGCGGTGTTGGCGGTGGGTAAACAGTATGTTACTGTCAATTTCCCCCTTTGTTATGTAAACAAAAGCAAAAAACGTTACGTTTCCTGGCTTTTGTTTAGATCCAGATATGGTAAACATAAAGAGCATAGTTTGTTACTTTTATCCTGATATTGAAATAATAAAGAGCGTTTATATCCTTTTTATGAGATTAACCAATTGCGCTGTGTTATGTAAACAGAAGCACACCTTCTGTAACACGAGCAGTCTCTGGTTTACGTACACCATCGCATGTCTTGACGACAATATACTATTTACGCGCTGATTATGTTTGGCATACCGGTATAAGCGGAACTGTATATATTTTGGTGTTCCTTCTGTTGATCGCGATTTGAATAGATATACATTTTCTGCAACGAATGCTGACCGTGCCTTTTATTGTTATTGTCAAGTTTGTATGCTTTTTTATGTAATCAGAGACCAAAAATGTTACAGAATCTGAATTTTGTTTACATCATACAGTGTATAAACTTGACAATGACTTGATATTGATGATTGGTATCAGAATAAAATATATCTATATTTTAATATTATTTTCGTTGATGGCAATTTTAACGGGTGTGACTATACCCAATACCCACCGTGAAGGCCATCCGTGCCTTTAACAAGGTTGACCACTGGTATTATTATCGCAATAACAAGTCGATGTGATCAACCAGTCAATTATACTACAGCTGACCATGAGTGGTTCCACTTTGCATTTGCAGACATTCGCCATGCGGTCTGACATTGACAAATTTCGAATATTGAATATACCGGAAACAATTTATTAATTGAAAAAATGTGTTGTGTTTTAAAAATGTAGTAGTTGAAAATAAAGATACCTACTGACGGTGTGGATTTTGTATATATCAGTTGAAAAGTTGGTGATCAGAAATTGCACAGGATTCGAAAGCTCTCCATCCCATGTTTCAACATTTCTAGATCAAACTATATTTTCCTATATAAATATCAAATTTAATATTGTGGGTATGACAAATTGTTTGCCATTGTGTTTATACATGTAAATGGCTTCTCTGTTTTGTAACATTTCCACTTGGTAATTAGGCAGGCTGTACGTTTTAGGATAGATGTGGATATTTTGAATTTGATTGCCATTGGTAATGATCGCAGCGCTCATGGAAAAATTAATTGGCTGCACATGTATGGCAGTCATGAGCTAAATTAATGTCGTGTCTGGCAGTTACAAGAAGACAATACGGCGGTAGTTTACTTGGTTACAGAGATTAAAAACATATTACCGTGGTATATTTCAATACATGTACCAGCAGATATTGTATACTAGTATCAACTAGGGATGTAACAATTCATCTTGAATGATGAATCCACGCATTGTATCGCTATAAAATATCAAACTATGGTATAAATGACTGCGATTGATCGATTTGTTGTGAACTGCGGTACTAAATACTAGTTGTCAACCTCGATAAGGCGGGTCGATTAATTAGGGCACAGCTGATTCATTTGGAAAGAGAATATAGCTGTCCGACTAAATGGATAATATTGTCCCACCAAAGCAGGCCTCGATTACAGTGAAATATACCAAACAAACTGTTAGTTTGATCATACTCTGATCAGCTAAGTTAGAAATGAATAAATTATGTTTATTATATCAATTTTCGAATATTTCAAAGAACCTGTAATTATAATTGCTTAAAGATTTCCCATTCAATTTGACACTATAAATCTACTGTAATGGTTCAGGTTTTCCAAACCGAATATGGCGCCTCTCTAGCTAAAGCGATGTTTTATTTGAGAGGGTCCTATGTTTATGTAGGATAGAACAATGAACAGAGATGCATGCCAAATAATGGATTTATGCCGTAATGTGGTTAAGACCTGACGGCGTACATGAATATGTAGTGTTGAAACAACTAGGGATTTCCATAGTGTTTTAGGGAGAGGAGGGTATTCCAAGTGGTTATAGCACTTGTCCTCCAATCCCTTTTGTCATAAATCAATTTATGAACATATAAGTTACATGTACATGTATGTTTAAACCATAGTCGACATAAATGCTACATGTACTGTATGCTCATTTGGAATTTCATTTGGGTGTTATTTAATTATGTTTATCTTAGGTAACTACGATGGCTGCACTGCTAACTTTGACACATTTGATGTCATTTATTATCCATCACTTCATCGAAAAGCCGAACACAACCAATAACAAATCACAAATAAGAGGAAATACAACTAATTGTCAGTGGGCTTCTAAAAGGTCGTACCTACCATTTTGGAGCGAAACATTTTATTGAATTTTCGGAATCTACGGGTTCCTGAGATAACTTGTCAGTATAAATGCCATTTTTCAATGTTTTCAGGGAAATTTGTGTTGTAAAATGTTGTATCTGGGTTCTCCATGAAAAATATTTTTTGTGATTTATGAATGTCGTATATTTTATATTCGAACCCATTCCCGATAAAATAATTCTGATAAGATTGTTTTGAAGAAGAGTGGCCTGAGGGCGCATCGTCCTTATCCTAAGTGACAGAGACTAACGAAGATGCGACAATCATCAAAATTAATATGTTGTATACATGTTGACAAGATTTCAACTTTTTTTACTTTTAAAAGTGTCGTATAACACCATAAAATCATGTTTTCTCATCAACTAGATGATATAAAGTGAAAATGAAAGTGTATCTAGTATAACAACTGTGTTATTATGCAAATATATTGGCATATACCAATTCTATTTTCAGATATGATTAGTTTTTTGTGTATCCTGAACAGTTTGATTTTCCTGAGGTACAACCTTGTATAAGCCCACCAAGTTGGCACCAACCATATAAAAGTTTATTTGCATGAATACAGAAAGTTATGTTTAAGAATACAATGTAGCCTCTTGTGAAGTGTTGTGCAGTTTGTGTCACTAATAAGATCTTTAATCACATACAATTTACCGGTACACAGTTAATGTGCTTACAAGTATTCAGCATCGAAAAATCCACCACAGATTATGGTAGTATGAAGACTAGCACTGCACCTTCATGTACATGTAAGTGATAAATTTATAATGTACTATGACATAAACTCATACATCGCTGTGTTAACTACAATGTACAGTACGTGTACATATACTGATATCATTGAGTTGTTTTTACTAGCGGTAAGGTGCGTGATTGCCAGTTATATGTAAGGTTTTAACAGTTCTTTGTGTTTTAAAATAATATGTGTCCTAAGACTAACAGTTATGTTTCTGGTGAACAGCCTTATCCATGGACAATAACCTGCAAAGTTCGCACTTAATAATAACTAAAAAAAATTAAAATTAACATAGAAGATATATATTCAATAACATGTACCGGTAGTTATACATATTTGTAATACAACCCTGCCTAACTATGCTTAAAAGCCATGTCCTGATTGGCCAGTGGGCAGTGGCCCGAGTTACCATGGCTATCTCGTTCCAGTTTTGTGGTACAATTCTACTTTTTCCAATTGTACCACGAAAAAAATCGGTTTATTCAGATCGCCGCACGCGACTTTTCCCGTCTTTTCTAACTCCGCGCAAACGGGGCATCAACGGAGTACACCCGCACCCGTAACCCTTTGAATTTTGCTACATCTAGACAATCTTGCGAAATTTCTAGCGATTTGTCGCTTGAAACCAGTTTGGTTGCCAATGAATATGGTCCAAATGATGTTATGGTATATTGATATATGTTACGACCAAAGAAAGTTACTTAATAAGTATATTAAATGACAAAATAAATCCATGGGGCCGGGCTGTGCATTCGTCGATTCGAATCTCGATCATATTCGATATTTCGGAATCAAGTTGAAAGTGAAAGCGTTTGTTCACCAGTACAGAAGGGGAATAAGATTAGTTTAGTAAACTAGATCATTTAGATCGCTTTGTGTAAGGAAATTGGTCCATAGTCGATGATCATATTCATGTTGTGCCAACAACGTTCAAAACAGAAATGACCGCACTCGTATTTCCTGTACCATTTAAATGAAACGCACGGGCGCCGCTGAAAACACATCGTTTTTTAGCCAATCACAACGATTATTTCTAGAAGAGGTGCCTCGAAAAGTCAACGGGGGAATTTCATAACAAGACAAGACATTACCAGAGTACTCCATGCAAAGAAATCGAGTACGCCCAATACGAATTACACCACGAAATGTTTTCTCACCTGAGACCGAAAAAGCGCAGTATTTCGTTGACTATTCAGTCGAATTGTGACCATAAACTTTCAGTCGTATTACAAAAGAAATAAATACACGGTGTATCGGTGTGTATGGTCAAGTTGTACCAGAAAATACTGATTGTAGGACTCCGCTATGCGTCGTCCTACAATCAGTTTTTTTGTAGTACAACTTGACCATACACACCTCTACACCGTGTATTTATTTCTTAAACAATGCACGGTATAACCACCAACTTGCAATTTTTATAATTAATTAAATAAATTAAGTACTTATATTTAATAAATATATACCGGTAAACTGATATCTCCACTACTTATTGTCGGTTTTGTAAAAGAATTGGCAATGCAGATGCAGGGCCCAAAATACTAGTACATTTAATTTTGCAAGAATCAAATGACAAATCAAGTTAGTCATTAAGCACTGAAAATGGAAAAGTTTCGCGAGAATCATTACAAGAATCGATTCGGTGATTATCGTCGAATCTTAAGCAGGGCTTATATTTTGGCGAGAATCCAAATCTAGATTCCTGTAAATATTCTCGCAAATTACCCTGGATTCGCGTGAAAAAGTATGTATAGAATAGATTCTCGCAAAATCAGATGAGATATCATATATGCTACTGATGCATATTGTGCATAATGTTGATACAGGGAAGACATTTGACATGGTGGTGTTTGGATATACAAAACATGCATTAAAGATCTTATTAGTGACCCAAACTACATATACACATGTTCACTGGACTTCACATGGAACTAGTTAAACGTGTGCGCATGTCTCAACTGTCTTAAAAAAAAAAATTCTTAAGGTCAACCCACACTGGACGCGAGTGCGCGATTATAACGGCTATTTTCTGTCATCCGTAGCAGTTCAAAGCGCGCGATTTTTATATTCACACAGCAAGCGATAGAATCGCTGACAACGATTCGATCACAGCAGTGATATTATGCTTTTTCGATTTCTCGCTTTGTGGCCAACAAGCGGGATAATTGGGCCGCTGTCAAATAGGATATTTTACGCACGAAATTCCTTCTAATTGAAGGCAACACATGCATTCATCATCGCGATAACAAAGATGGTGGGGGACTTTAGCGACATGCTGATAACTGAAGTGCAAGGATAAATGAGAAGAGAAAATTCATGGCAAGAGCTCGACGTAATAACAGGATCATCTTGTTAATTTTTGGTCCCAATCTACATGTATTCCAAGCTTGTGAAGTCACTTCGCGCACAATTTGCCGCCTCCCCCCCCCCCGGAATTTTACCCGAATTATAGAATTAAATTCAACGCAAATGCTATGATAATTTAGGAAGTTTCTACGGACGACAGAAAACGGCCGTAAAAATCGCGCACTCGTGGCCGGTGTGGATTGACCCTTACTTGAACTTGTCTTCGGTTGACCGTTGTGTTTCACTTTTTCATGCACCCATCATAAATGATATAGCATCTTTAAAGGTACTCAATCCGATCAGACGCTCCTAAATTACTATTTATTTGGCTTCGGGGGTATAAATATTTGATTCCGAGTCGAGGAGCCCCCTCATAAAAGCTCAGAGTGATCAGATATAGATTTTTGAAGTTTGTTAATTTTTCGAGATGTGGCCCGGAAAACATGTGGTCAAACAGACAACTTGCGGATGAAGATGGATAACTCTAAAATGAAGTGGTTATTATTACCACTTGATTTTAGAGTTATCCATCTTCATCCGCAATCTGATCAGATTGAGTACCTTTAGATGTAAATGTAAATTTAAATAACTTGTAAAAAAGTACAATTGGGTCAATCTTCAATTTGAAATGGAAGTGAAGTACACGCTAACAGTCTAACTATTATAACATGAAGTTTTAACTTCATTGTAACGCAGCATACGTCATCCAGAGGTGGTACAGTACATGTGGATCCTCTTATGGAATCAATGTTCTGTCAAAATCTTTGAACTTTCCGTATGCTGTATGAATATACATGTACATGTACTAGTATTTTTTATGTTGTATCCAGCGTTCATCTGTCCCATTATTTTGACTGAACATTGAGCATCATAGGTTGAGGTGTTCCAACTTGATGCAATTGCGTACTGCTACATGTACCTTTTGGCTTTCGGGTAAATGTGAAGTCTCTGAATCTTTCCAACTGCATGCAGTAATAAATACTAATATTCATTGACAATGTGTTTTAATTTGCAATTTTGATGACTACTTCAAGGCTAGAACTTGATATAATGTTTTTGTATTGTTGACATCTGTTGTCCAAAGCCGGGAATCTGTATATGGTTTCAGTGCAGGATCCTGACAGATGTATTAGCACACAGGATGTTGGGCCCTACCGATACGTTAGTGACATATCACTGTCAAATGCGCTCAGTTAATGCACAGTACCAGTGGAACTGAATTTACATACATGTACCGTACAACATAACATTCTCACAATATTCTTCTTCTGTTCCAACTGCAATTTGCGTAATGTCGCACCTCGATGCTGGGAACCAAAAGTCTCTGGCATGAAGACGATATAATATTAAAACAGTATACATATACTCTTCCAGCGACTTATTTCTTGTTGTGGTGATGCAAAGGATCACCGCTTTGAAGTTTCCAACTTCCAAGTCGATTGGGTAATTAATACTAATTTATACAGTACAGTTGTAGTCCTAGAGTACATGTGCTGATATGAAGACTGTAGATCAAACTTCTCAATTGCACATCAGTAATCAGTAACAGTTTTACTTGACTCAGTGGTTTTCATTCCTACCATTGAGTACAGTACTGTAGTCAGTTCGTTTCCTCGTCCGCAAATTGGAATAATTTTGACCGCCGGTATTTTTCAATATCTGTGAACATCCATACGAATAAAATCGCTGAATCTTGTATTTAAATTCACAATATATCCGATTTGTAGCTAGTCGACCATTTTCTGTTGTCAATCCATGATAATTTGCGACTAAATTACCATAAAAGCCAGTCTGACATTAACGCGCGCAAAAATTTAATTAATATACAGGAATGTAGTTAGCTGGTGAAACGAAACGAAATTTTAAAGACACCAGACAAGATGGTGTTCAATATGGCCGCCATTTTTTCCAGACGAGTCACTGAGTCAATATGATGCATATTATAGTGAATACATCTTGTCTTGTGTATACAAATAGATACACTTTTGTGACGCTAAGACGTATTGCCACATTTTAAGGCAAAATTGGACCCCCCCCCCACGATGGCCGACAAAATGGCAGCCAGAAGTGAAAAATTTGACGTTTTTACACTAATATCTTGTATATCAGTTTCTGCTCTATGGAACTGGTTCAGAATTGGGACTTTATTTTGTATTGTTCAAGTTAAATGATCATTTGAGCAATGAAATGTGCCACTCATGGGGTCCCAGTCCCTTCCGATCCATCAATAATTCGATTTTACAGAACGCGGAAACAAATTGGTCAATTTGTCACAAAATGGCTGCCAAACTGGCGGCCAAAATGGTAAGTATTGCTCTAGCATGCCATGTAATCGCTTACAAAGTGTGGTTGATAATAAAATAGGCTATTCTGTGTTATGTGCATTGAATACTAACAATTATGATGAACATTGTTACTAGTGTAACTACTGACATTACAAGAACAAATTTGATTTTTCTATCACAAGCTTGACATCGAAATCGTCAAATAACATCCAGGGATGAATATGTGGCCATAGGTGAGGTGAATATGCATACAGGCAGTTACTTTATTATCATACCATGACATTATATAGCCACTCCTTTTTTCATGATCACACAATAACTCCCTGTATACCTATTCACCCCATATTTGCCCGCTCACAAATGTTAGTTTTCAATTTATATAAGATATAATAGTCAATCTTATTCAGAAAACACAAATTGTAAGCGATGACATGGCATGATGGGCAATATTGGAAATAGAAACAATTTTGACAGACTGTCTTTCGATATTCTGCGAACATCCATATGAATAAAATCGTTGTATCTAGTCAAACATTTTCTGTTGTCAATCCATGTTAATTTACGACAAAATTACCATAAAATACACGCTAACTTTTTAGCGCAATTTTCGTTGGAAGAATACCGGTATATAATTAAAAGACAATAGTTTGCCGAACGATACGAAACGAAAGGGACAAACTATACATGTAATTCTATGCCCTAATATTTTTCTGTTCATTTAGAGTCTAATATAGCTCCCGACTCATTTTAAGTCACTCAACTTGTAAGCAATGTTAATGCGAAAAAATGGCCGTGTAGACACCAGGCAAGATGGCGTCCAATATGGCCGCCGTTTTTCCAGACGAGTCACTAAGTCAATTTGATGCATATTATAGTGAAAACATCTTGTCTTGTGTATACACATGTCTATACTTGTGTGAAGCTAAGATGTATTGCCACATTTTTAAGGCAGAATTGGAACTCCCCTCCAAGATTGCCGCCAAAATGGCTGCCGGAAATTTTGACGTTTTTACACTAATATCTTGTAGATCAGTTTCTGCTCTATGGAATTGGTTCAGAATAGGGACTTTTTTTTGTATTGTTCAAGTTAATGATCATCGAGCAATGAAATGTGCCATTCATTGGGTCCCAGCCCCTTCCGAGCCCTCAAAAATTCGATTTTACAGAACGCGGAAAGAAATTTGTCATTTTGTCTCGAAATGGCGGCCAAAATATGGAAAACGGTAAATTTTGCCCTAGCATGCCATTTAATTGCTTATAAAGTGTGGCTGATGAATAACCTTGTGTCTTATATACATGAATGCTAACAATTCTGATGCACCTTAGTTAATTGTTATTAGTGTAACTACTGACATTACAAGAACAAATCTGATTTTTCTATCACAAGCTTGTCATCGAAATAGTCAAAAATAACAACCAGAAAGTGAATATGTGGTCATAGGTGAGGTGCATAGGTATAGAGGGAGTTGCTCTATATGATCACACCATGATCATATATAGCAATTCCTTGTTTTTTATGATCACACAGTAACTCCCTGTATACATATTCACTTCACATGTGTCCGCATACAAATGTTAGTATTCAATATATGTAAGATAGAATAGTCCATTTTATTCATTAAGCACAACTTGTAAGCGATTACATAGCATGATGTGGCTATATTTGCCTTTTTTCATATTTTGTCGCCATTTTTGCAGCCAGTTTGAGACAAAGGGATAATTTTGATTAAATTGAGTTTAAATATTCATAGGTAATGGTATGCCTCAGTTACGTTGCACAGTTCTGTTCATTTCTTGTTGAACAATGACTAGAATCACAATGGTGATTTTTGGTGAAATGTTGTACCACGTTCTGTAAAAAATCTAATGTTTGAGGGATCGGAAGGGTCTGGGACCACAACACTGTCATATTTTATTGCTTCAGTGATCAGTTAACATGAAATATAATAATAAAGTCCCAATTATGAACCAGTCACATACATAATAAACTTATCTAGAAGATATCAGTGGGCAAAAAACGTCAAATTTTCCACTTCCAGGTGCCATATTGGCGGCCATTTTGGAAGGAGCGTACCAATTTTGCCCTAAAATGTGGCATTGTAACTTCACAAAAAATATATACATTTGTATACATATGACAACATGTTCTCACTTTAATTTGCATCAAACTGACTAAGTGACTCGTATGAAAAACGGCGGATTTATACCTGGTATTAATTAATTAATATAATGATAATCCAAACTATACATGTGAAATATGTTGTTGTAATTTAAGGTTTGAGCACCAAGGCTTGGGCGAAAATACATCTTCAAGTTCGCTCCTGTTGGTAACTTTTTCCCATAATGGACAGTAAAAACACCCCGGTATATCATGAGATGTAGAAACACCTGGGTATACCATGAGATGGAGAAACACCTGGGTAAATCCCTATCAAATGGAGAAGACACCCGGGTAAATCTCGATATAGGTTTGATATACCTGGATTAACCCCGGTATAATGACTTTTTACATGGGGTATACCCCGGTAGAATATTATTTTAACTGGGTTAAACTGGATAAACCCCCAGTTTTACCCGGGTAAATTTTTATATGGGATATAGAGCCAGTCAAATATATGTTACGTTTATTACGCCATTTTAGCCTTGTTAGATCAACGTCGCGTTATTAGGTATGTTGCGTAATGATTTATGCAAATTGCGCAGGTAGACAGGGGCGTCAACAGGCATATATGACGTCATTTTGATTTTGGGACGTTTTTGTCGTCCATAATCATAATTGATTCAAAATACGTAAAACGGATATAGGTTTTTGCTCTAAAAACATATATAAACTATTAGAACAAGGCCAGTTCAGAACTACTATAAAACACAATGAACTATTTCGTTATAAGCTGCACACTAATTAGGTTGCTTGATCGCATACAAGGGCGTCATCGAAGTAAAGAATGTAAAACCGATGTCATGCATACAGGCATCTTTGGCGCGATTGATGAATACATATGTAGCTAATGTAGTTGCTTAAACGGCAGATCCTCGCCCCATAGATGCTAAAGACTTAAACTTCCCGCTGATTTACCGCCATGTGAGCGTGTATGAAGAACCGACGTCAATGCACAGTAAGTATAAGTAGTGGGGGGGATAATTACAGGAAAACATAAAAATCGTTCACTTTGTGATAGAAGCGCCAAACTTTCAGAATTTGTAAAGTGGTTGGTGAGTATCACTAAACTGGCTGGTTCCAGATTTTGGAGGTCACCTTGACCTTCAATTTGACCTTGACCTTTTTGAAAATCTCAGTTTTTGGGTTGGGTGGTTTATGCTATCCTTTTCTTGTGAAAATCGCATCTTCTCACAGATTTCTCAATACAATTATAGTTGGGAGGTGACCACGGTTCATTTGGGCCAAAACATATCTAAATTATCATAAGATGGCCGCCAATATGGCCGCCGGAAGTTGAAAATATGACATTTTTTCACAAATATCTTCTAGTTCATTTCCTGCTGTTTGGAACTGGTTGAGTAATGCAACTTTATTTTGTGTTTTGTATATTAACCGATCATTGGAGCAATTAAATATGCAATTATTGGGGCCCTAACCCCTTCCAATCCGTCATAAATTCGATTTTACAGAACGCGGTACAAAATTTTACAAAAATATCACAATTGGGATTCTAGTCATATTTCAACTAGAAATGAAAAGAAAATTGTAATGCAAGTGAGGCATATCATTACCTATAAATATTCCAATTCTCTGGAACCAAAAATCTTACCTTGGCTCAAAATGGCTGCCAAAATGGCCGCCAAAATATGGAAAATTGTAAATATTGCACCAGGGTGTCATGCAATTGCTTACAAGTTGTGGTTGATGTATAACATTGGCTAATCTGTATTCTATACATTGAATACTAACATGTCTGATACACCATGTGTCATTGTTACTATTGTCACCACTGACATCACCAGGTATATTGGATTTTTCTCTCACAAACTTGACATATATATCGGCAAAAAATCACTTTTCAAGGTTCGACCATTTTTTCAAATAAAATGCAACTACCTTTGGTATCAAATGTGTTTATTGTTTTGACCTATCTTAAATGTGTCACACTATGGTGTTTATAGACTAAATTGCTCAAGATGGCTTCCAAAATGGCAACCAAATTTGTAAAAAGTAAATTTTTTACACATATCCAGAAAATTATTCTCTGCGTTATCCGAAAAGGTAGCAAATTGTGACTCACTTGGTTATTATACCTGTTAGTTAATTAACTGACAACTATGTTCTATTATGTTTATCCTAGTTCCGTATGGGGCATGACAAATTCATTTTAAAGTTGCAGTATGGAATTTTGCGGATAACCTCTTTTGTGATTATGGTCATATTATTGAAAGGAAATGGGCAGAACTTTGAGACGGAACTGAGATGAACCATGAGATGTGGGTATAGTCTGGCCCATTATGATAAAAATTTATCTACTGGATACAGGGTGGAAGCCAAGATGACAGCCAGGGAGTTACTCTATTATCGTAGATGAGGATAATAGGTATACCGCGAGTTATTGTATGGTCATGGATGATGTGTGGGTATATGGGGAGTGCCCTGTTGGCAACGGCGGGTTGTATATTTATATATGTTGTGGATGTGTTATCATTGATGGTGTATGGGTAGTAGATGCATGATCATGAGTATGGCAAGTGTGGAACTTATGAGATGTTGTATGTGCGGGTATTGGTATATCTGGAAGGGCTCACCATTGGTGATGTGCATATGTATAACTGGATTTACTCTATGGTAATGGATATGAGAATAAGTATACATGTAGTGGCTGTATAGTCCACGGTGAGGTGAATAGGTATACAACGCGTGACCGTATGATCGTGAATGCAGTGAATATGTATACATAGAGTGACTATATGGCCATGTGTCGGGTGTATGTGTATACCTGGTGTTCATACATGGTGACTCGTGGCTGTATCGTCGTTTGTGGTATGTATGGGTATAACCAAGTATGGCTGTATGATCAGGTGTACGTGTATAAAGTGGGTGACTATGTTGTCATTTGTGTTGTGTTTATGTAAATATGGAGTGACTGAGGTAATGGGTGGGTTGTACATGTGTACCTTGGGTGACACAATAACTCAAGGATATGTTAATCAATGGAGAGGTCATGTCAGAGAGTTCTCTATCTTGATGGTGTTTAAAAACATGGGGGGGGGGGCGTTAAACACGGAAAACGATGGCCACCTATTACCACACAGTCATTACTTATATACATAAACACCACAGACATAACAATATAGTGACCCACTGTATAAATGTACACCTGACCCATGACCACGGGTGACCTTACAGCCACGCGACACGATACAGGCACACCGGGGATACTTCTAAACATGACCGATAACTATATAGTCATTCCTTGTATACCCATTCAGTTCACCATTGGCCATAAGGTCATCCCCTGTATACATATTCTCCAAACACGTGGTCAAATAGACAATCAATATATACATCAACAATGACCATAAAGTCACTCCGGGTATACATATGCACCTCACCAATGGCCATATAGCCATTCGCTTCATACACGTACCTTCACCAATGGTACCTGACCTATGGCCATATAGTCACACCGTGTGTACCTATTCAAAACATTCATACACGACCATGGTCAATCCTTGCATACATATTCACCTCAACATTGGCCATGTCACTCCCTGTATCCCTATTTGTCACACCATAGCCGCATAGTCACTCAATATATACTAATACATCCCAGCCATGTCAGTATAGTCACTCCATGTATGCATATGCACTTTATCCATGGCAATATAGCCACTTGCTATATACACATATCCCTTGCCCATGACAAAAAGCAACACATGTGTATACTGATATAACCTACACATGACCATACCGCCACGAGTCACCAAACAGGAACACCAGGTATACTCATACGCCTGACACATGACCATTTTAATAGTCACCCCCTGTATAGATGTCCATTATATTTATGACCATACTGTCACTACTTGTATACATACATGTACTCATCTCACCATTGACCATACATTCACTACCTGTATACCTATATCGACACACATAGTCATATAACCACTCAATATACGTATACAGCCCACCCTAGACCATAGATTCACTCCAAGCATACAAGTAAACCTCACTAATGGCCATTCAGCCCTTCCAGATATACACACAACCACCCAAACAATCCATACTTGCATATACACCTCACACATGACAATTCAGCAATTCACTGTATAATCATACATGCCATCCATGATAATAGAGCTAATCCCTATACACCAACCAATGATAATACATCCATAAGATATATAAATATGCATCCCACCCGTTACCACAAAGACGCTCCCTATATACTCACACACTCGACAATGTCCACCAAGCTTACTCCAGGTAATCATATTCAATCATGTCCGTACAGTCATTCCATGTATACCTATACACATTACCCGTAACCATCAAATCACACCCTATTTACCAACACACCCATTTATGATCATACAGACAACACATGTACATCACACCCATGCCCTTAGAGTCACTCCATATATACATAATCAACACATAGATGACCATGTAGCTATATCCATACACCACACCAATGCCCATACAGGCACACCTGGATATACACAATCATACACTATACAGTCACTCCATGCATACCGATTCACCTCACACCTGACCATGACATCTCCTTGTATACATATATCTTACAATGGACAACCCACTCATAACCATATAGTCACTCATTGTATACCTATTCACATAAGTCATGACATACAATAACTCACTGTATACCTATTCACCTCACGTATGATCATAGAGTAACTCCATGGCTACGATCTTGGCATCCACACTGTATTCAGTTGACATTTTCTTAGCATAATGGACCAGAATAGCCAAATATTATGGTCCATCTCAATTCTGTCTCAAAGTTCTGCCCATTTCCTTTCAATAACTATGGCCAAAATCACAAAAGAGGTGCTCGGCAACCAGAATAGAACATTTAGTTGTCAGTTAATTAACTAACACGTATAATAACCAAGTGAGTCACATTTTGCTACATTTTCGGATAATGCAGAGAATGTTCGGGATATATGTAAAAAATTAACATTTTACAAATTTGGTTGCCATTTTGGAAGCCATCTTGAGCAATTTGGTCTATAAACACCGTAGTGAGACACATTTAAGATAGACCAAAACAATAAAAACCTTTCAATCCAAAGATAGTTACATTTTACCTGAAAAAATGGTCCAAACCTGAAAAGTGAATTTTTGCCAATATTTATGTCAAGTTTTTGAGAGAAAAGTCCAATATTTTTGACGATGTCAGTGGTGACAATAGTAACAATTAACCATGGTGCATCAGACATGTTAGTATTCAATGTATAGAATGCATAATTGCCAATTTTATACATCAACCACAACTTGCAAATGATTGCAGGAGACGCTGGTGTAATATTTACCATTTTCCATATTTTGGCGGCCATATTGGCAGCCATTTTAAGCCAAAGTAAGAATTTTGGTTCCAGTGATTTGGAATATTCATAGGTAATGATATGCCTCACTTACATTACAAAGTTATGTTCATTTCTTGTTGAAATATGACTAGATTCCCAATTGTGATTTTTTGTGAAATTTTATACCGCATCCTGTAAAATCGAAGTTTTGAGGGATCGGAAGGGGCTAGGACCACAATAATTGCATATTTAATTGCTCCAATGATCGGTTAATATACAAAACACAAAATAAAGTTGCATTACTCAACCAGTTCCAAACAGCATGAATTGAACTAGAAGATATTTGTGAAAAATTGTCACATTTTCAACTTCCGGCGGCCATATTGGCGGCCATCTTATGAAAATTTAGATATGTTTTGGCCCAAATGAACCGTAGTCACCTCCCAACTATAACTGTATTGAGAAAACTGTGAGAAGATGCGATTTTCACAAGAAGAGGATGGCATAAACCACCCAACCCAAAAACTGAGATTTTCAAAAAGGTCAAGGTCAAATTGAAGGTCAAGGTGACCTCCAAAATCTGGAACCAGCCAGTTTAGTGATACTCACCAACTACTTAACAAACTCTGAAAGTTTGGCGCTTCTATCACAAAGTGAACGATTTTGCAACTATCGCCCCCACTAAAGCGGTCATTATCAGATAGGCGAGTATCAAAGGTGCCACACTGATTTTGGAGACAGTGGTGTGGCCTGCATGCTGAGTAAAACTTGGTATTCTAGGTAGAAATTAAGACACACTTTAATGTCGACCACCACATTGTTCAAAAATACACTATACAATGCCAAGAATAATAGCTAAAATGACGTGAGGGTAAGCAAATGTAGAAATTTATCCAATTGGTATAAATAAATTTCTATTTCTATTTTCAAGGCAATAACCACTATGCAGTTGTCCTATTTTTGAACATTGTTTATGAGTTTATCGTACTAACTTCACATATTTCCCTCTATTTTAAGATCATTTTCTGATATTAATCATCAATATTATGGCATTGGGTGCCATGAGTAATACTGGATATAACAGTATCCGCTAATTATGTCTTTTTAATAAATATTAGGCATAAATGTGATATTTCGAATACAAATATGGCTTAAATTGCACGTATATTTGAAATTTCATTTCATTTGAACGTCACGTATTTCCCATTAAATTAAATATTTTTGGCATATACGGATCACGTAAAGTTCCATACATATACGTGAGTTTTACGGACACGTAATTTCCACATAAATGTGGAAGAATACGTGTCCGTAAATCTCACGAATATTCCACTTATATTTCAAATTTATGGAAATTTACGTGATCCCTATATGCAGTAAATCTAAACATTTAATGGAAAATGCGTGACGCTTACATGTCGTGCAGTATTATATGAAAGTTGGATATGCTGTAAGATCGTTTGGTTTGGAATATATAGAAAAACTTGTCGACTGCCTCTCATTCGGCCAAATCAGGAACAATGTATGCAAAGATAGTATGCGTACGGGTACCTCTATCAATAATTAAAGTCGAAGTGAATAAAAAATTGATTGCATGACTTATGATTTAATTAGTTTTGCTGCTGTGTATTGTTTTTCGTCAAGTGTTCACCGGTCACTGATCGGTGCATTTTCTAGCCAAACTAATGTATTGTACAACGGAAAATGAACTATTAACTCGAATTGTTGCATAAATAAATTGACCAATAAGGTCATCGCGATTAAATATAGGACAATAACCCACTTCCATTCGCTCACATTGGTATCATGTGGTCGATATATGGTAGCATATGATGTCATGGTGTCATTGACCCATAGTCTCACCTTAATCTGTAAAACAAGTAAGCGTGCATAAGCTTGAGAGGCCAATAAGCCGCCTGTTGGGTACGATCAATAAGCTAAAATGGTCCCTGTTTTGGTTTTTGTGGCCTAGTAAGATAATAAAAACTAGTATTTCCAGATACACATCACATCCAACTGCAATAAACTTACTGAATAATTTGTATGGCCGTATCTACAGCAGCATCAGTGCTGTTGGTTGTAACGGCGAGTGTTGCTCCAAATTCAATACAAAACGCATCCCCATCACCCCAGGTCGTTACGCCAGGAAAAGCCTTCACACAGACACGAGTCGTTATATCCAAAATCCAGCCGGACGGACACTTAGCTGTCAAAAACAAAATAACTACTAGTGTATACATGTATATATTGGAAAAGACAAGCCTGAATGTTCATGAAAGTTGACGAATTACGTTGAAAATTAAGTTTTCAGATAAAAAAGAGACTCATGTTTCTAATGCTACAATGCTTTTGTTGGGTAATGCGAATTTGTCCGTAGAGAGTGGTAACCCCACAACATCGCTCTTACGATTAAGCTATAGTAATCGTAATTATCATGGACTTATCACAAATATGTAAGCAGAATTGACGATCACGAGTTAGTTTGTGAGAAAATGGTGGAATTCAAACAGCTTGTCATTCACAGTAAGGTGATAAGGTTCTGTTTGTCGTGATTATTTTGAAATTAATTGTTCTCGAAGGTTGCATTCAAAGCTCTCGTGCCCATACTTGAGTTTTCAAAATTGTAATCGTAACTATATGACAACTGACATAAAGAACACCTAACAACTTCGAGTCACGTAGTACCATATATCCGTAACTCTTATGCGTATCAGTTCGTTGTGTGAACGGTGTCCAGTGGTCGAGTGACGTGCGTACTTTGATATATTGTCGATGAGCCACAAAATGGTAATTCACGATGCGCATTGGAGTGAACCACGTGCAACTTATTAAGTTACAGGGAAGTGATAATAGCCATGTTCAGCCACTCGTAGTTGTCATTGAATACAAATTACAGGTCTTATTTTGGTTAAATCGAATTATGGATGGCCGAAATCTATAAACGTGTAGGTTTGGAGCTGTGAAATCATGTTACTTTTACCGCATACTCGATCTCCAAAGCAATACCATAGTACCATACGTGTGGCTCTACCTGGCTATTAATAGAACAACAATAATATAATTGTAATCAAAGTATAGTTGTGAGTAAACACGTTCCTGTACGAACAGGTTATAGTCGTCACGTGGCGCTGTCGTTGAAATCTCAATCTCGAAAAAGACTTAAATAAAACAATATTGCAAGTCGTTACCCAAAGGAATACACTTTTCCCCAGAATAATTGACATTTGTGCATTGCCAAATTTATATACTCTGCAATATCCACTGATACATTTCTCAAATATAACATAATGTACGAAGATACAAACTGATATACAGAGACCATTACATTAGGTCTGAGTAACCGATCTTAGAATTGAAGAGACTAAAGTCAAGTTATAGTTAATAAGAGTATAGTCAAATGCTCGTCTATTGTTAGCTCTCAACATTATGTGGGCTTTTCCATGGACACATCGTGCCTCCTCGATTTTCAAACCATAAATGTCTAGCCTTTTTTCGGCTGATATTCAGTCACAATTTCGAGGACTTTTGTGTGCACGTTGTTTATCGACACATAACAGTTATTTGAAAATAATTGAGGCTAGGTCCATCATGCCTCAATTCGAAATACGAAGTATCGAAAAGTGCCTGAAATCCTATTAGTTTGCTATGTTATTAGAAAATAGCGAATATATTTAGTTTTATAAAACTCACAATTCTCAGATGTATGGCTTGGTACTAATATCGTTAACATTCATTGGATGTGTTCTAATAGGAGATTAATGATGCCACAGCATGCCACATACAGAACACCACATTTCGCCCACCCTTGGCTGCTCGCCACTTATCTGGTTGTATAGGGTGTGATCGCAAATGATAGTGCAATCCCAACACGTTACCTTTAAGTGCTGTGGCATTGACCCGATCATAAGTCGTTGGACAAGTATTACAGTGGCCAGCCAGTATGATGGTGCTCGACAGAGGTTCCGTCATGTTGTTAGCATCTACAACAGTCAATGTCTGTCAATAAATGTCTTGAAGATAACATGTGAACTAGATTTGTGCTATAACTTGGAACGCGCATGTACACTTGTTGACAATTTGAGGTAATGTAACCTAGAATGTGGCTGTCAGTGTGTCAATACTATATCAAAATACATGTAGCTTATACCTACATCGGTATTTTGGATTTATGATAGCCCATAAATGAACTACAGCCCCACACGGTCCGACTAAAAGCCGATGCACAAAAGTTAAGTTTAATGCACAAAATTGTTAACGGAAGAGCCCCCTCATTCTTAACAGACCTGCTTCTACCCAAGGTTGGTGGTAATACCAACCGATATTTTCTGCGAAACTCGAGTGATTTCGTAAACTACTTTTCCCTACTCGAGACATTCAAACAATCATTCATTCCAAGTACTATAAAAGTTTGGAATAGTTTGGCAAAGGATATTCAAAATAATCATACGATTCTTGGAACAAAAGATCCTGGCTTATTTTCTCATAGGTGACCGCTCAACAAACATTTTGCATCGCTGGCAGATACAGTAATGCCGACTCCATAACCACAGCAGAATTATGGGTCATTTTTCAGGATTTAGTCGGAAATATGGCTTGTTGCCATTCATCGGAAAGCTCTCCCCGAGAGCTTTCCGATGAATGGCAACAAGCCATATTTCCGACTAATCTTGAAAAATTACCCATAATTCTGCTGTGGTTATGGAGCCGATTAATTAGGGCATTACTGTAAATGGTTGTAGCGATTTAAATCACGACATAATGGGCAACTTCATTGCCGATGACCGATCCTGTGCCTGTTGATTCCCCAAGGAAGATACTGAACACTTCCTGATAATCTGTCACTTGTACTCAACCTAAAGAATTGAACTGATTGATACAATGAAATCATTTTAAATATATTCCCACAAAGCTTTCTTGATTGGTGACATCACGCGCAATGACAACGACAATTTAGTTCTCCTTGATGCAACCTTGTCATTTATTAAATTGTCCAGAAGATGCTCGTGATTAATCAATAAACTAAATTTATTATATAAATATGTATGAATGTGTGTGGATAGGTATATATCTATGCATACATATTTATATACATGTATATGTACTGATTGAATTTACAGTCATTATATAAACCATTAAGTATAACGTTCATTCACAAACCCTTTTATCGGCTATATAGGCCACCCCTGCCACATGTACCCCCGTTATCACCCCCTTAACGAACCACGAGACCTATATAGTGAACTTGCACCCCACAATTACCCCCAACCACCACCACACTAGCACTCACCAGTCACCAGTAATAACTAATAGTATAGTTATTCATATTCAATAAAATACAATAAAATATTACAATATGTTTAACAACTAAAAGCGACCGCACCTCCACCAGGGGTCCCATCCAGATGGGGCATGTAATATCGCGCAGAATAGACAGGTATGTACCAACGTTCCAATCCCCAAGTCGATAGCCTGAACGGAAATGTCACTGTTAATCCCTAACTTGCGGCCGGTTCCGTCAGGTACGCAAAATTCAAAAAGGCACCGACCGCATCTTCCCTGACTGCCTGACCATGGAAATGGACATCATATCATGCAACAGATACCCCTCTGCATGCATGGCCTATCGGACAAGTCGCTAGATGTAGCGGAAGTGAATAAATTAGCTCATACACTGCTGTCGAATTAGATATGAATGTAAGCAAAAACGCCGAAAATAACACCCGCCGACCGCACCGCCACCAGGGGATCGATCATTATCGTGCAGAATTGACATCTATGTACCAAAGTACAAATAAAAAAAAGCATACGATGATGTAGAATTCGCTATAAATGTAGGAAAAAACCGCCGAAATTAACAGCCGCCGACCGCACCTCCCCAAGTGGTCCGAGCGGGATGGGGCATGCACTATTGTGTAGAATTTATCTGTGTGTTCCAAAGTTCCAATTCCCAAGTCAATAGCTCGAGCGGAAACGGCACTGTTAACCTCTAACTTGCGGCCGGTTCAGTCAGGTACGCAAACGTAAAAAAAGGCATCGACCGCACCTCCACTGACTGCCTGACCACGGAAATGGACATTGTATTATGCAGCGAATACCCCTCTGCATCCATGGCCGATTGGACAAGTCGCTAGCTGTAGCGGAAATGAATACATTAGCTCATACACTGCTGTCGAATTAGATATAAATGTAAGCAAAAACGCCGAAAATAACACCGACCGCACCTCCCCTGACTGCTTGACAACGGAAATGGACATATATCAAGCAGCATAATACTCATCTCCATCCATGGGCGTTCGAGCAAGTCGCTAGCTATAGCGGAAGTGAATATATTAACCCATATGCTGCTGTTGAATTCGCTAAGAATGTATGCAAACGGTGATCACCCGTGGATGTAGAGGGGTATCCGTGCATGATATTATGTCAGCTGCATGGTCAGGCAGCCAGGGGAGGTGCGGTCGGTGCCTTTTTTTTATTTTGCGTAATTTTGCGTGACTGACGGAACCAGCCGCAAGTTAGGGGTTAACAGTGCTGTTTGTGCTCAAGCTATCGACTTGGGATTTGTAACTTTGGTACATACATTGTCTATTATGCAAGATAGTTATGCCTTATCTCGCTCGGGGCCGTGGGGTGCGGTCGGGTGCGGTCAGATGCCGTCAGCTCTTAGTGGGACCCGACCCACTTAGTAACTAGTGGGTGCGATTACTCAGCGCCAATCAGAACTCCAAAATAATAGTGTCCAACCAAAGCGGTTAACGTAACGGGGTTTTACGTAATTTTGGCGAAGCCTCCACGCTTCCATGAAATGACATTTCGACGAGCCTGGATGTATGGACAACCGTAACAATCATATATGGGATATTGGCATAGTATACATACGCTTACCGTACTCGCATATGACAGCTGATGGCACGTTTTTGTTTGACACATTGCAGCATAGGGTTCGGTGGAGGTTTCCGCCCACCATAACTGTGCACCTCATATCTTTACAAATAAAAAAGCGATAGTGTTAGAGCTGTAGCTGTGTGCCGTCGCGTGACTGTCACAACATCAATGTAAACACGTAGATGAGATAGAGAGCGAGAGCAAAGATATATATAGAGAGGGAAAACAATAGTGGTATATAGTGAAATACGTAGAGAGAAAGAGAGAGGCAGAACGAAATAATGTGGGAGAGGAAGAGAATGGTTGAGAGGAAGATGCTTGGGAAGAGAGAGAAAACGTGTGAGAGACAGAGGAAATATGTCTCCTTATTATTTATGTGGGCAGTAGCCTCTATACGGGCGCCTGTGGCGCATAATATACTATGGGTGGCGGGATGGGGGGGGGGGGTGGGTGGGATCTCATCAGTCTCCTTATTATTTATGTGGGCAGTAGCCTCTATACGGGCGCCTGTGGCGCATAATATACTATGGGTGGCGGGATGGGGGGGTGGGTGGGATCTCATCAGTCTCCTTATTATTTATGTGGGCAGTAGCCTCTATACGGGCGCCTGTGGCGCATAATATACTATGGGTGGCGGGATGGGGGGGTGGGTGGGATCTCATCAGTCTCCTTATTATTTATGTGGGCAGTAGCCTCTATACGGGCGCCTGTGGCGCATAATATACTATGGGTGGCGGGATGGGGGGGGTGGGTTGGATCTCATCAGTCTCCTTATTATTTATGTGGGCAGTAGCCTCTATACGGGCGCCTGTGGCGCATAATATACTATGGGTGGCGGGATGGGGGGGTGGGTGGGATCTCATCAGTCTCCTTATTATTTATGTGGGCAGTAGCCTCTATACGGGCGCCTGTGGCGCATAATATACTATGGGTGGCGGGATGGGGGGGTGGGTGGGATCTCATCAGTCTCCTTATTATTTATGTGGGCAGTAGCCTCTATACGGGCGCCTGTGGCGCATAATATACTATGGGTGGCGGGATGGGGGGGTGGGTGGGATCTCATCAGATTGATGCATCCAACTGTGTATACTGGTATCAGGACACTTAGTATACATATGAATGAGTCAGCCAAATATAACTTGATAAGAACATCCAACCAATAGTGGGCTCCCGGTACGTAAATTGTCGTAATACATGTAACTGGGCGATAACATGGCAATGCCGACAATGTCTCATATCCAAACGTATCAATAAAAATTGATTAACATGAGATGAATCGGTCCGTGTAATTGTAATAGTTGTACTTGTACATATGTGATCAACCGTCACTGTGCGGCGTCAGTTCATTGTTTACGGTTGTGTTGTTGTTGACATTGAAGCTCTTGTGAATTACTCTGGTGCGTACAGTACATGTATATCCTCTCATGTAAATGTACATGCATGTGCTTTGAAACAATCAGAACACCGTAAACTGGATTGAACAGGTCATTGTCAACATTCTAACATTTGCTCGCTGTTATTAGTGTCACTAGTGGTTGACATAGAAGCTCGTGTTAATTGTACCTGTATCCTCTTGTGTCAGTAAATGTGTCAGTGTTTTGATAGTCACATCACTGTCAATTTCAAAATCAGCACTGAGTCGAATGAAGTCAGGTTACAGCCGACCATGGATCATCCATGAATCTCTACTCTCGAAATTGTCGAATACGGCCCAGTTGTCACAATTTAGTGGAATATGTCAACGATTAAGCCGGTTTTCGCATAATTGAAACTTGTCCGGTTAACAAAGGAACCGAAATCAGACCATCTTAACAACTGTCCACAATTGAAAAGGTAACATTGTCCCAAAAACAATAGTTTGTAATTTGCCTGTAATTCAAGATGGCGAAATAAAATAGGTGTGTGCTAAAGCAGGGAACTCATACCCGGATTTGCGAATAACGTAATTACGCACTCAAGATAAGACGGACCCGCATAACACAGAATGAATACCGGATCATTGTATGGAATACAAACAATTAATAGTACATATTAAATATCAGCAGAGTCAGATTCAGTCATACTGTATGGAGTCATTGCCGTATAAATATACTATTGAATTTTGACGCCATGAACTTTGAATCGCGAACAAGTTTAACTCAGACAATTTTCATGGGCACATAAAATAACGGTCAAAAACCGTACAACTGATGAAATGGTTTGGGAAGGTCGGATTAAGACGGTCCGAAACTGTCAAACCGACAGTATTTCCTAACAGTGTACAGTTAGAATGCAGTTGATAAATTTGATAAATTAAATGCAAACACAGGGGGGGGGGCAGAAAAAAAACTGCGGGACACAACGTACCGGGGGTGGGGTGGAGGGGGGGGGGGGGTACCTAGGCGTAAAAAATTTACACGTAAATTTTTTCCTTATTCATTTAGGCGGGGGGTTGTCTGAAAAAATGCATGTAATTTTTTCCAAATATGTATTTTCAGACTCACAACTTCAATTTTCTCTCATTTTATAGAATATGGATTAACCTTAATATCCAAATCATATATACATGAGTAGTACAATCCACCTAAAACAATTTTGGATAACCACTGTCTTGGTTTACATGTGATATTGACCCCATTAACCCTCTTAATAATGCCGACTATGTCAGTGTCTACCAGTCGAATGCAGAATTCTACCCTTCGATCGCTTATCTGGCAAATTTTTACTGCAGAACTATCCCATGTATTAAACAATTTCTCCTCCAATGGTATCCGAAAACAGTTATATGCTGGTATCTCACTCATCTCATTTGCATCTTTTTCAAAGTCGAGGTAATGACTATGACATCACGAGGTACAAATCTGCGTTCTACTGGTAGACAATGACCATTTTAGTCATAATAATCTAAACTAAGTTACCAAGCACCTTCTCGTGAATTGCATGCTCCGGTGTTTTTTTCGGTTTCCGGTCAAATCGAGTTGTTGTCCGGCTGGGGTAGATTTGATTTTTCTGGGAGGGGGGGGGGCAAATGGTCAGTGAAAAAAAACTGCAGTTTTTGCTATTTTTTTGGGGGGGGGGGTGTACCCAAATCGAAAACAGTTTTTTCCACCCTGTGTCTGCAGTTTTTTTTCCGGCCCCCCCCCCCTGGCAAACATGCGATAATAGCGCACATTTTGCGCCGAAAGCGAAAAAATGTGTGCTATTATCGCATGTTTTGGCGCTCGCAGAAAGCGCCACAAGCTCCAAAACATGCGCCATTACTTGCACATTTCGTCGTTACGGCGCACATTTTGTAATATCGCACATTATGTCGCTTTCAGCGCGCCGAATCCGCCATTAGGAAGTGGCCCTAATAGTATTCCATAGATTTCGGGTGTGAAGTTTGAGTAGGCAAAACGATTTCTAATTCGACATTCAATGTAAGCGTGGTGTGTCATTTAAGGGAGTTTAACAAACATTAATGGAGTAAGAATGAAGGGTTCTGTTCACTTTTGTTTGCAATCATAGCGAAAGTAATTGATGTGCCATTGTAAGGGAAAATAATTCATGATGGGTTATCTTATAAATATAAAATGTGAACTTTATAGAGGAATTTGAATATCAGTTTTGTAACAAAAATCCAAGAAACACAAACTCCATGTTCATGGAAAAGTCATAGAAATATGTACTGATCACTATGAATAATGATGCACTATCAAACGATCCATATTTGATTTAACGAGTCACCGTGTGGCCAGCCTGTCTTTGATTGTTAATCAATAGGAGTGAGCAATGACCCACGGCATATTATCCATTGAGTGGTGACCTCGATACTGCATACATAGGAATACTTTGAGTGAGGCTTAAGGAAATACTTTGTCAATAAAATTCACAACACACCACTGTCCACAGATAACCAATAAAGTGGCCCATAATGATCCCATCTAGCCCTGTTGAACAAGTAAATATATCATTTGTAAACAACTAGTTCCAAGTAAGTTTCCAAACAATGCTTCATAAATGAGAATATTGTGTTATAGTTTATAATTCAGGACAGTGTTAAGCACATATTCCCATATGTTTCTTTGATATGGAGTTTGTGCATTGGTCTGATATTTCAGTTGATCATATCGCGTATATCTTTCTCTCTCATTGTATTTCATGCTCCCTTCTTTTTCCCTGGACGTGACTCTAGCGCCTCCATCGGGAGGGGGGTGTTCACCTTGAAATGTCCAACTACACCCTCCATTGAACCAGTAAAAAAATGTGCGACTATAGGATTACATTGTCGCCAAGTCATCTCGCACTGTTATTGTGGGATCTGCTGTTGTCTTGAAGGTCTCAATCTCAACTAGCTGATATACTGATATATTGCCATGATGTACTGATTCACCAGTTAAAACAAAAACTGTGTTTACAAGTGACTGGACAATTTCACGCCTTACATGTTACCAAAAAGTATGCCATTAAGATGTTTTACTTTTACATGTACATAAATTTCAGTTTTAACTGTGATACATGTAGCTTTGTTTTTTTAGGTCTTAAAATGGCATGTCAATTCATATGTTTTAGAATGGTCGAAATTAGTATTACTCGTAACTGAATACTGATGCGTTGGCTTTTCGGCTATTACGAGTATGGTTTTTTTTATTTACAGCCATATGTATACAGTAGTCAGTGAAAGGTGAGCACATCCTTTTTCCGGATAACAAGTTTGATCCACTGCAAACTGCGAAGTTTCATAAGCATTGTCTTATCACTTTATGCATTGAGGATTTACGTTACATCACAACTATGATCGTAATAGAACTAAGATGTATTTTTCAGTTACGAATAATACTAGTTTTGACCATTCTAAAACATATGAATCGTAATGCCTACCGGGAAATCATATTGTCATTGTGGGAACCTGGCTAATTACACGGTAAATTAGCAAATTAATAGCAAAATATTGGTGTTGACCCTTGATAAATACAATTGGTCTGACCTTTATTATATACGGTCTTGATATTAATTAAACGGTGTTCAACCGTTGAAAAATACAACGGTCTGACAGCATTTAGAGGTCTATCTCTAACAAATTTCAGCCCCCCCCTTTTTTTTGAATTAATTAGCAGTTTTCTTACTGGCCGGGGAGATGTGAAGAGTGGTTGGGTGTGTCGCCCCAACATTAGTCAAAATGTTGAAATATCATACCTTACAAACGAGTTGGAAATTTCACACCAAAGATATGTTGAAATCTACGCCTATCGCGATTATGTAAAAATTAGTTTTGTTATTGGGAAATGTGTTGTTTTAGACAAACACTGGCATATTGTCCTACTATACCGGCAAACTATTTTGACTAAAATGCCATAAGGAGTGTCCGGTTGGAAATTCCAATAGATGGGAAGCTTGATATATCAGTTAGACAATTGTCTTCGATACATTAAATATTTAAAGGTCGCTAGACCACACGTCCCCGAAACGGTGGCTATATTTGACCGGTGGCTTTTTCAGAAATGCCATATTTTATTCCGGGAACAATCATTGAATTAAACTTTGCTTTCAACTGTTTATATTATTAACATATTTGGTTAGATGACAGAATAATAATCTGCGAATTCTAAGTCGAAAAAGTAGCAAAATTATGTCAGAAATGGTCGAAACGACCCAAATTCAAAGTTGATCGGGACTTTCTCATATGAAGGCAACATACCCAAGTATCATCAAATTATGTCGAATATTATTCAAGTTATATCCGGACAACAAACGGACGGGCGCAGTGACGGACGGTAATACTCCACACAATGCATCTACGTGTGCGCCGCAGACAATCCACTATGGGTTGTAGGGCCCATGTGCAGTAGTGGGGCGCAGGCAGAAATTAGTCATTAAATCAATAAATATTTAGATCTGTGTTGAAACATCGCATCAGCCTATTAGGCTTCGATTGTGTTGTCGGGCCTAGTGATTTTGTCAGTTTGGGCCTAGTGATGTTGATCAATAAGCATTTGTGTCGAAGCTGTAGTTACACAGACTTCTGAAGTGGCATTTTCAAATAAAGTGCACCCCGCATGCCGACGTTAAGTGATTCCTCCTAATGGTGCCATGTGGTATATATATATATATATATATATATATATATATATATATATATATACGAGCAGGGTTACCCGGCGTTTCCCATATTAAAGATGTGGATATTTGGTGCAAATAGAGGATACTCTTGCTCAAAGTGTTCCACGTATTCTCATATATTGTATATCCAAATAGCATCACAAAACATGTTTCTTACACATGGAATATAAGTAGTGGCTCACCTTGTCGGATCGGAGCGATTTTCATTTTGTTTATTACGATTAATCCGTCCCAGCATTAAATAATTATTTATTTATTTACAACTGCGTATACTTAAGATGTTATAACGTGAAATATGAACATCATAAACACAGATATAAAACAATTGGGTTTTACATAGAGATGTTTCGATCAATCTAGTGGGTTAGACTAAGAGTTTGAGGACACCTGTTTATCATATCTCCAAGAAGATACAGATGTTTAAAGAAATGTCCGGGTATAATATTTTCATTTTTCTAGTTGGAGTTATTCTCTGATAATCATTTGTAACTATGTAACAAAAAACACGTCGCATTTTTAAAATGACTCCCAAATGTAACTTTGTAACCTTTTTTAACAAGGATAGGTGAAATATTTTAATTTTTCTAGTTAGAGTTATTCTCTGATAACCATTTGTAACTATGTAACAAAAACCCCGTCGCATTTTTAAAACGACTTCAAATGTAACTTTGTAACCCTTTTTTAACAAGAACGGGTGAATTATTTTCATTTTTCTAGTTGGAGTTATTCTCTGATAATCATTTGTAACTATGTAACAAAAGACACGTCGCATTTTTAAAACAACTTTGTAACCCTTTTTTAACAAGGATAGGTGAACTATTTTCATTTTTCTAGTTGGTGTTATTCTCTGATAATCATTTGTAACTATGTAACAAAAAACACGTCGTATTTTTAAAATGACTTCCAAATGTAACTTTGTAACCCTTTTTTAACAAGGATAGGTGAAATATTTTCATGTTTCTAGTTGGGGTTATTCTCTGGTAATCATTTGCAACTATGTAACAAAAAACATGTCGCATTTTTAAAACGACTTCCAAATGTAACTTTGTAATCCTTTTTTAACAAGGATAGGTGAAATATTTTAATTTTTCTAGTAGGAGTAATTCTCTGCTAAGCATTTGTAACTATGTAATAAAAATCACGTCGCAATTTTAAAACAACTTCCAAATGTAACGTTGTAACCCTTTTTTAACAAGAACGGGTGAAATATTTTCATTTTTCTAGTTGACAAAAAACACGCCGCATTTTTTAAACGACTTCACTCAAAATGCCAAAAACAATAGGGCGCATTTGTAACCGGGTTACTGGTCGGAGCTGACACACGACTTGTTACTGGTCGGATCTGACACACGACTTGTTACTGGTCGGAGCTAACACACGACTTGTTACTGGTCGGACTTCCTAATGTAGCTGCAAATGCCAAAACAAAAATAGAGCGCACATGTAACCCAGTAACTGGTTACAAATGCGTCGTATTGTTTTCTGCACCAAAATCTGCCATATACATGTATGATTATTGGTGACCCTGACAAAAACTGCGTCACTTTTGAACATTTTAATCCGTAACATTATCTTTCTCATAAAAAGTTACCACTGTTAGACCGCCTTGATGCGATCACGATTGTACACCGTTAACTTATATAAGGCAGATATATCAAGGCACCAAATGTGGTGTTTTTAACACGCACGAATTGATTTCTCGTCTCGTTTGAAAAGAACGTGTATGAATTTGATGGTAATTGGCACTAACCATATTTTTATCAGTTTTGGTGACCCTCCAGTCCCTATTTCGGACTCAAGTGGTGCCACTTTTGACTTCATTAAACCACACACTTAGACTCATTATGGAGATGAATATATATATAATTGGTGAAAATTGGCTAGTATACAAATTCGTATCTAATTTAGGGCCATCATATCTCTCACTCAAACGGTACCAATTTGGCGTAGTTAAACCACGCGATTAGATTCCTCGTATCACGGAATATGTATCAATCTGGTGGGAAATCGGCGCTAAACATACCGTTTATCAACTGTTGTGTCTTTCTCATCGTCGATGCACCCCTGACTCGAATGCCCCACTTTTGACATATGTAAACCACTCAATTAGACTCCTTATATCATGGAGATGATTATTTATAAGTTTGATACTAATCTGCGACTAATCAATTTTATTTTATCAAATTTAATGGCCACCCCACCCCCACACCATATCTCACACAAACATCAAACGTCTTTAAATCACATTCCTGTTATCATGGAGAAGAATGTGTATCATTTTGATGGAAATCGGCGCTAAATTATTTGTATCAATGTTGGTGCCCCTCTCCCATTGCGTGCATCCCTGACTCAAATGGCGCCACTTTTGACATATTTAAACCACACCATTGGATTCCTCATAGCATGGGGATGATTATATATCAGTTTGGTGACTATCGGCGAGACAAACCATTTCTGCCCCTCCCCCTTTTCTGCCCCTGACAACAACAGCTTCACTTTAGGAAATTCTAGCCAGCACCATTGTCTTTCTCGTAGAAAGTTACCCATGTTAGACCCCTTTGGTGCCATCTAGATGGTCCCATGTGAATTTAGATATAACACAGACAGACAGACACTAAGTTCACACTTAAAATGTTTCATATAAAACTTTTCTCTTTGCTGTTTGAGTATTTTGCTGTCGGACTGCAGCGTTTGGAACGAGAAAATCGAAATCTATATATCTATCTATATCTATATTTGCGAATGTTTGTCTGTCTGTCTGTGTGTCAGTGTTCTATAGATGGCAGCAAAGGGGACTAACAGGGGTAACTTTTTAAGAGAAAGATAATGGTGTGGGTTAGAATTTTCTAAAGTGACGCCGTTGTTGTCTGGGGCAGAAAAGGGGGAGGAGCAGAATCTGTTTTGTCAGCGATTGCCACCAAACTTATATATAATCATCCCCATGATATTAGGAAACTAATGGTGTAGTTTAAATGACAAAACGAGCGCCGTTCGAGTCAGGGATGCACGGAAGGGTAGAGGGGAACCAGCATTGATAAAAATAAATTTTGCGCCGATTTCCATCAAATTGATACACACTCTTCTTCAAGATACAAGGAATCTAATTGTCTAATTTAAAGACGCCAACTTGGTGTCGTTTTGGATGAGATATTGGGGGGGGGTAGGCACTCAATTTTATAAAAATTGGTTTTGTCGCTGATTGCCTCCAAACTTATACAAAATCATCCACATGGTATGAGGAGTCTAATGGTATGGCTTAAAGCTGTCATAAGTGGTGCCGTTCGAGTCAGGGGTGCGCGGAAGGGGAGTGGGGCACCCAAATTAATAAAAAATAATTTTAGCGCCAATTTCCACCAAATTGGTGGACATACTTATCCATGATACGAGGAATCTAATCGTGTGATCTAAATACACCATATTGGTGCTGTTCGTGTGAGAGATGGTGTGGGTGGGCACTAAATTTGACATAAAAAATTGTTTAGTCGCGGATTAGCACCAAACTTATAAATAATAATCATCTCCATGATATCAGGAGTTTAATTGTGTGGTTTAAAAATGTCAAAAGTGGGGCTATTCGAGTCAGGGGTGCACAGGTGGTGAGAGATACACAATCATTGATAAACAATATGTTTACCGCCGATCTCCACCAGATTAATACATATTATTCTCTGTGATAAGAGGAAGATAATCGTGTGGTTTAAATACCCCAATTTTTTTTTTTTTTTTTTTTTTAAATTATTTATTCAATTTTTATATATATTATTTACATGTAGTATTGTATACATAACACAAAACATTTACTGATATAATACTACGAGATGGGGAGGGGTGGGGTCACTGGCACTCCAACTTTTTCTCTCTCTCTCTCTCTCTATCTCATCCTCTCTCTCTCTCTCTCTCGCTTAAATGAAAATATTTATATTCTAATTGTTCGGTGCTAGTGATTTTATATTAATTTCTAAATCTATTAGTTTAATAAAGATAAAGTTGAAAATATTAAATATTCATAAGATATTCAAACTGTCCCGGGAGACTTTCTTCGTTTTGATTGTATGAATGTTTCTGTTCTTAGCAAGCAGTTATTAAAGGTTTAATGTGTTCCCATTCATTTTGGAATGTTTGCATTTGATCGCGCTGAAGTGCTATATATCTGCCTGCGTGGTATCTTCTCTCGATATCCAGGGAAAGCGATTTAATGGTCAATTTATCGGGGTTAAATTTGGTTTTGTACAGGTAGTACTTAATAATTGTAAGTAAAAGGTATTCAGTTTCGTTATTCGCCTGTGTCTGCGAATGTGTTCCAAGAATTATGTTTTTCTTTGTCAGCTCGAGGTTTAAATTATGTTTAGACAGCCATTGTTGTGTGTCTATCAGGAAGGAGCGTACAGTGGGGCAATTGTAGAAAATATGTGATATCGTTTCTTCATAGCTATGGCATCTTTGACATAGTCCGTCAGATCTTAGTTTCATATTTTTTTAAAGTTTGTTTGTTCCTAGTATTCTAGTCAAAATTCTGTACTGAAACCAACGGTATTTTGTATCCATTAAATGGAAGAATGGCGCGGAGAAGGTCTGTCTCCATGGAATATCTATATTTAATTCGTTTTCCCATTTATTCTTTGCAGATGATGTTTGAGTTTTAACCATTGATAATAAAGTGTCATAAAAAAATTTGCCCCCACTTTTATTCCGCAACAAGATTGA
Source organism: Siphonodentalium dalli (assembly GCA_032622095.1). NCBI lineage: Eukaryota > Metazoa > Mollusca > Scaphopoda > Gadilida > Siphonodentaliidae > Siphonodentalium > Siphonodentalium dalli. The sequence goes on along the minus strand of CP136061.1, from coordinate 82,366,708 downwards.
TATATTCTCTGGAATTATTGGACGTTCTACTATTTTTACTTCCTGGTCACTGTTATAGTCAAGTTTAATTATTTGTCTATGTAATCCATGCAATGTGAGAAAATTTGTGGCTATACCTAATTTGTTTTCTAATTCCTTTCTTTCTCCACTCATTGATGTTCAAGCACCTCTCGTTGATTATGATATTGTCATTGTTCCATAGTGTTTGTGTTTTTATATTTTGTTGCCGATATGCTTTAGCGGAAATAAAGTTGCGCCACGCTTTTACCACGTCCCTCCAAAATAAATTTCGAATTGTATGTTTGACCGATTTAAGATATTTTTGTCCATATGTTGAAAATAAAGGATCAGATAATATATTGGTAGGTGCTAATCCAGTCCAGCTGCTGTCTGACGTTAACATTCTTCGGATCCAACTTATTTTCATTGAGTCAATAAAAAGAGTTACATTGACCATTCGCAACCCGCCATTCTCATATGGTTGGTAAATTTGACTACGCTTTATTCTGTCACGTTTTCCATTCCAAATGAATTTGAACATGAGGCTGTTTAAGTCAGTAATAAATTTTTCCCCTGGATTAGGAAGAGAAGTAAAGAGATGAACAAGTTTTGGGATAATCGATGATTTGATTACTACTATTTTCCCCAGAGGAGTTAATAATCTGTGATTCCATTTGCCCAGTGTTTCCTTATTTTCATCCATTTTTTTAGCGTAGTTAATATCTAAAATGTTTGACAAATTTGTGCTAAAGTTTATGCCTAAGAGGCTAAATTCACTGGATATGGGGATGCGACAATCAGGTGTTGGTAATGACGAACAGGCTTTCTTCGGCCCTAACCAGACTATTTGACATTTGTCTATGTTTATCTTGAGACCAGAAATTATTTCGACTGAGTCCAGTATATTTAGAGCCTCCCGAAGACTAGTTTCGCTACCATCAATGATCAGTGTGGTATCGTCCGCGTATTGGTTTATTTTATATTCTGTCATGCCGAGAGTTATCCCCCTTATGTTTTTGTTTTCCCTGATCATTGTGGCAAACACTTCCGCGCAGAGCAAAAAAATATAAGGGGAGACTGGGTCGCCCTGCCTACATCCTCTAGAAGGTTGGAAAAAACGTGAGATATGTCCGTTCACTAAAACAGCTGACTGTATATTTGTATAGAAGATTCTAATCCATCTTCTAATCGACTCTCCAAAACCGAATTTTGAAAAGCAATTTTCGATGAAGGACCAGAACACTGAGTCGAAAGCTTTTTCGAAATCTATAAGTAGCATGCCTGGTTTATTTTGAAAGTTGGTTTCGTGAATTAAATCGTATATTAGTCTGGTGTTATCGCCAATAAATCTTTCTGGCAAGAAACCCGATTGGTCCCGGCTGATGATGCCTGGAAGAACTTTCTTGAGTCTATTTGCTATACACGCAGACGCCAATTTGTACGAAATATTCAACAATGTGATTGGGCGCCAATTTTTAAAATATTGCCTCGCTTTGTTTTTCTTCGGAATCAGCGTAATAATGCCTTGTTTTTGTGTGATGGATAGTTCCTGTCGATCAAATGAGTTGTTCAGTGAGTTTAAAACAAAATGGCCTAAGTCTTTCCAGAAGAATTTGAAAAACTCTGTGCTATAACCGTCCGGTCCAGGCGACTTCCCATTTTTGGATTTACTGAGCGATTGTGTCAACTCATCGTAACTGAGGGGACCTTCTATTGAGGAGCTTTGTTCCTCGGATAGTGTTGGGAAAGTAAGATTGTTTGGGATATTATTACAGTTAGTGCTATTGGCAGAAGCTTTTGCTGAATATAGTTCTTGGTAAAAAGTTTTTGTGGTTTCGACAAGGTCGTCAGATTTTGTTACTCGTTGTCCAGAGTAAATACCCCAAATTGGTAACGTTTTGGTGAGAGATATGGGGGCCCATAATTTGATACGAATTTGTATCCTCGTCAATTGTCACCAATTGTATGTATATTCATCTCCATAATCAGTCTAAGTGTGTGGTTTAATGATGTCAAAAGTGACGCCGACTGAGTCCGAAATAGGGACGGGAGGGTCGCCAAAACTGATAAAAATATGCTTAGTGCCAATTAGCATAAAATTAATATACGTTCTTAAATGATACGAGGAGTCAAATCGTGCGTGTTAAAAACGCCAAATTTGGTGCCTAGATATATCTGTCTGTCTGTATGCGTTCTTTATATAACTTCACGGGGTACAATCGAGATGGCACCAAGGCGGTCTAACAGGGTAACTTTTTATGAGGAATATAATGGAGCGGGTTATAATTTTCTAAAGTGACGCTGCTGGTGTCAGGGACAGAAAAGGGAGATGGGCAGCAAAAGAATTATGAAATAGTTTTGTCGCCGATTTCCACCAAACTTATTCATAATCACCTCCATGATATGGCACCGTTCGAATCGTGGTGCACTGGTGGGGGCAACAACTATTGATTTAAAAAACTATGTTTAGCGCAGTTCCACCAAATTGATACATTATTCTTCTCCATGACACGAGAAATATAATCGTGGGATTTAAAGTCGCCAAACTCATGCCGTTTTGGTTGAGAGATTGGTGGTAATAACTATGATAAGAATTTGTTTTGTTGCTCATTACCACCAAACTAATATATAATCATCTCCATTGCACCACGCATGAGTCTACTGGGCGTGGTTTAAATATGTCACTTGGTGCCGTTCAAGTCATGCATGAGGAGGGGAGTTGAATCAAAGTTGATACAATTATATTTAGCATCTAATTTCCCCCAAATTCATGTACGTTCTTCTCTAATGCTACCATGAATTAAATCACATTTGGTGTCGTTTGGGTCATGGATGGCGAGAGGAGATGCACTACCATTTATAAGATTGCTCTATTCGCCGATATGCACCAACGTTATATATAGTCATCTCCCAGGCCATCTCCATTTCGTTCTAAGGAGTGGTTGGCGTTCAAATGGTGTCCACATTTAGTCACTTGAACAATTATATCTTCTCAACTGTCATAGTTATATGGGGATGGGAATCAGCGCATTCATATAATGAGCCAGCAAAACAGATACATAGAAGAAAGAATTATGATCATTCTGTGTAAACTGAGGGACCTTGAACCGTCAGAGGATTGCATATTACAATGGCTCATGATTATATTATAACATAATTGAGTCTGCCCCATTCAAGATAGTTTCCGCAAAAAAAGTTACAATTTGTCAAGAGATATCGAAATGTATAGAAGGCCTGTTCAACAATAGTGGTCAGAGTGTGCAGTCAATTATAATTTCTTCAGAGATAAAGACAACACCGTCAGTGGCACATTACTTTTCAGGATCCACTTATACTGACATCTGACAATGTTATATCTGCCCGATAAAGAGGATTTCTTTCATTTTTAGAACAGACTCATCGCCTAACATAAACAAATCAAAATCTCGCTCTGTGTCTGGCACATATAGCGGATATACATGCATAGCAACATTTCTTTTAAACTGATAATAATTAGCCAGTATATAGCACCATGAACAGCGGAGCACTAGGACATTTCTTTAAAACATCTGTACTTCATGGAGATATATGAAAACCATGTGTCCTCAAAATCTTAGTCTAACCTGCCATATTGATTGATACATCTCTATGTAAAACCCAATTGTCGTCTTTTATTTTTTGCAAACTAATGTATTTATATAGGAGGTACGGCACTGCAGCAATGTGTATTTATGATGTTCATGTATCATGTCATAATGTCTGAAGTATACGCAGTTGTAAATAAATAAATACTTTATTAGTGGGAAGGGTTAGTCGCGATAAACAAAATGACAATCGCTACGATCCGACAAGGTGATCTATTAACTTATATTCCATGTGTAAGAATAATGTTTTGTGATGCTATTTGGATTTACAATTAATGAAAATACGTGTAACATTTTGAGCAAGCGTATCCTCTATTCCCACCAAATATCCACAGTATGCAGACGGTATCACACCACTTTAACCTGGGTAATATATGTGTGTGTAGAAAACCACCCGTGGGATGCAGAAAATGCATTATATTAATTTTTATTGGATGATACCGACCATTCGAAAACAGACAGATACGCAATGTAGACGCGTTGTGAGATGCACCGCACGAGTGACCATGTCACCTCACAAGTTCAACTGCAATATTTTGCATTTTTACCCCAAAAGTACATTTAGTGAAGAACACGCCTACAGACGGACGGACGCTACTCAATAGTCCCCCGAACTGAGTGTATACACCATACAAACAGGTTATAGGAAGTAGCTGTCGCCTACGCGAGAAAATTAATTCTATTTTTATATCAGAATATTGCAGAAGAACAACAATAGCAACATAAGGCAGGTTTTCTGACTGAATAGACGTATTACCGACAACAATAAACGTAAGTATATATTGTACATATACATGTGCCGATCGCAAGCGGGCTCCATTTGAGCGAACGACTTTTTTGTAGATAAAAACGGCCTTCGGTCACTTCAGAAAATAATTCCCACTATTAGCCCACTCGACATCCACTACTGCATTAATTCCATAGACATAGGCACGGTCAATCCCATTCGGCCACAGAAGCCCAATTGTCCCACCCACCCCGCCCCATAAATCGTATAATCAAATCGCGACAGTGTGAACTGCATATTTAAAGATGATGACCCTCATAAAAAACTACCAAATTCAGAAGCAAGCGCGACTAGTTGGGACATGCGCTTTCCATGCATCCTTACTTGAATTGTTATATCCAATTGAGTATTAAATATTAAATTGTTACTAACTTTCCATCTAGGACATCAACCGACTATGTCCGACATCCATGAACATTGAGGAAAATCCTGCGAAATCTTAAGTGCTCCTGCAATATTTCACCGCTGTATAATGAATATTGTCACATTGCTAATCTATGTAGGTTTGTGTGCAGCAATTGATTTGGGTGCTCTAGAGTGCAGGAGCCCCCTTGGTATCAAACATAATGGTAATATATGCCTGTATAACCTGTATATGGCTGTAGAACTAGTAGATCATGGGTTCCACAGCGTTCCAAATGGTTGATTCCAAGCTGATTGGACGAAACGATCAATTGTGTAGATTGGGTGCAAATGATCAAATTGAAGTGAACAAAATAGCCGCGCCTCGACTCGCCGTCATCTATCGTTTTACAGTAACTTATAAAAACGGAACAACACGACAGAGCACACAGCTTACATATTTTATTTGAAGCCGAATTCGGCCTCGATTTATACAGGTACACTTTTAGTGTGGCCTAAAATGGTACAACTTGGTTGCCAACCGTAAAATCATAAATATTGTTTTCAATTTGGCGAAATTGGATCAATAGTTACTTCTTGTATTGAAGATGTTCTGTAACAATATCAACACTGTCTGATTTTGGGTCTGAATGTGAACCGGAAAAGCTGCTAACTACCACAACTGGCCGATGTTGATATTTTCGAGTTGTTAATTTGACTGTAACTGTTCACAACATTCCAAGCCAATGCTGTTAAACTTGTTACTAACACCAGAATAATTCTCCAAAGCTTTGATGTCAACCACTGGTGAGTAGTACAGGACAATATCAAAAACAACGTATATACTGAGAAAGTTTAGTCGGAATTGGTGTGTCGATATTCTCTTCGGAATTAATTATCGTAAACTGACATGTGGACACAGATCAGTCACTCATGATGCATCATATTCATCTATTTTTTTGAACACATAGGTCTGCATTGCTTAGCAATGTCATTGTTTGAATGATGTTCAATACAGTCACCACACCACCACCCTAGACCCCAAGAGTAGCGGGTCGCGCATTCAATTAAAATAGCACCCATCCCAAGTACCCTATATAAAGAAATGCATTTATGAATACTTCACGAAACCTACACTATGTATCCGTGACTGGTCCATTTCTTACTGATGAGAATCCTGACATACCCCAAATGATAACCACTGCCAGATAATCCAAACTGTTTATCAGTGAAATAGCCCATGGTAGCTGAAATAACAATGCATAGAGAGGTAGTTGGCAAATTCTACAATCACGGCCGCCATAGATTATCGAAAACAAACGTGTGTCATACACAATGTGGCCTAAGGATAAAACAATTTAACTTGAGACAATCATGTCATGGTATCTCTCTCAGTTTAACTCTATTCTTACTGCTATCAGGCAACGTCCATTTAAACCCCGGACCAAGAGATGTACTAACAATATATATTTCCCACTACAAAGTGAAAGTGTCATGCACATTATTGAAGAATATATGAATATGCTCCACTGGGACACACCTTCAGGAAGATTGCAGGCACGACAAAATAGAGAACAAGGGTGGTGTCGCGGTGTATTTTTCAGGCAAGGTTTCTTATCGGACCCTTCCTGAGCTTCAGTTTGATGACGATGTATTATGGTTCGATGTAAATGCCCGAGAAAAGTTCTTATTTTGTGTAACATAGTGATCGGACCGTGAATGCCTATCTAAATACTGGATTGGGAATCTCCGCTGTCTTCACTACACCTAGCATTATCGCTAAGCCCCTCTATCGGAGACTTTAATTGTGATCTTAAGTCGACCGGTCAACTGCAGGATATCATGGCTTAACTAACAAAAAATAATGTCATCGAGACACACATAGACAGTACAACTTACACTCTGATTGGCCCGATTATTATCGGCGCTTAATCCCTCAACACTCGAGCTCGGTGTGTCAGACCATCGCGCTACGTGTGTCGAAATTGTCTGCATTCGTATGGTTTCCAAACCTACCAAAGGACGAGTCTGGGGTTACAACAAAGCGAACTTTGAGAAAATGAATAATATTATCAGTAACGCTGATTGGTCTAGCTATCCCCGTGGTGACAACGATATACCTCGTGTAAACAACATAGTTGAGAAGTTCACTAACTGGAAGTTCCCTAACTGGAAACCATAGCTAAAACATGCATACGTAATCACATGGCGACAATTGGGACAGATGACAACCATGGTTTTATTCCAAATTGCTCTCAGATAAGAAAGCGTGATCGCCTAAGAAAAATTGCCACAAACAAAAATACACCCACCATTGGTACATATATATAAGCGCGCCAGAAATAAGGCAATTAGATGAACAAATGTTCAATGGCTACTTACATGGAAAAGATTGACGGTTCCCTAATATTGGAAAAAAACTCAAAAAAGTTCTGGAAAATCACATTTTAAACAATTTTAACTCAGGTACAAGTCTTTCCGATTTTGCTGGACTTCTGGTAATATTATCGAAGGTGATCACAAGAAAGCATAAATCATTAATTAAACATTCATAAAAAACAGTCTTATATCGACTTCACCAGGCGAAGAATTGCCTACTTTCTAGTTCTGGACTAAGACAATATTAAGGTCAATAACTACCAGTGTCTGAAAATCAAACCATACTGAACGCTTTGCCATCTGAAAAAGCCACTGGCCATGATGACATAAGTAACCGGATGTTGCGTGAAACCAAATTTACCCCATGTAAACTGCTAAAGATATCTTTTAATCAGTCACTTATCTCATCCCGTCTGAATGGAAGAAAGCCGAAGTTATTCCAATTTACAACAAAATGATAGGGGGTATCAATAACTATATACCCATCTACTGGTTGTATTGTCTAGCCAAAGTATTCAAACAAATTATATTTAAAAAGATTTTTAGTCATTTGCATGACAACAATTTCCTGTATTATTTATGGTAATATCGAATGTGATATATCATGAATATCAATCTGGCTTTTTACCTGGACATAGTACCGAATTACCAGCCATTAGAAATATACCACAAACTACTGCAAGCGGTGGAAGGTCTGACAACCTGTGGCGTTTTTGTTATCCCGGACTGTTCCTAAAACTTAAACGCTTTGGCATTTCTGGAAGCCTATGAAAGTAGTTATCTCCATAATCGTATACAGAGATTTAAGATTAATGATGACATATCGTCATAAAAAACAATTGGTGCTGGTGTCCCTCAGGGACAGGTTATCAGCCGTACCCTATTTTTGATCAACATCAATGACATAGCCGATACCATAACTTCAGTCACGCGCCTTTTCGCCGATGACACATGTATAATGCAAACCGCACATACTACAGAAGATATTTAATCAAATATCAATTGTAATTTAAATGCTCTGCATGACTGGGCCAAAACAAAACAAACGCCCTTCTATTCACCCGAGCAAACAACCAACACCCTTACCTTAATTTTTCTGGGACACCTGTGAGCCTTGCCCAATCACATAAACATCCACACTCTAAATAAAATTTAGTTAATTATATATAGTCGATATTTATTTAGTTATATTTAGTTAATGAACTTAGTTAATTTCCCACTGTTGATTCTGTGAAAGAGTATATATTCTTATTGGGTTACCAATTCAATCACAATCTTTTAACTAAATTTTAGTAACTAAATATTTAGATTGGTGTCTCTCCTTGCCGATGATCACGAATAATTGCGGACGGATTTGTCATTTCTGAATGTTTCGCGTCATTCTTTATGCATCTTTCTGGTGTTATCGGACACTAGCTTTGACCTGTCTTCGCAACTGAAAATCGATATTTCCGAACCAATTTGAGCTAGTACTAGAGTGGTGGACGTACGTAGCAGCGTCGGTATAACACTGCGAATAGTGCTTAATCACCTGTGTCAGTCTGTAGAATATAACTCTTCGTCACATTCGTCAATTTGTCATTGAGCCATGACCAGATGATCAGCTGATGACATGATTGAATTTGAAAGTGAGTGACTGAGTCGATTCAAGCCATCATGGCATCAAGGACTCAATGTGGAAAATGAACTGAATAGATGAGCCGAATTAGTGAACGTTCAGACGACCACGATTTATAATCGTAAGTGGGGGAATCGTGGATAGTTTGTTCACACGATTTCGATGTCGTCGTAGATGATGTGATTGACTACCCTGCGGTCTTTCCAGCTACGATTGTTACATATACACAACTGCGATTGCGTCGAAAGTGGAGGTATCCAAGGATATGCCACGATTTCGAATCTAAAATCAAACAGTGCTTGATACTATTTGTTTGACTTGCGATATTGACGCGAGCATCTACCGGAAATCCGTCCACTTACAATTGAATCGTGGTCGTCTGGAACGTTCAATTACTCTTGACTCATTTCAATGGAATGAATTGATGTTGCTTGCCACGTGTCACAACTCGTGAAATGAGTTCGGAAGCCGCAAAATTGTACGAATCAAGTACACACATTTATTAATGACATTGCAATGTAAACGTTACTGTTAGGTCGTGATGTCGAACATGTCATATTCCCACTAATGCCAGCTATCTGGATAAGAAACGTTCGCAGTTATGAGATCAATTCCGAAGTTTGTATGAGCTGCGAATAGAGTACACCCATGGATTTATTATCACGTTGTTTGTTTGTGACGTCGAAAGTTATACTCACCAGCTACCTGGATACGAAAGACTAGAACGTTATAATAGTAAGACTGAATCCAGCACGAGCAGAGCCATAATGTAACGTTCCACAGTGGTATATCTATTGCAACCATGAATCTGTGACTGGCTTAATGACTTTATGTCGATATTAGATATGTATCAACACTCATAACAATAGATTACAACCTGTGTGTAGTTTGATCATGAACATAGTGCGTACCTTTCTAATCTAGTATTCGAAGAAGAAATGTGTGAAAGTGGTCAAGTTGACCTAAATACAACCCTCTTATTATTCTACGATTGTACACAGCAAAGACATATTGTGTGTGTGAACCGAGTTGGAGTTGTGTGTGTACTACATTACTAGTATATTCCTAGTGATCGATACATGTGTGTACACTACAGAAGTACAGCTACGATCGAGGTATGCTCTAATTAATCGACCGGTGGTCAAATGTTAAAGGTACTCAATCCGAATCGATGGACCCCATATAATCAGATTCCAACAACAAAAAAATTATTAGAATATGCCGCTTCAGTTATCAGAATCGATTAATTGCCCAAAAATAATGCTAACCACTGTCAACTATAGTATTAAATTGTCTGAAACGTGTTATTTATCAACATGTTGTTTCACGAAATTTGGCCTTAATTTCAACATAAAGCCTTTTGATTTTAGAGTCATCCATCTACGTCCGCAATTTGGCCCGTGACCGTCGGCTCGTCAACTGTTTACTAGGCCACTAAATAGTCTTTATGATGACAAATAATATATATCAAAAATCTATATCTAATAACTCTGAGCTTTGATAGGTGGGTATAGTAATTTAAGGGCGCTTAATCTCATTATGCATTTTGAAGGACGGTCAACTAATTGTGTAGCTGTAATTCAACAGTGGTTCTCGATTCCCTTACATAAATGTGAATTTAACTGCCATACTTGTTGTCTTTCATCTTGTCCTATAGTAGGCCGTAGATCGTTGACTCCCGTTGGGTAACGCTGGTTCAGACAAAGTTTACAGGTTTCACACTCTTTATTGGATCCAGCATCTAATGTACTAATATATGAATACCACAACAATTTCCTACAACCAAGCAGTTAGAGATTTCGCCTGAAAGTCTATTCGGGGCTATTCGGTTCCTTCGAGAATGCACGACCAAAAAGCACCGGTTTCAGCCGGGCATACGATTTTATTCCACATCGTGCTTCCATGTCACATGACATGGCATAACCCTATGAAAAGCTATACTTCCCCGACCAGTAATACAGCATTCTGCATCCACGTGGCCAATCATTGATCCGTTCCCACACACTTATTGATTTGGTTGTAACTGGTCCCAATAAATTACTCTGCTACGACTTTCAGGAAAAGTATTAACCCTGCTATCCACTATGGTACACACATCCCTTGTTTTCGAGTTTAATTATTTAAGTGAACTGACAACTCCACCGGTGATCAATCGGTTTCGTTGATATAGTTACACGTATATAAAAAGTGAATTGCCCTTATGCAACTGTTAGGGTCTCTAGAATCCCTTTCAGTACTTAACTATGCCATATTGAAATCTCCGTCATCTCTATCTGTCAAACAACCCCTTGAAGAACAACAATTTACCATTATGTCACATTTAACGTCAAAGTCTTCTATTTTCACCCTCCATCCTAATTCAATTAGGTTCTAAAAGTTCAAAACGTACAATACTGAAAAACATCACGATTTTCACAATTGACTACAATAGGTCATACATGGTTATACATCCAATTCAAGAACAATAGTCATCAATAAATCTTAGACACAAACATCAATAAATTTCAAATCATGCAGTGTTCATGAATTCTTTATCAACTTCCTTTGTTGTTTGATGTTATCACTTTAATTCGTGACTATTCAATACGTTGTACTCTTTTTCAGAGACGGATCATTGCCCTCAAAAACAACATACCAATAACATCATGATAGGCTAATTAGTATACACTGACCCGTGAACAACTTGTCAATATATTTTCTAATTTGACTCGCACAATTGAACCATATCCTGGTAGCGCGAAACAATTTCAATTTTGGACAGTTCAATATCTGTACCGTGTTCCACTTATTATCATCTCGTATAATACAATTTACTTATTTTCATTTCCAATTTGGTTATTATATCCCTTCAATTTCCATAACCAAAATACTTCCACAAGCAACCAATTTATTTTACTTTGCAAACACGTTTCCAATTTACTTACAATTAATTATTCCATTTCATTGTTCGTTACGACGGGTCAATTATTTTCTACCGAATTTGTATCTCGTTTCCATTTGTCTAATCCCCAAATTATCCTGCAATTATACTATTCATCTTTAATAATGACAAATCCATCTCGGCTAATACCCTTCGATTATACTATTCATCTGTAGTTATGACAATCCCATCTCTTCTTATCTATTGTACAAGATACACGGATATCGGATCGATACACGGATATCGGATCGATACACGGATATCCTGAAGATGTAACCACATAGGGGATAAAGGGAATAGTTCTCCCTTTTTCCAAATTGGAAATATTGTGCAATGTGTCCAAGTAAGAACACACCTTGGTATGTTGCTTCTGAGAATGAAATTATCGGGGAACAACATTTATTTCCCTGAAATGCAGGTACCATCTTCCAATTTCCCAAGAAATTCAACATTTCCCATTTTAATATACATGTAATCCACATAACCTTGCATGCTCGTACACACCCTACGAATATCACTGCATATCACAAGAAAATATGAAGGTGGTTTAGCGCAATTTTAACCTTGCATATTGATAGTTGCAGTTTTTAGTGATTTATACTATTCGGCTTCGTAATTTTATCGAAACTTCCGGTATTATCGAAATCCATTATGTAAATGAACGAACAGCACTTTTTCACCACCTTTTGTTTCAATATGACTGTTTATTTTTGTGACTCTTAATGGAGCATACAGGTCACTAGTTTTCGACGAATGTAACTGAACATTTAACTCAAAAACAGCATCACACCCTGCTAGTGTGGTGCACTTTAATACAACAACATGTTTAACAAAAATGCTCTTTATTGCATTGGTGGCCTACTTTCACTTGTAACATTCATTATTTTCCATAACTATCTATTTTCAACACATGCTTTGTGACTTGTAGAAGGACTTTTAATTATTTACCACTTAACACAAATTTAATTTAATTCCTACACGCGCTATTAAATGATGAGCTAGCACAACCTGAGGCCTATAGGAAACCAGTAAATGTAATTTATAGACACCTCGCATGAATGACACATAAAATCAATTGTGCTCCATTTGTATTTCATTTCCCCTAAACTCGGAATTCCGTATTGATTGTGCTCAGTTCATTAAGCACAATATCCTAGTATTCATGCATGGTTAATTTAAAATTCTTCACTTGACATGTACACATCTCCATGCTCCATTGAGTTATTTCGTCTGTGTTATTATTGCCATAGACATTTGGCCCATTCATATTTTCATAAGCCAATTGATACTCATTGGGTTCAGAATTACGCGCTCGCAATTCTCATAGAATATTTATCAAGGGTATTTCTTCACTGTCCGTATCCGAGGTATCACGTACAGCATGGCGAAGGCGATTTCGCAATTCACATAAAGGTATAGAATTTTCTGTGGCACTGTCTTCAGTCGGCCTTTGCACTCTACGCCGATTAATTATTTGATTTATTGGGTCGATCTGTTCCTCATCACTTGACATAATGTCTTCATTGCTGTCTGGGCAAACAAGCTGTTGTTGTCGCGTTCTGCGGGTTAATGGTTTCTTTGGAATTTTCCATATGTCTAACGATGGATGTCTCAAATTCCTAGCATGTGCCTTATATGCGCGACGGTAAGTTCATCTTTAATAATAAATGAAACTGGACATTTTTTCTCTAGAATCACGTGATATGGAGCCCATTTTAACGACAACTTACCCGATGTCTGTCCAATCTTATGATATACTTTATCACCAACATTATAAGTTACATCTGCTGTTTTTATTCGTTCTTATTGTCGAAGTTTAGCAATTTTCATGTGATGGTGAACAGACCTAAAAGCTCTAAGTTGTGCTTGAAGAGTAATTTGATGCATTTTGTCACCATATATTTTAACCTGTGAGCCAATATATTATCTAACGGCAAAACGGGTGGGTGTGAACACATTAATTCAAAACTTGAAGTTTTTGAAGAATCTGAAATCATGCATCTATGTGCCAATAATGCTTGTCCCAAAACGAGGTCCCATGTTCTCTGATTTCCCTCCATAATTTTAGATAATATGTCTTTTAGATAACGGTGTAATCTCTCATTCCGACTGTTAGACTGAGGCGGATAAAAACTGGTTAAAACTAATTTTATTCCTAGATTTTTACAGACTTCTTTAAAATTATTTGAAGTGAACTCCTTTGCGTTGTCGCTCAAAATCTGATTTGGTACACTAAACCTTGGAACAATGTCTTCCAAAAGACAATGAATAATCAATGGTCCAGAAATGTCTATACTCCATTTTGCCCCTGTAAAAGCTGGCATGTCAGTGTCCTGTAATGGAGGTTGCAGTTTCACCAAATTCCGTGATTTACAAATCATACACTTCTCACAGTGTTCATATATACACTTGTACATATTCTTCCAGTCTAAGTAAACTCATACCTAAATATTCATAACAACATTGAATATTAGGTCTGACGGATAACATCGCTATCTCATTTCCATGTCCTCGGGATTCCGTAATCTGATTGATTGCGTAAATTATTTTCCGTCCAATGAAACCGTTATGGGTTAATAAACAAGTGTTAGTGGGCGGAGACTGTCCCATAATGTCACCTCTAAATATATACAGAGCGGAATTTCGTGGGTATTTCTCCGATCGAAAGCGAGGCTTGCAAATACAACAGAGACAGAAAAAATGGCTTCGAAATTATATATTCGGTACGATTCGGATTAATTTGAAGGATGTGCTAGACTTGATAGATAGGCCTGCGTATGGTACCAACTTGGCCTCCCATAAATATAAATAGAACTCACTCATGTCCGTGTAGTTGATTTACTTTATTGTAACATGGTTTGCAAATCAAATTATTTGTCGTAAAAAAGTCATCTGAAACACCGAGGAAATCACTTAATTTTATGCTTTTAAATAGTTCTAAAGCAACATTTTTGATGATGACCTTATTTTTTGCTCTCGGATGCAGCTTTCCCGTTGATGCGGCGAGTTCATCTCCCGAAAAAGATGAGTCGCACACACGACAAATATTATCTTCTGCAAGTTTATGTCGCGACACAGGCCTTTTAGGGGTTGATGAGTAGGCCATTGTTATTGCGAAGCACAACAAATAACACGTGGGGACACCTGTCAATAATCGATGTATTTTTAAAAATCCGTGACGTCATTTTGGGGAAGCCCTTCGCTGAATAGAAATGGTTTTGGCGACATTAGCTCCAGACTCTAGATTTCAAATATAGAGTCGACGTTCACCCAGACTGATATTCTTCCAATAATATTTACGACGAATTATTTGGAATGTGTGTTCAAGTGTCCCAGTTTGTCATGATATTGCATTAGCACATTATCTTGCAAATGACCCGGTTTAACTAATCTGAGCATAGGGTCATCATCTGCATTTGAGATGTAAATAAAACACATCTTCGACAAGTAAATAGTTATTAGTAATTGATGGGGAAGGATTATTGCTGTTATATGATGCAATACTTTCCTGAATTTCTGAGTATTTTCCTTGTTCAACTTTCTTATTAAACTGAGCAACTTCTTCATTTGACAATTCTCCTGGTGGTAGTGGATCATTGGTTTCCACTTTACACTCTGCAAATTTTGAACAATTTGGAAATTGATTTGAATTGATCACATTTATTTGTAAATTGTTATCATGTATATCAATGTCAGATAGTTGTGCTTCGGTTTCCGCGGTTTCTGGTATTATACTTAATAAATCTGCTACACTACGATCACTACCTGGCAGATATTCTATAGTAAAATTATAAGCTGATAAACACAACATCCACCTCTGAATTTTCGGATTATTATACTGAGTTGTTAATAAATATTTTAAAGGTTGATGATCCATTTTAATAGTAAATGTGGCTCCATTTAAATAATGATCCAGCTTTTTAAGAGCATAAAATATAGTTGCATATGCCTCTTTTTCAAATACTGAAAGTTTACATAATGTAGGACTCAATTTTGCTGACAGAAAATAAATTGGCTATCATTCCTACATTGTGGTATATTTATTCCCAATTTTGATCACAACTTTGAACTAATACCACACCAATAGCATTTCGACTACTATCTGTATACAAAGTGTATGGTTTATTCAAATCTGGATAAGCAAGTTGAGGTATGACAACTAGACTTTCTTTTAAATACTCAAAAGCATCTTGGCACTTTTGATCCCATTTAAACTTGGCATATTTCTTAGTTAAATGAATCAAAGGAATAAATATGTCACTAAAATTAGGGAGAAAACGTTGGTAGAATGACATAGCTCCGATGAAGCCCCTAACACCTCTCACCGTTGTTGGAGCGGTCATATTCTTCAATGACTTAATTTTATTAGGATATGGTGAGATACTAGAATTATTAACCATAAAACCCAAATATTTTGTCTCTGATTTAAAAAAATGAACACTTCTTTAATTTCAGTTTTATGTTAAGTTCCCTTAACCTTTGAAATACCTGAGTTACATGTGTCATGTGAGAAGCCATACAATCACTGGAAATTAAAATATCATCAATATAGTTTATTACGTTAGTTAACCCTTTTAAAACAATTGCCATCAAAGCGCAAAATGCTCCAGGAGCATTGTTTACCCATATGCAGTGCGATTGAACATGTAGTTTCCATAGAACAAGTAAATGTAGTTTTCTCTCTTTCCTCCTGGGCGATAGGAATCGCATAATATCCCTCTAGTGCATCCAGTAATGTACATATTTTAGAGCGCTTTAACTCCGAATTTATATCATCAATTATAGGCAATGGATAAAAAATTGTCTCAGTTATTTTATTTAACGATCGAAAATCACAGCAAAACCTCCATGCACCATCAATTTTAGGCACGAGAATACAAGGATTCTGCCAGTTACTCTGGGATTTTGTTATAATACCCGCATTTTCCATTGAATCAATAGCATTTTTAAAGAGTTGTCTCCGATGTAAAGGTACTCGATAAGGTTATAATGAGATCGGTGCATGTTCTCCAGTATCAATGGTCATCTTATATGTTGATGTCTCACCTAATTGGGTATCGTTTGCAGCAAAAATATCCTCATTATTTAATACCAAATCAGTGAGTGACTTTAAATATTCTGGTTCTGCATTAATATCTGTCACATCGACACGTAATTCGCTCACTTCAGAAGTATTTGAAATCTGATTAATTTCGGCTTCTTGTATTGGGATTATTTTTCCGAAAACACATCCTCGTTTCAAATTATAATTCCTGTCAGTTTGAATAATTATTTTTATGTGAATACAGTCGTTTTTAGTTGTTGTTACCGACTCTTTCAAGGTGACTCCTGGATGTTGGCTGAGAAACCCACGTTCTATAACAGTGGCTATTATGAATGGAGATTTAAACATCTTAGATCCCCATGATTTTTGCAGAACAAATCTCACCCATTCTAGGTCGCAGTTTACAATTAGTTTTCAGTCGTATTAAAGACGCTATGTGTATATCCGGTACAAGCCACTAATTGATTTTTTATTTTCATGGCTCCCAAATAAAAATACATTTGTCCAAGTATAAGTGACCTGTTTAAATTCTTAGTTATGTATAACCTATGAATAACTTTTAATTTCTTTATTTTGAAATCGAGGTTTATATACCATATTATTTATAATGTATTGTCGCTCGCTGAAGTAACAGATGCCTGTTTCTTAATAAGTGAACAATCAGCTCCACTATCCAACAAATCTCTTACCCTTTGTTTTCTAATCATTATTTAGTTTTCCAGTGTCTCCAGGATAATTGTAATTTGTGCTACTAATTTTAAACTCCGGTATATTTGTTGCAAAATTCATATCAATGTTTTTGTATTTCATAGAACCCATATTTTTATGTTTCACTTCCTTTTGATGAGTGATATTTTGTTTCTTTTGTTCAATTATTGTTTTCTGAGTTCTCTTATTGAGTTTAGATTTCCCTTTTCCACTAGTCAACTTCTTCTGATTAATTTGCCTCTTTAAATCATTTTTACCCGATTTTATTAAATTATACACTGGTGGCTCATTTTTATTTTTTATTTTATTACCTTTAATTTCATTTCTATATTTCCTATTTCGTATACGAGATGTCTTATCATCTTGTTGACTATTTGAGTTATACATCGGTGTTTACCTGACTCGAAATATTTAATTTGCTCAATTATTCTGGCATGAAAATTGTCTAATATTTTCTGTTGATTTGTTTCGTTCCATTTTTCGGCCACCTTAAAATTAGAACCACTTAGTTTAAATTTTTCCTTCGTTTTTCATCTGCCTGGCACAACCAAAACAAGTCTAAAGAATGACCTCCTTTTAGACAATATTCACAACAAAATTGTGTCCCAGTGTGTTGATTCCTTACAAAACACGGTGAAGTTAAATGATTAACTGGCCTTGCTGTTTCGTTTTTCATCTGTATCGCCTTCACATTATTTTGAGGTCGAGGCCCCCTATTTGGTCCCGACATAACCCGTGGCCCCTGATACCTATTTTGAGCTTGCACTGGGCGTGGTCCCCGATACCTATTTAGTTGAGAAGGTCTCTGAACTATGTCAAAAACCCTTATGCGAAAATGATCGACCTCCATTGTGATTGGTATTTCATTATCAACAACATTTCTTTGGGATCTATCATATGTACTTTCACCATACCTTAATTTATAAAGTTTATGTAAATTAGCCTCCCTCATTGCATGATCTACTGCCCAGTCTAACAATGGATAATTTTCCCTCATTAATTTAAATCTTAATGAATCATTATATAACCCATCCACAAAGTATCCCACCAATTGCATTTCGATCACTGGATTATCCACTATCTCGCCGTAACCAGTCCGTAATTCCCATTTAAACTCAGCCCAAGTAAATCTTAGAACCCCATGGAGCGTATTTTGTTTCATAAATCTTTGAACAAATTCTGCCACTGGTCCCCATGCAGTTTGACTATATAATTTAATTTTATCCTCATCCGCTGTGTCCACGGCTTGTGAATACCGTTAAATTTGTAAAATCCAGTCTTTGAACCCCTTAGGTTCACCTGTATAAGTCCCTATTATTGTAGCCGCACCAAAGCTGCTTGTACAGCTGTTGATTGCCTCGATGCTTCAGACTATTGCACAACTACATTTTGAAATAAATGCATTTGTGCAGTCAATTGACCTAACACATCCTGCAAATGCTGATTATTGCCTTGTTCAACCCGTTCATATGCAGGTGGTTGAACAGGGTGCAAATCCCAATGTCTATTCCTCTCTTTATCGCGACGTTGACGCATTAGCGCCTCGTACTCCATCATTCGCATCTCTGCCTCATTTTCAACCATTCTCCTTTCCGCTTCGCTACCAAAATCCAAACTAGGTACACCTTGTGATTCTGCCATTTATTTATCACCAAACATACAATTATTAAGTTATATATTTTAATTTTAAACTGTTTCCTCGTCAATACACGTTACTGCAGATTCATTTTGACCTGTTTTGTATGCTTTATTTTTGATTAAAGTTTTAAAATGAATCTTGTATCACTGGTACTCGATGTGGTAGATTAAATTATTCTGCTGATATATATAGGGGCATACATGCGAAGTAACCTGCCATAAATTGAAATTACATTGGTATGTTGTTTAAGAATGCACGATATTCAGTCTATGAAAAAGGTACTCACCCTAGCACAACACAATGGAAACTTCTGTTCAATCAACTTGAATTGTCAGTGAACTTCTAAATGTCAAATGTGTATAAATCTTCTTGGATTTTCTATTGAACTGAATATTTATTGCTGTATATACCTTCTTCTTGGAATTTCTTTTGAACTGAATGTTTATATTTCTTCTTCCTCCATTTTCTTTTGAACTAAATGTTTATATTTATTCTTCCTGTATTTTCTTTTGAACTTAATGTCACTGAATTTTTTGCAAAAGTGAATTTCTCGCATTGTCCTTAGCACTGTCCTTTAGAATATTTTTCAATTTTCCTAATTCATCAATAGCTTTTCCCAATTTTCAGCAACAGCTTTCTCAATAAATTAGGATGCTGCACACGGCAAACAAAAACATGTGTCCTATAGTAGGCCGTAGATCGTTGACTCCCGTTGGGTAACGCTGGTTCAGACACAGTTTGGAGGTTTCACAATCTTTATTGGATCCAGCATCTAATGTACGAATATATGAATACCACAACAATTTCCTAAAACCAAGCAGTTAGTGATTTCGCCTGAAAGTCTGTCGTGGGGCTATTCTGTTTCAGCCGGGCATTGTTACATGACATTGCATAACCCTATGATACGATATACTTACCCGACCAGTAATACAGCATTCTGCATCCACGTGGCCAAACATTGATCCGTTCCCACACACTTATTGATTTGGTTGTAACTGGTCCCAATAAATTTAGTCTAGCAGCCAAGTACCGGATTTTGCTCTAACCCAAAATTCTCTGTTAAAGTTTTTTTCTCGGCTGATAATTCATTAGTAGGATCTCGGCAAATGTTTTCCGGTTGATGTGGACTTGTAACCCTTGGGGAAATTTAAATATTCAAAATTGCAACAACCTAACCAAAACGGCATATGTCCGTACGGGTGTGATCATGTTCTATTTAGTGTCATGAGTTAGAAATCACGTTAGAACATTTTGTTATGTATGTAAGTTTACACTAGATCTTTACTAGACCTGCCTTACTTTCGTAGGATTATACAAAATGGCGGCCAAACTGGATAATTCATAATTCTGGATAAACTGGATTTCATAACAAATGAAATTTAACCGGATATCTACACTTTTGTAACGTGACTCAACTTTGACCCTCAATATAGTAAACTGTTTTAGTTGCTGCACATGTTCGCACGTGCGTGTAGAACAAAAATCGATCAAGCATGTCAAAATAGTTATTCAAATTCCGTTACAAAGAAGCACTCAAAGGCGATGAAAAGTGCAATGCAATGAAATGTGTCGCGCGAATACAGTGTATAATATGATTGACTGTCTAATCAAACCCATGTTCATAATACTGAGATATATTAAAGAGCAGAGAGGGAATCTGATTGGACGCTCCCTCAAGACATCGTTTAGGAAATGATTCCTCTTTTCTTCGCAGCTGGAATCACTCATTGGTCCAGATATGCACAATATAACGCGAGGTCAATGGAATCACTATCGGATTATGTATATAAGCCATCCATGGGGGTGAGCACACTATGCACCACATCAGTGACATTTTAATGGTATTTATACTGGCATGGCAATTGAGACAACCTGTATGTGTAATGGTCATAGACGCTCATGCATGTATTCGAGAGAAGGGGCGAACGCACTCAGAAGTGTAATAAAGAAGAAGCAATGTCGACAAGGCTGAGGGAGACTCATTGAGCGTATTGATCACGAATAATGTGGAGTTCAAACAATTACTCGGTCAATGTGAATAAAACAGTGGACCTTGGTCGATAACAGATGATGATTTTCTAAAAAGGGTGGCCGTTCAGTTTTCATAGTACAAATAGCCGGAACGTGAAAACAATTGCAACAGTCAGTATGCACATACACATTGGCAACGCAAACCATTTTGACGCATACGTTATTTCAGCGAGGGCTATGGGACCAAACAGTAGCACGGGAGCTTGAAAAATTATGACATCATTACATATAGGCTATCGCCCTACTCATCTTCAGCGGACATACGAAGGAAGCTAATTCCAAACAGACCTGATGAATGCACAACGCGTCGACATCACAGCTGACGTACCAAAGAACGGGGTAATCATTGCCACCTTCCGTGGCGGCTGTGCAATTTTATTGCAATTCTATTCTATTCTATTGCAATTATACTCTATTCTATAGCAATTATATCGTTGGCCAGCACTGGACTGAGTGCAAGACTTTCTTGGCGAATTTCTGTGATATATACTTGATTAAATGACAAAGACATATGTATACTTGATGGTACAATAAACTCAACATCAAATAATCGATTCGATCAGCCCGAGATAAAGGGGCTAACGGAGTCTAGGATCAAGCAAAATACGAAGCTGTCTCCACAAACAGTTATTCTCACAATGAATAATAACAAAGCTCAGCTTATTGCCATGATTATTAGTGATTTCCAGGTAAACCGGGAATGTTTTCACAAAAGAAATAAACGACTCCTAGTAAAGCGAGGGGATCCTATTCCTGTTGAAAAAATAAGGTCATATTTATCAAGACGCATGATCTCAGATCGACTCAAAGAAGGAGATACTCTTATTGTCCTACAGATTGCGAGGGTAGCAGCCCAAACGTCGTTAGTTATGACATATGACATCGATATATTTGTAATGTTCCTCCATTTTCTTTACCACTTTGATTTATCCGACAGGATAATGATGGTAGCACCGACAAAAGGACGAAAAACAATAGTAACAAATGATTTGCTTAAAGCTCGCATGAATATCGCTCATGACATGTTAGCAATGCGTGGACTTACAGAGTGTGATACCGTCGCCGCTCTACATTGAATAATAGGACAATGGACTGCACTTAAGATTCTCAAAGTTGAAATCACACTGAGATATTATCTGTTACAATAGACGGAGTTGTAGACGACGCTAGACCAGTTCTTTTGGATTGCTAATGACAACCAAATTTCCGATCAACCAGAGGCTCCACGAAAATATGGTCAAACAAAGTCGGCCGTAGCATGGCTGCAATGCCAACACTGAATTAGCTACCCCAAACCAACGAAGCGTTAATTGGACGTATTAAAAGGGCCCACTTACAAGTATGTGTATGGAGACATGCGCTTGACGACGAACTTCCTGAGCTCAATCTATCGTATTACGGCTGCTCGCGAGAGGATGGGCTATTCGTCCTAACCGTCGTTCCAACTGGGCAGCCACTTATTCCTAGGACTTAACTAAAATTCAGGGATGTCGTTGTGCTTCGTATACTCCTTGCATGGCCAAACGTTGTGTGTGTAGGCACGTGGGGTTAACTTCCACGGCGTTATGTTCGTGCGGGGAGCGGCAGTATGTTATGAACGTGCTGACACATCGACCCTGCGAAGAAGATACTGATGACATACACTAACATTTCTAGGTACATTAATTCTTTAATTTACCAATGTTTATTTGCATATGAAAATATAATGTATTTGTTTCTCTCCTAGTAGCATGTTGTTGCAAAATAACTAGAAAACGTTAGCTATTGGAAGCACTGTCGTGATTGTGCTGCAACAGTTATGGGAATAATGAGAGCGGCCGTTATGGCCGCCATCTTGAGTATTTGTCATTGATATTGGCCAGTTCATTATATTTGTCACTTTATATCATAATACACGTATTCTATCACATCATTAATGTCACAAATAGTGTTATTGATACGGAATTGCCGCTGACATGATCGAGACATACAAACAATTTGCGAATTTTGGGTACTCAGCGGCCATCTTGAATAAAAATAGTTCCCCAAAGGTTACACATCCACATCAACCGGGATATCAATAAAGATTCCCCAGTGATAAATTTTCAATAGAAAAAAAAACTTTAACAGAGATTTTTGGGTCACACCCCAGTTCTGCTGGACTAATTACTCTGCTACGACTTTCAGGCAAAGTATTAACCCTGCTATCCACTATTGTACAATTCCTCCGAAAAGGAAAGCCTAATTCGTTTATTTCAGTTGGTCGAAATTAAAGTTTACATTAGGCCTGAAAAAGGTGGTAATGTTTCCGGTAATGCAACAACCCCTAGTCCAGACAACCACCCCTACTAATTTTAACAATACCGTGAACAATTTTAACGAATCCAATAAACGAAACAAAACAAAAATAAAATTTAGCGATATCTGATGTAGTAAAACTTCTGATCAGTCATCAGTCTGCATTATTTACACTGACATTTGGTGTTTGGTGGCACCCTTGTGTATTCGGGCCAGTTCAACAACCAAGTTTTTATTAAAATTGCTGCCAGGCATATTTATCCCTTCCAATAAATACCCACAGTAATGTGCTTATTGTTTTCTGTTATACGTGTACTGTGTTGTGTGTATCATCTCTTGGGCAAAGTCAAAAAATTTAAAACAAATATAATTAATTTTCACTCACCCGAACATACTCTGTTTCCTTCCGTTACTGGAAACATTACTATTTGTTTTTATGCGTAAGGGTGGTTCCGCAACTCAGGGATAGACTACATTTTGCTAGTTTCGTAGTTGTAAATTCATGTGAGGCCAATAAATTGCATCTCAACGACAACGATTGTAATTACTGTTTACAGTAAATTCATGGAAAATCGTTTGCAGTGAGATTTTCGAATGCACAATATTCTTACTTTCAGTATTAATAACTCTCCAATGACAAGATTTCAGAGATCGAAACCATTGTTATGTAAACATTACTGTTACAGTCAGAGTGGCATGGTTGATCAGTGTCTAATTAGTCCAATAAGTTACAATTTTATTTTAAGAAAAGGTCAAATTATTGATAAATAATTTAATAATAATATTTATACTAAATTATTTGAACAAACTTCGCGATTAGAAATGTTTGTTGACAAATCACTGTAACAGTTCTGTTTACATAACACTGGTTTCAATATGCGTCATTTTATTATTTGAGAACATTCAATAATGTATATATACCGTAGTTATAGCAAATCGAGTTATACAATTGTATCAATCGACATACCACACAGAATTGTGAACTACCAACCCTTACAGGATCGGAGCTCGCCATTCGGGCTGCAACGATACACTTTGTCACGATATGATATGAATCACAATCATACACATGATAATTCAGGCGGTATTCTTTTGGGAAAATTAATTTAGTGTGTCGTGATATGTATCATATCACGATACAATAAATTAGTGTTCCCAAAAGAATACCGCCTGAATTATCAGAAACAACAAGTTTATAACTAGAGGTAGAGTTCATTTTAAATTACAAAAGAGTTTAATGGTTGGCTAGATGAGTCAAATATACATAGTATACATGTAAACTTGAGAGATAATTGCAGGTTTTGATTTTTTACACTATCCCATCTTCAGACATTACTTGATATCCTGTATCGCGATACACATGACACGATACGATACGCATATCATTTGAAATTGTATTGCGATACATTGTTTTAACGATGAATTATTGCAGTCCTACTCACCTTCTTATTTGGTGCATTTAACCCCCTGGAGTGTCGTGCATCTGCCTATCGGAAGTGGTTGAATCAGCATACAAGAAATTCATACTAGTAATGACACCCACCACCAAGATGGTACAAATTATCACCCTCTTTGGATGTTGGCATATAAGCGAGATCACTGAGTCGCCGCCATATTGGATTCATCCAGCCCCCGTTCCGCAGTTTACGTGCTACAAGTCAACGTTCTGGAGGTGCATTCCATATATGGAACTTTTGAATATTCATGATTACATATATATATATATGAATGGATTTCAGTGAATATTCAAAAGCTCCATATACATGTATTGAATCATGAATATGCACAAGTGCCATAGGTCAAGCACACTGCAGTACAGGGGCTTGGTGAATCCAACATTGCTGCGACTCAGTGACAGTGTTCGCGCTGGACCGAAACATTTTGTGGCCAAACGTTTAGCCAAATGAAAATCTTATTAGCCAAATTAAAAATAACTTTGGCAAACATTAAACTAACATTCTATATAATTATAATCACATAAATCCGCTAAATCAATTGTAATAACTAATTGACCCGAAACCAGAAACCTGTCTTTTGATTTATCACAAGGGCATTTACATGTATAGTATTAAATGACTTAGTCATTTTTGACCCAATATTTAGTGACTTTTGACCCAATATTCAGTCACCTTTGGCCCAATTTATATAGTCATACATGACTCAATTTTAGTTAAAGGCTACTAAATATTTAGTTCATTGTATAACCCAATTTCATTGGGTTACTTTATGTAACCCAATGATTAGTTAGATATTGGGTTAAAATCTGACTAAATATTGGGTTAAGAGTTAACTAATTAATTTTGACCCAAATGATTGGGCTACAATTAACTAAAATTGTGTAAGAGGAAAACGAGGTAACCCAATGTTTAGTCAGAAAATAGTTTAGTTAAGAATTGACTAAACATTAGTTAGTCAAGATTTAGTTACCAATTGTATAGTTGGAGGAGTTTTGACCCAATAGTTTAGCTATTCTTTCGAGCGGCACCCAGTTTTCGCGCAACATTTTTCCCATTCTGCGTTAATGAGTGGAACTCGTTAAAACCCAAGTCGAGAAGTCTGGAAACCGACCCTTTCAAAAAATTCTATCCATGTGAAAATACCAAGACCACTGAATATTCTTCATTGTAGAATCAAATGCTTCTGTAGTGATCTTAATCTTGATAAATTAAAAAACTATATAGAGAATACCTACGGGTTTTGGTTGAATACCCGGATTATCTCATGAGTGGGTTCAAGGAAATACAGAATTTCCACGAGCGGCTACAAGCCGCTCGTGGAAATTCTGTATTTCCTTGTACCTACGAATGAGATAATCCGGGTATTCAACCAAAACACGTCGGTGTTCTTTTTATTATATGCGCTAGTCGCTACGTTATAAACCGCCCAAAAATTGCTAGTTTTGTCCTACAGTTCACTTCAAATTGTTAGAAAGCTTCGAGATTTGCATTTTGTTTACATTCCATCAATTGATTTGCTCACCACTGAATGAGAAATATCGAGCAAAACCGCCATAAGAAATAGTCCCCATTGTTTTATTCTGAAATGATGCGAGAAAATTAATATATACATAATTTAATGATAAGAATATATTAAAACAAATGAGTTAACATTATAACAATTAAACAACAGTTTTACCGTAAAAATCGATAATTAAAAAAATATTCCGGCTGTTATTGATACGCTTTGAAACTTAATGTGAGTCGCCGCTGTAAACCGGAAGTAATCTCCGAAAAAGTAATACTATTGTGTTATCCATCGAGTCGGTCAGTGTTATCCATCGAGTCGGTCCAGGCGATGGATATAACGCTCTACGCCACGGCAATTTCCCACTATTTAACGGGGAAGCATATAATAAATAGCTTTATCTCTGTCATGCGCGTGTGGTAGCCCCATCGAAGATGCTTATCACTACTTCTTTAAATATGTGTACTATACACAAATAAGACAGGAACTCTTTGATAGTTTGATACAATATGGCAATATAACCCTAGAAAACTTAGTAATAGGTAACCTCTTAATTAGTGACCGCGATAATACTGAAATGCTCATGGCCGTTCATAAATACATTGCAATGCCAGAATTATTCTCGTGAACCAAGTGGACTTGGATCAGTCTTACTACAAAACTTCTTACTTTCTTACTACAACACCTAATATAAAACACAATTACATACATGTATGGGGTTACCCGTCGTTGTCCTATCCGCTCCAAGAGTATAAACATTAGAAATATACACCCAACTATATATTCGCCTTGTCGGCTCGGTCGGTGTCTCTCTAACCATTCTTTGTTTATCTGGGAACGGGACAAATCTAAGTGTTGGCACTTATGTTCCACACCAATTGTTATATGTATATATGCATGTATATATAGCAATAACATATGTTTAAAGGTGGATTATCACTTTGTAAACATGTATTATACATGTATAGTTACCGGGGTATAAAATATTAGATCTGAATCGAAGACTCCTGTCCGGAAATGCTTCTATCGATTAATATTGATTTTATTTCGAATATTTTCTGGTTTAAAAGGGTGTGGTTGTTTAGCTAACGAACAATAGTAGTTACTGCTAACAGAGACCAGATATTTTATTGCGTAATTTTGTCATAAATAAACGTTAATTATACCCATTGTCGCTTATAACTATGGAATAAAACAATACAACCAATCAATCTGGGACATTTGACGTCCGGTACGTAGCCATAGGAACAGCCTAATGCTCGATATCGCTATATGATATATGACAGAAAGGTCTGTTCTAAAAATAGACAAACAAAGTGTCCCAATTAATCGTCTCATTTCATAATAAAATATTCGAAATAAAATCAATATTAATTTATAGAAGCATTTCCGGACAGGGGTCTTCAGTTCATATTTAGTATTATATACCCATGCAACTATTTAAAAATTTTTATTTAAAGAGATAATCCATCTTTAAACTAGAGAATACATGTCGTTTGGAAGTGTCGTACTTGCACTCGCATTATGTGTGTACATGTATATACTAACCTCGCTCGGGTTGCATGCAAATTGAAGGGCATGTCTTGGAACATGAATCATGATACCACACCGCCTCGTCCACACGGATGAAAGCACAACGAACATTTGTATCTAGATGATTGGGATTATGTTCCCAAATCGTCCATGATAGCGGCTCGTCGTCACCAATGAATCGCCACAACCCTTTGCCGGCAATGTTGCTAATTCCAATCCAGTAATCCGTCAGACTGTGCATGCACGAGAATGAAATACACATATATAAGTATACACGTGCATTCCGGGATCCGGATCTCCTGTACATACATGGAAAATACTCCATGGAATAACAAATTGAGAGGCACAGAATGTCCCAATATATAAAACCACAAACTCAGATATTCGTGTTCGGTTCTTAACGAAACCTCACACGTCTTACTCCCAGCGAAGACATACACACAATGAAGATGGCTCCCAAATATGGTCAAGGAAGATGACCATAACGGAGGAACCAATCCCGATGTGTATTGCCAAACGCCTCATCTAATATGCATCCCAAATAGTATATAAGAAACAACCACATCCCATCACCTCATGCTTTCACTAGACTCATCTCATCTCGAGGTTATATCCAGGCATCATTCACACCAGGCATCACCCATTCGGGGACATCACTTCGCGGCGACTCTTGATCATTATATTTGTACACACTGCATATCTTATTCACAACATAATAAAGACTTGTACCTACTATATCTATGTGTTCATTACCTCACATAGTATTAATGGTACCGTGAACAGTTCTACGTCTCACCACACAACTTGAAGTCTCGGCCACTAGACGATCACTACAGAGCAGAAACAATCTCAAACCGCTACTCAACCACGGGGATACAGCCTTACACTCCAGCCACGGATAGACAGCCTTACACACTAGACCACTGCATCGGTCAACCATAACTCACCATTCGGACACACAGGAACCCTTCGGACACACAGACCGACCTTCGGACACACAGGACCGCATACCAACCCTTCGGACACACAGGACCGCACACCAACCCTTCGGACACACAGGACCGCATACATACTCATCTGATATAGACGAATCAACCTTTTATTCTCATACAACCAGCTCACATCGTGTATCCAGCTAAAAACATTACTCACGCCTCTTGCAGACCAGATTCAGATCCACATAAACATTAACATCCGATTTGGACACCCTTCGGCTTCCAATAAACACGACAAGAACATTCTGTACATCATTCATCATCACAGACTTGTGCACATTATTCTTCTCGGAAATTGGTGAGTGACCATCTTTTCTTTCCCATTTGCTGTCAAATTGCACACCCCCTATTTTTAGCATTCTTTTACTCCTTTTTTTTCACGTGGGTTATGGACACATCACCTGATTCTACTACACCTACACTACCTACCCATCCTACTACAATACATGCTTCAAACGATCAGCCCATACCACCCACCTCTCACAAACAACATTCAGTTCTTAATTTTAAAACTTACTGTAGATACGCTTTACCCCACCAAATAACTTAACGCCACAACTCATTAAATATTGCAATCCCATTCGCATTGATATAACGCAAGATACAATCCGCTTATACGTGCGTTGTATGATTACAAATAACTACTCAGGACATACACTAGATTCTTGGAACGAGTGGCATACATTTCCGGCTCATTTTACGGATTATCCAAAACTTATTGTCAACTCTATAGTCGCGGCAATTCCCATAAAACATCCTAATAAATCACCTGAATCGTGTCAAATACACCTGAATCGCATAATACACCGCCACGGCACTTGGAAAAAAATACAACATATTTCGCACCCATACCATAGATCCCAAAACAGACACCGTTAATCCTTAATAACATAATGGAGTCACCACCTCCGCAGAGCAGCGATTATTTTCATCTAAGCCAAAATTATCAGCATCACCTTGAATTAAACAGGGAAGTGGACCGATCAACCGCAAGATCCCCCACACAGACATTACTAATGAAATGGGCAAAGATGCTCAAAACTTGCTATTGTCACGGCTTACCCATGAAATTAGCCATTTCACTAGTTCTATCCGCAACCAGACTGAAAGTTTAAAAACACAAACAACAATAACAGCACTGTTGGGATGAATTCCATTATTGAACCCTTCGATGGCAAGCCTGACGCTTTTCCCCAATGGGTCCATGCGGTCGAAAAATACTCCAGCGCGATTTCGGCACAAGATGAGACTATCATAAAAATTGCCGCTCAGACATGTAAATCTCAAGTTTCTGAATTTATTCAACGCTTCATAAATGAAAATAACACAGACGGAAAATTCACGTTCACCTGGACCGATCTGAAATCACAGTTACGCTCATTATTCAGTTCCATAACTGATTCTCCTCAAGTCCTTTCCTCATTACGAGCCATTAGGCAGAGACATACGGAAACAATTGCCATGTTTGCAGAACGCATACGTACCCTTGCTAAACACGCGTTTACTGATGAAATTAACACAAGAGCAGTGCAAACACAATTAGTAGCATTTTTTTCCGACGGTATTCGCGACTTTAGTATCAAATTCAGGCTTCTCAAAGACGACCATGTAACGCTTGATAGAGCTACTGATATTGCCCTACGCGAAATGAACCTTCGGCAACGCTATCGCTTACGTTACGGTGAACATCATATTGATTATAACCAATTCCCACAGTTACAATCCCCTCAACCAATGGATATCGACAATAACCACCGGCACATTCCAAGAGGGCCATCACAATCCACTTACACCCCCCGCCAATCCAAAGACAGACACCGAATCAATGATCACCCCCACATGCGCCAACCTTCAAATTCTCACCACCCCTACTCTGAACCAAGGGTCTCCCATCCAAACCGCATCCAAACCATGGATGCAAGATATACTACAACAGCTCAACGACCCCTCTTCTGTACATACTGCAGATTAAACAATCATACCACAGACCAATGCAGACGTCGGGCTCAAAATAATAACCAATTTTTAAACAGATAAGGACTCATTCCTACACAAATTTGACCCCAAGTAGACGCAAGGCAATGAGTCCAATTACACATCAAATTAGCACCATAGGCGGCCACAATCATAGATATGCTAAAGCTCATCGAACATACGAATCTCAAAAGCATAGAGTCTATGATTCACAGCTGCAGCCCATTAATCATTACCCCACGCTACCATCAAAGTGTCAAAACCAACGATATATTAATTACCGCACGCGGCGCCCACTTAATCTTCCTCGCCGCAGGCAGGTCACACATACCACCAACTGCAATAACAGGTGTCCCTCTATGAAATCCATATTTCATAATATCTCCAATAAGTCTATCTTACCTCTTCTTGATTTAAACTTTCCTTCCCAATTTAAAACCGTGAATCGCCTTGAAAAACCAAAGCACCAACAAATTACTAATTCTCATTCATCATCCAAAAGAAAGTCAACATGCGCCAATTCTCGCGAATCACACTCCAATACTGCAATTAACCCTGTAATACCACCATTAAAACCCATACAACACACTATACCAGTACTTAAATATCCAAGTGATATGACAGATGGTGCTCTAAACCAAACACCATGCTCAACTATCATTAAAATACACAAACAACGCATTCGCTCACTATTAGACTCCGGGGCAACCACCAGTTGCTTGAAATACGACATTTATAGATCCATACCAAATCGACCACCTTTAATTAAAGAACATGTGTTACTCACATCAACCGATGGAACACCAATGAAAGTTTTTGGATCCACACATCTCACATTTAGAATCGGAAAACTCATTCTTACTCACAAATTTGTCATATGTGCAACCTTGTCCCGTCCCTGCATTTTAGGGCGCGACTTTATGAAACAACACAGTATTAGACTTTACTTTGATCTAGAAAAATTCAGAATACAGAATCAATTATACCCAATGTTAAGGGACGGTCACATTGCATCACTCATCCGATCAACAAATAACGTTTCATTATCACCCCACTCATGCGCGATCATAACAGGCAGACTCATAGGGCCAAATGATATGTTTAACACACCTATAATCCGAATAGGCAAAGGTAACATGTCCATTTTCGAACAGGAACCAAATGTACATGTAACCGACACGATAGCAGATGCAAATAATCCAAATATTTGCGTCATGATAGAAAACCAATCGGCGTCACATATGTCCATTAGGAAAGGTCGTGTAATAGCACAAGCATTTGGCACTCAAGAGCAAATGATATGCAGGGCATCCGATGAGCAAAACATTAACTCATCAAACACAGTATAAACACCATAGGTGACCGGCAAGACATTAACCCTCCAGTCACCAAGACTCAACCTATATCTATCGATGATATCGTGGCACCTCAACACCTTAAACAGCAAATATTGCAACTAGTATCACAATACCCTGATGTTTTTACAAATGCCATAAACAAGATAGGATATTGTCCAAAAATTAAAATGAAAATCGACCTCAAACCAAATACTTCACCTATTTTTTGCAAAAAATATCCGACACCACTGAACAAACAACGAATTATGGCTGCTGAGATAAAAAAATTATTAGATGCAGACATTATTAGACCCACTGCCCATTCATCATGGGGATTTCCCAGTCTCCTCATACGCAAATCCACACCCAACCCCGATGGTACTCCCAATTACCGATTGGTAATCGATCTGAGAAAACTCAATGATGTTTCCATTCCATTAAAATGGTCTATGCCTAGTTTTACAGAAATATCGTCCAAGTTACTCGGCTCAACTATTTTCAGTATCTTTGATTTATCAAATGCTTATCATGTTATTGGAGCCGAACCCGAACATGTGCCCATATTAACCATGAATACGTCCGAAGGACAATACAGTTATCAAAGAGCCCCGATGGGATATGTCTCGAGCTCAGGGTATTTTTTAAAACTCATGAACATGGCCCTACACGATTTACCATTTGTAGAAGGAATTGTCGATGACCTGATCTGTCATAGCTCCGATCCTCAAACGCATATACAGCAGCTCACAAAATTATTTGACAGACTCAGGGAATACGGTTTAATAGTTAAACTATCAAAATCAAAATTTTGCCAACCACAAGTCAAATTTTTAAGACATATTATTTCCGAAAAGGGCACATCCCCTGACCCTGAAAAAATTTCAATTATCAAGTCTCTACCACCTCCGAAATCAGTTAAAGAAGTCCGCAGATTACTCCTACTTTCGCATCCACGGCATTGCCTTTAATCAAACTCACAGCCAAATATGCTAAATTTGTGAGGGATGTGCCGTGCCAAACAGCGTTCGACACACTTAAAGAAAGCTTAGCAACCGCCCCCATCTTAGCTTACCCAAATCCCGACAAACTGTTCATTCTGACAGTAGATGCATCTATCCATAGTATCGGGGCGATACTATCACAATATGCTAATAGCCAAGATGATAAACACGTTGAACTACCAATCGCGTTCGCCAGTAAAAAACTTAACAAATCACAAAGGAATTATTCTGTCACGGAAAAAGAAGCATTCGCTATATATACGTTTGCAAGGCAATTTAAATTTTACTTACAGGGATCCCAAGTAGAGATTAAAACAGATCACTTACCCCTCATCCACATGTTTAAAAAACAGGATCTGATAAACACAAAAATTCAAAAATGGTTTTTGGAAATATCAGCATTGAACCCAAAAATTACTTATATTAAAGGCACGAACAATGTTACGGCCGATTTTTGCAGTCGGATAAACCCCGACACACACCCGTGCGTCATTTCTTGCACAGATAGCGACCCAAATCCACCCACCAATCCCCTTTTACAGGATGTTAATATACTTGACATGAAAGATATTCAGGAATTCTCAAAACGAAATAAACAACCAAAAAAGAAAACGGATTCTGAATCATCAGTTGATCTTGACGACAGCCCGGTCCTTCCTCCTATAACTAATATAAGAGATGAACAATCAGCAGACCACACAATCACCGAGATTATCAAACAAATGCAATCAACAAATATACCCGAAAAATTAGCAAAAACCTTTATTCTCAAAGATGGTATCCTACACTATATATCAATATATAATGACATACCTAAATTACGAATATATATAACGGACAAAATAGCGCAGGAAGTTATATCCCAATATCACAGTCTCGGCCATAGAGCGGTACAATCGCTATACGCGACCATACGAAACAGATATTACACACCTCAGTTGTTTGCAAAAATTGTCACATACATAAACAATTGTCATACATGCCGACAACGAAATGCTTACAATCCAAAAATCCCGCTTCAACCAGTCACTGCCCCATCGAGACCAGGACAACTCATAGCCATCGATCTTATGGGACCATTTTCCCCCAAAACACAATCAGGAAATAGATTTATCTTAACTATTATTGATAAATTTTCATTACATACTTTAGCATACACATTACCTAACAAAATGGTGGATACAATTTTAGAAAGATTGAATACAGAGTATTTCACTTTATTTGGATCAGTTGAGTCAATATTGACAGATAATGGGTCGGAATTTGCAAACTCTACCTTCACTGAATTTTGTAAATATTACCATATCAATCACCGCCTCACTAGTTTTTACAGACCCGAATCTAATGGAAAGTCAGAACGATCGCATAGAAGTCTAGCATCAATCATTTCAACAATCACCCAAGCAAATGTAGAAAATTGGGACCTATATCTAAATTATGCATCAC
Source organism: Siphonodentalium dalli (assembly GCA_032622095.1). Lineage (NCBI taxonomy): Eukaryota > Metazoa > Mollusca > Scaphopoda > Gadilida > Siphonodentaliidae > Siphonodentalium > Siphonodentalium dalli. The sequence continues at coordinate 82,332,090 of CP136061.1, read as the reverse complement.
AAGCAATGAACTTCTATTGTTCCAGTGTACATACACATTCACCATTTTTTCTAACTTTTTTTAGAGAACCACAGATAAGCATAGACCGAATTTTAACACACAGAGAAAAGTATTTAGGAGAGGATTTTTTAGCCACCACGCTTCAAAATCAACACATTATTTTTAAAACTACAAAATCTCTTCTCGAAACAGCCTCTCGCAACCACAAACAGAACAGAGGTGGATCTATTCCAACCTTTAAAATAGGCCAATCCGTCTATTACAAAATCCACCAACCAAATCACAAATTTTCATTTAAATATGAGCCGTTTTGGCGTATCTTAAAACAAACAGGCCCCATATCTTACATATTAAGACATGACCTATCTGCTAAATTAACAAAATCACATGCTAAACACATCAAACCATCCCCCGTTGATTGGCCAACACCTCAACAGCCCACTCATTTAAAGAATAAACGACATAATCGATTTGCATTTCCACCGAGTGAAGCCAGTGTTGATAGTAATAACTCTCAATCCACGTTGGAATCAGACGATGACCTCAAAACGACGGCAATTAAGCGCGCTCAACTTGAGCGATCAAACACAGACGACAGTTCTTCAATACCATTGGCTGAGTTAGCCAACAGACTCATGGCTTCGAAACATTTTAATAAAACAGACAGCTAGTCACCCCCGCAATTTTCACCCAGCGACCAATCAAGGCCCCAAACACAGGAACCAAATGTCGTAAAACACAAATTAATTACAACACAAAATTCTTATAATACTACGCCAGACACAAAATCGGATCGCGCACATAACAAACGCGGCCGGCATCGTAAATTATATACACCGTACGCCAAACACACGCCAAAAGATTCATCTCTGTCTAATTCCTTCCAATATACATCATCCAACAATCCCCTCTCATTTAGCAGCCCTTCGACGAATTGGTCAAACGAAAGTACGGAAACATATGATTTATATCAGATGACAACTGATATCGAACATTCATAATCATGTATCAAAATACTTCACAATCACTAATGATAGATAGTGTACATAACTTTTATTAGTATTATATCAAACAGGTTTTACAAAGGCAGACCAGACGGCACCTTCAACCATCCCACCCCTTAGACATAGAGATAGGCACCCTGCCACCTCACGTAATGAACTTGCCAAAAAACGATAATGTTTACTCATACCAGTGGCATGATCATTTAGCATATACATCAAACAGGGCATTGTCTCGTTTCCCAAATCTCTAATTCAATTATCGATAACAGGTGTACGTTGAGTCATGATGCCGAAGTAAATTTAACCTAATAGACATGTAATATATATCTTTCGCTAACAACTGACACTCGGCGTCTTTGTCCAATTGTTTATTCACGAAACATGCCAATCTGTCAATCATTGCCTTTCGCATCAGTCTCTGATATCTCCGCGTTCTAAATACTAATGGGATTTTAATATGGCAAACTCCCGTTCAGAACTCAGTTACATCATCATTCCTTCCAATATGCTTAACTCAATAATATATACATTGACATAGCACACGAACGCCGCAATACACTGTATATTATATAGTAGGTGATACAATAATCACGGCATATTTCCCTCAATATCACTACCCCCAATACTGCCAAATAACGCTCTTTATAATAGAACGATTGGTACAGAAACCACGGCATTTCCACCGTCATCACTGAATACCTATTCCATTTCCCACCTCACTTCTCACATACATTTGCCGACATTATTTGAACCCATGAAACCCCGAAGCAAACATATAACGCTCTTTACTATAAAGCCTATATTATATCAATCACGGCATGTGCTCCCTCAATGTATACAACCCCCCCCCCCCAACGCCGCAATACACTATATATAATATAGTAGGTGATACAATAATCACGGCATATTTCCCTCAATATCACTACCCCCAATACTGCCAAATAACGCTCTTTATCATAGAACGAGTGGTACAGAAACCACGGCATTTCCACCATCATCACTGAATACCTACTCCATTTCCCACCTCACTTCTCACATACATTTGCCGACATTATTTGAACCCATGAAACCCCGAAGCAAACATATAACGCTCTTTACTATAAAGCCTATATTATATCAATCACGGCATGTGCTCCCTCAATGTATACAAGCCCCCCCCCAACGCCGCAATACACTATATATTATAAAGTAGGTGATACAATAATCACGGCATATTTCCCTCAATATCACTACCCCCAATACTGCCAAATAACGCTCTTTATCATAGAACGATTGGTACAGAAACCACGGCATTTCCACCATCATCACTGAATACCTACTCCATTTCCCACCTCACTTCTCACATACATTTGCCGACATTATTTGAACCCATGAAACCCCGAAGCAAACATATAACGCTCTTTACTATAAAGCCTATATTATATCAATCACGGCATGTGCTCCCTCAATGTATACAAGCCCCCCCCCAACGCCGCAATACACTATATATTATATAGTAGGTGATACAATAATCACGGCATATTTCCCTCAATATCACTACCCCCAATACTGCCAAATAACACTCTTTATCATAGAACAATTGGTACAGAAACCATGGCATTTCCACCATCATCACTGAATACCTACTCCATTTCCCACCTCACTTCTCACATACATTTGCCGACATTAGTTGAACCCATGAAACCCCGAAGCAAACATATAACGCTCTTTACTATAAAGCGTATATTATATCAACCCCGGCATTTCTCCCATATTCAATACGTTCCCATAAACTCTCCGAAATAACTAAAACCAAATTTATTTGACCGAACAAACAAACGCTCTTCATTCTAAAACTTAGATAACCCAATCAATAACAGTATTGAACTCTGTAATAATTCTTGGCAGCGGGCTAATAATATATTTATCTCTTTATATTTCAACCAATCTTAGACTATAATTAAATAATCTTTGGCGATTTAGCACGTTTACAGAAGTTACTCTTTGTATTTCAACCAATATTGCCACCTTTGGTGCATTACCACGGTTACAACAACAACAACAACAACAACAACAAAATTACATTTCTTTTCACTGAATTTATCAGCAAGATGTTATTTCTACAGGCTAACACGGTGAATAACCACAAAAACAATTCAATTCATGTTATTGTTGGCTAAACACCGTGCCAGCTTGCAGAATGCAAGCCAGCTCTTGATCCAAGGACGGTCCAAATTCATCAGGGGCAGCATTCACAGCGACATCTTCTTACAATACTGTCCGATGTTGACTCCATATGTCTACTATTCTCTGCCTTTCATCTATTATCTCCAATCGGAGATTGACCACCGTCCGACATCTTTCCATTTCAGACACGGTACTAAAGTACCTAGCCCAGTCTATGCTGGTCCCTACGGCAAGGCACACGGCAACTATGGCATCATAGAATGCCAGTACGTGGTCAACATACTGCATAGTCACTTCATAGTGACTCGTCTCCAATACTGCGAGCTCAGCCTCCAAGAATAGCAAGTATTCAGACATAATGAAAATTAAGTCAGAAATAACACTTGTCGATATTCCCACACCTTATATACTCATTCCATATTGGCAGATAGCGTCCGTATCGAATCGAGACGCTATGCCAAATCAAGTAGGCATTCTCGAAAATTCCCGAGGGACATGCTAGGCACCATCTATCTCAAATAGACCCACACGGTAATATATATTACAAACGCCTGTTCCCGCTAACATCGAACCAGCTCTCAAGCGATATCTCTTCGATACATCTAAACATAATGTCCAATGATAAATTAACACACTAAACATCATCTAATAATCAGATTATAACTCAATACTAGCAAGTCCAGTGTGCATCGGTGCACAGTGCACACAGGGCTAAACTTGCTTCCCTCAAACAACAAAAAATAAATACAATACAAATATGTTACACAAGTATCATATCAATAAATAGGAATATTTCAACATAAACTAATAACATAAACAAACATTACCCAGCCAATTTATCTGCCTCATAACATAACCAAAACTATCCATAATTATTCATTAAACTCAAATAACCCTATTTAGATGAAATAATTAACCAAGGTTCACGTCCTCACAAGTGTATCATAAAGTCAAAATCAAGCGACCCACACAAACCAATAATTATGACAAGAACACCGATAGGTGAACCTTCCATAACGATTCAGTACATACACCACACCCCTCCCCCACACACCACGTATCTAGTGAGATGCAAGTCACAATCCAAGTCCCATGACATCCGAACGCCCGTCCAAAAAACAAAACAAAAATCAAAAAAAAATTTACCGAATATAACGTACATGTTAACGGCCAGTCAAGGCCTAATTCAAATTAACATGTGACATACAAAACACGACAGACGTGCCACACAACCACCCATAACCCATTCTACACTCCACCCATAATAGCCAAAGACGTACGCAGTGCATCAAATCACATATCACACAAGGCTATATCGTATACACACCCCCCCCTGCCCAAAATACCCTAAATCACATATACATGTGCAGAGCTAAAATGAGCCTGAATAACATGTATGGGTAAATCACAATATATCTCCCAACACGACGATATCGTATATGTACCACCCCCCCCCCCCCACACTGCCCAAAATACCCTAAATCACATATACATGTGCAGAGCTAAAATGAGCCTGAATAACATGTATGTGTAAATCACAATATATCTCCCAACACGACGATATCGTATATGTACCACCCCGCCCCCCCACTGCCCAAAATACCCTAAATCACATATACATGTGCAGAGCTAAAATGAGCCTGAATAACACCGCCAAGATAACCAGAGCCGCGTGACGATGCGCGATCAAAATATTATCATTACAATATAGATAGAACTACTATTCCATGCATCAATTGCACTCCCCTAATACTATACAATCACCAAATATTTCCGCCAATAACCATGTCAAATATAGCAATAAGAACCTATATATATCAATATACAATACCCATTTATTCATATGCCTTTTGATATCCATATTGACATGACTGTTGGTATACCTACACCCTATGACACATACATTTTATAAATAATACAGCAATACCACTTTCAGATATCCATGTGATGTTTCTCAATGAAACCAATCTCCATTAGCACGATGTAGCCCACGTTAAATTATATAGGCACAAACAGCTATCAAAGATTGGGCCCATCTTTCTCCTTCACTCCTCCTGCCAAACCTCCTCAACTCTCGCTCATCAGCCGGCCCAACCTAACTCTGTGTTACCAATCAGTCTGTTCTTCAGACCACAGATCTATCAATCTTCTCCTCTCTTCCCTAATCTGTTTCCTCAGATTTAAAATGAGATAACACCTCTCATTTTCTTCCAACCACAGAGTACACAGGTAGCGATCACTTTTTGATGATACTCCCGTCCGTGCGTGCTCATTCCCCCGCTCAAATTGATCGACTATCTGGTCATTTACGTATGTCAGATAGATTGAATCAATGATAACCCCAAAATACCCTAGACCACATAACTTCGCATTTCTCAACTTACACTCTAACTCACTCAAAAGTTGACTCATAACTGCAAATATCGAAAGATAGGCCCGCAATATTTTACAGCCGTAATGGCCAACGCATTTATACCGCTATACCACTAATTACCTTCGTCGACACGCCTAGCGCACGCAGCGCGGCTAATTGGTACACACACTGGCATCGCGTGACGTCATTTTTCGTCGATTTCTGGGGGTACCCATTTTACACAGTAATTTGAGAATGGCATTACAACTTACACCGGCCGAAAAATCTCATCGATTAATCAAACCAGTTAACCCATATAAGCCATGCCCACGCGAATCTATCTTTATAATCAGATACCGGCTAACCCGCTAATACACACCTATATTTTTACTTATAGGGGTGCAAGCGATATGAAGCCTACAGAAAACTTCGTTAAAGCGACCCTCTTCATTCTTATCATCGGCTTTCAAACTAGTGACGCTATGTTAACTCGACAGAACATGTTATTTTTGCATCGCCGGCAAATTGCTGTCTCAAATGAAAATTGGGATCTCAGTTTTCTCATCGAACTCACACCATATTATACCTACATAGCAAGACTCGCTAGCGACATAAGGATGGCCCAAAATAAACTCAATAGCATTTGTGCCACGTTTCATCAAAGCACATATCACCATAACAAACCTCCATTCAGGAACGAGACAAATAACATTAACTTTAATCTCATCAACATTTTGACAGATTTACAAACTGAATTAGCAGCGGCTCTCACGGAAACAAAACAAATCCAATATGAATATCATAATTATTATTAACTCCATAATACCAAAAGACTCAAGCGAGCAATATTACCCGTTATAAGCGATATAGCCAAGTTCTTATTCGGCACACCTTCGATGTCAGATATTACACATGTAGAAGATAACATACGAACCCTCTACCAAAATCAAAAAAAATCCAACACGATACTCAAACCGCTTATTGTATCATGAACATCACACGCATCATTTCAAACGAAAATCGCCAACGAGTCAACACATTATCAACAACAATATCCAATATTCAAGCCACACTTCGAAAAGAAACACATCAAACTCAAAAACATTTACATACAATTGAAATATTCACAATCATCAACGCTAAGTTTCTAGTAATATTACATGAAATACAACAAGATGTTATCCAAGCAAAATTATATTTGCAAAATCTTAAAGTTCAAATTGCTTCTCTAATTAACCACCGATTTACACCGGAGATCATAAGCCCAATACATTTAAAAAAGGCACTTGACAGTATAACGAAATTACTCCCAGCCCATTTGAAGTTACCATTCCCCATAGAATCGGGGATTGCAAAATATGACCAACATTTGAAGACACAAACCATACTCACAGACAGCAGACTAATCATTACCATAACAATTTATTTACGCGATATCAGAACGCAGTTTGACATATTCCGCGCTATACCATTTTTTTATCCATTAGACCCTCGAGACCCAAAACTCAGACACAACAATAAATATACAGTTGCCCGAATCGATATTACTCATAATTACCTGCTATTATCTCCCGACCGATCCAAATATATCACCATTGGTGACAATCACCCATGTATTTTAAACAAATTACCATATTGTAAAATTCCAAAAAATTCAATCGCCGCATCACATAATCATAACTGCCTACTCAACATATTCACCAATGATACAAAAAATACCGCCATAAATTGCCCTATAGCCATCTACCCTCAATATAATTTACCATCCGCTATTAAGCTGGCGGCATGTACATGGCTTATAACAACAACGAAAGCTCACACATTTACAGTAAACTGTCATCACAATCTCTTAAGAAAACGACCGTATAGAATAACAATTTTACCCCCCATCGCAACGATAACTTTACCACCAAGGTGCATAGCTACATCAACCAGTATAAAACTAATTGCATTCACAACTTTGAACTCATCAAACATCACCATCAAGACACAAATAACCCAATTACAATCAACTATTGAATTACATAAATTGCCACAATGGAAGCTATTATTTTCCCAAATTCATAACTTGCCCCCTCAAATTTCGATTCCAAACAAATTACCCCCCATAAAGCAACTATCCCTATATGATTTTCTGCAAACAGTCACTTCCCTGCAACCCATCAAACAAAAGCAAAAACAAGATTATTACCAAATCATCATTCCCGCGGTCATTACGTTCATATTAATTTTACTGATTGCCATCTCAAGTCGCAAATACGTTATTCAGTGTATTACGAAAATTTCCCAATATCAGACTCAACGCAATCACAACACGAGACGAATTAAAATCGCAAAGCGACGAAATAAACTTAACCAAATGATAAATGGAACTGATATGCAACTTCGTCACAGACTAACCCCACCAATACCCAATGAAGCTACGAAAGATATTCATTTGTCTCCAGCTAAGCAACCTCAAATACAAAGTACACAAGAAGATTTGACATTTCCCAAAAAACACCCGCGAGATGTTGATGATGAATCATCCACATTACGACCTATGAAAATAATAAAAACTCACGCGTCCATCCATAACCCACCACTTAATCTATATTGATCATTTTATCAATAATACCATTTTTTTTCTATAAGGGGCACAAACCCACAGACTAATTATAATTTCGTTACTGCATCCATACCCCGTCAGCTGTAGATACTAACGCCATTATGACACGTGCCAATCCCTACCGTTAGACAACTGACCGCCAATTATCATCAATAACATTGGTCACGGATCTCGCCAACTATCAACAAACGCATTTATAAATGCCTCATAGACCACACTCCAAACAATATTTCACCTCTGACACATGCTCTCAACAATTCCCTGTGCAATTGACGGCAGATGAGAAACATTTGGTCTCTCATTACCACAATACCGAATGTATACATATCCTCATGATTTTATTAACAATACAACATGCTTTATATAATACATCACCAATGTACATCATTTACAAAACATACCATGCACTATTACCGTATTGTTATATTCATTACTTCTCATACTTGTATCTCTATATTCTATTATCATACCTTACCCTACATATCAATATAGCACGCATTATCACTGCTTGCCCGATCATTTTATATACCAACCCATATATGCTTTTCCCACCATTTATTTCATAATCTCATAATATTGCGTATTATCATTTTAAGACAACTTTGTTCCATATGTATTAATCATAACTTCACCACAATCAATGTTACAAAGTATCGATCGACTTACTATATGATCACCATCGTCATTATACTTCATTTCATCCTCATCCACACCATGGTCACAAATACCCCAGTTAGGTCCATAATTTTGATGTTACATAAGATTTTCCGCTGCGCTAAAAATCTTACACGGGTGGGGGGACATATGTGAGATCACGACCCATTATAATCTCACAACTTGATTCAAACTATAAGAATGTCCCAATATATAAAACCACAAACTCAGATATTCGTGTTCGGTTCTTAACGAAACCTCACACGTCTTACTCCCAGCGAAGACATACACACAATGAAGATGGCTCCCAAATATGGTCAAGGAAGATGACCATAACGGAGGAACCAATCCCGATGTGTATTGCCAAACGCCTCATCTAATATGCATCCCAAATAGTATATAAGAAACAACCACATCCCATCACCTCATGCTTTCACTAGACTCATCTCATCTCGAGGTTATATCCAGGCATCATTCACACCAGGCATCACCCATTCGGGGACATCACTTCGCGGCGACTCTTGATCATTATATTTGTACACACTGCATATCTTATTCACAACATAATAAAGACTTGTACCTACTATATCTATGTGTTCATTACCTCACAGTTATACTAAACCTCGATCCCCGTATTTAAGCTGATCAACAAGTACAATGGGTTTCTTGTAATACGGATTGCATGGACAAGTCTATTTTTCTGGACCGTTTCCCAATAACCTTTATGTGTGTTTTCAATGAGTTTAACTGGAGATACGTATGTAATTAAATACGTGTGCCATATACTCAAACCGGATTCAACTAAAATGTTCCAATGCATAGGGTCTCATCGGAGTATCTGAGGTGTTGTCATCGTGTTTATAGCTAACTAGATGATGTGCCCGACTTCGTCCGGGCTATTTTTGGAATTTCTTTGTGATCGCCTCCGTCTCGGCAAAATATACACATAATGATCACATAATGGATGTTTTTTTCCAAGACGGTCCGAAGAGAAATATGGCTCGGCACTATCTCATATAATGCGCAAAGACATTAATGATATAATGTTTGATCAAAGTTGAATTAACTCGAATTATTCGGCTTTTTCGAAGACGGAAAACACGATAGTTGTGTATAGAGTCACAAGAGATCACGTGATATATTTTATTTTTGCTCATGTTAAATTGATGGCTTGTGTTGTGAACTAATGACCAAATACATGTGCGACACTCTCTACTTTTTGGAGCATAATCCATCAACGCATTCCACGGAGTGCAACTACTTTGCCAAACATGCCAAATACATACGTCAATAGTGGAAGAACCTCAGCTTGATCCTCGGGTCCCTCGAGTCTCACCAGGGTACTGTTGTGTTCCACGCAGGCCAACCTGGCGTCTTCCATTGTTCGTTTAGTATCAAATGCTTTAAGACAGATCTTTTTTGACTGATAGTGATGCCATCCAAACGGACAAGATGCTGAATGTATCAATTATTGTAACGTCAGTTATAGTTACATTCAGCAGAAGATAATATTTTATAAGCCAGTCAGTATGAGATATATAGAATATGTAGCTTAAACTGTTTATCTCCGTGGGGGGTTTGATCATCTATTGGGCGAGGCTCTGCCGAGACGGATAGACGCCAAATCCCCCGAACGGACATAAACAGTTTAGGCGACAACATTAGCTACATATTGTATTTATCCATCGCACAAAACTTGCCTTTTGTGAAGTAAATCTGTCATTTTCCTCTGTTTTACATTCGTTACTTCGATTACGCCCTTACATTTTTTAGGTCAAGCAAACTAATTAGCATTCATGACGTACAGCTTATAGAGCGCAATAGTTCGTTGGAGTTTTTTATAGTTATTCTAAGCTGACCTTGTACGAATGGTTTATAGATGCTTTAGAACAAAACACATATCCGTTTACGAATTTTGTATAAATTGCGGTGAATTATGGATGATAAAAATGTCCCAAAATCACAATGACGTCATTTTGGTCGGTTAACGTTCATAGTTACCTGCGCAATTTGCATATGCAATTACGTCATGAAAGTAGTACTAACCTAAAGATACATTGACCTAATAAAGCTACATTGACATAATAAACGTAACGTTTGTTAGGCAAGCTTTATGTAGGCAATAAAGGTAGTGAGCGGTGGATAGATGACATATTAGCTAGATATGCGGCCGTTTGCTTTGTCAAATGCTCCAGATAACCTACAGTATAGTATGGCTCTCATGTGACTTTCCAGCCGTCTGATTGGCTGAAAGATTTACCTATATGCCGTGTCCAATCAACCGTGAGATGGTCGGCACCACACCCGGGTACTACACAGTACACATGCACATGTAGTCCCGACAACATTTGGCTCGTCGCGTCAGGGCTTTATGCTTGCCGTTCAACACGTGAGTTTCATGCTAATGCATTTGAGAAAGGATGGTAATGTTTGTATCACACTGAGTTACATGTAGCTGAGTTCACCTAAATGTATTCTCTGTTTTGATTACTTCATCTAACTTGAATTACAGCTTATCTGATTGACATATTGGAAGTTGCCAAATTAGTCTTATTTGTCACATTGCAATTTGCAAATGAACACCACATGTCAGGAAAAAGGCAGAACATGATATAATAGAAAGACAATATAATGTTGCAGAGTGTTTTATCGTTGACCACACCAACTTAGTGCCAAACTGTGAGACTTTTGTGTTTCCAGTTATGTTCGATGTGTGGAACAAATTATCTTCACGACACAAGATACAAGATGTGTATTACAATATACTTGTGAAGTTATCATTCAGGCCGATTAATACAAAACGTTCAACAACCAGCGTCTACATTTTTACTTTGTCTCAGAAAGTTGCTCGGCTTCGCGGTGAGAAATTTGATTTTAATACGCGTCGTTATTTTCGTTTGTTTCAAGTGACATACCGAGGCCTGAATGTTGCCTGGAAGTCACAGAAAGATTAATGACTTTGGGCCACTTTAGACCAAATCAATAACGCCAGTACGACAGATCAATATAAAACAACGTGGAGTACACATTGCTGACTAATGGGCCAATAAGTAGCTTTGCGTCATGTCATGTGACACAGAAGCGGAATGTGGAATAAAAACGATACGTCGGACAAGACCGGCGCTCTTGGTCGAATGTCTTTTTAAGGGAGCCCACAACTGGCTTTCAGGCAAATTCTCTAACTGCCTTGTTCTTATGATTGTTGTTTTGTTATTATTGACACATTTCTTTGAGTCAATAAATATTGTGATAATCTAATCCGTGTCCGAAACAAGCGTTACACAACGTGGAGTCAACAAGTTACGGCCTACTATGGGACAATGGTAAGCTAATAAATAATCAAATGTTCCTCTCAGTTGCGATTTACTATGCCAGTTTATAATTGGGATGTTTAAATACTATTCCATGCAGTGTGCCAAAGGATCTTGGCCAATGGTATAACAACCAAAGTGATTTATTGCGTTCTGATTGGCTGTAGATTGCGATACTATTTTTCGATAGTACCCCAGCAGCTGGCCTATAGTCACATACTTTTATTTGTTCTATTTAATGAGACGTAATAATTTCGCACAATCGAATTGACATCTGAACACACGGCCAATCTGAAACTATATTGAACGTTATCGTACTTGTTGCAATATCGGATTGTGTAAATTCTGAGACCGATTTCCGAAGTTCGCGGTAAATAAACTATAATCAGACAATGAAATTGTGTGAGAATTGACACCAATTTTCGATATAATATAATAAATAAAGCATGTCTTGTCTTTGACTATGCCAAACTAGTGGTTTTTGGGGAAGAATAGTCCACTCGCATGCGGATCGTGGACAATTCCTCCCCGGGACAACTATTTTGGCATAGTCAACTCCAAGCCATCCATTATCTATATACATGTAATAGGATATATTTCTATTCACGATACCTTGTGGTGGTAGGCTAAACACCAGTGGAAGTGTAGCATTGGAGCCATCGATGCCTTGAAACACACCTTCAGTCAGCACGTCCGTAATTCCTATATAGGCACTTGTGGTCTAAGGACGTTCAAACAGAACACCACGGTTAGGACATGAATAATGAATTGCATTGTGTTATTATTTGGAATGAACTAAAAACAATCTGGATGTGGTATTTCCCCAAATATTACTGGAAACATTTTATCGTCTGCTAACCATGCAAACCACGAGCTTACTACAAACGTCTGTTTGTGTATAAATTCCTCAAAATTGCGTTTAAGAAATTACCGAAATTGTCGTTAATGATGGATTATATCTTTAAATAACAAATTTGAAATAGTTGCGTGGGTATAAAATAATAAATATGAACTGAAGACCCCTCTCCGGAAAGGCTTCTATCAATTAATATTGATTTTATTACGAATATTTTATTGGGACCGTTTATTTGTCTATTTTTAGAACAGACCATTCCATATAGCAATATATAGTGATACCATATAGCGATATAGAGAATTAGGCTGTTCATATGGCTACGCACCGAACGTCAGATGAATCGGATAATTGTCCAGGTGCGTGAGTGTAATGTTTGTTGTTTAGTTAGAGTTTTACGTCGTTCTAGCCGTTACACCATATCTCGACTGATCAATTAAAGCCTTAACATGTACGACTTCATCTACAATGAAGAGTGGACTCGTGCTCACCAGGTTTGCCAGTTTCATCAAGTCTTCACCGTGAATTGGTACCGGGAGTCTGAATCCGTGCTGCTCGCATTCACGTTCAGCAACAACGGGCGATAACTCTGACGCAGCCGAAGAAGATATGACGGTCAGGCACGTGGACTGGTTCGTCATAACATCACCCGATGCACATTCTGAAATTAATGTTAACTCCATTTATGACATCTCACAAAGTTTACCCAATTGACCATTATACATGGGTTCAAATTGTCCAGCTGTTACAACTTCAAACCTCATCGACAGCTCCCTGTATGGTTAGAAATGTTCCAACTAATGGCCATTTAATTCCAAAGTAACCATAATAAAAAAGTGGGAAAATATTGAACTTTTGATATAGAAAACAATTATTTACACATTAAACACTTGTTAAAACAACAACCTATCTGAACTCGTTCGTCCTCTGTTTTGTTTTAAATTCTAACTGATATGTCGGGAATGAAAGTCTATGTTTTCGGCCAGACATGGTTGTTTGAGAGTGGTGCTTATAAATCATCACCCAATCAGACAGTGCACGAAAAATGGAATTTACAAACAATGTAAATTGTGCTTAAATTCCATGCACGGAATTTACTGATACATAAACGCAGCATAAATTCCGAATTTACGTAAATTAATACATTTGGCATTTTGCCAGCAAATGAATAAATAAGAATTGATGTGAAGAAATTTAGAGATAGGCTACCAAGTTTCTCCAAGTGTGCGTGTCAAATCAACGCCAGATCTTGAAGGCAATTCATTGCATAAAAGACTAGACTATAGTGTATGACATGTCATAAGATAATCAAGCAGACAGAGAAACAAACATAAACAAACGCAAGTACATTATTGTAATCATGTACTGATTTCACCTCGATTTGAGTCCCAATTGTAGAGAGAAGATGTGAACTTTTTTGTTTATTCCGTTGGTGTATTTACTAAGAGCTCTATGTATTCTGATATTGTCGACATGGTATAGAAATTTCAATTTCGATACATCGGCCTAATTACAATAATCACACCAGAATTGTTTGACTATCTCGGTTAGTTCCGATCTAATGTCCTTACATGTTGGACATTCAAAGAGTGTGTGTCGTTTGTCCTCTGCCCTGTTCACATCGCACCTTCTGCATAAACTTAACCCTTTCAGTGCCAAGTCCGATTTTTGTATCAACCCATATTTCCTTGATCATTTTTCAAATGTATTGATTATATTAATGTGATATACATTGATGGAAAGAGCTATTAGAGCTCTTTCCATCAATGTATCACATTATTATAATCAATAAATTTGAAAACTGATCAAGGAAATATGGGTTGATACAAAATCGGACTTGGCACTGAAAGGGTTAAACGGCCGGTGTGGGTTCGGTTCTTGTAGGACTATCCCTATAAAGACTGCTTGCTTGTCACTAATTGCGTTATCAGTTTTTTTTCACCAGTGTTAGATTGTTTGAGTAAGGGGCTGTATCTTCAAAATGGAGTTTAACTCAAAGGAAACATTCCAGTTTATTTATTATCCACATCGCTACCCCTCTATCAATATGACGTCACCCTCGTATGGAAAACTGCAACAAATCGGTCAACTTTAACCATTTTTGGCGATCATCAAACATAAGCAAACCGTATGTATACATATTGTCATTGGAGATACGAGTGGCGTTTGATGTGGGTATTGCTGTCAAAATAGGCACAAGAAGAAAGAATATTATAATATAGATAGAACTTGTTCTGATACCAATCATAAATATCATGCAAATAGCATGCTATTGTCACGATCGCACGCTGTTTTTCGTTTCGTGGATTGGGACACCCCGTCGATGGTTTGGAACAATGTTTGGATTTGGGGCGCCCGTCCTATGGATTTTGATACTCACATGCTGGTTGTTTTTGGTTACCAGATGGGTTTTGTAACTCTGTATATGGTTTGGTGGACTCGTTGTGTGGTTTGGGACACTCATTTGGTGTATTATGAAACTAATGGTGGCTTTGGAAACCCATATGGTGGCATATATGACTACATATTGGCTATACAATACCGTAAAAAAAATTTAAAACAAATAAAACACTTCAATTGTTCACTTCCGACTGCAATTTTCGCTGTCATTTTGAAAACTGTTTAGACACCGAATTGTCAAATCCTTGGGATATGACTTATAATAACTGATTAGAATTCGCCATTTTATAGTTTTAGGGTCAAATTATGCACGAAATGACAGGCATAATTATGCTATGGCAACAGTAATAATGCGGTTTTTAGCTCACCTGAGACGAAGTCTCCGGTGGAGCTATAGTCATCACTCCTCGTCCGTCGTCCGTCTGTCCGTCCGTCCGCGAAACCAGGCCCATAACTCTATTCCTCCATAGTAATTCTTACAACGATTTCTTGTCCAGAACCATTGGGCCGATTTAGCTAATATTTGGTATGGAGGGTCCTTGTGTGACTGGTGTTCAAATTTGTTCAAATGAGGTCACCCGGTCAATTAGTTGAGAAACCAGGGCCATAACTCATAGTAATTCTTAGAATGACTTTTTCTCAAAATATATTGGGCCGATTTAGCTTATATTTGGTACGGATGGACCTTGGGTGACTGTGGTTCAGATTTGTTCAAATTGGGTCACTGGGTCAAATAGGGGCAGAGCCAGGGACATAACTCTAAAACAAAATAACAGTGTTGGGGTGATTGATAGATTTGTTCAATGAAATGTAATTTTGAAGCTCACCTGAGACGAGGCTATAGTCATCACTTCTCATCTGTCACCTGTTCATCTGTCTGTCCATCCATCCAGGGATGTTCCCTAGGTGACTCACATTCAGATTTGTTCAAATGAGGTCACTCTGTCAAATGGTTGTGAAGACAGGGCCATAACTCTTGCCCTCCATATTAATTCTTAAAAACGACTTATCATGTACGATCAGGTTGAATGGGTTCATATTTGGTATGAAGGGTCCTTTGGTGACTGTAGTTCAGATATGTTCAAATGGGGTCACCTGGTCAAATATGGGCCAAGCAAAGGACATTTTTCCTCTTAATATGCTTCCTTCACACAGACCATCAGGTTTATTTTACTGATATTTAGTATGAAGGGTTCTTTGGTGTCTGGGATTCAAATTTATTCAGATGGGGTCACCAGGTTAAATAACTGTATGTCTCTATAGTAATACTTAAAATGTCTTTTCAAGAGAGGTTGGACTATTTAGCTTACATATAGTATGGAGGATCCTTTACTGACTGAGATTCAGATTTGTTAACACGAGGTCAACCCGTTAAGAAATGACAGGGGCTATGGGGACTTAAGACTTTTGTGTCTAATAAAATCATTAAAATACAAAATTCATTAAAACATCTACCTTGGAACTACCTGACTGATTAATCTGACATACATATAGTGTTTTTGGGTCCATGGATAATTGGGCTTTAAACATGTCTATGTGGTTTCATAAAAAGGCGCTTGTGAGATTGGAAATTTCCAACAATTGAGAAAGTTTGAGATGTCGGTTGTGAAATTCCAACCTAAGACTTAGGAGTCTGGAGCCCGATCGTAAGGGGACATGTTGAGCTGGAGGAGGAGGGGGTGATCAGTAGTGTACAGTTGGTAATTTAAAGGTAGATATTCACTGATCTACATACATGAAGCCTCTCTAGTCACATATCCTGTTTAGATCTAATTCTTTTAAAATGATTATGAAAAGTTCTGACTGTTGTGGTCTCCAGAGCCCCAGTCTTATCAGTCTTTGCAGTCTGGTGAGCGACCCCACAGTCTTTGACTGTCTTGTCTGTTGCAGGTTTCTGTCACATTAATACATTTAGAGGACCATGTAGTTAATGTTAGTACACTCCAGGAAATTGCCGCCATATTGCCCCGTAACATTCACGGCCACATGTTAGCGTCAAATTAGTTAGAGCAAACATCCTTGCGAACAATAATGGATCAACTTTAATACTGGGGCCCCAGTCTGGAGAAGCATTTTGGCCGACCTGGTTCCCAGACAAAAATTCCAATTTTCACCATTTTCTTCATTTTTATCCAGAATTAACGACTTTCCCTTCATTATACGCATGGTCAATTTGGACATGTTATTATATGGTCACATTTGGCAGTCAGGGTACTCGACTGAGCGTTTATGGTTGGCAGATTTGTTTATTAAAAAAATTTCAATTTTCAATATTTTTGTTTACATATTTCAGTATTTTGACTCAAAAATTACGACTTTCCCATTCTGGTTCATGCGGATTTTGGATATGTTATTATATGAGTATAGTCACACTCAAAAAGACCAAAAAGTCATTGCATAGCAAATTTGTTCACGTTTGGCTGGACTAATAAGGAACTGCAAACTTGACATAAAAAAGCCATAAATAGGACCCTATTTCAAAGATATGTAGCGAGTTTCCCCAAAGCGAATTTTGGATATATTGTTCCCCAGATTCTGCCAGACAAAATAACACCAACAACAGATTGTTACCAATTTAATATAGGTTCACCTTAAAATCTGAGTCTCAACCAGAAAATTACAATTTTCACCATTTTTGTTCACATATTCCTGTCTTATGACCTAAAAATGACGATTTTCCCACCCTGGGATTCATGCGGATTTTGGTTATGTTATCATATGGATATAGTCACATTCGGATACACCAAAAGACAATGGATAGTAATTTGTTCACGGTTGGGTTTTTCTTTCCATCAGATTGACTAGACTAATAAGGAACAGCAAAATTTACACAAAAAGCCATAAATAGGACCCCATTTCAACGAGCTGTAGAAAATTTTCCCCAAAGCAGAATTTAGCGGAGTTTGGATATATTGTTCCCCAGATTCTGCCCGACAAAATTACACCAAAAAACAGCTTGTAAACAATTTTTGTTCTCGGTTCACCTCAAAATCGAGTCTCAACGACCAGACTATAAGTACAATTGAATTTATAAAGCTTGCCTATCCACAAGACCATAATCCCAGGCTTGCCTGATAATTAAGTAACTCCAGGGAGCTTATCTTTCCATTCAAAACGCTATTCCATGGTTGTTCGTTTCAGATAAAAGCCAGAACTCCACGAACAATATATGGTCCCAATGTCTTTTTCCTTCTACAAACTAGAAACAAACTAGAGGCGACAAAATTTTGTCGGTATATGTCATATCTAAAAAACAAGGATCACCCAAGGAATGCGATCCAGGTGTAAAATGCACAAGTCACTCCTGGACTTTTCACTGGACGGTAAAATAGACATGCCATTAGTTCCAATGGTTTTCATTTTGCGATGTTTTACCCACAAATAATCAATATATACAACATAGAAAGGAGCAACTGCAATATGAGACGGCAGAATGTGGTTGGCATAAGTCAAATCCATAAAACAAGGATCATCCAGAGGAAGCTGATGCATATGAATGCACTGAACTGCTTACTGATGCATCAATTACCGTGTTGTGTTTCATCCAAAGATCTTTAGTCACCCACGAATGTTACTTACTTGACTGACAGGAGGCACCATCCCAATACTGATCACTGGCACATGAGCACGTGTCGCGAACACAAGTCATATCTCCCAAACAAGGATCCTCTGAGGAAGGTGTTGTCGGTTCACAAGCCGCTCCTAGACTGTTCACTACAAGACACAAAATTTAACCTATATTAGTTCCAATTCGCTTTTATAATTATAATTAACATTCTACAATGTGTTCCCTACAACTAAGCAATGAGAGCAGGCCATATACATGACTAAATGTAAAATGTTATTCCCATTTAAGAAGCAGTGTCTTGTGAGAAGTACTTGTGTGATTTAGACCCGTGTGTGATAGGCACCACTGTGTATGTGATCATATGGATGAAATACTTATAATAACTATAAGATATGGGAATAAAGACACTCACTTGTAACACAATTCGTACCATTCCAGTAATGTTGATTGTCGGCACACTTGCACAGATCATTTGTACAGTTTAAATCAGCGGTACACTCTGCGACAGTGATGCATGAAATGTTGAATGTCTTTTCTATATATGGAAAAAGCAAGAACAAAATATATTAATGATAAATTAATGTCATGGTTTATACTGGTACAGCTGGGCAACCCGTAAATGATCTCGATTGGAGACTCTCAATATGGGAGGTCACAATATCGCCATAAGAACAGGTTACACAATTTACTTAGCATAGATTACTCATTTTGGGCTCTCTCTCTCTTTCCACCAAACACCATTAGTTACCCCTCAACAATGTTACTTACTTGACTGACAGAAGTCACCATCTGAATATTGATCACTGGCACATGAGCACGTGTCGGTAACACATGTCATATCCCCCATACAAGGATCCTCTGAGGAAGATATTGCAGGTATACAAGACGCTCCTGGACTGCTCTCTGGAAGACACAAAATAGCACATCTTTTAGTTCCAATTCCCTTTATAATTATCGTTAACATTCTACAATGTGTTCCCTACAAATAAGCAATCAGAGCAAGTACATAGACATGACTAAATGTAAAAGTGAGCCCGATTTGTGGTCGGCCGACAGTATCGTGTACTATAAGCTATTATCGTGCCACATGTAATACTAATGCACATAGATCAGGTACGACTTTTCCAGAAGTGATTGTAATCCACAAACACAATCGCGCTGTGTAACAATCCTGAACAATGTTTAGTTTTAGTCGGATTTAGGATCCAGTGTCTTGCGAGAAGTACATGTGTGGTTTTGACCCCTATGTGATCGCCATCACTGTCTATCTAATCATATGGATGAAATACTTATAATAACTATAAGATATGGGAATAAAGACACTCACTTGTAACACAATTCGTACCATTCCAGTAATGTTGATTGTCGGCACACTTGCACAGATCATTTGTACAGTTTAAATCAGCGGTACACTCTGCGACCATGCTGCATGAACTGTTGAATGTCTTTTCTATATATGGAAAAAGCAAGAACAAAATACACTAATGAATACATTAATGTCATGTATCTACTGGTACAGCTGGGCAACCCGTAAATGATCTCGCTTGGAGACTCTCAGTATGGGAGGTTACAATGTCGCCGAAAAGAACAGGTTGCACATTCACTTAGATGACTCAGTTGGTCTCTCTCTTACTCTCTTTCCCCCAAACACCATTGTGACCCCTAAAAATGTTACTTACTTGACTGACAGGAGGCATAATCCCAATACTGGTCACTGGCACATGAGCATGTGTCGTTAAAACAAGTCATAGCTCCCAAACAAGGATCCTCTGAGGAAGGTGTTGTCGGTTCACAAGCCGCTCCTAGACTGTTCACTGGAAGACACAAAATAAAACCTTCATTAGTTCCAATTCCCTTTATAATTATAATTAATATTCTACAATGTGTTCCCTACAAATAAGCAATCGCAGCTTGTCACACACATTACTAATAGTAAAAGTGAGGTCGAGTTGTGGTCGGCCAACAGTATCACTTGCTGCCATGTGTTATTCTGCCACATGACCAACTAATGCAACTTGGATAATGTACGACTTTTTCGGAGGTGACAGTACTGTGTAAACACGGTCGTGCTTTGTAAGAAGCCTCAGTAATGTTTAGCTTTAGTCGGATTTAAAATCCAGTGTCTTGTGAGGAGTACATGTGTGTTTTAGACCCCTATGTGATTATCAATTTGCGATATGTTCCCTATAAATAAGCGATAACAAACATACGAATAACTGATAAAAGGGGATGTTTATGGTTCGCACAAGTACGGATCCTCCGAGGAAGGCCATTCAGTTGTAAATAATATGGTGCAATTACCCAGTCATTTTGGGTAATACATATACAGATACTTGACTCCCTTATAGCGGTAGGTAAGAGCCACCTTAATATTATCCCGGTTACATATTGGGATCACCTTTGTCTGTCATATCTGGTTTTGCGTGGTCAATGAGGGTCAGTCAGTGCTTACAGACCAGGGCTCCAATCTATTACCCATTTGGTGTAACTGGATGATTGGTGACTTGTGTCACACTCATTCAGATTATGCAGTGTCACGAGTCCCTGATATATGTACCTATTTATAGGCAGTTAGTTTGTCCCAGAACATAAAGTGAACAAGAAATAATATGCTGACCTGCATACGAGGAGTAGTGAGTAATGAGCAGTAATATTGTCGGGATGCACTAAAAGGTGATACACAACCTTATATCACCAGATTCGTGGAGAGCGATACCAGATATCTCCATAATCCATAGAACGACATGCACACGTATCTTATCGTGTTTGATGATGGCAAAACAAAAATTATCAACAGCGAAGTTTGGTAAAAGAACTCCTGAATGCGTCCATTTCATCTCCTCGGCTCTTTTGTGGTACACAAAATGAGAATGACCACGCATGTTGATTGAAAAATATATATTTGCGAATAATTGCCCAAATGAAACTTTGTCATAAATGTGGTCAGCTTCAAAACAGAGAGTCACTAGTTGTTGGGTAATACTTATACTGACATTTGTTGGGCAATTTAAAAATCACAGGTCTGTGTAATTGTTGAGCTTTGCTCCGATTTAAGATACAGTGTCCTGTCAGAAGCCTTGTGTGAGTTTTATACCATGATGTGGTCGGCACCATTGCCAATGTAACCATTGGATCAGCGTACTGACGTGATGGGGAATAAGACTCTCACCTGACGACACACAGCCCGCTCCATCCCAGTACTGACCAGGGCTGCCGACACACTTGCACAGATCATCCTTACAACTGAATCCAGTGGCACACACCTCCACAGCAGCGCTACATGAACTGTTGAATGACTTTCCTGTGGAATAAGAAACGAATACATTACATCAGTCAGCACCAGGGTAAAAACAATCATCGATAAACATTTATGTATTGTTTATCGATGCAATTTTAAAGTCCCGCGCTCGTTTTAAGCTGATCTATTTTTAAATTTATATCACACCACAAGTACTTAGAACTAGCATAATGGTAGTGGAGACTGACTTTGGTTGGCCAACAGTGTATTATTTGTACCGGGCATTCTTTGTCACTTGACCATCTATTGCCCATCTACAAAACTAACAATTTAAGATATCCTTCTACTGTATATACGCATATAGCGGTGCTGAGTCACAAGCTTAAAACATGTTCGTGTGTTAATCATAAGAGAAAATTACGGTTATTTTGTATAATTGAATTTCAGGATTGTTGCCACTGGGGTAATTCCCTCACATTGGAATTGTCTATTATTCATATGGAGACATTTTCTGGAAAATATGCAGTCGAAGCATAACACAAGTGCATAAGGGGTCTTTTTCTTGGTGGTAAATGTTTAGATCATAAGTACAACAACCGTTTGTTGAAATAATTATCTGAACATTTCCCAAGGTAGCTTCTCCCCAGTAAGTATTTAGTAACGACAATTTGCCCATGCAACTTACATGGTTGACAAAATGCACCACCCCAATACTGATTACTGGCATTTGAACATGTGTTGTTGACACAAGTCATATCTCCCATGAAAAGATTTTGTGCAGGTGTACAAGTCGCTCCTGGACTTTCCATTGGAAGGTAAAAATTGACATTCCATTAGTTCCAATATTTTCCCACACATAATCAATACAAAAGTGAATAGAATTGCAATAGCAAATGCAATAGGAACGACAGAAATTTGTCGGCATTAGCCATATCTCCCAAACAAGGATCACCCAAGGAATGTCATCCAGGTGTAAAATACACAAGTGTACAAGACACTCCTGGACTGTTCACCGGAAGGTAAAATAGACATTCCATTAGTTCCAATGGTTTTCATTTTGCGATGTTTCTCCACAAATAATCAATACATAAAACATAGAAAGGAGCAACTGCAATATGAGACGGCCGAATGTGGTCGGCATAAGTCAAATCCATAAAACAAGGATCATCCAAAGGAATGTGATGCATAGGAATGCATTCAAAAGCTTACTTATGCATACATTGCAGTGTCGTGTTTCATCCAAGGACCCATGAATGTTACTTACTTGGCTGACAGGAGGCATCATCCCAATACTGGTCACTGGCACTGGCACATGAGCAAGTGTCGTTAACACAAGTCATATCTCCCAAACAAGAATCCTCTGAGGAAGATGTTGTCGGCTCACAAGCCGCTCCTAGACTGTTCACTGCAAGATACACAATATAACCTCTATTAGTCCCAATTCCCTTTATAATTATAATTAACATTCTACAATGTGCTTCCTACAAATAAGCAATCAGAGCAGGTCATAGACATGACTAAATGTAAAAGAGAGGCCGGTTTGTGGTCGACCGACAGTATTTGCTACCAAATATCATCGTTTCACATCAGCAACTAACGCACATATATACATGTAAGGTACGACTTATCCAGACGTAAATACAGTCATGCTGCACAACACGGTTTTGTTTTATTCGCATTTAAGAACTAGCTTGTGAAAAGTACTTGTGTGATTTAGACCCGTATGTGATATGCACCACGTGCCACCACCACCAAGTAGGGACACAAAGAAGTAAACACTTTTATTGAGAATATGCAGAATAAATTGGAATTGCAATAATAAGCGTGCGTCATTTGATTCATTCCTCACACAACAGGCACAAGCAATACAAATTTCGAATTTGACCAATTCACAACACAACACTAATGCAATCCCATATTTAGCTGTGTACGACGCATATGCATACAATTCAAAGAATCATTCTGAATACAGATGTATGCAATCCACAGGGTACGGTATGTTCACCGGATCCGAAAGCAAATTGTTTGACACATTGAAATCCGATTTTATTCATTTCATTTTCCTTCAGTTCTTACCAACGAAAAATGTCAGTTTGTGTGGAATGGCACAATTGTAAGAGAAAGAAACGGTCATTGTGCAACACATCATATAACTATCTAAATGTTACGCTCCTCGTAGTGTGGTGGATTTCCAAAAATAGTCCGCCTATCTGACAAATCCAACATAGATATTCCGAAAGTTAAGTGTTTACACTAACTAAAAATGTAGGTCTCATAAATTGCCTCTGTTAATTATCTCATAAACAGTTCATTTGTGTTTGACCTAATTCACAGGCTATCACAAGAGCGTATTGTAACTGTTTTAGTAGCTCGCAATTTGTTAGCCGTTTCATGAATATAATCCGTGAGATGGATGGCAATTTTGTCAATGTTATTTTATCCTAGTCAATCATATCAATTTAGTTAATAAAGATCGCCCTATCCATGTGACAATAAGCTGAAGCTTTCATGATATTTCCCTCTACAAACTAGAAACCACGACATTCAAGAAACACACGAAGCCACAAAATAATTGATGTGTGATTTCGAATGAAGCACAACTGACTCGGTTTTTTTCTCTTTGCCCATGTAACTTACTTCGACGACACACTGCACCGTTCCAATACTTATTGATGGCACATGAACATGCGTTCTGGACACAAGTCATATTGCCCATACAAGGATCTTCTGATGGACCTGATGCAGGTGTACAAGTAGCTCCTTGACTTTGCACTGGAAGATAACAATTGACATTCCTTTAGTTCCAATGGTTTCGCCACAAATAATCAATACAAAGGTACATAGAACTGAAAAATGTAACAGTGGCGGCAGATCTGTGGCGGCATCGGACATATCTCCCAAACAAGGATCACCCAAGGAATGTGATCCAGATGTCAAATTAACAAGGGTACAAGACACTCACTGGAATGTAAAATAGACATTCCATTAGTTTCAACCAGGGAGAAACCACTTAAGAGCTTTGGTTAAAACCACCACCATCTTGTCTACAACATACCAGAATAGCACTCGCTGATACCCGCCACCCAATATTTCGTTGAATGGGTCACGGTGAATCACTCTCCCAAATCATTCTGTATTCCATTTTGCTCTTGATTATGAAACAATCAGACACGCCAATTTCTTGACGTTTGAAAAAGAATTTTGGCGTCCTGGTGAGGGATGTTAATTGTCCCTAATACGTTTCCCTACCGAAACGAACTGAATGTTTGGCTGGGGGTCAACGATGGCTCAATTGGTTGGAACATGATACTTTATACTGCAATAAAGCATCCAGTACCACCATGCTGGCTCGAGCCATATGGAATAAAACTGTGCAATATATTATATGTCGAAATGTCAATTCAAGTCTAACAGCAGATTACGAAGCACCAGTTTCACATGAACGGAAACTACCTTGGCATACATTACACCCATTGAATGTCGATACCATGGAGGTATATCTGATTTCATGGAACCAGACCTCTAGTTATACATTCTACAATGTTTTCCCTACACATAAGCAATCAGAGCATGCCATAAACATGACTAACTGTAAAAGGGAGGCCCATTTGTGGTTGGTTGACATTCCCATTTGATACCAGGTATTGTCGTGCCACATGAACAGCTAATGCAAAGACATAATATAGGACTTTTCTAGAAGTGATAGTACTGCGCAACTGACGTAGCTGGAGGGTATCCGTTGTAAGTGGGTGTAAAACTTGAATTCAACTTGAACTTGAATTCAACTTGAATCAGACACCAAATTATATTTCTAATTTCATTTGACCCCCGCTTCGGATTTAATCTTTCCAACGGGAACCACAGGCTTTCCAACTGTTGGTAATTTCCAACCTGACACCTTCTAAGACCGGACAATTTTATTTCGTTAAATGAAGTCCACTTCAGGCAACAACCCTTATAAACATTTCCTATGATTTACTACAATTTACTAAAGTAAACTATTGTAAACATTGTTTCTATAGTAATCTATGATTTACTATATTTTACTATAGTAAACTATAGTAAAAATATATTATACAGTAATCGTTGTTTTACCGTAGTTACTATAGAAATTTTGTGGTGTTTACATACACGTTTTGGGTTTACCATAATGTCTGTAGTAAACACTATATTTTAGTGTAGTTAACACTTAGTGAATCTTTGAAAGTTAACAATGTCAAAACTACACTATAGTTAGACAATGGTTTCATTTACTATGAATAGTTTTACCATGAAATGTGTAGTATTTGCACACCATGTTTGGATTGACCATAGTTTTTGGTGTAAAAATATGATGACAGTAATCAATCTCAAAACTACATTATAGATAAATCATCGTTTTACTAGAGTAACCATGGTTTTAATATAACATTGATTCTCTAAACCATATTTATTGAACTAGTTAGTCCCCAACCCACCATAGTTAATTTTAAATACTATGGTATATGATATTACCACAACAAACTATAGTAAAAGTCCCAGGTGTAATAAAATTGATGTTTAGTATTTCATGCTGGACCAGTGTGTCTGTAACCGGAAGGTTCGTGCTCTGCAGCATCTACAGATACAGACACGGATACTGTAATATAGTATAATATAGTTATACTGTAATCTACCATGGTATGCCATAGTAATACAGCTGTATACCGTTGTATTACTATCACAATACTGTTGTATTTTGTCATAGGGGCGTATCTGAGAAACATTGAACCGACGTCACGTGTATAGTCATCATTAAAACGTTGGTTCTGTTACACTTTCCCAACGTCGTTAAATTTCATATTCTTGACCGATTCGACGTAGAAATTTCCGCAGCTGACTCGGCTGGTTCCGGCTGCAATTTTCATTGGGCTGCGCAGAACGAAAAATGTCAATACAAGTTTAGATAAAAAAAACTAACACATTATCTTTTCAATTTCTTGTATTTGTAGTTGGCATAGCTTATCACAAACCACAAATAAACACTATTGGCATTATATTACGACACCTTTTACCAAATTCGGCCTCGGTGTACAGCTTTTAGTGTGACCATCACTTTTGAAATCCAACCGACAAGATGGATTTAGTGTTTTACTGCGGATAATTTGTGTCGACATTTTGATCTAAATACATTATTTAATCATACGGAACAGCCTGTACACCAGCTTTAATCATATTGTTGGTGTATAATGCAGAGGGTATGTGCCATTTTGCATCTTTAATATTCTCAGAAATGTGAGTTTGAACCATGTTTAGATTTGTTTACATTTCCTCTACGGAAAGGAGAATGCCAAATCCCATTTTAAATCCTTCGCATTAAAAAACATTCAATTTATATCATTATATTAACATTACTCTGTAAATTTTAAGAACAAATAAGTATTCTACGCAGAAACACCAACTGTTAATGCAAAAACAATTGTCGACCGTGGTGATATCACGATAAAATAAAAAATAAACCGATTCTTAGCGTTGATTTTCGTTGAACTTGGTGTTAAAATTAAAAGTGTTGAAGGTGGCTTTAACAGCCTTCTAATCTAAGAAGACACATTATAATATTATATGTTATATATAGTATACCTAAAATTACTCATATAATCAGCTTCAAGAAAAGCATTGAAGGTTGCTTTTTCAGCCTCCATTGGAATGGAAAGCGGTTACGAGCATGGACTGGTGGCTCTAAGAACCCTCCAGACGATTCCGCTATATGACGGACAGTAATACAACTGGATTCGCCGTCAGTAAGATTAAAGCCAAGATGTGCATGATATATGTAGAGCGAATCAGGTTTGTTGAACATCCTCACACATTTTACATTCAGCTGAGATAGCTTCTGGCGAATTGGTATGAAATCTCTCAGCAACGGCTATAAAACCATGGATGACTTTGAGAGATACCTCAACAAGTTGTGCTCTTGTAATGTTTGCTGGCAAAATCTTCTTTTGTTGTAGGCTACACTGTATAGCCACCATCACTCTCAAGAGTTCCTCCAATAACTTCCGGGATTCATAATAGAGAACGGAGCCTGACTGTGAACATGGCATTGTGGAGTGATGAAGTTTCTTTAATGCTCTTGACGGAAATTTTTCAACACAAATATTCAACTGACTTATGCTAATAAAATGAGCGGCCCCAATGATATGTTCCGCACCAACCAGTTGTTAACAGCTATCTTTGACATGGTTTAGTTGATATGGAGTATGCTTCAAAATAGTACTGCGCGAATTTAATTACCAGTGAGGTCAAAAATTAGTGCAGTTACAGTCGGCTTAAATTGGCTTTCATCGACACTTCGAACCTAGAATCAAGACTAGATACATGTATATTTTGTATAGACTAATAATATTTAAGCATTGATGTTTTCTTGATTGACCCTGCTTAACGATGGTTTATTTTACTAGCAAGTTGGTCATTTACCAGTCTTACCACCATGAACACAATTGTTGATCAATATGGTTTATTTCGCTATCCTTTATCAATTGGTGATTGTAAACCATAGTTTTACCACCCAATACACTATTTTGAATTGGGTTGTAAGACTTTGGTATTCAACACGGTAATAACAATAGTAAAATGAACCAGTTAATTTACAACGGTCTTTTGAGTGGAAAACTATGGTAATACTGTGGTAATTTTATCATATAGTTTTATATACTGTACACCGTTGTAGAATATAGAGTTAATTTACAACAGTTATTTTGGTGGTGAAACCACTGTCATTTTACAATGGTCTTTGGGTGGTAAAACTATAGTATTAATCATCATAATACCATGCTAATTACAATGGAGGCATAGTAATTACCATGGGTGCATGGTAATAACCATGGTAAATTAACTACTGTTTTGCTATAGTTTTACCAGCCAAATCACAGTTCTAAATTAACCAACAAATAATTGTTGTAAAACTATGGTTCACACTATGGTTTTCACCACAGAAATAACCGTTGTAAATTAACCACCCAAAACAACGTTGTAAATTAACAACCCAAAATAACGGTGTAAATTAACCACCCAAAAAAAGGTAAATAAACTATATTTTCAGATAACCGTTGTAAAATAACCACACAAATAACCGTTGTAAATTACGCACCCAAATAACAGTTGTAAAACTATGGTTTCACTATGGTTTTCACCACACAGATAACCATTGTAAACTAACCAACCAAATAACCGTTGTAGATTAACCACCCAAAATCACCATTGTCAATTGACCACCCACATCACCGTCGAATGTTAAGAACCCAAATATCCGTTGCAAATTAACTATAGTTTCAGATAACCATTATAAATTAGCTATTGTTTTTTGTTATGGTAAACCATGATTTTACTATGGTAAAACAATAGTATTTTTTATAAGGGAATTGTGACTAAAATCTAAAAATTGAAAACTATGCTACCGTTTGTCTAAAAAAAGAAAAGAATACCCCACTAATTGCTGTTGAAAAATCAAACAATGAAAACAAATTAACCTTCATATTACGTGTACAATTACATAAAATTTCCATCTGTTAAAGTTTTGACCAAAGTTGTGGGTGTAAGACCCAACCGTCACCACGACCTGCTCCGAAAGCCCAGCATTGGGCGCCCACATTTCCAAGCATAATGATACGAAGAATATTTCCTGTCATTTACACACTTTAATTACATTACATGCATATCCTCTTCTATTGTTTACGTCAAAGAAGCATGTTATATTCATAAGTTGTGTCCATTCTCGTATTGTTGTGGCTGGACCTACTGTGGTGATGTTCTTATGTCTTGGTTTCAACTCGATAGAGAGTGGTCGTATAAATGGTGAGTGTTAACAGTGATATGGACCCAAAAACACACATTGACCCCACCCCAATGCAACATAGTCCTATGATTATGAATTATTAGGATAATTTGTTTTGTTGGTGGGTCTTTATTCCCCCAACAAACGACAAATGATTACATTGACGTGGCTTATTATACAAAGTATAATGTATTATTGGGTTGGCTATTGTTTTAGGGAAACTGTGGCGACTCTGGTAAAAGGGGTAGCAAATTTCGTCAAAATTGACAGTTGGAAATCTGTTTGCATTTGAATACTTTTAGTCCAATGGTTTCTATATAATATTTGCAGTTTAAATGGTTTGGCGATATGGGGAATTTTAAAAGGACCAATCATACAAGCATGTATATATACATAACAACACAAAAATAACCCACATGGAAAATTCCAGATATTCAAGGAGATTTCACTCACGATATGATTTCTTCAGAGGAATTTTCAATCAGTGTTCTGCAAAACAGTTGCAAGCGATGTTCTGGAGTACATATGTATGAGAACACTGATTCCAGTTTATGACACATCATGAACATACTATATTCCATATAATTTCATATAATATGTTTGGTTCCAACAAATAAGTGTCCTTTCATAAAAAAAAACTTTATGTATCCACGAAGCAGTTGAATGTGAATGGTGTGAGTTTTAATTTACCCCGGATAGAACATTGCGACCGCATATCGGTACTTAATACAAATAAATCCAGTAACTGCTCATTTTGTCACGTTCCATGAATTATCACAGATCAACAGATAAATTAATTTCGATATTGAATTTATATAATCAGGAAAAATAACAACAAAAATAACAATTCATGGACTAATTAGAAAACGGCAACAATGCGATATTCTTTCTGTTGTGATAATTTCTAATACCATGTACGGATTTCCCCATATAATAGACAATTCGTGAACCAGCAATTACTAGGCTTAATTGTGTGATCATATGCACTTTCAGTCGTTTAAAATTTTGCACATCCATCTCAGATGACCATCCCGATTCCCGAAGAAGATATAAGCGACCAAATTTAAAGCCATACAGAATGTTTGAAAACAAATTCAAAAACCCAAATAAGCATAATGTGGATGTATTGTTGGTTACGTAAAACTATTTATAAGCTAACAATATAGTAGCACAAGGGTAACCAACATTGATAATCGGGTGCACTTTTATGTTACAGTGATTAATATTTACACTGTTCCATAACTTTATTCAAGAGAGCAATAACAATTCAAGAATCATTCCCCAGACAAAGTGAGTGGTTGGTCAAAATTATTACAATATATAGCTTATTACATGTAATGTAATTTCGACTTTAATTAAATCGGCAGAGAAATTTTATAAAAGTTTCATTTTCTTCTGTTTTTATTTTTGTGAATTTTTAAGTTCTTTCCAATTAAATATAATACTTATACTTTGAAGTTGCAAACATTCTGTGGGGCTTTAGAGTTATATGTCAGCTAGTGTTTTCAGGATACCCGAATGTGAGAGGAACCGATGTGAGCCTCGATCCATACATTCCAACAATCCAGCATTGTATTAATAATGTAATGCGCCGTTCGTTCGACGTCGGATACCAAGTAGCACACCAGTGTCGGCTCGACGTCGAGCCACCATCAAGTCGACGACGGCCAGCGGCATTGTCTAACGTTGACCCAACGTCGGATTTCAACGTTGTCCTAACAATTACATTATCATTGACCCAACATAGGTGTGCTATCTGGGATCTCTCATGCAAGAATCACCGAATGAATGCCATGGAGGTGTGACAATCGCTCGCAAGTCTTTCACTTTGAGATAAAACATCAAATCATTAGTTCCTAATACCTCTATATTTTATAATTAAAATCTTGCAATGTGTTCTCTGTAAATAAGACATACAATATATGCATAGAAATTACCACATATAACGGTAGGCATAGTTGTGGTTGACCATGGTATCAATTGGCTTTCAAGTGATACATTGTCACTTGGCATTTAAGCACATTGCAAAGTTGAGAAATAATGTTTTGTAGTGTGGTATAAACAGTTGTGCTAATGAACAAGCATCGGGTTGATTGATTGATTGATTGAGTTACTGATTTATTGGTTGATTGATTTATTGATCGACTGGTTGATTGATTGTGATTGGTCGATTGTTTGAGGCTTTAATTTCGTCTCCGTCACAAAATCCTTTGAATTGTTAGGGGCATTATTTATATTCAAGACCCAGTGCCTTATTAGATGTACGTATGCATTTATGTGGTTGTATATTTATAGTTATGTGATTGTAATTCTCCATTTCATTAGCTTTATAAATACCCAATGTCAAAGTACAATATTTGATTTTGGATTATAGGGCATGCGTGAACATTTAAGGTATATTGGATATGGTAACAATAGTTTTCTAGAAAAATATATCAACAGCCAGATATGGGTAGATTAGAATTTAGTGCCTACATTTCATTTGCTCAGCTGTTCTCACAAGAAGGAACATGCATGTCAACTGAATGCCATGTGACTACATGTATTTATCAATGTGATATGTCAGAAAATACTAAGCAGACGGTCAGCGTCGAAACAGGAAGTTGCTATTTGTTGTGTAATATGCTGAAATGCGTTAGTGTGTTTTCAGATTTTCATTAGTTCGCTTCAATTTTGTTGCAATAATTAGTATCAACGTAATAGACATGGAACTGTCGATTACTGGTTTTGTTTCCAGTTTATCAATATACAGCTACTGTGCTGGGTATGAGTTTTAATGCACACCCAGTGGATTATTTGTCCGATATACAGAAAAATACAGTGATTTCAAAACGTTCAATAAATTCTTTTTATTATTCTTGAACAATAAGCGAGTTGCCAATCTCGACCGGAAGCGCCGCCATTTTGATATGACGTATTTGTCCCTCATGTTTTTCCAGCGTCGTTATCTTGTTTTCGATTCGCGATGCCTGCGTTTCTGTTAGATCTTATTTGTCTCTGGTCCCTGTGTGTTAACAATAATTTGGTGGTTATTTTAATCTATAGTACAACAGAGTACAAGGGTTTTTTTTAGACAGGAATATAATAATAACTAATATATACGGTAGTAAAATGTACGATTGTCGTGCATGTGCTGAATATATTTCTCCCTATCTCTCTCTTATAGAATATAGGAATGGTCGACAACTATTAGACCATGTCGTTAATTTCTACTCTGGCTACGCACGTAGAGATTATATATTCCACCCGTTTAAAATATGGGAACTTTGTTATGTTCTGGTGGGGAACTTCATAGCATTCAACACACAAAGCAGGGAATATATGTCTTTGTTAGTATACATGTTCCATGATGATCTATTTCACAGCAGGGACCATGGTATCAATTTCAGATTACATGATTTGTTTGCCACGTTTGTGAGTCGATATCGCAATAAACATTGCATTGATTAGCCGGAAGAAATTCCACGACTGCCAGGGGTGCACATCAGACTTGGGCACTTGGCTCAACAATTTGACATAGTTCATGCATGCAATCTTGAGCTGGGACATATAGTTACTGTAGAATACCGGTACATTATTATTACCGAGGAACATGTATTACCTGATAAATATATTATTGCAATGTTTTTGTCAATGTTATAAACTTCCCGCGCAGAACATGAACGTGATTTGAACTGGTGAATTATGATCTCTATACGGATGTAGTCAGAGTAGAGATTCGTGACATGCAGTGATCTAGCCAAATATATAACCTCCCTGACAAGAGGGGGGGTCTGCGGATTGTTTTTCTCCAGACACAAGATGGTGGGTGGGTGTGTCAGGGCCGGAAAAGGTGAGTGATGCAATTTAGTTTTTACGCTGAAATTTACTCATGCTGTCCTTTATTAACCGTATATGGAATATATACATGAATATACACATATCATTTAGAGCATATTTAACTGCATGTCGGGGGGGGGTCTATACATGGTCTTAGGATCTAATAGCGGTACAAATACAAGCATTCTGGCAGATATAACTCGAAATTGCCAATGGAATTCACATCAGATTGATTCCGTGGGTGTGATATTGTAAGTAATATTGTGTGTATTGTGGTGTGGTGACTGATTGGAGGTCCAGGGCCAGTCAGTATGCGGCTATAAACTATGGTTTGGTGTCTGGAAGGACGAGTTGGCACTACATGGATTAAACCCCATGTTTACATTTTGCATTAAAATTATAATTACTCCGTCTGTATATAGTACCGTATATACGTCTGTCACTCACACTGGGATAACAATTTTACGGGTCTAAAGCCATATTATGGCTGAAGGGTCACTCTCACCAAATAAGCTGCTGAAAGGTACACATGGTTTGTAAATGTGCTGAAAGGTACACAAGGGTACACAGGGTTTCTGGACGGCACTAACACCGTTCATTAAACTGTGTTTCTGAAAGTCTGGCAGCCATTTTCTATTCAGTCAATTGTTTTCAATTGATTTCAATGATCATTGGAACGTAAACAATTATTCTCTAACAGAACTCATGACGGTCATGAAAACTAAACGTCATTTAGAACGAGATTTAAAAAAAATGTGTACCGAGGACTAATAAAGGACCCACATGGAGTTATAAATGTGTTCTAAATGATATAGATATGTGAGTCTATATAAGAATAATAAAGGACATTTTCAAAACCTGTGTACACTAATTCAGCACCTTTTTGTGAGAGTTAACCCATTCAGCCATATTATGCCCATAAGGTTCCATGACAATGATAACTGAGTCAGGTCATACTTTTATTATTAATTAAAAAAACAAATTATATCACAAGTTAAAAATATGTAAGAACAATTTAGTTGGGTAAGCTATATATCTATTCATTATAGAGGTATTAATTTGACTCCTTCATATAACTTACTCAATAAAACCTTCACTTATACTGACTCATGTTTGAATTTTCGATCTGCCCGATAATTTTCCCATGAATGCTGTACGATATTGAGTTTTAATGAGGTAAACTCTCCAACTAACCCCAAAACAGGTTTGTCACATTGTCATGCAGCATCACCGTCCATACCATACTTGACCTAACTGTAATCTTACTATGATAAGTGTGTTACAAAATATAATTTTAATTTTTTGTGTGTTTTCATTGAGTCCAATGACTGACAACAACATACATATACATAGACACGATAATGTCAATTTCATATTGCTTTATATAGTCGTGTATAACGGTTAGCCCGCGTTCTTAACAGTGGCAGTGCACTAACGAAATAACACAAACATGTATGTATAGGCAAACGCACTTTCTCAAGTGATATAGCAAGCACAAACTTGACAACTTTGAGTCATGTTTGGCAGAGTGCTTGCATATATTTATACCGCTATATATTGGAACCTCAGACGATATATATACCCCGGCCCGCGTGGAGTTAAATGTGTTCTAAATTGTATATGAGTCTATATAAGATTAATAAAGGACAATGTGACTCACATTATGTGAGTAAATTTCAGTGTAGGACAAACAATTCATTACTCATTTTTCCGGCCCCGACACACCCATGCATATTCATCCAACCCCACCTTGTGTCTGGTAAAATGCATGCCACGAATCGCTACTCTGATTATATCTGTATATAGATCATAATCCACAACTTCAAATAATGGGTACGTGTTCATGTTATTCCGGGTACGATGGTCCCTACTGTGAAAAAATTATCAAGGAACAAAGAAATATATTCCCTGCTTCGTTTGTTGAATGCTACAATAACTATGAAGTTCCCCGTCAGAACATAACAAAGTTCCCAATGCTACGTGCGTAGCCAGAGTAGAAATTAACGACATGGTCTAATAGTTGTCGACCATTCCTATATTCTATAAGAAAGAGTGATCGAGAGAAATATATTCAGCACATGCACGACAATCGTACATTTTGCTACCATATATAGGCTTGAAATACAAAGGCATCTCAACATAATAATTAGTTATTATTGTATTCCTGTCTAAAAAAAAACCTGTGTACTATAGATTAAAATAACCACAAAATTATTGTCAACCCACAGGGACCATTGTTATCGCAGAGACAAATAAGATCTAACAGAAACGCAGGCATCGCGAATCGAAAACAAGATAACGACGCTGGAAAAACATGAGGGACAAATACGTCATATCAAAATGGCGGCGCTTCCGGTCGAGATTGGCAACTCGCTTATACATACCAGTTACATCAACGTCACTGGCTACGTCAACTTTAACAGAAAATGTCTTGGCTAAAATATGAGGTCCAATTGTAGTATACAACAAGCTACAATATTCAATTGCGCAATAAACATAGAACAACACATATTTGTTAATATGTTAACGTTAATGCCCTAGTTTGTCGTGCCGTGAGGTAAAACTCAAACCTCTGATTCTCGTTTTATCATCGCGTCACAACAAACTCGTGCAATAACGTTAACCAGTTCACACACTTGTGTCGTTCTATCTATGTATCACGTGACTATGAAACTCAGAGATAATCTTCAAATACTCACATGCAGAACAATCATCACCATCCCAATAATATCCAGCATCTGGACATGTACAAGTGTTGTTAGCATCACATGTCAAATGTGATATGCATGAGTCTTCATACAGAGTCACACATGTCTGATCAAATCTACTTCCTACAAATAGTGTTGACATAAATAACTAACTGAGTCAGTGAGCTATATATGTGACTTCTTACAGTCGCTATACGGGTCTGTAGATGCGTTGAATGTACAAACAAATGTTCCAGTTTTGTAACTATTCAAGAACAGATGAAAAACTTCACGTTTAAATACTCATCTATAATATTGACACCAATGCTATTGCTTAGAAAAGGATAACGAAATTATCCTTGTAATCATGTCTTTGGTGAGTGGTTTTTATTTTCGCACCAATAAAGGAATATTATATTATCCATTTGGAGGAATGCTCGAACTGCGTGGGTTGTAACAGTTCGGTAAAGGATAATGTTCGAAGCAGAGGGAAATCGGTAAAAGAATAGACGAGGGCTTGCCCGAGTCTATTCTTTACCGAATTCCCGACGCTGAGAATATTATCTGACTTAAAACCCACTCATTGAATTGTCATTGGAGCCAACTATCCATTTTGTCTGACTCACAGCTCTGCCTTGATTACCTGAGTACACGCCCACAATTCAGCACGGACAGTTTGTGATGTCCGTGTTGGCCACGCCGATAAAGGTTGTTCCACACCGGGCGCGATCGAGCGATTATAACGGCCGTTTTCTAACGTCCGTAGCATTTCAAAGCGCGCGATTTTTATGTTCACACCGCAAGCGACCGACTCGCTGACCACGAGACGATTATAGCAGTGATTTTATGCTTCGTCGAATTGTCGCTTTGTTGCAAACCAGCGAGATAATTGGACGGCTCTCAAATAGGTGTTTATACGACCGTTATTTTTCTATTTGATGACGGCACACTGATTTGTCGCCGCGATAATGGAGGACTTTAGCGAGAGGCTAATAATCGAAGTACAACGCATGTGT
Source organism: Siphonodentalium dalli (assembly GCA_032622095.1). Classification (NCBI taxonomy): domain Eukaryota; kingdom Metazoa; phylum Mollusca; class Scaphopoda; order Gadilida; family Siphonodentaliidae; genus Siphonodentalium; species Siphonodentalium dalli. The sequence goes on along the minus strand of CP136061.1, from coordinate 82,294,621 downwards.
GTCTGTATAGCACATGTGTGTCTGTATGCCTGTGTGTGTCTGTGTGACTGTATGTATGTATGTATGCATGTATGCCATGTGTGTCTGTATGACTGTATGTCTCTGACCAAATAATTAAACCATTTATTGTTGTTATTTTTCGTGACTGAAATTCCACCTTAGATTACTATATTCAGTTTATTCCTTGTAAAGAACTAAAATCATGGACCGTATAATCTGCTCCATTGGCTGGTGAATTATATTTTGGTATAATCAGGGAAATGATAAAGAATATAACGAGGCTAGTTCATTCCAAAAGACGTTGTGGTAAACATGAGACAATGCATTCATCAACTAATAATAATCGCGTATTACCGGGTGGGAGCACTATTATAACTAATGTGTATAAACGATTACACATCAAATGTGTAAACCCGGTTAATACACATAGCAATGTGTAATTTTACATACAAATACATTGACCAAGTGCCGTTCTACACATAATGTGTACATTTTATTACACACACTTGTGTAAGAATGTAGATCGTGCGCATTGCGTGCCTTCAGTTTCATAGTCTGCTACATGACGACGATATTGTTTGAGTATATATTTTGGAATACAATTTACTACTGTCTCAATACCCATGTAATTTTGAGTGACGAGAATAAACAAATTGTAGACAAGGAATGTAAGTTCAGAATTCCGACTTGTGAGTATTGTACTAATGATATATGAGGATATATTTGTTAACACTTTCATGAAGAATACTGCTCTTACTCTTGTTTATATGATTGTTGTAATACGTTAATACTAATCACATGCAACCACGCCACGACCATGGTTTGTTCATTTAAAACGAAAACTCACACATGACAGAGCAAAATATTACGTACCTTTGTACGCCATGAAAGTTTAAACATATAAATCTCCATTTGCCATGAATACTATATACCCACAGTTCGGAATACTGAACTTTACATTCTTGTCTACGATATATATGTGTAAGAATTTACACAACATGTGTAAGGCATAGGTGTTGATTTTATGCACACCAGTGTGTATACATGTGTATACATTGACCCATTTATTGTGTAAAATATGTTTAAGATAAAAAATGAATAATGGTTGTGTAGCAGGGCTACACGTTGTTTGAAGAAACCCTACACATTAATCATAAGTGTGTGGGGTGGGGGTATCCCCCATGCAGCCACCTGACTCCCCTGAAATTAGCGTACACACAGAATAATAACCTGACTATCGCGCGCGACGAAGCGTTTCAGTCGCTTGCGGTGTGGACATAAAAATCGCGCGCTTTGAACTGCTACGGACGTTAGAAAATGGCCGTTATAATCGCTCGCTCGCGCCCGGTGTGGAACAACCTTTAGCAACACATTTCAATTATTATTTAATTCGAATTAGGACTCGCCAGTTGATGGACGTTTCTTCCGAAGTTTGTCGTTGCGCCATGGATTCGGACAGTGTATGTGAGCAATATATTACTAACCAATTGTGTTTATTTATTTTTTCTTTCTTGATTTAAAAATGCCTCATCTAATTCGACATCAAATACGTTAACATTCCATAATAATTTATCAGGAAATAAAACATGAAAAATAATGGTAATGATGTAAAAAAAAAAGAAGCTCTTTATACAATGTGATTTTTCGAATATTCTGGCGCCAACAACACGATACCTGGTAAAACTGTCTCATTATTAATAAGTCGAAAGCACACAAGAAGCTTGTATAAATGGGTTTACTGATTCTTTCTCATTGTTGTCTTGTGTAGAATACGCATGAATAGAAGTATTATAGTGTTCAATCGTATGGGGTATTTTGAATTTCCAATTATTATCAGAAAGAAACCTACATGATGAACTTGCTTGAATTTTAAGTATCATCCTATGGTTTATACACAGGGGCGTGGCTAGACGTGACTTAGAACAACATGACAATTTAATTTCGCACACCAACGCCCTTCATGATGTTTCAAACTGAAAGGTATCATAGCATTTCCAGTTATTGGACAATTCTTACATGACATGGGCCACCCCCGTTGTTAGAAATTTCCCATCGTATATGCATGATTTCCAAATATTCACTCAACACGATGACCTTACATGTACCTTTAAGTATCACACACAGAAGTTAACAAATCGTTAGTGCGCACATGTATAACATGTATTATCTTTTCTTCGAAACGGCATACAATCGCGTAAATAGTGATTATATATCGTTCCAATATATAGTTGATTAGTCACCAGCGACGTGGCTAGAGGGCTCCTGTGATGTTCCGGCTGCATCCCGCCCCTTTTAACCAGACCGAGCTCGCAATGTCGTGTAATTTTATTTGCTTCCCACCCCGTGGTTTGGAATTTCCTAACTGTACCAATTGTGGGGAGGAATCATGAAACAATTTGAAATATGAGCCTGAAATCTGTAAAATCCTAGCATCTATAAAAACAAAGTCTAACTCCATGAAAACTCAGGCCTCGATTTGTTTTGTTTTGTTTTTAAATTCAGTTAATAATGGAATGTGGTGTGGCAGTATTAAACATGGGGTTTTCGCAGTGAGTAAATGTGTACACAATTTTTTTTTCAAACACCAAAACCTCGTTTTAACTGGATCGCTGATGCTCAACAACGACACTTTCCATGTATTTTGCATACTTATGTGAACAGTACTGTAACATTGATAGTCATTTTATCGCCAAATAGTGCACGAATCTCGGTTCTGTTGACCATTTACCAAAGAGATTGTATCGATTGTAAAACGACTCGTGCTTCAAAAAAAGTTAAAAAACAGCGCATGATCACGTTATCCATGTCTTATCGACAATCAACACAAGAACAAACCAATCCATTGTTCAACATTTTCTCTTGGTGATAATGATTTTACAGACCAATGCGAACGCCTTACGTACCTATAATGTTCACCCTAAATGTTCAAGTTCGGCACACATGTTAGATCATGCCATGAATCTTTACTCTGGCTATATACCCCCGTATATATCATTTTCCATATGTTCAAACCCTGTGAACATTTTCTATTATCGTCTGATGGGGTTGAAGATTGAACAAACCACGCAGGGAATATATTTCTGTGTTAATACTTGTTCCTTGAAAATAAATTCCCAGCTCGAGGTTGCAAGATTTGTGTAGCGTTGTGAGCCAACACCAATGAAATTCCAAGCGACGCACAGTACAAGCGATTAATTCAAGTCCCCCAAACCATGCAAACTCGAGTTGGGACCATTACCTGCTATAATATACAATGTTATTACGGAACAGGTATAACTGAGCATTATATTAACTGCATTTTGTTTTCCAATGTTATAAAACTTCCCTGTCGGAGCAACAGAAAGTTACCATGTTTTGAACTAGTGGAGTATGATATCTTGGCGAAGCCAGAGTAGATATGCATGACATGATCTATACACATGGATATACCCTATTTTGTTTCAATTTGATACTGGAAATGATATTTGTTTCTGTGCTTCACCATTGTATTAAAAATAACCATGTGAGCACTTTCTCGTTCAATAAGTAACGTATAGTTAAAATCTGTGTTAAACGGTTTTGTGTTTATTTGACCGACTTAGGGACGTATTTAGAAGTTATATATATATGTGTTTTAGCCTGTCTGTGGACTTTTCTAAATAGTTAGTCCAAATAGCTGTTGGGTGTATTTGTATCAAAGTTTGATGAAAGTTTATTTAATTTTTTGGCAATATAAAACCAAAATCGCTAAATATTTGTCAGTTTTAATTAGCTCAGACAAATTAAAGGTATTCAATCCGATTAAGCACCCCTAAATTATTATTTCTTTGAATTCAGGGGTAAAAAAATATTTGATTCGAGTTGAGGAACCCATCCATCAAAGCTCATAGTTATTAGATATCGATTTTTGATGTTTGCAATTTTCTCAAGATGCGCACTAATAATTGCCCCTAAGTTTGTAATTTTCTCGAGATGTGTACTAATAATTTTCACAGAAACACTTATTCAAACATGCGAAGCTGGATAACTCTAAAATCAAGTGTATTAATAACGCAATTTTGACTGAGACCATCCTTTTGACGGCGTGTTTCTGGGCCAGAAACAATAGAAATAACAAAACTTCAAAAAACAATCTGATCACTATGAGCGTTGATAGGTAGGTTTACTCATCTCGAGTCAATTATTGTTTATCCCCGAAGCCAAAGAGATAGTAATTTATGTGGGCCTGATCGGATTGAGTACCTTTAAGTGTTCCGATATTTAATGCAGCTTGCCGACAGGCTCTTGACTCAACATACATGATTTGGGGAGGAGCCACTCTATGACGTCCCTCAATCGATTTAATCCCTCGCGTATTCGTAAAAAATAATGCCCACGGGCATTCTTAAAAAAGAATGACTGTTGGCGTTAAAATAATGCTCATGCGATCAAAACGCCTGAGCGTTCTGCCAGATAAGAGCCGTGTCCGGACAAAGGGATAACATGCCAGTGGGTTTTAAGTTCATATATTGCTAACTAATTATATAAATGGATACACTCGTCTCATATAAACATCAAAATGAGCATGTTTGTAGATCGCACAGCGACATGGTACTCACAATAAACATTCATATATAACACGGATCACATGGTATATCACTAATCATATAAAGCTCATGTATTATACTAGAATCAGTTATCTGCAATATGTGCAGGTTATAACATGCTTAAGTTCTCACCGATACCAATTTTTCGGTGAGTTTCTGGTGAGGTCTACTTTGACCCCAGAGAAACACAAATTCATATGTGCAAGAATTATTGTTCATGGCTTTGAGCGATTTCTTTGGTCGAGGGTTCGACTCGGATGGTGAACCCGACCCGAATCATAGTCATCGTCTCATTCGAAAATTAGTTACATAACAAACTACACTTTCGTACGCCAAGCTACGACTTGTGACTTTGTTGCCTAATTAATCGATAACTTTTTTTAATCGTTGAGTCAATTAACTCTTTTCTGTATTCACAATTCGCAAATTATACATAGGTACTTCGCAGATCTAACTTGTTTTTTTTTTACACTGGTACTTTGCTCGTTATTTCGCTGCAGTGTCATCCTATAGCCCGTTGCAAGATTTAACATACACGTTTTTTTTTCTTCTCGAAAATCTATTTTTAAGAAGTTTGATCTATAAACAAAAAGTCAACCTAACGTTTCACACAAGTAGCTATCGATGGCTATCAAGTTTGTCTGTTTGAAACCATTAAAAGTCATACATTATCGTGGTGTACTTGAGGTGCTGTTTACTAGTGTTCGGTATTCGACGGATTTCGGTATTCGAATATTCGGTTCGAATAACGAGCGAATATTCGAATAGTATTCGAATATTTAGATAAATTATAAAATTATATAGATAACATATTTTGGAACCAATTTATTATTTAATGAAATAGCATATTTATCCATGCACATGCTATACCCAAAAAAGAGAGAGAAAAAAAAAGTCTTTTGGCTTAATAGCAAGAGTTTATCTGTTTATGAAGTTCAAGTAGTCAATGTTCCATGCATGGCTAAAAGGTTCTTGTTCAAGAAGTGTAACATTCGGACAGTCTGCGGCTTCAACCGGTTGCGTTTTTCAGTAGAGATCAGCCCTGCGGTAGAGAACGCGCATTCAGACGATACACTGGTGGCCGGTATACCGAGATAGAACTTAGCTAATTTGGCGACTTCGGGGTAAAGTGACAACGCGCAAACAAAACAAAACGGTGCCTTATAGGCCCGCTTCCTATGACCACATGGAAGCACGGTCTGGTTTACACCTAGCCAATAAAATTATTTCGACTTCATGACGCCAATCAAATCAGAACGTCACAGTTACGTCCTATTAATTCGTTTATGGTCAGTGGAAAATAGACTATACTTTTAACAGACCCTCAGCTAATAACAAACCAGGAAACAATTACACGGAAATTATTCTCGAATATTCGAATAGTCAAATAATTATTCGAATATTCGAATATTTATTTTTACAAGCGAATATTCGAATATTCGAATATTCAGACCGAACACTACTGTTTACACATCGCCGGCGAAGATTCATGTGTATCCTTTACCTGTTAATGGTTTTCCCTTTGGTTCTCACTAAACTGCAATATGATATTGATGTACACCTGTAAACATTTAGCCACTTCATGTTAGAGGTATGGTTGGGTGGTATAGTGAAGTGAAATTTTTTAGAAATGGAAATGCCGAAATTATTCATATCCAACTCGAACGTTCAGGTATTGCTATTGGTAATTTTAAAGATATTTAAACAACATTGTTGAAGGTCTGTTTGAGTTCATAGACAATCTGTGAAGTGGGTGTTGTGCCAAAAGTATGGTCATTGTCAGTTTTGTCGCATACATCTACAAATTGGTGTCTAATCATTCGGATTGAATTTTATATTATGTACTATATATAAGTTTCAACATCGCGAATCAAATGGGACACATTTCTGTTTACACATTATACAATAAAATATGTTTTTCATTTATTTGGGCGTTCACCGTGTCATTGTTTACAGGGCCGTGGCGATTGGGGTGCTGTCTCATCCCAACTTTAATCAAAATATTCAAAAGATGGAAATTTCATACCTGACACGATACTAATATCAACAATATGTTGAAATGTTTCTCGCAGTTTGATTGTCCAACAATTTATTAGTGGGGATTTTTTTACATCAACATTTGCTTATTTTTTGCCAAATTATTGGACAGAAATAGCCATCAGTTGGAAATGATCCAACCTTAGAGGTGTGTCTAGTAGTTTGGAAAATGTCCAACAATTGGAAATCTTAAGGCAAGTCTGGATGCTAGGATTTTGCAATTTTCACGGTTCATATTTAAAAAAATTCTCACACCGGGCCATAACCATGGTCGGTCCGATAATATTATGTCTTGGTCCCGCCCCCGTGGTCAGTCAAACAACTATCTTATTTAACTGAATCAAATCGGGGTTCAAGTTGCTTGACGTCAGACACTACACATGTTACGATTGCGCAATTTCCAGGTTTAGACATAGGTTCAGATCTAAAGGAAATCGCTCAATACAGAGCCGCCTAGAGCATTACTGTAAGCACCCCCTAAGTGTAGTAATACTCACTTGTGTTATTACAGTTAGTTCCATTCCAATATGTGTTTGCATCCGGACATATACATGTTTGCTTGTTACATATCAAGGGATCACACTCAGCATTATTAGAGCAGGCCGCACCAAAGTCTGAAATGGAATAACAATATAATTTGGGGATAATTATCATGCACTGATTGTAATGTCGATCTCCAGACCAGTCCTGAGCTGGAATAATGAGACACGGTACACCATTGGTACACAGCGTGCAGAAAAAAATAAATAGATATGTTTCTGTTATCGAATTAGTGGAGTTGCTTAACCCACAATAATGGAAGAATCGTCCACTTCCGGATTAAAGCAGCAAACTTCGCATATATATTGTCCACTATATCCCTGATCATAATCCAGCTGGTTCCAGCTTTCGTTTAAGTGGAACCCGTTAAATTCAAGATGGCGCCCAACATGGCCGCCGTTTTTTCAGACAGGTCACTAAGTCAGTTTGATGCATATTATAGTGAGACAGCTTGAGTCTTGTTATATGTATACAAATGTATACATTTTTGTGAAGATACCACCATAATAGGGTAAAATTGGAACTCACCGTCAAATATGGCCGCCAAAATGGCAGCTGGAATTGGAAAATTTAATATTTTTTTCTCTAATATCTATCACACCGAGTGGGTTATTCTCGTGAATGTGTTGTTTATGCTCTGATGTGCAGACAGTGTCCCGGGCTTATCTACATCGGAGAGACGGGCCAAACCCTCAGAGGCCGCATGAATGGACACCGGCATGACATAACATCAGAAAATATATTCGTGCCCGTGGGAGAACATTTTAACTCTTCTCGCCAATCAGAGGAAGAACTCGAGGTCAGAGTTCTCAGAGCAGGATTGAAACGACTGAAAACAGTAGAGTTGAAATTAATAACCTACATGGACACCATCCGGAAAGGGTTAAACAGGGACTATGGTTTTCTCTCACATCACGCTGTACTGCATAATTTCCGGGGAACTCAGCACTCGGGAGCAGCCGCGACGTAGATGCTTTCCGTCACTCTTGTTATGCACGTCATCGTGATGGACACTTTCACGTCAACGACTTTTCACTATTTGTTCACTTCATACTTCATAAAGGCTACTATATAGCCGAAAGCTCGTGTTTTTTAAAAACTCAAATGAGTCTTAAATGGTGTTACTTTATTTTATTCCCATTTATCTTTAAGATTAGTTTATGCTGTTTTGCATTGGTTGAGAATTGTGGCTTTATGATGGATTGTTCATGTTAATGGACGATTTGATCAATGAAATGTGCCATTGGTGGTGTCAGAAACCCTTCTGATCCCTCAAAAATTCGATTTTACAATAAGTGGTATAACATTTTACCAAATATCATTGGATTTCTAGTCATATTTCATCAAGAAATGGGCAGAACTGTGAAATTTTAGTGAAACATTCCATTTCCTATGCATACTCCAACTCATTTGTACCAACATTGTCACTTTGGCTCAAAATGGCGAAACTTGATTTTGATGGTTGAGAATTGTGATTTTATGTTGTATTTTTGAAAAATGCCATTCATAAAGTCAGAAACCCTTCTGATTCCTCAAAAATTCTATTTTACAGAAATCGGTTTACAATTTTAGCAAAAATCACCATTGGGATTTCTAGTCATATTTCATCAAGAAATGTGCAATTTTAGTGAAGCATTCCACTTCTTATGCATATTCCAACTCATTAGTACTAAAATTGTCACTTAGGCTCAAAATGGCTGGCTGCCAAAATGGCACCTAGAAGTGGAAAATTTTATTTGTTTTATCTAATATCTTTAAGATCAGTTTATGCTGTTTGGTGCTTGTTGAGAATTCTCACTTTATGTTGTACTGTTCATGTTAAATGACCATTGGAGCAGTGAAATGTGCCATTCATTAAGTCAGAAACCCTTCAGATCCCTCAAAAATGTGATTTTGCAGAAAGCGGTATAACATTTTACCAAAATCACCATTGTGATTTCTAGTCATATTTCATCAATAAATTGGCAGAACTGTGCCATTTTAGTGAAACATTCCATTTATTATCCATTATGCATTTATTATCCAACTCATTGGTTCCAAAATTGTCACTTTGGCTCAAAATGGCTGCAAAAATGGCGGCCAAAATGTGAAAAATGGTAAATGTTTGCCCCATGCTGCGTGCCATGCAACCACAAACAAGTTGTGGTTGATGACAAAATTTTACTATTATGTGTTATATAGATTGAATACTAACATTTCTTATGCACCCAACAAGTTAATTTTTCATATATATCCCAAACATTATTCTCTGCTGTTCCGAAAAGGTAGCAAATTGTGACCTGGGTTATTAAACATGTTACTCAATCAAGTGAAAACTATATGGTTGTCCCCGTACCTTATGAGGCATGAAAAATTCATTTTAAAGGATGCAGTATGGCAATTTTCCTTTAAAAAAGATTCTGGCCATGTTTCTGAACGGAAATTGGCATGCCGAATTTCGAAACTGAGCTGAGCGGGACCAATTTATGTGGCTACTCTCACACATTAGCGTCAACATTGATCAACTTAATACATGACGTTTGTAAAATTGTAGTCACGGAGTGAATTTGCGATCACATGTGATGTGAATAGGTATACGTGAAATATAATCACGAATTGTGTGACTAGTTATACAATGAGTGTCTATATGGTCATGGGTGTGGTGTTTATGGTGAGATGCAGGTAAACAAGGTGTGCTAATGCATGAGGAGAATAGGTATACGCGGAGTGTCTGTATGGTCACTGAAGTGGTGTATGGGTATAAGAGGAGTAGCTACATGTCATCCGTGTGTTGTTACGTATTATATGGAGTGACTTTATAATCATGTGTGGAATGTATAGGTGTACATTTGGTGGCTTTATTGTCATGGATGGGTGTATATGTATACATGTGTTGTTTGTATGAAAATGGTATGGTGTATGGATACATACGGAGTGGTTGTATGCTTATGGATATAATAATTATAGTTATACATGTAACGGCTGTATGGTCATGTTTTTGAAATGTATATGCATACATGCATTGCTGAGCGTGTTGGTATATATGAAGCGGCATTGTAATCTTAGGTGTATATGGTATGTGTGTGCATCTTTGTTGTTGGTGTATTGTCATTAGGGGGTATGATATGTATACAAGGAGTCGCTGTATTACCATGGATCGGATGTATGAGTATACAGCGAATGGCTGAATTGTCATGTGTGAGGTGTTTATGCAAGTCTGGAGTATACCAATGGCCATGTGTTTTGGTGCATCCATTCAATGCTGGGGTGTATATATGTGTACATTGAATGACTCTATGGTCATGTGTGGGGTGTATATGTATATCTTGAGTGGCTATGCGGGAGATACCATATGATCGATTGTGAGGTGGTGTACATGGTACTGGTATGTCTTATATGATTGTATGGCAATTAGTGAGGTGTATACACACCACTGGAGTGACTTTATGGTCATGAGTGGGGTGTATATGTATATCTTGACTGGCTATATGGTCATGTGTATACAGGGAGTGACCGTATGGTCAATGGTGAGGTGATGTGCTGGGTATTGGTATGTCATAACAGCTGCATGGCCACTGGTGAGAGTATTTACTTCTTTGATAACCAATCGTCCCATAAAATGTTTGTGTTTGAAGAAATACAACGGGGTATTGGTATATATATTGTCTGTATGGCCATTGGTGATGCGTATATGTGTACTTGGGGTGACTTTATTGTTATGTGTGTGGTGTATATGTATAGCTTGAGTGACTGCATGGCCATGGGTGTGACAAATATATACATGAAGTAGTTATATGGTCAATGGTGAGGCGAAACTGTATACATGAAGTGACTATATGGTAATGAATGTGGCGTAGAGCTATATATAGAGTGATTATACGGTCGTGGGTGAGGCGTAGAAGTATACATGCATGGTGACTAGTGACTATATAGTCAAGTGCGTGGTTTACGGGTGTACCTAAATATGCATGAACGGTCATGGGTGTGGTGTTTATGTATATACGGAGCGAGTGTGTGGTCATGGGTGGGTTGTGTAAGTTTGGGTGGGTATCGCTTTACACAATAACTCAGGAACATGTTAATCGATATAGAGGTAATGTCAGAGAGTTCTACGTCCTGATGGTGGTTTATATATATGTACAATGGGGGAAATGGTTTTCCTGACATCAGTCCTTTCGATACCAATGAGCCACAATTTTATTGTCGTGGCCTCATAATAATGCCCCTTTCAGTTCAGTTTCAAAGTTATGTCCATTTCCGTACAAAAAAACATAGTCTTTGCAAAATTCCGTACTGCAGCCTTTATAATTAATTTGGCATGCATTATAAGTAACATTGTTAATACAGTGAGGCACAGTTTGCTACCTTTTCGGAACATCAGAGAATAATATTCAGGACATATATGTAAAATCATTTGGGTGGGTATCGCTTTACACAATAACTCAGGAACATGTTAATCGATATAGAGGTAATGTCAGAGAGTTCTACGTCCTGATGGTGGTTTATATATATGCACAATGGGGGAAACGGTTTTCCTGACATTAGTCCTTTCGATACCAATGAGCCACAATGTTATTGTCGTGGCCTCATAATAATGCCCCTTTCAGTTCAGTTTCAAAGTTATGTCCATTTCCGTACAAAAAAACATAGTTCTTGGCAAAATTCCGTACTGCAGCCTTTATAATTATTTGGCATGCATTATAAGTAACATTGTTAATACAGTGAGGCACAGTTTGCTACCTTTTCGGAACATCAGAGAATAATATTCAGGACATATATGTAAAATCAGTTTTTTACCAAATTTGGAGTAAATTGTCATCATCTGGAGTAATTTTGTCCAAAAACAGATAAGTGTGACCCATTTAAGACAGATCAAGACAATAAACACCTTCGATACAATTTTACTTGAGAAAATTGACTTTACCTGAAAGGTGAATTTTTGCCGATTTTAATGTCAAGTTTGTGATAGAAAAAATCCCTAATTCTGGCAATGGCAGTTTTTAAATTAGTAACAATTAACCAAGGTGCATCAAAGATAGTATTCAATATCTATAAGACAGAATAGTCATTTTTGATCAACCACAACTGGTATGCGGTTGCATGACTCGCTGGGGCAATATTAACATTTTTTCCATAGTTTGGCTGTCATTTTGGCAGCCATTTTGGGCCAAATTAACAATTTGGGTACAATTGACGAAATATGACTAGAATTCCAATGGTGATTTTTAGTGAATTTTTATACCGCTTTCTGTAAAATCGAATTGTTAAGGGATCGAATGTGGCAGGGAGCCCATGAATGGCATATTTCATTGCTCCAATGGTCAGTTAACATGGCCAGTACAAAAAAAGCTGCAATTCTAAAACAGTTCAAAAAAGCAGGAACTGATTTGAAATATATTAGTGAAAAACGTCTAATTTTGTAATTTTGGTGTCCATTATGGCGTATGGCGGCCATTTTAGATTATCGTAGACAAATTGAATGTAGATACAAAGGCGGGCATCCATGGTATCGTCTCAACAATCTCCAATGTCTATATATCCTTTAATATAGCCATCATATTTGATACAAAATAGATACCCCTAAATCTCCAATTTTCGAAATGTCAAGGTCAATTTGAAGGTCAAGGGGTCACCAAAATCCTGGAACCAGCTAACTGGTTGATGTAGACCACCACATACCCAACCAACCCTGAATGTTTCATGCTTTAATCCAAAAGTGAACGATTTTTCGTTAAGCGACTCCACTAAATGAGTCATCATCGTCGGTTTAAAAAGCTGGGTACTAGTATTAGATACAAATGCTTTCGGGAAAGTGCACGAGCGAAATAGATGCCACGTGTGTGTCATGCGTGGTAATCTGGTAACAATTGACAAAATAATATACACAGTTTTATTATACGCTCAACGGTGAATTATAGAAAAAAACGCGTTTAGATAAACATCGATATCACCCAAAAGGGGATATAGAAGAATATACTTTCACACTAGCTCGCGCGTGCGACCGATTCACTTGCGTGTACCAATGCGCTACCGGAATATTTAAAGCCGTTAATGTTTATTTCCAGGCTTCTCAGAATCATAACGTTACAAATGAAATGATCCTCAATACAAATCCAAAGCGTTTCAAACGTATTCAGTCATTGAAAGCCACAGCCATTGAATTTATTGACACGTGTTTACGATTTCGAGCCGGTGCTTCCTGATGTACTTTTTCTGGTTTAATTTCTCATTCTTAGTTTGTGTTGAAGAAGGACAAAGTGAAAAAACCCATTGTGATATTCTAAAGTATATTATATTCACTGATATTATTAGAGTTATAATTTAAATCTATTTTATGTTGAAATTCGACATATTTAGGGGGGATGAAGGGAAGAATAAGGGAACTATATTTTTATATTCTACGGATGATGAAGTAGCATTATGTGAACAGGCAGCGATCAGCTGATTGCTTCAAAAATGATGCATCGATTGAAGACGATTGCGAGATCATTTATCGTCGTAAATAGTGAATTTCTTTGGAAATGCGTATAATAAAAAGAATATCTAGTGTTTTTTGAGTGGATACCGAAAAATATATCATTCATGACCGAGACAAATGTTTATTTTCGCTCGCGGCAAGCCGCTCGCGAAAATAAACATTTGTCTCGCTCACTCATGACATATTTTCGGTATCCACTCAAAACCACTAGATATCCTCTATATATTGGAATGGTCTATTATTCATCTAGAATTCTTCAGGACAAAATAAGCAGATGATTCATACTAGGTACAGAATGAGCCATATTTGTTGGGAAATAATTAGATCATATGGGAAGCCATATTGACATTTAATAGATAATTGCGCTTAAGTGCAATATGGAATCTCTAATTGCTTATTGCACTTAAGCGCAATTATATCTTCCCTTTAAGCGCAATAAGGGATTCCTTATTGCGCTTAATAAGACAGTCCTTATTGCACTTAAGCGCAATTACATTCTTATTGCACTTAAGCCCAATTAATATCTCCCTCATGAGATCATCCCTCTACAAATAGAATAATTATCCTATGTTTGCTCCACCCATTGTACCATGGACAACACCATTTGTATTATAGAGAGTTTATGTAATATGGCTAATTGCGCTTAAGAGTAATAAGGACTATTTCTTATTGCGCTTAAGCGCAATTAGCTCTTATTGCACTTAAGCGCATTAAGAATATTCCTTATTGCCCTTAAGCGCAATAAGAATATTCCTTGTTGCGCTTAAGCGCAATAAGAATAATTCTTATTGTGCTTAAACGCAATAAGAGATTCCTTATGTCGCTTAAGTGCAATTAGCTATTCCGTGTTGTGCTTAAGCGCAATTAAAGATTCCCGTATTGCGCTTAAGCGAAATTAGACATTCCTTATTGCACTTAAGCTCAATTATTTATTAAATGTCAATTTGGCTTCCCATAAGATCATAACCTCAACAAACGTTTGTTGAACTATTATCTAAACATTTCATATGGAAACTACAGAGTTTCGGCAACGAGTATTTAGTAATGAGACCACTATCAGTACTATGAAAGTGTTAATCACATCCAGTTAACTATCTGCATATACATGTATGTCGATTTGGTGCAGGATCCTAGAGGACGTATACACGCATGTGATGGGACTGTGATGATTGGCGTTGTTTCGTTGAAAATAGAGGGAGCATGGAATCCTCTTCTGTTCACATTATTTGCTGTCGGATCTTGCAACACACACAGGTATAAGCGAGACCGGTCTATATGTATTATCCTGATGCACTTCACTTTTATGCCGGAGCTATGATTGCTTTGAGCCAGTCGCTCCTGTTGATCCTTGTTTCGCTCAATTTGGGCGGTTATCTAATGGCTGTTTTTCATCTGACGTGTGTGTCGGATAGAGGAGCTGGAGGATTTGTGTAAATGTTAGCCCAAACTACATTTCCAAACTACATTTCCAAGTAACGATGGTTTGTTGTTTATTTTGAGGAATCATACCACATCAGATGAATTCAGCCCAAATATGTTAACAGTTGTCGTGTAAAACATTTGCAGTAGGTTAGCGTTATTTGTTATTTGCGGATGTCGTTTAACATGGGGAAAATAGACTACTACGTTTGAACGGCATGTGCATTTGTCGTTTTTTAATTATAACAACATGCTAATCAATAACAGAGGCAGTCTCTGTCAAATACTGTCGCTCTATTTACGATACTAATTGGGGAACTTTGTAAATTAAATTACGCGTAAACCAGCGTAAACGTACATATGTATACCTGCTGCAAATCGAGAAGATGCCGGAATCGGCGTACTCGCCCCAGGGCTAACTCGCCCCAATCGACGTGTGCCAACTCGGAATAAAAGGCCGGCTCGGAATAAAAGATGTATACGGGGTGTTATATGGCGTTTGGTCCGTTGTTTCTCAATGAATATTATTGAAATTTGGTGTATATGTCCGGGCTGGGACATGGAATACAATAACGTTTGATCTGTTTTTAAATTTACAAATGTGTTGATTTTATTCAATTTTTTCGTTCAGAAACACACTATACTCGTCATGTCCATATCTAGTATTACTTAGATATTTCAGCTTTCCAGATTCATAATCGCTCCATTGGCTGTAACAGATGAAGTTATCCCCCTCTTCGGATCGAGTGTCACTGAAACTTTATTTTGTTAGACTGCCTGTAGTCACTGATTATATGTGGAAATAATCTGTAATAAGATGTAGCACTGTTTTATTTTATATTTACATGTAGTGCTGTTTTTTATACAACAATTCCACCCAGGCTTCTCAACGGTACGCAGTACCGGTACCGCGTACTCGGGTATTTGTTGCGGTAACGGTGCTGGTGTGCAGAACCGCCGGTACTCGGTACTGTGGTTGCATATGTGCACGTTCTTAGATCAGCAGGCTGTCTGGCAAAATACAGTAGTATCAAGTTTCGCTCTTTAAACTACACGCGATGCACATCGATCGTGATTGTATTCATGGCGTGAGAGGTCGGTCACGGAAGGGTGGTTCCTGGTTTTTATGTGTCTATTATAACTCTTCAATGGTTGAATTCCAATTCTTTGAAAGCACGGCCTTGTGATATTGTTTTAATTTTCAAAGATTATTTTGTGTTGGGAACTTGTTATTGCAACTTATGTTTTGCCTTTATTTTTGCCCAGTTGTGGCAATTATACACTAAACCCAGTTACAATTTCTTATCATTTATTCACCAACGACATCACCCACAAGTATGGCCCATACGTTTTGATTAATCACATATATACGCACGCACCCGTTCACATGTCGTATCAGTTTGCATATATAAGGTAGACCATTTTGAATTTAAATGGGTCTCATGGAACCTCCAGTTATATAATAAAATCGGAAACGAATATCGACGAACCGTGCACAATGTACATGTAATTTGCTGAATAGACATGATAGTTCATATTTGGTATAGGAACTCGTGGAGAGAAATTGTTGCCTAACTTGACTCATTATTGTTTAGATTCAAAATGGCCGACCGCGCGACTTTGCAAATACATTTAATCTGATTTAATATTGTGAAGTGAAAACCACCGACGTGTGTCGCGTTACTTTCTATCAGTGTATCACACACAGAAGAACAATAAATTAAAACCACAAAACGTGTGCCACGAATAGTTCTAATTTGGTTGATTGAATTGTCTATGTTGTCATTTGCGCATCACTAAACTCTACGGGAAAGTTTGTTAGTATATTCCAAAATGGTATATAATATCCCGAAATAGTTTCTTTATTCTGATATCAAATTACCATTTGTTCATGTTAATAATAGAGTTCGTGGCTTGTGATTTTCAGCACTGTATTACCTCTAGATATTCCTAGAACTATAACATGGCTTGACAGTACCGGCACAGGAACCACGGAACTAGCAAAGTATCAATACCGGTACCGGCATGTGTGATACCGGTGGTACTTTGAGAAGCCCCATTCCACCTAGATCATCATGTGATCGACCATACATGGGGTGTGATGACCTGGTTGAATTAAGAGCGGTTTGATGGATCACTTCTGTCTTCGAGCTAGATTATACTTATGCTATTTAATGGCATGTTTCTAACGTGGAGGAGTAGATATTCTTGAGACCCCACACCAAGTTCTCAGCTGTTATGTTCTGATATTAGAACCCATTGCCATAATATATAGTTTGAGACCCCACACCAAGTTCTCAGCTGTTATGTTCTGATATTAGAACCCATTGCCATAATATATAGTTTATTTTGTGTATACTAGTATAATATAGTTATTTTCAGTACCTTTATATACCAGTAGAGTGGATAACAATGCATATATATATATATATATATATGTGTATATGTATATTGATTCAACGGATTCAGTGGTTTTGTTCATTAGTCTATCAAAGTTGCGGGGGAAACATGGCCACCAGCAGTACACACTGCCAAATTTCAAATTTGAATCAATTCGCGCACCCTGCAGCCAGCATTTATTGGAGAACTGTTTCTCATGTGGATATTTTGGGTCACCACTAGATGGGAGCCATATTTTTTTCTCAAAATTTCCTTGTGAAAACATCACTGCCAGCGGTGATCTTGAGTTTTACTATTTTTATGGCTAAATAATTTGGTTGATCCTACAGACGACATACATTGTCCGATCGCCACCAGATTCCACACTGATCTTCTGGATAACCAGGATGAGAGTGATCTATTTTTTCTTTCTTCCGAATTTCGTTAAAAACATGACCACAGACAGCAATTTTGTATCTTACTCTTTGTATGACTGAATTCTTTTCTTTAGCACCTCTACAGACCACATCCCTCATCTGATAGTCACCAAACTTCATATTGATCTTCGGGGTGAACACTAGATGGGCGCTATCGAATGATTTGAATTTTTTTGGAAAACATGGTCGCCAGCAGCCATCTTCTATTTTGCTTTTTATATACATGTATATCTCTTCGTGCGTATAGCCAGTATTACTTGGGTAGTTCAACTTTCCACATTCCTGTCATCATTTGAAATATAAAAATTTACCTGATACATGTAGTCCAATGAAAATTAACAAGCGTTCATGGATTAAATTTACCTATGATCCTATTATTCCTCACAATCACATGCACCCTTCAAAAATTTTTTTCGTCGTATCTAATTTTTAATGACCCTTATGGTAATATTGATATATATACATTTGTCAAACATTTCTTTGTACAATATACAGGTATAAAGTTAGTAACTAAATCTAGAAATAGATAATACTAGCAGGTTAGCCCCCAACTGGCGGCGTTTGTCAGAAACATGACAATTTTTAAAACATTTTATTATTTTTTTTAGTTAATTTTTATAATTAATTTTTTAATTTAATATTTTGTTTTTCAATGAGTTAATATAATTTTTTTGTTTATAACATGAGTTAATTGTGCATTTTTCCAGATTTTGACCTTGAATTGATCATTTTCAAGGTCAAGGTCAGGTCGGGGTCACAATTTAACCCGTCTATGACACTTCCCGTAGGTAGCAAGTTTGAGCTCAATCGGTTCGAGTCTATAAAGGACACACATATATATATAATTTGTGGGTACCCGTTTCAAGGTGTTGAAGACATAAGAATCACACAACACGCAGTATCCGTCCCTAAAAGAGGTATGATTTAAGGTACATCGGGCGGAAAAACTGACCCGATGAAAATTTCCCCCGTTCCTAGGAACGACAGACATAAGAATCACACAACACGCATGTTTTGTTTTCCGATGAGTTAATTCTGCCTTTTTAATCAAGATAAATGCATTTCGCGTTTTTCATCCGTAGTTTCGTAGGCACATGCGAGCGTTTAGCAACGCCGATGACAATAAAGAGCGTTAGTCGGTTAACAACTCCAAATATGGTCAATATAAAGATCGCGCCTCCTTAACCCCCGATGTGCCGTTTGCGATGCTTTTGATGATTATGAGTGGAGATTGAGTGCTCAGAGCTTGTCCAAAACGCGACGTTGACCATTCCCGTGGGTGTTTACCCTTAGATAGGAAATTTGAGCTCGATCCGACCAGCCGTTTTCGATTCTATGAATTACCCACACACACACACACACACACCCTCACACACACACCCTCCATCACACACACACACACACACACACACCCTCCCTCACACACACACACACACACACCCTCCCTCACACACATACACACACACACACACATATATATATATATATATATATATACGGAGTTCTCAAATTATACAGTAGACTAGCTGATGTACTCGACTTCGTTCGGGCTATTTAGGGATTTCTTTGTAATCGCCTTCATCTGGGCAGTACCCGGTATATACAGCATCTGGACAAACTATTTTTCAATTGGTCCAGAAACATACCTATATCAACACGTTCGATGACATGGTCGCACGTGAAATTGGACCCGTCCATATTGCTCCCGGGATCGAAGTAGTCCTACACACACATTTTAGTCGGATCGGTCAAGGTCCAGAAACATGCCTATGAGCGAGGTCAGGTTGACACGTTAAATACCAAATCCGAGTCGTATCGGTCGAGCAGTGTGCGAGTCTATAACACACATACATACATGCATTCATACACACATACATACAGACAGATATTCCAAAATGTATAATCGATAGCTACAAGAATTCTATGATAAATACTTCACGGGCGATCTGATGCATGCATCTTAGTTTTCTTGTTGATTTTGATGTCTTAATTATGGTCGGTTAGGGTACGTTCATACGCTGGCAATATTGCACTGCAAACTGCAAAAATGCCAGCTGCAAAGGTTGTTTTGTTTTGTTTTGTTAGCTGGCATTTTTGCCAGCTACAGACGAGCTCGCGCTGTGTCGTGGCTGGTCACCAACAATCAACGGTGTTATATGATAACGGGTGTATACCTCTCTGCCGGTGGCCACAACACAAGGCCACCAACAATAATTGATTGTGTCTGTACCGTCCTTGATACGATCGAATGGGATCGAGTGTGTTCTCTGTGATTCTCATGCACACATAATTATACATGTGGATCTCCGTTATATGAGGATATGATGATATGGCGTGATACAAATAGTACCAAAAGTGATGCTTCCCGAGTCATAAATGTGGGAGCTATTGGGGAGGTGGTGGCAGGACTCACTATGAGTATCCATGCATTGCTTCAAATGTGCTTACTTCAGTGTACAAATTCTCAATTGTTATCGAAATGGTCATGTATCGATCAGAATGGCACATTGAGATATCACTCAATTCAGATCAAGCTGGGGTTCGAATACGTGCCAACACCATCTACCAAGACTGCGATATCGATGTAATTGTAGTGGTTTAAAGGTGACTGGTTGTGTCGTCGTGGTGGTGGGGTGGGGTCTAACAGTAGGAATAATGGGATTTTAGTCTTTGGCATTGGTAAAGCATATATGGGCCAATATTATTATTCATGCCATTTGAATAACAATATATTGTGTGCTTTTGATTAACTTGTATTACTATTTATTTGATTTCTTTGTTTTGTTTAACATCAGCACCACGTCCCCTCCCCCGTTTTTCTTAACTTATTGTTTTGCTTAACATGAAGACCAACGAGTATGTGACTAAAATTATTGGAATGACAAGTTTGGAGTTTGGGATGATATCCGAGAAGATTTGAAATCGTCGGTTATCTTCGTTGAGCCAAGTGCGGACGCACCATCTCCTGTCTAGGTGACGTTTATTGTACTCATATATGAGCAGCATCCCACCGAGAGAGCTGGCCGTGGCGATATCACATTCCAACATGTCAAGTGACATTATTTTGACTGGCCTAAGAATACCAACACGCACCGTGTTCTGATATATTGCAAACAGCTCATCAATCACGCAAAACGGCTGTCGTTCACTGATCACTACTAACACTGATTTGTTGACAGCGGGCAGAAATTAATCCGTTTTGGCAATTTTGCAGCTGGCATTTTTGCAATTTGCAGTGCAATATTGCCAGCGTATGAACGTACCCTAAAAAGTCATAGTGCGATGTTATGTTCTCGTGTTTTCAGCCCGATGTCGATATGTAACCCGGTCTGGAAGCTTGTCTTCGCTTTACGTCTGCCAGCAGTTTCGTTACACCAACCTCTATACTACATGTATATCCAGTTATGTTATGCTTCTGGTGTCCGTATTTGTTGGTGGTATGATTTCATCATGATGTTATATTGAGAACAATGACCGAAACTGCTAGACCATGATCCGCGCCTTTCCAACAAAATCGTTCACTACAACTTTCCCTTGTTCTTCAAATTTGCAGTATCGAGGTTTCCCTTGTTCGTTCTTTGCTTTCATGTAAGTCCAGAATGGTTTGCAGCTCTTTTTTTCTCGTTTCCATTGATCATGATCTTATTTAGGCTGTCCCATTCTGCCTGTCATAATGCTCTCTTAGCTGCTTTATGGATTTGTTTATCTTTATCCCACTTGTCATTGCCCTAGAATGTTTTTTTATAAGTGGCAATATTATTTATTAAGGTTGTTTTAAAGCTTCCTGTTCATCCACGGAATTTGATTGTCTTATCTAGATGGAATGCTATGGACATTTCCGTCCATGGACTGCATAATGTCATTTTGAATTTGTTGTCTAGTTGGAATGCTATCGTGGCAATTTCGTCAATGGATTTCATTGTGACATTTTGATTTTCTTGTCGGAATGCTCGGCGCATTCGTGCCGGTGGACTCCATAGTTCCTATTGACAATTTAATCGATTCCAGTTGTCTGTTGATAACTGCCGCTGAAGTTATGCAAGGGTGTGAATCTCCTTGCTCGGATGATGCGTGATTTCGTCTTGGTTTTTAATGTTCAATCAACGAATACAAGTCACGATCATATATCACCGGTGTCGTGCTTGTAGTTTTAATAAAGGTGGGGTTGTTTGCCAGTACGACGTCATGGCCTTTTTCTTCTCTTGATGGGTTTATCTGCACTTGTTTCAGTCCATGGTCAATACATATGTCGATGGGTGCTCTCCGAACATCAATATCAGCTTTCACCAGTTTCAGAATCAGTCAGAAAGTTGAAATAAAATGAGCAAGAAAGTCCCACATCCTCCTTATATTGGGAATCGATTTTACCATATCGTATTAAAGGCCCAATCATATATATATAAAAGTTATACATTTTCCAAATTGTATTGGTGTTGTACTTGTACCATTCATAACAGTAAAATAAAAGTTAGATACGGGCTAGTACGAGTTATGTACTTATGCATGAGATATATAAGGAAATAGAAACAATTGGATTTCATGCGAGTTAAATAGTTACGTGTCTCTTATATAATGAGATATTTCTCATGTCTATATTTTCACACACTATCATAAAAGTTTTTATTGTCTGTGTGCTTTAAGAGATGCCATTGTTAAAGCGACACCGATATATGGAGCAACACAAACATGATCCACAGAAAGAAAATTCAATAAATCATGACAAACAAATATACGTGTATGCAGTATAGCTTGATCAGGTATGTATGACCCACTTGTGTAAGTAAAGAGGATGCCTGGCGCCACTTGAGTCCACGACAAGAGGTACCATATCTTGCCGGCCAGAAGTTGACATAAGCTAATGATGTATAGGCAGTTTCAGAATCAGTCAGATTATTTAAATAAAATGAGTAAGAAACGCTCACATCCTTCCGTATATTGGGTATTGAGTTATAGCGTATATATTGTACCTGAGTTAAATGGCCACACCATTTTTATAAGTTATAAGTTTTTTCAAATTTGTATAAGTTATAAATGTTGCTGATGCACAAACAGCCCCCAAAATATGTGAGAGAAAGATTGTGTTCTGTCTGTATCTGAAAACAGATTGAGTGAGAATATAATTTCATCTTAGAATGTCAGGCCTACGAAAGTATTCGTGAAACTTATGTAGAGGATATAATTGGAACGTTCCCTCATTTCTCATAAATGACAAATATGCGACATGATGCGGTCCTTCTTCGCCATTCGAGACAATATATCTAACAACAGCTAGCACGTATACGTGATATTTTATGACGTAAATTTACGAGAAAGTCATCTTTAGGTTATAGGCCTATCATACGTGGTCACTCATTTTAAATTATTCTATATGTTGATATAATTGTATTTATTATATGTGCAACTGTCCATTGGGTTGTAATTTGCATTAAATCGAATCTTATCTTATCTTATTTAACAGCAACATAAAAGATAGTTTCGCGCAAGTATATACGAGATATGAGCTTATGAGTGATATATAAAGTACGTAACGATTGCTGGGTTTCATGCTAGTGGAATAGAAAGTCTCTTTGTTTTGACTTCATTAGTTATGTGTGTCTCCATGTTATCATAATGATGGGGATATCTTATGTCTAGAATTTCTCGCAGTATTACAAAAAGTGTGGTTCCAGAGGTGTCATTGTTAAAGCGACACTGATATGTGAAACAATACAAGCATGTTACATAGTTGCTAGTTCATTATAGCTGTTTAGACCATTGCAAAACATGGGACAGATTAATATGTCGGAAACTGCTTAAAGCATATCATACACAATATAAAGCATATTAGAATATATACCGAAATACTGTATCTTGGATTGTATAAACGAAGGATGGTAACATGATTGTCTCTACAAATAGTTCTGTAACTGAGTTCTAGTTGATCTTGTGCCATTCGAGGAATTGCTACATTTTGGACAAAATTGGCGAAATGATGAATAAGCATTAGGCCCGCATTATAGTAATTCCACATATGAATATTATTTAAGCTTTTAATTGACACTTTGCTATAGTAATATATTTGGCTCATTTCATACTTTCAAATTGAGTTTATATATTTACCCGAGTAATTTACATATGGTTTTAGGATGACAAGGTTAAAGTGACTCAATGACTCTAGCCACGTTCCCGGAGACGTTCGGAGCGTAGCAAGCGGCAGAACTTTATCTCTATCCCAGATCGCCTGAAGAAAATGGCCGACCTGTTCTAAAAATAGCCCATAAAATGTCCCAATTGATTGTATGTATTATACCAGAAAATTAGAAATAAAATGGATGTTAATTGATAGAAGCGTTTCCGGACAGGTATCTTCGATTCATATCTGATCATTTGTATCCAGCTTGTACAATAGTATACAAAACTTGTTATAGGAAGAGATAGACCATTAACGGGACTCGAGGTCTTCGTGTTGGGTACACGTGACACCAACTAGCTCCGTTCCAGATGATGTCTATTGAAGCAAAATGGAGAAGTTTGATGTTCCCAAAGTAAATAAAAACATACCTGCTGTTTGAGAGACTGTCTGGCAGTACGTGTTTAGTTCATCGGACATTGCTGACACCCTCTTCGTGCGTCCAGCATAAACCAGGAGACATGCCATTTTCCCGGTGAACACCGAACCTGCTAAATTCTCGCCAACTTGCAAGTTTGCTGGAAAGTTCACATGTTGGCTCGAACGATTAAAGTCGGGGTACGTTTGAATCCTCTCCGATTTGGTGTCATTAACGACAACAGTTACACTATGGTTGGTTTCTGATAGCACTGCCCTCTCAAATCCTATGTAAGACCACGCGTTTGCTTCTACTGTCTTTGTGTTGAATGAGTACGTCATTTCGCCGTCCGGCTCGTGGCTGATCATAGCTTCTGGTTGACCATTTTTTATAGATAATTCTATCGTGGATACTCCTGGCACGTTATCGTAACTGTACAATGACCAGATTGATGTGTTGGTGACATTTGTCGGTTTGATAAAACACGTGATGCTGAACCTCGTCGCTGCTTCGTCGCCAGTCATCGTGACGTTGACGTCAATGACGTTGTTCCCCGCGCCATCAAACACCAGAGAGCCGCCGGAAGTACTCGTCGGGTGATCTGAAGTATCTGGTTTATGCTTTGTGGTTGGCTGGTTTTCGGTTGTGTCGGTTACCGTGTCGTAGCCATCAATCGTCAACGGGAATGCATGATGGACGGTGACTGAAATAAGAACATTACGGAAAATACCTACTTACGTGCGCTATAAATGTATATATGGTTTCCAGAAAAACTATTTATTTAGAGAAAATTATTCAAATATATAATAAGGTCGTTTTTTTAAACTTATTTTCTGAACATTTCCTAAGGGAACTACTCATCAATGAGTATTTAGTATAGAAACGGTTAAATCAATACGTCATAGCTTGATCATTGAACAGACAAATAACACGGAGACATAGTCATTACACTTGCTTTTCTCATATTTATCTTCCCATTCGTGACTGTATAAACTGATATATAGAGAATACCTACAGTTTTTGTTTTAATACCGAAATATTTCATGAGTGTCTGGAAAGAAATATCTTCAAGCCGCGAATGAAAATACGATATTTTTTCCAGACACGAATGAGATGTTTCAGCTATTCAAACAAAATACTATCGGTATTATTTGTATTATATGCACCTTATTACAGCTCAACGTTGCTAAGTTATCGTGGAAGTTTTCGTTTTAATAGTACAGCAATTTGAAGAATACTTCCTACTAATCATAAGTGCACAATTACCCAGATAAAGCGCCAAGACTCGTGCACAGAAATGAAACACGGAACCGAAACTGTGTCACCACAGTCGAAATGTATAAATGCCATGCAAACTTTTGCCAGTTAAGCTGGTTCCAATATGGTTTTCCCCGTAACCTCAAATTTGGACTTGACCTAACTTGATGCTACCTATTTATGGAAGGTATAATCTTTAAATCCATCTCTACTATCGTAGACTTCGAATGTCGTGCGAAATCTTTACATGGTGGTCTTGTCAATTACCTCATTCCCAACTGATCTCCCGTTGACCTTGACATTGATGCTACATATTTTTGGAAGGCATCATTCTGAAGTCTTCTCTGCTATCACTCGAGAGACTTCGTATATATAAAGCGTGAATCTAACGGGTGGTCTAGTTCTGCCCATTAGCTCATTGAAACTGTGTGTCCCATTGGCTTACCATTTTACTATGACCTTAAAGTTGATGCTGGCGATTTATGGGAGGTTTCGTTCTTAATGTTGACAGCAATAAGAAACGAAGTTTGCAAATTGAAAAGGGTTACATTTGTTAATAAGGCACGCAAATTCATAGTGAGGGATTGCTACCATGGTAGTACATTTTACATGTATATATATATTAATATATATATATATATATTTATTTTTTTTCAGAGATATTCAACGGAATGATTGTATCTGAATCTAAGAAGCAGCACTTACATCCTTATATAAAACATATCAAACTATCAAGTACGCCAATATTTTAATATATCGCCACTGAGAATACCAAGCACAATCCCACACAAATCAAGTTAAGCAGATGTATATACAATTAACTCAATATCAGCCAAATATTATGAATACATGTCAAGGTTTCAGGTTTTGGTTTTGTTCACAATACTGGAGTAATTTTAGACATGTTATTCGAACACCAGACGAATATAGTCTCCAAATTCCCACAGACAGTTAGACATATGTAGATGTCATGGGTTCCGGTTGCGATGACATGGTGGAATCAACATGTACTCAAATTATCTTGCTCATGGCGACGTCAATATTTCAATGTAAATGACTTTTATAGGGCTGTAGTCTGTCCATCTGGCTGTAGCTTAAGATCATTATGCTAACATAACAGTAAGGCGCTGTCATACTCCAGGCTCTCAACTGAAGCTGAGACAACAAGTACAGATGCTAGGTGCAGTTTGAAATGTTTCTGGTCAAGCGGCGACGTTGAAAATTTATTTAAATCTGTCCAACATGTTGCCATTATCATTTGAAAATAAGAAAATATGAAATTAACAACTTATCATGGCGAGACGTGAAATTTCGTAAAATTCAATTTTTCTTACATAAAATTTTTATATGTATATACAGCATTTCTTATAGTATTTTATCCAAATATAGACCTTACTGAAACAAAAAATGGGTTATATCGGGCAGTATTGGTTTTATTTTTTCAATATGAGGGCTTCTGAAAATTAGTGTCAATCGTCAAAATAAAACATTGGTAATTGTTTTTAGACCAATATTTGCATATTTTCCTATTTTTGGTCAAAACTTTTGACTGAAATGGTCATCAGTTGGAAATTTTGGGGAATGACAGGCTGGAAATTTCAAAACATTTGCAAAGCTTGTGTCCTGGTCCCTCCCCCGTGGCCAGTCAAAAACTGCTAGTTAATTTAAGAAAACAATATTGTCATACATTTGGTCAACATTGTCATTGGAATTGTCATCAGTTGGAAATTTTCCAACCTAAGCGGGGGTGTCAGGTTTCAAATTTCCAACTCTAGGAATGTGTGAGGCGAGTCTAGATGCTAGGATTTTGCGATTTTCTTGTTCAGATTTCAAAATTTTCGCACACTGGGACAAACCGTTGTCGGCCCGGTATGTCATTGTCCCTCCCCCGTGGACAATATAAAACTGCTAATTAGTCTAACAAAATAATATATTACTACATTTGGTCAAACTTGTGGACTGAAATGGTCATCAGTTGGAGAATTTTCCAACCTGAGGGGGGGGGGAGTATGAGGTTTGAAATTTCAAACACAAGGAAAGCTTCAGTTGTGGCCAGTCTGGATGCTAGGATTTGCGATTTTCTTGTATAGTTTACAAAATGTTCTCACACCGGGTCGAACAACCATGCATGGTCAGCCCGGTGTGTCCTGGTCTCTTGCCCGTATCCGTGTGCGTTTGTCTGGAGTTAGACCACTAGATGATAGGATTTATGCAATTTTTCAGATTACAATATCTGAAAATGTTCTCGTTCTCATGCCGGGAATATAGAATTGTGAATATATAGGAGATTAGGCCTGAGGTGCAAGGGGGTGCAAATGGAATTATGCAAAACTTGAGTTTGGTGTGATTCTGATTCAAGGAGGTGGTGCAGTTGGAATTTCCAAATGTGGACACCCCCCCCCCCTCCAACGGAAACACTCTAGCCACGTCCCTGACGACAGTGTTAACGTTTCGACCGAATTCACTTAATTGAAGCCTACAGGTTATTACAGTAGTGTTTATCCAGCTATATTGACACCAGCTCATCACGAAAATGCAAGAAAAATCATAGGTCATGTGCTTACTTTTTAAAATAAATCCCCAAGTGTACGACCGGGCTATCCCACAGCCAAATTTAGTCTGGAAAACCCCAGAATTACAGCAGCTAGTTAAATCAATTTCCCACTCACAAAAATCCATTCCCCCATTAATTCACCAGTTTAAATTATTTAGATATGATGTACAAATCAAATAAACACGATGTCATCCTTTAATAACGTGTCACGTGTATCAGGTGAAGGTCATTCTTCAGTTACTTTCACCTATTATTAGGTCATGCGCGAAGTAGTCACCAGGGCTAATTACCCAAGGAACGACTACTACTACCCCGTGTTCATAATATTAACAACATTCCAAGCTGATCTTACATGTATGAATCATGTATACTGCCATATTGATTAGTCGGGTAAATGTTAACATTGAACACCTCTTCCTGCGCAGATGAAACCGTGCTCAGTGATGTATATAAGGATTAACTGTTATGTTGACTGTTTTATGGAGATGTAACCGTGAGGTAAGTGGTCATAACTTACATACACCAACATACAAGTGGTCATAACTTGTGTAAAACCCGAAGGGTTTTACATACAAGTTATGACCACTTACCTCACGGTTACATCTCCATAAAACAGTCCACATGACAGTTAATCCTTATATTTATATACATTTAGCGAAAAGGCAACTTTTGTAAATGTATTTAAATCGAAAAGTGTATCATGACAAATCCAGCCCAAAATATCCCATAGCACCCTTGGTAAAAGTTAACAGGAACAACGATGCGCTTTGTATTGAAACCCGATGATTTATTAAGTCAATCCTGTGCGAGTCCAAATACGCCCAAAACATTACGCGTTCTTCTTTCCGAAATTGATGACGTGTCGATGTAATTATGGGGTTGCAGTTATGAGCTGTTGCGCGTTCACCGAGAAATAACTGCAACTAGTCACGTGGGCGCCGACCAATCGGAATGCTGGATTTAGTGATAATCACACTTAGTATGTAAATATGTCCCGATATCACCAAATTGAATATTCAATACGATCTATAAGACGTGTTAGCTTTATGGAATTATACACTTAACGCTTGAAGCATAACATAACTATCGTATATGTTATACAGTGACTTCGTCAGGATAAATTATATTTAAATACATAACATAATTAGCATTAATAATATTAGTATATTTCTCGGTACGCAAGACATTTATGGAGATAACCGGCACGGCATGAGTTAATTTACTAATGTTTGTTGCACTCTTAGCTTTGCACACGACCTTTTCTATTCACTCATCCCATGCGCCCTAAATCTAGAGTGGTCAACAAACATTTGATTGCCCGGACCTCGTGATCGAACATTTAACACGCGCACACACACAGGTCACTTGTTAATACCTGGAGCTGGGGGCAACATCTCCTCACATGTTTGGATCAATATAAAAACATACACTTATGCTCTTTAACGCTCTTGACTTTTGTCAATACAGACAAGGTAATTATTGTAACACAAATTTGGTCGTTTAAACACATGTCATTTTATCACTTTGTTGAACTTGGTTTTTAGTTATTGGAGAATCTAGTAAATAATTTAGTAGTCTTAATGTTAACTAATTTTCAATAGGGGGGGGAGTTTTAAAAAGGAAATAAGAAATATTTGTACATGGACAAAGATATAGTCCACATAAAGTAAAGTTTCGAGAATAATATAAAGGGTGAAGTCATTTACGCTAACTTTAAATGATATATCTCATTCCCACATTTTGTATTATTATTAGGATGTTTTAATAAGTTCAGAGTCTACCAACTTCGATGTGTGTATACGATGTGCTTAATATTTGATGGGCTAGATATAAAGCCGACTTTCATGCTATACAGAATTTCATTATATAAAAGTATAGAGACTCATAAGGTGAGATCGTTCCTTTCTTAAATACCCTGTTCATCACACGTATCTATATACCACTCAAATATTCAGAGAGGCTAAAGTTTATAAATGACTGTCGTGCTCGCCAGAGTTAGCCATGAACCCCTATACCCACGGTGTGCGACAGTGGCGCCCGGACGTGGACTTTCTGAAGCTTTTGGAGCAAGAATTTGAGTGACTTTCATATATTCTATTTTCGGGGTGTTCGTATGACGTGTTTGGAGTTCGTAATCACGTGTTCGGAATTCGTAACCAAGAAACTCTGATGCATACAGCGTTACCAAATCGTATAGAAAACGTGCACAAAAATCGAAGATTTCTAATTGCAAACGATTACATTTCTAAAAGGATTGGGAGATAAAATGGTAATAGTAACAATTCGACATTGAATAACACTAAAGGAAGGACCCATGTCAACACAGAGAAGTTTGTAACATTTGAGAAAATTCGTTTCAAATCGAAATTTGAGTCGCCGAAGTTCGAGTTATCCGGAAGTGAACTATGGTGAACTTTTGGGAAGATGTGTGACTGATATTTCAGGACAAATATTGATATTGTCGATATATGATTATGAATATTTTGGTTATAATTGTATGTAACAGTCAGGTTTACACATAGTCACACACAGCATATACAAAAACATGCAGTTTAAATTACCGTTAAAAACAGTTTCACACTCGGTTAATTGGAAAAATGAGAAATAAATCATTGGAAAAACAAATTAATCGTAGCCAGTTTAGGGTCCCTTCATCACTCTCTAACCCTTTCTGACTATACAATTGCACTGTAACCATTGTTTATTTACTAACCATTCTGTTTGTAAGTTTGCATGCTAATCTTTTGAATAAGTTTATAGGTACATGTAGAACAAAATGAAATTGACCATTATTTTCATGTTGGGGTTTGAAGTAGTGAAATAAGTTTAGTAGCAAGGGAAATAGTTAATATATATATTTTCTATGAAATAAATTCCGAACTAGCTAATTTTCAGACTAATATTTTCATAACGTGAAAGGAAAGTACAACTTTTCACTTCAGAGTTGCGAAATGGCGGAGATGTCAGAAGATGAATTCCGTACAATGATGGAGGGTTTTGAAAAAATGGGATGCAAACCAAAAGTTAATACACCTTTTGAACTTGCAGTGTGGCTTGCAGAAAAAAAGAGGGAGCCAGTTGATGTTCATAATGATCAAACTAAAGAGAGAATCATTGTACAACCAGCGAAAGCAAATGTTAAATTACCTGTATTTTCAGGCGAGGGTAAAAATGAGTGTACATTTAATACTTGGAAATATGAGTTAGGATGTATTAAGTTAGAAAAAGTGGCAGAGCATGAATTATTACAGGCAATAAGGAGATCCCTAAGAGGGAGAGCAGCTCAATCTATCATTAGGTTAGGACCTAATGC
Source organism: Siphonodentalium dalli (assembly GCA_032622095.1). NCBI lineage: Eukaryota > Metazoa > Mollusca > Scaphopoda > Gadilida > Siphonodentaliidae > Siphonodentalium > Siphonodentalium dalli. The sequence continues at coordinate 82,263,136 of CP136061.1, read as the reverse complement.
TACTTCGGCTCAAATTGTTAACAAAATATCTAGTATATTTGGGGCTGTTGATCCAAAAGAAGCTATGCTTGCTAAATTTTATAGCGCTAAACAACTTGAAGGGGAAGATGTAGTTGCATGGGCATGTAGATTAGAGGACCTATTAAATCAGACATTGCAGTTTCAGGAAGTAGATAGTGATTGCATGCTAAAACAAATGTTATGGACTGGACTAAGACAGGATCTGAAAGATATAAGTACGTATAAAGCAGAAACTTCAGAGACATTTACAGGTTTATTGGTGGAATTAAGGAAACTTGAAACTGAACACCCAGTAAGTAAACAAGTTAAAGCACAGGTAAATGTTCAGCAGTCGAAAGAAAAACCTTCAGATTTTCAGATACTGCAGCAACAGGTGGCGAAGCTGACTGAGGAAATAAGAGAACTTAAAAGTTCAGGTAGAGAGATTAATAACAATTCAAATTTTCAGCAGACACCCAATGGCAGAGGTAGATATAACCAGCAACAAGGTAATAGTGGATATAGAGGTCATTTCAGAAATAGGTACCAGACACCAAATAGAGGTAGATATATAGCAAGTCAAGGTAACTATACAAATAGAGGTTCATTTTCAGGTCAAGGCCAAGGGCAGGGGGAGATAACTTGCTGGTCTTGTTGGGGTAAGAATCACAAATCATTAAATTGTGTACACAGGCAAGAGAGGGGACAAAATAATAGTCAGTCTTTAAACTACAAAGGGTTCATGGGGTAGGTGTGACCATGAACCAGAGTGACAGTTTGAATAACTGCGAAAAAGCACCAAAGAGGACCCCAGTTGTAAATGGCAGTCCCACAGAGGCAACCATTATCTTAGAGGGAATTCACGTTCCATCTCTTCTTGATTCAGGTAGGTACTATTTCAGCAGTCAGTCAATCATTTTATGAGAAATATTTATCACAAATTAAAGTGGAACAATTGGACATATTATTGAATATAGAGTGTGCAGATGGCAATAGTTTGCCATACAATGGATTTATAACTGCAAATATAAATATTCCAGGTATATCTGAAAATAACTTGCAATGTATTCTGTTGATTGTGCCCAATAGTGTATATAATAGTAAGGTACCAGTATTATTAGGTACTAATGTACTAAATGAATTAATGAATATCTGTAAAATTAATAATGGAGTCAAATTTTTGCAAACTGCAAAAATGCCAACGCCATGGTATTTGACATTCAGATGTTTGTCTCTACGTGAGAGAAAGTTGCGTCAAAATAATTTTGTACTTTGCGTTTTTCGCTGTGCAGAAGTGGACAAAATAATTTTAAAGCCAAACACGGAACGCACCATTGCTTGTAGTGTGGATAAGAAGATACCAGATTATGACACAGTTTGTTTATTGCAACCAGCATGCAGAGCTAAATTCTTGGAAATTCCACCATATCTCATCAATTTCAAGAAAACAGGAGATAGGGAGATCTTCAAATTTTTGTTTTTCAAATACAACAAATCAAACAGTAATTATTTTACCAAAAACTATTGTGGCTGAAGCACAACCAGTTACCATAGCCGAGAATGAAGAAAAAGAAGTTACGGAAGCAAATAGAGAAGAAATAGTATTACAAAAGGTAAAAATAGAGCCAACATTGACTACACAGCAAAAAAGTCAAGTTGAAGAACTTATCCAAGAATTTGCAGATATCTTTTCTATTGGGGATACAGATAATGGATTCACAGATAAAGTAAAACATACAATTGAATTAACAAATGAAGTACCATTCAAACAGCGATATCGGAAGATCCCACCGGCAATGATTGATGAAGTGCGGAATCATTTGCGACAACTGGAGGCGACTGGGATTATAAAACCTTCTTACAGTCCATGGGGGTCAAATATGGTATTAGTTCGCAAGAAATCAGGAGAATCACGCATAGCAATAGACTTCCGACAATTGAACCAAAGGACAATCAATGATGCATACAGTTTACCAAGAATTGAAGATGTGATAGACTGTTTACGAGGATCGACCTACTTTAGTCTCTGTGATGCTCGTATGGGTTATTATCAGGTTTCTCTTCATGAAGACCACAAAGAAAGGACGGCATTCACGGCAGGACCACTAGGACATTGGTCGTTCGAACGCCTTCCGTTTGGTTTGTCGAACAGTGGAGCTTGTTATCAGCGGTTAATGGAACAGATCTTGGATGGTTTAAACCACAATATACTGTGTGTTTTTATTGATGATATTATTTCATTTTCGCCAGGATTCTCAGAACATTTAGTTAGACTCAGACGGTTATTTGAACGATTGAGAGAAAATGGATTAAAGTTATCCCCAGGTAAGTGTGAATTCTTGAAACGTAAGATCCGGTATGTGGGTCATATGGTTTCGGGAGAAGGTGTAGAACCAGATCCAGAAAAGATTGATAAAGTAAAAAATTGGCCTGTTCCAGAAAATCCAGACGAGGTACGTCGTTTCGTTGCTTTTGCATCATATTATAGAAAATTTGTCAAAGATTTTGCAAAAGTAGCTAAACCATTACAAGAACTGATTCCACCGTCAAATGTGAAGAATAAAAGAAAAGGGAAGTATAAGGCAATTTTCAGTAGAAAGTGGACATGGGAGAGTAAGCATCAGGATGCATTTGAAGGACTCAAGGACAGATTGGTGACATATCCTATATTAGGCTATCCAGATTTTAAGGTAAGTTTCGAGTTGCACACCGATGCTAGCCTTGACGGCCTCGGTGGGGTGTTATGCCAGCAAGTAGATGGAGTTAAAAGAGTAATTGCTTACGCAAGCCGTGGAGTAACAAAAAGTGAAAGAAACTACCCGGCACACAAGCTGGAATTTCAAGCATTGAAGTGGGCAGTGGTGGATAAATTCCACGACTATCTATATGGTAGTAGATTCGAGGTTTTGACTGACAACAACCCAATGACTTATGTATTATCAAGCGCAAAATTGGACGCGACAGGACATAGATGGTTAGCAGCATTAGCAGCCTATGACTTTACGATAAAGTATCGCCCTGGAAAGAATAATGCTGATGCTGATTCATTATCCAGAATGAAGCAGATACCAGTGAAGGAAGATTCGATAAAGACAGTGCCAGAAAGCGTGGTAAAAGAAATTTGCCAGGCCATGCAATTTCAACAACCATACTGTGGAAGTGTAGGAGCATCAGACCAAGAATATCGGGAAGAGTAAATAACAGGGAGCAATATAGACATAATGACAATTTCAGACTGGAGAAGATTACAACGAAATGATAAGATTATTGGGAAGTGGCTACCATTTATAAAGAAAGGAGAAATTCCAAACCGAAAAAGTATCCCACAAATTAAGGAACATTCAGCATTTTTTAGACATTTCAAAGCTTTCAAGATGAGAAGAGGCGTATTGTATAAAGAAACAACATTTAATGGAGTTCACAGAAACCAACTGGTTCTTCCAAAAGAGAAGGTAGACACAGTGTTACAAGCACTACATACAAATATTGGTCATCCAGGACAGGATAGAACCATTTCACTAATTAAAGAGTGGTTTTATTGGCCAGGAATTGATAGTAAGGTAGAAGATTTTATTAGAAATTGTCCCCGGTGTGTTAGAAGAAAATCGCAGAAAAATACTACAGCTCAGTTAGTTTCCATACAAACAACGCAGCCACTGGAAATGGTTTGCATGGACTTCCTAACACTGGAACCAACAAGAAGGGGGCTTAAGAATATTCTAGTAATCACTGACCATTTTACGAAATATGCGCAAGCATATGTTACCAAGGACCAGACAGCAGAAACAACGGCAAGTGTATTCTATAATAATTTCATTGTGCATTATGGATTACCACATAGAATACATTCGGATCAAGGAAGAAATTTTGAATCCAAAATTATCAAGCAACTATGTGAATTATGTGGTATAGAGAAGACTCGCACGTCAATTTATCATCCTCAAGGGAATGGAATTTGCGAGAGATATAATAAATCCTTAATTGGAATGCTCGGAACCTTGGAACCGGATAAAAAGAGAGATTGGAGTAAATATATTGGACCGTTTGTAAGTGCTTACAACAGTACAAGTCATGAAAGTGCCGGTGTTTCACCTTATCTGTTGATGTTTGGTAGAAACCCAAGAATGGCGATTGATGTAGCGTTTGGTATTAAAGACGATGGAGGAGCAGATTCAGTGGAAGAATATATTTCAAATCTGAGGAGAAGGATTTCCGAAGCACATGAACGAGTCAGAGAGATGACTATGAAGAGTCGGATGAGAAGTGAACGAAATTACAACAAGAAAGCTAGAGCATCAAAGATTGAAATAGGAGAGAGAGTATTAGTAAGGATATTAGCCTTTGAAGGACCACATAAGTTAAGTGACAAATATGAATATCCCATATATAAAGTTGTTCAACAACCAGTACAAGATATTCCAGTATATATAGTAGAATCGGAACGGGGAATAAGAAAAACAATTCACAGGAATCATTTGCTTCCAGTAAATTGGCCCATGCCAACAAGTGTCATAGTAGAAGAACAATCAAGTGCCATACCGGCAGATGATGAAATGGAGAAGGGAAAGAATGACACGAAAATGAGGGTGGAGGAAAATGGTAGACAATCAGATGACGAATCAGATGATGAATTAGAGGAAATAGTGTTAGAGATAAAGGGTGCACCCATAGAGTCCAGAGAAGAGGACAAAGTAGAGAAGACAACAGATGTCTATTTGAGAACTGAAATTCTCGATGAGGGAGAGACAAATGTTACGAGTGACGACTCTGCAGAGGATAATCAACAAGATGAAGTTGTAGATATCCAACATGTAGAGCAGCAAAAGGTAAGAAATAGTCAAACTCGAGAAGAGATTGATAATGTGGTAGAATCACAATCAGAAATTCCACCAAGTCAGGAAGACGAAAGTCAGGTAAGAAATATTCAAACTCAAGAAGAGGTTGAAAAGGAAGTTACTCACCCACCTATTCCAACCAGACGTTCAAACCGATATACAAGGAAACCATATTGGGAGTCAGATTATGTATCACATAGAGCTATAGAGAGTTCAATGACATTAGTTAATGTTTCGGATACAATCCGGCAAATAAAGCTAAATGTCTTGAAAACTCTCACTGATAAGCAGATATTTGTAGGGATGGAACCATCTGTAGTTCAGAAAACCCTTGAAACAATGTTAGAATGACAAACATTTTTGCATAGTGAAAATTCAGATATAAATATTTTCAATGTCCAAACAAATATCAAGTTCTGAGTTTGAGAAGGAAAATTATGCATGGTAAGGATTATGATTTTATGTTATTGTTCGGACTATCAGGAATACAGTAGGATTACAGCTGACGATCCAGTGCAGCCAAAACTCATATGAGGTACCAGTTTTCAAGTAATTCTTTATTTCAGCGTATAACCCTGTGATTAACATAATTTGTTTTTCAGAATCATGTATAATTAAAATAGTATTAGTACAGTGATATATTTTTAAATTGTATTGTATTTGCAGCTGATAATCGCAGAGACATTTTATTTGCAGTTTATTATCGCAGAGATTTTGACGTAAATGTTTAGTCAAATATAGTGACAAGATAAGCCAATTTGAGTTTGAAGTACATGTATTAAAGTTATATAGGCACATAACATATTGACAATTCCATTTGAAGAAATATTTGTATGGATAATTTTTCTCCAGGTTTTGATTAATTATTAAGCGATTGGTCGTCGCAGCATTAAATGTATATGGTATAAATTTAGAGCATAAACACTCTTTCAAGTCAGACAACAGATTTGTTATTCCATATAAAATTTTCAGCCAATTCAGGCTATACCAGTAATTGTGATTTGCATTTTTCATTGTTATCATTTTTGTTCAGTCATGTCATTTGGATGTGAAAACATTTTTTATGTAATCATTTGAATTTTTGGAAGCATTAAATTTTTTTACTTTTGATATATCTGGCATTTCTTGCAATGGATCACTAATTTAATTTGAGTTTATCTGTTGATTAATTAATTGATGAACCAGAACTTAGTGTTCTGATGTCCCAGTTCAATAAAATAAAATTTATAAATTTAATAGATTAGTCTAGTGACCATATTGTAGGAGAGGCAAGATTAACAATTTTGTATGTTTTAGATTTAATGTTTTGCTGTCCATAAATTAAATTTTTATCTTAGCATAGACCATTCATGGTAAACGAATTGAAATAAGCTAGTGTATTTGATTTTTTTGAAACTTCATGATGAATAAATGCATGTTTGTTTGTCATAAGAATTTCAGAGGAGATGTTTACGATTGATCTGAGGTTGAAAATTTCAGATATTTACTTTTGTGTGTCAGTAAATTGACATATTGAGTATGTGTGTATTTTGTGGACTTTTATAGTCAAGTAAGTTATATTTCACCCATATGTAGTACAGCATATGTGTTGGCGTGTACATATTGACAATTTGGATAGTTATTTTGATAAAAACAGCATTAGAAATGGGTATTATGAGAATGATTAGTTGTAAATGACAGGGATGTCATATATTTTTGGAGGGGGAGAATGTTATACAGTGACTTCTTCAGGATAAATTATATTTAAATACATAATATAATTAGCATTAATAATATTAGTATATTTCTCGGTACGCAAGACATTTATGGAGATAACCGGCACGGCATGAGTTAATTTACTAATGTTTGTTGCACTCTTAGCTTTGCACACGACCTTTTCTATTCACTCATCCCATGCGCCCTAAATCTAGAGTGGTCAACAAACATTTGATTGCCCGGACCTCGTGATCGAACATTTAACACGCACACACAAACAGGTCACTTGTTAATACCTGGAGCTGGGGGCAACATCTCCTCACATGTTTGGATCAATATAAAAACATACACTTATGCTCTTTAACGCTCTTGACTTTTGTCAATACAGACAAGGTAATTATTGTAACACAAATTTGGTCGTTTATCACATGTCATTTTATCACTTTGTTGAACTTGGTTTTTAGTTATTGGAGAATCTAGTAAATAATTTAGTAGTCTTAATGTTAACTAATTTTCAATAGGGGGGGGGGTTTAAAAAGGAAATAAGAAATATTTGTACATGGACAAAGATATAGTCCACATAAAGTAAAGTTTCGAGAATAATATAAAGGGTGAAGTCATTTACGCTAACTTTAAATGATATATCTCATTCCCACATTTTGTATTATTATTAGGATGTTTTAATAATTTCAGAGTCTACCAACTACGATGTCTGTATACGATGTGCTTAATATTTGATGGGCTAGATATAAAGCCGACTTTCATGCTATACAGAATTTCATTATATAAAAGTATAGAGACTCATAAGGTGAGATCGTTCCTTTCTTAAATACCCTGTTCATCACACGTATCTATATACCACTCAAATATTCAGAGAGGCAAAAGTTTATAAATGACTGTCGTGCTCGCCAGAGTTAGCCAGGAACCCCTATACCCACGATGTGCGACATATATATATATAAAGTTAAATTTGTCTTCAAACCTTAGGTTTTGGTGCAAACAATATTTATTTTAAAAATCAAACATATCACACAAACACAATACACATAGATATACATAGAGATTTAGGAAGAGGATTAGACAAGAAGCAAACTGCTTTATTAAAGTCCTCTCCTTAGGTGTATTCGTTCCATGAAGCTGGCCGAAAACCCATTTAATTACTTAAGGAATATCTTATGTTTGGATTATGTTTATGGAGTTTTAAACATATGCATGCATAACGTTATGGAATATAGGGGGTATTTTCAAATTACGATGTTTCTAAATCAAGCGTTAATTTTATTTCAGAGTTACTCAGTGCCAATACTCAACGGTCAGATGTAAAAAGGTGCTGGATTCATCAATCTGGTAGTCATGTTGTGTCCTCAAAGTGGATGCGATGGACGGACAATTCGTGGGCAGCAGTTCAAACGCGGATGACTAACAAAAACTTCTCTACCTCCAAATATAGAGAAATAGTCAAATGGTTACATGATCATCCAGCTGAAGATGGTTACCACACCACATGTTATAAGAATTTTACAGCTACCCCAAAAGTTTGCTAGCCGACTGTTTCATCACAAACATATAAAACAACACAGCGTAGTTGTACAAGTAACTCGAGTGCTTCGGCACACTCAACGACTGACATATTCCCCAAAACATGCCTGTTTTGCGACAAGAACATAAAAACACGTGGGGAATGCACCAAAGAATATCTCAGTGAAATACTGTCCACACAGGGTGAAAAACACTATCATTGAGACTGCACGTATTCTGCGTTTAACTCACTAGTCATGGAGCCAATAAGGTCCACCTGCACCCCCCCCCCCCCCCCCCGATGATTACAAATAACCTTATTTTTATTGTTCCCTATGGTATCCAGATAAAGAATCCGGATTTCACCGAAAAATAAAGGTGGCCCTACTAGGTGCTAGAGCCATTTGAATCCAAGATGGCCGCCATTTCCTCTAATTCCGACCAGCTGTATTTAATCGTTGTAATAGATCGGTTGTTAGCAAAAGACACAGACAAAATGTATGCCATTTTGTTGGTATGATGTCCTTCTTCAAAATAACGGCAAATAATTAAAAAAAAATCAAAATGGCCGCCAAAAAATGACGTCATATGCACGAAAATAGGAAATTTAATTAATATTTCACCATATCTTCCATGTTCTTCACAATAATCATTAGTAAATGGCAATATCAAGCGTGATATTATAGCGTCATTTTAAGATATTTGCCATTGACGAGGGTTCCGTAATAGATACAGAAAGAGGATTTGAAAAAGAGGGGTGAAATTTTCGATTTTTTTTGCAAGACGATTTTGATAGTCATTTTATCGACAAACCACACAGGCTGTTAATAGAATGTCAACAACTATGTGCTTTATTTTATTGGACGGATGTTTTACTTCAATGGGAATGAAATTGGTGTAGAAAATTTCCAAAATGGCCGCCGAAAATATGAAAAATGGTAAATATTGCCCCAGGGTGTCCTGCAATGGCTTACAATTTGTGGTTGATATATAAAATTGGCTAATCTGTATTATATTCATTGAATACTAACATGTCTGATGCACCATGGATAATTGTTACTATTGTCACCACTGACATCACCAGAAATATTGGATTTTTCTCTCACAAACTTGACATAAATATCGGCAAAAATTCACTTTTCAGGGTTGGACAATTGTTTTAAGTAAAATGCAACTAACATTTTGTCAGTTAATTAACTAACACGTATAATAACCAAGTGAGTCACAATTTACTACCTTGTCGGATAACGCCGAGAATAATGTTCGGGATATATGTAAAAAATTAACTTTTTACAAATTTGGTTGCCATTTTGGAAGCCATCTTGAGCTATTTGGTCTATAAACACCGTAGTGTGACACATTTAAGATAGACCAAAACAATAAATACCTTTGATACCAATGATAGTTGCATTTTACTTTAAAAAATTGTCCAACCCTGAAAAGTGAAATTTTGCCGATATTTATGTCAAGTTTTTGAGAGAAAAATCCAATATTTCTGGTGATGTCAGTGGTGACAATAGTAACAATGATCCATGGTGCATCAGACATGTTAGTATTCAATGTATATAACACAGATTAGCCAATTATATATATCAACCACAAATTGTAAGCCATTGCAGGACACCCTGGGGCAATATTTACCATTTTTCATATTTTCGGCGACCATTTTGGAAATTTTCGTTCCCATTGAAGTAAAACATCCGTCCAATAAAATAAAGCACATAGTTGTTGACATTCTATTAACAGCCTGTGTGGTTTGTCGATAAAATGACTATCAAAATCGTCTTGCAAAACAAATCGAAAATTTCACCCCTCTTTTTCAAATCCTCTTTCTGTATCTATTACGGAACCCTCGTCAATGCCAAATATATTAAAATGACGCTATAATATCACGTTTGGTGACTATCTCAAAAACATTGCCATTTACTATGATTATTGTGAAGAAAAATGGAAGATATGGTGAAATATTAATTAAATTTCCTATTTTCGTGCATATGACGTCATTTTTCGGCGGCCATTTTGATTTTTTTTTTTATTATTTGCCGCCATTTTGAAGAAGGACATCATACCAACAAAATGGCATACATTTTGTCTGTGTCTTTTGCTAACAACCGATCTATTACAACGATTAAATACAGCTGGTCGGAATTAAAGGAAATGGCGGCCATCTTGGATTCAAATGGCTCTAGCACCTAGTAGGGCCACCTTTATTTTTCGGTGAAATCCGGATTCTTTATCTGGATACCATAGGGAACAATAAAAATAAGGTTATTTGTAATCATCGGGGGGGGGGGGGGTGCAGGTGGACCTTATTGGCTCCCCGACTACACGTTATGGTCAAGATCGCCGGCGTTGATCTCATTGCGAAAGAGGCAAAAGTTCATCAAAGTTGTCGCACACAATTTGGTAAAAAGGCAGATCGAATCAAGAAGCAACAGTCACTGGCTACAATTCCCGAGGAACAAGTTGACAATGCTCGTCCTTTGGAGAGCAACATAGCATACGTGAACCAGCAGATCATTAAAGATGGATTATCTCTTTAAATAACAAATTTGAAATAGTTGCGTTGGTATAAAATAATAAATATGAACTGAAGACCCCTGTCCGGAAAGGCTTCTATCAATTAATATTGATTTTATTTCGAATATTTTATTATGAAATGAGACGATTAATTGGGACACTTTATTTGTCTATTTTTAGAACAGACCATTCGGGTGATACCATATAGCGATCGAGAGCATTATACTGTTCCTATAGCTACGTATCGAACGTCAAATGTCCCTGATTTATTGGTTGTGTTGTTTTATTTCATAGTTATAAGCGATAATGAGTCTCATTAACGTTCATTTGTGACAAAATTACACCATACAATTTCTTGTCTCTGTAACCACTATTGTTCGCTAGATAAATAACCACACCTTTTTAGACAAGAAAATATTCGAAATAAAATGACTATTAATCGATAGAAGCATTTCCGGACAGGAGTCTAATATTATATCTAATATTTTATACCCCTGTAACTATATAATACATGTTTACAAAGAGATAATCCACCTTTAACAAAAACGGCCTGAACACCTTTATTCAATATATGACCGTTATCACAGTCTCTGTGCCGAGTGTGAAATTGAACCGTCGATAACAAAGGTGCAATACTTCGGGACAGTTTTACAGAAGCGTTTTCCAGATAAACTAACTTTCCGTTCGCCAGATTGCAAAAAGCCCGGAATAATAGTGCACAGTACGGCAGCGTAGAACCGCCACTTCCTCTTTTGTTACTATCTTGTTTAAACAAGTTAGCTAACTTGTTTAAACAAGTTACCAACTTGTTTACACAAGTTATCTAATTTGTTTAAACAAGTTATCTAACTTGTTTAAACAAGTTACTAACTTCTTTAATCAAGATAGTAACAAAATAGGTTGTGGCGGTTCTACGCTGCCGTAGCATAGTACTGATATAGACTATGCTTCTATACGGGCTGTTTTTTACTTTAAATATTCGCCAGAAGGACATGTCACTCAAGCTGCAATTCTGCTCAGAAAAGCTGTCAAAGGATGTCAAAAAAGAACCCCTTAGTGATCCCCTAACAATAGAAGCACTAAAAATAGGCGAAGGTGCTCCGCCTGAGTTGGCAAAACAAAATTTTAGTGTTTTGCTTGGTGGACCAGATTCCAAACAAATAAGTGACCCAGTGGCTAAACGTATTGATTCTATGAGCCATGATGCTCTTTTCATAGTGAAGGGTTGCAATCTGAACCAGCGAAAGCATATACTTACCACAATGGCATTAAAATCCCTGACATGCAGCAAAAAGGTTATTACCATGTTTAACAAATTGGGCTCCTGTCTGAATTACAATGCAACCGAAGAGCTAGAAACAGAGCTAGCTTATGCCATTATGGAGAAAAAACTATGCTGTCCATCATGTCCAGAATTACCATGCGGCTTAGCATTTGATAACTATGATGAACTGACCCACACCCTTTCGGGAGCACATACACGGACGATGAGAGTGTACCTGGTTGTGCTGATGACTCAGACACTGATGACGAAATTGACCCATAAATATACATTCATTGTCAATAGATGCCGAGCTCAATTGCTTTGTGAAGCTTTCCGTGTTTATGTTCTATGATATTGATGCCAAGCGCAATTGTTCTACGAAGCTTTAGTGTTCAAAGTGTTTAATGTTTTTTTTATTTTGAAACAAGAATATGATTCACTTCTGTATGCCATGTTTTAAGCTTGAGTTACTACATGCTTATATATCGTCACACATTGCAAGGAACTTCATATATAATTTGTTTTGTACCACCCATGGACCTCTTCTTATTTGGAAACGCCAGGAAATTTCCGTTCTTGAGTTGTGTTTATATTATCAGTGAACATAATAGACTATTCCAGGTAAGAATGGTGGATTTGCGCGATTGTGTAATTAAAAGTGATATTTTGATTAAGTTGTGTTTTTATGATCAGTGAATACAGTACGTGAAATTTTGACATTTTTGGGTCCCCCTAAAAGACCCCTTCTTGTTTGAAAACGCCAGGAAATTTGCCTTCTTAAGTTGTGTTTTTATGATCAGTGAATACAGTAGACTATTCCAGGAAAAAATGGTGGACTTGCGCGAATGTGTAATTAAAGGTGAAATTTTGACATTTTTGGGTCCCCCAAGAAGACCCCTTCTTATTTGAAAACGCCACGAAATTTCCTTTCTTAAGTTGTATTTTTATGATCAGTGAACACAATAGAGTATTCGAAGTAAAGATGGTGGACTTGCGCGATAGTGTAATTAAAAGTCATTTTTTGGGGCCATCTGGCCCCTAATCGCCAGGAATGCGCAACTTAATAAATTGGTTTTCCGTGATAGTCTATCACCGCCAACAAATCGAGAGCATCAAACCTTCCTTGCGCGATAGTGTAATTAAAACCCTCCAGGGGCCTGTACTATAGATTTACAATTGCCGTGTTTGAACAGGTGTACAAGGTTATGGGAGGTACACAGGAGGCGTGAAGTGCAATAGACCACTGTATTGTAATAGAGTAGATTATACCCGTGTGCTCATGACCGATGGGTGATTGGGTTTGATCAGAATGGTATTCAATATAATACTCCAGCGATTTTGCATAACAACCCAACTAGAAATTGAAATACATCTTAAAACTTGAATTGTTGGAACAGACGATAACCATTGGTGATATATAACACAATGCACGAACGGTTGTGGCGTACTCACTGAGCGATTATTTAAAGGATACCGATTACCACTAATACAATTGAACACGGATTACTCATGCACTAGCGATAACATATCAATGAGTGTCTCCGAGGAATATTTGTTTTCATTGGTCAATCAAGTCACATGTGGTAAACCTATTATTTTATTGGTCACCATGCATGTAAACGAGGCGTTGCAAGAGGTCGCATTTTCACTGTAAGAATAAGAGTGGAGGTCTATGGTAATCGACACATTCAAAAACATTTTGGTATGTGAGTTGCTCCCAATGACTATTTACTGCCTGTAGAAAATGTGTCACGTCCAAATTTTTTTGACAAGAGTTATCCATCTTTTTTTTGGGCAATTTTATCACCTATTAGCGCGATAACTCAATCAAATATTAACTGATAACAACCATATTTGAATTATGAGTCTCTTGCAACAATATCTCAGACGATTTCTCTATTTTTAGCATTTTTTTCACCGCTAGCGCAATAACTCAATTAAATATTAACTGATTCAAACCATATTTGGTATATAAGTCTCTTGCAACAATATCTCGGACGAGTTCCAAAACCAGGTATGTCCGAATTTTTTCCCCGGATTTATGTGCCTTAGTTTGTCTATTTTTAGCATTGTTTTCACCGTTAGCGCGATAACTCAATCAAATATTAACTGCAACAAACCATATTTGATATATGAGTCTCTTGCAACAATATCTCGGACGAGTTCGAAAACCAGGTTTATCTAAATTTTTCCCCCGGAGTTATGGACCTTAGTTTGTCTATTTTTAGCATGTTTTCACCGTTAGCGCGATAACTCAATTAAATATTAACTGATTCAAACCATATTTGATATATGAGTCTCTTGCAACAATATCTCGGACGAGTTCGAAAACCAGTTTTTGTCCGTTAGCGCGATAACTCAATCAAATATTAACTGATTCAAACCATTTTTTAAGCAATATTTTCACCGTTAGCGTGATAACTCAATGAATTTTGTTCAAGAGTACCTGCTATTCGAAATTTGGTTGGGCTGAAATTTTGCTGGGTGAGTACCAATTAACTTTATTCAAATACCAAAATTGTCTTTTATTCCATTCTATTGAATACCCAGAAATGCTCTATGAGATATTAACCAATCATTCAATTTATATTTGGTATATAATTCTATTGCAATAATATCTCAGACGAGTTCGAAAACCAGGTTTGTCCGACTTTTTGGGCCTTGTGTGGGCCTTATTGCCAAGTTATTGGCAGAAGTTTATTTCTACTGCCAATAAACTCGACATAGCATCTTAGATGCGTACCCCTTGTTTTCAAATGTACTTGCTTCAGTGAAAAAACCCACTCATTTATTATCAAAATGGTCATGTATTGATCGGAATTGTACACTGAGATGTTCAACTCAGATCAAGCTAGCGGTCAGATTTTCACACATGACGGGGTTATAGCACCCGTGCCAACCTCGTCTACTGCATAGATACATGCATATATTATGTTGTCATACTTGTACATGCAAGTCATATAAAATTAATCGTTCACAATGAAATAAACGTCAATTAAGTTCGATGTTGAGCGTCCGTCATTAAAATAATGGCTCGTTGTTTGCAAAATAATGTACGACCAATTATCCTAACATGTATTAACATGACGCGGGGGAAAAAGGCGTGACGTCGTGGTCATGTTTTGATTCCACAATATACTAATTTCTATATGTGTAATGGTCCAGACTGCTTCTAACACAATCTACTCACTCTCTTAATAGTCTGGTCGAATAAAGGTTTGACCTAGAATAAATTTGGACTAAAATGGTTTGTATACCATTTTGAAGAGAAATATATCCTCAATAACATATCCAAAATCCGCTAAAATCCGCTTTGAGCAATTTTTGTAATTCAAGATGGCGTCCAAGATGGCTGCCATTTCCGTTAAATCAGTTCTACGCAATTATAGTGAGAAAATCTTGTCATATGTATACACTGGTATACATTTTTGTGCAGCTAAGACATAAGCCCACCGTTTTATTCCAAAATTGGAACTCCCCGTCATAAATGGCCGCCAAAATGGCGGCCGGAAGTGGAAATTTTTACGTTTTTTACTAATATCTTTAAGATAAGTTTCTACTGTTTGGAACTGGTTGAGAATTTTGACTTTATTTTGTAATTAACACCTTAACTAACCATTGGAGCAAAGAAATATGGCATTCATGGGCTCCCAACCCCTTCAGATTGCTCAAAAATTCGATTTTACAGAACGCGGTATAACATATCACAAAATATCACCATTTGGATTCTAGTCATATTTCATCATGAAATTGGAAGAACTGTGCAAATGTAAGTAATGCTTTCTACATTTTATGGATATTCCAACTCAATGTTACAAAAATCGTCACTTTGGATCAAAATGGCTTCCAAAATGGCGGCCAAAATATGGAATATTTTAAATATTGTCCCAGTGTGCCATGTAACTGCTTATAAGTTGTTGTTGATGCACACAATTGACTATTCTGTCTTACATACATTGAAAACCAACATATCTGATGCACCTAGGCTAATTCTTACCATTGAAACCACTAAAATCACCAGAATTATTCAAATTTTTCTATCACAGACTTTGCTTCAAAATCGGCAAAAAATCACTGTTCAGGTTTGAAACATTTTTTAAAGTAAAATGGAAATTTCTTTGGTATCAGCTGTGTTTATTGTTTTGATATGTGCTAACTGTGTCATAATGAGGTGTTTTAGACAATATTGCTCAAGATGGCTTGCAAAATGGCAACCCAATTTGGTAAAATGTTTATTTGTCACATATATTCCAAACATTATTCACTGATGTTCCAAAAAGGTAGCAGATTGTGACTCACTTGGTTATCAAAAATGCTACTTAGTGTATCACGATGTGATAGACTGGTACATGTTTTTGGTTCGTTCAATGACTTAACCCTATACTCAGGACCAGATATGTTGAAGAAACTGACTTGACTTTGTAATTTGACAGCAAAACATTACTTGGTTTATTTTACGTCTAATTTATCATCTAATTTATATCTTTTATAATCCAAACACCCGCCAATGTGTAAGTAGACTATTTGTGTAACAGTTTTATGTGTGTCTGTGTTTCATTTATGTTTTATTTTCATTAGTTGCATGGGTTTGCATGTGTGTGACGTCATCGTGTGTTTGCAACTCTGATTTCCCCCACTCATTCTTTAAAACCTATCTCTTTGACTGCCCTTCCTTGGGATTTCGTTTTCATCTATATATTCTAAGTCATTTCTTGTCGCTACTTTAGCATATCCAATTATATTGTTCTTGTTTGTAACTTATTTATGTTCCACATTTGGAATTGTTTGCATCATTGCTATATGTATATCTGGCTGTGGTATTTATTTTTCATAGTGTTTTATTTATTTGCATGGGTGTTTCAATTTAAATTTTGTAATTATTTATACATTTCCATTTGCTATATTTTTTCACCTCACATGCATGTGGGCGTTTTGCATTTTCTTTGGTGGCTCACATCCGTATGGGTATGTGGATTTTTCTTTTGCTCTTTTATTTATTATTTATTTTGGTATTGGATTTATATTTATATGTAATATTTTCATTTGTGTTTTTCATTTAAGTGTATGCACATGTAAATGGTCGCTTGGCGATATTCTTTCATGATTGTATTGTTTTCACATGCAAATGGTCGGTTCACATTATTTCATATATCTTTTCATTTGTCATTTCAAATTTGAAATTAATAGAAGCATTTGACAAAACTGGTGTGGTGTCGTTATTTTACCTTTAGCGGAACTCCCAAAACATTTCAAATACAGGGAAAACGATGCCTGACGAAGGTATGGACGCTGGCGCGCGTAAACGAAAGCGGAGCAACGCAAAAGGGAAGTTCACAAAAGTCATCAATAGACTACACGATTGTTATCAACAGGAAGACGTTGAATTTCTACAGGAGATTGTCGACAAGCTAAATACGACACACGATAATTTGGAACTGTGTCATGAGGAATATTTGGATGTGTTGGACATCGATAATGATAATGAGTTAATTAGTGAATTAGCCGCAGACATGGACGCCATATATAAAAAATTCTGTGACATAAAATCTCTCGTTTCCCGTAAAAATCGAGCCGAGCAGAAAGATGTGAAACCGAAGTTAACCGAATCTGTTTCCAAAGTTAAGGTTAAAAAACTGGATGCGCCTACATTCTCTGGGAACATCCGAGAATATCCTAGTTTTATTCGTGACTTTGAGCGGCACATGATACCGTCGTTTGGGAAAGACCCGTATGCTCTCAAAAGTTGTGTTAATGGAGATGCGCTCAATTCCATCCTGGGCGTTGATGACAGCTTTGAACAAATGATGGAACGATTGAAAATGAAATTTGGTCGACGGGAAAAGCTAACGGATGTCGTCACACAAGAAATACGGAATTTGCAAAAAGTAAGAGATGGTGACGACAAACACTTCATCGAACTGGTAAATGTGGTCGAGAGGTGCTGGCTGGACCTAAAGCAGGCCGGGATAGAAGAAGAGCTAAGCAACGCGACCGTAATGAACCAGATAGAATGGTTGCTACCCAGTGTACAACAACGAGAGTGGACTATTCAAAAACATAAAGCCGACTCGGATAAGCCAGATTTCCAACCACTAATGGACTTTTTGATCAAGGAGAAGTCAGTCGTGGAATACATTCAGTCCAACGTCAGGAACTTCTCCGGGCGGCATAAAGTGAATAGTGCCACACTCTCTGCAGATTCTCAAACACGCGAATCGGAATGTGATCTTGTCAAAACAATTAACTCCCGGTTCGAGCGAAACGATGACGTGATGAAGCAGGTGGTTGAGGGTTTGGCACAAGTCGCCCAACTGGTCGCTGCTGTGAAAACTAACTCCAACGATCCGCAACAATTTGAAACCTTCAAATGCTGGTATCACGAAACGGACACTCACGATATATCGGTATGTGCCGCATTTGGTCAGCTAGATGTACAATCAAGAGTGGATCTTCTGAGGAAAAACGGTGGTTGTTTTTCATGTTTGAAGTTGAATCATCGGTCCAGTAAATGTTGGAATAGAAAATCATGTGAAATTATGAATAATTCACGTGAAAAGTGTGGACGAAATCATCACCCATCACTGCACACTGACAGCAATAGTGTGTTCTCATTCCACAATGCAGTTCGAGAAATCAACAGTAGTCAGGGTCGAAATGTAATGTTAATGTTGAGTCAAGTAATGTGCAAAGCCCATTCGGTTGCGACATTGTGGGATCCTGGTGCGGATATGTCGCTGGTGACACACCGCATGGCAAAGGCATTGGGAATTAATGGAAAGGATATCACATTGTCGATCACGAAGGTCGGTAACTGTACGGAATTGGTACACAGTAAAGAATATGTTATTCCACTCACAGACGAAAACGGTTGGATATGGCATATTCGTGCTTATGGCATCAACGAGATTACGACCGAAATTTTAGCAGTAGATGTTAATCAAGTGGCACAACTGTTTAAGGGAATTTCGACGACTGATATTAAGAGACCGTCTGGAAAACTCGATCTTCTCATTGGTACTGACTGTTGTCAAATAATGCCCATTCTCGTACAACAGGTGGGAAATCTACAGCTGATGAAGAATTGTTTTGGGTACTGCGTTCGCGGGTCGCATGATTCTGTAGGTTTCTCAGCTGGAGCTTGTTCAAATATCGTGCGCATCCATGTGGCATCCGTAACGTGTACTGACTTGAATATGGCAAAAATATCTGGCGGCAAATCCACTAAACCATCACTTGATCATTGTTTTTACACTGGCAAGATAGGAACTCATTGTGTACCTAAATACCGCAACTACAGATGTGGAAAATGTCCAACAGGAAATAAGAATTTTCCCATTAAAGAAGAGCGAGAACTGGAGATGATCGAAAACGGCCTCACGTTGGATTCGTCGAATAATAAGTGGAACGCAGCATATCCTTGGAAACAAACTCCTAATTATTTACTAAACAATTATGTAGTCGCATTCGCGAGATTAGTGTCAATCGAAAGTCGATTGAGGCGCGTTGGAGGCATATACATGAATCAGTACGGAGACCAAATCGCCGGTATGGTTGAGAGGCATGTCGCACGCAAAGTAACTAAATCGGAAATAATGAATTACACGGGACCGGTGCATGGCATACCACATCAGGAAGTCATGAAGCCGGATTCGGAGACAACTCCCATCAGGATCGTGTTCAATTCATCATCGTCATGCATGGGTCGTGTGCTCAATGAATACTGGGCCAAAGGTCCGAATATCGTGAACGATATGGCGTCGGTGTTAACCAGATTTCGACAAGTTGGAGATATTTCAAAAATGTGCAACTCAGTGGCTATTACTGGCAGGGATGTCCATATGCATGTGTTTATATGGATGGACACGGATTCAAACCGTGGTCCTGATCATTATATATCACAAACAGAAACATTCGGTGATAGACCCAGTGGGACCATTGCTATGTTGGCATTACACAAAACAGCAGATATGTTATCTGATGTCTATCTACACGCATGTGAGATGACAAAGAAAAATAGCTATGTGGATGATTTGCTTATGTCAGTAGATTCAATGGATGAAGCTATGAAGTTAGCATGTGGCGTGGAAACAGTACTTGAGAACGGTGGTTTCTTGGTAAAACACGAGGTATCGTCCAGCAAAGAGTTGAAAGGGGTCGCATGCGAATGGAAGTTCGATGAGATAAAAAATGACGGACGTCGCAATGGAATGGGTTGGCTGTTTTCTAAATCAGCGGATTGTCCATGGCAAAACGGATGTAGTGAGGCCCTGGTCAAATCTGTCGAACGAGGCATCCAAATGGCTGTTGGAGCAAATGTGTTGGCCTTTTCAGAATTACAGACTGAAATGTTTCAAACGGCAAATTGTTTGAACGAGCGGCCCATTGGAAAAAAGTACACGGACACAGAAGATGGATCATACCTGTGTCCCAATGATTTATTGTTGGGAAGTGTAACATCGCGTGTTCTTATCACTAGCTGTAATCAGGATGTTGGCTTCCTGTGTAGATGGAAATTCGTACAACAAATTGCAGATTTGTTTGGTGTAAATGGCAAAGAGATTACTTTACATTTGGAGTTCAGTGGAAATTGTCACAATAGTTTGAGACCATCGCTGGCCGAGATGGTAAAGTGCGTGCCGTATCTCTACGATACAAAATTTGTTATGTTCGGCATATAGAGGTTGCAGAGACATGGTGGTTCTCATTCTCATCTATATATTCTCGGTCTTGTTCTTCCTGTCGATGAACAGACGAAAACATGTCCATTCGAATGTGACATTGAGATATAATCGTTCGGTGCATCCTGCATGTCAACAAACTGAATAGTGAATCGCCCGGGGAGTGTATCACGATGTGATAGACTGGTACATGTTTTTGGTTCGTTCAATGACTTAACCCTATACTCAGGACCAGATATGTTGAAGAAACTGACTTGACTTTGTAATTTGACAGCAAAACATTACTTGGTTTATTTTACGTCTAATTTATCATCTAATTTATATCTTTTATAATCCAAACACCCGCCAATGTGTAAGTAGACTATTTGTGTAACAGTTTTATGTGTGTCTGTGTTTCATTTATGTTTTATTTTCATTAGTTGCATGGGTTTGCATTTGTGTGACGTCATCGTGTGTTTGCAACAGTGTGTAACTCTGATTTCCCCCACTCATTCTTTAAAACCTATCTCTTTGACTGCCCTTCCATGGGATTTCGTTTTCATCTATATATTCTAAGTCATTTCTTGTCGCTACTTTAGCATATCCAATTATATTGTTCTTGTTTGTAACTTATTTATGTTCCACATTTGGAATTGTTTGCATCATTGCTATATGTATATCTGGCTGTGGTATTTATTTTTCATAGTGTTTTATTTATTTGCATGGGTGTTTCAATTTAAATTTTGTAATTATTTATACATTTCCATTTGCTATATTTTTTCACCTCACATGCATGTGGGCGTTTTGCATTTTCTTTGGTGGCTCACATCCGTATGGGTATGTGGATTTTTCTTTTGCTCTTTTATTTATTATTTATTTTGGTATTGGATTTATATTTATATGTAATATTTTCATTTGTGTTTTTCATTTAAGTGTATGCACATGTAAATGGTCGCTTGGCGATATTCTTTCATGCTTGTATTGTTTTCACATGCAAATGGTCGGTTCACATTATTTCATATATCTTTTCATTTGTCATTTCAAATTTGAAATTAATAGAAGCATTTGACAAAACTGGTGTGGTGTCGTTATTTTACCTTTAGCGGAACTCCCAAAACACTTAGTCAACTAAATGTTATATTCTGGTTGTCCCAGAACCTTAAGAGGCATGGAAGTTCATTTAAGGGGTGCAGTATGGATTTTGCCGAAAATTTATTTTGGGATTCTGTCCATGTTTTTTTTAAACTGAAATGGGCAGAACGTTGAAACGGAACTGAGAGGGATCATAGTATGTGGCTACTCTGGCCCATTGTAATCAACATTGATCAACTTAATATCGTGTGTATGTCTGTTGAATGTATGGCTATAGGTGAGGTGAGTATGTATACGGGAAGTTATTGTATTCATGAATGATATGAATAGTTATACAATGTATGACTATATGGTTATGTACGGGGTGTCCACGTTGAGTTGTATAGGTATATAAGGAGTAGCTTATGGTCATGACCGTCATGTGTGAGGTGAACATGTATGCAGGGAGTTGTTGTCTGGCCATTGAAATGGTGTATGTGTACAGCGAGATTAGCTACATTGTCCATCTTTGTGTTGTGTATGTATATATGGAGTGACTGTGTGGTCATGGGTGGGATGTACAGGTGTACATTGTGTGGCTGTATTGTTATGGGTGGGTGTATATGTATTCACACGTTTGCTGTATGATAGTGTGACAGTGCTACTTTATATACCAAAACAGTATATGCCTTTATTAGATGCTACACATGTATACTAACTAAGTTATTATACCTAACTCACTAATATACATTTTATAGCTGCATTATCATTTCATTCCGCGTACTTGGTCCATTTCATTCCATTTCGCGCTATTCCGTTCTTTACACTTCCCGTCCCCAGCCGCATTACCTGTTCTGAATTTCGCTATTTCATATTCTTAACTTAGCCCAATCTCTTACCCGCTTAAGTCTACTCTGTCTATGTTAGCGCCCAATATTAGATCTAACTGTCTGATACTAATTTGTCTTAGCTAATCACAGGTAAGCTTATTTGCCGCCTTTTGTCATTTCATAATTAGCGTTCGCGCAGTTAACATCGTTCCTGTTATTGCGTCAGTGAGAGCGTAAATTCTTCAAATGGCTTGAAGAATGTAGAAGTATAAAGTTATAAAGAATAAGAGTAATACTACGTTATGACATCGTGGCCTATGTTCCTACGATATGGTATGTGATATTCTGTTACGTTTTTACCCATTATTATATATGTATTTTAATACTATTGTCTTCGTTTTGTATGTTTAGAGTTACGTCACATTTGCAATATATATTTGCCCAATAGTTTAGTGATGTTGGAAATCGCACACTGCGTTCATAATCACCCTTTTATACTAGCATGTAGGTTTTATTTCTAACTGTTCGTCACAGTTAGGTTGTGTCCAAATATTTGTTTATATCGACAATAGGGAAGTTGGTTTTTGACACAATCACATTTCACATATTTATTTATATCCATTCTGGATATATATTTTGGTAGCAACTACAACCTATGTATTTGTTCACCAGGGTCCTGTAACTCCTGTTGGTTTTACGTTGGTCATCTGGATTGATGCTTGATGTCTGATGTCTGATGTAATGTTGCTGTCAAGCTAGCCTATATATGTGTTGTGATGTCGTCTTCATGTTGTGATGCTTGTTGGATGTGTTCCGTTTGATGAATAAATATATAGAAGACTTTTAAGGTAGGCTTAGTGTTTCCATAGACCCTGCCAGATGATTAGACTCAGAGCTTCATAAATGTTTGTGATATAGCGACTGATGGTTCACTTAAGACCCACCCCTGTGCTCTACCACAATAGTGAATGGGGTGTATGGATAAATATGGAGTGGTTGTGTGGTTATGGAATGACTGCAGAGTCAATGTTGTTGAAGTGTATATGCATACATGGAGTACAGTTTGATGGTCACTGGCGGGCTTGTGTATATAAATAGTGACATCATGGTCATGGGTGGAATGTACATGTTTATCTGTTGTGGCTGTATTGTCATTGCTATGTACCGGTATACAGTGAATAGCTGAATGCTCATGGCTGTGGTGAGTAAGAATACAGCGAGTGGCTGAATTGTCATGGTTGAGCTGTATTTTTGCAAGTTTGAAGTGTACGAATGGCCGTGTGTGTGGGGTATAGGCATATATAGAAGGACTGTATGGTAATTGATAAGGTATATATACAACTGGAGTGACTATGGTAATAGGTTAACCAATGCCAACCAATACAGGTAAGTATAGGCTAACAAATATATGTAAGTGGGTATCTGACAAGGTGACATATTTGTCCGCGTCAAAGAAAATCACACCTAGCCCTCCGGAATGACAATAACAAGTCAGAATGGAGCACTGGATGACGGACCATAAGGTCTTTCCGTTTGTCAATATAAGTATAGTGAAGTAAATAATGGCTTACATCCTGTCCTATTCCCCACACAATGATATTGGTACATAAATGTATGGATGTTAAGAGAAAGAGGATGATGTCTGTTAGGCATACTACAGAATATTCGAGGCTACATATATGATGACCAAGGTCCCAATTTCTCGCAGACAAATTGATCCCCGTTCTAATGACATGAATTTTGAGTTGGAAGCTGGATCCTGGAGCAGTGTTAATGGAATTTTGGATATAGTTTTAGAACATACCCCACAAAAACAAGATTTAATTTTATGCCAAACGTAGAGTTTAGACATTTTTGGAAATTATTCCCAATGAGTTTAAAAGATGCCAAAATGTTTGAATAAGATCAACATCAGTTCCAGATCGCTGAGTATGCCATATTAAGCAAATGTCACATTACGTTTCGACTCATTACCTGCAAGACGCGAGCCCTTGTACATCTTGCATGGCTATATTGCCATGATGTGGCCGGTATGTATATATGGAGTGCCAGTGTGGCAAAATTAATGGTGGGTGAATTGGTATCGAGGGGGTGACTGTATGATCACGAGTGTGGTTTATGCGTATACAGCGAGGGGCTGAATTCTCATGGTGAGGTCTATATGCACGTTTGGAGTGTATGAATGGCCGTGTGCGCGTTGCGGGACATTGGTATATCTAGACGGACTGTAACGCCATTGGTGAGGTTTATATGTATACTATATATGCCTGTAATGACTCTATGGTTTTGGGTTGGGTGTATATGTATATTTTGAGTGGATATATGGCCATGGGTGTTGCAAATATATATGCAGGGAGTGACTTTATTACCCCTGGTGACGCAAATATGTATACAAGAAGTAATGTATGCTCATGAATGTGCGACAATATATACCGGGAGTGACTATATTGTCATCGTTTGGACATATATCTGAGTACCTATATGGCCATGCAGAGTGGCAAATATATACATATACATGGAGTGAACGTATTACCAGCGGTGAGCCGAATAGGTATACAAGATGTTACTGTATGTTCATGAATGTAGTGATTGGTATACAGGTCGTGACTACATGGCCATGGGTGAGGTGTAGGAGTATACCTGGTGTGCCTGCATGTTTACTCGTGGCTATATGGCCATGTGTTGGGTGTATGTGCATAATCCACTGCATATCCATATGTGGCTGTATAGTAGTAGGTGAGGTGTGTGTGTATAAAGCGAGTGACATATGTTCATTTATGTGGTGTTCATGTATATGTGGAGTGACTGCATGGTCATGTGTAAGTTGCACTTGGGTGACTATCGACTTCCTATCCCTATAATTCAAGGATATGTTAACCGATAGAGAGATCATATCAGAGTGTCTCTTAATGGCGTTTGGTATGCAATACGAATGGAATGGTTTTCATGACAATAGTATATAAGTTAATAAATGTTGATGCTAATGGGCCAGAGTAGCCACATAATATGATCCCTCTCAGTTCCGTTTCAACGTTCTGCCAATTTCCGTTCAAAGACAGACAGAATCCCAAAAGAAGTTTTCGGCAAAAATTCATACTGCATCCCTTAAACCGATTTGTCATGCCTCATAATGTACTGGGACAACCAGAATATAACATTTAGTTGATTAAGTAGCATGTTTAATAACCAAGTGAGTCACAATTTGCAACCTTTTCGGAACAGCTTGTAATAATGTTCGGAATAAATATGACAAATCAACTTTTTACCATATTTGGTTGCCATTTTGTAAGGCATCTTGAGTAATTTTGTCTAAAACATCTCATTGTCAAACATTTAAGATAGATCAAAAATAAAAATCACATTTGATTCCAAAGATAGTTCCATTTTACTTGAAAAAATGGTGCAAACCTGAAAAGTTATTTGTTTTCCCCGATTTGGATGCCAAGTTTGTGCAAAAAATCCCATAATTCTGGTAATTTCAGTGGTTAAAATAGTAAAAGTTAATCAAGTTGCATCATAAATGTTAGTATTCAATGTATATAAGACAGAATAGTCAATTTTATTCATTAACCACCACTTATAAGCGGTTGCACGGCACGCAGGTGCAATATTTACCATTTTTCATATTTTGGCCGCCATTTTGGCAGCTATTGTGAGCCAAAGTGACAATTTTGATACGATTGAGTCGGAATATTCATAAGAAATAGAATGCAACACTTCCATTACACAGTACTGCCAATTTTTGATGAAATATGACTAGAATCCCAAATTATGATTTTTGTGTGAAATGTTATACCGCGTTCTGTAAACTCGATTTTTTGAATGATCGGAAGGGTTGGGACCCCACTTATGGCATATTTTATTTCCCCGATGGTCTGTTAACATGCTAAATACAAAATAAAGTCACAATTCTCACTAGTTCCAAACAGCAGAAACTTATCGTAAAGATATCAGTAAAAAAACGTAACATTTTCCACTTCCGGTCGCCATATTGACTGCCATCTTGGGCGGTGTGTTCCAATTTTGGCATAAAAATGTGGCGTTATGTCTTAGCTTCACAAACATGTATACTTATGTATACATATGGCACGATATTATGACTATAATTGCATCAAATTGCAACAAACTGACTTAACGGAAAATGGCAGCCATATTGGACGCCATCTTGAATTACAAAAAAATGCTCAAAGCGGATTTTAGCGGATTTTGGATATGTTATAGCGGAGATCTTCCTCTTCAAAATGATATATAAACCAATTTAGTCCGAATTTATTCTAGGTTGATCATAAATTTTTAGTTTATCGACCAGACTATAAAGGGGTACTGTACACATAGATAGGCAATTTTTTTATTTACTCCCGTTGACATAACTTTCAAGTTAGATTGTCTTCGTGTTATATGAGTTTCGTATAAACCTAATTTAGCGACGAAAATATTGATCTTGGAAATAAAAATATTACGATTTCAAAATACGCGCCATGTTTTTGACCTTCACCGGAGAAGACGCAGGTTGCAGGATGAACCGGAAGTTCAATTGATGCCTGCAATCTCTTCCATCGAACAATCTCACCCCCTATAAAATTACTTGACGCTTTATGAATCTTGTTTCTTCTCTTTTTTTCCAAATTGGTTATAGCGGGACTTCCTTTTGCATGTAACATGTTTTGTTCGCAACTCAATGTTCGTCGTAAACGGCCGTCGATAAAAGACACCCAACATGTGAGATTTCAAGAACGGTAACTCGTAATGGCACAATTCGCCATTTTATGACTCCAGCCATAAATTCTTTTATATTAAATAATTCAATTTGACTTTTATGATAGCCTGTTAACCGGAACGTTTTCAGTAGACATCGTCGACTCAAATACGTTATTTTAAAATATAATATTGATATTAGATCGCAATTGTTACCGGGAATTTATTGAAATTGGCGTAGAGTACCCCTTTAACCATAATCTGCCATTATTGGAAAGAACGCAGTTGTTAGTGAAACGATTGGCTTTCCGTATTTAGCTCAGTGCTAGAAGTCGCCTCGAGAGTTTGAACATAAAGCGTGACTAAAATGACAACTTTATCAGTGAGATTTGCGGATAATATCTTGCAATAAATAGGTTAATACATAGCTGACTGCTATTTCATATAATCCATGTACTTATGGCTGAGAAAACCTTAGTGGAAGGTTACCGGTCAATGGGACACAACTACCCGTTCCAAATCCCTATCGCGGTATGTGCTGCGTTGAAAGCACGCAAGTGGCCGTGACGAAGTTCACCGATTAACCCGTTCCCGTCGGAGGGTATATCGATAACACTTGAGAACGCAACACCAAGCACTTAGTAACGATCACGTGATTGATATAAATAACAGGCTTCAATGCAATTCAGGTGAACTTTTTTTAAGCACGCCCAATTATTCTGCACACCGAATTTAGTGATTAGCTCAACAATTTGTGACGTCGTGTTCGTGTTACGGTTTGTGTGTTTTTTTTGGGATATAAAACCGACCCACTTGGCAGTTTACCAATCACCGAACAGTTTTTAATGTAACACAGACGATCTAAGTAATATTTATACATAACTACAATGTTTTGTGATAGGAATTCAACGCGACCAATGGAGAGAGCACATCACACCGGATATACATGTATTATATTTTCGCGGCATAATTATGGCAGTTCGCACATATAACGTTATCACATATCTCCTGGAATGGAGAAAAGTAACAAACCGCTGAACAGAATTTGGAATAACGTGAAACCGGTTAGTTCTTGAAGAATATCCCACGTGGAGGTCTCGTTTTTTGTTTCAAAAGCTTGATATTCACACAACCCAACCCAAGGGACTAGCTAAATTGTAAGCTAAATGTTCAGGTATGCACTTACAAGTTTAAGGGGGAAGCAACTGTCCCTAAATTGCACAATGTCTGATTTAATAACTGCGTAATTAAGTGTATATGGCACTATCAGGGGTTTGAACGCACCTCATCCTCTGTCTATATATGGTATTCTTTTCAGTAAATTGCTGGCTTGTGGCTTTGTTTAGCTGTTGAGATCTGATTCTTTCTACGGGTATATATATATATGTGAGGGTGTGTGTGAGGGTGTGTGTGTGTGTGTGTGTGAGGCTGTGTGTGTGTGTGAGGGTGTGGGTGTGTGTGCGCGCGTGTGTGTGTGTGTGTGTGTGTGTGTGTGTGTGTGTGGGTGTGTGTGTGTGTGTGTGTGTGTGTGTGTGTGTGTGTGTGAGGGAGGGTGTGTGTGTGAGGGGGTGTGTGTGTGTGTGTGTGGAAAAGACCGCGTGTGTACTAGTCAAAAGAATGCAAAAACTTTCGAAATACAGTTGACTGTGTCAGCCAGAATAATATGAAAATTTGAGCATTCCATACAGTCAAGCCATCACACACAGGACTGGTTACACACTGGTCGAACCAGAAATTCGTTGATCAATTAAGAAAGGAACCTGGCGACAGGTGGGTCTGGTGCCTCAATCCCCATTCACCGATATCAGCCAAAAGTGATAACAGTAATGTTGTCAATTCGTGGCCAGAAGAACAGCAGCAAGAAAACATTATTGAATAATAAATAACCATAGCATGGTCGTTGGAGAGTTTTACCACCCGGAATGCATTGGATACAAGCTGAATTTGGTGTCATTCGACGCGAAAAAACACCAGGAACAACATCCGCTCATGGGAAAATTCCTTATATATATATCTTTATTGCCTCCAGTTTTGAAGATTTAACAAGACATAGTATACATGAATGTAACATAAATACATTTAGCAATCAAGAAGTAATGAAAAGACAGACAAGAGAACAAACTACCGAGGAAAAGAATATCATTCTAATTGTATGTACACGAACACGAGCTTACATATCACATCAACAGACAACACACACCCTCTCGACCACACCCGTACGCATATACAATCTAACACATGACGCAGACACAAACACAACCGTACATACATACGTTATGATGCACTGTCACAACAGCACACCATAAGCAGGTGCATACAATTACAAAAGGAACTCTGTTTGTATCAGAAAATGCTGAATTTCTGCTGTATGTGCTCCGTTTATGCCGTAATACATTCAAATATACACAAACAATTCTTAGTCTAAAACCACATATGTAGACTGTCTGTTCCAAAATGGCCGTCAAAATGGACAAAATCAAAGGAAATTTACATTTTGTGGAAAATAGGTAGTCCTATAAGAGTGAAAAATTATGTTAGGAAGAATCACTGCAGATTGAGAGTATATAAGAAACTTTTGATCTGAGATGAACTAATTCACTCTATGTATCTCACGAGAGAGCAAGCGAAAGCAGGGTCTCATACAACGGTTATATCTGGACTTTTGGGCACACAGAAACGGAAAAATAACGCAGTTGTATCTGTACTGTTGCAACTCTATCTCATAACAGCTGGTTAGCCGTGAGTACATTAAATATAATTCTGTTTGTAATTCCAGGAACAATTATCTCTCCTTATTAAATTGTCTAAAATGAGATTGAATTTCAGCAGTAAATTGATGGACCAGCTGTGACTCTTTGTCTGTATTGCACGTGTATGATAAAACTATTCCTACAAGGAAAAATTGGAATCATTAAGCTTATTAAAAGCCTGTGTATCAACGTTAGTCATACTGAGTCATCAGACCTCTCGGGACAGGTCTATTTTCTCCTGGCTTGACCAATCAGTGACTGAACTTTGAGATAGAGCCAGCTTAGATTACATATACTCCCAGATTCCCCCATATATTTGATTATCTTCCACGCACGCTAAGAGAGAAGTTGAAATGATTTTAGCTCCGCGACTGCTCGTGTACATGTTTACTTGTATTGAATAAATATCATGTTTAAGAGTTCTTACTTAATGAAAAGGAAACCTGGGAATGCCTCACTGTTTATCTTGAATCGAGTTATATATGTGTAATTAAACAGATGAATGGGATTTACTAGGGATGTTTTGATTATGTGACCTTTGTCAAGAAGCAGAAATATATGTAGCCAAGGCAGTCTCACGAATGTGACCGATCGTCATTTATTTTGATATCTAAGACACCAAACCGTTCAAAATTAACTGCTATATAACCACTGACGGATACCCGTTTAGGTTTGTGCGTTTCAAGATGGCGGCGCCCAGTGGTCAGGATAGACTGTAGGTGTATATAATGTCTTCAAGCATCAATCGACATCTGTTGGAGATACACCTAAGAACAATTATGTAGAAATGGGTATACCCAACACATGCATAACATACCTTTCGCATGACAGGCATGCGAAATGGTCGTCATAAAATTTCGAAATTTTTTCGAGACGTCGAAATATTCGCTTTTCGTAATTATTTGGCCCTGGGCTCATGGATACGCAAATGTATGTATTACCATGGGTATTTTAGGTTACCACACATCTTCGAAGTGCAAAACCGGCAATATTTGTATTGTCAAACTCCAAAAAACGACCTTTGAAAACTTCAAAATCTTCAGGTTCAGATTCGCAATATTTCCGATGGGAAATATGAGAGATATTAATATATTACTGGGTAAAATATGTAGATCCCATTGTCCATGTCTCAAAATAATAGTCATACTTGCCTCCGACCAAGTGATGAAACACGAATATTTCGCTTTTATCACAAGAATAATGCATGATGGTATACTATGAACTCAATTTATCAAAACACAAAGGAGTACCATAGGCTATCTTCAATAAATTCTAAACTTGTCAAAACTTGCCTACATAATCTGTGGCAGAGACTGTGTTTACAGCTGGAAATTATATTTGGTCGTATTCACCAAGGCCACATATACGCGAAGTATTCGTTTTCTTCAACCGCATCACTGCTTTTACCCCTTCTCCCAAATGTTACACATTAATTTCATTGGTGAAACTTGGTAACTAATATTTTAAATTGTGAAAATCATGTTTTAAAAATTAAAAACTAGACATAAGAAGCTAAAAAGTAAAAACTAGTTGATGAAATATGAAAGTTATCATAAAAAATTTACAAATGTATTTATGACCATGCCTAAACATAGAAAATTTTTATTTATGAACGTGCTCAAACAGAGAAAATTAGATCTTTCTAAATGGAATTAATAATGAAATTTCTTGGATCAAGAAAATTAAGTTCCCTCTCATGATCTTCTGATATGATATCATGGATGTGATGCATAATATACCCCCACCTATAAGTAACATCCCTGAACGCACGGAATTTAACCTCTATATTCTTAGACTGAGTATCTATCTATTTTTAACCTTACAAATGTCCGTGTAGTTTTAACCTTATAAATGTCCGTGTCCATTTAACCTTAGATATTTGGTTAGTTGGAATGTCTTATTACTTGACAGTTATTAGCCTTCATCTGACCTATGTCAAGTCCATTGCAATCTGGTGTGTCAAGGAGTTCACAAACGCATTCCAATGATGATATAAAACTGAGAACGAGACAGCAGTTTACATGGGTTTTTACCATGCGATTGCCATATTAACACAGTTCTCAATCAACTTTATTTACTTACGCCCAGATATATATTGATGTACCATTGTTGTGTCACCATTGATGCTTGATATTGCCAAATCACAATTGAAGTTTTCGACTGAAGACCTACCAACTCGCCACTTACCGCTAGACCATCACATCGGTCCAGGTTTTTGTGTAACCCTATCATGTAACAGATACATACATCACAATATCGCTTGAACCGAATTTCCAGATAGTTTTTTAGAAAATCCATTTAATAAATACCAGGACAAGTTGTCAAGACGTGCGACGGGTCCTTCATTATAATGATATATTAAAAAAATTATTGTAATTGATATCGTGTCAGCTTTGCGAACTATATGGACGGCTTGACAATGTGGTAGCCTAATACGCTATGCACCTTACCTATTATGAATTCACGTCAACGGGGGGATATTTAGCTAATCGTGTTAGATATAGATAAAAATACTCACTTTGTCCGGTGGCAGCATGCACCACGAAAACTAGAGTGAATGGAAACAATAACATCATAAAGCCATAATATTATTGTGAGAAATGTATCTTATAACACCGGGGGGCTCTATATTCCACACGACGAACAGTGATAAACCACGATATGATGCTGGTCCACACAGTAAGTAGTGATACACCACGATCTGATGCTCTGGTCCCCACGGTACACAATGATACCCGCGTCTGAAGGGTCCACCTCAATTCAGAGAAATACACGCGAAGGAATTGATCGCCTCGTATACTGCGGTTAGATCCGATGAATATTTTGAATAGAAACCGAGAGTTTTATATACACGGTATTTGAATGTCTATAGTATTATAAGGGTCGAGTTGAAAAATAACTATTGGTAACAATTAACTAAATCGTTGAAATTATACTCCTTAACATTTATGTGTGTAGGGAAACTCGATTGTGATTTTTACGTGGTTTCCTTCCAGAAAAAGCATAGTTATTGCACTCGTGTATAGTTTTTGCCATATCTATGCGCACATGCAACGATGCAAAATCCTTACCTTGGTCAATTATACGATTGATATAATTATATAATAAAATTTCGAATATAACGCGTGTATTCATTTAATTGTTCATGAAAGAGGGTGACGACCCCCCTCCCCCTGGCATCCGGCATCCGGCTTAAAATGGACCCCGGCATCCGGAATACGCCATAACAGAGAGGCGGCATCCGGAATACTATTTGATTAAATTTATTGAAAACAGACTCGGAAACGAAGTGAACGTTGGCATGAGGTATTGGAATTAATCTCCGTATTGACTAGTAATGATTTGATTTAGCAGCTTTACGGAAAGATTAAACTTTTTACTAAATGTATGATCTCATATCATACATATATATATACGCCCTATCTAACTTACTCGCGGCCATATTGGATCCACCAGGTCCGGTTCCGTGGTTTTACTGCTACAGTTCAAAGTTTTGGAGTAGCATTTCCATATATGACATAAATGGAAGTCATGAATATTCAAAAGCTCCACATATGGAAATGCTACTCCCGGCCAGAACTTTGATCTGTAGCAATAAAACAACCGGGACTGCATGGAAGAATCTCTGATACCATGGAACCGGACCTGCATGCATGGTGGATCTAATATGGCCGCGAGTTATAATGACATGATAGGGCGTATTGGGTGGGGGTGAAAGGCATAGACCATGTTCCAAATGACAGGAGTGGTATAATATACTGAATGAGGAGAAGTTGAAGTGGCATACGTGCGGAAACCACATATATAGCAAATCTTGGGTGACCGTTCATGGTCGTACACGGTAGTATTGAACACCAGGGACACGCAAATAGAAAACTAACATCTTTTTAATATTTAATATTTCAAATTAAAGGTACTCAATCAGAGGGTCTCCATATCATCACATTCCAACAAAAACGACAACATGTTTTGAAATGCCGCTTCAGTTATCATAATCTAATAATTGCCCAAATATAACGAAAAGCACAATCAACTATAGTATAAAATTCCACAAAACCCTGCAAAACCTGTTATTTATCAACATTTTGTTCAACGAAATTTTGCCGGTTTGTCAAATATCTAACACAAAAAGCCACTTGATTTTAGAGTTATCCATCTTTACCCGCAATTTGGTCAATGGAATTCTTCTCGTTGACTGTCTATTGGGCCACCTAAAATAATAGATTTCAAACATCGATATTTGATCACTCTGAGCTGTGATGGATGGGTTCCTCGACTCGAATCAAATATGTTTTACCCCCCCCCCCCCCCCCGAAGCCAAGGAAATAGTAATTTGCGAGCGTTTATTCGGATTGAGTACCTTTAACAAACGTATAGCATTATACATGTGCAGTATAGTATAATAAATCTAACAATGTTATGATTTCACATAACTCTAGGAGTTAAGATTATAATAATTCATGTTTACAAACACCTCATCATGTCACACCACACACTCGCAATATCATGCAATTTGATCAGTGATTAATTATTGAAGCATTTGTGAGGCACGGGCACTCATGGTCCCGCCCAATTATATTTTGTAGCATATTATTTCATATCCGTGAACTTGTAAATATTTGGCACTTGTCGCCTCCCTGCATTCCATGTCGATACAGCACATATGTCCGTGCCACTCTTTCTCCGTCTCCGCCTGTAAAAAATCTTCCATTTGGAGACTCGGGATATTTTTCAAGCCTCTTCAGTGCAACTTTGAACCTGTAGTTCGAGACTTTGAATGCTTTATTCTCTGATCAAAATATGACAATGATATCGAGAAATGGAAAGTATATACACAGAGGGTGGAGAAGAGGAACATAATGCATTATATACACAATATACAGTGTTCTCCCGATTGACATGGCGCACGTTCATCATCATTTTTATCATCATTATCATCAATTTCATTTTTACATTAGAGTCATCTTCATAATCATAATAACCATCATCATCTTCGTCATAATCTTTATATCTAACAGCAACAGTCTTAATACAACACTAAAAAACAACATCAACTCCAACAACAACACCAATAACAATAACAACAACAACACCAATAACATTAACTCTATACTAATCACTTGTGTCCAGTTTAAGGTTTATCAGTCGAATGAACGAGCACAGTTTGCGAAGAGACGTTGCATCTTTCAAATTTAGTATGTCATCTAGAATATCAATAGTTGGGTGTTTTATACCTATATATTTCCTAAGCATGAGGCGATTTCTTGCCGAGTGTCTTAACCCATTCGCCATTCGCCAAGGCCAGGGCATATTCTTTTGTCAACACCGCCCTGATTGTACTTAGATTGTCTTCTCCGTTGAAGTTTTAATGGTGTTATTAAATTGAAGTCGCATGCAGGCTTCTAAATACATTTTTCAAAATTTATTAAAAATTAATTACATATTCAAAATTATTGCCAAGCAGACATCAGATGGGCGACAATTCTATCGGATAATATAACAAACCGATATCGCAGATCAGCATTGCGATTTATTTTAACAGTAGGTACTAAATATTAATTATCACTATTTAGATATGTCAGATGTGATAACGAGACGTATAATTAGCTAAATTGTGGGAAATAGAGTGTCCGAGCAAAGAAATATAAATTAGCGGACGTAATTTCGTTGTGTTTTTGCTGTTTAACGTCAAGAAAAATTATCAATGGAAGCATCCGGCATCCGATATATGTGCCTGACGGCATCCGGCGTACGGTGGTCTGGCATCCGGAATACGCCATAACAGACCCCGCATCCGGCGTACGAAAAGGGGGGTCGTCACCCTCATGAAACACATTGTACCCACACCAGGCAATGAAATTTCAGCTAAACATGGTGGTCGAACACTCATGTATGTGTTATTTAATTACTCAGAATTATAAGTGCAGATGTATAACAATATACCAAAATTTAAACAGCGAACTAAAATAAAAACCCATCCACAAAACGAGACAGGAACCGCATGTACATCACTTTTCGTGACAAACAGCACCGCATTGATTTACTTGGTACCGAATACTAGTACCTCCAAACTAATGACACATTATAACAGGCTATGCAACCAACACAGCTATATGGCAATTATATATATGATGTCGTGTCCAGCGGAAAATTCCCCTTGAAACTTGTCTAACCCGCGCTATGATCAGTAAAGTTCACTATATATCGTGTTGGAAGCATGTCTGATCCGCGTTATAATAAGTAAAGTTCAATATATTATACATCATATTGGAAGCATGTCTGATTCGAGCGTTATATGATCAGTATAAAGTTCATTATATATCTTGTTGTATAAGCATGTCTGACCCGCGTTATGATCACTAAAGTTCAGTATACATATCGTGTTGGAAGCAGGTCTCGCCCGCGTTATGATCACTAAAAGTAAAGTTCACTATAGCTAGCGTTGGAAGCATAATTATTAGAAAAAAGGGGCACATTTATAACCCATGTTCAGACTGAGAGTTTTCTGAACTCTCGGTGAAAGTAATTTCGTTCAATGTTGTTGTGGAACTCCGACATGGGCGAAATCGGAACCAATTTCGTACTTTGATCTGAGATGAAGGTCATCTGCTGCCATTCCTATCGAAACATGGCCGGTCAATTAGACAACATAATTATGGCAATTTCGAAATATTGAACGTCCCATACTGAATCTGTGCCCCACATGGTCACATATATGTAAATTGTGTTCCTTCGTTTGCTAAAAGCATGATATACGATGACATAAATGTTGATATATGCGTTGTCACAAACAATACCCAAACATCGATCGGTAACAATAATCAAACAATTTTAGGACGAGAAGTCACCTTTTTATCACTTTCACGGATAACAATCGAAACGATATCGAATTGTCGCATCATTAGACGCAGAACGAGTCGCTAAACATCACACTTAAAACGATTTATCGATTTAACAGAATGGTAGAATTTAATTGCAGTTTTGAAAAGCCGATATGTTGC
Organism: Siphonodentalium dalli; assembly: GCA_032622095.1. Taxonomy (NCBI): domain Eukaryota; kingdom Metazoa; phylum Mollusca; class Scaphopoda; order Gadilida; family Siphonodentaliidae; genus Siphonodentalium; species Siphonodentalium dalli. The sequence continues at coordinate 82,226,300 of CP136061.1, read as the reverse complement.
GATAATGGGTATATTCTATGACTTGGAGCATGTCAGTAAACTGGTGACATATACTGATGTCCTGTCGTGCAAATATGGGGTCTTCTCGTTCACCCGGCAGCTATTGTTTCGGGTCAAGGTGTCATAATCGGGTACTTCATAGATATGCCGAATATAGTTTATATCTTAGTTTGGTGTAGAATTCCCAGTTACCCGACAAAATTGTAGCCGATACGATAATCTCAATTTCACACATTTTAATTAATAGATATTGATTTATTATTACCTCCATTCTGGAGACATAGAATATACAGAAAATACATATAATATTTGTACATATGTGAATAGTTGATGATAATATACAGTTTATATGCGCAGTTGCACACTGGTGTTCGGTTAGTGCTATTCCCACCATAAGCGACACATATGGATCACATAAACGTACGTTTCCTGATGCTTCATATTAAATATGTCAAAAGTCGCGCTGTTCGCGATGCCCGGAAGGGGAGAGGGACACCAAAATTTATCAAAATAATTTTAGCGCCGAAATCCACCAAATTGATGAGTATTCTTCTGAGATCTTCTCCATGATACAAGGAATCTTATATTGTGTGATTTAAAGACGCCAAATTGGTGTCGTTGGGATAAGAGATGTGTATATATCATAATGGTTACTGACCACAGTTCATAGTGAACAAACTCAGTGATAACATTATCAATTTTAAGTCGTGAATTTGTATATATAACCGCGATAGGGGAAAGGTTGCGACTGAAACAACAACCTCGCGACGGTACTCAACACTGCCGGGCAAGTGGGAACGAAACATACTCTTAATTTGATATGGACTATAACTGCGGCTTGTTAATTGTGTAACTGACCACTGCCGGGTGAACGGGAATAACCCGCAAATATACATATATCCTCGATATGACACATCATTTGCATCATAATTCGACCCAGTCGTGGGTAATTTTCAAATGACAAAGTCACACAAAAAACTGACACACGTAGAAATAAACCAAATTGTCTTTAGTGTGGTGTGCTTCACATGATCCGACCCTTATTCCAATCTTTAATCCCATTCTATAATAATGATACACGACTGTCATTGTATAACAGGAAATAGTGCCAGTTTTACCCAAATGTATTATTGTTGCGCAAAGTGACCTTTGACTTCCGGATTGTCGTCTGTTTACATTCTGTACTCTACGTACGCTGAATCGATGTCTGTGACTGTTTTTTAACAAATATTTCATTAAATTAACGCCATTAAATACGTCCAAAGAGTCTTAGTTGTCTGGGACTATTTCTTTACGAGGGCAAACAACGCTGTTAGTTTCACGTCCCATTTATTGATTTAATTATGTTTTTGTGGAGTTATTGGATCAATATAGCCTCTTTTTTGTTACCTGTCGCTTGACAATTCCAATGACAATGTTAACCACATGTAGGACAATATTGTTTTCTTAAATTAACTAGTAGTTTTTGACCGGCCACGGGGAGGGACAAGGACACAAGCTTTCCAAGTGTTGGAAATTTCCAACCTGACACCATAAGTTTGGAAAATTAGAAAATTTCCAACTGATGGCCATTTCAGTCCAAAATTGTGACCAATAGTAGGAAAGTATGCAAATATTGGTCCAAAAACAAAAATATTCCCCCAATAAATAGTTTGAAAACCAAACTACAAGAACATTTTCAACCTATTGTTGGTGTGAAATTTCCAACTAATGTTGTGTCTGGTATGAAATTTCCAACTGTTGAACAATTTTACCAAAGCTGGGGTGAAACACCCCAACCCCCACCCCCCCCCCCCATGTCGCCACGTCTCTGAGGACAGTAAATCGGTGACCACATTTAAACGCCATCTTGCATGGACTATGAATTTCCATCAACTCAGACTTCATTGGATACATCGATATTATTCTAGATCTCGGCATCTGTGTACAAGAAACTCATAAACGGACATGGCTCATTCGAGCTTCCAAATTTAGAAGGAGGTGTAAGATAGTTCGACAAATACATGAAGTGTTGATATAACGGCTTCATGTGCTCTGAATAATACTTTCCATGATCACAGCAATTTTCAAACTTTTTTCAATATTTCGCACATGTTCCAATTGTTACCATATCAGGTATACAGTAACACGGAACGCTCTTTACTGTTCCATGTCGTGCAAAGGCTGCTTTTTTGTTAGGGACCCAAACATCGTGTTCAACGTTGTATATATTTATGACTTCAATGTGTCTTTCTGGGACATATAATGCTCTTAGAAATGTAGTTGAAGTATTTATCGACCTGTTTTGATACCGGGAAAATTCAACAGCGAATATTATTATTAGGTGAATTTTGGAGCACAAACTAAGTGGCTTCCACCTCTCGATTAACCTCGCAGTTCGTGTTCACCGACAAGACAAACCAGTATGATCGCTAGATCATGCTATGAATCTCTACTATGGCTAACGCACGCAGAGATCATATTCCACTAATACAAAACCTTGGAACTTTTTGAAGTTTTGACAGGGAACCTTATAAAGTCGAAAAAATAACGCGGGGAGTATATTTCTTAATGATTATCTGTTCTTTAATAGTGTACTTCACTATTTGTGAAGGTCTCAACTCGAAATTGTTGAGGGCCGATATCGCAATAAACATTCAATTAATTATCCAGGAAAAAATCATAATTGTAAGAAACACAAAGCAAAATCGCTCACAAAGCCACTTAAATCGTGAAATTTCGAGTTGGGACCATCACCTGCAGTGAAGTACATTATTAAGAAAGAGATGATAACAAAGAAATATATTCTCCTTGTTATTTTTTCTATTCTATAAGGTTCCCTGTCTAAACTTCAAAATGTTTCCAGGTTTTGTACTGGTGGAATATGATCTCTACGGGCGTTAGCATAGTAGAGATTCATGACATGATCTATATGATCGCTATAAGAAAGGGCTACAATTCATGTACAAGAAAACCATAATCAGAAATGGTAACGCCCTCAAGAGTATATTATTACGCATAAATATAAATTATATAAAAAAAATAAATATATATATATAGAACAAACCACTATTATGATGATCGTGTCGTTATTTGTTTAAAATACGTATCAATTGACATATACGCACCCGTTCTCTCATTAAAGGTACGGTTGGCATTGGCGGTGGGTATCCTGTGAAAATATTTCCACCCGTCAAAAACCGCCACAAACAGAAAGAACATCAAAATGTAGACAGACTTTGTCCGTATATAAATAAGAAATATCGCATAACAGTATGTTATTCTCATATGTTTAACCAGTGTTATGTAAACAAAAGCATAAAAAGTTACTTTTCTGGTGTTTGTTTATATTATGATGGTAAACATAAAGAGCGTTCTTTGTTGGTGAATTCCTGACATGGAACTAATAAAGAGCGTTTATGCCATTTGTGTGTGATTAGCCAGTAGCATTGTGCTGTCCTCTGTAACCCAATCAGGCTCTTGCTTAGGTAAAATATAGTAGGTATTTATGATAACATGCTGTTTACGCGATGATCATCTATTATATATTTTGAAAGATCTGTGTGTGTATGTGTTTGTTTGTGTGTGTGTGTGTGTGTTTGAAATCGATGGACTCAAAAACGACTAAGCCAATTTCGATGAAATTTGGTATTTGGATGTGTTTTCGGCCGGAGACGAACATAGGCATATTTATTTGTCCGTGCGAGGTCAACTTTTCACGTGCGGAGGTCAAATCTGTTTTTACGCCGTTTTTGCGCTAATATATTTCAGTTCGGTGCTCACAAATCGATTCGATATAGCGCGAATAATAAATTGCCAGTCATATAATTTGCACGGTTAGAATCTGTGGCGTGTCCTCTTTCCAACGATATATAATATGTATGTATCCGTTTTAGTTATCTGCCTCAATTATTAGGTACAAGTGGTCCGATGCTTTTATCGGGATAAAATCAATGCGTAATTTCTATGACGTCGTCAGAGGTCATAAAGTTAGATTACGTTAACTCTCACCCTGCCGATGCATTTGACTGTGTCGCGTTAACTCATCACCGGCCGAGGTATCCGCAAATGACATTGGGCTATATATCTCGGAAACGGGTGTAGCTATCGACTTGAAATTTGGTATGTGAATGTATCTTGCCCCGGATACGAATTTTATCGGGTCGCCGAGCACGTGCGACGCCAGCTTCGCGCATGCGCAGACGAGATCTCGGAAACGGGTTGAGATATTGACTTTAAATTTGGTATGTGAATGTATCTTGCCCCGGATACGAATTTTATCGGGTCGCCGAGCACGTGCGACACCAACTTCGCGCATGCGCAGACCAGATCTAGGAAACGGGTGGAGCAATCGACTTTAAATTTGGTTTTTGAATAGCCCGGACGAAGTCGGGTCACCTTCTAGTTGTATATATGAACGAAACTGTATGCGTTTTAATGTTTTTCTGTTTACGGTGTTTGGAACAAATATGAATATTTTCGACAATTAAGGCCTCACGTGCCTTTGAAATCAACATATTTCGACAATTTTAGGGGATCTCCACGAATTCGGGAACTCCGCAAATAGAACTCCGCAAATAGGGACCTACTGCGAATTGTCAAAACCGGGAAATTGGTTGAATACTATTTCCCTTTTTACTAAAGTAAACAAGTAAATAACGAATGACGATACATATATTTGTAAACAAGCATTGCAAATAATGTTATTGGGACGAAAAGTCGCAAGACTTGTTCCGTATTATGATGATGATGATGATGATATGATTGATAGAACAAACCACTATTGTGATGATCGTGTCGTTATTTGTTTAAAATTCGTATCAATTGACATATACGCACCCGTTCCCTCATTAAAATCAACATATTTCGACAATTTTAGGGGAACTCCGCGAATTCGGGGATCTCCGCAAATAGATCTCCGCAAATAGGGACCTACTGCGAATTGTCAAAACCGGAAACACCGATTATCTATTTATAAAACGTCCACAGACACACAGCGATCTAAAAATTTGCCCACCAGTGTACACTCGATGGCCGTTAATGAACGGGAATTTGAGTGGATTTTGGATCATTATTCCAGGGACACCAATACAAACAAAATGATACAAATATATTCAATACAAATCATCTCTCGGCCGACCCCGCGGATTTCTAGTTCAACAACCAGACTATGACAGTATCATAATCGTTATAAGGAGCTGGGAACATACAGCCTTTCAATATATACTTATACCCTGTAAACACGGCCATCCATGCACTCCATACTTGCATTTTCAGATTACCCATGATAATTCAGCCATGCACCGTATACTCATACACCACAGTTGTGGACACACAATCACACCTTGGATACATATTCACTCCGCCATTGGCCATATGGATATGGTCACTCCCTGTATACATATTTGTCATATTCATGGCCATATAGCCACTCACGATATACATATACACCCCACACTTGTCGATAGATTCACTCCAGGTGTACATATACACCATACAATTGAATGTATAATATACCAGTACCCCTAACACATGGCCATTTGTAAACTCCAGATTTACTTATACACATCACCCATGACAATTCAGCCACTCGCTTTATACTCATAAACACCAGCCGTGACCATACATCTACTCCCTGTATACATATACACCCACCAATGACAATATATCAGTAACAGAAAAAATCATAGACATGCCATATACATCCATAACACAATGTCACTTCATATATGGGCATTTTTCAAAAAAAGTGGCCTATTTCTGTCCATCACCATTTATTTGTAGAAAAGTTTATTAATGATCACATTTTTTTATTTTGAGATATAATATGGGATGGGGTCAACTTGTTGCAGACCCTATATCATCCGCTCCTTGATATCTGCTTCTTGATATCTCTACAATCCAGAGGCTCGTAATATGGCAAAAATGGCCAATTATGCCTGTCCCATTTTCCGAAATCTCCCCAAAAACAGACATTTTTGTATAAAATATGACCATTAAAGGCACGTGAGGCCTTAGTTGTCGAAAATATTCATAATTGTTCCAATCACCGTAAACAGAAAAACATTAAAACGCATACAGTTTCGTTCATATATACCATGACCATCGCGTAAACAGCATGTTATCATACAGATTTACTATATTTTACCTAAGCAAGAGCCTGATTGTGTTACAGAAGACAGCACAATGCTGTTGGCTAATCACACGCAAATGGCATAAACGCTCTTTATTCGTTCCATATCAGGAATTCACCAACAAAGAACGCTCTTTATGTTTACCATCATAATATAAACAAACACCAGAAAAGTAACTTTTTATGCTTTTGTTTACATAACAATGGTCAAATATATGACAATAACATACTGTTTATGCGATATTTCTTATTTGTATACGGACAAAGTCTGTCTACATTTTGTTGTTCTTTCTGTTTGTGGTGGTTTTTGACGGGTGGAAATATTTTCACAGGATACCAACGCCAAAGGCCAACCGTACCTTTAAATACCACTTTATTAGACAATTTGCATCATATGTAACACGCCTGATCATAAAATCACAAAATATGCACAATTTTTACCAAGTCAAGTAACATAATGTAGGTCACAAAACTGTCCCACGATTGGTGGTCCCTACTGTTACCAAGAGAGAAACACATAATACAACAGTCCTGGCATTGGCGAATGAGGAAGTGCAAATTGGTTTCCAGTACTACTCATCAATACACATGGCTAAACAACTGTTATCCGCTGGTCGGTGCAATTAATTTGCCCGTAATTGACAATATCATTCATCAGACAGGTGAGTACATTGGGAGTGTGTCACTACTGTTACCGATAGATACAGGTCTGTGAGTTTGTTATTACACAAATGTTTCTCTTCTTAGTTTTGTCCAATGTGATCCCCGTGAGGCAACACATACAGTTTGTTACATAACAATGGACGACCGGTGGGAATCCCCTTTATAAACCCGAAACATCCCTACTGTTACCGTCCCTACTGTTACCTTTTAAATTGTAACAGTAGGGAACACTTTGGTAACAGCATGTCAGATAATGCTGGATGTGGTAACAGGAGGGACATTGCGGTAACAGCAGTGACAATAGATTACACAGTTGTTATTTTTGGCAGTGAATTGACATATATTTGTATTTCCTTGCAGAACGCCTTCCATTTATTTCTTCCACACACTCATTTTGATATAGAATGTTTTCTATTATACTTGATTGAGAATGCAATGATCAAACAGTTTTCACATAAATTCACTTAGGGCCAATTCCCATGCCCAACACAAACCCGTGTAAACTGTCAGATATAGACACACCTGATCAAGTGGTCCTGCTAATATGCTATGATGCTGGTAGACCTGTTGATATGCTATGATTTCAAAAACTCACGAAATTGAATTACTGCGGTCATGCACCAGGTACTATATTCTAATTCCAAACAAAGTATCTCCATCATTTCGCAGCGATTCCATTATTCATCTACGACATATACGAAATATACAGAGTTTACTATAATCAGTATTTAACGAGACCGCTACTCGTGTGTAAACAAATGGCAATGAGCAAACGGTGTTAACCGTATATTAGCTATCAACATACTAGTAGTAAAAGGTGCACTACCATTGTACATGACCACCTGCCATGCTGCAGAAGTCAGAAGTTGTTCAATCTAAACCTGTCTAGTAACCAAATCAAAATCTATTTTAAAGCCAGTTACAGCAGGTGGGGGTCTGCAATTTTGTTTCGAACACTAGGCGGGTGGGTGTGTGAATCTTTCAGCAGCCCGACTGACACATTTTTTCCTGGCCCTGTAATTTTTTTCCTCGAGTCAATTGTCTTCAAAATGATGGGACAAAAGGTTTTAAGAATGCTTCTATTACATGTATCAGTTAATAATGAGGGATGACACCAAGTGGCAATAAAAAGGTCAGCTTGCTAAATGTTTTCATCAAGGATCTATCAATGCACATTGACACGGAAAGGCTCAGATTTAAATAGTTTTAATAAAAAATATTTATTCAACCTGATATAAATGAAAACAACACAAAAATAGATTCTTAAAAAATGTAAACTCTTCACTGAACTCTTCAAATAAAAATAGAATATTCTAAAAACCATAATAAAATAAAACAAAGGTGTTAGAACAAACATTGACCGATTTCAACGATATTCGGTATATAGATCTAGGGACACCTCTAGATGGGAGTTGCCAAATTTGAATGACTTTTTTATGAAAAATATGGCCGCTGGCAGCCATCTTGGATTTTACTCTTTGTATGACCAAATCCTTTAGCGCACTTTGCAGGTTACATTTCTCATCCAATCGTCACCAAACTTCACATGGATCTTCGAAGTCACCTCTAGATGGGAGCCTCCATGTTTTCCCCAAAATTTGTTTCAAACAAACTTTGCCATCTTGGACTTTAAATGTCAATCCATCAGCATACCATACAGACCACATTTATTTGAGACTTGTTTTGAAACATGACAGTCTTGTTGGTAAATAAAAGAAGGAATGCTTCTATAGTCATTATATGGAACATTGATCAGATAAGATCATGAGAACTGAGTAAATAGTCATTTCAAGCAGTTTGGAGGGGTGGATCCCTATCACAGAATGGGAAAAAAATTAGGGGGTGGTGAGTACCAACAGGGCAGAACAATAAAAAAGCGCCTAGCGTCCGGAAATGTTTTTCTGACCCCTCCCCCTGATTACAGTGGAATTTCAAACAAAACGTATTTTGTTCACGATACGACAGATGTACGCATGTATGCGTCGGACGAAGGTAATTTATCAAATTTTGCGCAGTGTGTCAATGAACATCGTGCGAAATGTATTATTGTATTATCATTTCAATACTATATTTAAACACAATGTTCATGTGTGTCTTGCTTATTGTCACTCTGTATTGTATCAATATGCCATTACCAGTATGTGATCTCTGTTTATAGTTAAAATTGTCACACAGTTCTGCAATAATACATCATACGAAAAATAAATCCACGGTTATAGTCTGACAACAAATATGAATTGCCAATATGCTATAGTTATAATACGCTAATGTCCTTCCTGTTACCGGAGACCAATTGCGGCGTGTATGTCATATATTTCATCAACTGCACCTATATTTGATATTCATAACGTTAGCTTTTAGTTATCCTATGCCGGGTCGCATACTATATTGTGTTGTTGGTCACATTTGGTATGCGTGTGTCCTTCCTGTAACTACCAGTCCTTCCTGTTACCAAATGATAGGCTAATATGCATCAGACTATCGTTTAATACATTTTGTTTCTAGGTCTGGTACGCATTTGGTCCAGTTGGGTCTCGTTCACTTATGGGAAGTGACATTTTGCTTTATTGTTTGAAATAATGTTTCCACAAGTATGTTCATAATAAAACTGTCCCTTCTGTTACGTCAAGTGTCTCTCCTGTTACTGGCTTGTCCCATATGTTACCGTCGAGTTTTTCTGTCGTATCGAGATTAATTTGAATTGGATTCCCTCATCCCGATAGAATTGTGGAGTATTGACCTTAATCTTCGGAAAATATATGGCCATAATCAAACAGAAATTCACATCATTCCAGGTCGAGAAAACTCGATACCTGGATATCGGAAATTTATGCATATCACATATACATTATCATAACTCGTAATACTCATCATGTTTTGGTGTTTATTTTTGCAAATTCTGATTACCACACAATGCACATGTTGCTCATATGTTATTTTCCACCTCTATATCACTCAAAATCATATTTATATTGAAAAACATAATGGCAACAGTAGGGACACTAGGTGTGTGTGCATCGTCAATGGACCTGATTCGGACAGGATATAAGGGTGATTAAGGTTGCATTTTACTATCCTCTGATCTACTGGATACCATCAACCACGAAAAGCGGCTAAAATATGTTCTCTCGTTGAAATAATTTTTTGATTCTTGAATACCCAAATCGGCCACATTTTTTGAAAAATGCCCATATACTCACACGCCAGCCAATGACCAACCAGCTGTACAGGTAAGCATATAGTCATACAGTCCATATAGACCATACAGTCATTCCATGTACACCTATACACATTACCCTATTTGTCAATACACCCCACCCGTGACCATACAGCCAACATATGTATACATATACCCCAGCCATGACAATACAGCCACCCAAGGTACACATGTGCATCCCAGACATGACTATACAGTCACTCCATATATATACATAAACAACACAGATAACTGTGTAGCGACATTTGGGTTACACACACACCACTTCAATTACCATATAGCCACTCCATGTATACATATTCACATCGCACATGACCACTCCTTATACACGTATTCCTATCATCTCACTGTGGACCCCATCACCTTATAGCCACTCCTAGTACAACTATTCACCTTACCTCACCAGTCACTCCCTGACCATTTCGATATAAACCATGTATTAAGTCAATCAATGTTGATGCTAATGTGTGACAGTAGCCAAATAATATGGTCTCGCTCAGTTCCGTTTGTGTGCATTTCCGTTCAAAGCATGGCCCGAGACGTTTTTGGCAAAATTCCACACTTCTTCCTTTAAAATGAATTTGTCATATCTCATATGAGACAACCAGAATAGATCATTAATTTTAATTGCAAGTTGATAAAGTAACATGGTTAATAACCAATTCAACAGTGTCACAATTTGCTACATTTTCGGAGCAGAGAATAATGGTTGGATATGTGAGGAAAATCATTTTTGTTTGTTTGTTTCCATTTTGTAAGCCATCTTGAGTTATTTTGTCTACAAAACACATCAGTTTGACATATTTAAGACAGAATATTATATACAAAACCCGTCGTCTGTGTGTGTGTCAATATGTGTGTATAACTCGGTCACGCTTTTGGCGCGTTTATCACTTTTCAACCATGCGTCCAACTTAGCACAAATTTGGACCACTGCCTACATTGTGTCGTAGAAGATGACTCACCAACTTTCACGCCGATTGGTCAACGAATGCACGAGATCGAACATGGTAAATAAACGCCGTATTTGCACTCAATTAGACACTATTTCTTATGACGTAAACTTTGTCGAAATGACGTCATATGAGGTCACACACAAACCCACACTTGCTTTGCTACTGTATAGATGAAACTGCCAAGCGTTCTACAATAACATTGGAAAAGGGCGCAAAATTAATTTGTCATCATGTTGAGTGTGAATATAAGTAAGGGCGTTGCTTTTGTCGTGGAATTTCATGGGTTGTAGAGTCGAACGTTCAATCATCGTTAGAACTGAGTGCTATTTAAAATATTAATGTTGTGCCCTGAATACCCTCGAACTGAAGAATTGGTAGGCGTCCAGAGGACCAGAACCTTTCGTACTAAACTATTGGCATTAATCCACTTAGACAATACCTGCACAGTATATCAATATGTCGCACACGAACAACCCGTGCAGTGGTTCGATTATATAACTTAAATAGGGAAATGAAAGTTAATTATTACCGCCACGAAGTGGGTGGACACTGGTGTACAGATTTGTATAGACTCATGGTCGTATGGAGGAATGTATTCTTGTTTCGTACTAGAGTATAATCGTACCGATAATTACGATAGTACGACAAAGATTAGCACATGTGTTTACGTCACCGGTGTAATTGTGGGGACATGTTTCTATTTATGAAGATTTGCTATCCCGAAGGTCCGCTATTCCGAAGGTTCTCTATTCCGAAGGTTTTTGTTATTTTTAGGTTAATTCTATATTCTAAAGTATTGAGACTAATTTGAGAGGGTTCATTTTCACAAAGATTCTTTTTATGGAGTGTGCGCTCACGTCCGAACTGATCCTGCGCGCACACCGATACAGATACAGGAGGAAATAACTTAAGTTAGAACATTAAATGTGATTTTGTTTTGTTTTCGCGGGTTTTCTTGTTCATACTGTTCGTCATAAGGAATTCTGAATGTGTTGTTGTGTGAGGCGTCCATGATATTGGATACCCACCCATCTGCTGGGCTCACCGCATCAATTATGCCAATGCTATCAGCTGACGAACCCGCCTTAGAGCAAACTGGCTACAGCCCATGCATGCATACCTGCTGAAGCGGGGGTGGTCAATACATTTCTTAGTGAAATACAGTGTCCCACGCCACCATGCCGTGATAAGAGAAGCATACTATTAGCCATTCCATTTCTAATATAAATAAGAATCTGATCATGCACGCGAATACCGGTAAGTAACAAAGGACATTTAATACCAGTAAGTAACAAAGGACATTTATTTACCCGTCATTTTAGACGGGAAATCCCCTAGTGAAACAATAAACACCTTTGATACCAAAGATAGTTCCATTTTACTTGAAATGAAAGTGTCAATGACACTGTAGCTCAACTTAGGTAGGGGAATAATTTAATGGTCGACAGTAAATGGAGGAATAGGAAAAGTGCTAATTGAAATGTCTAAGTAAGACTAGATGTACATGTCAATATCAACATTCATAACCGGTTTCATAATGATCGGATCAGGGATGTGGTGATTATGGTGTGCCAAAGGATTTATTGATGCAAAGAGTAAATTCTAAAATGGCCACCGGCAGCCATGTTTTTTTCCGAATTACCCCAAAATGACTTGTTCCCATCCACAGCCTTTACAAATATCATAATGATCTGATCAAAGGTATGACCTGTAGCCTGTGCCAATGGATTTAGTCATGCAAAGAGTAAAATCCAAGATGGCTGCTGGCGGCCATGTTTTTCGGCTGAACGACCCCAAAATGACTCGTTTCCCATCTACATGTCATTGTTAACATACATGACAAATTTCATGAAGTTCCGACCAAGCTACGACCTGTAGCCCGCACCAAAGGATTTATTCATGCAAAGAGTAAAATCCAATATGGCTGCTGGCGGACATGTTTTTTAGCCAAACGACCCCAAAATGACTCGTTCCCATCTACATGTTAATATTAACATCCATGATAAATATCATGATGATCAGACAAACAGTACGACCTGTAGCCCGTGCCAATGGATTGAATTTTGAAATCCAAGATGGCTGCCAGCGGCCATGTTTTTTGGCCGTATGACCCCAAAATGACTCGTTCCCATATACATGTCAATATCAATATTCATGACAAATTTCATAAAGGTCAGACCAAAGGTACGACCTGTAACCCGCGCCAAAGGATTTAGTCATGCAAAGAGTAAAATCCAAGATGGCTGCTGACGGCCATGTTTTTTGGACGAACGACCCCAAAATCACTCGTTCCCATCTACATGTCAATATTAACATCCATGACAAATTTCATGATGATCAGACGAACAGCACAACCTGTAGCCCGTGCCAATGGATTGAATTTTGAAATCCAAAATGGCCACCAGCAGCCATGTTTTTTCGCCGAATGACCCCAAAATGACTCGTTCCCATCTACATGTCAATGTCAACATTCATGACAAAATTCATAAAGATCAGACCATAGGTACGACCTGTAGCCCGCGCCAAAGGATTTAGTCATGCAAAGAGTAAAATCCATGATGGCTGCTGGCGGCCATGTTTTTTGGCCGAACAACCCCAAAATCACTCGTTCCCATCTACATCTCATTGTTAACATCCATGACAAATTTCATGAAGTTCTGACCAAAGCTACAACCTGTAGCCCGCGCCAAAGAATTTAGTCATGCAAAGAGTAAAATCCAAGATGGCTGCTGGCGGCCATGTTTTTTGGCTGAACGACCCCAAAATCACTCGTTCCCATCTACATGTCAATATTAACATCCATGACAAATTTCATGATGATCAGACGAACAGCACGACCTGTAGCCCGCGCCAATGGATTGAATTTTGAAATCCAAAATGGCCACCAGCGGCCATGTTTTTTGGCCGAATGACCCCAAACTCATTCGTTCCCATCTACATGTCAATGTCAACATTCATGACAAAATTCATAAAGATCAGACCATAGGTACGACCTGTAGCCCGCGCCAAAGGATTTAGTCATGCAAAGAGTAAAATCCATGATGGCTGCTGGCGGCCATGTTTTTTGACCGAACAACCCCAAAATCACTCGTTCCCATCTACATGTCATTGTTAACATCCATGACAAATTTCATGAAGTTCTGATCAAAACTACGACCTGTAGCCTGCGCCAAAGGATTTAGTCATGCAAAGAGTAAAATCCAAGATGGCTGCCAGCGGCCATGTTTTTTGGCCGTATGACCCCAAAATGACTCGTTCCCATATACATGTCAATATCAATATTCATGACAAATTTAATAAAGGTCAGACCAAAGGTACGACCTGTAGCCCGCGCCAAAGGATTTAGTCATGCAAAGAGTAAAATCCATGATGGCTGCCAGCGGCCATGTTTTTTGGCCGAACGACCCCAAAATCACTCGTTCCCATCTACATGTCAATATTAACATCCATGACAAATTTCATGATGATCAGACGAACAGCACGACCTTTAGCCCGCGCCAATGGATTGAATTTTGAAATCCAAAATGGCCACCAGCGGCCATGTTTTTTGGCCGAATGACCCCAAAATCACTCGTTCCCATCTACATGTCAATGTCAACATTCATGACAAAATTCATAAAGATCAGACCATAGGTACGACCTGTAGCCCGCGCCAAAGGATTTAGTCATGCAAAGAGTAAAATCCATGATGGCTGCTGGCGGCCATGTTTTTTGGCCGAACAACCCCAAAATCACTCGTTCCCATTGACATGTCATTGTTAACATCCATGACAAATTTCATGAAGTTCTGATCAAAACTACGACCTGTAGCCTGCGGCAAAGGATTTAGTCATGCAAAGAGTAAAATCCAAGATGGCTGCCAGCGGCCATGTTTTTTGGCCGTATGACCCCAAAATGACTCGTTCCCATATACATGTCAATATCAATATTCATGACAAATTTAATAAAGGTCAGACCAAAGGTACGACCTGTAGCCCGCGCCAAAGGATTTAGTCATGCAAAGAGTAAAATCCATGATGGCTGCCAGCGGCCATGTTTTTTGGCCGAACGACCCCAAAATCACTCGTTCCCATCTACATGTTAATATTAACATCCATGACAAATTTCATAATGATCAGACGAACAGTACGACCTGTAGCCCGCGCCAATGGATTGAATTTTGAAATCCAAAATGGCCACCAGTGGCCATGTTTTTTGGCCGAATGACCCCAAAATGACTCGTTCCCATCTACATGCCAATGTCAACATTCATGACAAATTTCATAAAGATCAGACCAAAGGTACGACCTGTAGCCCGCGCCAAAGGATTTAGTCATGCAAAGAGTAAAATCCAAGATGGCTGCTGGCGGCCATGTTTTTTGGCCGAACAACCCCAAAATCACTCGTTCCCATCTACATGTCATTGTTAACATCCATGACAAATTTCATGAAGTTCCAATCAAAACTACGACCTGTAGCCTGCGCCAAATGATTTAGTCATGCAAAGAGTAAAATCCAAGATGGCTGCTGATGGCCATGTTTTTTGGCCGAACGACCCCAAAATGACTCGTTCCCATCTACATGTCAATATTAACATCCATGACAAATTTCATGATGATCAAAAGAACAGTACGACCTGTAGCCCGCGCCAATGGATTGAATTTTGAAATCCAAGATGGCTACCAGCGGCCATGTTTTTTGGCCGAATGACCCCAAAATGACTCGTTTCCCATCTACATGTCAATGTCAACATTCATGCAAAATTTCATAAAGATCAGACCAAAGGTACGACCTGTAGCCCGCGCCAAAGGAAATTGTTGACGGACACACGCACACACGCACACACGCACACACGGACACACGGACACACGGACGACGGACGCCAAACCATGACAATAGCTCAAACTTACAAGTAAGTTGAGCTAAAAATGGTCCAAACCTGAAAAGTGAAATTTTGCCGATTTTGATGTCAAATCTGTGATATAAAAATCCAATAATTCTATTATGTCAGTGGTTGAAATAGTAACAATTAATCAATTTGCATCATAAATGTTAGTATTCAATGTATATAGGACAGAATAGTCAATTTTGTTCATCAACCACAACTTGCGTTATGATCATTGATGCTTTTGAAATTTAAAAATATGGGTTGGTCTCTTAAAGGCACGTGCGGCATTAATTGTCGAAAATATTCATATTTGTTCCAAACACCGTAAACAGAAAAACAGTAGAACGCATACAGTTCCGTTCATATATACCATGACCATCGCGTAAACAGCATGTTACCATAAATACTTACTATATTTTACCTAAGCAATAGCCTGATTGTGTTGCAGAAGACAGCACAATGCTACTGGCTAATCACACACAAATGGCACAAACGCTCTTTATTAGTTCCATATCAGGTATTCACCAACAAAGAACGCTCTTTATGTTTACCATCATAATATAAACAAACACCAGAAAAGTAACTTTTTATGTTGTTTACATAACAATGGTCAAACATATGACCATAATATACTGTTTATGCGATATTTCTTATTTGTATACGGACAAAGTCTATCTACATTATGATGTTCTTTCTGTTTGTGGCGGTTTTTGACGGGTGGATATATTTTCATAGGATACCCACCGCCAAGGCCAACCGTGTCTTTAAGAACGATCGCAATGTCACCTTCCAACCGCAGAAACTATCCATCTCTATATAATATACACTATGTGATGTATTAGCATATGTAAAATGTATTTCAGACAAATCTACCATCTATGCTGGTCCCAAAATGCCATCCAGAAGAGTGCGGATTATACATTGTACTGTCTGGGTAGCTGCATAGCAACGGTTATGATGGACATTATGATAGGAAACAACGTCATAAGTCTGTGTAATTCATCCTATGTCACAAATACACCTCAAATATGCAATTCAAAAGAACTAAAGTTGAATAAAATACTGTACTGCCTCCTTATATGAGCATTTTATACTTTCGGGTAGTTGCCTAGCAACCGTTGCTAAGCAGGGCCAAATCTCGATTGGGTCTATATCTGAAAATGACCAGTAAGGTCCAAGGAACATATGTTTCAAGTTTCATGCTTTTATCATAATTTGTGTAATTCTTACATTTCCATGCACCAATCGCCTGGACTACACAGACGCATGATATATTGGGGAAATAACTGATTTTGACCCATTTTGGAAAATGGCCACCAAGTTTAAAGGCCTATATATCATGACTGACATGTCGGTTTCAACAATAATGCAGTTCTCCATGTAGCATATACGCTACAGATTATTTAGGAGCAAAGATAACGTATTCAAAACTGATATGTAAAATCAGTGGGTAGAAAATGTATGACCCGATATGAAAAAACTAATATTTTGGTGAATTACCTTGACCTTTGTGTATGACCTTGACCTATAGAGATGAAATCTCTCATGCAAAAAAAAGCCCACCAAGGGTATCACCCCATAGCAATGCAAAGATAGAGTTACTGCATTAAACGTTCTAGTTGTAAACCATTATAGGCATATGTTGTACACTGGCCAAGAACACCCTCCGTTGCCATGGAAACACAAATTTTGCACACTAAGCTACACTGCCACAGTGCGCCCCAGCCCTCAGATAAACTTCAGCTTATAAGCTTTGAGAAAAATGTTGATAGAATTTGCCCACCTAAATGGTACCATGCTCGGTCCTGGCTCATGGACTATACCGATAATGGGGCATTATGCATCAGGAATATTTTTGTTAATTGGAATTATCAAAGATAATATGCATTTTGTGGCTTCTGAGTAAACAAATTACCAGTTTTTTTTATGGAGACATGATGTTAAAGGACTCTTAGTTGCAATTAAGACCCTCGCAATAAATGCTTCAACAAACGCTCTTTATTGGCTACCCTATAAATAAAGGAGAGTTGTGCGCATTTACCCACATCAACGGGTGTGCGTCTTTACCGAGGGCAACTAAGAACAAGCTTATAAAATACCATATATGCATTAAATAACGCGTTATAATATCTGAAATCTGTACAGTATATAGACATCGATAGATAAATTTTAACTGAAATACACTCACTTAACTAATCACAAGAACAAATATATATGTTTGTTCTCGGGTTGAATATCTTCTCCGTTTTACATGAGTGTGAACACGTTTATTAAATTAAATTTCGTATATAAAAAAACTCCCACCAGCTTTTATCCGGGCTTTGGACCGACAGACATGGTCTGGCAGCTTTAAAGTTTTTTTGTCTAGTGCCTAGACGTTGCACTTATGTTGTGTGCACACATATTTGGTTATAGCACAACGTGCTAAAATGTTTTTAAGTTTAAAGTGCTTGTGCTGTTTTGCACTTATTTTAGCACTCGAGCTCGATCAGTTGAGGCTCGGCACAATTACCCACATTGAATGGGAGTGTGTGACTTCCCTTTGGGACTTTTTATTTATGGGTCCTATTCAGGTTAGTTATTTGATTTGGCGATTTATGATATGTTTGGTCCTCTATTTACATAACATCTTTATTCGTTTATAATCCAATATATTTACAACTGCTAGACATAGTACGCAATGCAGCCAAATAAAATCCTTGGTCCACGAAATTCAATTCAATTTATTTGATACTCTCATGATCTCATCGTATTACAATACATATTGAGAAGAGATGTGTTATAGTACACAATGATATATATATATGGATATATGAATATATTGGGAATTAAACAGGATATTTGTGTATTCATAAGAAATGTTGGCAGCCATGTGTATAGCTTTCGTCTGGGGGATGGGGTGGATGGGGGGGAACACGTTATTAAGCCCCAGGAGTGGTTTATCTCACGCTGGGCCTTTTTAATAAATATTGATAGTTTTTTCATAGCTTTCGTACCGCTAGAGTTAAATAGTTCATGAAGTTTCATAACGTTAGGTCGACTGTAGTAGTACGGTTTAATATATTTAAATCTCAGGTCTCTTAGTGGGCATATAAGAATGGTGTGGTATTCATCTGCTAGCGCTCCCATACATAAGTTTCATTTCCTATCGGAATACGGAGTATTTATCCATGAGCCAGTTTCCACTGGTAATTTGTGGTTTCTAGTTCTGAATCTTAGAAGGGTCAATAAGGCGCTGTTGTCATCTAAGGATATATACTTCGGTCTACCGATGTTCGGTTTTATACATCTATAAAACTCAAATTTGTTTGATGTATCCAAAGACGAACACCATTCGGTTATGTATGCGTGCGTGAGTTTCTGGTTTACAGCACAAGAAAATATTTTGACACTACTCACTGATTGATTCTGTCATGTATAAGACATACCTAGGTTATTTAGTTCAGTTCGTACAAATTTTAGCCATGGAATATTGATCGATTCCTTCGCACTTGATTCTTTCATAATGGTGTAAAGGTTGTAGGGGAGTCATGTGTTTTCCATAGATATTATCTTGCTCCAGTATATTAGGGGTTTTGCCTTGATTTTCGTCACGATTGGTAGGATTCCCAGCTCTCCGTATATAAATGTTTGGGAAGTCGACTTGTTCAAGTTAAGAATAAAATGTAGAAACCATGTTTCTATTTTTCTGAAACATTCAAGGTTTTCAAACCCCCAAATCTCGGCGCTGTATGTAATGATGGGTATTATAGATTTTTCATAAACTTCGAGTATAGATTCGACCGACAGTTTGTTACTGCGGTCTGTGTTAATTAATGCATATATTTCCTTTTTTTCGATATTATATCTGATGTTTCTTTCCCTGGTGAATCTACCTGATTTGTTGAACTCCGATCCGAGGTATTTATAGTTGTTTACAACTTCTATTTTTTCAGAGTTTAAACTAAATTGTGCTTCCTTATTTTTCTTGCGACTTCTTCCGAATATTACAACATTTGTTTTCGAGAGGTTTACTTTCATCTTCCAGATATCGCAATATTCTGTGAATTTATTTAATGAATGTTGTAGCCCTTCCTTTGTATTCGATATAAGTATGGTATCGTCTGCATATAACAGAAGGAGAATTTTAAGATAAAGGCCGGTGTCCGAATTTCTATTTTTTTGCAAGTTGAAACCGTTACATCCACAACTCATAAGGTATTCATGTAAGTCATTTAGGTATATGGAAAAAATAATCGGGGAAAGGCTGTCTCAATGCCTGCAACGCTCTCTAACACTTTGCACCGCCTCATCAACTGAAATAAACATACATATATGGCCACATACTAGTATGAAAAATATGAGCATAAAATCTATATATGCTTTGTTACATTTTGTTAAATGAACTCAGTGATGACCTTGGCATATTGATGCACTTAAAACTGATTGTATTTACTAATTGTATTTACTTTATTGGTACACACTACCGGCATATAACAATGATCTAATTTCATTATATCACATCTTCTGGGTGCTGAGACATATTTGATTTCTAATTCCGTTTCTATGTTGGACACTACCATAATTTAAAATTTCGACTATGACTGAGGCATGATTGTATGCACCATCTACCAAACATTGTTTGCTTATTGCTTGCATCTGGGTTTTTAGTCACAACTGAAATAAAAAATAAGTGCGAATATCTTGGAGCGAATTTCTGCAACAATTTCACCGCCTGGTGGACCCATTTGGAGAAAAAATACATTCCCTGTGTCTAATCCTACATTTTGATATACTATACGCCCCATTATATTGAATATACCAGCTGAAATCGATCCTGTAATTGTAAACATCGAGTCTATTTTTAGCTGTTTTATCGGCGCGTGTTTGCGTGTTCGCCATTACAATATTCGCACTAAAAACGAATGCACAGTATTCCACTGCGTTATTTGATACCTAAAACTGGTTGTTTGCTAGCGTATTCATCGAGAAATCTAAATTATAAACATTAATGTCGAACGCAGTTTTTCGTGTTTGTGGCATTTTATGTTAGGTCATTTGTCGACCGAATAATGTAACTGCCTGTGTCCGGTCAGTGGCGAGGTTAATATGTATGGATAGGGCGACTGTGGACCTTTCGTTAGACACCAAAAGGAGCCCTCTACGCGCTGTATTCCTCGAGATATCGGCCGTCCCACACAATTTGAAAATCCTGTCCCGCAGATTGTCATTCTATCCCAAATTCCACCCCATGTTAGGTCAGTTGTCGATCAAATAATGCAACTTCTGTTGTCCGGTCAGTGGCGGGATTAAGATGTATGGATAGGGCGAATATGGGCCTTTCGTTAGACACAAAAATGAGCCCCCTACGCCCTGTATTCCTCGAGATATCGGCCGTCCCACGCAATTTGAAATTCTGTCCCGCAGATTGTCGTTTTGTCCCATATCCCATCCCATCCCGCAGATTGTCATGTCCCGAATTTGTTTTGTTTTTTTGTTGATAATTTCTTATTCACCGCTCGACGTTCCTGGCCAAATATACGCTTATTGGTCAAAAGTAGTGTTTAAATATTGCATTATTCATGAAGTGGAGAGGCTATGCTTTCGAATTATATATGATATGTATTGTTTCATTGCGTAAAATGCGAGAAAATTGAGCTTATATATCTGTTTCTCATTCCTGTTACTCGAAATTTTTTCTTTTTTTTGCTAATTTCCGATTCACCGCTCGACGTTCCTGGTCAAATATACACTTAGTTATCAAAAGTAGTGATTAAATGTTGCAATATTAAAGAAGGGGAGAGGCTATGCTTTCGAATGATGCATAACATTGTATTGTTTCGTTGCGTAAAATGCGAGAAAATTGAGCTTATATATAATCAATTCCTCATAAAAGCCGAACACAACCGAACACAACCGAACATAACCGAACACAAGTCCAGATAATGGGAAATTTCACGAATAAAGTTCATAGACATATTTATTCATGTTCACACTATTACTATACGATGTTTGGTGGAGTTTGTGCCAATAATAAGTGTTTTATTCGATATTTTGTCAAACGCGTTTAGTGTTCGGCATAGAAAAGCCGAACACAAGGCTTATGTTCGACACTCAGTCACCGGTAATTAATTAACACATAGATGTGACGTTAGCGTTTGAGATATATATATAACTCGGGACATGACAATCTGCGGGATGGGATGGGATATGGGACAAAACGACAATCTGCGGGACAGAATTTCAAATTGCGTGGGACGGCCGATATCTCGAGGAATACAGGTCGTTGGGGGCTCATTTTGGTGTCTAACGAAATGCCCATATTCGCCCTATCCACACATATTAACCCCGCCACTGACCGGACACCATCAATTGCATTATTTGATCGACAACTGACCTAACATGGGGTGGAATTTGGGATAGCATGACAATCTGCGGGACGGGATTTTCAAATTGCGTGGGACGGCCGATATCTCGAGGAATACAGCGCGTAGAGGGCTCCTTTTTGGTGTCTCACGAAAGATCCACATTCGCCCTATCCACACATATTAACCCCGTCACTGACCGGACAACGGAAGTTACATAATTCGGTCGACAACTGACCTAACATAAAATGCCACAAACACGAAAAACTGCGTTCGACATTAATGTTTAGAATTTAGATTTCTCGATGAATACGCTAGCAAACAACAAGTTTTGGGTATCAAATAACGCAGTGGAATACTGTGCATTCGTTTTTAGCTACAATATGGCTGTTTTAGTGCGAATATTGCAATGGCGAACACGCAAACACGCGCCGATAAAACAGCTAAAAATAGACTCGATGTTTACAATTACAGGATCGATTTCAGCTGGTATATTCAATATAATGGGACGTATGGTATATCAAAATGTAGGATTAGACACAGGGAATGTATTTTTTTTAAATGGGTCCCACCAGGCGGTGAAATTCTGTATATTACAGTCTACTAAATTTACAACCACCTTATAAAGTTCATAGGCATGTGTATTCACGTTCAAATTATTACTATACGAAGTTTGGTGGAGTTAGGTTCAATAATGACTTTTTTATTAGATGTTTCGTATAACGCGTTTGTGTTCGGCATAGAAAAGCCGAACACAAACTTCTGTCTCATGGATTAGTTTATCCGCTGATAGCTGATAATTAATATCTGCCAAATTGGATTTGGCAGGCAGGCTTTATTCGCGAGAAAAACGTGTTGTGTTGTCCATTTTCGTCTGCATTCTCACTAAAATGTTACCCCCCCCCCTGTTATTATTACAAGTCCATTCGTACAATATGGTAGTTTATGTGGGTCATACTGGACAAATGCGAACATGTCAACACGCCCCGGACTTCTAACAAGTAGTAAATCGGTTGCTGAGTTAAGATACTCATGCGGAAATGGTTCGGAGAGTATAATACTAACCACGAAACAAATAATTTTCAAATAGTTTATTGCAATCATAAGTAAACATTGTAAAATGATATATATACAAAACATAGATCTGTGTTACTGCACTATTCTCTATTCATGACCATGTGGTTATTCGTGACATCGTGTCGACATGTCCTGGTTCATATAGATATAATGATTAGCATAATGCGGCAATTTCTTATAGCTGTAGCACGACACTGATATACACAGACAGACCGTTATTAGGTTCTTCGTCGTGACATCAGGACATGTATGTTTCTGGCCAACATCCAATCAGGCGATATCTTCATGTTTGTTATCTGGTGACTCTATGTCGTGTTTTAGCTGGCTTCATAACATCTTTTGGTGATAATGCAAGGAATTCTGGTGGAATTAATGTCAATCATAGTATATGTTCAATGTACTATACAATATACTATATATACTTGTATTACATGATCCTACCCTTACTCCATTCAATAAACCCATTCTATAAATTGTGATATTAAACGTTCGTTTAATAACAGGAAATAGTGCCAGGTGACCTGTGTCTTCCGGTTTGTTACCTGTTTACATTCCGTACGCTACATCTCAAAATACTATAGTTTCCAATCTTTTTCCAACAAACTATAATGAATGAAGAGCTTGAAAAGTTATGCCATTAAATATACGCCATTAAATAGGACACAGAGTCTTTATTTATCTGGGACTATTTCTTTTCGCGGGCAAACAACGCATAGTTAAGTGAAACGTCATCGCATACCTTATAGAAGCTGATGTAAGTTTCGCGTCCCATTTGTTGATTTAAGTATGTTTTTTCGAGGTTTTGGATCATGTAATAAATAGAATCTACAACCCGTCCCCAGTTTATATCGGAAATTACAAAACTTGTAATGTAAATTAGGTCTGGACCTCGCCAAAGGCTCGGTCCAGACCTAATTTACTGTACTCGTTTTGTAAATTCCGCTATAAACTGGGGACTCGTTGTAGATCCTCTATATATACAATGCATGAGTCAGTGGTATAAAACACATGTAGCGTAACACATAAAAATGTACTGTACAGTTAGGAGATAAACATACCCTGTTTCGTTGTACATTCTGGGATTCGAGCATGAAAACAGTTTGTGAACGAGCAGGCTTGCCGGCGAGTTCACAAACTGTTTTCATGCTCGAATCCCAGAATGTACAACGAAACAGGGTACGTTTATCTCCATTGTAATTCAATCTAGCAAGGAATTGCAAAAAAAACTGTATAAAAAGTATCATTTAGTCATTTTCATGACACGAATCGAGACTTTCATTTCGCCGTTGTTACAGTGCACAAATCATTGGGTGTGTCCATTGCGTTACTCGGAACACTGTTCCGTAACCATTTCCTGCGGGCGGGTTGGCTCGTTTCGCTACTCCGTTCTGCGCCGATCAAATTGTACCGTACCACATTCAGATTTGATGCACGCTGAAGCGGCCGATGAACGGTATCTATAGACAACGCGCGGGTGTGCTCGTTTCGCTACTCGTTCTGCGCCGATTACATTTGACCGTGCTACATTCAGATTTGATGCACGCTGAAGCGGCCGATGTCGGTGAATCGAAAACGAAAGTTAGCCGCTCTCGGCCAATCAGAATACTTGATTTTAGTGACAAATACTCAATTGAATTACAATATGCTATATACACTTATATGCAATGCATGAGTCAGTGGTATAAAACACACATAGCTTGAAACATAAAAATGTGAAGCACAAAATATGAAGCACATCTTGTGATTACCACAAAATTTAGGCACACATCAGAGCTAATTCCACCCACTGACATTCAAGAATACCCGACATTAGAGGTTGGCAAACTCTGCCCTCGGCGGAACGGATTTGGGCAGAGCTTGTTCTCCTTGAAGTCAGTGGATGGAAATGACTCTGATGGGGCCTAACTTTTGTGTATATATCATGCTGCATAGTGGAAGTCGATATAAAATCAATATTTAACTTATCGTAGAAACACATGCATCAAATACCGATTGAATTGAAATGAATTATCTGAATACGAATAAAGAGCGTTTCGTATTGTATCTTTTTAAAAGTCTGATGTGCAGGAATTTAAGATCTTATTTTATTTTCAAAAATGTGTCTGATATGACAGGAATGTGATATGAAAGGAATAAAGATTACTTATTTTGCGCTAAAGATACTTTTTGACGTTTGCTAGGGTTGATTGATCTAGTTTTGCATGTCTTTACTCTTTCAGTCCGACATGGCTTCTTGGCCATCAAACACTGATTGCAACTAACTGTCAAAACACTGAACTACCATAGGTGAGAGACCGCCACCAACAACAATTAAAGTCTTTCGGCTTAGTCAGATATTATTGGTCAGATTATTGGTGTAAACAATATTTATTTAAAAACATCAAACATATAACACAGACACAATATACATGTAGAAATATAGAGATTTATGAAGAGGATTGGACAACAAGCAAAATGCTTTTTTAAAGTCCTCTCCTCGCTGCTCCTCGTGGAATAAATGTTACTTCAAGTGACAGAAATATCACTTGAGGTAAAGCAGACGGGATATATAGTTTTGTTTGATTGGAATGTTGTTTAGGATTGAGATACGGGTATAACATTGTAATGCAGCCCACATGCAATTGAGGGACTTTTAAAATGGGACATCACCTCTAATGATATAAGAATATTCAATAGGTGGTTTATAGTGTTCATTACTGAACCTGGTTCAACGTGGAATGGTTAATTTAATATCTGCCTATCAGTTAACATGATTGTGTCTATGGAATGTGTTAATTTTAGTCCCAAAATCCATGCAAGTGTAAAGTGGATCATCATCAACCTGGAGATATAATAGGAGAATGATCAAATGAATAACATCACAATAGCATATGATGTGTGGACAGGGTTAATAATTTTCAATGACATCATATGATGGGACCATACCCACTGGGCAGCTTTGCCACTTCATCACATACGCATCCAAAGATGCCACTATTTAACTAGAGGTTGGATATGAGAATAGTCAGATTGAAAATATTAGTCATTACATTGGATAGCATATGTCTATGGAATGGGTAGGTTAATTTTCTTCTAAGCTGATCATTGGAAAGATACAATGTCTGTAAACCGCAGAAATGTAAAAACAATTAACAAAAAAATAGCCATGCTCATATGTACGGCATATACAGTCAGTACATCCCTTGGATAAGTACATTACATGCCAATGTGATGAAGGAAAGATCGATACAAACAAACTATACAGGAGAGGGGTGTGTCATCATAAACAAACTCATAAAATATAAACACGTTCCGATAAAGGCCACTGCTCAATTGTTGAGTTTGAAGAGTATGAAAATCCGCCCACTCTTCTGCAATTATTGAAAATAGTCAGAACCAAAATATGAGCTTGTAGTATAGGTGTCATAATTGCCAAGTTTTTCACTTTATGATAAATAAAGATATGCACATAATCCCACATATGCACAATCATTTTGAAGGTTATGCAGTTGGTATCACCCACATGTGTGCGTTGGATTTGGTGGCGGTTCCACTGTTTTTATATTCACTGATACTATTTTAGCATATATAGATAATAAATTTGATATCGCAGAATAAAAACATAACAGGAATACATGGCCGATTGGAACACTGCTTAGTCGGAGGCCAGTCTGTAAGGTGCATAATACAAGGACAGTATATCAGCATATGCTGGACATTTAGCAATTAATAAATAAAGATGGTATGATTAAAGGGGTACTGTACGCCATTTTCAATAAATTCCCGGTGATAACAACGATCTATTATCGATACTATATAGAAATATAAGTAATTTGAGTCGAAGATGTATTCTGTAAACGCTCAGGTTAATAGGCTATCTTAAAATTTAATAATTTAAAAGTTAATAATTTAATATAAATTGATTTTATGGCTCCAGCCATAAAATGGCGTCTCTTAAAATTCGAATTTCCGTGTACAAAACGTAATCAAATTATAATTGAGGGATACTGGATTAGGAAAACAATTGCACACACGATCGTTTGAAACATTATGCTTATACGGGGAGAAAACCCAAGCCACTCATTGACTAGTGACGGTACACTAACTTAAATGAGTATATGGGACTACTAAGCATATAATATAATGTTTATTTGATTCATTTGGTTGAAAACTTTACAAAAATTACTCGACAACGACAATTTGTATTTTTGCATTCCGGTCAATTTTCCATCCGTAACAATACTTCGTACTCAACGGACTTTCAAAAAATGGAAAAGTTGTTACCTTATTCTCCGACTCGGGGATTATAGAAACCAACAACAACATCTTGGGTACAGTACCCCTTTAAGTGCCTAATTGTGATTATAGCTACTGATACATGTACTTTTAACTCCATATTTCGTAAATATTGATTGAATCGGTTGGTTACGACTTGAGTCATTTATCTGGGCACTAGGAGAATAGGCAAAATATGACATATTGTATATGTATGATTAAACAAATGCACATACATATATACATGTTGTTCAACTTTGAAAATACCATAACTCTTGTGTTTATTAAAGGAATTTAACAATATATAAAAGTGGACTGTGTCACATTTCATTTCCAAAAATTGGGTCTCAACTACATGTATAACAACTGAAATTGGCATACAAACATTTAAACAAAATATATATTAAATGCAATGGCCGTAACTCCCTTGATGGAAGAATTTAATGAACCACAATAACAATTATCCTGTGAAATCTCAGGATATATCACTAGATTTTGTTACAATCTGCTCACTTAAACTGAATTTAACCATATGAACAATCTTTATGCTACATGTTCCACTGGTATGATAAAATTAGGGGGTGAAATGGTTGCAAAAGTAAAACAAAGTGATGCAGACTGATGAAGGATGGACCAGAAATTGACCAAGAAATGTAAACCAAAATATTACCATGCTTATTTCCAGTTTTCTGTTTATGAATAGAACCTGGTGTGAAATGACTACTGTGGAGGTTACGAGCGAATTTTACCTCTTCAAAATACAAACCATGCATACCGGTACATGGCATCAGTAGGAGCTAGCTCGCAGACAAGAATGACTCGCCACACAGTAGTATTTCAAGCAGACTCTGCTCATGAATCAATCCACTAATTGGATAATTTTTTTCCATTAATATGGCATGCTCTATGCGATTAAATTACACTGATAAGAATAGATACAAGCACATTGATATATCCTGGAAATTTTTAAAGCGCAAATCATTTGCACTTCAGTGCAAATAAGTAATAAATATGACAAAGACCTTCCATACACTGATAAATGTCAGTATTAATTTTGTCATGTCATGAAATATTAGAAATGATATTCTTTGAAATGATCAGAAATTAAGTCATAAAATGTAATTTTTGCGAGGTCAGCGTGACATTAAACAATGACAGTGAAATTGTGATTTGGGGGGGGCTAACCCCGGGATTGTCAAAAGGGCCAAAGGCCCTTTCCTTAACCCCTCAGTTTAAACAATGACATTGTTTTCTGCCTATTTTTTTTTACATAATTCTTGGTTATTCCGTTTTGATCAGCTCAGATGAGTGTTTCACATCACTTTAAGACTAAATGAAAGTGTAAATGACACTAATGCTCAACATGGAGAGGGGCTAATGACAAAATACAAAGAGTAACATTCAAGACAACCGCTGGCAGCCATGTTTTTTTAACAGATTTGGAAAAAATAGTAAGCTCCCATCTATAGGTCACCCAGATGATCAATATAAAGTTTCGTGACAATTGGGTGCGGGATGTGTCCTGTAGAGATGCAAAGAGTAAAATCCAAGATGGCTGTTGAGGAAAATTTTGGAAAAAAATAATTGGTGGCTCCCATCTAGATGTCATCCTGAGCATGCCTGTAAATTTTCAAAACAATTTAAATATGGGCTGAAGGGCGTGCTGATGGATTCAATTTGAAATCGAAGATGGTTGCTGGCAGCCTTGTTTTAAAAAAATTTCGGAAAATATTGTGGCTCCCATCTAGTGGTCACTCCGAAGATCCATATGAAGGTTGGCAGTGATCGGATGAGAGATGTGACCTGTAGGGTGTGCTAAAGGAAATTGTTGACGGATCACGGACACCCACATGGATGACGAATGCCAACCCATGGCAATAGCTCAAACTTAACTTTTTATATTTGTCAAGTTGAGCTAAACATTATTGATATTTCAAACAGCAGTGACAAATAGTGGCCAGCTCACAGCATACTATTCCATGCTCAAGCTTATATAGTTACACTGAAAAATTTGAATTATCATTTGGCTTTAGTTGGACACTTAAGTGTTGAATGGTTGATTTACCTTTTTTTTTTACCACTCACAGGCATTAAAGTGATGTGAAACGTAAATTGAACCTCACAATTGAGTTCCCTGCGTTATTCTGTGGAAAGACTGAATAAAATAACCCCCATACACGAAATGCCCTAACCAGATATCAGTTTGTACTAATTATACGGCCACGTAACTAACTATTTACTTTCCCTCAATCGGGACGAATAATTCCACTGTAAACGCGATATAAATACACAAACGAGTTGTCGTGTGCAGTCGCGGAAACATCCGAACACTTCCGACTTGGTCGGGATTGAGTCGGCTTTCGTTCTCAGAAAATAGCTTCCGTGGAGGGAGGCTGTTTGCTGGAATAGCGTAACATCAGCTTAATAAAACGAAAAACAAGCGGTATAGTCAATTCGAATGGGAGGGATATAAAAGGAATTATTGCCTGAAATCACCAACGGAAGAACATTGACCGAGTTATGAAAGAATTATAATCAAAGTGATCATGATCGAGCAGTGAATAACGGTAACAGTTGAAAATGTTACTATTTATAGAAATTTGTAATCGTTGCAGATCGTTGACCGATTTTATGATCGAACTACAGCAGGTTCAGTCTCGTGCAGAAAGAGTTGTCTTACATGTGTATTTCAAACTGTTTAATTACCTGTGCAATGCTACATGTGTGCCATATTGCTATTCACTATTCTAGTACAGACCGTATTTGTTTGGGACAGCGATAGTGATATAGATATCCATATGGAATTATGTTTTCTTCAATTTTTGAGTTTATATAGGCCCAAATAAATATACCATAAGATGGACTCAATCATTGACAGTTAAAATTGGATGGAAGTAAAGAAGTGTTGTGTATTTGCACTAAGTAAGCGCAATTGCTTTATGCTTAAGCGCAAATATTTGTATGCAAATAAATAATAAATGTAAAAAAGACTCCCATGTGATTTGCTCTAAACTCAAATTAACTCAGGCCATAAAACATTACTCAAACATAGGTGAGGACTCCACCCAGATCCCATACTAAGATGGATGTTCAGACTGAGGAAACCAGTTGGAGATAGGTACATGTATTTGCTTAAGCATAATTCATTTCAATTACGCTTAAGTGTAAATGAAATCCACTTAAGCGTAAATGAGTTGCGCTTAACCGTAATTCATATACACCCCCATTGAACTCCACATACTCAAGCTGAAATGGATGCAACCACATTACTAATGCCAGTAAGTTAACATACATCAGATTATACAAATATACATATAAGGTAAGACAGCCGATGAAATTATTGCTCTTAATATAATTCCAATGTATTATGATAACGCATAAGTCAATTATGCTTAAGCGTAAATGATTACATTAAGCGTAACTGATTTACGCTTAAATGCAATTAGTTAATATAAAATGTGAAAATGAATCATTTGCGCTTAAGCGCTAGTATATGTCTATCAATATATTTGCGCTTAAGCGCAAATGCCTAACACTCCCTTACTTCCCTCTGATTGTGAATGATAGAGTCCATCTCATAGTATATTATCATGGACCCATAGTAGTAGCCCCATATAATACTGAAACATTGAAGAAAAAATATTTCCATATGCATATATCAGCATCTCTGTCCCTGGTGTCCCATACTATTTGGTGCCTCACTCCCAGAGCTCTAGTGAGAATTGGTGCCTCACTCCCAGAGCTCTAGTATATTTTATTAAAGGGACATCTCCTACACAGATATATACCATTTCCATGGTCATAAATATGGAATTCGGTTTACTGGGGACTCGCCTCCTCATATGGTGTACTTATTGACTTGATATTGGGGAAAACCCCAATTTTCATATTATCAGCATCCCTGTCCCCAAGAATTTGTGTCTCCATCCCACCCAGAGATCTAGTATATTTTATAAAAGAGATATATCCTGCACATATCTCTACCATTTCCATGGTCATAAAAGAGATATTGGGGTTACTGGGGGGGGGGGGGTGCTTCCCTCATATGGTGGGTCTGTGCCATTTAAAATTAATTCAGGGGGGTGATATCAATGCATATTAATTTTTATTTGCGCAAATGATTTACACTGAAGCGCAAATGATAGATGTTATTTTGCGAAATATTTGCGCTTGATCGTAAATGAATAATAAATGTGAAATGGGTATCCCATACATGAAATGCCGTATCTATATGCTATAGCGCGTATATCCTACAGGTCTGGGTGAACCACCGATCAATCAATAACAGCCCGATCGGGCTAAAGTAGACCGATCAGGCTAAAATAGACCGATCGTTCTTTCACAGCCAGCTTGAATCTTGGATAAAGGGAGTAGGCCTACTCTAAATTGTTCTTTCAAGTGAAATAGGCCTCCCATACATGAAACGCCTTATCTATATACTATAGCGCGCATACCCTACAGGTCTGGGTGAACCACCGATCAATCGATAATAGCCCGATCGGGCTAAAATAGACCGATCAGGCTAAAATAGACCGATCGGTCTTTCACAGCCAGCCTGAATCTTGGATAAAGGGAGTAGGCCTACTATAAATTGTTCTTTCAAGTGAAATAGGCCTCCCATACATGAAACGCCTTATCTATATACTATAGCGCGCATACCCTACAGGTCTGGGTGAACCACCGATCAATCAATAATAGCCCGATCGGGCTAAAATAGACCGATCGGTCTTTCACAACCAGCCTGAATCTTGGATAAAGGGAGTAGGCCTACTATAAATTGTTCTTTCAAGTGAAATAGGCCTCCCATACATAAAACGCCTTATCTATATCCTATAGTGCGCATATCCTACAGGTCTGGGTGAACCACCGATCAATCAATAATAGCCCGATCGGGCTAAAATATACCGATCGGGCTAAAATAATCCCATCGGTCTTTCACAGCCAGCATGAATCTTGGATAGGGGGAGTAGGCCTACTCTAAATTGTTCTTTCAAGTTACAACCATTTTTTTGTAAAAAAATTATTCTTATTCATTTTGAAACCAATGAAAGACAATTTTGAAACTAATGAAAGACAATGTATAATTTTTTGCTGGTATATTCATCATAAATTTGAACAAATCTTCAAGCAAACAAAATTTCAATATTCAAGATATCTCTTACAACAGTGTCAGGAAGACCAATCGATCTAGCTCAGCACGATTGGTCTATTGTGATGTCAAATATTATTGAAATATTGCTTATAATTTACATTTACAGAAGTCAATAATTCGCATGCAGATAACTTCACCTTGTATTCGGCCAAATATGTTGACGTTAGATTGGAAGGCAGAATTCCCAGATTTGTTTATTATTGGTGAACCTGGATAATTTCGGAGGTGTGCCAATCGTCTTTTGCACACTGTGAATACGTACTCATTCTCTCCTAAATTTGCAAAAAATCCATATATATATAAATATATATACAGAGTGTGAAAACTTTGTTAGTTGCCAAATAATTGTCGACATTTTACTTAGAAAACTTGAATGCAAAAACTATGATAGGCACCCTATTATTTTGTTTGTTTTTGTCTCTTTTTGTTGAATCTACTTTCGTTATCGACATGCCGGCATTTGTTTTGGCTGTTCTCCCAGTCGTGCGTGCCAGCCGATCGTCGTTATTCGGGTGGTTCCGATTTCCTCCGAATATAATTCCATGAGACTCCGCGCGCTGATTCGCTCCGAAAATGTGTTAGTATCTGAGAAGATTTCTTACTCTGATCGCAGTTTTCAACAATTTAATACAGGGCGAGTACCGCACTAATAATATGCCACATTGGGGTTTTCTTTCTAGTTTTTTATGACCTTTCTTGTGGTATGTCGGGCACAGTTCTGTCTGACATCAAATATATGCCCACCGGGAGTGAAGCTAATGACTTTAAGGAACTATATACATGTATGTCCAAACTGCATGTATATCAAAATGTGGGAATAAGCGCATCGCGATACATCTGTTAAAACGTATCATGATATGATTCTTCAGAAAGAATGTATTGCGATTAATCGTTATACCCCTATTGGACCTTGACAGTGTAGGGCATAGGATACATATGTAGGTACATAATAATTTGTACAAGGCTGGTCAGTTGACCAGTATAAGAAATGTCCAATCCAATGTCAACTTTTTTACAGTGGACATTTGTTTAAATTTTCCAAGTTTTTTGTTCATCGTATTTTTTCTAGTCTGTGTTGTCGTTATAAACGTACGTGCTGTTATTATTACAAGTAGTATGCATGCTATTTCAATACAATGCATTTGATTGGCTATAGAAATCCAGAGCAGCCAAATGAATATTGCTTTATAAGGTTCATGTCATAGTAGCTAAGGTCACTTTGCGGCTAATTCTAATAGGTCAAAATTGACAGGTTGGAGTGTACACTTCTTTTAAAATGAAAGTGCCAATGACACTGTAGCTCAACTTGCGGAGGTGTTAATAATTGTATGCTGAGCAGTCAATAGAATGATCAAGAAGGAAAGTCACAAGTTTCAGTAAAGGGATTGTATTGTGTATATGAATTTATTTTCTTTTCAAACATTTCTCCAATAAATGTGAGCTGCAGCGGGTGCCGATGGATTCAAATGTGAAATGCAAGATGGCTACTGGCAGCCATGTTATTTAATGAACTTCGGAGAAATTGGACAGCTCTCATCTAGAGGTTACACCGAAGAACCATATGAAGTTTGGTGAAGATAGGATGAGGGATGTGGCATGTATGGTGTGCCAAACGATTTAGTCATGCAAAGAGTAAAATCCAAGATGGCCACTGGCGGCCATGTTTTTTAATGAAATTCTGAAGAAAAAAAATGGCTCCCATCTAATGGCACCCAGAAAATCCATATGAAGTTTGGTGACAATCGGATGAAGGGTGTGGTCTGTAGGGTATGCCAAAGGATTTAGTCATACTAAGAGTAAAATCCAAGATGGCTGATGGCAGCCATGTTTTTAACGAATTTCAGAAAAAAATCAATGGCTCCCATTTAGAGGTTACCCTGAAGAAAAATTTAATGTTTAGTGATGATAGCATAAGGGATGTGGTCTGTAGAGTGTGCCAAAGGATTTAGTCATCCAAAGAGTAAAATACATGATGGCCGCCGATAGACATTTTTCACCGAAAAAACTTTAAATTTGATAGCTCCCATCTAGAGGTGGTCCTAATCATGCCTATAAATTTCCAACATTTCTGATATATGCGGGCTGCAGGGTGTGCCGATGAAATTAAATTTGAAATGCCGAAGGATTTAGTCATGCAAAGATTACAATACAAGATGGCCACTGGCGACCATGTTTTCCAATGCAAGTCGGAAATATTTGATGGCTCCCATCTAGTGGTCACCCTGAAGATCCATATCAAATTTGGTAGCGATCATATAAGTGATGTGGCCTGTAGGTTGTGTAAAGAATTTTATCATGCAAAGAGTAAAATCAAAAATGGCTGTTGGTGGCCATGTTTTTCATAAAATAAATCGCTTAAATTTGATGGGTCCCATCTAGAGACGATCCTAAACATGCCTGTAAATTTCAAAACATTGCTCCAATAAATGCGACTGCAGATGTGCCGATGGATTCAAATTTGAAATCCAAAACGGCTGCTGGCGGCAATGTTTTTTATCGAATTTCGGGAAAAATTTATGGCTCCCATCTAGTGGTCACCCCGAGGATCCATATGAAGTTTCATGATGATCAGAAGGATGCCGCCTGTAGCCAAAGAAATTGTTGATGGATGGACTACGGATGCCAACCCATGGCATGCAAGTTCAATACAGCACATCTGATTGGCTAGTGAAATCCAGAGCAGCCAAAAAGAATATTGCTTTATAAGGTTCATATCATAGTAACGAAGGTCACTTCGTGGTTAATTTTACTGTCACAAAAGTGAAAGGTTTGATAGTACATTTCATTTAAATAAACAGAAACATACGATTTCCAATTCAAGTTGCAAGTTCGCAGCAGTTTATTAGTTACAGAAATATACGAGTTGCCAATTAAATTTTGTGAGAATACCGGAACCAATTTTTTAAATGTATTAAACATAGGTAAGGCCAAAACAAAAAAGTTTTTTGGTTCTCGGGCAATTTTTTTCTTCAAATCAATGAGGGAGGGAGGGTTTTATTTTTATTTTTTTCTGCGCATAGTATAAAGCATGGACAAAGATACCTTCCTCTGTCTAGTAATAACCAGAAAGGTAGAGGGAACTGTTATGCATATAAACTCATTTAGTCTTATATAAAAATGACATTGTACTACCAGTGTATGACTGGGATGACCTAACAATATATATTGCCCCTGACATTAACTACTGTT
The DNA here is from genome assembly GCA_032622095.1 of Siphonodentalium dalli. Taxonomy (NCBI): domain Eukaryota; kingdom Metazoa; phylum Mollusca; class Scaphopoda; order Gadilida; family Siphonodentaliidae; genus Siphonodentalium; species Siphonodentalium dalli. The sequence goes on along the minus strand of CP136061.1, from coordinate 82,190,469 downwards.
ATTGTTGTCTAAAAACCGATACCTCCCCATTCTAATATGTGATCCTGAATTTAGTCCTGTGCCTTTCAATTGTATAAAGTTACAATTAGTGTAAGTTGTTCACAATGACTAATTGTAAGAAGAGCATGAGGATCAGCTAATCATTTTCTTAATTGTGGTCATCTACTTCATGTTGTAAGCCTGCAAGTCACTTTTTAACACATTACATGTTAGAGCTCAATGCACACTAATATTCAACACATATCTGCTATGGACATGTTGATAAAATCCCAACAAAACAAAAAAAGTTTTGTAAGTTTTTTTGTCATAACATCAGGCATTGCAATAAAAAGGCCTAATGCGGCCCTTTTTATTCAATGCGGCGGGGCCTCAGAACCAAAACTTTTTTTTTGGCCTAACCTGAGATGAATCATTTACGTATGTATCAAATGTGACGAAACGGATTGTGAATCAAATTGTAAAAAATAATTCACGATTCGTAGAAATTTCGATGAATCGTTTCAGACCTATTGTTCTAAAGGCGACTCATTTCAGGCTTTGGTTACGATAGAAATTATAACATGTGCAGTACATAATTGATTGAACTTTTCTCGCATGATCAATGACCTAGCATATAAAAAAATATCAACATTATACAATCGATGCAAAGTAGCCAATCAACTTGAATAACATGTTTCCTTCAACAATAAAAATGGCTACCGGTACTGTCCTTGATACATATAGCAGTATTGATTAATTGTGGCATGGGAATCGTATCCATGCCTTTTACACATTATCTATTATATATTTTTGAACTTCTGTCTGTCTGTATGTATGTGTGTTATAGACTCGAAAACTGCTTGCCCAATCTGACTCAAATTTGGTATGTAGGCCTACTTTGATCCCAGGAACAATATGGGTGGATCCATTTTCATACGGGCATGTTTCTGGATCAATCGAACAATATATATTTCTACAAATACTTTTCACCGTTGTTTGCAATCACAAACAAATCCCTAAATAGCCCAGGTGAAGTCTTCGAAAGTGGGGGTAAAATAAAAATGAGGGGACTAAAATATGGTCGGGAGGGGATGCAAATATATTTTTTAAATTGATTTCAGCGAGTGTAAAATTTGTCAGCTGACTCGGCCAGTGATATCAAGTTGTGTTTTTGTTGTTGTATGATGCGTATCGCGATATACATGGCACTATACAATACTTATCTAGATATATCTTGAGTAAATGATACCTGTATGTGGTCATGTTTTATTTAACCCAAATTCCGACTGATGACACTAAAATATACATACATGTATGGTGTCTTATAAGGAGGGAATCTCAGCACAATGTGGCAATATACTTGTACATGTATATCTGAAGAATAAAATAAAGTCATATCTATAGCCTATAGGTGAGTATTGGCTATGCAGCTGTCGATGATGTAAACGAATATGGACTGACAGAGTGACAGCAAACAAGGAAATGTGTTAATATACATGTACATGTAATACTGGTATTTATGAATAAAATGCACTGACTGTATTTTTCATACCCAAAATTCCGATTACCCAATATCGTTGAGTCATGAGATCTCAGATTGACAACAACTTTGCATTATTAACATGACAAACAGTCAAAGATTACGAAACGAATGTAGAAATAAAGTGATTATTACAGAGTTATCGGGTGGGAATTACTATGTTTCAATGTTTGTCGGCGGCTGTCTCTATTATGTTTGTTACTGCATGTATAGCAAAGATGTCTGATGCATATTACTGTGTGTAAAATGCTTTCAATAAAATATGCACATCATCTACTATACACTTTCAGTGATGCCACTGAACAGTAATTAACAATTCATGCAGTGCTTAATCTAAGGGGAGCAATCCAAATTATTACCACAGCAGTATATTATATTACCCTATGGAAACTTCCGAGCTGTGTCAAATGTATCCGAGTGTTATCTCCCATAGAACAAACAAACCACTGTCTATATTCATGCTATTGTAATTCACTAATTGGGACAAGTATTTATCCCTGTTTTGGTAGGTTTCGAGCAGGAATCATGTATAACGATACACAATACTTGCATGTTCAGACCGATGCACGGATCATGAGCTTACATATCACAGTACAACGGTGAATCGTTACACCACTAGACTCAGCACACCACCTGATATTTAAATGATATTGTTAGCTGTATGATGGGAGCAACCTGCCATAATGCAGACATTCAACCAGGTTCAACGTCAAACCACAGACATCCAACCAGGTTCAACTCTTTTATAGTCAGGTCTGAAAATATGGTGCTGGACATTTGCAGAATGAGGTCCCCACGGGGTGAATTTAGTGAAGCACAGTGGGCTAGCATTACTAAATTCATCTTTTGCCTTTTGAGGACCTCATTCTGCTTAGGCCTCATCTTCTCGGGAAAGTATCTTTATTATCAAATTAACAAGTTTTTAGTTTCTTAAGAAAGTGTCTGTTTCTTCTTTAGTTTAGTTTCTTAATATCCCAAAATTGGCAGATGACACAACGCATAATCGAGTTGCGCAATGGGAGCACATCTTCAACATCTATGAACTTAAATCTGTGTCTAGGTTAGGATCATGCCATGAATCTCTACTCTGGCTAATGCCTGTAGAGATAATATTCCACTACTGTACTGACCCGGTTCAAAGCCCATGTCCGTGTTTAGGCCCACCCATATCTTTTGACAAAATTCCATGCACAGGGGTATATTCGTGTTTAAGCCCACCCCAAATTTTGTCAATTTCAGCAGTGGTAAGTAAGTATTTGCTAATGATACTCCCCAAATAAATAATTCCAATATAACGGGAAGTATATTCGCAAACGATCGATGATGGCGAGAATGCCACGAAAAATGGAAAGTTATACTTCGTAGGTAAGTGATAATATTGAATGAAATAAAATAAAGTGAAATTTAAATTCTCATTGGTTTATTCAATTATACTTCCCGGGGGAAACCAAACGTTAACAGACATAAAATACAAAAGAACCCACTCGCTAACAGCGTATAGCTTTAAAAGCCATGTGCGTGCAATACTTTAATCAAAGCGCACCTGTTCAACTCCAGTACTGTAAAAACATATTTTTCGTGTTCAGTGACAAAGTAGGTCAAACACAAAGAACTGGTTTCTTGGTTATGTAAACACAAAGTGGGTATAATAATGGAGTAGAAGGGAGAAACTTGTCATTCAACAACAATGTCTTCCAAACTACGTCAACGTTATTCACTCGAAACCAAAATAAACATTAACATTTTTAAACTGCATTTTGTTCACGTTTTACAGTATAAACAGTTCAGGAACGATAACTCTAAATATTCAAACACGTTCTTTTTTTATACGTTTTAGCAGAAATATAACGGCCTTTTGTCAGTACTGTTAAATAATTACACTCACTGGCTTTTGTTAAACATGCAATTAGTCGCTGTTGTAACATCCTCTATGTGGACAACGGATCACGAATAAAGCACCGGGTTTATTGTTTTCCTAATCGGATTAAGTCTGAACATTGATATAAACTATAGACTATTATAGACTGTAAGATAAGGGATCAAAGTCTGGAAGGCGGGTATATTTCCCAAATAATCGGCGTTAGATCGGCTTTCATAAGTTTTACTGTCCCGATTTCTTAGGATTTTTGGTTTGCAAAGGGCCATATCCGAGTTTAAGCCCACTTGAATTTTTGAGGTCCTCAGAGGATAAATTTTGTGATGCCAGCCCGCTGTACAGGGGGGTAGCGGCACTAAATCCACTAAATGCTGATGCATCTCGTGAGTAGTATTTGACTGTTAAAGACAAACTCTTGTCATTTGAAGTGAAATTGTGCAAATATGATCAGGCATTATTCTACTGGTTCCATAACAATGAATTAAATGGTATTAATGCATGCCATGTGAATAATTTCCTGTGGTGTGGGAAATGTAAGAATGAATTTAAAATTTGTGAAAAATCTTCGGATATTTTAAAATACAATGTATCTTGGATTGAGTCTTGATAAGGACAATGATGGAATAACGCTAAATCATCTCCAGTATATTGCAGACATGAGATCACAGAACTAGGGCTGGGCGATATTGGCCCCAAAAAATATCGCGATATTATGGCGACAACATCGCGATACACGATATTATCGCGATATTATTTTGCCAAATTTGGTATATTACAATTGGTAAGTACAATGTACAATATATGCAATATTTCATGAATAAAGTTTGCACAATACATCCCTACATTTTATTTACGATGTGTGGGTCATGAGAGGTCGAGTAAATGTGTATTGAACAATTATCAGTAACATCACAGTATACATGTACCGGTATATAATGACCACTCGTCTGCAACAATTGACAGTTTGCCGACGGAGAAATAATAACTTTGAAACAAAGGGATATAATCATATAACACGGCCCACGTGCGTTTTCGCATACATTTTTTAGAGTTATATCCCTTTGACCATAGCGCTCAACACCATGCACACATTAAGCACCGCATTCGGTTTCAAATTGCCATTTTATTAATTCGTGAGGAATTGGTTGTTTGTGAGATTATTTATCAGTGGTAATTGGTAGTTGGTAGCACCGTGGGACTTCAATGTCCATATACGGCAGCCCTGGGAATTAGCGTCGACAATGCCACAATGGGCAGTGCCGAGGCAAAAGCCGATGTGAAATGAATTTGCGTCGGCATTTTTTTAGCTGAGGAAAATAAATATAGACAATCATGTTCAATTAGTTTGTGAATTTGACATTTGTTGAAGCGATAGCAATGCCGTGATCCGTACGGCACATGTCAACAAAATCATTTTACTCGCAATTTGCACACATTGAGACGATCAGCTAGACTAAGTGTGGTCAATATAAAAACTGACATCGTAATCCGTCTCCAAGCAACCGGTTACGGTTGATAGAGCAAGCTGCACCAACTTGAAAGGAGGTCATTGTGCCAGTCGCATGCGCGCGACATGCCAATCTCACAGTGTAGCCAACTGATGCTACTATTATCTCTTTGATGTTTCCGACGAAGCATATCCAACTTGACAAGCACGTGCTCCGATGTTTTAAAACGTTTTCGACTGCGTATTTCCGGGAAGTTTGAGACTATTATACTTACTCTAACTTCGCTGTTTGTTGGGACCATATGATGGGTTTCAACCTACATGGAGAATATTACAACTTGGGACGGTATTACGATATTTTTATTTTAGACGATATTATTGATATCAAAATTAAAACCGGGTATACCCGATATATCGTCATACCGCCCAGCACTACACAGAACAGTACACATTTTGTTGTCCGATAGTTTATGACATTGCGATCGTGGAAGGTTAACACTTGGGGACATAGGTCTCTCGTGCTATCATCTTAGATCACATGAAACATCATACACACCGCTCCTTCATACACACCGCTCCTTCATACACACCGCTCCTTCATACACACCGCTCCATCATACACACCGCTCCTTCATCATACACACCGCTCCTTCATCATACACACCGCTCCTTTATCATACACACCGCTCCTTCATCATACACACCACTCCTTCATCATACAAACCGCTCCTTCATCATACAAACCGCTCCTTCATCATACACACCGCTCCTTCATCATACACACCGCTCCTTCATACACACCGCTCCTTCATACACACCGCTCCTTCATACACACCGCTCCTTCATCATACACACCGCTCCTTCATCATACACACCGCTCCTTCATCATACACACCGCTCCTTCATCATACACACCGCTCCTTCCTTCATACACACCGCTCCTTCATACATACCGCTCCTTCATACATACCGCTCCTTCATACACACCGCTCCTTCATACATACCGCTCCTTCATACATACCGCTCCTTCATACAAACCGCTCCTTCATCTCAGCCTGTATAATCTTTGCCAAGCCTCACATTTTTGGAATGGAACGACGCCGACATCACATGGTGTAATGAACGACGACGACATCACATCGTGTAATGAACGACGTCGACATCACATGGTGTAATGAACGACGCCGACATCACATGGTGTAATGAACGACGCCGACATCACATGGTGTAATGAACGACGCCGACATCACATGGTGTAATGAACGACGCCGACATCACATGGTGTAATGAACGACGCCGACATCAGATGGTGTAATGAACGACGCCGACATCACATGGTGTAATGAACGACGCCGACATCAGATGGTGTAATGACGACACCGACATCACATGGTGTAATGACGACGCCGACATCACATGGTGTAATGGAACGATGCCGACATCACATGGTGTAATGGAACGATGCCGACATCACATGGTGTAATGGAACGACGCCGACATCACATGGTGTAATGAACGACGCCGACATCACATGGTGTAATGAACGACGCCGACATCACATGGTGTAATGAACGACGCCGACATCACATGGTGTAATGGAACGATGCCGACATCACATGGTGTAATGACGATGCCGACATCACATGGTGTAATGACGACGCCGACATCACATGGTGTAATGGAACGGTGCCGACATCACATGGTGTAATGGAACGACGCCGACATCACATGGTGTAATGGAACGACGCCGACATCACATGGTGTAATGGAACGACGCTGACATCACATGGTGTAATGGAACGACGCCGACATCACATGGTGTAATGGAACGACGCCGACATCACATGGTGTAATGGAACGACGCCGACATCACATGGTGTAATGACGTTCGCCTCAACAATGAAACCGGAACTTTAAAATAAAATCATCTTCATACCTGACAACACCAAGAAATAGCATTGAATAATTCTTCCTAAAAAATCTGAAAAAATAAGAAATAATCGGTCAGTCAGGCATGTAATTGCAGAAGAGTACACATGTGTTGCTGGCGGATAGTTCACGACATTCGTGCGATTGCAGAAGGATCACGAAGGATATACTGCATCGACTCATCCTATCCTTACAACATCGCACTCGCTTATGACATTTATGTCGCCATACTGTTAGTGCGTAGATTGACATTTATGTCACAATACTGTTAGTGCGTAGATTGACATTTATGTTTTTTCTGAAATTCGGGTGATATGTCACAGTATATATTACTTTTCATGGATATCATGCTAATGGATATTATTTTTATTATTTACATTGATTGTCTAGGGTTAAGTTTAGGATGCACGTTGTGTTCTGTCTGTATACTGTCCTTAGATTTTGAAAAACGCAAGTGCGCAGTTTATTGTGCGCTTGATTTTGGATCAAGGCATGCAATTTTGCTTTGATGCACCTAAGGGAAATATAACCGTTACACGTACATGTACATGAAAACATGTATATAATACACTAAAGTACCATTGTTTGTGCTATTTTAATAATGCAAAACATCGAAAAAAATAAGTGTTCATTGTTGGTTACTTCACCAAAAAGTTACTTATTCGGATCGTTTTGTACAGCGCCTGGTCGACTCCTGAATTGGATCGCATTGTTACTAATAAGTCATTATGGCGAATTGGTAATCCGTACCATTTGATCTTTCCGGTTTCTTACACACTGGCGTCTGTTCCATTGCGACTCGGAATCTACATGTGTTCTTACTAGTAGTGATGATGTAGCAATATCAGTGATTGTTTTGACAACATGGTCTCTTTATTAGCTTTGACGTCTGCGACACACACTAATTGAACAGTACACACTGAACAAGACGGGTTTGAAACATACTTCATTGTATAACTTATTTATCTTTTGATGCTGATTTCTCCGACAATTTATCCCTGTACACACCAAGCAAGTTTATTAGATTTCGATTGAGAAAAAATGTTTGAACCTATCTGCAATTCTCTGTTTGACAATTAGTATGGAAGAAATGTAGATCATGGCATCATCATGCCATGAATCTGTATTCCAGCTATGCCTGTATAGATCATAATTATTCCACCAGTACAAAAGCTGGGAACTTTTTTATGTTGTGACAGGTAAGTTTGTAACATTTAAAAAACAGCGGAGGTAATATATTTTTTAGTTAATACCCGATCCTTAATATTAATAATAATGTACTTCACTGTTGGGGAAGGTCCAAACTCTAAGTTGCACAATTTAAGTGACTTTGTGAGCGATTTTGCTTTGCATCATTTACAATCATTGAATTTCTCCCACGTAATTAATTCAATGTTTATTGTGATATCGGCTCAAAAAAGTTACTAAAAATCATGCAATCTCGAGCTGGCACGACCCCCTACTGTGAAGTAGATTATTGAGGAACAATTATTAACAATGAAATATATTCTCTGCCTTGTTTGTTGAATGTTATAAAGTTCCCTGTCAGAACACCAAAAAGTTCCCAGGTTTTGTACTGGTGGAATATGATCAATACGGGTGTAGCCATCAGAGACTTGGCGACAGGGGGGGTCTGTGGGGTGAGAATTTGACAGTTGGAAATTTCATACCTGCCAAAACATTAGTTGGAAATTTCACACAAACAATAGATTGAAAATGTTCTTGTAGTTTGAATTATTTGCATATTTTCCTATTTTTTGTCAAAATTTGGACTGATATGGTCATCAGTTGGAAATTTTCCAACCTCAGGGGGGTGACAGGTTGGAAATTTCCAACACTTGGAAAGCTTGTGTCCTGGTCCCTCCCCCGTGGCCAGTCAAAAAACTTAATTTAAGAAAACAATATTGTCATACATTTGGTCAACATTGTCGTTGGAATTGTCATCAGTTGGAAATTTTCCAACCTAAGTGGGGTGTGTCAGGTTTGAAATTTCCAACTCTAGGAAGGCTTGAGCCTAGCCTATAATTAGATACAAAACTTCTAATAAGTTTTAAAAAACAATATTTTACTACATTTGGTCAAACTTTCTGAACTGAAATGGTCATCAGTTGGAGACTTTTCCAACCTGAGGGGGAGTATGAGGTTTTAAATTTCCAACACTATAGGAAAGCTTCAGGTGAGGCCAGTCTAGATGCTAGGCTTTGCGATTTTCTTGTATTGTTTTCAAAATTTTCTCACACCGGGTCAAACCATGATCAGCCCGGTGTGTCCTGGTCTCTTGCCCGTAGCCGTGTGCATTATTTTGTCTGTAGTTAGACCACTAGATGTTAGGATTTATGCAATTTGTTCAGGTTAAAATATCTGAATGTTCTCATACCGGGAATATAGAACCATGGTTTATGAATATATAGGAGATTATTCCATCCTGTACTAAATATTTAGTCAGAAAATGTTCCACCCTGTACTGATGATATATGGCACTCAAGAATATACATGTACATCACTGTGGATTGAATGTAGAACAAGCACGGTGGGGAATCACGTGGTTTTGACTTGATGAGTATCATGCATTCAAAATGACCGAGGCGATTGAAAACGCGACCAGAAACGAGGAAACAATGTAATAAACTACATGTAGGATATTGCATAGTAGTTTGGTAGCTACATGTACATGTACGGTCCAAGCATATGCAACATGTATACTATTTATCAACCAAGCTGATACCTCATTTGTTGTTTTCTCTAACATTGTGACCAAAGTTGTCATTTGAAGTATTCTCCTAAATGTATGGACTCATTGGACTGGTGTATTCCATGAACGTCTGACTGGCAACTTTGGTCAGAATGTTATAGAAAACTGATGCTATCAACTTATTTTAAAAATAAACAAGCATATGTTTGTAACAGGCCAAATGCTATGCTTTGTGTCAATGACTATTATATGAGGTTTCTGAGCGATTGCACTCACCTCCGCCATTTTGAATGCGTGTTACTCACCAACCTCGAAAACCATATGACTCCCCACCGCGACAAGGAGACAAGGCCTTAAAATCCATACAAATTTCCGAGAATCAAATTATAGCATTTCTACACAGAATCAGCTGCTATTACGAGAATCAAACTGAGGATTGTGATTCTCAAATTTTAACACTTCCACGACAAAATTTTGCTACAACCCTGTGCCAATGCATTCTCTTATATATGTGAGTCTCCAAGAGGGAGCCTCACATATATAAGAGAATACATTGGCATAACAATATTTACCTTGACCTTTTTTAAGCCAGTTCATTCTCTTATATATGCAAGGCTCCTCGATGGGAGACTCGCATATAAGAGAATGCACTGGCACAGGGTCTTTAATGTGTCATGAAAGGGTTAAGCCATTTAGACTGTAGAGACTTACAATCACAGCCAAATCAGCTGACTATAGACTCCGGTCCCAGGTTGAGGAGTTCCAACCCAAGTTGAGACGTCAGTCGCAGGTTGGAATTCATTCAACTCTTTCCCTGTAAAAGAACTATCTGATTAGTAGGATGGGATTAAATATTGTCTCATGAACAGGGAAATGAGTCCTATCAATGATCCAGGGATTTTTCCCAATTTCTGAACCTCCTTTTTATAAATACTTTCAAGTCCTCTTCCTACATTGTACATTCGCATAAAATTGAAATAAAAATTGTATAATGATCTTAAATAGAATAAACTGTTTTATTACACGGTCACAGAGTTTCACAATGAAAATGCCATTTTTCTATTATTTCTATACATGTACCGTAGATGGTTTATTGCAGACGCCATTGGTTTATTTTTGCAAATACAGAATAATTGAAAAGTTTCAATAAAAAATTTGTCTTGTCCTTGTAGCGATTACCTTGAAGTATACGTCGTTGATGATGTCAACTGTAACAGAAAATTGTTTTCATCATAGAATGAGGTAGTCTACTTAAATCACAAATTTGTTAAACTAAATATCACAATATTAACCTAACTTTCAGTATAATAGTACTAAAAACTACAAACTTCAGAGTGTGCAATAAACATAGAACAACACTGGTGTGAACATATTAACATTATTGCATTCATTTGTCTTGACAATAGGTAAAACTTGAACCTCTGGTTCTCACTATACCATCGCGCCACAACAAACTTGTGCAATAACATTAACCAGTTCACACACTGGTGTCAATCTATAAATTTATTGCACAGAAGAATTACCGTTATACATGTACATAAAATGACACAAGTGTGTGAACTGGTTATTGCTGTGGCAAAAGTTTGTTGTGACGAGATGGTAAAACAAGAACCATACCCGGTAGGTTCAAGTTTTGCCTCGCAGCATGACAAACGAGTGCAATAACGTAAACATGTTCACACAACTGAGTTGTTCTGTTTTATTGCACACTGAAGATTGTAGCTTGTACATGTATAATGAAATTTTGGCCGTTATTGCTTTATAATTGAACTTGTGATTTACCTGTTATGTACAGCATACTAGTAGCTCATAATTCAGTGAAGACATTCTTTGTTACATTTGACGTTGTCAATGACGTCAACATACCCGTACAAGTCATCGGGTTGTTGTCCAAAGACAAATATTTTTATTGAACATTTTGAATATTCTGTATTTTGCAAAAATAAACCAAGATACATGTACAAGATTTCATTGACGATCTCTTATCTCATGTTTTTCATTTGTGTTGTCATAATTTATTCTGTATCTTCACTCTGGAGATGATTTGATTAGAGATTCAATGAGATTTTGAATCGTTGCCTGAATCAATTTCGAGACTTGATATGAAAGTCCCAGGGCTCAACCCGCGAATCTTTCCAAAATGGATAGAAAAATCCTGTGATCCCATCTTTTGCCAACACCAGTCCAAGATTCCAACATTTTTGTCAGTGACATTGGTCAAGATGAATCAAAATTCTTTAGACGCGCTGAGCCATACTAGTACCAGTATACATGTACAGGTATCTACTAAATAAATTGTAAACTTTATTCTAATTAACTTCTTCGCATATCCATAGTATACAGCTATGCTCTAATTAATCCCCCCTCCTTTACGAGGTTGACCGTCAGTATTATGTTCTAATTATATGAATAAATTAGCCCTTTCATGACTGGAGCTTCTTGAAATTTTGTGAAAACCCTGTGCCAATGTACCCAGTATTCTCTTATATAAGCAAGTTTCCCACAGGGAGCCCTGCATATACAAGAGAATACATTGGCCTAACAATTTAACTTGACGTTTTGTAACAAACTTTACAGTACCTTTAAAATACTAGTAGATATTCACAGTTTTTTATGGATTGAGATAATTGTTATTTTATTCCCCAAGCTACAGTAATGCTCTAAATAATCCACTCCTTGACCACATAAGAATTATGGGTAATTTTTCAGGATTTAGTCGGAAATATGGCTTGTTGCCATTCATTGGAAAGCTCTCGGTGAGAGCTTTCTGATGAATGGCAACAAGCCATATTTCCGACTGAATCCTGAAAAATTACCCATAATTCTTCTGTGGTTAAGGACTTGATTATTTAGAGCATTTCTGTATTAAGTGAAGTAATGGGTAAGGCGTTGTAATCAGGGCTGAGAATATGGTGCCTCTCATTTGCAGAATGAGGTCCCCAGAGGGTGAATTTAGTGACGTTACCTTGCACAGCAGACTAGCATTGCCATATTCACCCTCTGGGGACCTCACTCTGCTTAGGCCTCATCTTCTCTGGTAAGTACGGTATCTTTATTAACAAAGTAACAAGTTTTTTAGTTTCTTTAGAAACTTCCTCTTTTTCTCTATATCCACAAATTAGCAGACAACACAAAGCATAATCAAGGTTTAAATCACCATCTTCATCAACTGAACTCTTAAATCTGATCCTAGGTCTCTCATAGCAGATGAGGGCATCATAAGGCCATGAAGAATGGGGTCCCCAGATGAATTTAGTGATGCTAGCCTGCCGTGGTGGGTAGCGTCACTAAACTCACCCTCTGGGGGACCTCATTCTGCAAATGTCAGACACCATATTTTGAAGCATGGGGCACAGCTTTGGAGTAATTTGAGTTCCTGGCAGGTGGATAACTGGAAACTTGCTTCCATGTAATTTTGGCCTTGAAGTTATACAGTATGATCTTAAGCAGTGTTCAGAGTCTGTTGGATATGTTTGCGTTGATATGATCTGTTGTCTGCGTTAATCCGTTCACACGATCGCATATGCTGTGTTATAATGGCGAGCTTCTGGATAATAATTGGAGCTAATAAGTTTGAAATTGGAATAAAAGCAATATTGAAAATCAATCTACAAGTATCTGTATTAAATTAATTCAACGATAATCTCAAACCTGTCAAATCCAAATAACTAACACTGTATATTGACATAAATAAAAGTCTATTTGCCTTTGCTTTGAAGACAGCGGCCATCTCTTATCAATTGAAAACAAGAAATGTCATGACACAAGCCATATAATGTATGCGTTATGCTTTACGTTGAGTTGAAAATACAATATCTCAGTTGTGTGCATTCACGCATACAACGTAACGGATGCATTGCAGCCGCCTGAACACGTTGGTGTTATTGTCTGCAATCCAATTTCAACGCAATGTATGCAACAGACTCGTATAATGCTACTTTAAACTTTAAAGACAGGCTTAAATGACAAATTCAACTTTCTGTCCCTATGGTATCAATTATTTCATGGGACATGAACAGTCCATTTACATGTATATGTGCAGCATGTCATGCATGTATTTATCAACTTATATTGATCGTCGAAAGCTGATAAAAGTAAACAATTACAGGGTTTTATTTGAGATCTAAAGATGGACTCACTTTAACACTTTACCCAACAAAACGCCCAGAAAAATAGCCCAAACGAAGCTGCAACAGCCTATATTATCTTGGGTCTGTCTCAATAGAACCATACAAATATGGATATCATTGGAACCGGCTCATTGACCACATTGTGATAGTTACAGTTATGCCCTGTGCCAATGCATTCTCTTATATATGCGAGTCGACCATAGGTCGCCTCGCATATATGAAAGAATGCATTGGCCTAAAAAAAATTCATTTTTTAACACTTTTTCTTACATTCTTTAACAATTTTATAATTTTTTCTTACATTTTTTAACAATTTTTATAATATTTTTCTACATTCTTTTATCATTTTTAATATGTGTTAAGCCAATGCATTCTCTTATATATGCGAGGCGACCTATGGTCGACTCGCATATATAAGATAATGCATTGGCACAAGGCCGTTTTGTTGGGTAAAGGGTTAAATGAAGTATGGTAGCCACATCCAGTTAAAGTGAGTCTATCATTTGCAGAATGAGGTCCTCAGAGGGTGAATTTAGTAATGCTATCCCGCATGGCAGGCTAGCATCACCAAATTCACACTCTGGGAACCCCCACTGCTAAGGGAGCCCTACATGTAGGATCAGATTGAAGTTCCACCTTGATTATGCATTTTATCTTCTGCAAATTAAAAGAAGGGGAAAATTAACTAAAAACTTAATTTGAGACTGTAGATACTTCCCAGAAGATGAGGTCTAAGCATAAAGCTAGTGATGCTAGTCTAAGCATAACGAGCGTGATGCTAGTCCACTGTGCGTGATAGCATCCCTAAATTCACCCTCTAGGGACCTCATTCTGCAAATGTGTGTGGAAACCATTGTTATGTAAACAGAACTGTTACATGGAGAAATACAGGTATACATATTTCTCCATGTAACAGTTTTGTTTACATAACAATGGTTTTCAAATGCAAAATTCTGTTATTTGAGAACTATCAATAATGAATATCAGAACAAAGACCATCTATATATGTACATTCTTCATGATCTTCTTATTGGTGATGTTTAAACTTTAAATATTTTTTGCACATTTACACACTGCGAGTGCCTTGGGTACCTTTACATGTATATCTACCAATATGTCTACGATCAAGCAGAATCAGTCACTGTGTATGTTCATTTAAGAAATGACCTGCAGATTGATTGGGGTCATTGAACAAAGCGTGTGATTCACATAGCTTTGTTTAACCCTTTACCCAACATAACGGCCCTGTGCCAATGCATTCTCTTATATATGCGAGTCGACCATATGTCGCCTCGCATATATAAGAGAATGCATTGGCTTAACACATTAAAAATTATAAAATTGTTAAAGAATGTAAGAATTTTTTTTTTAGGCCAATGCATTCTCTTATATATGCGAGGCGATCTATGGTCGACTCGCATATATAAGAGAATGCATTGGTACAGGGCATAACTGTAACTATCACAATGTGGTCAAGGAGCCGGTTCCAATGATATCCATATTTGTATGGTTCTATTGAGACAGACCGAAGATATTTTAGGCTGTTGAAGCTTTATTTGGCCGGTTTTAGCCGGTTTGTTGGGTAAAGGGTTAATTACAAGCCGGTCAAAACCAATGAACCCAATCGATGTGCATGTCATTTTTTATAATCATATCCATGTACCAGTATATTTTAACGCTTCCATGACTGGAGCTTCCTGAAATTTTTTGGAAAACCTGTGCCAATACAATTTCTTAATACATGAGTCTGAGTCTCAAATAGGGAGCTTCGCGTATCTACATGTAAGAGAATCCATTGGCCCAACAATATTTAAGTTGAACTTGTAAGCCAGTGCATTCTCTTATATATGTGAGGCTCCCTATGGGAGACTCACATATGTAAGAGAAAGCACTGGCACAGGATTTTTAATGCTGCATCAGTGCAGCTCCCGTCATGAAAGGATTAATGTCAACTGTTGTGGCTTCATGCAGCGAGTGCATACAGTATACATGTTTGATCGGCTCGAAGTGATGTACGGGTTTTCGATGTCAACTTCAGTTATTGGTTTATGAACATCGGAAACGTTCATTTATACCACGATCGCCTATCTTACTATATAAATAAAGCCATATGTTTAAATTTTACATCTAATCAACACCTGTTGATTAAACGTGCCTACTGTTGATTAAACTTCGCAGAGTGGATTAAACTTTCTCCATACAATTTGAACTGAAAAGTGTTTATCCATCGCATTGTAAAGATCGTGGCATAATTTTCGCAGAGTTGATTAAACTTTCTCCATACAATTTTGAACGGAAAAGTGTTTATCCATCGCATTGTAAAGATTGTGGCATAAACAAAATATACGCATAGTGTTTTTGAATAACAAATTTAATCCACTCGTGGGATTGGCGATTTACACCACTCGCTGAAGCTCGTGGCGTAAATACTAAATCGCCAATCCCATGAGTGGATTAAATTTGTTATTCAGAAACACTATGCATATATTCTATATGTAAACCATATGGCAAAATGTATTAATTCCTACGGGCGCTAATTGTGTGATTATTAGATTTTGATAGAGAAAAATCATTTGAACAAACATCCAATTCCCTGTTTGACAATAACAATGGAAGAAATGTAGATCATGCCATGAATCTGGATTCCAGCCACGCCCTCATCTTTATATTCCACCAGTAAAAAACCTGGAAACTTTTTGATGTTGTGATAGCGAAGTTTATAACATTGAAAAAACAGTGCAGATAACACATTTTTTAGTTCATACCTGTTCCTTAATAATGTACTTCACTGTGGGTGAAGATCCCAACTCGAAGTTGCACGATTTAAGTGACTTTGTGAGCGATTTTGTTTTTCATTGCTTACAATCATGGAATTTTTCCCGGGTAATTGATTCAATGTTTATTGCGATATCGCCTCCAAAAGTAGATTATTGAGGAACAAATATTAACAAAGAAATTAATGTATATTCTCTGCCTTGTTGTTTAATGTTATAAAGTTCTGTATCAAAATCGGTCAGAAAAACGAAAAGTTCCCAAATTTTGAACTGGTGGAATATGATCTCTATAGGCGTATCAATGCAGAGTAGAGATTCAAGACATGATCTAGGGATAAATGGAGAGTGCCTATCGCGATCGGAGAAACATTTACCAAACACATGTATCTATTAAAACAGTACAGGGTTAATAGAGCAGGGTGGAATATTTCGTAAATTTCATTTGCGACTCTGGCAGTGTCACAAATGAAAGTTTCAAAAAGTTACACTCTACATTTATACCGGTACAGTTATTGTGCCCTGTAATAATAATTTAGTAATAGAAAATATACACCCTGTACTGTTACTTGGTACTCAAGAATATACATGTGCATAACTGTGGATTGAATGTGCAGCAACAAGGAGACCAGGCCTTAAACTCCAGAACAATTTGCGAGAATCAAATTACATGTATAGCATTTCTACAGCTAATCAGCTGCTTTTCGACAATCAAACATAGGATTCTGATTCTCGTCAGATTGTAAACGGAGAGACTTACAATCCCAGCCAGGACAGCTGATTATAGACTCTGGTCCCACGTTGAGGAGTTCCAACCCAAGTTGAGACTTCAGTCGCAGGTTGGAGTTCATTCAACGATGTCCCTGTAAAAGAATTGTCTGATTAGTAGGATGGGATTAAATATTATCTCATGAACAGGGAAACGCGTCCTATAAATGATCCAGGGATTTTTCCCCAATTTCTGACACAAAATCCCCAATTCACAGAAATAAAGGACTTCCTCTTCTTTTTATACCCTTCTTAAAGGCATGAATGACCTTCGTGGTGGGTATTGCTGTTAAAATAGTCACATCTGTTAAAACCGCCATAAACAGAAAGAATATTAAAATATAGGCAGATTTTGTTCTTATACCATTCATAAATATCACGTAAATAGTATGTTATTGTAAAGTTTGTATGCTTTGTTATGTAAAGTTCAACAAAAGCCAAAAATGTTACAGAACCTTGCTTTTGTTTACATAACACAGCGTATGAACTTGACAATAACATACTATTTACGCAATATTTATGATTGGTATAAGAACAAAATATGTCTATGATTAATATTCTTTCTGGTTATGGCAGTTTTAACGGGCATGACTATTTTAACAACAAACTCACCACGAAGGCCATCCGTGCCTTCAATGTACCCCACTTATGTCGACCTCATCATAACTCTAAATTATTACTTCATGTACATGTATGTTACGTATTTTAATTATCTTCTTCACATATCCATTGGTCCATGGGATCATGGTACACTGTATACATGTATGATTAAACTTAAAGTAATACATTATTAACCCTTCAATGACTGGAGCTTCCTGAAATTTTGCGAAAACACTGTGCCAATGTATTCTCTTATGGGAGTCTCCCATAAATACATGTAGTCGCCCATATAAAGAGAATACAGGTACAATGTACAATGCACAGCTCCCATCATGAAAGAGTCAATACAACCTGTAGCAATGTAATAGAAGTTTTATTTTGAACACAGGTTTGGAAATTCAAAGGCAGGCCATACTTTTATAATGCTTATTCCCAGGTCAGCAGGTGACAAAATACCTCACGATATAGAAATTTACTATCGGTCGGCCTGGACACAATGTCTTTTAGCCAGAGATAAAAAAAATGAACAACATATGTACTCTCATGTCATGATGATGGCCCCAATGGCGACTCACATATATAAGAGAATTAACCCTTTACCCAACAGAAGGGCCCTGTGCCAATGCATTCTCTTATATATGCGAGTCGACCATAGGTCGCCTCGCATATATAAGAGAATGCATTGGCTTAACTCATTAAAAATAATAAAATTGTTAAAGAATGTAAGAAAAAATAGTAAAAAGTGTTAAAAAAAGATTTTTTTTAGGCCAATGCATTCTCTTATATATGCGAGGCGACCTATGGTCGACTCGCATATATAAGAGAATGCATTGGCACGGGGCATAACTGTAACCATCACAATGTGGTCAATGAGCCGGTTCCAATGATATCCATATTTGTATGGTTTTATTGAGACAGACCCAAGATAATTTAGGCTGTTGCAGCTTTATTTGGCCGGTTTGTTGGGTAAAGGGTTAATGCATTGGCAAGGGTTTTCGCAAAATGTCAGGAAGATCTGGTCATGGAAGGGTTAAGTTGATGGCCCCAGTACATGTTTGTCATTCATGGAATGTAACCTACAATGTACTGCAGCCCTGGGAATTAAGCAAAATTTACCTAGGCAATATTTTTGCCTAGGTGAAAGAAATTGGCCTAGGCAAAAACAGATTTTACCTATGCAATTTTGGAACAATATTGCCATCTCAAATCAATATGATTCAATAATAACCTGAAAGCTAGTTATTTTGGAGAACATTTCCAGGCCACTACTCATCATATACGTCATGTATATACATTCCACAAATCATCTCCAAAACTAGTGCCCTTATGGGTAGCTAGTTCATGGCCCAGTGCCATGGAAACAATTTTAGGACAATATATGTAAAGAGTGATTTAAGGAAGTCATTTTGGCTAAAGAGGTTCTATTTCTGATAAGACACAAATCAATTTTAGTAACCCAATGAACTTGTTTTACCTAGGCAAACTGATTTTGCCTCTGCTTTTACCTAGGCATTGCCTAGGCTAATTCCCAGGGCTGGTACTGTACCTGTAGAAGCTTATTCCAGTCTATACATTTCTTAATTTCATTAATTTTAAACTGACAAGATTATACCGGTATGTACAGTAACTGGCTAAAACACGATAAAAACATACATTTGAATTTTGAAAGAGAAATTTTTAGAATGCAATCATTGTTATTTAATGCCAAGTTCTATCAGAAAAAAACTAACCAAAAGTGGAATATTAGTACATGTACATGTATGAACGAAAGCAAATTATTTAAATATTCTTCTTGGTCTAAACAGTGATTTTTTTTCTATTCCTGTCAGTACTATTATTGAAATTTGCCGTTTGTCTGTCCTGCTCTACTATTACAGTATGTTCGTCTATTCGGGACACAAGAGTAAAGGCAAATGTGAAAGGGATTACCGCTGTGTCACAACTGCATGGATGAGGGTAATTCAGTGGTGTCCTGGTGTGTCGCCCAATACAATGGGCATGCATGGTTTGAGACTGTCTGCTACACGGTACTGTACATTGTGTTCCCATTTTTTTTAGGCATGTTTAGGGAATGAAGTTGGATTCTCATCACACATAATACAGTACCGGTATATGTACTAGTATGGACCATATCACTATTATACTAGTACATGCACTGTACATTTAAGTGTTTCACAACATCAAGCCTACTTTTGCTATTACAATGGCACATCGGTATACATGTATACATTTGTAGATTCAAAGGTACATCGTAACTGAGGCCAAAAAAAAAAGTACCTGTTTTTCAGGGGGGGGTAATAACAATTTGCTGGAAGGTATGCCGGGGTGGGTGGGTCTTCATTTTTTACAACCTCATGCAATTTTTTTTACTAAAGACCTTTTGTGCCTGTATTTGACATTTGAAACGTTTAAAACATATTATAACTGTACAAAACACCATATTTATGTTTAATACTGGGAGCTCATGTGGGCCTCAGTAGCTATGGCATGTTGCATATGGAACAGTGATGTGAAAAAACTTCCTTCTGGACACCATTCGGAAAGAACGCGGCATGGACATTTTTAGAAGAAAAAAAATCTGAAATCATATATTTTCAACAAAATAATATTATAGTACCGGTAACTGCTTAAGTAATCATTTAGTATAATAGTCGTTGCCCCAGTAGACTAACAAAAGTGGTATGGAATAATGCTGAGCTGGTTGACAGACTAATCAGAAAATAGTTAGAAATTATGGAATTGTGACTATCCTACAAGTACATGTATGTGGAACTAGGCTTGCTAATATCAGCAATTGATCAAATAATAGTTCCAATTGCAGCCAGGGTAAATCTCCTGTTTGTGTTTATCTAATTTCAAAAATATGTCAACTCTAGTTGAATAAGAGATTAACAACTGATAAGTCACCGACATGTCTACAACATGTCAGCAGTGACTCGAAAGTCAAGATTGAGTTACATGTAATCGTCCTGAGATAATGCTATCAGCTAAAAAGGTATTATAGCCAAATATTCAAACACATGTTCGGTTCATGTACATGTAATAGCTTGCATGGGAAAATGAAATCTCACTGGATAGTGGATATGTATTTAACATTTTGTGTAAAATTGGATAATGCATGTACATGTACATGTATTATGCTTACATGTATTCTATTGAGCTAACTACATGTAGTACATGCAGTAGCTACCGTATCAGCCTCTGAATGGTTACTGTACATGTACTGTATTTGTCCACTACATCGATGCATTGGAATTTCCATTTAGCCGTGTGGAATTTGACCACACAGGCCGATAGTCTCGGCACACACTGACCTGAAAACTCTTAACCCTTTACCCAACAGAACGGCCATGTGCCAATGCATTCTCTTATATATGCGAGTCGACCATAGGTCGCCTCGCATATATAAGAGAATGCATTGGCTTAACATATTAAAAATTATAAAATTGTCAAAGAATGTACCGGTAGAAAAATATTATAAAAATTGTTAAAAAATGTAAGAAAAAAATGGTAAAAAAAGATTTTTTTTAGGCCAATGCATTCTCTTATATATGCGAGGCGACCTATGGTCGCCTCGCATATATAAGATAATGCATTGGCACAGGGCATAACTGTAACCATCACAATGTGGTCAAGGAGCCGGTTCCAATGATATCCATATTTGTATGGTTCTATTGAGACAGACCGAAGATATTTTAGGCTGTTGAAGCTTTATTTGGCCGGTTTTGGCCGGTTTGTTGGGTAAAGGGTTAATACATGTATGTGGTAGACAAAATACCTATCAGTCAGTATTTGATCAATTAAAATTTTCATTAAAACATACATGTACATGTACTAGTAGTTGCTAAAACTGGTTAAACCATCAATTGGACTCAATGTAATAAGTTCCCAGTGGTAAGTCAGAGCAATAAACATACCGGGTAGCCCTGTTTTTGTTTTGTTTTTCAATGGGAAGGGCATCTTACCCATTTCCAAACAGGTCTCCTATAAAAATGTTTATAAGTTGTATGAGTCTAGTGCTCTAACTAATTCAAGATAACAAAATTTAGTATTGAATCTTTCATTTAATCTGAATTTTGAAGCTGCATGTATGTACGGTAGATTGAATTGTCAATTACCCAATGGAATTCAGAATAAAATAATATGAAAAAAAAATTCCCTACCACAAATAACTACCTACAGGTATCCTATTATTTTAGAATAGAACATACACGTGTAACTCTAAACACAGGTATTTTTTTTTTTTGGCCAGATCTGGCCCGATTGGAAAAAAAAAAATTCTTGATAATATGATCAATTGGGAACAATATTTGAATTGAGAAAATCTGAATAAAATCTTACAATAGTTCCAGTATTAGTAAATTTTTTAATAACCTATAAATAAAATCATCTTTTCCCAATCGAATGAGAGCAACTCCTGTGAATTTGTTGATTTTTGTCAGTCTGGCACACTTTGCAATGTGTGCAAGATGTGTCATCGAAATCGTCCTCCAATTTTCTACACTTCTCTTCCAACAGTTTAATTTTATCAACTAAGTCAGCTTGTGACATTTTAGAAAGGTCCTCGGCGCGTCGAGCATCGAAAGCAATATCAAATTCATTCCTACTGAATTCAAATAATGCATTATGGTATTCCTCGACCGGTTCATAAGAATTTTCATTGAGATCACCAAATGAGTGAATTGGTTTATCGAAAAATGATGGCGAGTCAGGTGGATTTGATCCTGGTGAATACAAACTGTCAGATCTATGTTTAATTTGACTAGACTTCTTCTCTTGGTCGGGTTCATAAAAAGAAGCATTCGGCGACACCTCACCATCTGTCAATCTACAGGTATCTGCAATGTCTATAGTTGAATCTTCAAATGTATCGCCAATATCTTCGGAAATGGGGCTGTTGTACTGCTCCATTATGTATTGCGTATAATTTTCTGGAGCTTTCGGACTTCCAAATGGTCTTAAGATTGGTTTTCTTCTGTGGGTTTTATTGTAGCAATTGATATCAAAATCTTCTGAATATGGTTTCTTTGGCATAACATTTCTTGGTCTCTTCTTCCCACGCCTAGTTTTTCTCCGACAAGCATTATTCGGATACTCAAACACGTCTACATGTAGACTTGTCTCCACGGCATACGAATCCAGTGGCAATGACATGCTCTCTCTACCTACATGTACATGTACGTCATGCTCTTGATTCTCGAACGAAGTCACCTCAGTTGATCCAGCGAGTTTACAATCTTCTGATTTCATATTTTATCAAGCAAACAACTTTTAACAAGCCAAAAAATTATTCAGCCAAATTTATACCTGACAAATCAGAGAATAATCTAATTGCAAGACAAATAATGATATCCAAAATATAAAAAAAGTGCACAAAGAATAACAGACTTGAATTGGATTAGAACCCTTTTCAACTTTCTGCTGATCCGATTTTGTCGAAAAGTTCAATGAACAAGACAGCAATCTTTCGAAGTTTCGTGGTACAGTTTTCTTTCTTGAATTTGAAATTCTTCCTGGCAATCAATCCTGGTTCCTTAAAAACTGGTCAGCAAATCTAACAAAGTGTGTTAATTCGTATCCGACTAGAATTAAATTATGAATCTGTCCTAACACTATTATTAAGTTAACGGTTGATATATCCTTACCAAATAAACAAATACATATCGTTGCTAATGTTACAAAAGCGATGATGAAATGACGTTGGTTATGCGTTATTGCGAAATTCGTACTTCGTTCGTTGCACAACGTACTGAAAACGTTCGGCGATCAATAAAATAGAAGTCAGCCCAATAAGATGAATTTCGCCCAAAAACAAGTTTGTGTTATTTTGATCTGTAAGATTTATGGAACAGGGACGTAATGCACGTGGGGGGGGGGGGGGGCTACCTCATTATGTTTCGGCCCTCAACTACCATAGTAGACCTATATAGGATCAGATTGAAGTTACCCAGTTGAAGTTGGTGATGTTCATCAATCGGCCACCTCAATTATGCATTTTATCTTCTGTAAAGTAGGGAATATAGAAACTCCCAGAAGGGAATACATAATTAAAAACAATGTTAATTTGAGACTATAGATACTTCCCCGAATATGAGGCCTAAGCATAATGGGGTGTCTAGAGTGTGAATTTGCCAGTCCATCAGACAAAAGGGTCCGGACCTCCAGCTAGTAATTGACAAAGTCAAGCCAAATATACTAGCTGGCACTGAATCATGGCTCAGTCCCGACATCAAGGACTCTTCAGGAGATCTTTCCAACCGATACACACAACATCTACAGGAAATATCGCAGAAGTGATCAGAAAGGAGGGGTGTCTTTCTTGCCACCAATAAAGACCTGTTATCTGTTGATCAACCTGAACTAGATACAGACTGCGAAATAGTATTGACAAAAACCATGATACCAGTAACCTGGTACGAAGCACATCTCGATTGCATCATACTATAACCCATCCGAAAATGACCCCAACAACATTAATGAGCTAGCTACCTCCTTAAACAGAGTCCCTCTAAATAACCACATATGGATTTTAGGGGACTTCAACCTCCCAAACTGAAATATGACTGGGATAAAAATGACATCCTAGCAGGCTGTAGCTGCCCCCCTCTATACACCGAATTCATAGACATCATAGAGGAAAAAGGCTTAGAACAAGTCGTCAAAATACCCACACGACTCAACAACACCCTAGATCTGTTCTTCCTCAACCAACCCAGCCTTATTCATAACATAAAAACTCTACCTAGCCTCGGTAACTCAGATCATGACATTCTCTACCATGAGTTCAGTATTAAATCCACACCGACACTACCACATAAAAGAAAGATCACACTGTACAACAAAGCCAATTGGAACCTCATAAAAGCCAAACTTATTGAATTCCAAGCAGAATACTACCACCTTATATACATTGTATATACACAACAAGACAGTCAAAGACTGTGGGGTCGCTCACCAGACTACAAAGACTGATAAGACAGGGACTCTGGAGACCACAACAGTCAGAACTTTTCATAATCATTTTAAAAGAAGTAGATCTAAACAGGATATGTGGCTAGAGAGGCTTCATGCATGTAGATCGGTGAATATCTACCTTGAATTTACCAACTGTACACTACTGATCACCCCACCCCCTCCTCCAGCTCAACAAGTCCCCTCCCGACCGGGCTCCAGACTCCCAAGTCTTAGGTTGGAATTTCACAACCGACATCTCAAACTTTCTCAATTGTTGGAAATTTCAAATCTCACAAGCGCCTTTTTATAAAACCATTTAGACATGTTTGAAGCCCAATTATCCATGGACCCAAAACACCATACATGTATGTCAGATTAATCAGTCAGGTAGTTCCAAGGTAGATGTTTTAATGAATTTTGTATTTTAATGATTTTATTAGACACAAAAGTGTTAAGTCCCCATAGCCCCGTCATTTCTTAACAGGTTGACCTCATGTTAACAAATCTGAATCTCAGACACTAAAGGATCCTCCATACTATATGTAAGCTAAATAGTCCAACCTATCTTGAGAAGACATTTTAAGTATTACTATAGAAACATACAGTTATGTCCCTGGTCCCACCCTATTTAACCTGGTGACCCCATCTGAATAAATTTGAATCCCATACACCAAAGAACCCTTCATACTAAATATCAGTAAAATAGACCTGATGGTCCTTGTGAAGGAAGCATATTAAGAGGAAAACTGTCCTTCGCTTGGCCCCTATTTGACCAGGTGACCTCATTTGAAAATTACCAACCTGACAACCCCATAAAGTTAAAATTTGTGGCCAATTCTGTCCAACAGTTTAACCTGAAGTAGGAACATATATGGACTGGTGATTTAAAAACATACATGTTGGAGAATTAAACCAAACTATGAAAACAGTTCCAACCGATTTTTAGTGTGAACATCTAATCTACAACTAATGTTGTATCAGGCATGAAATTTTCAACTGTTTTTATTTTTATCAAGGTAGGGGGTCAAAACTCCACCCCCTCTACACTCCCTCCCCATTGCCAAATGTAAATCCCCAACTATGAGATCAATTCATCTAGTAATATCAATATACCCCCCAATATCCTATATACCCCCCCCCCCCCCAAATTTTCTTTGAAAAATAAGGTCATGTGGTGGTTAGAAAATAATATTGGAAAATCTACAACTAATGTTGTATCAGGCATGAAATATTTTGGTGTGAACATCTAATCTACAACTAATGTTGTATCAGGCATGAAATTTTCAACTGTTTAAATTTTGATTAAAGTAGGGGGCCAAAACTCCACCCCCTCTTCACTCACTACCCATTGCCTCAAATGTTGCCCCCACCCAGGCTGCCTGGAAATCAATATTATTATACCAGTACCAAACAGCATAGAGGAGAGTTAAATCTCTTATCTCTGCCCCTATTAGAACAAATGTGAATCCCCATCTATGAGATCCATTTATCTAGTAATATCAATATACCCCCCAATATTCAATATACCCCCCCCCCATTTTTCTTTGAAAAATAAGGGTATGATTTCACCTGGATAAGTGGTGGTTAAGAAAATAATTTTGGAACAGCAAGCCTGTATTAAGTGTGTCTGACCTTTGCAGAATGAGGTCCCCAAACGGCGAATTTAATGACACTATTCCGCAAGGTGGGCTAGCATCACTGAATTCACCTCACCCTCTGGGGGCCTCTTTTCCTAAAAATGACCCCATTTGAACAAATCTGAACCCCGGTCACCCAAGGCCCCTCCATACCAAATATAAGCTATATAGGCCCAATGGTTCTTGAGAAGAAATTGTTTTAAAAATTACTATGGCGGGAAACAGTTATGGTCCTGGCTTTGCACCTACATGTATTTGATCTGATGAACTTATTTGAACAAATCTGATTGTGAGTCACCTAGGGAACATGCACACCAAAATATATAAACACATTTGGTCTTTAATATGGAGAAGAAAACAATTGTTGAAAGACAGATGGATAGACATCCCAACAGATAGATGGATAGAAGGACTGCCTGACAGACAGAAGACAAATTCAATCCAATATACCCCCCAATTTTTCTTCACCTGGACACCTGGATAAGTGGTGGTTAAGAAAATAATATGAAACAGCCAGCCTGAATTTAGTGTCTGACATTTGCAGAATGAGGTCCCCAAAAGGTGAATTGAATGACACTATTCCGCAAGGCAGGCTAGCATCACTGAATTCACACTCAGTCTGATTAGGCCTCAACTGCCATGGGAAACCTAGAAACAGATTGAAGTTCTACTGTTGAAGTTGGTGATTCTAGCCTGCTGTACAGGGTAGCAACACTAAATCACCCCCTGGGGACCTCATTCTGCAAATGTCAGACACACTAAATTCAGGCTTGAGAAAATAATTTTGTTTTAATTTGATAATAACAACAAGCACCATTGCTAGTGCAGTGTTTACACAAACCTGTCCAATAACATTCTAATCTCTAATCTGTCATTCTGATCTCAATTAATGACCTGACTGTGTGACTCTGAAGCTGAGTCCTCTTGTAGATATAATATTGGCAGATATAATAACTGCTTCTGGAGAGAGGTAAGTTGTGATATGATATGGGTGAAGGGGCTGTTGGCAGGGTGGGGTCCTGGGTCATGTGAGGGTGGGGGGTGGGTAATGGAAAGTTTCTGTGATTTCATTGAAGACTGAAGTTTCATAACTCAGAGGATGTTATAATTATGTGAGTTTTTCAAATTTTATAAGATGTTATAAAAAAAAAATTATTAAAAAACTTTTGTGTGTTAAATTGAGCAAGGAGTTAAATCTGAATATTTTTTTTGGGTTTTTTTTTTTGTTTTAGTTATGTCACTGGCTCCGCCAACATTCGACACAGTGACCTCATTTGAACAAATCTGAACCACAGTCACCCAAGGTACCCTCATACCAAATATGAACCCATTCGGCCCGACAACTTCAGAAAAGAAGTCGTTTTAAGAATTACTATGTGGAAAAATAGTTATGGTCCTGACATCAAAACTATTTGACTTGGTGACCTCATTTGAACAAATCTGAATGAGAGTCACCTAGGGAACATCCACACCAAATATGAACCAATTCGGTATGATGGTTTCAGAGGAGAAGATGCTTAAAAAAAGTTTGACGGACGGACGGACGGACAGACGGACAGACGGACAGACGGACAGACGGACAGACGGACGCACGGACGGACGACGGACGAGGAGTGATGACTATAGCTCCACCGGAGACTTCGTCTCAGGTGAGCTAAAAACTGGACGTGGAAGGAAAATGGCAACTAATACAAAATAAGATCCATGAACTCACCAACAAATATATTCCCACCAAGACTACATGCACATAAGAACCAGTCCAAGCCTTCAAGGCATGGATCACCCTTGAAACAAAATCTCCTTCGGAAGAAAGTGCATCTCCACCGACAAATCAGGAGAGGCCAAAACAAAAACACCGAAAACCTCCAAACCAAATACAAATCCATTAAACGCCTCGTTCAAACCAAAATACGTCAAGGATACTGACAACACATTGAAAAGATTGTATGTTCTGACTGCCACAAAGAAGGCAAAGGCGACACTGTAAACAACAGACAAGGGGGGGGGGATTTGGTCATTTGTAAAACAGCGCAAACGCGAAAATACAGGTGTCTCCCCACTGAAAGTTGAGGGTGAAATTAAACTCCAACCTAAAGACCAAACTGATGCCCTCAACCAGCAATTCCACTCTGCTTTTACAACACCCAAACCTCTGACCCTGTCACACTCCTGCGAACTAAAACATCTTATGTCGCACAACAGAAGTAATGAAATGAAGATCAGCGACATCACAAACGAAGGCGTGCCCAAACTACTGAAACAGCTCAAATCAAACAAAGCGATGGGCATCGACATGATCTCTCCCTACTTCCTTAAGGAAACACATGCAGAAATCTCACCCATAATCACAAACCTCTTCCGCCACTATCTTTCACCAGGCGAGGTACACTTCGACTGGCGTATTGTCCAAGTTGCCCCAATCTTCAAAAAAGGATCCAAGGCAAAACCTGAAAACTATCGCCCAATATCTCTTACCTGTATCCTCAACAAACAACTGGAACATATTATCACCTCTAAAATTATGTCCTTTCTTGATTCTAATAAACTCCTATATAAACACCAACATGGATTCCGCTCACGTCTAAGCTGTGAAACTCAACTTGTCTCTTTCTCACAGGATATACTGGACTCTTTTGCACAGCATCAACACACCGATGTGGCGGTTTTAGACTTTTCAAAGGCCTTTGATAAAGTTGACCATCAACGCCTCATCTTAAAACTGAAAAAGTAGGCATAGATAATACCACAGTAAATTGGATAACATCATTCCTCTCCAACAGAACACAGAAAGTCCTTGTTGATGGCTCTGAATCAGAATCCTGTCCTGTACTATCAGGTGTCCCTCCGGGTATATATCCTGGGGCTCCGCCTCTTCCGTATCTACATCAATGATATGCCCACATCCCTGAAATGCAACACACGACTCTTCGCAGATGACACTATCGTCTACTGTACTATCTTATCCCCCACTGACTGTAACCATCTCCAACAAGATTTAAACCAACTTGAAAAATGGTAAAAAGAATGGGCCATGTCTTTCAACACCAACAAATGTGAAATAATTACAATAACCAGAAAAAGGAACCAATAACAAACAAAAGTTACTATCTACTTTATGGCATTATACTGAAAAACACCTCTGCAACCACGTACCTCGGCCTAACCATCACAAATAAGCTTGAATGGAAACCTCACATTAACAAAGTGAACAAAGCAAATGCCACACTGAGGTCCCTAAAACGTAACATCAGAACAGACAACAGAATAATAAAGGAGCTGGCATACAAAACATATGTTCGACCACAGCTCGAATACTGCTGTCCCATATGGCACCCATGGCAAATAGGCCTTACTGCAAAAATCGAAATGTTACAACACCAAGCTGTCAGGTACATCTTTAATATCTACAACTACCTAAGCAGCCCCACAAACATGCTAAGAATTCTCAAACGACCTACTCTCAGCAGAAGAAGAGACTTCTCCTCTCTTATTCTCTTCCATAAAATCCGACATAACCATGTAAACATCACTGACCCTGCTCCTCTAACACCCACACGAGACCACAAACTTCTCCGCCCATTCTATCGACCAAAATACCTCAGCACTTCCTTCTATCCTCGAACAATTTCTCTCTGGAACAAAATCTCAACCGACACAGCCTATATTCAGGACGCATCAATGTTTAAGGATGCCCTCCACAGACCACAGTCATGTATGTGAACCCGGTAAAGGCAAGCAGGGCTCCTCCACAAAACCACCACAGCCCGATCACCATAGTACCAAAATAATGGTACATAAAACTCAAATGCTTTTATTTTAATAATAAACAAAAAAATAAAATATTCTTTTACCCATGTAAATAACTTTTATCCATGCGCCCCCTAATAATCCTCAGTTCATTGAGGGTATGGGGTATACTGTAGATGTATATGTGGTGATGCTAGCCCGCTGCGCGGGATAACATCGCAAAATTAGTGTACACATATTTTTATTTCCAAATCCAAACAAATAACAATAATTTACAAATGACACATATATAGGCATCATAGAAGTGTTAATATATGGAAACGAGGATCAGACAACAATCCCGAGGGATTATATGAAGTCTTCTCCTCTTTGGCTACATGCCAGTCCCAAGAAGAATAAGAGAGTGGTTTATAGTTCAGACGGGAAGGATTGGAAATAAAAGTTTTCGGATAATTGGCGATAAATAACAGAATTTGTATTAGGGATGAAAGAAGGAAGAATATTGTGTTAGGGATAGCAGGAAGTATGGACAAAAAAGATGAGACGATGACATGCATGCAGTGGTGGGGAGTTTCAATGATTGGGTTGTTGCGTGAGTAAAAACTACTACATTCACCCTCTGGGGACCACATTCTGCAAATGACATGTGAACACGCTATTTGCAGGTTTGTTCATGAATATACCAAACCTCATTCACATCCCAATGATCCCGCCAAGAGCGTGGAGATAAAGGGGCACATATAGTGTTCACTCTATAATGGATACATGTATAACTCTATTGCACGATAGCTAGCACATTACTCAGCTGGTGTGTTTTCTGTCTATTTGTGTGATAAGAAAATCATAGTTTGTTATTTAATCAGTGCGAAACAATTGTACACCGTGTCATACTCCAAAGTTAACAAAATTTGACAAGAATACTGTTATAACTAAGTTAAGTGAAGAAGAGTTTACCACCGTAGATAATCACTTGTCATTACTGAACTCAAATACAATGTGTTGTCTCAAAGTGTAAGGCTTCTACTAGCGTGCCCTGGTACTACATGGTTAAGTACCCAGGTACCGGTACTACGACGGTAAAGTACCATGACACTACCATGCATGGTAAACTACATGTACCATTGCAAGACACTTGGCCATTTCGATAAGAAATGAGAATTAGCTCACGCTCACTGAGTTAAGCAAATATGAAGCAATGAACACTCATACTGAGTTTGTGCCTCCAACACTCTGACATGTATATACGCCATGCAGTACCAGTAATCGTATGATCAATGATGCAATTTCGGAGGAAGTGCATTAATAGTGATGTTTCCAGAATGTCAGATCAAGAATTCCGAAGGTATAGTGGGTTCAAACCCATGTTCAGACTGACATGCTTCTATAATTCTCGGCGAAAGGGCTTCCTTTTTAATGATACCTCCGTAGCCGAAGTGGTTAGGTCGTGGATAAGATCATCTCAGTCTGCGCTAGACGAGGTTGGCGCGGGTTCGAACCCCGGCATGAATTAAAATCATGACCTATTTTCAAGCTTAATTTGGTTTGAGTGACATCTAATGAACCATTCCGATCGACACATGGCCATTTCGATAAGAAATGAGAATTTGCTCACGCTCACTGAGTTAAGCAAATGTGAAGCAATGAACTGAGTCCGTGCCTCCAAAACTCTGACATGTAAATCGGCAATTCTACCATGTGGCAAAGTACCCTGGTACTACCATGGTAAAGTACCCTGTTTCTACCATGGTAAATTACTCTGATAATACCATGACATTACCATGGTAAAGGCGCATTCTCACTTATGATGAAGAAGTAGAGGTGTAAGAATCTCAAAAAATATATTTTCTTCTCAGTTCAAAATATTAGTGTTTTATTTCTGTAAAACATATCAGGATGTGACGTGAAATTTTCCAGCCGCACCATTTCATTATGTTTGAAGTTACAGCAACTACATAATAGCCCCTAGTTGTTTCTATTGTATTGCAATGCTACATACGTTACCAAGTTGAGTTGAAATGGAACATCGTCGCCAGACCGAACAGAAGTAATAAAAACATTGTCAATCAGTTCTATACTCCGCAAAATATGCTTCCTTCAATATTTATAGAAACAGTCGTAAGTCGGGATTTTTTTTACCCTGTGCCAATGCATTCTCTTATATTTGGGAGTCGACCATAGGTCGCCTCGCATATATAAGAGAATGCATTGGCCTAACAATTTTTTACAATTTTAATATTTTTTTCTTGTATTCTTTAACAATTTTTTAATTTCACCCATACAGAGCCCCAGACAAACATGAGCAGACAACACTCTTCTATATGCTTATATGTGTGGGGCTCCCTGTAGGGTATTGGATGTTTTTTTATTTTATGTCCTAAAAATTGTAAGAAACATTTATTTAAAAAAAATGATAAAAAATTGTTAGGCCAATGCATTCTCTTATATATGCGAGGCGACCTATGGTCGACTCGCATATATAAGAGAATGCATTGGCACAGGGTAAAAAAAATCCCGACTTACGACTGCATTTGATATGTACAGACTTGATAGAGAAATTAGCACTGATATCTACACTAGTTACGCATCTATAATTTCTCTTGTATAGTTAAAGAACGAAACCAATGTACATATATATAGTCTATACATGTACAGCAGTACACCTTTGGTGCCATGTGTATGATGTTTACTTGCAATTGAGAGCAATAAACCACGTTATCCAACACAAAACATTAATTTTGCCCAGTATCAAAACCATTGTGACATACATGTACCGTACATGTGCAGATCATTCGGCAAACCTCGTCAGATTCCGTCACCGTTTCAGACCCCAGAATGATGTGCAGGTGGAAATATCGTCTTACAGATAAGATGGCGTATCATGGTGAAACTACATCAGGATCGGTTTTTTATTGAAAAATTATATGGTAAGTGGACGACTGTCTGCTGATTCTTGTGTCGTTGTTCACGTTAGAAAGAATCAGAAACATTTCTCAAGGATAATGGAGTAAGTAACTCGTCGACAAAACAAGAAACTACTCCATGAGATGATGACGATGGGAGAGCTTGTTGTCAGCTTTCTTAAATTTGCTCCCAATTTAATCACCAATTTTCAACTCGCGCCCAATAATTCATATGTACATGCACGAGGAAATCCCCAGAAACTGATCATGAAATCTTATATTTTCACATTTTTCCAACAGTTTTCATATTAAAATGCACAAAATAACGATGCAATCTGAACTCAAGATATAGCTTTTTAATAGCAGAGTTATTAGAATGCCATTTGCGTTACCAATTTAACATAATTTACCCACCAGCGCACCTGATCGCTGCGTGCGTGTTCGTTTTGATGACATCAAGCGTGTTGTTCTGTTGCTAAAAATAGACATGACCTTTTGTATGGAATAGCACGCCTGGCCATGCAAATATGTCCATGTGGTATATAAGAAATTTATCTAAAAATCTCTGTTATTATCATTGTGATTACCACATACGAAAGCATAAATATTTTGGAAGATCTAATTATTTGAGTGACACAGACACTTAAGATTAAATATGCCGAAAGGACGAAGGAAAGGTGAGTATAGATTGTTGGCGATCGACTCGAGACATTCTTGGCGGGTTGTTGATTTCATGTGGTTTTTTGCTTTCATCGTCGTAACTTATGTAACTAACATATGGATGACGCAGAAGATCTTAAATCATCTGTTGAAGTGATCGGTCGCGCGAATTGAATCCACGAGAAGATTTCTAAGACGATATTGACACAAAAATACAAGGATCAAAAGTAGAAACATGTTTTCTGATTAATTATTTTACTCAATCTTAGAGAATTTATCTCTCCTATTTTCGATTTAAATAGTTGACTCAGTACCAGACAGCTAGTTCAAAATGAACGTATATTACGTTGATTTTGAACTAAAATAACAGTTCGGTAACTGATTTTATGTGTTCATCACTTATGGAGACTTACAGTACATGTACATGGTAACTAAATCTGTGTTAGCAGAATATCAGTGTCGACCTACATGTATACTATTAATACTACACGTGTACTAGTACATTTATGATTTAGCACAGTTAAGTTTTTAATCAAATTTATAAATTGGTACTGGTATTACCGGGGTATCTGGAGAAGTTGGCCACGCGCGAAGACAGCCCCAGAGAAGTCGGCCCCGTTAATTAGATGGGAGTTGAATGAAGCCTTAAACCATATCGGCATCACTGACAGCGACTCGGTTATAAAAACAATGATAGTTGCCTACAGACAATGAAAGAAAGCTGCTGTTGCTTAGCAAATGAAGCCATTTATATTAATAGCTCAAATATTTAACATATGGAAGCTGTTTCATATCATCAAATAAATAAAGAATGATCTTAAACAATGTTTCTGTTATATATGGGGCCGTCTTCGTATGGGCCGACTTCGCGTGGGGCCAACTTATCCTATATTCATTACCGGTACCTATGTGTATATAAATGAGCATTTATATTAGTAATGCGAATTTATAATTTGATTAAAAGCTTATATTTTTGACTTTATGTCCAGTAACTGTACCGTACATGTAAAGTAGTGTATAGATCTGACATTCATGTCTAGATAGATAATTTAAGTTCACGCGTTAAGTTCACAGTGTGCTACATTGTGGTTCAGAATCATGATTCTCAATTTGATTCTCGTAAAATTACTATATTTTGATTCTCTGAGGCCCGAGCATTTACAAACAGTGCACGGATTTTTTTGTATAAATGTGTTTACTGTTGTACATGTAATTGTGACATTTCTGTTTGAAATTTTGCTTTTAATTGCTTTATATCCCGGATTCATCCTTGTTTTGAAGCGGTAACCTTAATGGGTGTTGGTGTTTACTGGGGTGTTTATTCTGATATCGACTAACAAAAGTTACCAAAATCATGCAATCTCGAACTGGGACCCCCCCTACTGTGAAACAGATTACATGTACAAGTATTAAAAAAGAAATATACTTGTATTACTGGTACTTTGTTTGTTCAATGTTATATTATATAATAAAGTTCCCCATCTGAAGAGGTCAGAACATTAAAAAGTTCTCATGTTTTGAAAGGTTGAAATATCTACTGGCATAGGCCAGAGTATGAGTAGGGATACTAGTACATGTACATGAGTGACTTGATCAAGGGGCACTACTAGTACTACTAGTCTAGTAGGAGAACTTAAAAATTTAGAGGGAATTTGAATTTTGATATGTTTGTAAAGCATGATGACACTAATGTACAGTAATGCCCTAATTAATCGACTCCATAACCACAGCTGTATTATGGGTAACTTTT
Source organism: Siphonodentalium dalli (assembly GCA_032622095.1). Classification (NCBI taxonomy): domain Eukaryota; kingdom Metazoa; phylum Mollusca; class Scaphopoda; order Gadilida; family Siphonodentaliidae; genus Siphonodentalium; species Siphonodentalium dalli. Next base: position 82,155,089 of record CP136061.1, on the reverse strand, counting down.
CAGGATTTAGTCGGAAATATGGCTTGTTGCCATTCATCGGAAAGCTCTCCCCGAGAGCTTTCCGATGAATGGCAACAAGCCATATTTCCGACTAAATCCTGAAAAAAGTTACCCATAATTCTGCTGTGGTTAAGAAGTCGATTACTTAGAGCACTAATGTACAAATTATAAATGATGACTGAAGAATATTAATTTCTTATGCAGTGAAGAAGGGGGCGGACTCCATGCCTCCGAGCGAAGAAGAGTATGACACGGCTGATAACATGAGTACAGTGAGTGGCCAGTCAGAGGAATCCTGCGCGCACGCAGATGAACGTAAGTAATATACCTCGGGTTTAGGACTGCAACCATGCAAAACTTCACGATGCGATGTTTATGTTACGATGCGATGATCTCCGTGCAAAATTGCTATTTGCCGCTACAAATTAATTCAGCCTTCATTGGAGGAATTACATGTAAGTTGCTCACTGCCTGCATGGCAGCTCCAACCTGCAATTAGGAATTTCAATTATAAATTTTTCTACTTTATCTTTCTCATTGATGAGATTGATTTGCCTCTCTGGGAAATAAATGTTGAGAAAAATTACTTGATTGTTGTTAGATAACATTTGATGAACTTTGGATGCAAAATGTGCTTTTCGTAAATCGTGATGCATCATCACATAAAATATTCAGGATGCTTAGGAAAAAACTGCAGTGCATTGAAATCATGATAAATCATTGCAGCCCTACTGGGTTTCATATTATCTGGACAAGGCTGACGAAAATTAAATGTTTGGTTTGGGTTACAAGCTGAAAAAAAATTGGGTCGTAGGTTACCATACTTTTACTAAGAAATCAACCTATTCTTAGATGCTGAAATTGTTTTTTTGTGTTTTATGAACAAAACTTTAGGGTAGGGGGTTTAAAATAGGGTCGGTAGGGAAGCCCAAACCACAAATATTTTTTTCTTTGGCCCAATGGAATGATGTTCCAAAACGAGCACCGGCAAGTACCCGTAGCAATCACTGCCCTCTGATTTTTTGTAGAACGAGGTAACGAGGTTCCTGGAGGGTGAATTTAGTGATGTTACCCCACACAGTGGGCTAGCATCACCCTCTGGTGACCTCATTCTGCTTGGATGTCATCTGCCTAGCCTCAGATTTAAGTTCCCAGATGATGAATAATTGAATATTGTGATGTGCACCCTTTGGGCACCTCAATTTATATACATTGTGTCATCTGCCAATTTGGGGATGTAGAGAAACTAGAAAAAGAAGAATCTTTGTGAAGAAATTTAAGTTAAAAAGTTGTTAATTTGATAATAAAGATAATTTCTAGAGAAGATGAGGCATACTAGTACATGTACAAAGTATATAATTAGAATGAGGTCTTATACCCTGAATAAATGACATACATGTACTCTTGCTGGGCATTGGTCAACTGGAAGTGGTAATGTACCATATGGTACATCACATCCTTCCACAGGTGACCTACATGTACGTCCAGTAATAAATCAAATAACTTTACATTCTACATCTTAATAATTTGTTAATCTGGTACGTGTTACATGTATCACATGTATATACCATGTATTCCTCTGACTGATACATGTAGGTTGTCCTACAAATGAGTGCTTTAAAGACCATTAAAACATATCTTATCTTATTACCTCGTTCTGGAAATGTCTGGCACCATAATCTCAGGCCTGGTTCAGAGATATCTTTGAATATTAAAACGCATGAATCAGAATCAATTCTCGCAAAGTCAAACTTGAGAATCAACTACCGTATGATTATCGCAATTCTCAACTATGACTCTTGCATATACATGAATCTCTGCTTTGCTATTTAAAGATAGCCATATCATACATGTACAACAGGTACTACATGGTGTTTCTTTTATTTGTCTAACAGTAAACAGTTAATCTTTCAATATATTGAAATTTATGCATCATGCATGTAAAATAAATATTGCAATTCTGCATTCCTGTCACATTCACATCAACTATCTCCACTGAAGATACAGGGAGAGGGTAACTTTAATCTTAGAGAAATATACTACTGAAAATTGAGAAATTGGCTAAATTCATCTCTTAGAAAAGTTAAAATTAAATCACAATCAGTCAGCAGACTTGCGCTCATTGCATTGAATTTTCCAAAATTTCCATGGGATACCCTTCAAACAACCTCTATTGCTTTAATATCGAACGACTTGTACTCCATATGCCTTTCCCACCCAACTTGTGGCACATTTTGATTCAATTTTGATTCTCGTACTGTCAAACTTGTGAATCAACTTTGATTCTCGCGAAAATGGATGGATTTTAAGGCCTGCATCACCATGTCCAAAAATGTTATTGCCACTAGGTGAAATTAAACTTGTGTGCCATGATAATTTACAATAATTTTAAGATTGATATTAAATGCTGTACATCACCATGTCCAAAATTTTGACAATAAGTTAAAATAGGCTGGTGTGCAGAGATAAAAGTCTGTTTCCTATTGGTATATACCGGTACATGTACATGTAATATATTAAAGGTACTCAATCCGTAAAGAGGGTCCCCATCTCAACAGATTCCAACGACAACAATCCGATCAGAGGGTCCTATATTACTATTTCTTTGGCTTTGGGGGTAAAAAATATTTGATTCGAGTCGAGGAACCCATCAAACAAATCTCAGAGTTATTAGATATTGATTTTTGAAATTTGTTAATTGCTCGAGATGAGTACTAATAACTGCCGTCAATTTGGTAACCTGCTCGAGATTTTACGCCAAAACTCTATTCAAACAGACAACTTGTGAGACAAGAATGGATAACTCTATAATCAAGTGGTAATAATAACGAAATTTTGACTGTCTTCTGGGCCAGAAAGAATTCTAAAATCGATATCTAACAAATCTGAGCTTTGATGGGTGACTTCCTCGACTCGAATCAAATATTTTTGACCCCCGAAGCCATTGAAATAGTAATTGAGAGGAGTTTTATCGGATTGAGTACCTTTAATATCAATGTCTCCTACCATATCAAATATCCTTGAAATCTAGCTCTTTTTATAACTAAACTGAAAGACAAACAAAATACTGACATGTTTTTTTCAGCGACACAAGAAAACGAAGTAGATGAAACAGCGGCAGTTGAGCAATGGGAAGAAAAAATCAAAGACTACATGGAAGGCCTCATGATGAAAAGGTAAATCAAATTAATTCATTTGATGGTCTCACTGTGTTAGGGTCCTGCGAATTGGAGATTTTGATCGAATCGAATTCAGGAAATCGAATCGAATATCTAATAGAATCATATCTGTATGTTGCATTCTCAATTGGGCATGTTTTGTCAACGATTAGACGATTTTGTGAAACGTTCCATGAACTACATGCACGAAGTTCCATCATAACTCATGTGGCGATGAACGGTCATTTGCAATACTATTAACTTCAATTGATAATTGATTAAAACGTCCATGCGACCGTCACGATGATTAAAATATAACCACTAAACGGATTATTGGAACTAAAATCACGCAAAATTTATACAGATTGCACATGCATGCAAAATTGCAAATCAACATTCGGAATCACCCGTTGTTATAAACTTGAAGATGAAACAAGTCGCAGTGTAGCCTGTTTATGTAGTGCTGGATGCTTCTTGGACAGATGATTCCATAGAAGGGTCGTTGTCCCAGATGCTTGCGATTTATACACCATGTTGCATTCATCACATTTGTAAGCCTGCAGCTTTATCATGTTTAAAATAAACATGAATAACGGATGACGTTTTGTCAAGTGTCAAAGAACGCTCCGAAATTGAAAGTAAACTTCAAAAGAAAACACCGCCAAAATGCATTTTTCGATGCCGGGAACACGTGTTGTTTAAATTCTGAGCTATATTACATAATGCGGAATCTGAGAGGGATAGACCGCGGATAACGCTAGTGGTTGATCAGTCTCATAGCTATTATAATTCAGGCGCGTCGTCCATCTGCGATCTCCAAGCTACCATGTTCAAAAATAGAAATCAGACGTATTTAGTTGTCGTATAGTGGCTAATTGCTGTCTATACTTATATTTAATATATATAATCGCGATGTATAATGATAATTATAAGGTGCATATATACATCATTTTCTGTAATTAAATGGCATAAAACAGCTAAGATCGATGTGTGTACCTGCCCGTAAACCGCCTACTTTTCCATAAGTGTATATTCAAAATTTCGAGTTGGCAATTTCGAATCGAATTTGACTTTCGAATCGAATATCGAATATTCGCAGGACCCTACACTGTGTTGCATGAAAATATAACAAAAAATGTCCCCCCCCCCCCCCCCCCCCCCCAACTTGGGCCTTAAAGGTACACACGTCAAAAACCGCCACAAACAGAAAGAACAACAAAATGTAGACAGACTTTGTCCGTATACAAATAAGAAAAATCGCATAAACAGTATGTTATTGTCATATATTTGACCATTGTTATGTTAACAAAAGCATAAAAAGTTTACTTTTCTGGTGTTTGTTTATATTATGATGGTAAACATAAAGAGCGTTCTTTGTTGGTGAATTCCTGATATGGAACGAATAAAGAGCATTGTGCTGTCTTCTGTAACACAATCAGGCTCTTGCTTATGTAAAATATAGTAAATCTTTATGATAACATGCTGTTTACGCGATGGTCATGGTATATATGAACGAAACTGTATGCGTTTTAATGTTTTTCTGTTTACGGTGATTGGAACAAATATGAATATTTTCGACAACTAAGGCCTCACGTGCCTTTAATATAACCCTTTCATTATTGATGCACTGACTGATGTAGCATTAAAGATCCTGTGCCATTATTCACTTACACATACAAGTCTCCCATAGGGAGCGTCACATATACAAGAGTATTCACTGGCTTACAAGGTAAATATTGTTAGGCCAAGGTATTCTCTTATATACATGTATGCGAGGCTCCCTCTGCATTGGCAGAGGGTTTTCACAAAATTTCAGGAAGCTCCAGTCATGGAAAGGTTAACCCTTTGTATACCAAACACTCATTCATGAGTAGATATCCCTCAGGAAATATTTAGATATGACATACGACCATAGTGAACTTATTATCTGAACATTTCCCCGGTATTTTCCCACCGATGAATAGGATTCCTTCAGCGTTTTCTATCATCTGTCGTCCATATTTGCTGAACATCTTTCCAGATGAAAAATAGATCATTCCCATTTACCGCAGTCCTTGTAAACGCAGATGCACAGTTCAGTATGTGCCTGATATGACATGACATGACGTCGCACGCTGACCCCAACTTGCATCTATTTTAGTGTAGACGCAACTTGCATCAAGACACGAGAACAACGTTGGAAATGGGCGATTAATGCTCTTGTAATCTGCCAGATGACTTGGTTGAGTGTAAATATAAGTAATGGATGTTGATTTTGTTGCGTTCTATAGAGTATGGATGCAAGTTGGTCCGATATTTTTATGTCAGACCAACTTGCATCCATACTCTATGGAACGCAAGCAAATCAACATCCATTTCTTAAGTGTATCGACCATGTGGGTCAACCATGTGTAAATACGACACATCAACACAGAAATTCTATGAAGAATCGTGTATTTATAAATTATTGTTTTCAATTCCAGTGCACAAGCCAGGAAAACTGCTCTGCAGGGTCTAACTAAGGCCTTATCAAAGAAATATATGATCGACTTCTTAGCCGACAGGTAATTATTTAACCTAAAACAAATAGTGTTTCAAATTTTACCCTGTGCCAATGCATTCTCTTATATATGCGAGTCGACCATAGGTCGCCTCGCATATATAAGAGAATGCATTGGCCTAACAATTTTTTATAATTTTTTTTAAATAAATGTTTCTTACAATTTTTAGGACATAAAATAAAAAAACATCCATTACCCTGCAGGGAGCCCCACACATATATAGAAGCATATAGAAGAGTGTTGTCTGCTCATGTTTGTCTGGGGCTCTGTATGGGTGAAATTATAAAATTGTTAAAGAATACAAGAACAAATTATTAAAATTGTAAACAATTGTTAGGCCAATGCATTCTCTTATACATGCGAGGCGACCTATTGGAGTATGGTCGACTCGCATATATAAGAGAATGCATTGGCACAGGGTAAAAAAAATCCCGACTTCCGACTGGATTTGATATGGCGGGTCACAAATAGTGTTTCAGTAATGATGTTTGTTTAACTTTGTCACAGTAAGATACAAATCAGGATATATGATCAACGATACAATACATTGTATTCACAACTTACTGTCCTTGATTTTTGCATGGTTGTCATTTAATTCAAACATCCCAATGATTTCATACATAGATTTATAATGCTGGAGTATGTAGATAGGTTTATCATGGTGGCATATGAGATTGACCAATCAGATTAGAGATCTACCAACAGGAGATTAAGGAATATTCAGGTTCACTGTTGTATTGGCCATGAAATTTCCTCTTTTTTTATGTATAATTCGATAGTATCAAAGTAGGTAGTCGTGATATCATACTGAAAACTTATAAAATCTACTGAAAATTCGGGAGTAAAACTTTCTTTTCTCTGAATATCTTCTGCACCTTGTGACATAATTTTAACTGTGATCAATCATGTTTTATGCATTTATGAATCGAAACAAAATGTTTTCTTTGTTTCACTTTGAAATCAACATCATATGTTAGGTAATATTGTTCAATTCTGGACTCTTTATGTTTGCATTTGGGTGTTTAATTGGTTGTCGTAAACTCTGAATTTGTAAACACTGTGTGAAATTAGCCATGCAGCAGAAAAGCTCCCCCGCAATTTTTAACTATGGGCGGGATTTACTGGAATCGTGTTCACTGAAGGAATTCCCCTAGTCTTGGGGATTATATGCGACTATCGTCTGATTGGTTTCATCGATTTGCTGATAGATGTTGTGATTGGCTGGCACTGATGTAACACCTGCTGGTAGTAATAGAAACCCTACCTAATTTCGTCAGACTCAGTAAGCTGAGCATTTGAGTGTGATTTTAATCAGAACTGATATTGGATATATAATATCACATGAAACCTCTATAATATCATTAGAAAAGCCATTACATATTTCCTTATCTGTCACTAGTTACATATCACTTGGTATCACGCCAACAAAATTGCCACGTGTCTTTACATTGATTCAGACGGATTAATAAAAATAGACACAAAAACAAAGAGGCAAATTGGGGGACTATATTTTCCGTCGCCAGCCTGAGAGCGCGTAATACTGATGTATATGGTTGTGAAGCGTCTCAGCCAATGCTATAAATGTATGCATTTTGCAGCTTCTTTCTGATTTGTTAGAAAGCCATAAAGTTCTATTTTTTTCATGTGGTATACAAGATCTTCAACTCATTATGTTGGGAAATAAGATTTTATGAAACTTGTTTCATAAATTTGATTCACAACTTATCTATGACTCGTTGTGAATCAATTTTATCAAACTTGTTTCATAAAATCTTATATCCCGACATATCTCACTGGAGATCCTCTATATGTCGGGCACTTTTCCCCAGGCCTGTTTATATGATCAGATGTTTTCATACATTTATATACTAGTGCTATTTATTTACCAGAAAAGTGACCATCAGTGATGCAGTGTGTCGATGTTTGAAGAAGGGTAAGGGTGACGAACAGGCGTTAGCTGCTCAGTGTATCAGCCTATTAATCGTACAGCTCGGACAAGATGCCGAGGACATCATCAATGATCTACATCCTGTGATACAGACCATCATGCTCGACAACTCTGCTTCTCTCAAAGCTCGTGCCGAGGTAAATACATCTTTGCCTCTCTGTATTCTCATTGTGAGGTAAATACAACTACACCTCTCTTAAAGCATGTGCATGGGTAAATACAACTCCGCCTTTCTCAAATCTCGTTCCGAGGTAAATACAAATTTGCCTCAAAGCTCGTGCCGATGTAATTACAACTTCGCCTCTTACAGCGAGCACCGAGGTAAATACAACTATGCCTCTCTCAAAGTGTGCACCAAGGTAAATACAACTCCACCTTTCTCAAAGCTCATGCCAAGGTATATACATTATACAACTCTGTTTTCCCCAAAGCGGGTGCTGAGGTAAATACAATTCCACCTCTCTCAAGGTGCATTCTGAGGTAAGTACAACTCTGTCCATCCCCAATGTGCAAACGCACAAAAACATAATATATGAGGAACTGACACAAAACATAGCATTATGACTGTTGCGAGCATATGCTAGTTTATTTTTAAAACAAGTTGATACCTTGTTTGTTCGGATATACTATAGTTTTCTATAACATTCTGACCAAAGTTGCCAGTCGGAGGTTCGTGGAAGTCCATACATCAAGGAGAATCATTCAACTGACAACTGGTCAGAATGTTAGAGCAAACAACTGAGGAGGTACCGGTAGGTATCAGCTTATTTGAAAAATAATATAGCATAAACATGTAGCTGCCAAAATACTATGTAATACATGTATATCATTATCCTAGTTTATTACCTTTTTCCTCGTTTCTGGTCGTGTAAGCGATCACCTCAGCCATTTTGAATGCGTGATACTCATCAACTCGAAACCACATGATTCCCCACTGTGTCAAAGCTTGTGCTGCGGTGTGTTATCATCCTGAACATCGGGGAGTGAAATAATAAACTCGGTCACTGGATTAATAGTGACATTTTATCAATCGACATTAGTAATTATAAATGAGCATGCCACTTGGAATAACCTCTTCGCTGCTATGAAGTCCGTAACTATTACGGATATAAAAGTGCATGTCCTATGGACCTACGTCAGCACATGAGCAGTAGGTGATTATTCATAACTGGAACTCCGAGATTGGTACATTGGAATAACAATATCTCAAAGTTTCAAACAGTGTATGATGTTCCATAATTGTGAACGATAATAGCCTTTCAACTGAGTCAGTTTTAAGGTTCTTGTGATATTCCACTGGAAAATGGCAATAACATTCAACTGCCCAGCACATGACATCATAACGTCATTTAGCAGCGAAGAGGTTAAACTCCGCTATAGGAGAGTTATGAAACAGATTTTCGATGTAAGGCAGCATCTAGAAGAACTTTTATCACAAACTTGTTTTAAGCTGAACGAAATTTTGACTAATGGACTTGTTGATTTCACAATCAACATATCTGCTCTTCTTTCTTTACTTCTAGCAACAATGACCGATTTAGTGTATTTCTCTGAAACAATATCCTGACATACATGTACTATAATATCAAACTGTTTTATTCCAGTGTGCGACCTGTTTGGCTGTCATAAGTTTTATAGGAAGCGACGATATTGAGGTGAGTTAATTAATGATATGTTCCCTCACATCATGGTTGTTTATTTCTCTAATTATTACTATATTAGGAGGTCTTTATTTCTCTAAGTAAAAGAATTCACAGGACCCCTGGAGAAATTTACTCTGACAAACAATTGCTCTGACAAGATTATACACCAAATGAGCCTAGCATTCCGTTGATTATTTTTGTATTGAATCTTCACACGGAGAAACGATCGGTGTCAACGCTTTATCATAATCCTATAGCTTTGACACATTTTCTCATTCGTTTCCATTTTAGTAGACCTTTACTTGATTAATCAATTGTTATCTTAGCGACATTCATTTAATTATCAATGTTGAAACTGAATGATTTGATCTGATATATAAATATTGTGCGTTGATTTAATGCTCCGTCCTTTCACATGTTACCTGGGTCTAGTATGGCAGTGCTATTTTTTATCTCTAAGCAATTAAGCATAAAACGATCATACCCTTATCATGTATAATTGTATGAACAACACGTAACCAGGCCTAAGAAAATGGTGCCAGACATTTGCAGAATGAGGTCCCCAGAGGGCGAATTTGGTGAAGCTATCCCGCACAGCGGACTATGGGTAGCATGACTAAATTCACCCTCTGTGGACCTCATTCTGCTTAGCCCTCATCTTCTGTGAAAAGTATCTTTATTATCAAATCTGAGTCTTGGTCTCATATAGCAGAATGTTATGAGAATCAGAGGATGAATTTGGTGATGCTAGCCTGCTATGTGGTGTAGCGTCACTAAATTCACCCTGTGGATACCTCATTCTGAAAATGTCCCATACCATATATTTTCAGGCCTGCAGGTTCATGAATGTTGGTCAATTAATGGCTGAAATGGCTAGCATCACAAAATTCACCCTCTGAGAACCTCATTCTGCTTAGGCCTCATTTTCTATGGAAAGTTTCTTTATTATAAAATTTCTATAGAACTTTCTTCACAAAAGATTTATTTCTTTTTTAGTTTAGTATCTCTATATCCCCAAATTGCCAGACGACACATTGTATAATCGAGGTTCCCAATGGGTGTACATCACAATATTCACCATTTGGGAACTTCAGTCTGAGTCTATGTCTCCCATAACAGATGGGGCCATGCAGAATGAGGTCCCCAGTGAGTGAATTTAGTGATGCTAGCCCGCTGTGCTGGTAGCGTCACTAAATTCACCCTGTGGGCTCCTCATTCTGTAAATGTCTGGCACCATATTCTCAGGCATGCACCTGACATGCTGTTGCACATTTTGTCATCAAACTACATGTAACTATTTGCTTTTGATATTTTTCAGCATTCTTGTGAAGTGATGAACGTTTTACAGGATGTATTTAAAAACTCATTCAAGAATGGTGCTAATGCTATTCCAACTCACAGTCCAGACATGTATAAATTACACTCCAGCGCCCTCTCTGGGTGGGCTCTGTTGTTATCTATAGCACCGCCCAACCTAGTAGAGAAATTAGTCAATAGGTATGTTTTATATCTAAGGCCTAAAAAATAGTGATGTTTCCGGTAACCAGCCGTCCCGTCCACCCATTGTTCAGACATTCACCCCTACAGATTTTATTGAACATGTAAAAAAAAAATAAGCACAAAAACCAAAGAAAAAAAATCGCATTTGTAGATTGCCAATTGGTGCGAATCGGTGCTTGTTGTTCAGTTGCCAATCTTCATTATGTAGTGAATTTGTGTATACGGGGCAGTTCAATCAGCGGTTGATGTCACGATCGCTTTTGATTAAAAATACTACCAAGGCTTCATGATCCCTTCCAAAACCTACAGTAATGTGCCCATCATGTACTGTAATATCATATACCTTCCAAAACCTACAGCAAAATACAAAATACCGCGTTACGGTGATCGGTAAAGTCTGTTCCACGATTCGAATTTTGCATCTGAAGTCCAAAGACAAGAAGAAATTAGTCTAGAATTGTACAGTGATTGTGTTTGCATTGCCAAACGAAACTGAAATGAGGAAGCATGTTAAGTGATTACATACTAAAACCGAAACCAAGGTTTTTTTACCCCAAAAAAACAAAACCGAAACGTAAATTCTATAACCTTCCAACACTAATATATTGTCTTATGGATGTTAAACAAATTTTAAATCCGCCCGCCCCTACTTTTTTCCGACTATGTTAGGGGGAAACATCAATAATTTTTTAGGACTGATGGATAGAGGCATTGACTCAATATGAGTGTTCATTGCTTCAATGTGCGCGAACAAATTCTCAAGTATCACTTGAAATGGCACATCAAGATGCCTCTCACCTTAAATCAAGCTTTACTGTCCAGCCCAGCCCGGACTGCGATGATGGTATCTGTGATCGAACGACCTTGGCTACAGGGACATCCTTAAAAAGTTAGTCCTTTCACCAAGAGTTATGAAGAGTCTGAACATGGGTTCAAAGGTTAACGCATCCATGCAAGTATCACTTGAAATGGCACATCAAGATGCCAATCAACTTGAATCAAGCTTTACTGTTTAGCCCGGACTGCGTTGATGGTATCTGTGACCGAACGACCTTGGCTACAGGGACATCCTTAAAAAGGAAGTCTCACCAAGAGTTAGGAAGTGTTTCAGTCTGAACATGGGTTCAAAGGTTAACGCAATGCATGCAGGTTCAATGCACTTCCTCCAAAATTGTATATATATAGATCAGAATGGCAACAGGCCTTAAAATAGTATGTCTGTCATTTGTGAAATGAGGTTCTCAGAGGGTGAATTTAGTGACGCTATCCTGCTGTCAATAAATTTACCCTCTGTGCACCTCATTTTGCTTAGCCCTCATCTTCTGGGAAGTATCTATAGTCTCAAATAAACATCTTTTTTAGTTACTTCTGTTCGGTTTCTATATCCCCTAATTTCCAGAAGATAAAATGCATAATCGACACTCCCTGCACCCAGATATGTGCGTTGCGGTGACCCAGTGTATAGCGACTCACCGGTGGGAAAACAGCTTTTCCCCCCATCACTCCCGGTTATATGAAAGTTTCAGTCAAACAGACAAGCGAGTGCGGGTGGAATTAACACCATGTGAGAGGGTGATAATTTGTTTATATGTACACCAATCAGCTGGGAATTTGAATATAGAAGACTGTTCTATTTAAAGGAAAATGTGGCCAATGTCATTATGTGCAAATAAAAAATCTTTTTATCATACAAATCTGGCAAGTGTGTGATAACCATCCAGAAAACTATGATGTAGACACTTTTCCGAATGTGTGTATAACTCATTTATACAATGGCACCCACTCCCAGTTCAATATGCCCATTTTTCATCTCAAAACTCAGGCCATCATGCATGTCTATAGATGCAGAAATTCACAAAGAGCATCCCATAACAAGTTCGAAGAGTGCTATAAACGTGCCCAAATTGCAGCCAAGGACATTGATGGAAATTAAATTTTTGAACACTTGATCCAAAAGTATCGCGTACATTTCACAACAGTCGTGGAGCTTGGATGTCGAAATTTCCCCACAATCAAACTTGCATGCTTTGGGTATGTGTAAATTGTTCAGATTTTATAATATTTGGGACAAACCCGCTTTTCGCCTCAAATTTTCAAAGAATACACGTTTGTCAAAGAAATCTATATTAAACATCAAGGATTGCTTCATTTGTTGTGCCTATCATCGGTGTTAAAATAGAAAAAGACAGATTTCTCGAAAACAACTGGTTTATGGGAAACAAATTTACGCTAACCGGGAGCGGGAGCGATTGTGAAAACTGTTTTCCCGTTGGTGAGCCACTATACACAGGGCCACCGCAACTCACAATCCGGGTACAAGTAGTGATCGAGGTGACTAATGGATGAACATCACCGACTGGGGAACTTCAATCTGATCCTTGGTCTCCCATAGCGGTTGAACTCAAGCAGAATGAGGTTCTCAGAGGGGGAATTTCGTGACACTTGCCTGCAATGTGGGATAGCGTCACTAAATTCACCCTATTGGGACCTCACTCTGCAAATGTCAGATCTATACACTATCAAGATGACAGGTGCAAATAGATTTGTAATGGACATTGAGGTGTTTTTCGTCGGTCAATGACTGTGTCCGACAAGTTGTTTGGAGGCTTGGGCTTGTCATTAAGACTCCAACGAGATGTGCGATCTCATAGTTTACGCATAAAACAGGAAAATGGTGATATGACATATTTAACTATACTAGTAATAGTTGAATTTAGAATGTGTCTACATCCTGCACTCACTGTAATTATATGCTTCTACCTACATCCTTGATATTGTACCTATGTGTGTATGTACATTGAGTACCTACATTCTTGATATCTTACCCATGTGTGCGTACATTCAGTTATTAATGTCCATCCATAAAACTTTGTGAGAAGTTAGGAACTATAGAAATATTTGTCTTGTCTGTTCGTTTGTTGTTCCGATGATAACTTGAATAGTATTCTACATAATTTTATGAGATTTGGTATATGCTCTACATGTGAGGGAGTCCTCGACAAGTTTGAATCTAGAGTATTTCTGACGGAGATATGGCCCATTTTGACTTACAATTTGCTGATTATTTTGATAATAACTTTAGTTAGAGCTATTCGATTGTTTTGTTTTATTCATTGAAAAGGCCAAGTGTTGCATTTTTTGGTTCCCATAGGGCAAATTCCATTCAATCAAGTTCTTCTCCATTCATCAGTTCAATAATCCAGCCACTTTATTCATTGCAGTTATTAATATTTTAGCCACTTACTGCAGTTTAATATTTATCAGTTCAATATTAATCCAGCCAATTTATTCATTATTAATCCAGCCACTTTATTCATTAATCCAGCCACTTTATTCATTAATCCAGCCACTTTATTCATTAATCCATCCACTTTATTCTAATTATTATTTTTTTTTTTCAGTTATTTGAAAAAGATGTTAGATCTGCTGCTAAGTCAGGATGTTGATTTACGAATCACGGCTGGAGAAACTATAGCTCTGATGTACGAACTCGCGCGGGAAGAGGACGAAGTGAGTGGAATGTTTCATTATTTCAAAAGCAAAATAACCAACTGCATGTTTCGGTTATTATCAACTTAATATTTTGACTTATGACTTCCTCAAGTTTCCATGTCTCATACAAATTATAAATTTGTTTCTTCAGTCTTAATTTCATGGGATTTATGGTATGTCATAAAAATAAATTCTGAATTTGCAAATTCCCGGTTTAATATGTCGACTTCGCTTCAATTGACTCCGCTAAGTTACATTTTTATATATCAAGTTGTGGGAATCTAATGGGGCATGGGTAGTTATGTCACACAGATTTATGTGACCCGTTTTACCCACAAATTTCCAGTAGATTTGCAAGTTTTTGGTATGATATCTCGAGTTAGCTTTCTTTGAATTTTTGGGTTATATATCAAACGAAAATAAGATACAATCGGTGATATCTTGGGTGACTACATCAGAGAAGTTGCAAATTAGGAGAAGTCACTTCTTCCTGTTTGGTAATTAGGGAGACTGGAATTTTGTCAGGGTGAATCAGTGCTCAAAATACATTTCATTTTGCAAGAATCAAATGCCGAATCAAGTTAGTCATAAAGCACTGAAAATGGAAAAGTTTCACGAGAATCATTACGAGAATCGATTCGGTGATTCTCGTCAAATGTTAAGGCCTGTGAATCAACATCTCAAGTTCAGTTTACACCCAACATCACCCTTCTGTGATCCAGTAAGTATTATACAACACAAGATCCAGTATATAAAACCATTATAATGAGTAAGAACACCATTATAATCAGTAAATATGCTTTAAATATCATTTTGGGACAAATGCATTAGGGCTGCAACGATACACTTGGTCACGATACGAATGACGATACATGATCAATGATACAATACATATCACGATACACTAAATTAGTCTTTCAAAATGAATACCACCTGAATTATCAGAAAAATATGTAAACTAAAATGAAGTTTAATTTTGGCTAGATCAGTCCAATATGCATAGTATACAAGTAAACTTTAGAGATATTTGCAGGTTTTGCTTTTTTACACCAGCCCATCTTCAGACATTACTGGATTTCCTGTATCGTGATACACGTATTGTTTGAAAATATATCGCGATACATTGAATTCATGATGAATCATTGCAGCCCAAATACGCAAAACGTAAGATTTAAATCCATAAAATTATCCATTACTTTCCAGCACTAAAAAATATTAAAAACCTCATCCAATTTTCCATATATAATTATTGCCTGAGAACACAGATATTTATAATTAATGGCCTTCTTTTTCAGGAATTTGAAGGTGAAAACATGACGCAATTATGTGAAATTCTAAAACAATTGGCAACCGACAGTAATAAATACAGAGCCAAGAAAGATCGGCGCCAACAGAGATCTAGTTTTAGAGACATTCTCCATACTGTAGAGGTAAGATTGGCGCTAACAGAGATCTAGTTTTTTTTGCAATTTTATCACCTGTTAGCGCGATAACTCAATCAAATATTAACTGATTACAACCATATTTGATATATGAGTCTCTTGCAACAATATCTCGGACGAGTTCGAAAACCAGGTTTGTCCGAATTTTTTCCACCGGAGTTATGGGCCTTAGTTTGTCTATTTTTAGCATTTTTTTCACCGCTAGCGCGATAACTCAATTAAATATTAACTGATTCAAACCATATTTGGTATATAAGTCTCTTGCAACAATATCTCGGACGAGTTCGAAAACCAGGTTTGTCCGAAGTTTTTCCCCGGAGTTATGTGCCTTACTTAGGCCAAACTTTTTTATTTTTCTGCTTTACGGAATTTTTAAACCTTGTTTTGGTAGGGTTGGTCGGAAAAAAAATAAAAATAAAAATGCTTGAACCATTTTTTTTTTTTTTTGGACATTCGCTAAGGTGGTAATTGTGTCTTTGTAATTCTCTGTCAGTCATTTATAGAGAACAGTTTTCGGACGTATATCACAAAATTCAAATCCAATACTATTATTTCAAACATAGCTCAGATTATTGAATAATATTGAAAAACTGCAGAAGTAATGAGTTTGTTTTTGTTCAACATTTTAATTATTGAATAAATGGACTCCCCCTTTCAGTTATAATATATACATTGAAAAAGTCCATTATTCATCTGGATGGATGTCATGGAAAAATAAGTAGCCGACAGATAATATATTTGCAGAAGGATTCCTATTAGTTGCTGGGAAATGTTCACATAATAATAAATTTGTTTAGAACTTGTTGAACTTATTATCTGAACATTTCCTAAGGAATCTACTTGTCTGGTCAATGAGTATTTAGTATAGAGAGGGTTAATACACACATGGGAATGCTGAGATTAGTGGTAGTGATAAAAAGTGAATGTGTAGTTAACTTGAGTAAACCCACATACTCATTAGCTTGTCATTCCTATCTGAGAAACCTTGTGGACTGTTATTGGTCTTCAGTCATAAAGATCACCATAAATTCCCAGGAATACAAAATGTATTCTAAAGGCCATTTAAAGTTTTAAAGAGATGTCAAGATTCATAGAAAGCATACAGGTATCTTGGTGGCAGAAGCATATATAAACTAAAGCTGACTTCTCAGTTTTCAACTTGGATGTGTAGTTAAAAGTAATTAAAGCCAGAGATGTCTATAGTTGGGGGTGTCCTAGGCATCTATAATCACCAGTGAAATGTGGTTAGATAATTTGTTACTGATAAGCATTAACAGCTATGGTCGGCTGTGAAAATAAAAATAAAAATTATATTTGAATTTTATTTCCTTGTCGGGCCACAGAAAACAGGGTCGGCGGATCCGTAAAGCAGTAAAATAAAAAAGTTTGGCCTTAGTTTGTCTATTTTTAGCATTTTTTTCACCATTAGCGCGATAACTCAATCAAATATTAACTGATTCAAACGATATTTGATATATGAGTCTTGCAACAATATCTCGGACGAGTTCAAAAACCAGGTTTGTCAAAAAAAAAAATCCCCGGCGTTAGGGGTCTAACTTTGTCAATTTTTTGCAATTTTATCACCGTTAGCGCGATAACTCTATGAGATATTAACCAATCATTCAATTTGTATTTGGTATATAATTCTATTGCAATAATATCTCAGACGAGTTCGAAAACCAGGTTTGTCCGACTTTTTGGGCCTTGTGTGGGCCTTCTTGCCAAGTTATTGGCAGAAGTTTTTTTCGACTGCCAATAAACTTGACATAGCATCTTAGATGCGTACCCCTTGTTTAGTTGAGTTATACCCCTTTTTTTTTACTTAGAAAATTTTCTCAAGATGCATATTTTTGTCCGAGCTTGTATTCCTACATTTTCCTGTCATTGTATTTTAGACTTGGCACAGATATTTGCCACTATGTGAACCTGTGCACCTAATATTATGAGCTTGGTCCATCTTTTTTAGTGCAGTTATCCTCCTTTTCGACTTGCAACATTCAGAATTTTGTCTGAGATTGTATTCCTTATGGTTTTTTCTCGAAAAAACAATTATGTCACTATGGCTACCCTTAATGTAGCCCAATTAGTCCTTCATCCCACGTCTAGTTGTTTTCTGGCATATAAACCGTACCATTGGTAGTCTTATGGTGTCAATCGGACCGTCGATCTTGAACCACAGCTAAATGACTTGATTATGGCATGTGTTGAGCGGTTGACGTTAAAATTATTAAACTCAGACACTTTTTCAAACACAATTTTGAGTACTTGGATTTATAAAAACTGACCATGACAATGATGACATATAGCTCACAGCATGACATTTTACTCTCGAGATCAATAGCGACTGTATAGCAGGGTAGAGGCTATAAAAATCTGACAATATTATTAAATCTCAGAATTCAGACCGCATCAAAATTAGGCTTGGGTAAGAATTTAAATAGATGATATTTAGTATATCTGCTATCAGTGTGACAAAATAGTATGTTTAGTAACTGATGTATTAGACACTTTTGTCACTGGCCAGTAATTTTTACACTGAGGCCAAAACAAAAAACTTCTCTGTTTCCGATAACATTGGGATAATTTTCCTAACAGGCAGGCATGGTTTTTGCAAATTTGAAAAAAAAAAAACCTTGGATAAAAACACTCTGCAGAAAGATCACTACCAATGTTGAGCTTAATAACCAATTTTTTTTTTATTTTTGGGGTTGGGAAAACGATAAATATTCACATTGACACTCTAACTATATAGACAAAAAACATTGAGGCAGGCAAGAAAATCTCAGCCAGGCAGGGTATTTGAAACAAAAGAGGTTTTTTATTTGGCAGGACAAAATGATCCAGTAAAATGAGAAACTAGGCATCATAATGGTTGAACTCAGCTTTGACTCTCTATGTACTGTTATGTATTGTTGATCCATTTAAAATTTGCTGATTCAAATAAAATATTCATCTGGGTTTGTTTTTCAATTGTTAAGTCTAACATTGTTTCAGGATTATGAAACTCCAGAGAATTCCATCTCATTTGGAACAGAGCTGATATATATCGACAGCTGGACAAGGAAAAAACAATACGACACCTTATGTCAAGTGTTAACCTCGGGCATCAATCAACATCTACGTGTAAGTATTATCTCAAAACTCTATTAATCATCTACATGTACGTGTAAGTATATATCAAAACTATATCCTCGGGTATCAATATCAACATCTACGTGTAAGTATTATCTCAAAACTCTATCAATCAACATCTACGTGTAAGTATTATCAAAAACAAATATATAAAGAAACATGCACAAAAATAACAGATAAATTTCGAATTGGACAAAAATGGTAATGAAAATGTGCATGGACGGGGTCTGCAAAAACTTTAATAGGTCTAGCTGGCAACTTATATCTACACAAATGAAAACTGATTTGCCCACAAGCCTGCAAATAGCGTGTCTGTCATTTGCAGAATGAGGTCCCCAGAGGGTGAATTTAGTGACGCTATCCCGCAAAGTGGGCTAGCATCACTAAATTCACCCTCTGGAGACCTCATTCTGCTTAGGCCCTCAACTGCTATGGTAGACCTATGATCAGATTGAAGTTTCCCCGTTGAAGTTGGTGATGTTCACCCATTGGGCACCTCGATTATGCATTTTATCTGCTGCAAATTAGGGGATATAGAAACTTCCCAGAAGGGAAAATGTAACTAAAAACAATGTTAATTTGAGACTATAGATACTTCCCAGAAGATGAGGCATAAGCAGAATGAGATCTCCAGATGGTGAATTCGGTGATGCTAGCCCAATGTGCGGGATAGCATCACTAAATTCACCCTCTGGGGACCTCATTCTGCAAATGTCAGGCACGCTATTTGCAGGCTTGTTCGCCCACATTGTCTTATTTTGAAACCACAAAGCCGTGATTACTTGATGAAGAAAATACACCATTGTAGTGGCTAATCATCGTTTTTTTAATTTCTGAGTAGGGCCCTGTGAAGCTCTGTATAATTTCTGAGTAGGGCCCTGTGAAGCTCTATAATTTCTGAGTAGGGCCCTGTGAAGCTCTGTATAATTTCTGAGTAGGGCCATGTGAAGCTCTGTATA
Source organism: Siphonodentalium dalli (assembly GCA_032622095.1). NCBI lineage: Eukaryota > Metazoa > Mollusca > Scaphopoda > Gadilida > Siphonodentaliidae > Siphonodentalium > Siphonodentalium dalli. The sequence continues at coordinate 82,135,275 of CP136061.1, read as the reverse complement.
ATTTATGAGTATGGCCATGTGAAGCTCTGTATAATTTCTGAGTAGGGCCCTGTGAAGCTCTGTATAATTTCTGAGTAGGGCCCTGTGAAGCTCTGTATAATTTCTGAGTAGGGCCCTGTGAAGCTCTATAATTTCTGAGTATGGCCATGTGAAGCTCTGTATAATTTCTGAGTAGGTCCCTGTGAAGCTCTGTATAATTTCTGAGTAGGGCCCTGTGAAGCTCTGTATAATTTCTGAGTAGGGCCCTGTGAAGCTCTGTATAATTTCTGAGTAGGGCCATGTGAAGCTCTATAATTTCTGAGTAGGGCACTGTGAAGCTCTGTATAATTTCTGAGTAGGGCCCTGTGAAGCTCTATAATTTCTGAGTAGGGCCCTGTGAAGCTCTATAATTTCTGAGTAGGGCCCTGTGAAGCTCTGTATAATTTCTGAGTAGGGCCCTGTGAAGCTCTATAATTTCAGAGTAGGGCCCTGTGAAGCTCTGTATAATTTCTGAGTAGGGCCCTGTGAAGCTCTGTATAATTTCTGAGTAGGGTCCTGTGAAGCTCTGTATAATTTCTGAGTAGGGCCATGTGAAGCTCTATAATTTCTGAGTAGGGCATTGTGAAGCTCTGTATAATTTCTGAGTAGGGCCCTGTGAATCTCTATAATTTCTGAGTAGGGCCCTGTGAAGCTCTATAATTTCTGAGTAGGGCCCTGTGAAGCTCTATAATTTCTGAGTAGGGCCCTGTGAAGCTCTATATTTCTGTGTTGGGCCCTGTGAAGCTCTATAATTTCTGAGTAGGGCCCTGTGAAGCTCTGTATAATTTCTGAGTAGGGCCCTGTGAAGCTCTATAATTTCTGAGTAGGGCCCTGTGAAGCTCTATAATTTCTGAGTTGGGCCCTGTGAAGCTCTATAATTTCTGAGTAGGGCCCTGTGAAGCTCTGTATAATTTCTGAGTAGGGCCCTGTGAAGCTCTATAATTTCAGAGTAGGGCCCTGTGAAGCTGTATAATTTTGAGTAGGGCCCTGTGAAGCTGTATAATTTCTGAGTATGGCCCTGTGACGCTCTGTATAATTTCTGAGTAGGGCCCTGTGAAGCTCTGTATAATTTCTGATTAGGGCCCTGTGAAGCTCTATAATTTCTGAGTAGGGCCCTGTGAAGCTCTGTATAATTTCTGAGTAGGGCCCTGTGAAGCTCTATAATTTCTGAGTAGGGCCCTGTGAAGCTCTATAATTTTTGAGTAGGGCCCTGTGAAGCTCTATAATTTCTGAGTAGGGCCATGTGAAGCTCTGTATAATTTCTGAGTAGGGCCCTGTGAAGCTCTGTATAATTTCTGAGTAGGGCCCTGTGAAGCTCTGTATAATTTCTGAGTAGGGCCATGTGAAGCTCTGTATAATTTCTGAGTAGGGCCATGTGAAGCTCTGTATAATTTCTGAGTAGGGCCCTGTGAAGCTCTGTATAATTTCTGAGTAGGACCCTGTGAAGCTCTGTATAAATTCTGAGTAGGGCCCTGTGAAGCTCTGTATAATTTCTGAGTAGGGCCCTGTGAAGCTCTGTATAATTTCTGAGTAGGGCCCTGTGAAGCTCTATAATTTCTGAGTAGGGCCCTGTGAAGCTCTGTATAATTTCTGAGTAGGGCCCTGTGAAGCTCTGTATAATTTATGAGTATGGCCATGTGCAGCTCTGTATAATTTCTGAGTAGGGCCCTGTGAAGCTCTGTATAATTTCTGAGTAGGGCCCTGTGAAGCTCTGAAGATTTTATTCGGTCGTGACATCGGTGACCAGATTCGGGATCGATACCTAATGGACTCTCGATTCGTATATTTTCGAATCGGCCCATTCTTCCCCATTTATGGGGGGACAAACAACTATTTGTTATTTATGGAGCTCAATTGATAGGGTAATTGCCACATTGTACCGTTTTTTTTTCCATCTGGAGGTCTCACCGGCGCCGTGTATGCTGCAATTTAGAGTTTATACTAGGTAAGCGATTTCATCCAATCGCAGTCCTTCACCCTTTCGCGGATGCTGAATTTTCCAGGTGCTGCATTCGCAAATTCTCGGATTGTCGTACTTGGCAGAAATATATGTATGTGTACGGAAATCACAGAGGTTGACCAATTGCCGGGTACTGATGTGGCGGTTCATACGCATGATATGCATGCCATTGTTTATGATACAGCATCCATCAGTCCTGAAATCCTTTTAATAATCATTAATACATATATACACTATACTAGAGTAGTCCAATATTGTATCTCCAGTAGTATTTATTCATTTTATAGTGGTCAAGGTCTGTGCTCACGTGACGTATATGTCACCTGTTATGCTAAGTGATAAATAGTTTTGATTTCAGTCTCAAAACGTTTGTCTGTGAACTCTCTTGGTTCTTTGTTTCTTATTTAAAAAAAAAAGTCTCAGCTTTTATGATAAATAAGTGAACAATAATTAGAAGGATATCCGATGGTCAGCTATGATTTTCTCCATTCAGTGCTTGTCCTGACCCAATTAGGATTCAATGTCGATGTCAACATCGGACACCCGATTCGATACGAGATTTGATTCGGTTGCCAAATTTCTGATTCGCAGGGCCCTAATTCTGATTCCAATTCATTGCATATTCATCAATTGTGCTATCAGCAAATGTAATTTTAATGACATTCCATTTAAATGTATAATTTAAACGACAATTTTGTTGATTATTTACACTTTTCTAACATCTCAACAACCACCCACAAACCACCCATTGAATTCACAGAATTTGAGCAATATAAATAATAGAGTTAATCCTCTTTGTTCGATAGGATGCTTAACAAGCTTCAATGCGTAATAACTCTACATTAATGTCAATTATAAATCTAGAGTTATGTCCCATTGAAGATTGTGAGGCATGCATACATCATACATATGCTATCAAGCAATCAGAATTTTTTTGGATTTCCGTGGGGCGGGGGGATTACAATTAAATAATAAAGAGCAATTGAACAATGTAACAAGTTTTATTCATAAATGCATGCATATGGTTTTAAATATATAATATTCAATAACACTAACAAACTGGGGGGAAATCACAGAATTTATCAATTGAATTCAGGCTCAATTCAGCGAATCCAATTAATTAATTCTGGAAGTTTCCACTGTCAATTATTCCTTCGACACCACTCATCAAACACTCTCTGATTCCGGTAGAAATACTCAAAACTAAACCCTGGAATATCATTCTCCTCGTAGAATTTTCTCTGATTCTTATACATCATCCGCATTTCTAATTAACTTGCGGGAATTCTAACCTTGAAACTTTTTGGCAAAAAATGAAATTTTCTTAGGATACATTCGTATAAATTCTGTATAGATTTTCCTATTTTTATCAGGATAATGAAATGGTGAGAGAGATCTTTGGTATAGGACCACCAATCCCCATGGCCAGTATGAAACCCACGAAAGGACAGAGACACGAACGAGTAAGTAACATATACTGCTGTACAGGTAACGGTATTAACAAGAGCCATTCTGGGCGTGACAAAATACACCCGGTGGGGGCGGGGGATTATAAAATGACTATTATTATGTGTTTTTTGGAGCAAACTGCTTTGTGGCTTTAGGCAGGGTTTCCGCTAGGGGTCGGGGAATGGGACCATTAGCTGCTTAGGGGAAAATCCAGTAAATAATTTTAATGTAGGAATACAGATATATCTACATGTAATTTTGTGATATAGGTCTATAATCTAGAAGTGTAAGATATTGTAATTGGCAGATCGTTTTACCTGCATATATTTTCTACCAAAGTTGTCAAGCTATCAAACCCTCTAACTTCAAAATCAATAGAAATTTATTGTGATTGTAAAACATACAATGGAGTTATAAATAAATAATTCGCAGACGCTCTGTGTACCCATTCAAATGATCAGAACTTATTTACGGATGCGTAACAACTGGAAATTTCAGAATATACAGTCGCCAAGACAGTGAATAATGCCTTAATTTTAACACATCGGTAACCCACCCTGAGATCTGAATTTAAACCTAAATTATGGTAGAACCTGTGCAAAAATATAAAGTGGAATGTATTTTGCGACATAAAACAGAGACAATCGCCAAGTAAAATTAAACTGCTGACGATTTTTCGTAACCTACCTGCGACGTAACTAGCTGTAATCCAAAGAGATGTATTCTAGTGATGTCGGTTTCGGTATGCACTTTCATTCAGCGTCTGTATTTTTACAAAGATATCAAATAAAGTTGTCCTCTAAAATTCCGTATTGATATCCCAACAAGATGGAGAGAAGTTATATACATCTCTATACTTTTATACACATGATATGTGTCCTGGGTTATGGTGGCAGGGGAAATCTGGGCTGGAGGAATGGGACCCTGAAAATTAAAATAAACTGGCAGTTCAAGGAACCCATGCCGGTATAGCAGAAACCCTGCTTTAACCCTTTACCCAACAAACCGGCCAAAACCGGTCAAATAAAGCTTCAACAGCCTAAAATTATGTAAAATATCTTCGGACTGTCTCAATAGAACCATACAAATATGGATATCATTGGAACCGGCTCATTGACCACATTGTGATGGTTACAGTTATGCCCTGTGCCAATGCATTCTCTTATATATGCGAGTCGACCATAGGTCGCCTCGCATATATAAGAGAATGCATTGGCCTAAAAAAAGTTTAATGTGTTAAGCCAATGCATTCTCTTATATATGCGAGGCGACCTATGGTCGACTCGCATATATAAGAGAATGCATTGGCACAGGGCCGTTCTGTTGGGTAAAGGGTTAACATGTGAGTGCCGGCTACGAGTTATCTCATACTACACTATATTCCAGGGTGCCACTACCAAGCTCGATATAATATTTGCCAAAAAAGTCCTATAATAATGATTTTCTTGGCAGTTTTGATGGTGAATGAGTGTGGTTTACAACTTCAGTATATGGCGATGCCTAGTTCAAATTTGAATTTTCCCAACATGTGTCACCGCAAATGTAAACAAACATCTATTTACACATGTAACTAGCGTGGTGCCATATAACATGTCTAATTGCGTGAATAAAACATGATTACCGATTCGTAAATAAGTATATGAATCTGCTTGCCAACTGTCACAAAATACCTTATTTTTTATTGCTGGCAACACTTTTCATCGTCTTATATTCCGAAAATAATTTGCGATGGCCACCATGAGCCGTGACCTCTGATAATGGTTTCCACGCATATCTGTATATTTCACGAAAATGTCAGTAGAATTTTTGCTACACTGACAAATATTTGAGGTGGATAAAATTAGCAGTTGTAAAAAAATAAAAATTTTGAGCTTTGAAGGGTGGATTCCTCGACTCAAATAAAATATTTTTTTTATCCTCGAAGCCGAAGAAATAGTAATTTATTGGCGTTAAATCGGATTTTGCATCTTTAACCTATACCTTTATTTTAGCACCTGTATAATGCCGCAGTATTATAACCACTTAACCAATACCTTCTTCCTTTATTTTAGCATCTGTATAATGCCGCAGTATTCAAAGCAAGGACAAAACTGAGAGCAAAGCACCGAGACAAGCGATCAGTTGCAGCGAATGGATTCTGACGATAGCTTCATCATTTAGTTGTTACAATTACTTCAGTTGTTGACTTATATGTATTTATTGTTGCGATTGATGACATCATTACCTGCTCATAATTGTTTCACATGTGTCATGTGGCCGACATTAATTGCCTTCTTGACTAGAGTTTGCACTCAAGATAAAAATTAGTGGTTTTTTATTTAGAACTTTTGGCTAAATTACTTGCCTCACATATATAATAGAATGCATTGGCCTAACAATATTTACCTAGATCTTGTAAGCCAGTGCATTCTTTTATATATACGAGTCTCCCTATGGGAGACTCGCGCTCGCATATATATGTAAGAGAATGCACTGGCACAGGATCTTTAATGCTGCTCCAGTGCAGCTCTCATCATGAAATGATTAAAGATACCTGTCCTCTTCCTGGCAGCACTATCTCACTTACAATAACAATTTTTCTATGAAACTCCTTTATTTTGTGTGAATTTTCATTCAATCAAGATATTAAAAGATGGATTATCTCTTTAACCCTTTACCCAACAGAACGGCCCTGTGCCAATACATATTAAAAATGATAAAATTGTCAAAGAATGTAGAAAAATATTATGAATTTTTTTTTAGGCCAATGCATTCTCTTATATATGCGAGGCGACCTATGGTCGACTCGCATATATAAGAGAATGCATTTGCACAGGGCATAACTGTAACCATCACAATGTGGTCAATGAGCCGGTTCCAATGATATCCATATTTGTATGGTTTTATTGAGACAGACCCAAGATAATTTAGGCTGTTGCAGCTTTATTTGGCCGGTTTGTTGGGTAAAGGGTTAAATAACAAATTTGAAATACTTGCATCGGTATAAAATAATAAATATGAACTGAAGACCCGGAAAGTATCTTTATTATCAAGTTTAACTGTTAGCAAGTTGTATAGTTTCTTTGAAAAGTTTTGTTTTCTTTTTTTTGTTTAGTTTCTCTATATCCTCAAATTGGCAGATTGAGGTGCACCAATAAAGAAATAGTTCTTTAATGCCTCACCGTTTCTTCACAGAGTTTTTTAATCTGATTCCCAGAATCGAATACAAACATTGCGTGTGAACATACATAAACCTGATTCCCAGAATCAAATACAAACCTTGCGTGCGAACATACATAAACCTGATTTCCCAGATTCAAATACAAACCTTGCGTGTGAACAGAATCAAATACAAACCTTGCGTGTGAACATACATAAACCTGATTCCCAGAATCAAATACAAACCCTGCAAATGACCATACATAAATTGGGTTTGTTTACTCTGTTATATATATTGAAACATTGATAATTACGGCGACTGTTTTCAAAATAAAATTAATATTTAACAAATTTGGTTGTCCTTGAACTAAATTAAACTTGGAGCTTGTTGATCAGCCTGCGAGTATCACTAGTGTTGAAACGATTAGTCGACTAACCAATGTCGACGCCGGTATCTCCAAACGATTAGTGGACTAACCAATGTCGATGCCGGTATCTCCAAACGATTAGTGGACTAACCAATGTTGACGCCGGTATCTCCAAACGATTAGTGAACTAACCAATGTCGACGCCGGTATCTCCCAATGTCGACTGTATTTTCCCTGTCGACTTGTCGGAACCTTGTAAATACTTCCCACAATAAGAGTTAAAAGACTAATGTAGGTATAGGCACATTGATCAAACATTTGCAGTGAATGTGACAGCTTTAACCCTTTAGCCAACAAACCGGCCAAAACCGCCCAAATAAAGCTTCAACAGCCTAAAATATCTTCGGTCTGTCTCAATAGAACCATACAAATATGGATATCATTGGAACCGGCTCCTTGACCACATTGTGATAGTTACAGTTATGCCCTGTGCCAATGCATTCTCTTATATATGCGAGTCGACCATAGGTCGCCTCTCATATATAAGAGAATGCATTGGCCTAAAAAAATTCTTTTTTTACCATTTTTTCTTACATTCTTTAACAATTTTATAATTTTTAATGTGTTAAGCCAATGCATTCTCTTATATATGCGAGGCGACCTATGGTCGACTCGCATACATGTATATAAGAGAATGCATTGGTACAGGGCCGTTCTGTTGGGTAAAGGGTTAAATAAATGCAACACAGTCAGTATGCTCAAAATGTAGCACTTAAGTCATGCACCAAACGTCAGATAACTGGGTCACCAGTTGCTCCAAGTTCCATGACTTTTTTCCTCTGAATTATTGTCCTTTGAACAGCACTAGTAATGGGCAAAAATTGCAACTAAGAGAGGAGGGAAATAAGGATATGGGTATAGCTATATACAGTAATGCCCTAAATCGACCTCTTAACCACAGCAGAATTATGGGTAACTTTTCAGGATTTAGTCGGAAATATGGCTTGTTGCCATTCATCGAAAAGCTCTCACTGAGAGCTTTCCGATGAATGGCAACAAGCCATATTTCCGACTAAATCCTGAAAAGTTACCCATAATTCTGCTGTGGTTAAGGGGTCAATTATTTAGGGCATTACTGTACTTCTCGGCTGCAAGTCCCGACTAGTTGACTTCGACCCAACATTTGGGGTTAGACAAGTCGACTCCAGAATCTCAGAGTCGTTTCAACACTAAGCAGCACAGCCAGTATAGTACAAGAGGTTTATTATAATTATAGTCATTGTCATTCATTAGATCTCCAATTTCTACCCTGACTCTTAAATATCATCTGATGGTGAAGTGCCATAATTTTTTATTCTTCTTTGGTTGATTTTGTCTCAATACACATATGAATATCTGGGGTTGTAAATGTCTGTTATAATATGGTATGAATATATTTACTATATTATGTATTCAGGGCTTAAGCTGTGTGTTCATTCGTTGTGACGGCTGCATATTAAGGCATGTTTAAATGAGCCCGCTGCATGTGATATGCTACAAATATGTAATACTACAGATGAATCCATCTCTTATAGTGATTTAACCCTTTCATGATGGGAGCTTACTGAATTTTTGTGAAAACCCTTAGTCAATGCATTCTCTTATATATGCGAGAATGCATTGGCCTAACAAATTTTATATTACTTTTTATAATTGTTAACGAATGTAAGAAAAAATGAAAAAATTTATTATTTTTATTTTGTAAATGTAAGAAATAATGATAAAAACTGATCAAAATTCTTAAAGAATGTATGAAAATTTAAAAAAAAATGATAAAATTGTTAAAGAATATAAAGAAAATTTACAAAAATTGTTATGGAATGTAAGAACAAATTATAAAAATTGATAAAGAATGTAAGAAAAAATGATAAAAAATTGTTAACCCTTTGGAGAGTATCTATAACGTCATACACATGATGTCATGAGTAAATTTAACAAACGTCATAGCAATAATTATTAACAAGTTCGGGTCAAAATGGTCCAATAATTCGTTTTAATTTATGTGCATTTTTTGTTAACATGTGTTTTCATAATCGATTGCACTTATACATTTGGGACATTATATTAATCAAAATAACTCCTATACAAATCATTGATAAATCAGATGATTTATTGAAGTTATGTCTACATAAAATAACACTTCCTGAAACGAGATATATGTCGTTCTACTCCTCAACCGATAGATGACATATATGTCGTTCTACTCGCCAAAGGGTTAAAGAATGTAAGAAAAAATTATAAAAATTGTTAAAGAATGTAAGAATAATTGAAAAAAAAAACTATTAGACCAGTGCATTCTCTTATATATGCGAGGCGACCTATGGTCGACTCACATATATAAGAGAATGCATTGGTACAGGGTCTTTAATGTTGCACCAGCGCAGCTCCCATCATGAAACGGTTAATTAGTTCTGATCTGTGGGAAAAGTGTAGTCAGTGTATGCCAAACTTTAGCTAAGTTCATCAGATGTATTATATAGAGGATATGAAATGAGTGTTTCTCTCATATGATATTTATGAAACGAGTCTAAGAATTTTCAGTTTTCTCGAGCCTCTGGCGAGAGAAAACTGAAAATTTGTGACGAGTTTCATAAATATCATATGAGAGAAACACGAATTACATAATCTATTTATCATATGACACCTATAAATTGATTATGATGTCCAAAACGCACACAAATCACTAAATAGCTATATGACATCGGCAGCAAAAGGTTAATGTGACGTCACTTCATTGCACCGGATGCTCAATTACACCTGGTGAACTAGCAGAAATAATATGCACGCGAAGATATAGTGCGCTATTCTGTTCTCAGTTTGTGACATTATATCGTATGTTTATTAGATAAATACGAATTACATATTCTATTTATCGTATAACAATGTCCAAAACTATATATTTCAAGATTATAATTGCGAGAATTTCGGCATCGCGTTGATTGACGCGCACGAATTTGACCTGCATTTAGTTAGAGATGCACAGCTCGGCCCCGGCTGCCATTCAGCCAATCAGAACACACTTTTTGTCAACAAACCAATCAAACTATTGGAAGGTGATATGAACTAGTAATTGATATGAAATTGATTTATGATATACTTTCCAATGTAAATAATGATTGAGTCATATGATAAAGTAATATATGTATTCCTGTGTGATACCAGTGTTTCATCTGATTATTTGTAAATTTTGAGCAATGAATTAGGTGATAAGTTAGGATTATTTACCCTTTCAGTGCCAGGTCCGATTTTTGTATCAACCCTTATACCCTGTGCCAATGCATTCTCTTATATATGCGAGTCGACCATAGGTCGGCTCGCATATTTATATAAGCGAGTCGACCATAGGTCGGCTCGCATATATAAGAGAATGCATTGGCCTAACAATTTTTCATCATTTGTTATTATTTTTTACAATTTTAATAATTTTTTCTTATATTCTTTAACAGACTTATTTTGTAGGTTTAGTGCCAGGGAATCTTACGTTTTTTCATGGGCATCAAAATTATTACTATGAATACTTGGTGATAGTTTTGAGTTATAACATGCCCCTAAGGTTTTATCCAGTTTGTTTTTAAATTCGCTATAGCATGCTTAAGCATACCCAAAAAATTTCAACCCAAAAAAAGAAGAAACAAAAGAAGTTTTTTTTTAATTTTTTTAGGGCCGATTTTAAATGACCGTAAATTAGGGCCGATGAAATCGGCCCCTGGCACTGAAATGGTTAAAAAAACAAGAAAAATTGAAGTAGATGATTATTGTTGTTAGCTGAATTTCAAGTCCTTGTGAAAACTCTGATTCTGAAATACCAAGCAATGAATTACTCATAACACTGGTACACCAGGCAAGAAATATTCATAACACTGGTACACTAGGCCATCAATAAAAGTCTGCTCTCTCTCTCTCTCTCATTAAGTCTGGCCCATCCTAAATTCGAGATTCGTATAAGGTTAGAATGTAATTGGAATTTCACCTTTGAACTAGCAAATAACAAGCGCTATAAAGATAACACGTTCACTGGAATATCACCTAAAATCATATGTGCTTCTTGAGGTTTCTAAATTGTTCATATTACGATATTTGCCATAAAAAATCTATCTATTTTTTCACGTTCTTCATTTTGATAATGGTTTTACAAGCTTTGTTTTATTTTTCAGCTTTACCAACCGCGAGCGCCTTCTGTATCTTTATTATGGATACCGCTGTTTGGTCGATTCAATACAGCGTAACTAATTCAATAGCTTCGGTTCAATCAGATTGTTTACATATCAGCTTCATTCCATTGCTCATGTTTTATGATTAAATGATAAATCATTATTTTAGTCGGTTGTTTGTGAAATCACCTCAAACATTGTTGAAATTTTTAGTTTTCTCTAATTTCTTAAGAATTTATCTTTGTAGTTTACTAATACCAATCAAACGTTGAAATCATATTATGTTCAGAAGTATGTCATGCCCACCCCCAGCATTTCTGTTATAAAGGGAGATTGTACCTAAATCCACTGATAATGGGGGCCACCTTCCACTATTCTCAACAGAAAATATCCAATAAAGAATTAAAATGAGTACGCAAAGAATTACAGTAATTCTCTAAATAATCGACTCCATAACCACAGCAGAATTATGGGTAACTTTTCCGGATTTAGTCGGAAATATGGCTTGTTGCCATTCATCAGAAAGCTCCCAGTGAGAGCTTTCTGATGAATGGCAACAAGCCATATTTCTGACTAAATCCTGAAAAGTTACCCATAATTCTGCTGTGGTTAAGGAGTCGATTATTTAGAACATTACTGTATGTAAAACAAACCTGATAATTATATAAAACATCAGTAAATGCAAATTTGATTTTTGAGACAGTGCAATTTTTTTTGGATTGGGTGGGATTCGAACCCCGGCCCATGACGGCGAGCGCGACTCAAAGTCCGACGTCAATACCACACGGCCACCGAAGCAACCCCAAAAAAGGAAGCTCAAATGGCCAGCTTGGCTCGGCATGTTTCGGAGGCAATAAATATAACATTGCTACTGTGCTATATCTCCTATATACATCAGTAAATGGTTTAAGGCATTGACTCTTTTTCATTATAATTACAATGTTGTTTTACATCGTTCATATGGTACATTAGTGTATTTTGCACTCATCCATGGCTCAAATTCATTCATTTGTTGCATATATTCTGTTGAGTATAAAAGGAGATGGCCCCAAAAATGGCTGGAATTAGGTAGTCTCCCTTCGACCTTCTCACAAATTCATGTTATATCTTTATATCCACTGTTATCCATAACTCATCTCAAATCATTGAACAATGATGATAATAAAAATTCTTAGGGTTTACTAGGTATTGGTTGTGAAGTCTCAGATTATGAGAGAGCTTTGGTGGGTGGAGGGTCATGACATACTCAAGTGATTGTCACACAAATTGTACACCATAGTTAAGAAATGTAGACAATACATTTGTAATGCAGCTCGGTTTTAACTCTTTCTATACTAAATGATCATTGATGAGTTGTTCCCTTAGGGAATGTTCAAATAATAAGTTCAAATGTTGAAACTTATTACTTGAACATTTCCCTCGTATGATTAAGAATCATTCTGCTCTGGTATTATCTGTTTTTCTGTCTGTTGTGTGCTTGTATTACCTAAACACCCCTCCAAATCAATAATAGACCATTACAAGGTATACTTTGATAACTGAGCGGGAGAATCCATTTAGTATAGAATGGGTTGAGGGAAGTTTCAAATCACTATCTGAAATCTTGCTAAATGCCACTTATTCCTGAATTTGTTGCTATCAGATGATGAATTTGTCCTAATTTAGGCCAAATACAGTAATGCCCTAATTAATCGACTCCTTTAACCACAGCAGAATTATGGGTAACTTTTCAGGATTTAGTCGGAAATATGGCTTGTTGCCATTCATCGGAAAGCTCTCCCCGAGAAATGCAAATATTTATTTTAATGACCTTAAATCTACAGTGATGTTGTTAGTAAATAAATTTAGCTTTTTGAGAATTCTACCATTTGGAAGTCTGTGTTAAGTGATAACATAGCTAGCTATGCAGAAATGCTTGTGTGACAGTTACCCCTCTCCCTTAGTCCAAGTCCGCTCAACCGAGAAACTGTTTGTTGAGATTTATTTATCATCAGTTTTAGTGTCTAATGTCCAATCAGACTTATGAGGGAATTCTGATAATAAATTTCTAAAGATGTTTTTTGGTTGAGTGCATGTCGGACTATCTATCTCACCACCAGAAATATCTGTGATGTCTCATGTTTCCCTGTGTATAGAATGTTGAATCCTCTGTCTATAGAATGTTAAATCCTATGTCTATAGAATGTTAAATCCTCTGTCTATAGAATGTTGAATTTGTTGACTGAATGCGACCTGTTACCAAGCCTGAGTTTAGTGTGCCTGTCAATTGCAGAATGAGGTCCCCAGAGGGTGAATTTAGTGACGCTATCCCGCATAGCTGGCTAGCATCACCAAATTCACCCTCTGGGGACCTCGTTCTGCTTAGGCCTTATCTTCTCTGGAAAGTTTCTTTATTATTAAATTTCTATAAAAACTTTTTCACATAGATTCTATTTCTTTTTTAGTTTAGTTTCTCTATATCTCCAAATTAGCATACGACACATTGCATAATCAAGGTTCCCAATGGGTGTACATCACAATATTGACCATTTGGGAACTTCAAATCTGAGTCTATGTCTCCCATAGCAGATGAGGCCATTAGAATGAGGCCCCCAGAGGGTGAATTTTGTGATGCTAGCCCGCTATGTGGGATAGCATCACTAAATTCACCCTCTGGGGACCTCATTCTGCAAATGGCAGGCACACTAAACTCAGACTTGGCTGTTACCCGCTGTCTTTTGTTGAATTTGCTTTGTTTAAACTTCATTTGCATAATTTGTGAGGAGATATTTTGCAGATTTCTGTGATATAACTCCTGAAATTGTTGAGCCTCGAGTTGATTTCAACCCTATCATGACGGGAGCAGTACTGGTGCAACATTAAAGATCATGTGCCAGTGCATTCCCTTATATATGAGTATCCCGTAGGGAGCCTCGCATATATAAGAAAATGTACTGGCTTACAAGGTCAAGGTAAATAACAAAATATTGTTAGGCCAATGTATTCTCTTGTATTAGCGAGGCTCCCTTTGGGAAACTTGCATATTTAAGTGAATGCATTGGAAAAAGTTTTTCGCAAAATTTCAAGAATCTCCAGTCATGGAAGGGTGAAGAAGGGGCATAATCTTCTTATATAGAACAATTAAATTGAAGGATTACAAATAATATTACTGCTTAAAGGCACGTGAGGCCTTAATTGTCGAAAATATTCATATTTGTTCCAAACACCGTAAACAGAAAAACATTTAAAACGCATACAGTTTCGTTCATATATATCATGACCATCGCGTAAACAGCATGTTATTGTAAAGACCTACTATATTTTACCTAAGCAAGAGCCTGATTGTGTTACAGAAGACAGCACAATGCTACTGGCTAATCACACACAAATGGCATAAACGCTCTTTATTAGTTCCATATCAGGAATTAACCCACAAAGAACGCTCTTTATGTTTACCATCATAATATAAACAAACACCAGAAAAGTAACTTTTTATGCTTTTGTTTACATAACAATGGTCAAATATATGACAATAACATACTGTTTATGCGATATTTCTTATTTGTATACGGACAAAGTCTGTCTACATTTTGATGTTCTTTCTGTTTGTGGCGGTTTTTGACGGGTGGAAATATTTTTACAGGATACCCACCTCCATGGCCAACCGTACCTTTAAAGATGGATTATCACAGATGTTAAAGGTGGATTATCTCTTCGTATAACAGTTTTGAAATAGTTGCGTGGGTATAAAATAATAGATATTAATTGAAGACCCCTGTCCGGAAAATCTTCCGTCAATTAATATTGATTTTATTTTGAATATTTTATTATAAAATGAGATGAATAAATGGGACACTTTATTGTTCTATTTTTAGAACAGACCATTCAGGCGATACCGTACAGCAATAGAGATCATTAAGGTGTTCCCACAGCTACATTCTGAATTTCAAATGTCCCAGATTGGTTTAAAGTCTGTATTGTTTTATTCCATACTTATATCGACAATGAGTGTAATTAACATTTATTTCTGACAAAATTACACAATAACATTTCTGGTCTCTGTTAACTGTAACCAACATTGTTCGTTAGCTAAACAACCATGCATAATTAGACCAAAAAATATTCTAAATATACTATATACCATGTGTTTACAAAGAGATAGACCTTCTTTAATACATTACTCAAACTTGTTTACCAAACTGATCCTTTCCCACCATTTGGTAAACAAATATTTTATGGAAAAAGACACCTTTTTAAACTTCACTATTGAAAATTTCTGATAATATCCACCACCCCCCCCCCCCCCCCCCCCCCCCCCCCCCCCCCCCCTCAGCAGCCAGCCTGGAAATTTCATGGAATTTCAAAATTATACCCGAAGGTAAACAAGCCTTGAAATAGTGTGTCTGTCATTTGCAGAATGAGGTCCCCAGAGGGTGAATTTAGTGATGCTACCCCGCATAGCGGGCTAGCATCACCAAATTCACCCTCTGGGAACCTCATTCTGCTGAGGTGTAAGCAGAATGAGGTCCCCAGAGGGTGAATTTGGTGATGCTAGCCTACTATGCGGGGGTAGCGTCACTAAATTCACCCTCTGGGGGCCCCATTCTGCAAATGACAGACACCCTGTTTCAAGGCTTGAAGGTAAAGCGTTTTGGTGAAATTATCACTGGACACAGGAGACATTTTAGAAGTTAATAGTAATTTAACTAATACTGAAACCAAGTAGTTAAAGACCCACTTAATATTCGAATGTCCAGATGCATTGTATACAACATATTCTATATTCTATACAGTAATGCCCTAAGTAATCGACCTCTTAACTAGAATTATGGGTAACTTTTCAGGATTTAGTCGGAAATATGGCTTTTTGCCATTCATCGATAAGCTCTCCCCGAGAGCTTTCCGATGAATGGCAACAAGCCATATTTCCGACTAAATCCTGAAAAGTTACCCATAATTCTGCTGTGGTTAAGAGGTTGATTACTTAGGGCATTACTGTACCATTTGAAAGAGGAAGCTCCAAAACATTGTATTATCAACTGATCTGGTCAAATAAACTGTGACAATGTTGTTTTTGTCAAGGTACCGACATGTGGTCTGTGCTTTCGATCTGGTCTGTACTACCAGTCTATTATTGTAAATGGAAGGGGAATAACTTTACCTCTTAGTTCTGAATTATGATGCATTCTGGTGTAAATAACGGGGGAAGTCTTGGTGTGCTTTTGGGAATCGATCACTTGGTGGACACTCCTAGGCCACAGCTGTTCCGTATTTTGGTAGAATATATATATGTTTGGTTCCTCTTCCGAATGGTATATAATATGGAATACCTGTATGTTGTACAATATGTGATCTGGGCATTCAAAATTTAAGTGGGCCTTTAACCCTTTCAGTGCCAAGTCTGATTATTGTATCAACCCATATTTCCTTGATCAATTTTCAAATTTATTGATTATAATAATGTGATACATTGATGGAAAAAGCTCTAAGAGCTCTTTCCATCAATGTATCACATTATTATAATCAATAAATTTGAAAATTGATCAAGGAAATATGGGTTGATACAATAATCAGACTTGGCACTGAAAGGGTTAAAAGATATTAACTATTTCAAATATATCATATACTAGTATTTAACTGAAATCCCGTCGGGTAGTCTGGAAATATTATGGAATTCAAATGGTTTGAGTTTGTGGAAAATTTATGAAAATCCTGGAAAAATAATGGAATTTTATCCTTTGTATGAAAATCAGTTGTTTTTTTTGGTAACCATTATATGAATGAGTTGGTTATGCCATTTTTTCTACTGATTGTAAGAACTCTGTCCGGGACAGCTTCGTTATTGTTAAAACGTTCATATTTTATTGTTGCATCATTTTATTTTCATATCTTTTTGGTGTAAGTTTTGAGTGCGACATGAAAGTTTGCTGTATTTTCTGTCACCTTCACATTCCTTCCTCATATCTGAAAAGTGTGGATAGTGTTCAGCATTCTGACCAATCATTACAATTTTATTAGAATAGTTCAGCATTCTGACCAATCATTGAATAGCAATTGGAATAGCTCAGCAGTCTGACCAACAAGCCTGAATTTAGTGCCAACCTGGAGAATGTAGCATTCTACTAACATCGTTTAAAGAAATTGACCATACCACTCAATAGAAAACATCGTCAAAACTATGCTCAGTGTAAATATTTACATCTGGATTCAGGATGCAACAATCGGCGACAAACAAACACAAATTATTTCGCCATCCAGAGTCGGTGCATTTAATTAATATATCAGAATGACGATGTGTGTTGGCAATTTGGATTAATTTTCGTAAAAAGAATAAATTTGAGCAAGAATGTTCTTCATTTCTATTGGATCACCCTACCGGAGTGTTTCACATCACTTTAAAGTGTACAGCTGTCAAACCAATCTTTTTTGACACACATCTGTAAATAATTAGAAAACAGCTTTCAATGTTACTACATATAACATTGTCCTGACATCTGATTGTAACTAGCAATCTGATTGGCTACAATGCCACTTTCAAATCACTCTGCCTCCCCACCTCCCCCCTCCCCACCCTTGACAGTGTGGTATAACAGAACGTGCATATAACATTAATAGAAGATCTTAATCTTGATTCTAAGGTGTGGATTTTGTTGGATACAGACATCTTGCACCAAGGGAGTTAGTCCTAGTTCTAATTATGGACTAATCCTTGAGACATAGTCTCTCCTACTAAATATGGTATCAAATATGGAGAAACTAGAAAAAAGTGGTAATTACTAGTATTTGGAATCTGTACATTATCACACTAAATTCAGATATAAGTAAGATGTTTTTTTTCTGATTGGGTGGGTTTTATCATCAACTCGTTATTTATTCCTCGGAATCATCTTATCATCTCCCTCTCGTTTTAATCTTCTCGTTTGTAAAGCTGCCCATATTAAAAAATCAAAAAGATTAACCCCTTCATGACAGGAGCTGCACTGGTGCAGCATTAAAGATCATGTGCCAGTGCATGCTTTTATACATGTATATGAGAGTCTCCCATAGCGAGAATAGCATGTATAAGAGGCTCCCTATGGGAGACTTGGATATACGTATATAAGAGAATGCATTGGCACAGGGTTTTCGCTTAATTTCAGGAAGCTCCAGTCATGGAAGGGTTAAAGCAGGTAAGAGGCCAAATATTCTGTTCGTCTCGGTCCCAGGGTTCACATACAGTAATGCCCTACATAATCGACTCCTTAACCCTTTCAGTGCCAGGGGCCTAATTTACGGTCTGTAAAATCGGCAATAAATTTTTTTTATTTATTTATTTATTTTTTTTTTTTTTTTTAAATTATTAAAATTGTAAAAAATTGTAAAAAATAATAACAAATGATGAAAAATTGTTAGGCCAATGCAATCTCTTATATATGCGAGGCGACCTATGGTCGACTCGCATATATAAGAGAATGCATTGGCATGGGTTGATACAAAAATCGGACCTGGCACTCAAAGGGTTAAATCCACAGCAGAATTATGGGTAATTTTTCAGGATTTAGTCGGAAATATGGCTTGTTGCCATTAATCGGAAAGCTTTCCGATGAATGCCAACAAGCCATATTTCCAACTAAATCCTGAAAAATTACCCATCATTCTGCTGTGATTAAGGAGTCGATTATTTAGGGCATTACTGTATACTCTATCAGGCTCGGTCCCATGGGGTTCATTCACACTGGCCCGAAAATTCTTCAGGCCAATTTTTGGCCATTTCTGAATGTTTATGGCCATTTTTCAGAAACGTGAGCGCCAATTAAAGAACCAAAATGTACGATCGTTTTGACACATGCTTTTCTCTGGTTCACAACTGAGCTCAGCTATTCTCGAAAAGCATGTGTCAAAACTATAGAATCAAGACCAATGGTGAGCTGTTGAATTTTCTCCCGGAATGATGGGAATTCTATCTTAGGGCATCTAAATCACACCAAATTTTTTTTTTAATTTGTTATTGTCGTCCACTTTTATCTCTGGAATAACCAATATTACAAGCTAGTTTGACCCTTTCATGACTGGAGCTTCCTGAAATTTTTCGAAAAAAAAACCCTGTGCCAATGCATTCTCTTATATATGCGAGTCTCCCATAGAGAGCTTCACATATATAAGAGAATACATTGGCCTGACAATATTTACCTTGACCAGGTAAGCCAGTGCATTCTCTTATGATATATGTGAAGCTCCCTATGGGAGACTCGCATATAATATAAGAGAATGCACTGGCACAGGATATTTAATGCTGCACCAGCACATCTCCTATCATGAAAGGGTTAAGTTGACAGAAACTGGGACTAACGACCTCCCAGTCCCAGCTTTACTGCCGACCACCCATCTTTACAGCAAAAGGTGCAGTAGACCAAACTTAATGTCGGAAGCTGATTTTCATTCATCACATACATGTATATGTAACCTTTCTTGCTTTGTTCTTTCATGTTTCCTCAAACCAGAATAAACATATTTTGCATACCATAACTATTGTTCTTTTAATTATACCCCGAGTCTCAAAGATAATTATATACTGGGTTGACCTCGTCCCGACATTTATCTGTCTGTTATACCATCTGTCAGTTTGGGCAGGCATAGATACTTGTACGTTGGGTATATTAAAGTTACTCAATCCGATAAAACTCCTCTCAATTACTATTTCAATGGCTTCGGGGGTTAAAAATATTTGATTCGAGTCGAGGAAGCCACCCATCAAAGCTCAGATTTTTTAGATATCGATTTTAGAAATCTATTATTAGCTCAACTTACTTTTGTAAGTTTGAGCTATTGCCATGGCTTGGCGTCCGTGTGTCCGTGTGTCCGTCAACAATTTCCTTTGGCGCGGGCTACAGGTCGTACCTTTGGTCTGATCTTTATGAAATTTTGCATGAATGTTGACATTGACATGTAGATGGGAACGAGTCATTTTGTGGTCATTCGGCCAAAAAACATGGCCGCTGGTGGCCATCTTGGATTTCAAAATTCAATCCATTGGCGCGGGCTACAGGTCGTACTGTTCGTTTGATCATAATGAAATTTGTCATGGATGTTAATATTGACATGTAGATGGGAACGAGTGATTTTGGGGTCGTTCGGCCAAAAAACATGGCCGTCAGCAGCCATCTTGGATTTTACTCTTTGCATGACTAAATCATTTGGTGCAGGCTACAGGTCGTAGTTTTGATCGGAACTTCATGAAATTTGTCATGGATGTTAACAATGACATGTAGATGGGAACGAGTGATTTTGGGGTTGTTCGGCCAAAAAACATGGCCGCCAGCAACCATCTTGGATTTTACTCTTTGCATGACTAAATCCTTTGGCGCGTGTTACAGGTCGTACCTTTGGTCTGACCTTTATGAAATTTGTCATGAATATTGATATTGACATGTATATGGGAACGAGTCATTTTGGGGTCATACGGCCAAAAGACATGGCCGCTGGCAGCCATCTTGGATTTTACTCTTTGCATGACTAAATCCTTTGGCGCAGGCTACAGGTCGTAGTTTTGATCAGAACTTCATGAAATTTGTCATGGATGTTAACAATGACATGTAGATGGGAACGAGTGATTGTGGGGTTGTTCGGCAAAAAAAACATGGCCGCCAGCAGCCATCATGGATTTTACTCTTTGCATGACTAAATCCTTTGGCGCGGGCTACAGGTCGTACCTATGGTCTGATCTTTATGAATTTTTTCATGAATGTTGACATTGACATGTAGATGGGAACGAGTCATTTTGGGGTCATTCGGCCAAAAAACATGGCCGCTGGTGGCCATTTTGGATTTCAAAATTCAATCCATTGGCGCGGGCTACAGGTCGTGCTGTTCGTCTGATCATCATGAAATTTGTCATGGATGTTAATATTGACATGTAGATGGGAACGAGTGATTTTGGGGTCGTTCAGCCATAAAACATGGCCGCCAGCAGCCATCTTGGATTTTACTCTTTGCATGACTAAATTCTTTGGCGCGGGCTACAGGTTGTAGCTTTGGTCAGAACTTCATGAAATTTGTCATGGATGTTAACAATGACATGTAGATGGGAACGAGTGATTTTGGGGTCGTTCGGCCAAAAAAGATGGCCGCCAGCAGCCATCTTGGAATTTACTCTTTCAATGACTAAATCCATTGGCGCGGGTTACAGGTCGTACCTTTGGTCTGACCTTTATGAAATTTGTCATGAATATTGATATTGACATGTCTATGGGAACGAGTCATTTTGGGGTCATACGGCCAAAAAACATGGCCGCTGGCAGCCATCTTGGATTTCAAAATTCAATCCATTGGCACGGGCTACAGGTCGTACTGTTTGTCTGATCATCATGATATTTATCATGGATGTTAATATTAACATGTAGATGGGAACGAGTCATTTTGGGGTCGTTTGGCTAAAAAACATGTCCGCCAGCAGCCATATTGGATTTTACTCTTTGCATGAATAAATCCTTTGGTGCGGGCTACAGGTCGTAGCTTTGGTCGGAACTTCATGAAATTTGTCATGTATGTTAACAATGACATGTAGATGGGAAACGAGTCATTTTGGGGTCGTTCAGCCGAAAAACATGGCCGCCAGCAGCCATCTTGGATTTTACTCTTTGCATGACTAAATCCATTGGCACAGGCTACAGGTCATACCTTTGATCAGATCATTATGAGATTTGTAAAGGCTGTAGATGGGAACAAGTCATTTTGGGGTAATTCGGAAAAAAACATGGCTGCCGGTGGCCATTTTAGAATTTACTCTTTGCATCAATAAATCCTTTGGCACACCATAATCACCACATCCCTGATCCGATCAATATGAAACCTGTTATGAATGTTGATATTGACATGTACATCTAGTCTTACTTAGACATTTCAATTAGCACTTTTCCTATTACTCCATTTACTGTCGACCATTAAATTATTCCCCTACCTAAGTTGAGCTACAGTGTCATTGACACTTTCATTTTTCATTATCGGGAATACTTTCTGTCCCAGAACACAGTCAAAATTGCGTTATTATTACCACTTGATTTTAGAGTTATCCATCCTTGTCTGTTTGAATAGTGTTTTGGTGTACACATCTCGAGCATATTATGAAGTTGAAGGCAATTATTAGTACTCATCTCGAGAAAATAACAAATTTCAAAAATCAATATCTAATAACTCTGAGCTTTGTTTGATGGGTTCCTCGACTCGAATCAAATATTTTTTACCCCAAAAGCCAAAGAAATAGTAATATAGGACCCTCTGATCGGATTGTTGTTGTTGGAATCTGTTGAGATGGGGACCCTCTGATCAGATTGAGTACCTTTAAGTGGTATTTTGTATGATAAACACCATTAAGTTGTAATTTTTTCATAAATCGTTAAGTGGTAATTTTTTCATAAGTCGTTAACACTTAATTTGGACACTGTCTATGTTCAGAAAGATGTAAAGTAGCATTTAGTAACATTGTTAAAAAATAACACTTAACTCTGGACAGTCCAAAGTTAGTGCATTGTCTTGGACCATGGATAGGCATTTTGGAGATTAATTCCCTTGCATCATAGTATGGTTAACATGGTGTCAACGTCTGGGTTGACCACTTGTTCGTCCATCTGCCTAGCCATCTCTACGTCTGTCTGCAGACACTTGATGCATGGCGTGATAACTAAACATTTCTATCTGATCGGAACCAAATTTTGTATATGAATTTCTCAGCCCAAAAGACAGATCGGGTTCGAATATGGGTTTGATCACATTATTTTTTTCTGAGTTATGGCCCCTTTTTAGCTCAACTTTACTTTGTAAAGTTTGAGCTATTGCCATGGGTTGGTATCTGTCGTCCGTGTGTGTGTGTTTGTGTGAGGCTTCAACAACACAGGCTACAGGTCGTACCTTTGGTCGGATCATTATGAAATTTGTAATACCTGTTGACATTAACATTTAGATGAGAACGAGTCATTTTGGGGTCATTCGAAAAAAAACATGGCCGACAGCCGCCATCGTGGATTTCAAAATTCAATCCATTAGCATGGGCTGCAGACTGTATTGTTTGTCTGATCATCATGAAATTTGTCATGGATGTTAATATTGACATGTAGATGGGGAAAAGAGTCATTTTGGGGTCATTCGACCATAAAACATGGCCGCCAGCCGCAATCTTGGATTTTACTCTTTGCATGATTAATTCTTTGGCATGGGCTACAGGTTGTACATTTGGTCGGATCATTATGATAATTGTCATGGCTGTTGACATTGACATGTAGATGGCAATGAGTCATTTTGAGGTCATTCGGCCAAAAACATGGCCACCAGCAGCCATCTTGGATTTTTCTCTTTGAATGACTAAATCATTTGGCATGGGCTACAGGTTGTACCTTTGGTCTGATATTATGAAAATTGTCATGGCTGATCATCATGAAATGTGTCATGTTAATATTGATGTATAGATGAAAACTTTTCATTTTGGGGTTATTCGGCCATTACACATGGCTGCCGGCAGCCATCTTGGATTTGACTCTTTAATCTTATATTGCCGTCGCTGGGCCAGTTAAAACTGCTAATCTATTTTTTTTAATTGACGCCTGAATTTTCCTGGAGTTAGACCTATAGATGCTAGAAATTTGCAGTTTCCAGGTTCAGAATTCAAAATATTCTCCCACTTTGGCCGAGGGGTCGTGATCCCTCTCCGGTGGCTAGTTAAAAATTGCTAATCAATCTAAAAAATCGATGCCTGAATTTACCTGGAGTTAGCAAGGATTTTGCAGTTTTCAGATTCATATTAATAACATTTATCACACTATGTGGTCAGCCCAGTGGGTCCTCTTCCGTCCTCGGTAGTCAGTCAAAGAACTAAAATTCATTAAAATAAACTAAAATCAAGGTCCAAAGTCCAAAGGGGGTGGGTGCAGTTGGAAATTCCAAGGTGGACAGCCCCTGCCCAACGACGAACCTCTAGCCATGTCCCTGATTGGAAATTAATGTCCAACTTAACACCCACTATGATTGGAAACTTTCCAACTAATGTCCATTCTTTCCAAACGTTTGGCAAAAGGTACCAAAACATTCGACTTTAAGTCTAAAATCAACACAATTCACACTGGTTACATGGTCGGAAGATCAAATTATCAGAACAATTGCAACCTATGGCAGGGGGTGATCTTTTTTTTCCGGGCACGTATGCCGGGTGTGTGGGTGGTCGATGGGACCAACAAACATTTTTTTCCGCAACTCAAACTTTTTCCTGCAAGTTTTTTGACTGTTTTTGCAATGAGTTTAGCTTAGAATAAGAGAAGTGATGTAATTCTAACTGCTAAACTGACTGCAGGCAGTTATCGTGTTGTATTTTGTTGCAAATTTTGAAATCCAAGATGGCCGCTGGCAGCCCTATGTTTTTTTGGCCGAATGACCCCAAAATGACTCGTTCCTATATACATGTCAATGTTAACATCCATGACAAATAGTATGCACATAAATTTATATACAGCTGTTTACAGTGAATCCCCCCCGCAAATCTCTGTTTTAGTGTTAAAAGGGGGTGGGTGTAAAAAAAAAATGGTCGGAAAAAACTGCCGAAAACGGGAAAAACATTTGGACGCAGGGGTGGGTGGGTCCCAACAAGGGTCGAAAGGAAAAAATCACCATACTTGCCCCCCCCCCCCCCGCCTATGGTCTGACATTTCTAACTAATGTTGCGTCAGGCACAGGGATGTGGCTAGAGGGTCTCCGTTGGGGGGGTGTCCACCTTGGGAAATTCCAATTGCACCCCCCTTGAATCAGAATCAGACACCAAACACAACTTTTGCATAATTCCATTTGCACCCCCCCCCCCCCCCTTGAATCAGAATCACAGACCAAACACAAGTTTTGCATAATTCCATTTGCACACCCCTGGCACATCAGTCCTCAGGCCTAATATCCTATATATGTATTCATAAACTATGTTGTTCTATATGCCCGGTATAAGAAAATTCAGATACTTTAACCTGAGAATTGCATAAATCCTAACATCTAGTAGCCTACTCCAGACAAATGCACACGCCTACGGGTAAGAGACCAGGACACTGTGTCCATGTTTGTTCAGCCCGGTGTGAGAAAATTTGGAAGACTATACAAGAAAATCGCAAATCCTAGCATCTAGACTGGCCTCAACTGAAGCTTCCCTAGTGTTGGAAATTTCAAACCTCATACTCCCTCTTAGGTTGGAAAATTCTCCAACTGATGACCATTTCAGTCCACAAGTTTGACCGAATGTACTAAACTATTGTTTTGTTAAACTAATTAGCAGTTTTGTATTGGTCACGGGGGGGGGGGGGGGACAGTGAAACACCGGGCCGACCATGGTTCGGCCCGGTTTTCGAAAATTTTGAAATCTGAACAAGAAAATCGCAAAATCCTAGCATCTAGACTAGTAGTAGAGCGGACAAACTCAAAAAGCTCACTAGAAGTAGGAGTTTAGTCCATCGGCACCACACACGGGCTTGTGATACATCATTTTGAAGGTTATGACATTCCGCATCGGGTAGGACCCGGTGTGAAATATACAAATGATGAAAAAGATGATTTTTAGCTATTAAGTGCCAAAATTCAGCAAAAATCCCTGTTTTTGTCAAATTCGGCAAAATGAGAAATAAAAGTATAAAAACGCGAACATTTTGCGCTAAAATATTGTAGTCTATATACCTGTAGATATTTACTATGATAGTGGTACGATTTCTCTGATATAACGAAGATTATTTTTAGATTTATTGAAAAAATAGACAAAACAGCGCAATTTTTCAATTTGTTTGCCTCACTTAATGGGCGATAGATCAATATTGAATTGTCCAAGGATATCGTATATAGTCTAGAAAAGTGCGGATATATATACCGCATACGACAATATGCTGAATATGTCATCACATTTAACACGTGATGTGTTATGTAAGATTAGTTCACCCCTCACCATAAAATTCAGCAAAAAGTCACCGTTTTAGGGAAATTCGGCACAAATGAATACACAAGCACAGGTATTCGGGATATGTTTGTGCTACGATATAGCAGGTTACACACTTACAAATACAAAGTAATGAAATGCCATGATTGCGGTGATAGATGTAAACATTTATTAAATTTACGTGGAAAATAGACAAAAAATCATTCATTTTTAGTTGCTTCGCCCCTCTTAATAGGCGTTTATTCAGTATTGCATTGAATGGAGATCCCGTATATAATATAGAAACTTGTGGAAATATATACTGCATATGTTTGTAGGATAAGGATGTCATTCTTTGCCATATATGATATGTGGTGGTAGATTGTGTCACCCCCACCCCAAAATTCAGAAGAAACAAAATCAGTTTTAGAAATTTCGTTATGGCAGAATGCAAAAGCACAACTCCGATTATTTTGTGCTATTATATTGAACTCTACCCACTTCGAGATATACATACGTCATGGTATCATTTACAGATGGCAACATTTCGGAGTTTTCTGATGAAAGTAGACCGAAAATCGTGAAATATAAACTTGTTTGCCCCTCTTTGGAAAGCATGCCACAAATACCCCAGACACAAGAAATTTTACTTTCTCATTGTGCAATTACTATGCATGTTGAAATTCGTTGAGGACGTTGTGTGCATAAGATGTGGGGCAATTTATAATGATACCGTGAATCATGTTTTTAACGACTGTTCTTCTCTGGTAGACTCAAGAAATGACACATGGTATCGTTTCCTCTCACATTTCCACGTAGACTGTTATATGTGCATTGATAATCTCCCGGTGGACAAACAAATGCTCATGTTCATTGTGTATATCCCAAATTCTCTCCATGGCATCGCTGATGATGTCCTGGAGATTGTCGATTTTATGGTGAGAGAAGCCGCTCAAATCTGGTACCTTTGGATGTTCGGGGATAATATACATTAGTTCATTATAATGTTCCCCCATTTTTCATTCCTTCTCTAACCATCACTGCGTTGATATTTTCCATCGTGTAATCTTGTACGTGTATATGCGCATGTTTACGGTTTTCAGGCCACTATATATGTGTGTGTCCAATTATATTAATGTCTTGTGTCTCTGTGTTTGTACATAATTGCTTGTGCATGAAATATTTGTGTAATTCCTTATTTATATTCTACGTATTTTGCTTTATTATATATTGACTCTTCAGAAATGGAGGAATAAAAGATATATATATATGAATGTTTTCGGATTGTATCATCTTCTGTCACATTTGTTTGGTTACGTTATTGCACCCATCGCCCCAACAATACAATACATTGCAAGATTAGACAAACACGGAATATTCCTATACACATTTATGCATTATACACATACCTTATCAAGCTGGATCGTTTGATAGTTATTTGACTTGAAGAAATTACATCATTGTATGTGTTTACTTCGCATAATATAGCTTCATAGTTCTATAACATTATACGTATTGGGAGGTTTAGTGATTGTTAATAACCAGGTTCAGCCACAGTACATGTAACTTGTAACGTGTGTTGCCATTAGTAGGCCCATTACCAACGAAATCACCTGACTCACATGACCATTCCGCTTACACGTACACCATCAAACAACCGTTTAGAGGTTTTGTGTCAAATGTGCAGCATTGCGAAATGTGTATCAGAGGGGTGTCCAATTTTTATATCAATCGACGAACCTGTGCTTAGTGAACTTTTGTTAAATTCTTCAGCAGCGGTGACCACGCCGTTACTTTTCCCAAATGGGTTGTTGGTACGAACTACTATTATAGTAGTACTATACATATAAGAATTACAAGTATAGCTTATAGTAGGCATATGTGTTTCGTGCGGTCTAAACACATTTTTACAGAAGTGACGACTGCGAGTCCATTTGGGAGAAAATAGTGCCGTTCATTGCATTCAATCTTCTTGCCACACACAGTATTGTGATATAGTTATGTTTGTATTTAATTCTATTGTTTACATGATACATATTGTTAGTTGTACACTAGATGAATGCGTGCAAAACTCGCATGCCCATATACTTGGGTTTCTCGAATCCATAATCGTAACTACAGCTATTGAAAATCGACAACTGATAGAAAGAACACATATTCTAGTGATGTACCTGTAGCACCATATGCGTAATTCATGCATGCAATAGGTTATTATGCGTAAGCTGTCAAGTGCCAACACAGCAAATAATAATTTACGGTAGGCATGCATTGTAATTGCATTGCACTAAATACCACCCGAACCGAGTTTTTTCTGGAAACAATTTGTGACACCAGATAGCTATGATGGCACAAGATCATGGTTAGATTACCGAGCACACTTTGAAATTTGTTCCAATATAAATTGATTGGAGATTGATGACATGGGCCTTTATCTAGGCGCATCCTTGAGATGATTGGCGCAAGGAACACTCGGTGACCTACTCCCAGGACGAGAGGAAGACTACAAAGTTCTTGTTGGTGCGATAGAAGGTCGATTTGCTGCCAAAAAACCAGACTGACCAGATCGTACAATTGCATGCACGACGACAAAGGGCAGGGGGAAAGTTACCGACGTCTGACCAATATGTGATATCATACTGCAACACATGAACTGAGAGACACCTTGGCAAAGGACCAATTCATTGGTGGGTTGTATGATCCAGATATACGGCTCATGGTACAACAAGCACGACTGGGCTCTCTTGGTGAGAGAATAAGACATGCAGTTGAATTAGAGGCTTTTGCCAAGTCTGAAAAACATAGGGGACATGACAATCTGCGGGATGGGATGGGATATGGGACAAAACGACAATCTGCGGGACAGAATTTCAAATTGCGTGGGACGGTCGATATCTCGTGGAATACAGGGCATAGGGGGCTCACTTTGGTGTCTAACGAAAGGCACACGTTCGCCCTATCCAAACATATTAACCCCGCCACTAACCAAACACCAGAAGTTGCATTATTTGATCGACAACTGACCTAACATGGGGTGGAATTTGGGATAGCATGACAATCTGCGGGACAGGATTTTCAAATTGCGTGGGACGGCCGATAGCTCGAGGAATACAGCGCATATAGGGCTACTTTTGGTGTCTAACGAAAGGCACATATTCGCCCTATCCACACATATTAACCCCGCCACTGACCGGACACCGGAAGTTACATTATCCGTTCGACAACTGACCTAACATAAAATGCCACAAACACGAAAAACTGCGTTCGACATTAATGTTTAGAATTTAGATTTCTCGATGAATACACTAGCAAACAATAAGTTTTAGGTATCAAATAACGCAGTGGAATACTGTGCATTCGTTTTAGCTACACATATGGCTGTTTTAGTGCGAATATTGTAATGGCGAACACGCAAACACGCTCCGATAAAACAGCTAAAAATAGGCTCGATGTTTACAATTACAGGATCGATTTCAGCCGGTATATTCAATATAATGGGGCGTATAGTATATCAAAATGTAGAATTAGACACAGGGAATGTATTTTTTTTCCAAATGGGTCCACCAGGCTGTGAAATTGTTGCAGAAATTCGCTCCAAGATATTCGCACTTATTTTTATTTCAGTTGTGACTAAAAGCCCAGATGCCGGAGCCCAGCGACTAAAAGCCAAGTTACAAAATAGATCAACTGGTTTGAACAAATGAATATGTCAATGGTAAGACTATTCAAAAGAATATTCAAATCAAATAGTGTTTATAGACTTAAAAACTTATGTGTCCGCCATTCATATATGCGGTGAAGTTTTCATATTATCTGCCAGTAATACGCGGGGGAGGTTCTCATATGAACATATTATCTGCCGGTCATACACGGTGGAGGTTTATATTATCCACCGGTCATACGCGAGGGAAGTTTTCTTATTATCCTCCAGTCATACGCGGGGGAGGTTCTGATATGAACATATTATCTGCCGGTCATACGCGGTGGAGGTTCATATTATCCACCGGTCATACACGAGGGAGGTTCTCATATTATCCTCCGGTCATACGATGGGGAGGTTCTCATATGAACATATTTACCGCCGGTCATACGCGAGGGAGGTTCTCATATTATCCACCGGTTATACGCGAGGGAGGTTCTCATATTTGAGGGAGGTTCTCATATTATCCACCGGTTATACGCGAGGGAGGTTCTCATATTATCCTCCGGTCATACGTGGGGGAGGTTCTGATATGAACATATTATTCGCCGGTCATACGCGGTGGAGGTTCATATTATCCACCGGTCATACGCGGTGGAGGTTCTCATATGAACATATTATCCACCAGTCATACGCGGTGGAGGTTCATATTATCCGCCGGTCATACGCGAGGGAAGTTCTCATATAATCCTCTGATCATATGTGTGGGAGGTTCTGATATGAACATATTAACCGCCGGTCATACACGGTGGAGGTTCATATTATCCACCGGTCATACGTAGGGGAGGTTCTCATATGAACATATTATCCGCCGGTCATACGCAGTGGAGGTTCTCATATGAACATATTATCCGCCGGTCATACGCGGTGGAGGTTCTCATATGAACATATTATCCGCCGGTCATACGCGGTGGAGGTTCATATTATCCGCCGGTCATACGCGAGGGAAGTTCTCATATTATCCTTCGGTCATAGGTGGGGGACGTTCTGATATGAACATATTATCTGCCGGTCATACACGGTGGAGGTTCATATTATCCACCGGTCATACGTAGGGGAGGTTCTCATATGAACATATTATCCGCCGGTTATACGCAGTGGAGGTTCTCATATGAACATATTATCCTTCGGTCATACGCGGTGGAGGTTCTCATATGAACATATTATCTGCCGGTCATACGCGGTGGAGGTTCATATTATCCACTGGTCATACGCGGTGGAGGTTCTCATATGAACATATTATCTGCCGGTCATATGCGAGGGAGGTTCTCATATTATCCACCGGTCACACCCGAGGGAGGATATGACCGGCGGATAATATGTTCATATGAGAACCTCCCCAACGTATGACCAGAAGATAATATGAGAACCTCCCTCGCGTATGACAGGTGGATAATATGAACCTCCACCGCGTATGACCGGTAGGTAATATGTTCATATCACAACCTCCCCCGCGTATGACCGGAGGATAATATGAGAACTTCCCTCGCGTATGACCGGTGGATAATATGAACCTCTACCGCATATGACCGGCAGATAATATGTTCATATGAGAACCTCCCCCGCGTATGACTGGCAGATAATATGAGAACCTCCACCGCATATGAATGGCGGACACATAAGTTTTTAAGTCTATAAACACTAGTTGATTTGAATATTCTTTTGAATAGTCTTACCATTGACATATTCATTCGTTCAAACCAGTTGATCTATTTTGTAACTTGGCTTTTAGTCGCTGGGCTCCGGCATCTGGGCTTTTAGTCACAACTGAAATAAAAATAAGTGAGAATATCTTGGAGCGAATTTCTGCAACAATTTCACCGCCTGGTGGACCCATTTGGAAAAAAATACATTCCCTGTGTCTAATTCTACATTTTGATATACTATACGCCCCATTATATTGAATATACCGGCTGAAATCGATCCTGTAATTGTAAACATCGAGTCTATTTTTAGCTGTTTTATCGGAGCGTGTTTGCGTGTTCGCCATTACAATATTCGCACTAAAACAGCCATATTGTAGGTAAAAACGAATGCACAGTATTCCACTGCGTTATTTGATACCTAAAACTTGTTGTTTGCTAGTGTATTCATCGAGAAATCTAAATTCTAAACATTAATGTCGAACGCAGTTTTTCGTGTTTGTGGCATTTTATGTTAGGTCAGTTGTCGACCGGATAATGTAACTTCCAGTGTCCGGTCAGTGGCGGGGTTAATATGTTTGGATAGGGCGAATGTGGTCCTTTCGTTAGACACCAAAAGTAGCCCTCTATGCGCTGTATTCCTCGAGCTATCGCCGTCCCACGCAATTTGAAAATCCTGTCCAGCAGATTGTCATGCTATCCCAAATTCCACACCATGTTAGGTCAGTTGTCGATCAAATAATGCAACTTCTGGTGTTTGGTTAGTGGCGGGGTTAATATGTTTGGATAGGGCGAACGTGTGCATTTCGTTAGACACCAAAATGAGCCCCCTATGCCCTGTATTCCTCGAGATATCGGCAGTCCCACGCAATTTGAAATTCTGTCCCGCAGATTGTCGTTTTGTCCCATATCCCATCCCATCCCGCAGATTGTCATGTCCCGATAAAACAAATATTGACTGATGTGAAGAGGTGTAAAGGGGAGATTAACAAAGAATGACAAACTTGGAGAACCAAAACAAGGAGAAAAAGAGTAACACAAATGAGTCCTGGGGGGACTGCCGTGGCGTTAGACAGTGGAGACACAATTATAATGATAATCCTGATTATAACACAGACGAATACAAAGAACGCACCAGATGCAGAACTTCTCACAATCCACGCGACATGTGTCACAAGAAAACTAAGATGCATGCATCAGGTCGGCCGTGAACTATCTACCATATAATTGTTGTAGCTATCGATTATACATTTTGAAACACCTGTCTGTATGTATGTATGTGTGTATGCATGAATGCATGTGTGTTTTGTGTTATAGACTCTAACACTGCTCGAATTTGGTATTTAACGTGTCAACTTGACCTCGCTCATAGGCATGTTTCTGGACCTTGACCGATCCGACTAAAAATTTGTGTGTAGGACTACTTCGATCCCGGGAGCAATATGGACGGGTCCAATTTCACGTGGGACCATGTTCTCGAACGTGCTGATATAGGCATGTTTCTGGACCAATTGAACAATAGTTTGGCCAGACGCTGTATATACTGGGTACTGTCCAGATGGAGGCGATCACAAAACAAATCCCTAACTAGCCCGAACGAAGTCGAGTACATCAGCTAGTCTAATATATATTTTGGACATTTGTCTGTCTGTTTGTCTGTTAGCTATGGCCGGGAAAACTGCCTGACAGATTTTACGAAATTTGATACCTAGGGGAAATTATTTCCAGGGAGTATTTTGGACGGGTCAAATGTTGATCCCGACCTGACTTTGACATTCAAAAAGATCAATTCAAGGTCAAATCTGGTAAAACGGAAGTATTTCAACGAAATTTGATACCTACTGTTACTTTTGTCCCAGGAGTGTTTCGGGTGGGTCAAATCATGACCCTGACCTGATCTTGACATTCAAAATTGTCAATTCAAGGTCAAATCGGGTAAAGCCGGGCGGATTTCGACGGGTACTTTTGTCGTGACTTTTGTCCGGGGAGTGTTTTGGACGGGTCAAATCGTGACCCCGACATGACCTTCACCTTTAAAATAGTCAATTCAAGGTTAAATCGCGCAATTCTCCGAAAATCAGAGGGGAACATCCCGGCGAAGTCGGGTCCACCAGCTACTATTATATATTTCTAGATTTAGTTACAAACTAAATACCTGTATATTGTACAAAGAAATGTTTGACAAATATACCTGTATCAATATTAGCATGCGGGTCATTAAAATAGATACGACGAAAAACAATTTGAAGGGTGCATGTATCAGGTAAATTTTTATATTTCAAATGATGACAGGAATGCAGAAAGTTGAAGTACCTACGTAATACTGGCTATCCGCATGAAGAGATATACATGTATATAAAACCCAAAATAGAAGATGACTGCTGGCGACAATGTTTTCCAAAAAAAATTCAAAGCATTCGATAGCTCCCATCTAGTTGTCAGCCCGAAGATCAATATGAAGTTTGGTGACTATCAGATGAGGGATATGTCTGTACAGTTGCTAAACAATTCAGTCATGCAAAAGAGGATCAAAGAGTAAGATACCAAATTGCTGCCTAGCTAGCTGTGGTAATGTTTTTTAACGAAATTCGGGAAAATTAGATTACTCTCACGCTGGTTATCCAGAAGATCATTGTGGAATCTGGTGACGATCGGACAAGGGGTGTCGTCTGTAGGATCAACCAAATTATTTAGCCATAAAAATAGTAAAATTGAAGATCACCGCTGGCAGTGATGTCTTCACAAGGACAGTTTGAGAACAAAATATGGCTCACATCTAGCGGTGACCCAATATATCCACATGAGAAAAAGTTCTCCAATAAAAGCTGGCTGCAGGGTGCGCCAATTGATTTAAATTCGAAATTTAGCAGGGTGTACTGCTTGTGGCCATGTTTTCCCCGCCAATTTGATAGACTGATGGACAAAACCACTGAATCCGTTGAATCAATATACATGTATACATGGATTAATTTATATGCATTGTTATACACAGTACTGGTATATAAAGGTACTGAAAATAACTATATTACTAGTATACATAAAATAAACCATATATCATGGCTATGGGTTCATGACAGCTGAGAACTTGGTGTGAATTAAAGATGTGGTGGTTTCTAAAGCATATCTAACCCTCCACGTTAGAAACATGCCATTAAATGTCATAAGTATAATCTAGCTTGAGGACAGAAGTGATCAATAAAACCCCCCTTAATTCAACCAGGTCCTCGCGCGATGTATGGTCGATCACATGATGATCTAGGGGGGATTAGAATTGTTGTATAAAAACAGCACTGCGTGTAAATATAAAATAAAATAGTGCTACATCTTATTACAGATTATTGCCATATATAATCAGTGATTATACAGACAGTCTGACAAAATACAGTTTCAGTGACACTCTATCCGAAGAGGGGAATAATTTCATCTGTTACAGTCAATGGAGCAATTATGAATCTGGAAAGGTGAAATTTCTAAGTAATACTAGATATCGACATAACGCGATAACATATAACGTAAATGCAATATGGCCGCTGGCGACCATTTTTTCCTATGAAATTAAAAAAATATTTGATGGCTCTCATCTGATAGATCGATATCAAGATAAATATGAAGTTTGGTGATGATCGGATGAGTGAAGTGGACTGTGGTCTGTGCTAAACGGTTTGGTAATGCTTAAAAAGATTCTTACCTTAATATTTTTATGTTCACTTTATAAACTTCACTGAGTCATCTTTGTCATGTATTGAGTTTGATATCTTTTGTTAACAGTTTATAAATTATGTATGTCTCATGTTTGTTATTTTAATTTATGTGTTTATTATCATTAAATAAGTTGCATTCCTTAAAAAGATTCTTACCTCAATGTTTTTTTGTTCACTTTATAAACTCCACTGAGTCATCTTTGTCATGTATTGAATTTGATATCTTTTGTTAACAGTTTATAAATTATGTATGTCTCGTGTTCGTTATTATATTATACACACTTTATAGTGTGTTTTCAGAACGAAAAAAAAAAGAAGAATAAAATCAACAAATTTATAAATTTAAAAACAATTCAAACGTTGTTGTATTCCATGTCCCAGCCCGGACATATACACCAAATTTCAATAATATTCATTGAGAAACAACGGACAAAACGCTATATAACACCCGTATACATATTTTATTCCGAGCCAGACTCATCCTCGGGTACATGTTATAGTAGGTACCGAATTGACACACATCGACTGGGGCGAGTTGGCCCTGGGGCGATTAGGCCGATTCCGACACCTTCTATAATTTACCGTATGTATCCGTTTACGCGTAGTTTACTTTAGAAAGTTCCGCAATTAATACCGTAAATAGAGCGACCATATTTGACAGAGAATGCCTCTGTTATTGATTATCAAGATGCTATACATTAAAAACGACAAATTCACATGCTCGTTCAAGCGTAGTAGTCTATTTTCCCCATGTTAAATGACATCCACAAATACTAAATAACGCTAACCTACTGCCGAATGTTTTACACGACAACTGTTAACATATTTGGGCTGAATTCATCTGACGCGGTATTATTCCTCAAAATAAACAACAAAACCATCGTTACTTGGAAATGTAGTTTGGGCTAACATTTACATAAATCCTCCACATCATTTATTCGACACACACGTCAGATGAAAAACAGACATGAAGTAACCGGCCAAATTGGCCGAAATAATGCCTATCGTGGTAGTGGAGACGAGCAGAACACAAGTGGTCATCGTAACTCCAATGAGTTTGTTAGATACAGCTCTTCTGAAGAGGGGGGATGTATTTGGATTGCAATCTCTATGGGCAGCCAGTGAGGTTTCTGATTGGTACTGGAGCAACTCAAAGAAACTGTATGACTAATTATCGGAAGATAAACACCTTATGTTACATAAATGATGTAGCACACGACCTGCTGATCATTGAGTCCAACGAAACGAATAAGGCATACCGAGTTGTATCGTCTAACTCATCGGAAACTCTGCCAGGGATAATATCTTCTCGTCATTTGTCAGAGCACATCAACACAAATTCCCCAGAAGGAATTGGAACTATTGAAACTGAGGATCACGAGCCCACTTATACCGCGATAAGCAGCATGGATCAGGCACCAGCTATGGTAGAGAACACAGATATTGGCAGAATATGCCATATGTGACTCCTGGAAATTCACAAATGCTCAGAAAGCTTAACGAACCTATTATGGGTCTCTATGATCACATGGCAATACAGCAGTAGTTTCTGCTACCATAAACAACGGGGATGAGTTTCAAAGTGCTGAACCAAAACCACCCTATCCTGAAGTGAAACCAAATGCACAGGAGAAATATATTCGTCCTGACACATTGGTAGACATACATGGTCAGAGAATTTCGACATGTAATGACCAAGGCCTTGGAGATATTACGGCATCTGTTCCTCATCATATTCCAAGAGATATGGCCCAACACAGAAACGGCGCCATGGTACCCCAAGGGGGGGGGGTGGGTTCAAGGACGATAGATAGAATTAAAGAACATCGCAATGTTGATGACAAGGTTTGATGATTTGATGGCTGTGACCAAGAAGGTCGTGACACATTAAAACCCCAAATACGGTGGGAAGGTCCCCATAGGGCAAAGTCATGGATGATGACTACCAGATAGGAGAGCCACAGAAATACAGTTTATATACTGTTTGTACAGTACTGTTGATGTAAAACAAATATTCTATTATATGATTAAAGGGAAGTGTCAGCCATGGGGGAACATCAATTTCCTTGTGGCTGCGGGTTCATTCCAAACACGACCCCTTGGCTCAACTTGCAGGGTTGAGCCACGAATAGATGCGGTGAGATCGCGAGCTCACCTTAATGGCTGTGCCGTCTCGTGGGTAGTTCATGCCCATTGGTCGCTAAAACCCTCTATGTGTATCGAAGAAGAGTAGGCTATGCGACCGCATTGAAGAACATTTCTGCACCCAGATACAAACAAACTTTGGCTTCCATCGGTTCCAGGTGCAGACGACCTACGGTATGTAAAGGAAGTCGTACCAACAACCCATTTGGGAAAAGTAACGGCGTGGTTACCGCTGCTGAAGAATTTAACAAAAGTTCACTAAGCGCATGTTCGTCAATTGATATAAAGATTGGACACCCCTGTGATACACATTTCGCTGCACATTTGACACAAAACGTCTAAACTGTTGTTTGATGGTGTACGTGCAAGCGAAATGGTCATGTGAGTCAGATGATTTCGTTGGTAATGTCAACACACGTTACAGGTTACATGTACTGTCGCTGAACCTGGTTATTAACAATCACTAAACCTCCAAATACGTATAATGTTATACAACTGTGAAGCTATATTATGCGAAGTAAACATATACAATGATACTCTGGGAGCGAGACGCGGAGATAATTCTATGTGTTCAGATTTTTCTACTACTCTATTGGTACCTTCTGACACACGGATGTTTCAAATGGTAAAGAACTTCAGTATTTTAATCATATTTTATGCCATAGATTGGTATTAAAACGTTAACCCTTTCAGTGCCAGGGGCCGATCTCATCGGCCCTAATTTACGGTCTGTAAAATCGGCCCTAAATTTTTTTTTTAAATAAAGATTAATTTTTTTTTTTTTTTTTTTTTTGGTTATGCTTAAGCATGCTATAGCGAATTTAAAAACAAACTGGATAAAACCTAATGGGCATGTTATAACTCAAAACTATCACCAAGTATTTATAGTAATAATTTTTATGCCCATGAAAAATGTAAGATTCCCTGACACTAAACCTACAAAATAAGTCTGTTAAAGAATATATAAGAAAACATTATTAAAATTGTAAACAATTGTAAAAAATAATAACAAATGATGAAAAATTGTTAGGCCAATGCATTCTCTTATATGGGTTGATACAAAAATCGGACCTGGCACTGAAAGGGTTAAAACGGTATATCAAGGCACTATAAAAATAGTCGATGACTCGAACATTGAATGGGCCATTAATAGTTAGTCATACCTAATTTGTTTGCGTTGTATAATATATTTTCAGTAAATGTAAGTTCAAGCAAATTGTCTACGTTCATTATTTATTATTTGTTTTGTACATAACACGTAGTGAATAATGTTTATCCTAGCTCCAACTTTTAAATAAAATGTATCTTATCTTATCTGATTTGGACAATAAATGTACGTTAACAATGACAACGCATAACGTCAAGCCACCATTCATGTCTCTGAGCGTTAAGATAAAACAACATTGAACCAGGGAGAGGACGTACAAAAAAGCCACAATAGGCTTGTTGTCTCATCCCATTCCAATCACCCATAATCATCCATTAACATTTTTGTAAAATATTCATCTTGTTTTGTATTGGGAATAAATATTGTTTACACCAAAATCGAACCAATGTCAGCGACCAATCAGAAGCGTGGAACTGATCCCGTTCCATCGCATATCGATTTAAGCGATGTCAATCAATCCAACATACCCTCGTGCAAATAGGTATGTTTATCTGGCTAAAGATTGAGGTGTTGTCACGTAAACGTGTCCTGTGGTGCTATCTCCGGGCTCTATCCAGGCATTCAATACTTCATATAATCGGAATTAAACTTCACCTTCATGGGTGAAGTCTCGTTTAATTTTTTAGTTTTTGTTGTTAAACACACACCAGAAGCTATTATCACCCTTGTTGTGATTCAGCCAACATTTCCACATTTTTCACATCGGACTTAGCTATTAACATATGTTCATTTTGAGTATTGAGTAGGACACCACACCACACCACCAACACCATAGCTAATCAGCAGGACACAACCACCAATACCAACGCAATTCCGCAGGACCCGCCCCACCAATACCATAGCAATTCAGCATAACCTACATCCACCCTATTCCAACTAATACAACATGAATTCAGCAGTACCCACCACCCCACCATAACAGGACCCACCTCCACCCACCCCACCAATACCATAGCAAGTTAGCAGTAGCCACACCCCACCAACATCATGGTAATTATGTAGAACCACAACCGTCACAACAATTCAGCAGGAGTTACCAACACCACATAAATTCAGCAGGACTCACCGCACCAATACCATAGTAAATCAGCAGGTCCCACCCCACACATTCAGCAGGATCCAACCCCGCCGACAAAATAGCAATTCAGCAGGATCCACCTCCACCAATACCATAGTAATTCATTAGGGCCCACCCACACCAATACCATAGCAATACAACAGGACCCACCACATCAAATACCATAACAATTCAGCAGGACTCACCCCACCTATACCACATCAATTCAGCATGACAAACCCCCATGTATACCGTAGCAATCCCACATAAATCCACCCCACCCACCAAAACCACAGCAAATCAGCAGTAGCTACACCACACCAATAACACAGCAATTCAGAAAGGGACCCACCACCACCATTACCGTTGCAATTCTGCAAGACCCACCCCCATCACAACCCACCAATACCGCAGCAATTCAGCAGGACATACCCCGCCATACCATAGCAATACTGCATGGCAAACCCCCCACCAATACCGTAGCAATCCAGCGGGACCCACCCCACCTATACCATAGCAATTTCAAAGGACCAACCACCACCACACCCCACCAACACCACATACATTCAGCAGTACAAACACCCCGGCAATACAATAGCAATTCAGAAGGGACACACCCCCACCAATTCCATAGCAATTCTGCAGGACCCACCCCCACCCACCCCACCATTTCCACAACAAGTTAGCAGTACCCACACCCCACCAACATCATGTCAAGTATGTAGGACCTCCCACCGTCATAACAGTTCGGCAGGAGTTACCAACATCACAGCAATTCAGAGGACCAACCTCCACAATACCATAGCAGTTCAGCAGGAACCACACCCACACGTACCATAGCAGTTCACCCGGGGCCCATTTCCAACCAATACCACGCAGCATGACCCACCAATACCACATGAATTCAGCATGACCCACCCCACAAATACCACAATAATTCAGAAGGACCACTCCGCCAATACCATAGCAATCCAACAGGATCCACCCCACCAATACCACAGCAATTATGCAGGACCCACATACAGCAAGACCCACCCCAGCCAATGACACAGCAATTCAGAAAGGACCCACCCTAGCATAGCAATTTAGCAGAACCCACCCCACCAATACCACAGCAATTCAGCAGGACCCACCCCACCGATACCATAGCAATTCTGAAGGGACCCACCCCGCCAATACCATAGCAATTTAGCAGGACCCACCCACGCCAATACCACAGCAATTCAGCAGGCCCACCCATACCAATACCATAGCAATTCAGCAGAACCCACACCCCACCAACACCACAGCAATTCAGATGGAATCTACCCCACCGATATCATAGAAATTCAGCAGTACCACACCCCACCAAAACCACAGCAATTCAGCAGGACCCATCCCACCAATACCATAGCAATTCGGCATGACCCACCCCACAAATGCCATAGTAATTCAGAAGGGACCCACCCCACCAATACCATATAAATTCAGAAGGGACCCACCTCCACCCCACCCAACCAATACCATAGCAATTTAGAAGGGACCCACCTCCACTCCACCCCACCAATACCATAGCTATTCCGAAGGGACCCACCTCCACCCACCAACCAATACCATGGCAATTCACAAGGGACCCACCTCCGCTCCAGCTCCACCAATTCAGCAGGAGCTCTTAACCAGGTGTGATGTAGCGCAAATATCACATATTATTTAAACATTACAGGATTTACACAACACGGAGAAGAGAAATTACTGTGATTACATGTCCGATGCAGATTCCGAATTACCTGGATTCGACGACGGGGCGTTCCGCTTTAAGTACATTTTGAATCAAACGAAGGGGAAGGATATGCCGTTCAGGGTGGATGTTCATGCTTTCAATTCTGCTGGCTGGTCAACGAATACTCAAGTCCCATGGTCGGAGAAACTCGATAACCCCGGTGAGTTATTTATGTTTTCTAAAAATAGGTAGGCGTACCTGCAAAACACAGTTTGATGGTAGATTACTAAGCCATATAAACTTCACACTTAACTTGGTAATATCGTATACGCATGCTCAGTTAGGATAACGATTAGATGGGTCACACTCTACCCATGTATGATAATGTACGCATGATTATTTAGATTTAGGGATAACGTACCGATATATATCACATGAAACAACTATTTTTGTATTAAAAAAGCCATTACATATTTCCCTATCTCTCATCAGTCACATGTCACTTGGCATCGCGCCAATAAAATGATCACACGTCTTTACATTGATTCAGGCGGATTAACACTATTTCGAAAAGCCGCACATGACACCAACACCAGACAAAGCAACATGATTGATTTGTTTATTAAAGTTAACTTCTTGTCCAAAAAAACTTAAGAAAATAGACACAAAACAAAGAGGCAAATTGGGGGACTATATTTTTGTCGCATGCTCCAGAGCGCGCAATACTGTCGTATACGGTTGTGAAGTGTCTCAGCCAACGCTGAAAATGTATGCATTGTGCAGCTTCTATTACGGATTTTGATTTATTAAAAATGCATAAAGCTTAAGTTTTGTTCATGTGACATACAAGATCTACAACGAGTTATGATTGGATATAAGATTTTATGAAATCGTCTACGACTCGTTGTGAATCAAATTTATCAAACTCGTTTCGTAAAATCTGATATCCCAACATTACTCGTTGCAGATTCCTCTATACATACGTCCCACTTTATGAAATCGTCTACGACTCGTTGTGAATCAAATTTATCAAACTCGTTTCGTAAAATCTGATATCCCAACATAACTCGTTGCAGATTCCTCTATACATACGTCCCACTTTACCGGGTGGCACATGGAACGACCCAATGCCGTATCCAATCATATGATTCGGTTTGAACAAAGCTTTGTTTACGAAATGAATAGAAAATTATACAACGACATGTCACTCGAGTAA
The DNA here is from genome assembly GCA_032622095.1 of Siphonodentalium dalli. Taxonomy (NCBI): domain Eukaryota; kingdom Metazoa; phylum Mollusca; class Scaphopoda; order Gadilida; family Siphonodentaliidae; genus Siphonodentalium; species Siphonodentalium dalli. Next base: position 82,092,945 of record CP136061.1, on the reverse strand, counting down.
CGATGTCAAGTTAAGCCTTAAATGAGTGGAGCTTCCAGAAAATTTGTGAAAACCCTGAGCCGATGCATTCTCTTATATCTGAATCTCACGTAGTGAGCATCGCATATATGAGCGACTATATTTGCCTAGCAATATTAACCTTGACCTTGTATGTCGGCTCATTCTCCTATATATGCGAGGCGCCCAATGAGAGACAGTAATGCTGTACCAGCGCAGCTCCCGTCAAGAGACGGTTAATATGATTGTAACAAGACGTTGACGCGTGTCGTATCAATAACAACTACACGGTCAATGGTAACAATACAGTTTCCTCGGACATGTGGTTTCATTGCATATGCCCTGCTATGTGTTTGATTAATCCAATAGATACACGATACAACAACCAGGTTTGGTCCTCGACCCAAACTTTTCTCTTGCGAACTTATGTGCCAAATTAATTTTGTTTTTGCCAAAATCGAAAAGGACTTGCCAAATTGCATTGGGGGTCTAATTTGGGAAAAGTTATGGCTGATTCTTATGTTTAGATAACATGCATTCATTTGTGCACACCAATATATATCAAAGTAGCAATGTTGCAAGTTACAAAACATACCAGGTACATGTTATTTCAGCTGTATCCGTGTTGGAGACAAAGCGTCACTGATTAATCCGTCGCCATTATAGATGCATAATCTGAAGTATTGCTCGCAAATAACTATTTCCTTGGCTTCGATGGTAAAACATATTTGATTCTAGTCGAGGAACCCACCCATCAAAGCCCATAGTGATCAGACATAGATTTTTAAAATCTATTATTTTTTACCGCGGATAATATATAGTGGCCCATGCAGTAACAGTCCGACGAGAAGACGGTCTCGGACCAAATTGCGGATGAATATGGATAACTCTACAGTCAAGAGTTCTTTTTATGTCAGATATTCGACAAAAAAAATCGTTGAACAATATGTTGATAAATAACAGGTTTTGGGCAATTTTATGCTATAGTTGACTGTGGTTACCATTATTTTTGGGAAATTAATCGATTCTGATAACTGAAGCGAATTAACACAAAATGTTGTTGGACTCTGATGATATACGGACCATCGAATCGGATTGAGTAGCTCTAACATTCGACTGATTAGCCTATTGTCTTATAACCATTGGTAATAAAGCACCGACCATCCTAATTACCTGGAATAGAATGTCGCCATGAACCGTGGATAAAACAACATGATATTCACCCCGTGCACATGGTATCGCCAAACCCGAGGGTATCACCAAACCAGACCATGCGGTTTTGATAAATGAACGTATCTTCCCTCAGACGAATCTATATATCTCCCAGTTAAATTTTGATATCCACTATTCAAACGTAAGTTCGCTAAGCGGAATGTTCCCTCAATGTGATAGCGACCACAGCTTGCTCTCATCCCGATAACTTGAATAGAAATTCCTGCTCATTTACGATTTTATCATAAATAGTAGACACTTTTGACGTTAGGTAGTTCGTTTGAAACATAATTATCAGCCATAGATGGTGGATAATGCGTGTATCAATAGAAAAATAAAAATTTAATTAACAATGAAATATTCTAGCCTGCAGAGCGGTTCGCAAAAATACTATTTGCGTCAAAGTGTGGGCACCCACCATAATTTCGGGTATCAAAGTCGCAGATATGAGATGTCACCAAACCAGATCTGCTATTTCAAATATGCGAATGATATACTTCACATTTTGACCGTTTCTGCTAAAAAATATACCATCATATATCATTCGGACAGGCCGGCATATGGATCAACTTTAGGGTGGGGTTGCAGGTGCAAGGGTGAAACGTGTATGGTTGTTTGTATTTTATGTTCTAATGTCATATTATTAGTATATGCTATTCTGTGTTATTCGACATTATAGACCAGGAACTGTACAACTAATAGAAACACTAATTCAATTTAAATCACGAGTTAGCAGAGACATGGCTAGAGGGTCCCGGTTGGGGGTGTTCACCTATAGTTTCTTAATGGACACCTTCCAGTAACTTATGTTTGCACCCCCATGTTAGGTTAGAGTTAACCTCGAGTTTACAACGGGTTCTTCCAACTTTTGGATATGACAACCCCTAATTATATATATTTTTCATCTGGTGACCATTTCAGTTCACACATTTGGCCGAAAGAATTTAAATGATCTATATATGCGGGTTTTTTTCTGAAAACAATTTACACACTAAATACTAAAAGAAGGATAGGGGCCGATTGAAGGGACTGATTAAGGGATTAATTATAATATAATTAAGCCTTCCGCGCCCGGATGATGAGTATAACGTGTCATGCATCGTAAATGCATTTGTCTTCAGGGACAGGATTTGTTTTGTTGGGGGTGTCTCTCAACCTCGGTCAAACCATTCAACAGAGAAAAATGTATACAATAGCACGTGGTGGCAATCAAGCGAGCAATTTGCAATGATAATTCTGATACAAAAGATCGCAATAAAAGATAACTATGCGTGCTCGATATCCACGAACATACTGGGCAACATCCGAAGATAACATGTTCTGTTCTCTTAGTCAGGTAATTAATCAACTCATTCACTTATAAGGATATGGTAGTGGTGTGTTGGTGTGACATAGCACCTCCCCATACGTTGGTCAACAATTTCAACGTCTGGAAATGTCTTGCCCGACATAACCTCAGTTGGAAATTTCATTCCAAAACTTGGTTCACATTTTTTAAAGTGTTTAGTGTGTAAATTGTTTTCAGACCAAAACCCGCATATTTAGATAATTTAAATAATTTCGGCCATATTTGTGAACTGAAACGGTCACCAGATGAAAAATCTAAACTTGTCGTATCTAACAGGTGGAGGAACCCATTGTAAACTCGATGAACACTGGAACCTAACATCGGGTGCAAATAGAAGTTACTGGAAGGTGGTGCATTCAGAAACTATAGCTGAACACCCCAATATGGACCATCTAGCTACGTCCCTGCTAACTCATGATTTACACTGATTTAATTTTTCCATTCGTTGTACAGTTCCGGACCTATAATATGGAATAACATAGCATAGCCTATACTATTAATATAACATTAGAACATAAAACACAAACAAACATACACGTTTCACCCCTGTACATGCACCCCCACCCTAAAGATGATTCATGTGCCGGCCTGTCAGAATGACAATTGGAATATTTTCAAGCAAAAAAGGTCAAAATGTGAAGTATATCATTCGCATATTTGACATAGCAGATCTGGTTTGGTGACATCTCATATCTGCGGCTTTGATACCCGAAATTATGGTGGGACCCACACTTGGATGCAGACAGTATTTTTGCGCACCGCTCTGCAGGCTAGACAATTTTATGGTTAATTAAACATATATTTTTCTATAGCCATGTATGGCTGATAATTAAGTTTCAAACTAACTTCCTAACGTCAAAAAGTGTCTACTATTTATGATAAAATCGTAAATGAGCCGGAATTTCTATTAAATTTATCGGGATGAGAGCAAGCTATTGCCGCTATCCCATTGATGGAACATTCCGCTTTGTGAAATTATGTTTTGAATAGTGGATATAACCATTTAACTGGAAGAATATATAGATTCATCTGAGAGAAGATACGTTCATTTATCAAACCGCATGGTCTGGTTTGGTGATACCGTCGGGTTTGGCGATACCACGTACACGGGCGATACTGTTCACAGGCACAACATGGTACGTCATTGTTTTATAACATTCACATTTACAGCATGGGTCGTCATTGTTGTATAATGTTCACAGGTACACCATGGTACGTTATTGTTTTATAATGTTCACAGGTACACCATGGTACGTTATTGCTTTGGTCTGCGTTGGCGCTGTAGTTATCATGATTGTCGTCGTCATAGTAATAATACGATGTTACATTATAAAGAGGAAACAACCAGCTGGGCTTGGCAATCAAAGGTAGGCTAATTGTATTCTTCTTTACAGTGGTCTGTGGTTTGGTTTGGGGAATCAGTCTGCTGGGCTCGATTCATCGAATATATTTGATAAATAGGATAGTGTATGCGATAAACCGGGTAGTGTAATCGATTAACAGGGCAGTATATTTGGCATTTGCTGCACGCACACGATACCTTCGCTATCAGATTTGTCATTTGTCAACAGACACAGCTTCATGACAACATATCAGTATATAGACTCAAACTAAATCTTTCTGCGGAATGTGTTTTAAAAGATATAACTCCTTTCGTCAGTGGTGTGTTTTGCTCCACGACAGATATCACGTTCGCTCATGATTGAAATCAACCAAACATGTACTGCTATGCTCATGTTTTATATAGCCGACAGTCAACAATAGTCAAATCCCATTTATTTGATAATAATTACAGCAATTACAGTAGGTTATGTTGTTAATCTCTACTCTGGCTAACTCCGTTAGAGATCATATTCCAGCAGTACAAACCCTGGGAACTTTTTAAAAGTTTTGAAGGGAACATTATAAAGTCGAAAAATAACGCGAGTATTAATTATATTAGTTTTATCTGTTCTTAACTAGAAATTTCACGATTTAATTGAATTTGTGAGCGATTTTGCTTTGGGTCGTTTACAATTATGGAATTTATCCCGGGTAATTATTTCGGTGTTTATTGCGATATCGGCTCAGAAAAGCATGCAATTTTGATTTGGGACATTAACCTACAGTGAAGTACATTATTATTGAACAGATAACTAAGAAATGTATTCCCCGCGTTATTTTTTCGACTATATAAGGTTCCCTGTCAAAACTCCAAAAAGTTCCAAGGTTTTGTACTGGTGGAATATAATATCGACGGGCGTTAGCCAGAGTAGAGATTCGTGGCATAATCAACCATTACAGTGGCGATTGTGAAATGAAATTTATACTGTTTATTTTGTTTTATATTTCAGTTATCAGATGAGGTAATAGTATCATTCTGCACCTATGGACACCAAATCTGACTTCTGACATGATTGATTGGTTGATCGATGCTAGAGTCAACACTGTGTGGATAGCCTTAAATATGTACTTAGGGTTCCAAACTTCCAGTTACAACAACAACAAATATTTTTAACTCATTATTTTTAGCGATTCGCATTTAGGGATAAGTCTTAATATTTCAAGAAGTATTTTCACTAATGCAATTTAATTTTATTGTTTTAAAGGCGAAGTCCGGTTATTTTAAAGTGACATGCATGTTGTCAAATTGTATTGAGTCAAGTGTATTTCACTGTTGGGAACTGTCGTTAATTAATTCAAGATTGTATAAGACCATAGATGCAGAATAAATGGCCAACAATGTATTCCTACTCTGCGATTTCATTGAAACTTTCTGCCGTTGTTATTCTACAAACAGGCCGTCATCGCTATAGTTATAACGTCCTTGACTCGAATACTGAAAGACGAATTCAACAAATAAGAATTCGCTGTGAAAATCACTCGAAGCGAAAGAGATTATTAAATCTTTGGCAAACTTTAGGCCACTCGAAAAATAATTTTAATTTGGTTCATGTATACATATAATTTGTAAGACTGATACTTTAAGTACCACCAGTAGGTTGGATTACTATATCTTTGTGACATTAACAATAATTTGTATTTAATTTTGTTCGTGGTGAAAAACTTCCACAAATTAGATCTATTCACGAATACAAAATATTTGAGAATGATAAGGAAACATATGGACTGAGATGAGTTGCACAGCATAGGTTCATAACGAATGCAAGTCGACCACTAACGTTCTGAGAATGTGACCTATTTCCAGTTTGTTTCTAGCTGTATACCATATTAGGGATAAACCGTTTTGTTCGTGTATTGGGCATTGGACGGAAGTATAGTTGAGGCGGATTTACTCTTTATTGTCAAATATGGGAGTATTATGTAATTAAAAACATAATTCAATCAACATTATAACAGAAGTAAAGCTTTATACCATAATTGGCTATTCTATTGTGTGTATACCACATATTTTGTAAATTTCATCTTTACACCCCACTGTGCGTATAACTATTCCTACTATTGGTATAAATTTCTACTGTTGTGTAAATGTTTCAACGGCACTATATGGGTTCATCGTTTATACCCACAGTAGAACGATGGGGCAGTTGACCTCTGGCGGCATCGCTGTCGGAATTTAGCCCAATTTTTCGTCACGGCCGCTTCGCGAAGTAAATACACATTTTTTCCGACTCAAAACACTCTGAAGTGAGATAAGTGGTCTAAACACAAATGTGACCCGCCATATCAAATCCAGTCGGAAGTCGGGATTTTTTTTACCCTGTGCCAATGTATTCTCTTATATATGCGAGTCGACCATAGGTCGCCTCGCATATATAAGAGAATGCATTGGCCTAACAATTTTTTACAATTTTAATAATTTTTTCTTGTATTCTTTAACAAATTTTATAATTTCACGCATACAGAGCCCCAGACAAACATGAGCAGACGACACTCTTCTATATGCTTCTATATATGTGTGGGGCTCCCTGCAGGGTAATGGATGTTTTTTATTTTATGTCCTAAAAAGAAACATTTATTTTTAAAAAATGATAAAAAATTGTTAGGCCAATGCATTCTCATGTATATGCGAGGCGATCTATGGTCGACTCGCATATATAAGAGAATGCATTGGCACAGGGTAAAAAAATCCCGACTTACGACTGGATTTGATATGGCGGGTCACATAGATATATACTATCCAATTCCATATACTGTGTTTACTTGTCGAAAAATGACAGATTAAGTTAGTTTAATGTTTTATGCTAGCTGCATCGACAGAGTACACGTTTTATCTAGGTCGGCGACAGCTGTTGAAAATGTAAACAAAATCAGACGCACATGTTCGTCTGCCTTCCCTGTTTAAAGCAAACGACGGCTTACACTTTTACAACAACGTAGATTGTTAATGTTATCTGCAATGAGGGAAATATGAATGTGTACTGTATTCATATCAGCTGACTGATGCCATAGAAAGTGGCGGATCACCAAATTGCCTAGAAGTATGTATTGCTACGCGTGACCCACATTACTGATAGCTTAAACTATTTGGGTCACTCGGTGCGCATACATTTTAACAGTCACCAACAGAGTAGCAATACAAGTAGATTCATTTACGAAGCGACCAAAGAATAATAATTATGGTATAAGCAAAATACACCCATAGTAGCCGAGAATAAAAAAAATTCAGCACTCGTTGAATTGTGGTTTTAACCACTCGCAAAAGGCTCGTGTTTAAAACCACAATACCACTGGTGGTGACATTTTTTTTAATTCTCGGCTACTATGGGTGTATTCTATATATCACTCATAGAGACAAATAAGCTATTTTGTGATTTGATTGTTTTGTTATGCTATTTTAATTTATCTATTGATCTTGCATTTCTTGATACCTAGGGCAAAAAATAAAGAGTGAATATTGTTATAACGTCTACATTTCCCAAAGGTATTAGTATTCTCTCAGTATCTGCTCATGGTACATAATACCCCACCTACTAGTAACAGCCCGGAGGAGACAGTCGATAATTGAAATGCACGGAATTTCCTAACTAATTGTCCGTGCACTTTTAAACTTAGATATACAGTCAGTTGGAATGGCTTACTACGTAATGTTAATTAGCATTCGTCTGACATGTCCAGCAGCAACACTCCAACTCAATTAATACCTATCGCAGTCTGGTACCGAGTTTCACAGACACAATCCAATGATGATACAAACGATCTAAAGTCGAATTCAAAAACCCAAATTGATTTTGTAACGGGAGCGACATGAGAATAACATTTATAGTATGAGTATATGTTAATTGATTAGGCGATACATATTAATGGATAACAAAAGGCACTCATAGCAGTGCACTATCAAAACATGGGCCATTAAATGCAATAAATAGTAATGAAGATTAACACTAATGAATCCTTAGTCTGTCATAACGCTGAATGGTAGGTAGTGGGTAGTGGTATATTGTCAAGTAACAATGTTGGGATCAAAGAAGTGTCGACACGATATTTGACGGTAAGGACATAATTATATAGAATGTTAGATTTCAAATAAAAAAAAAAAAAATTCATTAAATGTGAGACCAGAAAGTGAGAAATTAATTTGGCCAAAGGGATTTTTAATTTGGCCAAAAACAAAATCAGAATTCGCCAAAATATTTTTCGGTCCAGCGTAAACATTACTCATGTGTCCAATGTCATTATTCTCTTGTATGGAAACGTACAGCTACCGTACGCGTATTTCAATTGGCGCAGTACTAGTTTTCGCTCAGTTTTAAATTCGCACACCATGCTGCGCGAATTCAAAACGTGACAAAGCTACTTTACGTAAAAGTCTTTTATCAGATGACATAACAGTTTCAGTTCATACTCGTTCTTGAAGATGCACGTATATATTAAAAACCACCATGACGAACATTAAATTAATTATATCGAGTAGAACATAACTGGCGCGTAAGTTTGTTGTGTGGATGGGTGTTTATATTAAGCTTGCTCCAAATAATGAATGTGATAGTTCAACAGTTATCGAAACCATTTAAATTGTCATGAAAGAGGTGAAAAAACAACCGCATAAAACTATAGGCTACTGTCCATATAAAAATGTACCCGGGTAAAACTGGGGGTTTATCCGGTTTAATCCATAGTAAACCCCGGTTAACCAGGGTAAAATAATATTTTACCCAGGTTTACCCAGGTAAACCCCAATTAAAAAGTCATTATACCGGGGTTAATCCAGTATATAAAACCAATAACGAGATTTAACCGGGTGTCTTATCCATTTGGTAGGGATTTACCCAGGTGTTTTTCCATCTCATCGTATACCCAGGTGTTTATCCATCTCATGATATACCGGGGTGTTTTACTGTCCATTATGGGGAAAAAGTTACCAACAGGAGCGAACTTGAATATGTATTTTCGACCAAGCCTTGGTGCTCAAACCTTAAATTACAACAACATATTTCACATGTATAGTTTGGATTACCATTACATTAATTAATTAATTAATACCAGGTGTAGATCCACCGTTTTTCTTACGAGTCACTTAGAGCCAGTTTGATGCAAATTAAAGTGAGAACATGTTGTCATATGTATACAAATGTATATATTTTTTGTGAAGTTACAATACCACATTTTAGGGCAAAATTGCTCCTTCAAAAATGGCCACCAAAATGGCAGCTGGAAGTGGATTTATTTTATGTTTTCTCCCACCGATATCTTCTAGATAAGTTAATTATGTATGTGACTGGTTCATAGTTGGGACTATTGTTATTATTATTATTAATATCATTATTATTATTATTTTTCATGTTAAAGTCATTAGCTTCACTCCCGGTGGGTATATATTTCATGTCAGACAGAACTGTATCCGATATACCATAAGAAAGGTCATACAAAACTAGAAATAAAACCCCAAGGTTGCATATTATTGATGCGGTATTCGCCCCGTATTAAATTGTTGAAAACTGCGGTCAGAGTAAGAAATCTTCTCAGATACAACCACATTTTCGGCGCGAATCATCGCGTGGAGGTCATGGAATTATATTCGGAAGAAATCGGAACCGCCCGAAAAACGACGATCGGCGGGCACGCACGGTTAAGAGAACAGCCAAAACAATAGCCGACATGTCGATAACCGAAAGTAGATTCAACAAAACACAAACTAGATAATGTGATTATGTCTTGATTTTTGCATCGATATCTCATGTTTTCTAATTGAAATGTCGAGAATTAATTGGCAACTAACAAAGTGTACACACTGTGTATATGTTATATATGGATTGTTTGCAAATTTAGGCGTGAATGGGTATTTACAGCATGCAAAATACGATTGGCACACATCCGAACCGATCAGCTGATCCAGGTCGTCATGCTTCTCATCGATTGAAAATAAACAAATCGGGGAATTCCTGCCCTTCTTATCAAACGTCAACACATTTGGTCGAATTTAAGATGAAGTTATCTGCAATGGCATTATTGACTTATGTAAATGGAAATTATTAGCAATATTTCAAACGCAGAGAGTGCATGAACCACCGATCGATCTATAAATTATAATAGCCCAATCGGGCTGAACTAGATCGATTGGTCTTCCTGGCATAGTGGTTGCTGCTGTAAGAGAGGGAACTCTAAATTTCTTAAATATTAAAATTTTGTTTGTTTTCAGATTTGTACAAGTTTATAATGAATATTACTAGTAAAAAAATATACCATTGTCTTTCATTAGTTTCAAAATAAATGAGAATTTTTTTTAATTGGTAGAAACAGCTGGTCGAAAGAACAACTTAGAGTACTCCCCTTATCCCAGATTCACTTTATAGTAGCTAATTACACTTAAGCATAAATTATTTATGCTTAAGCATAATTAACTTACGATCAGCGTAATACGCTTGAGTGTAATTGGGTTCATCAGCTATCTCACCTCTATGGGAGGAAGCCAAATTAACATTTAATAAATAATTGAGCTAAAGCCCCCCCCCCCCCAATCAAGGAATCTCTAATTACACTTAAGTGCAATAAGAATATTTCTTATCGCGCTTAAGTGCAATAAGAAGATTCCTTATTGCGCTTAGAGATTCCTTATTGCGCTTAAGTGCAATACGATATTCCTTTTTGTGCTTAAGTGCAATAAGATATTCCTTATTGTGCTAAGCGCAATTAGATATTTCCTTATTGAACTTAATCGCAATTATATCTTCCATTATTATATCGCTTAAGCTCAATTATATCGCTTAAGCTCTATTATTTATTAAATGTTAATTTGGCTCCCCATATACCTCATGTATATTGGTATAACCTGATGTAGGTTACTGGCATTAGTAATGCGGTTGCATCCATTTCAGCTTGAGGGGAGTTCAATGAGAGTGTATATGAATTACGTTTAAGCGTACTTCATTTACGCTTAAGCGCGGAACTCATTTACACTTAAGCAAAATTAATATGAATAATGCTTAAGCAAATACCTAACTCCAACTGATTTCCTCTGTCTGAATAATTGAGTCCATCTCATAGTATATGGGGGAGTCTAAACCGATGTTTGATTGATGTCTTATTGCCAGAGTAAATTTGAGTTTAGAGGAAATCGCATGGGAGACAGCCTTTTCAAATATATTATTTATTAGTGTAAATCAATTGCGCTCAAGCGCAAAAAATATGTGTCTAATAATATATTTGCGCTTTAGCATAAAATTGCCATAAATGTGATCTATTATATGGGAGGCCCTTTTCACATTTATTATTTATTTACGCTTAAGCGCAAATAACCTCTATCATTTGCAATTAAGCAATAGATCATATTTGCGCTTAAGCGCAAATCATTTGCACTTAAGCACAAATAAAAATCAATATGCAATGATCCCCCCTGAATTAATTTTACATGGCACAGGCCTAAACACATCACTAAAGTTGATATAGCCCCACCATATGAGGGAAACAATCCCCCAGAAACCCCAAGATCTGTTTTATGACCATGGAAATGATATAGATCTGTGTAGGATATGTCTCTTTTATAAAATATACTATATCTCTGGGATGGCGACACAAATTCTTGGGGACAGGGATGCTGATATTATGAAAATAGGGGTTTTTCCCCAACTTCAAGTCAATGAGTACACCATATGAGGGAAGCAAACCCCAGTAACCCCTAATTCCCTATTTATGGCCATGGAAATGGTATATATCTGTGCAGGAGATAATAAAATATACATGAGCTCTGGGAGTGAGGCACCAAATCTTGGGACACCAGGGACAGAGATGCTGATATGCATATGGAAATATGTTTTTTCTTCAACTTCGAGTCTGTATGGGGCTATTACTATGGGCCCATGCTAATATAATATGAGATGGACTCAATCATTCACATCAGAGGGATGTAATGGAGTGTTAGGTATTTGCGCTTAAGCGCAAATAAATTGATAGACACATATTTGTGCTTAAGCGCAAATGATTTACGCTTAAGCACAAATATTTGCGCTTAATGATTTATGCTTAAGCACAAATATTTGCGCTTAAGCGCAAATAAATAATAAATGTGAAAAGGGCCTCCCATACTATTTCCGCTAAAGCGCATATGATTTGTATTTAAGTATAAATGATTTGCTCTTAAGTGCAAATGATTTACACTTAAGCGTAAATGATTTGCGATTAAGCAGAATCAGAATAAATGTGAAAACGGCTTCTCGTATAATCGCTTAAGCATAATTCATTTATGATTAAGTGTAATTAATCTATCAATGAAAATAAATGACCAGTGAGCTTAAGCGTAAATCAATTACGCTTAAGCACACTTTAATCAATTACGCTTAAGCACACTAGTCATAATTCTATTACTCATAGGAGTAATGCTTTATCTACATCATACGGTTAAGCGTAAGTGAAGTACGCTTTATATGTGTGCATTACACCTGAGTGTAATACATTACGCTTAATTGTAATTCACTTACGCTAATGTGCAATTAGCTAATACATGTGAAAAAGGCTTTCCATTATAGTTATCATCCATCAAAATGAATAGTGCTTACTAAAGCTTGACAACAGAATTTGCCATTAAAAACATTTCATGGCCAATGAGCTAACAAATGTTCTGTACTGCCATATTGAATACCAATTATTTGTACTATTGTACAGGTATAATGTAATTAAACAGTTTTGAGTTACAAAAGTAAGACAACTCTTTCTGCACGGTACTGTGCTTGCGGCCAGATTGATGTAAAAATTCGGTCAATGCGCTTACAATTTTCTATAAATAGTAACATTTTGGAATTATTACCTCTCGATCACTGTTCGATTATAATCTTTGTCACTAACTCGGCCAATGTTCTTCCGTTTGTGATTTCACGCAACAATTCCCTTTCTATTCCTTCCCTGTCGAATTGACTACCGATTGCGATGTCAATTTGTTTTTCGCTTTAATATTCTGATGTGCATGACGCTATTCCAGCGAACGGTCATCCTCCCTAGAAGCCATTTCTGAGAACGAAACCCGATTCAATCCCAATCGAGTCGGAAGTGCTCGGGCATTTCCGTGACTGCACAAGACAACGCATCGGTTTGTATTTTCGTGTTATTATGGTGAGATTAATCGGGACGATTGATGAATATAAATAGTTAGCCGAATGGCCGTATAATGTGTACAAACTGACTTCAGGATGGGGGATTTCGTGTATCTGAGTTATTTTATTCACTCTTCCCACAGAATGACGCAGGGAACTCAATTGTGAGGTTCAATTTACGTTTCACATCACTTTAACTGATCATTGAAGCAATAAAATATGACATTATTGTGGTCCCAGCCCTTCCGGTCCCTCAAATATTAGATTGTTTACAGAACGTGGTATAAAATTTCACCAAAAATCACCATTGTGATTCTATTCATTGTTCAACAAGAAATAAACAGAACTGTTCAACGTAACTGAGACATACCATTACCTATAAATATTTTAACTCAATTTAATCAAAATTGTCACTTTGTCCCAAACTGGTTGCAAAAATGGCAACAATATTTTTTAAAAGAGGCAAATATTGCCACATCATGCTATGTAATCGCTTACAAGTTGTGATTAGGGAATAAAATGGACCATTCTATCTTACATATATTAAATACTAACATTTGTATGCGGACAAATATGAAGTGAATATGTATACAGGGAGTTACTATGTGATCATAAAAACAAGGAATTGTTATATATGATCATGGTGTTATCATAGGCCTATAGAGTAACTCACTCTATACCTATGCACCTCACGGTAGCAGGGTAATGTCGCCCTTGACCTTAATAAATGGTATACTCGTAGGGCGCGCTTCTATAATCTCAAATCGACTCCATTCCACCCGTATGTGCAATTTGACAAGTATATCAAGATGTTCCACCCAGTTTGGTGTTCTATAAACCACCAGAAAAAGACCCGTTAATTAGTTGAATATAACGTGACTGCAAATTATGTGGTGAAGGTCGAGTATAGCTCTTGTGACATTACCCCTCTACCGCCTCACACGTGACCACATATTCACCTCCTGGTTGTTATTTTTGACGATTTCGATGTCAAGCTTGTGATAGAAAAATCAGATTTGTTCTTGTAATGTCAGTAGTTACACTAATAACAATTAACTAAGGTGCATCAGAATTGTTAACACCATGTATATAAGACATAAGGTTATTCATCAGCCACAGTTCGTAAGCGATTAATTGGCATGCTATGGACAAAAAATCCATATATTGGCCGCAATTTTGAGACAAAATGACAAATTTCTTTCCGCGTTCTGTAAAATCGAATTTGTGAGGGCTCTGAAGGGGCTGGGACCCAAATGAATGGCACGTTTCATTGCTCGGTGATCATTAACTTGAACAATACAAAATAAAGACCTTATTCTGAACCAATCCCATAGAGCAGAAACTAATCTACAAGATATTAGTGTAAAAACGTCAAAATTTCCGGCAGCCATTTTGACGGCAATTTTGCCTTTAAATGTGGCAATACATCTTAGCTTCACACAAATATATACATGTGTATACACAAGACAAGATGTGTTCACTATAATATGCATCGAATTGACTTAGGGACTCGACTGGAAAAAAACGGCGGCCATATTGGACGCCATCTTGCCTGGTGTCTACACGAACACTTTTTCGCATTGACATTGCTTACAAGTTGAGTGACTTAAAATGAGTCGGGAGCTATATTATATTAGACCCTAAATGAACAGAAAAATATTAGGCCATAGAATTACAGTTTGTAACCTTTAATCTTTAAGATTTCGTTTCGTTTCGTTCGGCAAACTAAATATATTCTTCCAACGTGAAATGAGCGAAAAATAGTTAGCGTGTATTTTATGGTAATTTTGTCGCAAATTAACATGGATTGACAACAGAAAATGATCGACTAGATACAAATCGGATATATTGTGAATTAAATACAAGATTCAACGATTTTATTCATATGGATGTTCGCATAATATCGAAAGAAAAGTCTTGTTAAAATTATTTATATTTCCAATTTGAGGACCAGAAAACGGACTTAATATGACAGTACCAGAACCGGTACTCCATGGCTATTATGGCACGAATGAAAACCACTGGGTCGCTCATTACTGATATGCAACTGAGAAGTTTGATCTACAGGCTTCAGATCAGTACTAGTACCTGTACTCTAGAACTACAACTGACTGTATAAATTAGTATTAATTAGCCAATCGACTTGGAAGTTGGAAACTTTAAAGCGACGATCCTTCGCATCACCACAACAAAGAATTAAGAGTGTCTGGAAGAGTATATGTATACTGTTTTAAAATTATATTGTCTTCATGCCAGAGACTTTTGGCTCCCAGAATCGAGGTTTGACATTACGCAAATTGCTGCAGCGGTTGGAACAGAAGAAGAATAGAGATGTTCTCACTTATCCGGCAGGTATTGTTTCGGAGGTAGGTGTGATAACCCTCAACATGAAAGAGTTACCGCTTATAGTCTGTATCGGCAGTTACTTAGGTTTTTAACTGTTTTTACAGTTTTTTCATTTGGGCTGATTTACCGGTATTTCATTTGAACAACAGTTGCACTTAACGATTTATTATAATATAACAGAATACATTTATACGACAATTACAATAACATAATAATCATTACATCAGGTCTTCAATAGCCAGATAAATATCCGACTGAATCTAAATATTCTAACATTCCCAACTGCCCTTCTCTATAAACTCTCTTGTAGTGACGAAGACTGTTGTTGATGCTCCTGTATTTTCTCTGCTGAGGTCGTGGTAGTTTTGGGTGGAGTTTTGGTCGGGATCTGCCATGTACAGTGATGCTTTAACGGAATAGAACGTCGGAACATTTGCAATGATGTCAGAATGTGTTTCGTCTGTCCGCAAATCTGCAAAAGGAAAATAATATCATTTTACAGATCGGTATATAATAAAGAGCGTTCTCAATTATGATATGATAGATAAGAATTGTTTTTGTTTTGAATATAACTTATTTTTTATACTTGTTGAAATATTTGACATATCGTACAATTAACAAGGAGCGTTCTCATTTATGATATTTTGATAAGAATTGTTTTTTCAAAGATATACATACTAGATATTTCTTCCTGGTAGATAGTAGTGACTGGTCTGGATGTATGACGAACTAAGGTTTTGAGCTCTGCGATGATGGTTTCAGCAGCAACTTGGGTCTGGTCTGAGTCGTGGTTATGCTGGATTTTGTAGGATGTGACGATGTCGTTATTGGTATTTACAGTAGCGCTACATGTCTTTCAACAGCATCGCCAATGTACACTGTCGTTTCTTCGAGACTTATCGCAGAACTTATAGTGGTTAAAGACGAGATATGTACCACCGCGATCATTAGGAATTAAATTAATATGTACTTGAGCGTACCCCGGGATTGTCGAAAGGGCCGATAGGCCCTTTCCTTCATTCCTCATTTTATTACCTTTATTGGATTTATGAAAAAAAGGAAAAAGAGCATTTTTATACATTTTTTATAATTATTTTCTGTCTTAATTGTCGTAGTTGGTATTCTTTTTCCTGTTCTGGTAATTCCTGCCCCTCTTCCGCGATTCTGACGGGGGACAACGGAGGTGATCTGTCTTTGTGAGCCTCTGTAATTTATATGTTAGCGTGAGAACATGATTATCTCTGGAAATCACTCACTTGAGTTGTTTTCAGTGACAAGAGTTCATATCGTGATATACAGTCATTGTCGGAAAGTTTGGGCTACACTTTGCTTAAACAAACACTGCTTGTGGCGATGGGATCACTAGTCACGCATTGTAAAAACAGACTATAACCTGCCGGGTCGGATGCATTCACACATCCCTGCCGGATAAGTGAGAATAGTCAAAGTGAGAACAGTCAAAATAATGGGACAGATGAACACTGGACTCAACATAAAAACTACTAGTACATGTACATGTATATTCATACAGCATATGGAAAGTTCAAAGATTTTGACAGCACTTTGATTCCATAATATGGAAAGAGGATCCACATGTACTGTACCACCTCTGGATGATGTATGCTGTGCACATTACAATGCAGTTTACAATGAAGTTAAAACTTCATGTTATAATGGTTTGACTGTTAGCGTGTACTTCACTTACATTCCAAATTGAAGATGGACCCAATTTGTCTTTTTTACAAGTTATTTAGTAATTTACATTTATATCTAAAGGTACTCAATCTAATCAGATTGCGGATGAAGATGGATAACTCTAAAATCAAGTGGTAGTAACTGTAATAACCACTTGATTTTAGAGCAATTTGTCTGTTTGACCACATGTTTTCTGGCCGGGCCACATCTCGAGAAATTTATAAATTTCATAAATCTATATCTGTTCACTCTGAGCTTTTATGAGGGGGTTCCTTGACTCGGAATCAAATATTTATACCCCCGAAGCCAAATAGATAGTAATTTAGGAGCGTCTAATCGGATTGAGTACATTTAAAAATGCTCTATCATCTATGATGAGTGTATGAAAAAGTGAAACACAATGGTCAACCGAAGACAAGTTCAAGTAAGGGTCAATCCACACCGGCCACGAGCGTGCGATTTTTACGTCCGTTTTCTGTCGTCCGTAGCAGCTTATTAAATTATCATAGCATTTGCGTTTAATTGAATTTAATTCTATTCCGGTACAATTCCGGGGGAGGGGGGGGGGGGGCAAATTGTGTGCGAAGTGACTTCACAAGCTTGGAATACATGTAAATTGGGATAAAAAATTAACCAGATGATCCTGTTATTACGTCGAGCTCTTGCCAGGAATTTTCTCTTCTCATTTATCCTTGCACTTCAGTTATCAGCATGTTGCTACTAGTAAAGTCCCCCACCATCTTTGTTATCGCGATGACAAATGCAATGTGTCGCCTTCAATTAGAAGGTATTTCATGCATGAAATATCCTATTTGACAGCGGCCTAATTATCCCGCTTGTTGGCCACAAAGCGATAAATCAACGAAGCATAAAATCACTGCTGTGATCGAATCATGATCAGCGATTCTGTCGCTTGCAGTGTGAATATAAAAATTGCGCGCTTTGAAGTTTGAACTGCTACATATGACAGAAAATGGCCGTTATAATCATGCGCTCGCATCCGGTGTGGATCGTCCTTAATAAAATGTTTTGTTTAGACATGCGCACATGTTTAACTAGTTCCATGTGACTTCCAGTGAACATGTTTATATGTAGTTTAAGGTCACTAATAAGATCTTTAATGCATGTTTGTGTATCCAAATACAAGCATGTCAAATTTCTTCCCTGGATCAACATTATGCACAATATACATCTGTAGCATATACCGGTATCTCATCTGATTTTGCGAGAATCTACATGTATACATAGTTTTTCACGAGAATCCAGTGTAATTTGCGAGATTATTTACAGGAATCTAGATTTGGATTCTGGCCTAAATATAAGCCCTGCTTAAGATTCGACGAGAATCACCGAATCGATTTTTGTAATGATTCTCGCGAAACTTTTCCATTTTCAGTGCTTAATGACTAACTTGATTCGTCATTTGATTCTTGCAAAATTAATTGTACTAGTATTTTGGGCCCTGCATCTGCATTGCCAATTTTTTTTACCAAACCGACAACAAGTAGTGGAGATATCATTTATATTTATTAAATATAAATACTTAATTAATTTAATTAATTATAAAAATTGCAAGTTGGTGGTTATACTGGTGCATTGTACTTGTTTTAAAGCACATTAACTGTGTACCTGTATATTGTATGTGAATAAAGATCTTATTAGTGATACAAACTGCACAACTCTTCACAAGAGGCTACATTGTATTCTTAAACATAACTACAGGTACAATGTATCTGTATTCATGCAAATCAACTTTTATATGGTTGGTGCCAACTTGGTGGGCTTATACAAGGTTGTACCTCAGGAAAATCAAACTGTTCAGGATTAACAAAAAACTAATCATATCTGAAAATAGATTGGTATAATGCCAATATCTTTGCATAATAACACAGAACGTTATACTAGATACATGTACACTTTCATTTTCACTTATCATCTGGTTGATGAGAAAACATGATTTTATGATGTTATATGACACTTTTAAAAGTAAAAATAAATAAAAATCTTGTCAACATGTACATGTATACAACATATTAATTTTGATGATTGCCGCATCTTCGTTAGTCTCTGTCACCCAGGATAAGGAAGATACGCCCTCAGGCCATTCTTCTACAAAACAATCTCATCAGAATTATCTTATCGTGAATGGTTTCGAATATAAAATATACAACATTCATAAATGACAAATATTTTTCATGGAGAACCCAGGTACCGTCCAACATTTTACAACACAAATTTCCCTGAAAAACATTGAAAAATGGCATTTATACCTGAAATTTTGACAAGTTATCTCAGGAACGGTAACCGTAGATTCCGAGAATGCAATAAAAAGTTTCGCTCCAAAATGGCAGGTACAAACTTTTAGAAGCCCACTGGCAATTACATGTACTAGTAGTTGTATTTGTGATCTGTTATTGGTTGTGTTCGGCTTTTATATGGAGTGATGGACAATAAATGACATCAAATGTGTCCAAATTTAGCAGTGCAGCCATCATAGTTACCTAAGATAAACATAATTAAATAACACCCAAATGAAATTCCAAATGAGCATATAAAAGTACATGTAGCATTTATGTTGACTATGGTTTAAACATACATGTAACTTATATGTTCATAAATTGATTTATGACAAAAGGGATTGGAAGACAAGTGCTATAACCACTTGGATTACCCTCCTCTCTCTAAAACACTATGAAATCCATAGTTGTTTCAACGCTACATGTACATGCATGCCATCAGGCCTTAACCACATTACGGCATAAATCCATTATTTGGCTTGCATCTCTCAGGATCTCTATTCATTGTTCCATCCTACATAAACATAGGACTCTCTCAAATGAAACATCGACTTAGCTTGAGAGGCGCCATATTCGGTTTGGAAAACCTGAACCATTACAGTAGATTTACAGTGTCAAATTGAATGGGAAATCTTTAAGCAATTATAATTACAGGCTCTTGGAAATATTCGAAAATTTATATAATAAACTTTATTTATTCATTCTAACGTAACTGATCAGAGTATGATCAGACTAACAGTTTGTTTGGTGTATTTCTCTGTACTCGAGGCCTGATTTGGTGGGACAATATTATCCATTTAGCCGGACAGCTATATTCTCTTTCCAAACGAATCAGCTGTGCCCTAATTAATCGACCCGCCTTATCGAGGTTGACAACTAGTATTTAGTACCGAAGTTCATAACAAATCGATCAACCGCAGTCATTTATACCATAGTTTGATAGTACATGTGTATATAGCGATACAATGCATGGATTCATCATTCAAGATCATTACAGCCCTAGTTGATACTAGTATACAATATCTGCTGGTACTAGTACATGTACATTTAAAATTCATGTTTGCATGAGAATGTTCAATAGTTTTGTTTGTCGATATGTTATTGAACTGCCAATATACTTTTAAGAAGAAAATGTGGGCGCTGTAAGACAGTACAGTTTGTAACAGCGGTGTTGTCGATTAATCTAAATACCGTAAATACTATGAGGCATTGCAGCGGTCGGCGGCATTGTAATTGAATGTGGTTGAACAGTCAAATACCGGTGGTCAATCTTGTTGCTGGGGTGGGGTAATTTAATTAGGACAAATTTTAAAAATATAACGGCACTTTTTTGTTAACAGCATCTTTGGCAAGTCTTTGCCCGAACAGCATCATAGCAATTCAGCAGGACCCAACCGCATCATGGCACATTAGCAGGACCACTTGAACATGGGTGTATTTACAGTGTCAAATCGAATGGGCATCTTTTAACAATAATTTTTAACAATTTCCTAGAAGTGTTCAAAAATTGAGAACTGAATTCATATTTTTTATTATGAGGTTTCGATTGGAAAATTTCTAACTTAGCTTATCAGGGTTAAAGGACTACCAGTATGTTTGGTATATTTTTCTGTTATCGACTCCTGCTGAGGTGGGGAAATATCATCCATTGTCGGACATTGTCTTTCCCAACAAAGTCCATAGAGCGTACATGGAAAATTACAGCTATGCTTTAATTGATCAACTCGCCTTTAAAGGTTGACCACCGGGTATTATCGCAGTATTCAAGCATGTTCATGCGATCAACCGTAGTCAGTTATACCGCCACAGACCGTGGTCCACCTCACATTTGCGGTTAGGCTGTATTTTTCATGCGACGTTTATATGATTTTGTTTTTAAAGTTGACATTGTAACCACACCAGAGAATTTTTGTATTGTTTCAAAATGTCTAGATAGAATTCAGAATTTTTGTGGTCAAAAACAATTAACTTGGTTATCACAGTTAACAAATATTACTGTGGTAAGATTACCAGCGGATACCGCATGTCAACAGGGACTGCATGCTCTAATTAATTATCTGGTTTAACATGTTTATAACTGGATACAGTTCATTTTAAAGGTACTCAATCTGGTTCGATGATCCCCATATAATCAGATTCCAACAACAACATATTTAGAAATGCTGACCACTGTCAACTATAATATAAAATTGCCCAACATGTGTTATTTATCAACATGTGGTTCTAAAAAATTTGGCCTTATTAACAGAAAGCCTCTTGATTTTAGAGTTATCGATCTTCATCTGAAATTTGGTCTGAGACCGTCGGCTCGTCGACTGTTTTCTGGGCCACTAATAATTCTTGATCGTATAAATAGTATATTTCAAAAATTGATATCCATAACTCTGAGTTTTGATAGGTGGGTTCCTCGACTCGAACCAGATATTTTTTAACCTTCAAGTCCAAATAAATAGTAATTGAGCCTTAATCAGATTATGCATCTTTAAATTCAAATACAGTTTAAAGATGCATAATCCGATTAAGTGCCCCTCAATTACTATTTACATGTATATGGATTCCGGGGTAAAAATTATTTGAATCAAGTCGAGGAACCCACCTTCATGTATCAAAGCTCAGAGTTATTAGATATTGATTTTTGAAATCTTAATAATTTTCACAATCGAGACTTATTAGTGGCCCAGAAAAATTTCATGAGCCGACAGTCTCAGACCAAATTGGGGATGAAAATGGATAACACTAAAATCAAGAGGCTTTGTGTTGATAATAAGGCCAAACTTCATCGAACAACATGTTGATAAATATCACGTATCGGGCAATTTTATACTATACATGTAGTTGATAGTGGTTAGCATTATTTTTGGGCAATTAATCGATTCTGATAAATGAAGCAGCATTTTTTTAAATGTTGTTGTTGTTGTTGTTGTTGTTGGAATCTGATTATATGGGGACATTCAAATCTGATTGAGCACCATTAATAGTTAGCTATATGAGTTAATACACATAATAGGCATTTAAACTTTGGAAATTGCAGGTTTTGCTCAAGTTGACACATTCCCATCATAAAATATTACTTGATTTCCTGTATCACAATACACATGATATGATACGTGTATCATTGATAGTCACAGTGTATCCCAATACAATGAATCATTAGTCCCACGCAAAATGGGAACTACAGTTATCTCTCATTGATTTTAACCCAATAACCACATAGTAAATTGGAAGTTTTCCATGGAAATGGGTCGATTAGTCTACTCCGACTTGATTTTTTTATTGTCGATTAGTCAACTATGAAAAACCCAAGCCATTTCAACACTAATGCAGTATCCGCTGGTATTAAATCTTACTGCAGTAATATTTTTGTTAACGGCTGTAACCAAGTGAATTACTGCAGTGTTTCAACCGTGGTACACCACATTAAATTTTCTCATGACAGCCTTTAACCAGATAATTGTTTACAGTACTTACCATGACGTACATGTACCATATGTTCTATTTAGGGATAGACCATTATATGTCAATTTGTGGGTTTAGATTATAGAATTGGTGCAGTTGCACACTGCATCACTGCCTTACTCATTTGCAGCCTCTCGTTGCAAATGGAGGGCTTTTAATACATTTACATGTGTATAGTTCCTCAGTGTAAGTTGGCTTTTTGGATGAAATTCATGAAAACCAAAAATCGATAAGTCCATACAATGGGGACAATTTGATTGACATTTAAAGCAGAAATATAGCTTGGACCAATTCATAGGGTCACAGAACCACTACCTCAATCATGTACATGTACATTATTACATGTACCTCAATCATATGTATGATGATTGAATGATAGTGCGTTAGTCCGTGTGTTTGTTACTAGTAGTCCGATGGGTTCGATTGTCAAGAAGTTTAATAGTTTGAAGGTTCAATAGTCCAAAGGTTCAGTGTTACCCGGGTTGAGAGTATCAATTACTGTCGTACAAAGTTATTTACTTGAGACTTAACATGTATTGTCGATATACATATACATGTACACAATGCATGTTTTATCCAATTGATATTTTATGAATATATCTACTCACAACTTCACAAGCCCCTGGAGAAAAATACAATAATACCAATATAGACTATACCAGTGACTGGTATAGTCTATATTGGTATTTCAGTTTTTCCCCCAGGGGCCTGGGCATGTAGATGTACTGATAGATGCTTTGGGGAAGATATTTTGTGTATAATTGGGTGTCTACTACTAGTATGTTACCTACATGTAACTGTCGCTATAAACTGGGCCTGAAGATTACAACTTGGGAGACTATTATTATTGCGGCCTCTCATTGTAAGTGGGGGCCTCTTGGACCGTCTTGGTACATTTACGTGTACTGGTACATGTGTGTAGTCCTTCATTGCAATTTGGATGAAAACAAAAAATCGGTAGGTCGATACAATTGGAACAATTTGAATGACATTTACTAGTAAATCAGAAAAATTACTTGGACCAATTCCTGAGGTCACATAACCATTAACTCAATCACGTACAGTGCGTTAGTCAGAGTGTTCATTACTAGTAGTTCGATTGTCAGGAAGTTCAATAGTTTGAGGGTTCAAATGGTCCAACGGTTCAATTCATGGTACCCGGGTTTGAAAGAATCGATTGTGTTTTACAACACATTAATTTAGTCAGTTATAATTATACATGTATGGTAATAGTATTACCCTCTTACAAAAAAATGCTCGAGACATAACATGTATTGCCCATAAAAATGTACACACATTAATGCAATATTTATGCTATTGATAGTTTATGCATACAATGTACTGATGCTTTGGGGAAGATATTTTGTGACCTGACTGCCTCGCTATAAACTGGGCATTAAGATTACACATTTTGAGACAATATACACTGTATAATAACCAAACAGTGGGACTATTAAACACCCAGGTTATCAGACTCTCGGACTAATGCACAGTACTAAAATGATTTCCGGTTGGATCTCACATATTTAAAGATGAAAAAATTGTTAGGTGAATCAGCTACATGTGCAGGTACATGTACTTGTAAATGAAGTAAATTGAAAACATTTAAGTACAATTTTCAGGCGGTACGCATGATTCATACCCCTCTGCTAATTTGGTAGTCGGGATTCATTTGCACAGTTTAACCGGTATTCAGGATTTAACAAAAAGGCCGGTTCGCAGATTTTCTGGCACAAAATTAATTTTGTTTTACTATTTTACCAGCCCAAATGACATTTATGATGTAATTCAGTCTATTATCTATAGTATATGTAGAAGTTATGGATACAACTTCAGCAAATACTAGTACATGTATATGAAAACTATATTATTAGTGTAATATTAGTTTTCATTCAATATTTTCTTACTTGTAACTGGTACGCATGATTCAACCTTTTACATTAACTGGTATTGGGGTGGGGGTGGTGACACCTTCCATACTGGTATATTCAATTGTGAGTGGCCTTTTTGAGGGTGTTACCCCCCTACCACCCATGAATACTGAATACAAGTTCACAGTTTTCTCACATTTGCTGAAATAGTATCCAAAACATCAACATATCAAGAGGTATTAGACTGAATTAGATAAAAATATATCACTTGGGTCTGTTTAGGCTGGAAAATACTCAAAATTTGTATAATTTTCTGCTACCGGTATTATATCTGCATACTAGCCTTTTTGCTAAATCATGAATGCCGGTTATATTACTGTGTGGAATCCTGGTACCAGATAACATTGGGTATGTATATAGCATACCACCTGAAAATGGCTTGAATATCGCATACCAAAGCGGGGCGGGGTGTGTGTGACACCCTCCTTGATCATAGTCTGGATTCTACAGGGTATGTTAACTGTTTCGAGTTGGTGCAATTAATGTGATTGTTTAATCTCTACCATCTGAAATCTATTTTTTATTTTGCTATCTGATCAATTGCTACTGATATAAAAAAGGATAAAGATGGTGTGACTCTTTCCCAAATGTTCTGTTTACATGTACATTTGGGGGGTTATGAGTCAAATAACAACAGGCAACATGTCCTTCTAACACTAAGAAATAATGTGTTCTTATGAACCAGGACAAAATATGACTATTTCTGGAGCGTTACAGCACACTATTACAAATCTATATTTGTAAGCAGTAAGATAATGCCAGGAAACATGTCCTCAGACAAAGAAATAATTTTTTGGTGTGTATTTCACATCACAGCTCATGTGTATACTCACATTAGTTTATGTCATTCAAAGGGAGAAACCCATTTAGAAAGTTTAAATGAGACAAAACTACCTCACTGTAGATGTAGTTGCAAGGTACAACATGTACATATATTCTGGTAAATGACATTGGAACTAAAATAATGATTTTTGTGTCCACCGGTATGTCATGTACCGGTATACATTGCAACTACATGTACATGTAACTTGCATAACATACCATATACATGTATGAAGAGGGAATTTGCAAGTGTTTTTAATCAAAATTTTAACCCAACTCTTGTTTTCGGTAAGTTTTAACCCATGCAGTTTAATGAGTTTATATATTTGTATATTACATGTGTTTCTATACATGTATTTTATCTTTAGTTAGTTTGTTGTCCTTGAATAAACTTGTATTGCTGCACAATCAGTTTCCTTAATGTTCTATTATACTAAAACAACTTAATTGATAACAATACCCCTGCATCCCATCAAAATATACTTCATTGCCATCCTCATCATTTCACTTTGGTATCCCCACCCAGGTGTACCTTGGTGTTATTCACCCAGGTGTTCCTTGGTGTTTCCTACCCATGTGAACCTTGGTGTTTCCCACCCAGTTGTACCTTGGTGTTTTCTTACCCAGGTGTACCTTGGTGTTTTCTTACCCAGGTGTACCTTGGTGTTTTCCTGCCCAGGTGTACCCTGGTGTTTCCTTACCTGGGTGTACCTTGGGGTTTTCTAACCCAGGTGCATCTCAATGGGAAAACACCAAGGTACACCGGCGTAAGAAAACACCAAGGTACACCTGGGTTGGAAACATCAAGGTACACCTGGGTGGGGAACACCCAGGTAGGAAACATCAGGGTATACCTGGGTGAATAACACCAAGGTACACCTGGGTGGGAAACACCCAGGTATGAAACATCAGGGTACACCTGGGTGAATGACACCATGGTACACCTGGGTGGGGAAACACCCAGGTAGGAAACACCAGGGTACACATGGGTGGGAAACACCCAGGTAGGGTACACCTGGGTGTGGTCACATGGGTAATTACACACAGGTTTATCCATACCAGGGTTTTTATCCAGTTTCAGGTGGGTAAATCATGGTAAAACCCAGGTTTCAGGGGGTCTTGATGGTTGGTGGATGTCTTGGTAGACAGATTTATACCTGGGTTTCGGCCCAAAAAACCTGGGTGGATTTACCCAGGTACATTTTTATATGGATGAGTTCAGAACTAATAAACTCTCAGCTGCGTGTATTTTAAACACACTGTAGTTGGGATGACATAATTAACTCAAACAGCATTTATTACCACGGTACCATGCCATGGTTGTGGATATGGAGACGTGCTTTCGATCACTTTCAGTCTGGATATCTGCATTTCTTAAAACATAAGTTTTACCATGAGCTATATATCGCTCTACAAATATGTGAATAATGGTGTTGAGATACATGTAGGTTGCCCGCATGTACATATAATTGTTTATTCAGTCCAAATGTGCGTGATGCACGTGCATGTAACTCATTAATATAGCCCACTTATTTACTAAGTTGTTTGGAATAAACTCACGCAAAAATAATACTGCGCGAATTTAAATCCGGGTAAGGTACAGGGGCGGATAAAAAAGGTGATACGCAATGTTCCCCTGGGTGGGTAGGTGTCCGGATGCCAAAACAAGTATTCATCTTGATCATGCAATTTTTATCCAAGTATACTATTTAATTTGTTTTTAGTTCAAAACAGCTTGCAAGTGTTAAAGTCTTCTCTGTTGACTAGAAATGAAGCATTTAAAGTAGTTTTGACCTCCCCCACCCCCGATAGGTGATAAGATTGGTGAAATTCACTAAAACTGATGTTGAAATGGGGTAGTTGTCCTTCTGAGAACGGAAAAAATTACATACGGAATAAATGACTGTTATCAACACATGTGCGCAAAATATGATTATTTCTCCCATAAATATCAGATGTAAGCCTATAATGCTTGCAAACATGTCACCGTGATGGGCGCTATGTTGTTGCTATGAATTAATTGTGTTGGGATGTGATTCAGATTTTGATTTAGTTCTTCTGAGCCGTCACGAAGGTTATGTAAGATTCGTGAAGAGTAATTTCAATTATCATATATTAATAAAGACGGTATAATAATAAACAAACATAAATATTTCTGTAACAATGATGTATGCCTTGTAGAGTATACTTGAGTCATGATATATTACCCTTTAACCCTTTACCCAACAGAACGACCCTGTGCCAATGCATTCTCTTATATATGCGAGTCGACCATAGGTCGCCTCGCATATACATGTATAAGAGAATGCATTGGCTTAACACATATTAAAAATGATAAAATTGTCAAAGAATGTAGAATTTTGTTTTTAGGCCAATGCATTTTCTTATATATGCGAGGCAACCTATGGTCGACTCGCATATATAAGAGAATGCATTGGCACCGGGCAAACTGTCACCACCACAATGTGGTCAATGAGCCGGTTCCAATGATATCCATATTTGTATGGTTTTATTGAGACAGACCCAAGATAATTTAGGCTGTTGAAGCTTCATTTGGGCGTTTATGGGCGTTCTTTTGGGTAAAGGGTTAAAGATCATCAAACCAAAAGAAACACGATTTTCTGACTTTAAAAACTAAAGCACGATTCTTCACAAATATGTTGCTGAGTTATAGTTGGAAATTTCTTATTGGGGGGGGGGGGCTGCATGGGCCAGGAAAAAATATGGTGGAAACCCGCCAATCAGTCCCAAATAAACACGATTTTGTGACTGTATGTTTATGTGTATACTAAACCATAAAACTTAACATATAGGATGCTTAGTTATAGAAGCGACATTATGGGATGTGTTTTCCGGGTGGGGTGACTTATTTCAAGATCAAACAGAGGACGTAGGTCAAATACCAGAACAATGCCATACTGATTAAATAACTGCTGTGTTGTGGTGACTAAATAACGTTATTGATACTACAACCCCCACAAAACCTTTTAATAATCGAAAATCTACATATTAGTGCCCTAATTTGTTCAGCCAATCAGGATAGTCTAAGAGTCAAGGTTACTAACGGGGGGAATGTTTTTGGAGCCACATTAGCATATGTTTTTGAAACACGACCATGCAGAGTCAATATTAGAGATAGGAATGATCATGCCACTTTTACTCTATGCTCACATCTAACTGGGATCAATGCACATTCTTATAACTTGCATATAGCGGGGTTCCTTAAGGAATGTATTTCCTAATCATCACAGATAGCGGGGTCCCTTAATAATAACATGAATCGTGACAATATTTTCCAAAGCACGAAACTTGGCATATTGGTCGAATGACACCAAGCTGAACATTATTGGAGGTGGTTACCGGGATGGGATGAGATTGATCAAGGTCAGGCCAACATAATCTATGTGAACATTTCCCCTTAACACTTTTATCATTTGCAGGTGTTTAATTGAAATGTGGGATATATTGAACATTCTCCAACAGCATAGACCATTCACAAAACCCGGCTGGCAAATAACTTGAACAGCCACAATTTGTGCATATTTTTGAATATTCCTTGTCCAATTCAAATACCGAAGCTAGCCATGGACTGCTGGGATCTGTGTGTGGCAAAACGGCTGTGTTATCAGGTCGTGTGCAATATGATGAATATTGAGTGGCCTATGGTACCATGGATTGAGGGAATATGACGCTTTGAGACTCTTATTATTTGGTGAAAGGCTACTGGCATAATGTGAGGCCACTGCTGTTGACTATTTATACAAGATAGTCAATTAATGACTGTTGAGTCGATCACCTGATAATAAAGACTGAGGGGACTCGGACTCTGAAGATCACATCAGTTACGACATGTCAAAATCACTTAGTCCATATTGACGTCTCATCCCAATTGGAGCAAACATACTCCCAAGTTCGTTAAATTCCTTTGCACATCCCCATTAGATAGAAGTGATGCATCCAAATTGACACACCCCTTCCTTTTTTAATATTAAACATATTTGATTCCCAACTGTCAAGTGGACCCGACACACCAAGACGCCATTTCTTGATTGGTCGGACCCATTTTAACAAATCTAACCCAAGGACCTTCCATGCTATATATAGATTAAATAGGACAGATGGCTCCCAAGAAAATGTTTCAAGAATAATTGCTGCCCCTGGCTCCGCACATATTGGACACAGTGACCCAATTTTAACAAATCTGAATCAGTCACCCGAAGACCAAATATAAGCTGAATAGGTCCGATGGTTCTTGAGAAATTGTTTTAAGAAATACATATTTATGTCACTGGCTCCACTCCGTTTTGATCTGCTGACCCCATGTGAACAAATCTGAATCCCGTCACCCAATGACTCTCCATACCAAATATAAGCTGAATAGGCCTGATGGTTCTTGATTCATGAAGACATTTTAAAAATTACCATGGCTAAAGCAGTTATGTCCCTGACTCTGACTTTATTTGACCGGGTGATCCATTTTGAACAAATCTGTACCCCTTTCGCTCAATGACCATCCATACCAAATATAAGCCAAATAGCCCTGATGGTTTTTTAGGAGATGTTTTTAGAATTACCATGGACAGAAAAAGTTACTCCCCAAGCTCTGCCCCTTTTTGGTCAGACGACCCCATTTGAACAAATCCACAATATACTTAACTCAATTCTGACTTGCTGATTCTTGAGAAGCGATGTTTACGGCAGACGTCTCACGTTAGCGAAAAAGCCTCCACTCTCATCAAGTTTCCAATATGTAACTCCCGATAACACAGGCATTTATTGTTTAATGTCATAGCTGTCAGACTCACGGGGGCAACATTTATATCTATGAATATAGTCCAGGAACATTAGAGTAAACTAAGGAAAAAACACCAATGAAGATATTTTTTCAGAATTTGTAGGCGAATATGTTTAGAACATACTAAAAGTCCACTAGAATCCGAGGTGATCATTTTATGCTATAGCAAATCCTCGAGGTGCATATTTCAGTTAAATAAAAATATGTGAATATTGGTTGGGGAGTGTTAACAATTTCCCATTTCTGTCATGCGAAATATTCAAGAATGAAACATTGATATATTCATAAATTCCAAAATAAATGTGCCCAGTTGCTTATTGTGAATGCAATCGTTTCAATGTAACAAGCATAGCAAAGATAGCAGCTGATATCAATCATTCAAACCTGCAAATTAATATATCGAACCAAAGTTTGCAACTTTTTAAAAATAAAATTTTATTGTATTTTATAAGGATTTGAAAACATCAAGTTTGTTGTATGAGTGACAATGTATCAGGTTGGTACTCTTATCAGTGCCGAATGCTCATTGGTAACGCAAGATCAATATATTGGCCAGAGTAAGAACAGCAAGGTGCTCTGGTTCGGAATTCTACAGTTGCTCCCAGCGATAGTTTGAGCAAGAAATCGATGTGTGTCATGTCGAATGTGGCTCAAACATATCCACAAGTACCACGGTCGCAAACTTAAGATGTCATACCAACAAGGTTAAAATGTTTTTCGATTCTGAATATCTGATTACATTGTTCAGATTTATCCGTTGATAGTTGTTATATCTCAGTCGTCAGTTACCAAGTCCATCCTGTGTTCGTACTTGAACATGATTGAGGAAAGTTCAATTATTTCTATGTTGTGATACCTACTGTGTGTATGTAGGTAAAAAGACTACTCGAGTTTTGAAAACTTGTGTGCACTGATTCAGTCTATAAACTATCCTTTATAACTAGATTGATATTTTGTCTGTGTTATAGGGCAGATAAAGTTTATACAAATATACGTTGAATCTCTGGGATCGATGGCGTTGGCTTCTTTCAAACCTGTTTTGTATCATATGTTCATCCACACTCGTTTTGGTGAGAAAGCACTTGTCATACACGCGCAAAGGTAATTAGTTTATGGGTCAATATTACTTTGTGAGCGCCCTGGTCGCATTCGATCGATGGAAGGAAGATATTCAGCGATATATGAGCGCCACCTGCACAATATATGTCAGTATTTCGTTTTATTTTGATAAATATAAGGGTCTATACGTTCAATACTCTGTGTGGATATATGTTGATGATTAAACCACACATGTACAATATGAAAAGCTGGCATGGGAACTATATATATAAGTATCTTATATATCTGAAATTGGTTTTGGTCAATTTTGTAGTTGTTCACTTTTGGAGTTATGGGGACAAGATGCTCCAAGATGGGCAATCCCATCCTACACTGTCATATAACATAATAGACATGATGTATATATGTGGTTATCATGTTGATATATCAAATTAGTTCGTCATAAAAAGTACTCCCGAATAACTATCAACCAGAAGCTGGTCCCATATTCCGCAAAGAGCCTAATAGCGACACGACTTATAATAAATCTATGGCAATATTCATATTTTTGTGGAGGATTAGTTCTTTAGAGATCCTGGGTACAAATATTGTACCAAAACTGTTTCCACTATAACTACGCTACATATCGTATGTGAAGTATCGTGTTTTAGTTACCAAAGGCATACAATCGTGTTTATTTTGGTACGATGGTATCTTGATGGTTATGTATCTTGACTTATGTATTGCCACAAATTAAAAAAAACCTAATACTTAAAATGTGATTATATATAAATTAAATGTAACATGTTGACAGTGATCGTCTTATACCAAGTGTGTCATATATCAAAATGAACGTGGTGAAGGCAGTCTAATAATTAATTTTCATTATGTGGGAGAGTATGCATGCTTAACCATATATATTATATCATATTTTTGCACCGCTATCACCTTTCCATTTTGTTTCCCACAGTTTGCTAAATTATCTTTGTCACGCTTTCACGCACACAGGCGATTGTTGTTGACTGCGTTCTCTTTTGTATTGACCTTCGGACAGTTCGGTTATGCATTGCCTCCTGAGGTAATAATTTATAACATTTCAGTTGTATTTAATATCTACTGTAATCAGTATAATATTAACTAAATTATATCATTGGTAGCTAATTAACGGAATACTAATTCTTTTAATTATTTATGCCAATTTATGTAGTTATAAAGTCACGGGTTCTGTCATTTCGTTCTGATCTATTGTAACACAAAGGTGATATTTACACAACTTATTCTTAGCTTGGGAACGGCACGAATTGCTGCTTTCCTCGCGGGTATTATAATTTATTTATATTTTATTTTATTATTATTTATTATATATATTATTTACATTAAGTGAGTTGAACTCTCTACCTGACCCCACACGCAATTGTAATACAATAGATTATTTTAAAAAATCACTAAACGCAGGCACACGGCTTACCACCAATTTCAAATCATTCCATCTTGTCTCAGTTCTGATTAAAACCATATTCAGACTCTAAAAGTACTGAGTCTGATGACAATGGGTAGATTATTTACGTAATGGAAGTTGTTCGTTGACTTCCGCCAACCTGATAAATTCTGCCCGCAAACTAAACTTCAAGCTAATAAATTGTCAACGTTTGACCGATAAGGAATCAATATATTGATAAAAAAATAGTATAATACGTTTGTGTTAGATACATCAGAAAGGTATTGACGATCGCTTCTTTGATCGACACGTACAGCTGAAGATTAAAAGGGGAATTTCTTGTTTGTTTCCAGCCGAAATCGAAACTCATGACGAAAGGTAAACAGGAAGTATGAAAAGCTATTTCGCTGTGCATGATGTTAGGGACTGTTCATCTTTGCATACATGTATTATTGATAGTAAAGTGGTGTTCCATAGTTTTCTGAAATAGTTCTTGCAAATGGATATCTTTTTGGGTGGTTTGTTTGCTTATACTAAGTTCAAATTTCTTGAGTTTTATGTTTGAAACTAGGAAATCCGCTACGCGTTGTCACTGCACGGGAGTATTCGCTGCATGTTGATACCTCCTGTTGGCTATTTGATATTCTTGCCAGTGAGTATTTTCGTCTCAAACTTTTTGTTTTGTTTTGACGTTGAAATTCATCTTTTTGGGAATGACAAATTTATTTCTTATCAGATTATACTTAATCTTGGATTATTGTATATGTCTATGAACAAACATATTTTAAATTGTTTGGTCATTTAAAACAAAAATACATAGATTTCAACTGGCCCTGATTTCTTGAATTGTGCCACTTTACCTCCCTCTTAAATGTTTATATATGTTATTAGGATTGGAATAAAATATGTTTACACTATAACCCCGGATTCTCGAAAAGGGCCGATATTCCATTTCCGTAACCCCTCATGTTATGTCATTTATTGTAAATGATCAAACAACAGCAACCAAAATTAAATTCAAAGATTGGGGTCTTCAATTATTAGGAAAGTGTCATCAGCGAAAAGGCGTATGTTGCATGTAATCGATTCAGTTATGTCATGTGTGTAGATCAGGAAAACAAGAGAGGTCCGAGGATATCCTTGAGGAACTCCATCAAAAACATGATGCAACTGAGAACATGATCCATCGATAATTACACGTTGTTGTCGGCATTCAAGATATGAGTCAATCAGTTTATGCAAATCCCGTGTAATTTATATCTTCAATAGTTAGTGAAGTATTCCGCGGTGCTATACCTTAGCGAACGCTGTACTAACATCACAGAAACATCTTATTTATGTTGCATCATCTAGGGACCTGCATGTATTATTTTATATTTCTGTCAGTTGCAAAACAGTTGAGTCACCTTTCACAAATCCAAATAGGTGAATTGACAGTAGCTTTTGTCTTCCAGGAATTTGATACGCAGATATAGGTAGTGAGACTGGACGGTAGTTAGACATTATACTAGGGTTACCTGCTTTCAAAATTGGGGTCACATTAGATATCTTACATTGGTGCGGAAAGTGATTATTTTCAACAAATAATTTGAAATAAGATGCAAGTGGTTCACATAAAGAAAAAGAGGCACGATGCTTCAGTACTCTAGGACTTATTTTATCAGGACCACATGATTTTTAGACCTTCAGAGAATTTAGAGCCTTATAAACATCAACAGACATTATAGAAATACTTTCTACACATGGTCGTCTGTGTTGAAATTAAAGCGAGTCAGAAACCCCCCCGACACCATCGACTGAGGACATTTCACAGAAAAAGGAGTTAAATGCATTTGCTTTCTCAGTCGATGAATTCAGGAAACAATCACCTGTCAGAGGTGGAATTGTGCGTGCATGATCGTAGAACAGTATACTTTGAAGAGTTTTCCGCCACGTTGATTGATCATTACTTCCATTGATTAGTATAGGTTCGTTTTTTCATCAAGTTCCCGCTTGCTTTTTCTGATGGTACGATGGTCTCATTGCGCTTTAACTGGAAGTTGGCCCAAGCCTGTTGTTTGTCTTTCTTTGTCTCATGAGTTTCCTGACATTTGGAGTGAGCCACGGTGGCATCTTTCATAATTACCACTGTTTTTGTGGGATATTGTCATTACACACCTCGTCAAATTTATTAGTTATGTCATGTACCCATCATTCCCGTGGTAGCATTGTACTTTCCCCGCGATTCCATTGTAAAATATATTCGTGCATTGTGTCATAGTCTGCTAGATTATAGTTCCAAATCGTTCTTGTTATCACATTGGGATGAGGTGTTTATTGAGCTTAAGTTTCAAAACAACAGGGCAGTGAACACGAAACATATTACCAATGACAAACGGAAACTCCACTAGTTCAGATTTTCTAGTCATAAACAAAGTAAGTATAGCAGTAGCATTCTCAGTAAAATGTTTCCTCAGAAACGAGTAGCGTTAGACCGCGTTCATAGCACATATCATTAATTTTCCAGTTCCCATTAGGTTTGTAATATTCGTGGAAGTCGTCATCTATTATCGCATCAATGTCGTTATCACGAGCTAACGATATACATTCATTAATATCATTCCATAGTTTGGCGGGGGCGTTTGGGGGTCTATAGAAGCAACCTATTACAAGATATTTCCTATTTATCGTAATCGCCACCCATACTGAGTCTATTTTTCCTGTGGATGGCAAGTCACTACGTATACAGAACCGATTCATGTCGCGTAAATATATGAACACTCCGCCCCTGACATTTGTTCGATCGTTTCGAATTCTGGGTTGGTACCCAGAAAAAGTGGATATCTGAATCAGCTATCGACTCATTCAACCAAGTTTTGGTGAACAAACTTACCTCTTATTTACCATTGCTAGTTTCTGCACATCTATAATATCCAGTTTAGGGCACATACATTGAGTATTTGAAAGTAGTATGGATCCGGGGTTAGCCCCACCCCAGTGTCAGAAAAGAGAGCCATGTGGTTGGAGTGTCAGCAGATTACGCCATGTGGTTGGAGTGTCAGCACAGTCCGTCGTGTGTTTGGGATGTCAGCACATTACGACATGTGGATGGAGTGTCAGCACAGTATGCCATATGATTAGATTGCCAGTACAGTAGAGAAAGAAAATGTTCGACTTTTGATCGGGAAGAGTGGTATCATGGGTGTCGGCACTAAGGCGTTAGGGATGAGGTCCTGACTCCATACTTACCAGCGAAAACGTTCGGGATTAACTAGCTCATGTCCCTCTATACCTCGATTGTTGTTACTGATTGTCGATTGTTTATTCCTTAGTTTATAGTTTATTACGGTATTCAACTTTCCCTCTATCATTCATGGTCTCGCCCCCACCTGCTGTCAAAATGACGCTTCAGAAGCTCATGCATTAAGAAAATGACTTATAACAAACAATCGATATCACTATATGCGTCCGTACCATGTATAAGAGAAGACATGTGCGGAGCTGATTAACGATATCAATTATTGCTGTAACGCGATAAATTACATACATAAATTACATACATAAATTACATACATGTATGTATCCTAACAAATTGTGGATTCAATGTCGCCATTGGTTTTGGTCGTGATACACATTTAACAAACTTGGCGCTTCGGGGTTCATGCAATTTGCTTATAGCTGTTTTGCGGTTACTGTATTATAGCCACCCCGTTTATTTATTGAGTAAATTCGTGAGTCTCGTGACACATAACAGTCTCTATAATTCCCAGGCATGTGAAGAAGGTATACCTGTTATATGGTGGAACTTGTTGACAACGAGAGCTCATCCTTGATCGATATTAATCCTCGATGTATCCCCGAGCAGGTGACAATGAAATAAGTATCGCGTGGTTGGTATGTGGGTTCAGTAAGAGATACATTCATTCTAAAATCCATTCGCACCACTAACAGCACTAGAGTGATCAGCTGTCAGTTTATACATATATACCTGGCATGGGTTCTTGCATTTCGGTCATTGTGGTGACACTACTGACGTTTTCAGGTAGGTGTCAGTTATATACATATATATATATATATATATATATATATATATATATATATATATATATAGCTATATATATATATATATATATATATATATATATATATATACAATGGTTCTTGTATTTCCGTAATTGTGGTGACAATAATTTACATATCTGTGGAAAGATAGAACTAGAAATCGAGAGGTGGGAGACAAAAAATAAGATGTGAAAAACAGAGGCATGGATGAAGTAAAGGTTAAATTTATGGAATTAAAAAGGAAACAGTGCATATAGACAAATAAAAAACAAATTAGATGATCACTGCTTCGTATATATCAGTACAATTTATAAATTTGAAATTAACGTGTTGATTAATTTTACTATTACATATGGATTAGCCAAACGAGTTGCCAGTCGAGAAGAGTCACTTAATCGCTTTCTCTATAAGCACAGCTATTTCTCTCAGGTTGCATGATTCAATGATTCAATTAATTAAATTAACATATCGAAAGTATAACTTTTAAATGTTATTTGACGTTTGATAATGAGTTACCTGAATCTATTTGTAAAAAGGTATAAATGATTGAGTTGATTCGAATATGGTATGGTTAAGACTTATCGAGTACGAAGTGGATCATTCCAATAGAATATATGTTCTCCAGAGACCGCGATTTAAAACAGAGAAGGTTTTCGTTCCGTTTCTAATACGTAAATATTTTGGACAGTAAGAAATGGTCAGCGGTTTCGATTTGTCGAAGATTAACATTTGGTTGTGCTTATGTTAATCATAATTCAGGCCTACTCGTCTAACGCCATGCTATATGAATACCTTACCAATACCTTATTCTACAGATTCAGATCTTATCAATATATAACCGTCAGAAACGTGTTGTTTTAACCACTGGTCAATCCACAATGGGGAAAATAATCACAGGTCTGCCCCAATTAGAAGTCCTACACTCTTAGAACCAGAAGTCCTTCAGAGAACCCAAAAAGGTTCTTCACCTTGTCACAATAGGAGCACCTTATTTGGTGCTTCAAAGGACCCCATCATAAGGTTCTACCGAAGAACCATATCATAAGGTTCAACAGAAGAACCCCAATATGGTTCTTAAGGGAACCATAATATGAACATGGTTC
Source organism: Siphonodentalium dalli (assembly GCA_032622095.1). Classification (NCBI taxonomy): domain Eukaryota; kingdom Metazoa; phylum Mollusca; class Scaphopoda; order Gadilida; family Siphonodentaliidae; genus Siphonodentalium; species Siphonodentalium dalli. The sequence continues at coordinate 82,054,963 of CP136061.1, read as the reverse complement.
TTCAGGGAATCTTTATAAGAACCCCATATGATACTTCGGAGGACACAATCATAAGGGTCACACGAGGATTCTTCAGAGAATCTTTCATCTGTCAGAACATGGTTCTTAAGGAAACCATAATCTACCCCAACAGAGAACTTCAGAGAACCTGTAAAATGGAATAGCGTACGATGATAATATAGTATGTTTGCGCTCTTGCGTATATATCGCGACGTCCAGTACACCTTGAGGTGTTTTATAATAACTAATAGATTGTCATAATATTGAAGCATTTGGGGAATGATATACACAAGGGAGCGTATACCTACACATTCCATACACAATTCGCTTAATTTTGGTATGATTCATATTCTTGAATACACGAAGGTGGTGAATTAGTCTGCACTTTAACATATATTTGTGTGTATTTTACGGTTATCACACGAGGGTTCTTCAAAGAACCTTTCATATATCAGAACAGGGTTCTCAAGGGAACCATAATCTATCCCAACATGGTTCTTTAGAGAACCTTTATAAGAACTCCAGATGGAATAGCGTACGATGATAATATAGTATGTTTTCGCTCTTGCGTATATCGCGACATTCCGTAAACTTTAATGGTCCGAGTGCACTGCCTGTGGTTTTTACCCTTAGATATCAAGTTTTCGAGTCTATAAAAGACACACACACACGGACGTCTAAAAATATATAGTAGATTACTCACCATTTTTGGTTAGTAGTAGGCCTACATTATTTGCTTTAGGCTACGCGTAAAAGTCTGCATTATATAATGCGGAAAAGTGTACAGTACACACCACTTTGCATTACTTGAGAACATGTAATGCATTGCAATGCATTACTATGATACATTACTATTCCCCAACCCTGCGAACAAACACATACTCCTCCTTTCTCTCTGGTTGATGTTTTATTCATGTTAATCACTCAATTCGGCTCCATGGCACATGTAACAACTGCATTATTGTTTGGTCATGAACCCTTCAGCCTCCTAAAGAACCCTAATTACACACCGACGAACCCTATCGAATACAGAGAACCTTTTCTGACACCGAGGAACCTATGGGTTCTTCAGAGAACCCTTGAGTTATCCAAAGAACCACAAAGAACCCTTATTTCTTAGAGTGTATGTGCACTATACAATTTATTGGCTTTATGAACCCATGTGTACATGTTTTGAAGTAGAGGACGCAGAACATTTTCTAATTGAATGCCAAATATACAGTTCCCAGAGAGTCTTATTTATTAATGAAGTACCTGATATTATGTAACATCATCGCCAAAATATACTATTATATGGTTCTAATGAACTATCGCACGAAGGTAACAAAGTAAAAAAAACATAATTCGAAACAAAAGATTCAAATAAAACTTCCACAACAAAGACAATGGCTCCTTCTTGAACCACATATATGCCTACCATCTTTCATGCACATAATGGGATTCGTATAGTCACAAATAGTCTCAATATCAATGTCTACGTTAATATTTCTATAAAAGTAAATATTCATACAAATCCAAATGTTTGCTCGGATGCAACAATTGTAGGTCAGAACACAAAATCATTGTATAATTCAAAGGTCTAGCTTGTCATTTATGCCCTGCATCTCTCTGCCGTACTGCATATGAGACTCATCCAAACTATTGATATAACACCTCACACTCTTCTCTATACTACGAAACCTCTAATATGTTCTAACTCGCTTGAAGCTCGACCGAACATAAAGTATTTATGGAATAACTACAACTAATGCATCATGTTATATGTAAACTGTAATGGACAAACCGGAAGTGTAGCGATAAATATCGTTCGCAGAAGATCAGTTATATATAACAACTAGCCGATGAGCCCGACGTTGTCCGGGCTATTCAAAAACCAAATTTCCAAGTCGATAGCTCCACCCGTTTCCGATATCTGGTCTGCGCATGCGCGAAGCTGGCGTCGTACGGGTTCGCCGACCAGATCAAATTCGTATCCGGGGCAAGATATATTCACATAGCAAATTTCAAGTCGATAGCTCCACCCGTTTCCGAGATCTCGTCTGCGCATGCGCGAAGCTGCGTCGCACGGGCTCGGCGACCCGATAAAATTCGTATCCGGGGCAAGATACATTCACATAGCAAATTTCAAGTCGATAGCTCCACCCGTTTCCGAGATCTCGTCTGCTCATGCGCGAAGCTGGCGTCGCACGGGCTCGGCGATCCGATAAAATTCGTACTCGGGGCAAGATACATTCACATACCAAATTTCAAGTCGATAGCTCCACCCGTTTCCGAGATCTCGTCTGCGCATGCGCTGCACGGGCGTCGCACGGGCTCGCCAATACGACAACGACCACCGCCTGGTTAAACTACACACGCGTACCAAGTTTCGTCCCGATCGGTCTAGAATCGTATATTTGTATTAAGGACAGACAGACAGACAGACAAACAGACAGACAGAGGTCTTCAAAATATATAATGAGATTGAGAAGATATTATGAAATGACGAATATTAAAGTGTTACAATTATTTCAAGCATCTCCCAATCAGGGGTTGGGTGGGGGATACAACACGGAACTTCATGAGTAGAGTGAAGCTTAACCGCCGTGTCAAGCGAGTTGAACCAATGCAAAATCAGTCGTGTGAATAAGCTCACACGAGCTTATCGTTACGATTGCATTGAACATCGTTCAGACGGCGCAGTAGTGACCCAGTTTGAATGACCAAACAAATGACCAACTTCGTTAACTCTGTACCGGCCCTGCACGCGTTGGCAAACATCAATAAATATATTAGTAGCATATTATACTAGATCTAGATTCAATCCATTTCTTTCTATTGTTTTACTCCATAATGAACAAACATATATTATTTTGATAAATCTATAGATCCAGCCCACACCCTGATTAGCTGAGCAACATATATACCTGTGATGTAAATGGTATATACTGTTAGAAAAAATACATCGCTGCCAACATTTGACCGTTAAATATACAGTCAGGCCGTAGCATGTTTCACGGTACAAAACCATTTAAGTAACTGGCAGACCGTAACCAGTAACTGTCAGACCGTTGTATTTTTTACGGTTCAGCACCGTTTAATTAATATCAAGACCGTAACTAATAAAGGTCAGACCAATGGTATTTTTCATGGGTCAACACCAATTTTTTGCTCTTAATTTGCTAATTTACCATAGAATTAGCCAGGTTCCTATGGTGACAATATGATTTCCCGGTAGGCACTGCGATTCATATGTTTTTGAATATTCGAAACTAGTATTATTCGTAACTGAAAAATACATCTTAGTTCTTATGTTACGATCATAGTTTTGATGAAATGTAAATCCTCAATACATAAAGTTATAGACAATACTTATGAAACTTTGCAGTTTGCAGAGGATAAAGCTTGTTATCTGCCCCATAGAATTTAATCCGGAAAAGGCTGCGCACGCATAATGTGTTCGCCTTTCACTAACTAGTGTATAAATATGGCTGTAATTGAAAAAAGATACTAGTAAGCCAACACACCACTATTCAGTTATGATTAATACCAATTTCGACCATTCTAAAACATGAATCAGCATGCCCTTTTAAGCCATAAAAAGAACAACAAAGCTCCATGTTTCACAGTGAAACCTCAAATTTATGTACATGTAAAAGTTAAATATCTTAATGGCATACTTGAAGGTAACATGTAAGGCTTGACATTGGCCAGTCACTTATAAACACAGTTTTTGTTTTAACAGGTGAATCCGTACATCATGACAATACAGTACCAGTCAGAAGAAGTGGTATTTATAGGCGCACATTTATTGTGATATTGAGCATGCTTAATTTAGAAAAAGGCATGATTATAGCACAATACCAAAAATCTGTCGCGCATATTATTGCAATATTGAATACAAAATATTGCGATACTAAGCGCGCTAAATTTCATATAGACCCGGATAGTGTTATATTTATATTAGATAAATACTGTGCATATAGTGTACATATAGTGTACATATAGCATTTACAACTATAATTATATACATATCTAAAACATTGTCTCTATTTATACAACAAACAATATAGAAGAAGCAATAATTTGATTTAGATGTCACAATTTTGAGCGCAGGATGTGGCAATAATATCACATGCGACATGCTTATAAGCGTTTCCACTTGCAATATTATTGCGATATTGGGCGCGAAAATAGCGCGTTTAATATACCACTTCTTTTGACTGATACTGTATATCAATACCAGCTAGTTGTGATTGGAACCTTCAAGACAACAGCAGTTCCCATAATAACTGTGCGCAATGACTTGGCGACAATGTTCTCCTGTAGTCGCACATTTTCCATGAAATTTAAGCATGATGCATCAAACTGTATACTGGTATCACAACACTTAGTATCAATATCAGTGAGTCAGCCAAAGACAGTTTGATAAGAACATCCAACCAATAGTGTACTCCCGGTAAATTGTCGTGATCACTTGACGATAACATGGCGAATGATGACAATGTCTCATATCCACACGTGTCAATGAACATTGATGAACACAGGATGAATTGGTCCATGTAATTGTAAAGTTGGAATTGTAGATATGTGATCATCCGTCACTGCGCGGCGGCAGTTCTTTGTTTACGGTGTTGTTGTTGACACTGAAGCTCTTGTGAATTACACTGGTGCGTACAGTACATGGACATGTATATTCTCTCTTGTAAATGTACATGCATGTGCTTTGAAACAATCAGATTCAGAACACTGTCAACTGGATTGTCAACATTCTAATAGTAATAGCTGCTCGTTGAGTCGTTGTTATTATTGCCACTATTGGTTGACATCGAAGCTCGTGTTAATTGTACCTGTATCCTCTCGTGTCAGTAAATGTGCCAGTGTTTTTATACTAAGTCACAACACTGTCAATTTCAACATCATCACTGAGTCGAATGAAGTCAGACCCCGGATCACGCTATGAGTCGATTGGCATGAATCTCTCTAATTTAGTGGAAATTGTCAATGATTAAGCGGGTTTTTGCAGAATTGAAACTTGTCAAGTTATCAAAGGAACCGAAATAAGACTGTCTTAGCAACTGTCCACAATCGAACAGGTAACAGTTTCCCCCCCAAAAAAACAATAGTTTGGATCAAATATGCAACGCCAAAGTAAAATGGGGGAAAAATTATCTGAGTGCTAAAGCGTGAACTTAAACCCGTAATGAGAATAACGTACTCATCAATATACGTACCGACCGCATAACACAGAATGAATGCCGGATTAATAATGCATATTAAATATCAGCAGAGTAAGATTCAGTCATACTGTATGGATTCATTGCCGTATATAATATGGTCACCGATAAATATACTATTGAATTTTGACGGCATGACTTTGAATCACGAAAATATTTAATTTAGACAATTTTCATGGGCACATAAAATAACGGTAAAAAACCGTCAAACTGACGAGACGGTATGGGACTGTCGATTATGACGGCCCGAAACAGTCGAACCGAGGATAGTCATGGCTGGGCTGGGGAGTAACACGCGAGGTTCCCATGTGGGAACCGAGTCTGATATTCCGGTCTGGCCTTATGATCTGAATATTGGTATTATATATATACGTATGACTCCTCAATCAAGTGGTGGCATATGTGTATGTGCTACGTCATAAACCTGTATAACGTTACCAAATTAACACGATCTTCTAAACTTAAGGGTAAGACTCAGGCTCACGTTTTGCCAAAATTTCCTGGTATTTCAAAATGTATTTTCTCAAAATCTGTTAGGCATTTCTTTGTGAAATTTGGCACAAGCGATTACTGTGACACCGTATTTAAGAATATTCAACGAGCTGTGTGGTAAGCACAAGCTAACCAGTTATGGAGTGAAAAATCGTCGAGAATTGTAGTGACATTTTTTAGTTTTCTTTTTGAAGACCAGTATGGACTTTATACAGTGTTATATAGTAATACAATGTTTATATATGAAAGATTGTGAGGCGGATGTTATTGACGCTGTAGCTCGCTCAATATGATGTTGGTCATTCGACACTCTAATCCGCCGTTTCTCGACGGATCCGGTACTTGACAGTTGTTACACAGAGATACATTGACCCGAGGAGTGTCATGGAATAAATTCCGTTGACACCAGAGTCTTAAATGAGCACTTACATAGATAATCAATAAAGTGCGTTTATTATCAGAATATGGGGGGAATGTGTATACATAGGTAACATGGCATGTGCATGGAATATCATTGTATAGGTGCCGTTGACCTCAGATGACTTAGGAGAGATGTCGTTGACCTCAGACGATTTAAAGGTACACTAAATTATTAGCAATAAATAGCGCTTCTTATCAGCTTGGAGGATATGTAGGAAAATTTGTTCACATGGATCATTTGACCGTGGGATTTCCATGCAATCGACGCCTTTGAATTAAATTGAGACTAATACATTATATTAATACAAATAAAGAGCGGTTATTATCAGCTCAGAATATACGTTTGAATAGTGGTACACGCTGGTAGCTTGACACGGGGATTGTCATGGAATAGGTGCAGTTAACCGCAGAAGACTTAGAAAGGAACTAATAATTAGCAATAATAACGGGTGGAAATTGGTATAAAAGACTCGCTGACTTGTTAGCTTGTTTTTACCGCACAATTCGTTGATGTTCTACTCCAGAACTCATGACCTCAAATTACAACATAACGCGTTGATTATACTTCAGAACTCGTGAGCTAGCACAAAACTCGGCGATTTTTACTAGATAACACGCGAGCTATCACGTAACTCGTCATTTACTACGAAACTCGGTGTAACAGCCTGCTTGTAAGTGTGGCCAAAGTACAAATAACAACAAAAACGTTTTATCTTACAAATCTGGAAGGTGTGTAATAACCATTCAGAAAACCTGTACTGTAGTCACTTTTCCGAATGCGTGAATATCTGGTTGATACAATGGCACCCAATCCAAGTTCAATATGCTCACTTTTTATCGCAACAAATCAGGCTAACATGCATGTCTATGCAGAAATTCGCTACGAGCGTCTCATAAGTTCGAATAGCGGTATAAAGGTACCCAACATCGACGGAACTTAAATGGTCGAACAGTTAATCCAAACATATCGCGTACGTTTCACAGCAGTCAGAGAGCTTGTATGTATTCGTCCACAATCAAACTTGCATGCATTGAATGTGCGGAATTTGTTTAAATTTTATAATATTTGGCACAGGCCCGCTTTTCGTTACTTCATTCGTTGCACCTATCATCGGTGTTAACATGGAACAAGACAACTTTCTCGAAAACAACTTGTCTATGAAACAGAGCAGTCTACTAGTACGGGCAATGCAGTTAATAAACCGGTAACTCCACCAACCCAGAGTTTAGTTGACGCTATGTTTGATGACGTTGAAGTTGCCCACGAGAGGGACAATGTACTGGACCCTGGTGACAATTCATTATATGTATGGCTAACCAAGGAAATGGAGGCATACTCGCGTGTTCGGTTATATTAAAAAGGGATGACTCTCCACTGGAGTTTTGGAAATCGAACCAGTCGTCATTGCCTTGACTCGCTACAACTGCGAAGGATATAGTCCCGATATACTCGGTATTCAAGCGACGAATTGTTCCAGTGAGAGAGTAACGGACCAAAGGCACAGTCTCTCCAACTATAACGCGGAAGCGTTAATCTGGGCCCGCAACAACTCAAACTTACTATTTCCGTCACTGGTACAAACTGCAAAAGCCAATGCAATTAAGAGTGAATAGTTTGGTCGCTTAAATGCCAAGTATATACACGATTACATGTGCTAACTGCTAAGTTCGCAGCTTTTGCGAGTAAATGCAGAGATGACTTGTTGAGTCTCGTACGCTTTCCAAAACCCCAGTGAATATTTTTTTCCAGGGAGATAATCGCACATGGTGAAAACAAATCAATTAGTTAACGAATATTTTGTAACGTTTATTCATAAAATCGATGTTTATTCACTATAAATTTGTCCCAGTAATTGAAGTCAGGTTTTCTATGATTCGATTCGAAGATTCGATTCGATTCGATATCATTCGGCCGATTCGAGTCGAACCAAAAAGGCCGATTTCGCCGGGCCCTACCGGACAAACATGATATCTTGGGGAATTGTATTTACTTATATACTATTTGTGTGAATACTAATGAGTAATGATTGTTTCCGCTGTTATGGTTATTTCATATGATCATATATGGGAGCCGACGTCATTGTGTGATAGTCATGGATGGGCTGGGGAGTAACACGCGAGGTTCCCTGTGGGAACCGAGTCTGATATTCGGGTCTGGCCTTATGATCTGAATATTGGTATTATATATATACGTATGACTCCTCAATCAAGTGGTGGCATATGTGTATGTGCTACGTCATAAACCTGTATAACGTTACCAAATTAACACGACCTTCTAAACTTAAGGGTCAGACTCAGGCTCACGTTTTGCCAAAATGTCCTTGTATTTCAAAATGTATTTTCTCAAAATCTGTTAGGCATTTCTTTGTGAAATTTGGTACAAGCGATTATTGTGACACCGTATTTAAGAATATTCAACGAGTTGTGTGGTAAAAACAAGCTAACCAGTTATGGAGTGAAAAATCGAGAATTGTAGTGACATTTTTTAGTTTTCTTTTTGAAGACCAGTATGGAGTTTATACAGTGTTATATAATATTACAATGTTTATATATGAAATATTGTGAGGCGGATGTTATTGACGCTGTAGCTCGCTCAATATGATGTTGGTCATTCGACACTCTGATCCGCCATTTCTCGACGGATTCGGTACTTGACAATTGTTACACAGGGATACATTGACACGAGGAGTGTCATGGAATAAATTCCGTTGACACCAGAGTCTTAAATGAGCACTTACATAGATAATCAATAAAGTGCGTTTATTATCAGAATATGTGGGGGAATGTGTATACATAGGTAACATGGCATGTGGAATATCATTGTATAGGTGCCGTTGACCTCAGATGGCTTAGGAGAGGTGCCGTTTACCTCAGACGATTTAAAGGTACACTAAATTATTAGCAATAAATAGCGCTTCTTATCAGCTTAGAGGATATGTAGGAAAATTTTTTCACATGGGTTATTTGACCGTGGGATTTCCATGGAATCGACGCCTTTGAATTAAATTGAGACTAATACATTATATTAATACAAATAAAGAGCGGTTATTATCAGCTCAGAATATACGTTTGAATAGTGGTACACGGTGGTAGCTTGAAACGGGGATTGTCATGGAATAGGTGCAGTTAACCGCAGAAGACTTAGAAATGAACTAATAATTAGCAATAATAACGGGTGGAAATTGGTATAAAAGACTCGCTGACTTGTTAGCTTGTTTTTACCGCACAATTCGTTGATGTTCTACTCCAGAACTCATGACCTCAAATTACAACATAACGCGTTGATTATACTTCAGAACTCGTGAGCTAGCACAAAACTCGGCGATTTTTACTATATAACACGCGAGCTATCACGTAACTCGTCATTTACTACGAAACTCGGTGTAACAGCCTGCTTGTAAGTGTGGCCAAAGTGCAAATAACAACAAAAACGTTTTATCTTACAAATCTGGAAGGTGTGTAATAACCATTCAGAAAACCTGTACTGTAGTCACTTTTCCGAATGCGTGATTATCTGGTTGATACAATGGCACCCAATCCAAGTTCAATATGCTCACTTTTTATCGCAACAAATCAGGCTAACATGCATGTCTATGCAGAAATTCGCTACGAGCGTCTCATAAGTTCGAATAGCGGTATAAAGGTACCCAACATCGACGGAACTTAAATGGTCGAACAGTTAATCCAAACATATCGCGTACGTTTCACAGCAGTCAGAGAGCTTGTATGTAATCGTCCACAATCAAACTTGCATGCATTGAATATGCGGAACTTGTTTAAATTTTATAATATTTGGCACAAGCCCGCTTTTCATTACTGCATTCGTTGCACCTATCTTCGGTGTTAACACGGAACAAGACAACTTTCTCGAAAACAACTTGGAACAAAAAACTTACTCTGACCGGGTGCGATGGTGAACACTGTTTTCCCGCCGGTGAGCCACTATACACAGGGCCACCGCAACGCACAATCCTCGTGAAAGGAGTGAATACGAACCGCCGCGTTCTATCCACAGCTGAAATTTATAATTACAACAACAAGCATGTTTTGATTGGATGTGTATAAGCAGGAAGCACTAATTCATGTAATAGTCAATAATGTGGGGATAAATTATTTTGAGTCAATTGCGATCATTGTTTGTTTTATATCTCTGCTGCTACCTGTCGGCCATGGGTGCATGCCGAAGAATGGCAAAAGATAATCGACCAAAAGTGAATATAAGGTGAAAGTTTAATGAAAGGTAAAGGTAACATGAATATTCATACTTAATTCACAAAGAAAAGTAATGCCCATATTGCAATTACTTTGATGTTGGTAACATAACTCCAATATCGATTGACGGCGTATCTATAATGTGATAGTGGTAGCTTGTTGGCGCTAATTTAGGGCATGTCAATAATCATTGTACCGGCTTGTTCGCGCTAATTTAGGGCATGTCAATAATCATTGTACCGGCTTGTTCGTGTTAATTTAGGGCATGTCAATCATCATTGTACCGGCTTGTTCGCGCTAATTTAGGGCATGTCAATAATCATTGTACCGGCTTGTTCGTGTTAATTTAGGGCATGTCAATCATCATTGTACCGGCTTGTTCGCGCTAATTTAGGGCATGTCAGTAATCAGTGTACCGGCTTGTTCGTGTTAATTTAGGGCATGTCAATCATCATTGTACCGGCTTGTTCACGCTAATTTAGGGCATGTCAATAATCATTGTACCGGCTTGTTCGTGTTAATTTAGGGCATGTCAATCATCATTGTACCGGCTTGTTCGCGCTAATTTAAGGCATGTCAATCATCATTGTTCCGGCTTGTTTGTTGTCCGCCTGGTAACTGGGTAGAAGATTGATTGCATGCTCATCTCAACGAATCCGCTAGTCATTAAGGACTTTGTTAACCCAATTTGGACAAAATTTCATAGGTCGATTATGAAGTGATTCAGGCTGATTTCAACTACCATATAACCCAAACTCAGTTCTAATATGTTCTGTGATATTAAATAGATGTTATTTAATGGAATATCTTACCCAAATTATCAAAATGTTGTCTTTGAACACAATTATTTTAAGTGAAGTTTTCGAACCCAAAATCACCCAAGTCCAACATCAAACCTGAAAACAGTGTAAGGGAAAAGTTGAATTACATATCCAAGAACGATGAACAATTGAGACATGTAGAACGTAGGATTAAACTTGACTAAAATTGAAAGTTGTAACACTTGTATGCATTTTTAAATAGATATCAAATGCTGGAACTATTTCAACAGCAAAGGTATGGAGGCCCAATTGTATAAAAAGTCATGACATTCAGAACACAAAACAATTAATACAAACAGAGGACATTTGCAAGTTCTGCTAACTAAAAGATCATTTTAGCATTATTAATATGTATTTGTCATCATGTTAACCCCATGCTTGCCAAATCATCACAATGTTGCAGACAAGCAAGATATTACTTTGCCCATACAAAGAAATATTTTATCAATCCACCAACAAATAATAGAAACCACAAGTAAAGCGTAGCATATGAATACTCACGGTATGAATGGTATGTTACATGTAGTAGGGGAGCAGGTGCAGGCAAATTCACAAATCATCAACAAACTTCAGTGATCCAGCTAGATAGTCATCCACCAACTCACTGTAGTCTACTTCATATTTGTCATTTTCACCAGTTTCATCGTACATCACCTGAAAGTTAGAGAATCACCGATCGTTGAAGCACATGTTAAATGAGGAAACACTGTGTAATACATGCAGCACATTTTCTCACACTTTGCAGCGATATATTGCCACCAACAAAAAAATGAAAATGCAATATTCTTACTCTCAGATGCCTAATAATTGTTATGGCCGAATTCTGTGATGATTGGAGATTTAGGCTTAAATTAATAGTAGTGATAGCAATTTCACTCTATGTCTCATTACCAAATAATGATTGTTGGGCCAGGTTTGGGCATTTTATATTTAATTAATAATTGTGCTGACACCATTATCAGGCACCTGAAATTACTAGATGAATTCTGAACTTCATAACAATAATAATCATGCATGTAGTCGACAAATTTATATCTAAAAATACTACCTGTATACTTCTGAAACATTGATTAAAAATATATATTTATGATACACTCTGAGTCGCAGTATCGGGCAGAAAATAGGTGACATACTACACCACAACACCACCACTGTTATTTCAACACTTTCAACAATATACAGACAACTTACGTCATATGCAGCATCCTCATCTCCATCTTCACCATCTAAGACATCACTAACGATCCCACTGTACCATTTTGTTCTGCCATACTCATCCTCCCATTCATGAAGAATATGCTTGTGCAGGAATAATAAGGATCTTTCTTCAGTGAAGTCAGAGTCTTACAACACATTGTCAGAGGGTGTTGCACTTTCACTTGTGGTGCTGGCAATAACCTGTGTCTTTTTTGTCCGTGTCTCTTTACTTTTGATACCTTTTGCCTGGGTGATATGGCTTTAGCAGATTTTGCTGTGTTTGATGATAGGGCTTTCTTGTGCTCTGTTACATTTACCAGGGGATCTTTGACTTTGGTCTTTGGGTGTCCTGCAGGAGGTCTGAACTTCTTTGGAGCTGGAGTTTTTTTTGCCAAGCTGACTGCCGTTACAGGGTACTGTAAGAAAAGTGAAGATAAGTATGTATATCAAATCGAATTGTAACAGCATGTACATTGATCTATACTAATAAAACTTCATTTGGTTGTTTTGTTGTTTGTTTGTCTGCGTGACTATGGGCAACGAATAGACCATCAGACCTGGGAATTTTTACACAGGGGTAAATTGACCAGGACTGTGTCATGGGATATGTGATTTTGACCTCAGTTGATTTGAAGAGGCACTCCTGATTAATATAATGTAAACGGCTGCCTTTGGTACAAAATATTGGTAAACACAGGTACCGGTAAATTGACCCACCAGTACCAAACAGTTAGTTAGCTGCAGTTGACACTAAATGAGAATGATCATGTACTGCACATGAGCAATAATGAGTGTTCATTATCAGATGAAGACGGTATGTAGGAACATTGTTCCACAGGGGTCAACTAACCAGGAGAATATTAGTAAATAGGTGCATTTTACCTCAGTTGACTAAAAGTGAAACAAATAAATAATAATAACATATATGAAGGCAGTGATAATGAACACTAAAGAGCGTTTAGTCACAACTTAAAAGATAGAGGTTACATGTTATGTATCTACATGTAGAGAGTTTCAGGCAACAGGTGATATTGACTGCAGGTGACCAATCATTGATTGAAATAACTTGAAGGAACACTAATAATTTGCTCATTCATTACCTACATGTAAGCAAGCTGGGCACCCCTGGTAGTGATACTATTACAATACACGGTGTAGAAGTCTGAAGTGTGGTATACATAAAATACATGGGTTTTTACCTTTACACATTGAATAAATTAATTTTAAAAGTGTGAAAACCATTTATTCTACATGTATGTATGTACATGTATGTATGATAATATGGATTTTCGTCTTGTGATGGAAAGGCATAATACACACAATTAATTAAAGATGGCAAGAAAAATCAATATATATGTAGTGAAACTATATTGTAACATTGTTGCAGCAGCTCATGTAATACCGGTATGTTCGTGGTTATTGACACTTTACTTGGTTCAAACATTCATCATGATACTAGTTCACATAACTGAAAATAGTTTATGCATGCAACATGCTACAAATTTAATGCATTTGTGTTAGTATTTGATTGGTTGCTAGGAGTAAAGTGAATTAATTACCCAATTTCCTGGCTCCCGGATGCCAGGCTTCTTTCCATTACATGGAGCTGCCAACTCAGGAAGTATAGCCTTATGGTAGAATGCTTCAAGTTTTGGTAGCATAGTGTCTTTCCACAAGATGGGGTCTCGATTGATTCTTTCAACGAGAAGTTGATGGGATCCACCCGCCGCACAACAATATCAGCCACTTCAAGATTCAAAACATTGAGTTGACCTTGAATTTGATGGTAGAAAGCATGTGTTTTCTTCAATGAGAGTTCTCCATTGACATATTGTAAACAGAATACCTTTGATTTCAAAGCAGCTTCTTGGAACATGAAACCCTTGTTCAGAAGAACATGTTTAATTTCAATCACGCCTTCACCATGTGTGCTACTTGTCACATGACCATCAACGCTGGCACCAAGGAAAGGATGTGCCATATCAATGAACAGTCCCAATTTCTTAACCGTTACATCTTCACTGTTGTCCTTCTTAAATTGGATGTATTCCGTAATGGCAAATTTTTCAAGTCTAAGCCCTCGTCTAGTAAGTCTTGTTCCTGCAAATGTTGAGTACAAGAGCTTTTCTACAAGTTTCTTCACAGGGATGGTAGTCCGACGCTTGACGATACTTGAAAAATTGGATGCTGTTATTCTCTTCTTTCTCTCAGCTAGCCAATAACCGGACAATGACTGTTCCACTGTTTGTTCTTCGACATGCTTTAATTTTTTTCAGACACATTGATTTCTTTCTCGTAGTACCATTCGATCTTGTCTTGAAGTTGTTCTGGTGTTAAATCATTGGACACTTGGATGGATCAGGACCATATTACAGTCTAGCCTTCTTCGTCATGTTGGTTTTCAGTGCTCTTATCTTTCTTTTCCACCGCTTCACTTTATAATCTTTCTTCTTCTGGTACACGGCTGCCTGTTTAATCATCTTTCTCCTCTTAGAGTACTCATCTTTGAAGGCTCTACAAGCTCGAGTACCTGTCGCCTGTCCCCATGCAATCGGTGCCCAATTTGGTCCCATGTTATTTCGTAGCAGTGCGCCATAGCAGCGGAAATTCCACGAGCCTCTGTTACATCGATTTCTTACCTTTCCACCATCAAATTTCATTCGCATGTTCATCCAGCTTTCTGCAAGGTTGGTTGTGGCATTTCCAATAAGTTTGTCGGCCTTTTCAGCTAGACGATTCAGATGGAAGCGGATATCATTATGAAGTGATGGATCTATATCAACAGCATCGGCATCAAGGGATGTCACCTCAGTCAGTTCTGTTGGTGACATCCATTCTGTCCAATAATCTTTCATCTCCTTCAGAATTTCCTGTTCAACCGGTTCCGTATCACTAACGCTGTCTGCTTTTTTTTCCTGCTCTTCATTGTTAGATTTGTTACCTTGAGTTGAACCAATCTCTTTTTGTTATTTTGCCTTTGCCTTGCATAAGTCCGAGCACTTATCATGGATCCCGAAAACATGAGAAGCTGAATTCATGATGTCATTTTTTAGCATTAAGATTGTAGATGCAGAATCAGTGGATGGATTATCACATCTGTATTTGATAGATGATCTGACGTATGATACGATCTTCACTCTTTTCACTTTGGTCAGATTATTCTTTCCTTTATAATGGGGATTGTCTTCTACTAGCTGCTCTAATCTGGTTCGTAAACATTTTGTCATGTGGTTAGCGCATTCAATCTTAACAACTTTCACTCCCCAGATTGGAACCTCTTCTTGAATTCTTGCAAAGACAGAACTATCGCCATCGCCAACCATCCATTTGAACCGAACACCGTGCATCTTTTCCGGAGCAAGAAATCCCTCAACAATTATGTCTGCTTCCATCGATTGGCTGCTGGTGGTATGATTCCGATAGCACTCATGATCAGGAGGATTGGTGTTGAGATTTTCATGTTTAATACATATAGAACCGTTTTTGTTGCGGACGCCCATGTAGAGAATCTTCTTAGTGGCAGCACCGATGATGGTGGCAACCCCACCATCCGCATTGTACGAATGTTTGTGAGATCGCTTACTCCAACCTCCATCGCAGATGACCGTAATTGATGGTATTCCATCACAGAACTTCCCACTCTCTATTGCAATCTGTCTTTCCTCACAACCTGCCTGCAACATTTCTTTCTGTATACTTTCTTCCCAAATATGACCAATACCAGTCTCTATCTTGGTAAATGTAGACCTGCTCATACCTGGCATGTCGAAAGTTGCGGAAAGCTCATTGAGACAACTGGCACCACCTCCTGTCATCGTTTGCCCCCAAACTGCCCTGGCATTAACATCATATAACTTTTTGGACTGGAAATCAGTTGTTTTACTTGTATGAAAGTAAAAGCTCTGCAGACAGCCACTGCATCTTGCTAGTAGAATTGAGGCCAAGGGATAACGTTTAGATTCTGTTATTAACTGGTATGGTTGTTTGTTTGAAGCAATTCTGGACAATGCAGCAGGACACTCGGCTACATGTATGGCAATTTTATTTATGTGGACATTGAGATTGGATAAGTCAATAACACGGTAACCTTCTAATGCAATGGCTGTCTTCTTCTGAAGAATCAATGTAACCTTCTGGTCATTGTCAACAGTCTTTTTCACATGATAAACATTCCGGTCAGTCACAACCTGCATATCATCATCAACATCACGGCTTATGCGAAACTTAAGAGCATCCTGTGATTCCTGACTCATGTTTGTCATAGTATAACTTTTTTCATGGTGGGACTTGTGAAATGATTTATGGCTCGATGGAACATTTGATCTAACTACATTCTTCTTGAATCGACCACTTTTTCTTCCAAACTTTCCTTTTCGAGTATATTGGTATCTTTGAGAGGACCCCTTCTTGGAACCTCTTCTTGAATTCTTGCAAAGACATAACTATCGCCATCGCCAACCATCCATTTGGACCGAACACCGTGCATCTTTTCCGCAGCAAGAAATCCCTCAACAATTATGTCTGCTTCCATCGATTGGCTGCTGGTGGTATGATTCCGATAGCACTCATGATCAGGAGGATTGGTGTTGAGATTTTCATGTTTAATACATATAGAACCGTTTTTGTTGCGGACGCCCATGTAGAGAATCTTCTTAGTGGCAGCACCGATGATGGTGGCAACCCCACCAGCCGCATTGTACGAATGTTTGTGAGATCGCTTACTCCAACCTCCATCGCAGATGACCGTAATTGATTGTATTCCATCACATAACTTCCCACTCTCTATTGCAATCTGTCTTTCCTCACAACCTGCCTGCAACATTTATTTCTGTATACTTTCTTCCCAAATATGACAAATGCCAGTCTCTATCTTGGTAAATGTAGACCTGCTCATACCTGGCATGTCGAAAGTTGCGGAAAGCTCATTGAGACAACTGGCACCACCTCCTGTCACCATTTGCCCCCAAACTGCCCTGGCATTAACATCATATAACTTTTTGGACTGGAAATCAGTTGTTTTACTTGTATGAAAGTAAAAGCTCTGCAGACAACAACTGCATCTTGCTAGTAGAATTGAGGCCAAGGCATAACGTTTAGATTCTGTTATTAACTGGTATGGTTGTTTGTTTGAAGCAATTCTAGACAATGCAGCAGGACACTCGGCTACATGTATGGCAATTTTATTTATGTGGACATTGAGATTGGATAAGTCAATAACACGGTAACCTTCTAATGCAATGGCTGTCTTCTTCTGAAGAATCAATGTAACCTTCTGGTCATTGTCAACAGTCTTTTTCACATGGTAAACATTCCGGTCAGTCACAACCTGCATATCATCATCAACATCACGGCTTATGCGAAACTTAAGAGCATCCTGTGATTCCTGACTCATGTTTGTCATAGTATAACTTTTTTCATGGTGGGACTTGTGAAATGATTTATGGCTCGATGGAACATTTGATCTAACTACATTCTTCTTGAATCGACCACTTTTTCTTCCAAACTTTCCTTTTCGAGTATATTGGTATCTTTGAGAGGACCCCTTCTTGGAACCTCTTCTTGAATTCTTGCAAAGACATAACTATCGCCATCGCCAACCATCCATTTGGACCGAACACCGTGCATCTTTTCCGCAGCAAGAAATCCCTCAACAATTATGTCTGCTTCCATCGATTGGCTGCTGGTGGTATGATTCCGATAGCACTCATGATCAGGAGGATTGGTGTTGAGATTTTCATGTTTAATACATATAGAACCGTTTTTGTTGCGGACGCCCATGTAGAGAATCTTCTTAGTGGCAGCACCGATGATGGTGGCAACCCCACAGCCGCATTGTACGAATGTTTGTGAGATCGCTTACTCCAACCTCCATCGCAGATGACCGTAATTGATTGTATTCCATCACAGAACTTCCCACTCTCTATTGCAATCTGTCTTTCCTCACAACCTGCCTGCAACATTTATTTCTGTATACTTTCTTCCCAAATATGACAAATGCCAGTCTCTATCTTGGTAAATGTAGACCTGCTCATACCTGGCATGTCGAAAGTTGCGGAAAGCTCATTGAGACAACTGGCACCACCTCCTGTCACCATTTGCCCCCAAACTGCCCTGGCATTAACATCATATAACTTTTTGGACTGGAAATCAGTTGTTTTACTTGTATGAAAGTATAAGCTCTGCAGACAACAACTGCATCTTGCTAGTAGAATTGAGGCCAAGGCATAACGTTTAGATTCTGTTATTAACTGGTATGGTTGTTTGTTTGAAGCAATTCTGGACAATGCAGCAGGACACTCGGCTACATGTATGGCAATTTTATTTATGTGGACATTGAGATTGGATAAGTCAATAACACGGTAACCTTCTAATGCAATGGCTGTCTTCTTCTGAAGAATCAATGTAACCTTCTGGTCATTGTCAACAGTCTTTTTCACATGATAAACATTCCGGTCAGTCACAACCTGCATATCATCATCAACATCACGGCTTATGCGAAACTTAAGAGCATCCTGTGATTCCTGACTCATGTTTGTCATAGTATAACTTTTTTCATGGTGGGACTTGTGAAATGATTTATGGCTCGATGGAACATTTGATCTAACTACATTCTTCTTGAATCGACCACTTTTTCTTCCAAACTTTCCTTTTCGAGTATATTGGTATCTTTGAGAGGACCCCTTCTTGGAACCTCTTCTTGAATTCTTGCAAAGACATAACTATCGCCATCGCCAACCATCCATTTGGACCGAACACCGTGCATCTTTTCCGCAGCAAGAAATCCCTCAACAATTATGTCTGCTTCCATCGATTGGCTGCTGGTGGTATGATTCCGATAGCACTCATGATCAGGAGGATTGGTGTTGAGATTTTCATGTTTAATACATATAGAACCGTTTTTGTTGCGGACGCCCATGTAGAGAATCTTCTTAGTGGCAGCACCGATGATGGTGGCAACCCCACCAGCCGCATTGTACGAATGTTTGTGAGATCGCTTACTCCAACCTCCATCGCAGATGACCGTAATTGATTGTATTCCATCACAGAACTTCCCACTCTCTATTGCAATCTGTCTTTCCTCACAACCTGCCTGCAACATTTATTTCTGTATACTTTCTTCCCAAATATGACAAATGCCAGTCTCTATCTTGGTAAATGTAGACCTGCTCATACCTGGCATGTCGAAAGTTGCGGAAAGCTCATTGAGACAACTGGCACCACCTCCTGTCACCATTTGCCCCCAAACTGCCCTGGCATTAACATCATATAACTTTTTGGACTGGAAATCAGTTGTTTTACTTGTATGAAAGTAAAAGCTCTGCAGACAACAACTGCATCTTGCTAGTAGAATTGAGGCCAAGGCATAACGTTTAGATTCTGTTATTAACTGGTATGGTTGTTTGTTTGAAGCAATTCTGGACAATGCAGCAGGACACTCGGCTACATGTATGGCAATTTTATTTATGTGGACATTGAGATTGGATAAGTCAATAACACGGTAACCTTCTAATGCAATGGCTGTCTTCTTCTGAAGAATCAATGTAACCTTCTGGTCATTGTCAACAGTCTTTTTCACATGATAAACATTCCGGTCAGTCACAACCTGCATATCATCATCAACATCACGGCTTATGCGAAACTTAAGAGCATCCTGTGATTCCTGACTCATGTTTGTCATAGTATAACTTTTTTCATGGTGGGACTTGTGAAATGATTTATGGCTCGATGGAACATTTGATCTAACTACATTCTTCTTGAATCGACCACTTTTTCTTCCAAACTTTCCTTTTCGAGTATATTGGTATCTTTGAGAGGACCCCATGTCTATACTGATGTGGGTGACTTTAATTCGTGCCAACACGCTGGATTTTCGTTCTATTCTACTAATATAATTATTTTTCATTTTCTAAACATACCTGTCCTAACAAACCACAACTGAACAAGTAGGACTAAAAACAATACATTTTTAGTAATAAAACAATGTTATTTCTTACCTGGAAACATCAACAACAACAATATACAAACACGTGCTGGAATTGTAACGGACAAGTTACTAAACGTTTATTTCTTAAATCAATTAGCGTTCAGGAATAATAATCGGATGTGTATTTTCTACATATCTCGATGTATATATCACGTGCAAAACATCTGCAATCGCACCAACGGTATATTTAGAATCTCATTGGAAGAAATTCTGGCCATGAACTTCTAAGACAATTCCTGAAACCAGTTCTCCGCATAGCGATATTTTGCACTGTGTGAATCAATATAGTTCCATGTTTCTAGTATATATAATTTTACTTCTACGTACTCTTATTGTGAGTTGATGATGGCAATATGTCAAATTACGCTTCTGTCTATTGCATAATTAAATTCGAGTTTCAAGTTCCCTGTAATTCGAAAAGCGAGGCGATTGTTTTCGTTATCACACGGTTGTGCTGCGCCATCGCAATTTTATCAAAATAATATTACATTTTCAAGCATCTAATTGAAGATCTCGCTCTTGGTACATATTCGTAAGTTATGCCCCCGAGTTCTGCTTCATTTAGTCAATATATAAATTTGTGCATTTACACGATCGCTGTTAATACACTTGGAAATTAGTTGTTAACGCGGTCTGTTTACCTAACTTCGTTGTAAAAGCACGCGTACCCGAGAAATCAAGTCAGATTTTTACATTATGGGATTTCGGCCAATTAACAGACAATGCGTCAGATATCTCAATTGTTCATCACAGAAGGCATATTTTTACATCTTTCTGTGTCCATGATGATTTTAGTGGTTGCGCAATTTTCTAGATGTTGGGTTCGAAATTTTGCAAAATTTAACCCTGAATAAAAGCATATTTTTAATGGAAGGTGAGGTTACACATGGTTTGAACATGTCAAAGATGTTCATAGATCTGTATGAAAGTCAATTCATGTGCTTGCAATGAGTTTGAATGTGTTTTTTGACCCTTTATTTTTGTCCAAAATGGGTTAGCAAAGTCCTTAACCGACAACAAACGCCCCTTTAGACCCGGTTTGGCTGGGCAATCAATGTAGGTTTAAACTGGAGATGACGAATCCGGCTTATACATAATTGAACAAACAAGGCCGGGAATATATATATAGAATATGTAGCTAGTGTCGTCGCTTAAATTGTTTATGGCCGTGAGGGGATTTGAGCATTTATTAGCCGAGTCCAATAGATGCCAAATCCCCCGAGCGGACATAAACAGTTTAATCGACGACATTAGCTACATATTTTATTTATCCATCGCACAAAACATTTTGTGAGGTAAATATCTCATTTTCCTCAGTTTTACATTCGTTACTTCGATGACGCCATTACATTTGTTAGGTCAAGCAAACCAATTAGCATTCATGACGTGGGAAAACCGGAGTGCAGCCTAGAGCGAAACAGTTCGTTGGCATTTTTACATTGATTATAAACAGATCTTGTTATGAGGATTTATAGATGTTTTAGGAATTATTTTAGTTAATTATACACAATAAAATTGACGTCCCTAGTTATCTGCGCAATTTGCATATCAAATTACGTCATAAAAGTAGTACTAACCTAATAAAGCTACGTTGACCTAATAAAGCTACATTGACGTAATAAACGTAACGTTTATTAGGCAGGCTTTATGTATGCTCAGTAGTGAGCGGTGGATAAAGTTCTTTATTGATACTTGTTCCTTAATAATCTACTTCGTAGTAGGGGTGGTCCCAGTTCGAAGTTGCATGTCTGTCTGATTTTTCTGAGCTGCTAATTGTATATACACATTTAATTAGATAATTTCCCAGTAAAGATTTCATGAGTGTACTAGTAATGGATGCAAAGCATAATCGCTCACAAAGTCAGTGAAATCATGCAATTTCAAGGTGGGACGTTCTCGTATCGTAAATTACATTATTAAGGAACATGCGCGTATATTATAGTTACCAGTACCTAAGAAATTTATTACCCAAGCACTGTTTGTTTTCAATGTTACAAACTTCCCTGTCACAACAGCTGCCACAGAAAGTTTCCAGGTTTTGTACTGGTGGAATACATTATCTCTATGGATATAGCCACTAGATAGAGTACATATTCATGGCATGATCTAAGAATATTCTGCCAGATTAAAAATGTGTATGATCATGTTTATGATTATCTGGGATTACCTCATATAAAATATCATGGCAGGTCGACCAGATTGAACACTGATCTGAAATTGAGTTGAAAACAAATTTACAAATAAATCGTAAGTGTAAAACTAACCACTGCTCTATTATATGACAGCCCGAAGGTGGAGTTTTGAGTAAGAAATCGTGCTGGCGATGCTGAGACTGAAAACATTCATGGTTGTTTTCGATTTGCTTTGTTTTGTTACGAAAATTAATAATACGTGTTGTATCTGCACTATAAAGCAATATGATAATGACATTTATACACGACACTTTAAATTATAGTAGTAGTTGTATTGCTAAATTGATCTGACACCATGCTGATCTCCCGCTTAACATTTTCTATACTGACTTCATTCAGTTATCAAATTGTACAACCGAACGGTATATTATTCATTTCTAGGGGTATTCGGGTAATAAAGCAAACAACAGGCAGAAAAATAAGAAATACAAGAGCAGAACGATTCATATATATCTTTATTTATCCTCCATATATAATGAATATATAGTATATAAATACATAGTCCAAATAATGCAAACAGATATAAGAAACATCACGAGAACTACTCGTCAAAGAGTATTTAGTATAGAAAGGGTTATTATGCAGGTTATACATGAGAGTATTTAGTATAGAAAGGGTTATTATGCAGGTTATACATGAGAGTATTTAGTATAGAAAGGGTTATTATGCAGGTTATACATGAGAGTATTTAGTATAGAAAGGGTTATTATGCAGGTTATACATGAGAACACAGTGTTAGAATAATGAAACGACTGCTAACAGTGGGCTGGCAAATGACCAGTGATTGAATGGCACAGTTAACGTCATGCATGAGCTTGTGAACAGGGCAAATGGATATACATGTACATGAGTTACATCACCACTAATATTGCATTCCATAATGCCATTGTCTAGTCACAGGCAACTGGGGCTAAATCCATGTAATGTAACCCGCATTAGGTTTAATGATATTGTGACTTCTCAATGATAGGTGCATAAAGTACTCATTTGTGTGCACAATTGAGCGAGGAAATTATTAAACCGTCCACAGAGCCCTTTACTTTTCTCTAGTTTTCAAACTGCTAGACTGTAAAATATGGATGACATCTAATTCTGAAAATTGTGTCTTCGAAATGAGATAAACACAGATTGTTTTAAGCACACACTAGTGTGGGCATATACAGTTTTTTCTACGGAGAAGCTGGTTGCAAGGGTATGAATTGGTTCACTTCAATGCAAGAACACTTTGTACTTCCAAAGTCCAGAGATAAAAACAATATTTGTATCGACAACATACAAAAGCATATTTCATCGAGATTATCTCCGTGTGCAGCTCCAATTGTCCTGCCGTTTGGTCGTCCATAACCGGACAAACAAACAAACAAGCACAATTGAGTTTTTTTTAGTATAGACTTCACTGAAGACAGAAGCGCAGTTAAATTTAGAACTTAAAATCACACCACTTTGTTCATCTTATAAAATACGGTGGGGAATCACGTGGTTTCGAGTTGATGAATATCACGCATTCAGCATTACAGAGGCGCTCGCAAAACCAACCAGAAACGAGGAAAGCATAATAAACTAGGATAACAATATATTACAAAGTATATTGGCAGCTACGAACAAATGCTATACCATTTTTCAAACAAGCTGATTGCCAAACTCACCAATGTCCGTCGAAGGATTCTCGTATATGTATGGACTGGTGTATTCCACGTACCTCCGACTGACAACTTTGGTCAGATGTTATAGAAAACTACTGAGAATTTCCGAACAAATAAGGTATTAACTTGTTATATAAAAATAATCTAGCATATGTTCATAACAGTCAAATTTCCTTTGTGTGCCAGATCCTCATATAATATGTTTTGTGCGTTTTCACTAACCTCGACCATTTTGAATGCGTGGTACTCACCAACATCGAAACCACATGATTTTCCCACTACGATGATATACATGTCTATCAAATACCACTGTGATGTCTATATACAAGGTTAGAGGAAATCTGTGGTGTTATTTTGCAGCTTTGAATTACACCTTAAATCTGTGTAAAAACTACATCCAGTTTGAATTACACCTTAAATCTGTGTAAAAATACACCTTAAATATGTGTAAAAACTACATCCAGTTTGAATTACACCTTAAATCTGTGTAAAAACTACATGCAGTTTGTGGATACTCTATTGCTGCCGAACACTTCTGCCATTGCCTCATCCTGTAACTGAGTATCACAATAATGGGATCCTTCATAACTATGGTATCAATATCAGTGAGGCAGCCAAAGATAGTTTGATAAGAACATCCAGCCAGTAGTGTACTCCACATGGTATCATAGCTAACGGAGTTATATGAACACAACATTATTTATTACATTTTGCAGTATAGTCCGTTTACACCTGATATTATTAACTTTGACAATGCCGATCTCAATTTCGCTCACAAATACCTTTCAACCTATGATCTATTTCCTTATATGGATGAGCAGCTGATAAAAAAGTTTTATTTTAACTAATTTCAATAAAACGTACTGCAAAACCTTATGAATCTCAGGAGAATTTTCTGAGTTAACTACATTTAAATATAAACAGGAAGCAGAAATCCCTTATTCCTCATATTATTTAATACATATTATTCATTAATAATACTATTCTAGGCTACTCCGATCACAATGGACCTTTAACTTTGAACCTAAGTGGAAGTTATATAGAAGGACCGTTTAAATTACATTTCTTTTCTATTCTTTTCTTTTGCACTTTCAAACACGCCAGTACGGAAATATATTTTATCTGAACATTTTGGTGGGGAAACATGATTTTGGTGAGGAAACATGGCTGTGGTACATTTAACGTGTACATGATCTAGTTATTAATGGGTTATACAGAGGTGATGATTTTAAATCACATTGTGAGCTTGGAAGTTATCCATCCAATCCCAAGTTATGACACTTCATTCCAATCAATCTGAATAAATCTTAACCACTGGGTATTTACTTTAGTTAGCTCAATAGATTGATATTAAAATTTCCAGTTCTATAGCAGAACTTAAATTGTCAGTATTAATAAAGGTCTAGTTATAATACTGGCTCTAAGGAAATGTATTTGATTATCCTTTACTCCACTTTATATGACGTTTGATTGGATGTGCAGTGACATCTTGAATTTCATAAAATTTATTTCTGAATTAATTGCATCGTTAATAATCAACATTAAGCTTTTTAAAATTTAATATTTTATTATTATCATCAGATAATTTACCAAAACAAAATGCACCTTTACATGTTTTGTCATCAAAGACATCTATTTACCACTTCAGCACAAATACATAATCTTTATTTTTCATTTTTAATTATGTTGGTCAATTGTGTTACACAATAAATGTTACTATATGTTTGTTACAATTGGTGATAATTCGCATGTTGGATTGATACCATTAAATATTTGATTTGATTTAACAAGTCATTTGCACAACCTAAACTCTACTATCTTCGTTATAATTGAGTTAAACTGCGTTCGCGATAATCTGCTGAACTTCAGCCGCCGTACTGCTGAACGGGATTTTGAACTGCTGAACGGGGATGGCGGGCTGTAGAAATGTGTCCCTTTCCTTAGTGAGATATATCACTTATATTACGTGTTAGTTACACAACCCACGACCGCATAGCCGTTATAATTGAGTTATACCAGAATTTTAGGTGGTAACCTGCTGATCAGCAGCTGATTCAGCGTTTTATGTACTCCTTTAAATATATGAGTATTTCCAGCATGCAATCACACAGACGATACGGGATTCCTTCAAATTCTCCAACCGTCGATACAACAAGGATACGATTATACCCGTTTATTCTCGCGTGATATTGCAGAGGTAGTCATATTTCAGCTTGTAAACGATTTTGATCCGCCACTAATAGCTGTTATGTATTGACGCTGTTTAGCGGCAACCTTGTGGGCGAAACAGTATACTTCCCCTACCATGAAGATGGCCATTTAGTCGTAACATGTTTAGCTTGAAGTTATAATTATTGGTGTTCGAATGGGGTGCTATTTCATGGATAGTTTAGGAATGGAATCAGTGCACAATTCATCAATAACCGACTAACACCGTAGCCTCTTTATCTACATCCATTACAATTAACTTTGTTGTAATGACAGCAAAGTGTTAGACCGTTGTGTTTGAACCATACTCTCTACTACACTCATCGATTTCTTTCACAAGCTATCGCTGAGATTACCCATATAATTCCGAGCCAAACACCGTTTTGCTCCTTCATCCCGCCAATAACAGCGCCAATAGCTCTAGAGTTTTCATTGTTACAGTTTTCGAAACCTTTCCGGACCCACAAGCTATTAGTTAAATTGTGACATAACTACCCGTGCCCCATTATATTCCCATAACTCGATTCAAGGACATATACTGCTACGTGTATACTATATCACTATCCATATATGTAGAAATCAAACTCGAATATCCGTGTTCGGTTCCTTAAGGAAACCTCACACATCTTACTCCCAAGACCTACACACAATGAAGACGGCTCCCAAATATGGTCATGGGAAATGACCATATCAGCGGGACCAATCCCGATGTGTATTACCAAACACCTCATTATGTATTCACCCAAATTGTATATAAGTAAATGCATTTCCCCAAGAGATGATGCTTGTGCTATTCCACTTCCGAGCCTCTAATGTGTAGAGGTTCGACTATTCTAATACTAGGGTAATCGGTTATCACACTTGTATACGCTGCTTGTATATTATTCACGACCTATTACCCCTTTACCCAAGAAACCGGCCAAATAAAGCTGCAACAGCCTAAATTATCTTGGGTCTGTCTCAATAAAACCATACAAATATGGATATCATTGGAACCGGCCCTTGACCACATTGTGATAGTTACAGTTATGCCCTGTGCCAATGCATTCTCTTATATATGCGAGTCGACCATAGGTCGCCTCGCATATATAAGAGAATGCATTGGCCTTTTTTTAACACTTTTTACCATTTTTTCTTACATTCTTTAACAATTTTATAACTTTTAATATGTTAAGCCAATGCATTCTCTTATATATGCGAGGCGACCTATGGTCGACTCGCATATATAAGAGAATGCATTGGCACAGGGCCGTTCTGTTGGGTAAAGGGTTAAAGACTTGTACATATCTATGTGTACATTTACCTCACAAAATATCAACCTAACATTCCCAATTATAATTCCCTCATGCTATATGTTTGAATAGTTTCTTCTGTGATTAGAATTGGAGTCATTTCTACAAACTATTCCGATTCCTTATTGGACATCGACAGTGCATGCATATATTTAATATGCCCTATCTTTAAAATGTCAAATTTATGAGATACGTCGTCTAACCTTTGAGCAAGAGTGTTCTCTATTCCCATAAAATGTTCACAGAACAGCAGAGCGGTTTACATCACTTCAACCGGGGCAACCCTGGGTAACCATGCATGCTAGTAACGTATACGGCCTAAGTAACGGTCGTGCGAATAGTGGGTTCACAATCCAATCAAATATCAAATTGAATCAGAGGTGAGATTCGCGATTCGAATAGAATCTGGAATCAAATATAAGCGTACGGGTATCTATATGAGTCAAACCTGGGTATCAACATTTTGAAAATACGAGTTTCTGCGAACCTAGGATAAACTATTAACAAGCAAATGAGACAAATGAATATAAGTGTGGTAGCCGTCTATATATGCTTGCCTTCTCCGGTAATATATGAACGCTCTGCAATGACTTTAGCCGGGTAACGCGTTCCCCTCTTTGATCGATAACCGGCGATGTGTAAAAAGCAATTAGTTCCTTTCCGAATACATCAAAACTCAAGCTGAAGGTCAGATGCTGTAAGGTATTATACCTTTCCACAACTGTCAATCAAATAATTATTAGCAGGTATTTTCCACAAAACAGCGACTGAGCCGGCCTTTGGCTACATTGCAAACTATGATGACATCTTTTTTCACCCTTATTTGGATATCTCATGCATAATTCAGTGTTAAATTGGCTATATTCAAACAATTTTTTTGTTGTCAAATCATATTGTACAGAAATTTCTATTTGCGCCGAGATGTTGGAAATTTATCCATGGCTATAACACTTCTTTTAATTTTGCATGACACTTCAAATTAAACGGTTTCACACCCGACAGTAACGCCTTGGCAATACTATCCTACTATCCTATGTATTCAAATACGAAGTGAATATAATATTCTCCAGTATGTGTTTACGTTTGTGTATTGATACTAACAATTGTATCAAGAAGTGAACTCGTCGCCAGAAACATTCAACGGCTCTCAATTAACACACCAAATGGAATCGACGGGTACTTGCATACTCTTAACCCTTTACCCAACAGAACGGCCATGTGCCAATGCATTCTCTTATATATGCGAGTCGACCATAGGTCGCCTCGCATATATAAGAGAATGCATTGGCTTAACACATTAAAAATTATAAAATTGTTAAAGAATGTAAGAAAAAATGGTAAAAAGTGTTAAAAAAAGATTTTTTTTAGGCCAATGCATTCTCTTTTATATGCGAGGCGACCTATGGTCGACTCGGATATATAAGAGAATGCATTGGCACAGGGCATAACTGTAACTATCACAATGTGGTCAAGGAGCCGGTTCCAATGATATCCATATTTGTATGGTTTTATTGAGATAATTTAGGCTGTTGCAGCTTTATTTGGCCGTTTTTGGCCGGTTTGTTGGGTAAAGGGTTAAACACAGCCGCCATGTTTTCTATTGCTCGCTCTTGCACACCATCTGGACTTCGCTAAGCTGACATCAAAAGCTGGTAATTATCTCAACAGCAACCAGGGAGTATTAAAA
The DNA here is from genome assembly GCA_032622095.1 of Siphonodentalium dalli. Taxonomy (NCBI): domain Eukaryota; kingdom Metazoa; phylum Mollusca; class Scaphopoda; order Gadilida; family Siphonodentaliidae; genus Siphonodentalium; species Siphonodentalium dalli. The sequence goes on along the minus strand of CP136061.1, from coordinate 82,025,599 downwards.
TATTCCCCAGTTTTATTAGAAGTCGGTGGACAATGGATTCCACTATACCTACCGATGTCTGAGCGGCTTCCAGTCGGTCAATTGTTTAAGCTGGTTTCTCCATGCTCATTCTGGTCGGTGGGAAGTGGTTTTGGATTTTCAAGTGTCCCCAGAAGAACTTCTGCTGGCCGCGGCGTGGACGAGTCCGGGGTTGGCCAGACGACACAATGCGGGATGTAGAGAGACCCATTCACGCCACCACAGGTACGCCGACATGAGGGCCAATTGGAGACAAGGGAAAGTTGAGAGACGCGCCAACCACCAGCAGCAGATCCAGTGAGACAGACGTCACTCATGTCTCCCTTGCCATCGGTATGGGGGTGGAGACGTCACCATCACCATTTCCAAGTCGGGATGAAGATTGCAACCCACCGAGGCATCCGGTGTATCCCGAGAAGAGTCATGATCAGGCTGCAACAACAACAAACAGCAAAACATACTTTACATTGTGACAGAAAGCACATAACAATAAATAAGTTCTTAGAATTATCTTACGACATTAATTGAATGTTGAAACAATTCATATATCTAAGGCTACATAATTAAAACAAATATTGACAGAGGCCAGATATAAAGTACCAAAACGTGTTTAGTACATTCACCAAACAATACCCCCATCTAATACCGCAGATAACAGCGGACTCACACAGTAACGGGGGAATCAATAGACAATACCCAATATAAATACCAGCCAATATCGACGCACATACCGTAGCAACAACGCCAACAGCAACGCATCATTACGTATGCAGTGACTACAATTAGGGCAGATGGCGGACCGCCGTCCATAGTACTGGTAGAATAAGGTTATCAGCGATGAGCATATACTATTTATAGTGATCTGGGCTGTCAATAAATAACATAATACCACCCCTGGTCAAGAGGTCCTGCTAATATGATATGATGCTGGGGGTCCTGTTGAATTGCTATGATGCCGGTACGAAAAAGTAGCGTCAACTTCGCGGTGTGTGGTTGATTCGAGCGATTTGAGAAATAAGAAGTGTTTGTACGAAAGCTTCAAGGACATATATATTTTTAAAATATGTAATAATGCCTGCGCTGGTGTTTCTAAAATGATGTGAATGACCATCTTGATTATAGTCGAGTATCAACAACTAATACAACCAGTATTAAAACTTTGAAATAAATATGTTTTTGAATGTTTGATGGCTTTTCCTGGATATGTTCAGATTATCGGAACACCACGGAAAGACAAATTAAAAAAATATAACGGTACTTTTTGTTGGTGGTAAACTGACCGGCATATGTGTATGTCACTGTCCCGTAGTCTGGTGGTGAATATAGAGTTGATCATGAACGGGAACAATGAAGAGTCCAGAAGGTTTGATACTTTTATATTTTTAAATAAGTCTCTGCCGGTAAGCACTATCTACAGGCTAGATAGATGTTGGTGGTAGCAAGGTTCAGGGAGAAGTGAAGTTCCCTCTCTCGAGAACGGGTAGTTATGGTATCATGTGTCCATATAAGATCTGAGGTATCATGATATACATGTTATTTATACTCTCACTCTAGCGTATATCACACTAGTGTTACTGGATTATTCTACTCTTCTACTCATACCTGTGTTGTACAATGAGTACAACCAGTCATAAACAATTAATGTATGATCTTGTTAATTATCTGTGTACGTCGTATTCATCATATTATATAACGCTCCTATACATTGTGTTTACTAGGAAAGGAAGTTTATCATAGATCCAGGAACACATCTAACAATAACTATACTATCGTATGTACTATTGGGCAGACTCCCCTCACTCCAAAAGTTTCCACGTAGCGGAAACTGAAAATTTTAGTAAATCCGAGTGTACAGAAGATAGTTGGATCTAGGACCTATACTCGCGAACGCGAACCTGAAAAATCAACACATTGATATTCATAAACAAACAATCAACATCAAACGAAAATAGAGTTATTTAACCATGGCGAGTCTGGTTAACCAGTGTCAATAGGGCACTGGTTTACCAGCGAACAGTTAATTATCCAAGAGGCTGAGAATGAAAACAAGTCCTGCCGGCGAATAGAAAGTGAGATAAATGTCCAATGTAGAATCATCAAACGAGTATCTATTGTCGAGTAATGAAAACATCACGTAACATCAGTGTGTGCGAACCAGAGAAACACACCTTAAATACAGTTAAAAACAGCATCAGAGATCGTTGATACCTGGTCGCTGGCAGCAAAAGACAGTGTCAGGAACGGCTGATGATGAGAAACGGTGTCGCTAGATGCGGTTGAAACATGAATGTCTGGTCGGGTCTGCGTGTCTGGCATGTCAGCAAGGTGCATATTGGATGGTTCGCCCCATGTGACGTCATTATAATGACTTACACTACCAACCATTGATTTACTTTACTTTAAACATATTTTAATGTATTTAGAAACAAAATATACATAGGGATCAGGGCACAAGTTACAAAACTTACAAACTTGCCCCTCTCCTAATACAATCATGGAACATACATACAAATACATAGCAGATATAGCAAACTGTTTATAAAGAAGAGTGCAGAGTGTGTGTGCTGCGGATGTCGGGTTTCCATCTGTATTCCAATCTCGGTTATGAAGAAAACGCTAGAACTCAGTGAGTTGAAAGATGAATAGCGAAATTTACCATACATGGGTTTGTTCAAAACGCTCTGTTTTAGATATAAAAGATTGAGTAATGCGGAAAAGAGTAGTGTTCTTTTGATTTGATATACCTTTTACCCCATATAAGAAATGATTTGCTTATAATGATTGAAAGCCATTAATACTTAAATTTCGGTAAAAGTCAATTCTCTGATCTACAAATAAAGGGCAAACATGAAAATAGTGATTGGCGTCTTCAATGTCTAAGTTACAGGGGCATATAGGCGAATCTGATATGTGATTATCAAACATATCCGAACGGAGATCACTACACTGATTCCGAATTTTACAGTGTATTGTATTAATTTTCCTTTTTCCTGTATAAAAATAAGAGGGTGGTTTTATTATTGGATCTATAATCCCTAAATTGGCTTTGAAATCGGAAATAGAGGTTGCATTGATTACATACACAGGTAATTTGTTCCATTCCAGAACAACAGATGGGAGAAATGACTGTTTAAAATGCTCAGTGTTAGCGAAATAGGAATAAAATTTATTTGGAAATCTAAGATTATAATCCGATCGTTCTCTGGAGCGGGCCGGTAGGAGATATGTCAGATACAAAGGGGCGTCTTTATTGATAATTCTGTAAATTGCTTGCAAATGGCGATGTTGCCTACGCCTGTGTAGTGTCCGCCAACCTACCTCAAGCCATAACTTGTTAAGTGATACTGAACGATTTAGGCCGGTTACGATTCTAGCGGCGTCTTTATGTATTCGGTCGAGTTTTTCCAATAAGTAATCGGGTGCTGAATCCCATACGACGTCAGCATAATCCAAAATAGGAAGGATATACGCATTGTAAAATTTTTCGAGTGTCTTTCTTTCGAGATCGTTTTTAAATTTCCTCAATTGTGATAGTCTAGAGGCAGCTTTGTTTGCTGGGTATTCTATTTGTTTGTTCCATTTTAAGTTTGATTGAAATTCAAGGCCAAGGTGCTTATGCGATTCGTTAAATGAAATAGTTTCGTCCTGGAATATTAAATCTGGGGAATTATCTTGAGGCACGAATGAGAAGGATATTGCCTTGGTTTTCTTGGGATTGAACGAAACTAACCAGTTGTCTGCCCATAGACTGACCCTTTTGAGGTCCTCGTTTAGTTCTGATTGTAGGATGTTAAGATTGAAGTGAGAAGCTGTGAGACATGTGTCATCAGCATACATTCTAACAGTTGATGTGAGGTTATCTGGTATGTCATTAATGTATATTAAAAATAGGAAAGGCCCAAGGATTTATCCTTGGGGAACACCCGCTGTGATGGTTTCAAAATCAGAATAAGTGTTATTGATTCGGACCCTTTGCTTCCTGTTAGTGAGATAGTCCTCCAGCCATTTAGAAAGCGACCCTGTTATCCCATACGCGGTAGTTTTGGCAATCAACCCTCTGTGCCAGACTCTCTCGAAGGCTTTAGAGATATCACAAAATACTGAACAAGTGTATAAGCCTTTGTCGAGTGTCTGACACAGCTGGTGATAAAGATCAATCATTTGGAATGTAGTGCTGTGTTTCGGAACGAAACCCGACTGATTTTGAAATAGGAGTTTATTCTCATCGAAAAAGGACGAGATTCTCTTTAGAACTAACTTTTCAAGAATTTTACCCAGGCATGGTAGAAGGGAAATTGGTCGGTAATTAGCGCTATCTGCGGAATCTCCATTTTTAAAGATAGGAATCACATTGGCTTTCTTCAACTATGATGGGAACTTTCCCGTTTGTAGAGATTTTTTAAAAATTAAGAAAAGAGGGTGGGCTATAGCGTTAGCCGTGCCGTGGAGCATTTTTGGACTAACTCCGTCATAGCCATAGGCTTTGTTCGTTTTAAGTGATCTGATCGCAGATATGACATCATCGACTGAAAATATAAGTTCTGATAATTCTTTATTGCATCGTGAACTGAAATCAGGTAGTTTGTGATCTTTCTGGTCAATCGTGGAATTTGAGAGGAATTTTGTATTCAGGCACTCGGCTTTTCCCAAATCGTTTGAGACAAAAGATACACCATTGACTTTAATATCTCCATCCGTAGAATAAATAGGTGGTATTTTTGTTATCTTCTTTTTGTTCAAAAGAAAGTTGATGAGATGCCAGAATTCACGGGGCGAAGAACTGTCATTTACCCTATCTTCGATATTGTTTTCAAATTTGGCTTTCGCATACTTTTTCATGTTGTTGACTTTGTTCCTCGATTTTTTGTATTTTGTCCAATTATTTTCAGTGCCAGACTTGATGGCGACCGATCGCAATCTATCTCGACGTCGAATCTCACGTCGGATGTCGCTATTGAACCAAATTTTGTCTTTCGATCTTATCGTAACTGTAGTTTGTGGTATAGTGATTCGCATTATTTCAAAGAATTTATCATAGAAAATTTGCACTACCCTATCAATGTCGTTTTCAGGCTGGAGGAGATCGTCCCAATTTATATCATTTATTAAAATTTCCGCCTTTTGGAAGTCGCCGCGATTATAGTTCCATATTTTCCTTTGGAAGGAAGGGGATGACAGTTGATCAAATGAGATGGTCGCATAAACACCTAAGTGGTCCGAAATTTCTAAGTCAAGGATGTCGGCATCCCTCACTTGAATGTCAGGGCTTATAATGATGGGGTCCAGAAGCGTCGCGGATGTAGCAGTGATTCTGGTCGGGGATGTAATCACATTTCTGAGTGAAAAATAGTCCGTGATATTTTTAAGTTTGGACGAGGGATCTAGATAATTTGAATTAAAATCCCCAAGTAGTATTACTTTATGGGAAATATCTAACGCTTCAAAAATGGATTCCTCGAAGAGGGTCCAATAGTTTGGGGCACAGAAGTACTCTGATCGGTATGATAGACATAAGAGAAATTTTGTAAGTTTACTGCGTATTTCAAACCACATTACAGACGTGTCAAATTCGAGACTTTCGATGCGCTTGTATAATAAGTTATCGTCGAAGTATACACAAATACCACCACCATGACAATCCCGATCGGCTCGGACAGGAGGGGTGAATCCTTCAATAAGAATATTTTCACATGGGTATGAGGGGTCCAGATGAGTTTCGGTAAAGCATAATATATCATAATCAGATATTATGTGATTTATTTTGTGGATTTTATTCCGAATGCTTCTTATATTTTGTTGGAAAATGGTCAAAGTGTCGGGATGGTTTTCAGTTATTAATGTCTGGTCTAGTACAGGGCCCGGATTGACATGGACTGAACCTGAAATTATAAGAAGCGCTGTAATTAAAACCAGGATCAACGGTAGCCTAATACTTGATCCACGGAATGATTTCAATATGAGAAAGCTGCATGTAACATGTTTTATTTTCTGCGACGGGGCTTTCTTCTTTGAATCAAAAATTCCCGTCACTATACGATGCTGCTCGGCAGAGATACCCATTTATGGGATGTTCATGACCGAAAAGCATCGTACCGTGACGGAACTGAAGTTAATTTGGAAGACAGATGAAAAGTAATCCACAGCTCGGTCAGGGTTATTTCTGCGTGTCTGGCATGTCAGCAAGGTGCATATTGGATGGTTCGCCCCATGTGACGTCATTATAATGACTTACAATACCAACCATTGATCGTGTTGGATGAACCCAAATTGTTCGACGTAAATAAACGAGTTCTTAGATATTTTTTATGTAATAGGTAAAGAAGAATGGGCATGCACTAAATGTGGGATATGCACATTATGGAGGTTGGGTATACGATTAATAACACGTGGCCCTATGATTTTAAAAAGTATGTCTTGATGCATGACATTAAGGGAACCGCTATACATATATCATGACATAGCATTCCCTGATGTGGAAGTTTCGCTGAAGACAATTACAGTGTGATAACCACACGACTACATTTATAATAAAACAATCATGTATTTATCATGGTGTGAAATTAGTGCTAAAATCTGGTGAATATCGTCCATCATTCCAGTAAAATTAGAACCAATCAATGTGCTATTGAGATTTCGTTAGAATACTCGCAGCTATATATTAGCAATCACGTGATAAAGTAAATACCACATGTACTTCTATATTATATGAACATATTTTTAAATTATAGAGGAAACTTAATATGTGATTTACATATTGAATAAAATTGAATGATATCTGTGTTTGGTACATGCCATCTAACGACCATACTGATTGAAATTATCTTTTCATTCGCATTGCCAGAATCATGGTTGTATATCCCTGCATATCAACAATCAAACCAGGAAGACGGGCTGATCACACCACTCGAATTCCGCGATACCTATTCATATCATCTGGGCAATGTTTTGTCTGCAGACAAAGGTGACACTGAGGCTGGTCAGAGATGTGAGATGAGAAACTATCCCTATTACCACGGGTACGATTGATTGTTGTACTGTATGTATAGGCAGTTCTAAACCCATTGGTGCCTACCTATACAATAACCCATCTAACACGCATGTTAACTGATTTGGTAGTCTATTGCATACCACATGCTGGTCCCTACAATTGTATGTGCAAATTTATCATTTCAATGGCTAATACGATACCTGGACCGGTGGACCCATTGTCCGGATATGTAAATCGAGTTGAACCTCATGATTTGCCTACATTGGCATTTGTCCCGGGGATATCTTGATATACAAATAGAGACTATGCGGTTATTAATACTAATTAAAGCGTCTATTTGTTAGTTATTTCATTAGTTTATCATAGATATTCCTTTATTATACTGACTTTTAACAGTCAGGATTGTGTTATATGTTGTTTGTTCTTCTGGTAGGACTACAATAAATATTTATTTAAAGGATTGCTATCCTGATGAAACAACAAAACACTATCGGAAAGCCACCCCTATAAGATGAGAAATAAATAAATAATACCCCACCGGTTGTCTCTGTCGCAAATCCTCATATGACGTCAAATGAGTAACCTAATTAAAAACACGAAATCGGAGTTAATTGTGTCTACCTATATGACGTCATATGAGTGGCGATGGGAAATGCGGAATCGACATCAGCGCGTGAGTGTAATGGAATTACTGCGGCACATGTCAATAGAATTGTGTACACGTGGTGAATTGTCATCACCCGTTGAGTTATCTTCACTTGTGATTTGTCATAAGTGCTGTTTGGAAAGTTATTGTTTTGACAAAAAATATAGAAGGCCGATTGAGTGTCAAAAATAAAGCTTATAAAAACACGAGCCGCCATGAACTCTATTCGGTGCGTGTTCTCGATGTTGTTTGAATTTTCCATATATATGCCCCGAGTGTCCCGTATTTACAATAATTCATTCCTGACAATGGCAAATAAATGCAGTGTTTTCGGCTGTGGCCAGTATAGTGACCCTCAATTAGGTATAATTCTGCATTCATTTCCAAACGATGTTCGTTTACGTGAAATTTGTCGGGATTTATGTGGGAAACCAGTTCGCAAAATCAGAAACTATTGAAGTGGTTGCCAACGAAATGTTCCAGAATTTGTTCCGTCCACTTCGAAAAAGGTGTTTTGAGCACAACGCGAATACACTTGGCCCCAACAGTTGCTACCGACGACAACCCCCACATTAAACAAACGGACCACCGACGAGAATGCCATCCCAAGAAAAACGTCAACTGTATATCCAATAGAACATATCGCTAAAAAGCGAATACATATACCAAATAAAGAGCGTTTAATTTGACGAGTCAGTCATCGTTACGAATACATACAATTGCAGTTAAAGTGGGGAGTATGTTGATGAATAATTTAATAAAGAATTCACGATGACAACTATTCTAAGTCGAGTCCCCATTGTCCTTATGACTCAATAAAGAGCGTTCCATGTTAAGAGTATTCCTAATATGGTGCCAATAAAAAGAGTTTAATAAACCGGAAATTGTTATGACTTTGACGGATATATAAAGCATGTGTATCGCAAGTTCGCGTATATGTATTTACGTGTATTTGTGTAATCAGTAAATAATCACGATGTCAACTATTGTCGAGTCCCCATGTTCCTTTACCATGACACAACAAAGAGTGTTCACTGTTAAGCATATTCCCGATATGGTGCGAATAAAGAGCGCTTGTATATGGGATTACATATTATTATCCCTCCATTTTTATATATAATTGGATGTTTAAACGAACCATGGCGAACGTTTATATATTTTATAATCTTATTGACGATTTATGACCGGGATATTCAATAGACCGCATCGCTAGAGTGCTAATTTTATAGGCCACTGACCATGCATAGACGCAGCGAATTTTCATCAGTGACAGTCGGCAAGATTGTTTTATTTTTTGAGGGGGGGGGGGCAATATTCCGAAATATATATAGGCCTAAACGCCCTATTGCCCCAATATATATACGATTCATAGCTATGAAAATGAACTTATCGTATCATATTGCTAATGAATGGCTTGATTATAATTTATTAAGTCCGACAGCAATAAACCGAATTATTTTTGTTTTACCGCATTACGATAAATTAAACCGAAACGCTCTTTATTGTCACACAACTAAGGGCATCTGGAAATTTGAATGTTTATGAAATGATAATTGTCTAATAACTGTGAAAGTCTTCGCATATATATGCAATCTTTATATGAATATATAATATAACTTGGACTATTCCGGTAACGAAAAAAAAAGATAATCACGAGCAGGTGTTAATATAGATAACTGCGCGCAAAACCGAAATAATTAATATACGATAATTTATTAATACATCGTGGTAGAATATACTTATTAATATACCAAAGTCTTCATCTGTGAATTCTTTCACGGGAACAGTTGTAGACTAGGTCCTACGTAATATACGGAAATGGCTTTATAATAACAACACATCGCGATACATATAATAATAATAACACGATAAAGACGTTTAATTACAAGAACTGCGATGTATTTCTGCGAAGTTTTGCATTTGCAGTGTTCCCACATAACACGACAAACTTCAAAAGCCGCGATCGAAATTCATGATCGCTTTGCGCGAGCAAACTTTATAATACCACCATTGCGTATCTATGCGTTGTCAATGAGTTACCACGTGATCGATCATGTGCTATGCTTCTGTTTACACGTGACAATCATGTGATCGGGCCGATGATCACGTGACTTTGTCTACAACACAAAATCTTCGGCTAACTTCGAATTTTTTTTAATCGTTATAAAAATAACGATTGGCGGCCGAATATTAGATTATATGCGCCTAATGGACATTTTATATATATTATCGGTACATTGAAAGAAAATACTATATTTTTTTTCAGGATCATATTCCTTTAAGGATGTTTTACTATTACATATTCATACTGTTAATTACGATTTTATTGTAGTCCTGATAGTAATTTTTTCTGACACATAAGCTATATTGTTTCTGGTGTGTTAACAACACGAGTGATATCATTCACACATGATTGCGTATATTCATCATATGCACGCAAATTTAAATTTATATCCATTTCAAAAACATTTGTTTGTCCATATTGGTTGACACTCTCAGACACAACATTTTCAATTTCTTCATTTGCAGACGCAAATGATTCTGACTCATTGTTATGTTGATTATTAGCGCATAATCGATCTGCCCATTCAAGATGTGGTATTTCGACGTCACTCGAGGAGTTTTGTCTCCATTAGCTGAGCACGTGGAATTTAGTCACTGGACTACAAATTTGACGATGCAGGTTGTTCTGGGTCTGCATCAGAAGTATTAACTACGAAACGCTGTCGTCGTAATTGACGTATAGTGTCTTTCGGTTGAAGTTTCCTAGCACGATCGGCCTTACGAATATTGTCTGCATGACACCGTACTGTGCGACCAGTTAACTGATCTTTAATTAAAAATGATACCTTGCTATATTTTTCTCTTATATTCCAATGACTTTGCCAAGACAAACTCAATTTACCCGTTTTTCTACCCGTCTCCTATATCGAAGGAAACTTCTTTTCTTTGTTTATTCTTTTTGTTCACTCTAATTTGGGATCTTAAACGGAAATTTCTGTGTTCTTGTAAAGCTAATGATGTGAAATCTTTACCTACATATTGCAATCTAGGTTTTAGAATATTATCCAGACTTTAAGTGGGTTCCCGGTGATATAATAAAAAACACAGACTAAATTTTGTAGTGTCATTTACATGAACACACATCGCAAACAATGCTTGTGATATATACATGTCCAACGTGTGGGTATTCTGTAACACCAATTTAGATGGTATATAATTAAAAATTGCACGCAGTTTCTCAACTGAACCATTCGGAGAAGGATGACACGGGGAACTATAAATATGATGTATATTGAGTTCATTTATAAACTTGATCCATGTTTATTTTTGAATTCTGTACCATTGTCCATTATTAAATTCAAACAGCAAGAATGTCTACTTATTACATCATCTAAGAATAGCATTACGACAGTTTCTGCTCGTTTGTCAGGTATTGCAAATGCCTCGACATATTTAGTCAGACAACAAATAAAAGTTAAAATATATTTGTTATTGGAATTTGTTGTTTCAAACGGTCCTTGTATATCAGCGCTTATTGTCGCAACAAGAAATTTCGGGTTGTCCATCACTTGTATTGGAGCTTTCTGTTGTGATAAATTTCCCATCTTACAAATCGTGCAAACCTAACAATAATTTTGTATATCTTTATACATATTTGGCCAATAATATTTAATTTTTGCAGTTGCAAAAGTTTTAACTGTTGAAAAATTACAGGCTAGGTCGTGGTATTGTTTGGATACAGCATGACGAATATTTGCGGGAATAAATAGACGAATACTCGGATCTTCACCATGATTACTGATGAAATAAAGAACATCTTTTATTACAATATATTTATTGGCTATTTGTTTGGGTGGTTTTGTGGAATTCAATTTTCTGAATGATATATATAGCTTCCACATCCTATTGTTGTTCAACTTTCATGTCAAAACCTTCCAACTGAATGGATTCCTGCTGTTCATGTAAAATTTTGTCTATACGACAATTTGCAAATTGTTTTGTGTTTAATTTTGATGTATCAATTATGTCAACATCCATTGGTACTTCAAGGTCAGGTCCTGTTAAATCTCATTGCTCTGGTACTACCGACATATCATAATGTTCATCATCTGTAGGTCTTATATCATCTGCAAATATATTCACTTTGCCGGGTATGTCAATTGTTTGTGGCTTATATGCAGCCCACCGTGCGACGTTTTTTATCCATAGGAGCAGATAACATGTTTGTTAACACTTTATGATCAGCTTTTATAATTAGTTGCGATCCACTAATGTAAAACTGTAATTTCGTTATTTCCCAATAAATGGCAAAATATTCGTGCTCCAATGTACTCCATGAACGAATTTGAGTTTTATTCAGCCATGCTGAAATAAAATGCATGGGATTTTCCGTATTATATCTTGATATACACGGGTCACCTGGGTCACGTGACTGTGTAATTAATGCCGCAATAGCTCTGGCACTAGCATCAATATACATTATAAAGAGTTTGTTTTTGTCTGGATATGCGAGATATGTCACCTCCGTTAAAGAATTTAAAATATTTCTTAAATACCTCAGCACACTGATCCGTCCATACAAATTTTGTGATTTCCTTTGTTAATTCTACCAATGGTCCACATATTTCGCTGAATTTAGGAATGAATTTCCTGAGCCACGAGAATGATCCTATGACACTTCTGACTTGCTTCACATTGGCGGCAATAATGTTTGAATTGTTTTTACTTTATTCGCATCTAGTCTCACCCCATGTTGATCAACGATGTGGCCCAAAAATGAACATTCGGTCTTATAAAAATAACATTTCTTTAACTTTAATTTTATATTAAACTTCCTAAGTCTCTCAAATACCTCTTGAATAAGCTGTAAATGAGAAAGCTTGTCGACTGGATACAACATTAAATCGTCGACATAAGCGTGGCATCCTTTAACTCCCTCTAACACGCCATGAGTTGAAGAAACGCACTGGAACTCCCAATAGCTCCAAAACATGTACTATTAAACGAAAAATTACCTCGGAAACAAGTAATAGTGGCTTTAGTTCGATCTGCGTGGTGTATTTGAATACATTTGTATGCAGAAAAACAATCGAAACTGTTATATATTTAACAGCTTTCATTTCCGCCAGAATATCTTCTATCTGATCCATTGGGACAAATGTTGGTTTGGTAATAGCGTTCAAACGACGTAGATCTGCTATATATCGATATGAGTTATCAGATTTGCACAAAAGTTTACAAGGATATGCCCATTCATTGCTTGGAGCCGTTGACATTATCTTTGCTTGTAACAATTCATCTTTTGTTTTGCTGAGGTGTTTGCGTTTTTGCAAAAGACATCTATAAGGCAGTAATCGAATTGGTTCATGATCCCCTGTTGGGATTTCCATGGTTACAGCAGTAGTACATCTAAGTTCGGTTAACCCTTTACCCAACAGAACGGCCCTGTGCCAATGCAGTCTCTTATATATGCGAGTCGACCATAGGTCGCCTCGCATATATAAGAGAATACATTAGCTTAACACATATTAAAAATGATAAAATTGTCAAAGAATGTAGAAAAATATTATAAAAAATGTAAGAAAAAATTATAAAATTGTTAAAGAATGTGGTCAATGAACCGGTTCCAATGATATCCATATTTGTATGGTGTTATTGAGACAGACCGAATATATTTTAGGCTGTTGAAGCTTTATTTGGGCGTTTTTGGCCGCTTTGTTGGGTAAATGGTTAATGTTGTAGCAAAAATCTCACTATTATCTCTTATTAATGTTATTAAATCATCCCTAAATGTATCTGGAACTTGTAAGTCTTCTAGATTAATCTCTTCTGGTGATACATGTTTTATTATGATCAGGTAAATCCACGCATTGTACTGCGTCGACTTTTGCCACGATACACTCACGTCGTAAATTAACATGCTTATCTGTATAATTGCTAACAAGCACTGGAATTATTTCACTCTGTGTACTAACAGTTGAATATTCAGCTGTTAAACCTGGTTCGTTACCAATAAAACCTGTGTCTATTGGCTGAATTTGTAAAAAAAAAAGGCGCGGCAAATAACTTATTTCCCTATTATGCGTTCTCTAGTTAACATCGTTGTGTTTGGCGGGATAATTTGTGTTGATTGAACTCTCACCAAACTTGCGATGTGAATATATGGAACTAATGGCACTATATTACCATTCATTTTCATTAGATCGATGCATATTAGAACAAACATAGAATGTATGTGATGTTTTTATTTTATTAATGTGGAAAATGAATATTATGTAACCATTTATGGTCAAGGCATCGCCACTTGTGGACGTCGCACTAAACTGTATCTGTTGCATTTGCGGTTTATATTTTAAATTGTTATAAAATTGTAGTGAGCACAGACTAATGTTTGGACCACTGTCCAGTATGGCACGATATTTTTGTGTGCCTATTGTAATTAATATGGACGATGACACTTGTGGATTTATACCTTTCATAAGCTTCATATTATTTTCGTATTCAGGAATTGACAAATTTGATTTAATCTTGTCCTAGTGCTGTATTATCTTTTGCGTTTGTTCCTGATTATAAGGTTTTTGTGTATCTAATGGAGCTGTGGTTTTTACCGGTCCGTCGATTTTAGCATAACTGTAATTAACGTCATCTGGCAGGGAAGTGCGGGTAGGGTCACTTTGTATCATATTCATAGTTATTTTAATTTCAAAAGTGATTGGGCATAAGGAAGGCAAAATTGCAGGTATATGATAAATTAATAATTTGAGTTGGGTTGCCACATGCACATTCTAATGGTTGCATTATAGAATTATGACATAATGCAGGTATTGTGTTTATTTAATTTAAATGATCAAATCAAAAGAAATGTACAGGTTGGTTGGTGGCGTAAGTACTCACGTTTGAACGAAACACAGGTTCTGTTTAAGCTCGCGGCACCAGTTTGTCATGTAGACTGGTGGTGATTGTAGAGTTGGCCGTGAACGGGAACAATGAAGAGTCCAGAAGGTTTGATACTTTTTATATTTTTAAATAAGTCTTTGCCGGTAAGCACTATGCACAGGTTAGATAGAGATGTTGGTGGCAGCAAGGTTCAGGGAGAAGTGAAGTTCACTCTCTCGAGAACGGGTAGTTATTTCAGGAGTGGTGGTATCGCGTGTCCATATAAGGTCTGAGGTATCATGATATCCATGTTATCTATACTCTCACTATAGCGTACATCACACTATTGTTACTGGATTATTTTACTCTTCTACTCATACCTGTGTTGTACAATGAGTACAACCAGTCATAAACAATTAATGTATGATCTTGTTAATTATCTGTGTACTCTCGTATTCATCATATTGCATAACTCTCCTATACAGTATAGAAAGCGTGTGGTATAAGGAAAACACTCAACACCGTGTGGATATTTTTGGGAGAGTGATTCAACACCAAAAGCTTGAGTGCAGAGGATTGGCAAGGTGCTATTGTGCAATCTGTTGGTGGTGGCAGTCTCTTCATACCTCACTACAAACCACCGCGAATCATCGCCGACATTCACCGCGAAACTCTTATCTGCGCAACGGGAATAGCATTGCATTTTCCGCAATTGTCTTTTTTATCTGTTTTCATAAAACCTTTTGAAAAAAAAACCAGCATATTAATGTATAATAGTATATTTATATAAAAACTAGAAACAGGATATTGTTAAACGGAAGACTTCATTATATACTCCCTTTGCGTGCTTCGCGCACATTTTGGTCTTTTAAAAATGTTAACATGATGATTTTTTTCTTAGTATTTAAAAAAAGAATTATTGATTTTTCTTTTGAACTTCTTGCTCAATTTAAAGGTGGTTTGAAAATTCAAAATTATGATCGATTTTTTTACACAGCGGTCAGGTTCCAGGGATCAATAAAGTACAATTGTATGTCGATAAATTGCTATACATGTACATGTATGGTCTCTTTCTGTATTAATTATAGCGATCGACTTTGAGAACGTTTGGGTCGCGAACATGGAACGATAAAGAGCATTGCTTGTTATAGTCTAGTCCTCACGCGGTAGAAATAAAGAGCATTAATTTTACTTCTGTGCGAAAACCTCAGAATACAGCTTGTAAATATCTCTGACATTGTCAAATACAAGTATTGTTCAGAGCATGTCAGCTGGCATATCAGTATGCCGTGCATTTATCAACAAATCGTATAATAATAATATCATTTTCAAACTTTAGTAAAACTAACACCGTAATGACAATCTCCAGGTTACCATGAGTCGCCATTCCAATTTTTGTTTATAAATCGTTATTTGTAGTAAATATCGTATTCTAATTTCTCTGGGGTCCATGTACATGTGCATAGATTATCGATGTCATGCAATTAAAGCCATGTGTGTGTGTGCATGTATGCTGATGTGTTGTATATTCTCGTTAATATTTATCTGCATGTATTCACATGTATGTCGCCTACATGTATCTGTCTAAATTGGATGTTGCGTGGTTCGGGGTGATTCCGTCACCATGTTACATGTACATATTGATAGGAAATTATTCACATGCATACGCATGCGGAATGTCAGTTTTGTCGCCAAGGAAAACCAGAAAACTAACTGGGGACATTGTCACGGTCACTAAAAGATTGAACAACGTTCAGGACAATTATCGATATTTAGTTGAGACGATTATAATTGCGCCTGAACTATAGTTTTATGGCGCAGGCGTAGCGAAAATCGACACAATCATCCGTAAGTAACACGTCACAAAAGTTCATAATTAAAAAAAACACCATTTATCCCATGTTTTAATTTTTGTTAATTTGTCGTCAAACGATGACAATATGCTTAAACTACGCTCTTTATGTATAATCTATTAATGCCGAGTAAGGAAAACAGAAACGCAGACTGTATAATTTATTACATGTATAATCAGATCCAGAGATCAGTTGTATGTGTAAGTACATGCTTTAGGAAATATTTAAAATCATCACTTTGTTCTAACAACATTGAAAACAACTATGCAATATTTAATTCAATTCAATTTATTTTCTCAACATCATATAGATATACAGAGAATACATAATACATAAATATGATAAATTATGTGCGCATGCGTGCAGATTGTATTGTACTAGCATATACATTTTAAATAATGTGTCAGTTATGTGTAGTACATATACATGTATATATGCAATAAATTAGTTGTAAGATATATGGTGCGACAACCCATGTTGGGATATGGTAAAATTAGTCAGTGGAAGCATCAGGAGAGCCTAAATAGCGGCAAAACCCTTCTGATGAATATGGACAGATTTGTGGTTTGTCTTCCTTTTCCCGAATTGAAAAGTTCTCTCAATTTAATAGTGTTTGGATTTCGGTAGAAATATGATGGAATATATTTCTGTCGGAGATCATGTAAAGCTGGACATTTCAGTATGACATGAAATTCATCGCCCAGTTCTGATAGACATAAAGTACATTTTCTCTCGGAGTAGTCTATTTTATTCCAGGATCCAGTTTCAATTGGGAGGTGGTGGTTTCTTGGTCTGATTCGCAGAATACTCGAACGAGTTTATTGTCTACACTACTAAGGTACTTTTCTTTGCCGAAATCTTGTTTGATTATTCGGTAGAAGGCATATTTACTAGATGTCGAGGTACAGCCCCTCCATTCTTGGATATAGATATCTTCTAGTTTTTGTTTAATGGAAGCATTAAAAATATTGAGGCTATGAATATATTGGTCGTTCCATATATATCCCATACCTAATCTATTCAGAGTTTCTTTTATATCAATTATCTATGGGTTGTTGCAAATATTTCTTGAATGCCTAGTATATAAAATATAATATAGTATTAAAGGTAAACGTTGACATTCCATCGTTAGTAACCTGCCCCGATATGACAGCGCTCGAGTCTTAAATTTGACTGTTATTGGAAAAATACCGGTTTCACCATAAAGAAATTGTGTCGGTGTCGAAGATTTAATGCCCAGCATGAATGTAAAAAACCAAATTTCAAGTTTTTCAAAACATTTAAAGTTTTCATGTGACCAAATTTCTGCTCCATATGTCATTAGATTTCTATTATAGTAGAGTCTACTATAATAGAAATCTATGAGAAATCCATCGTCTACTAAGTAGACACACTTAAATTATTAGTCCTCATTTTATTGAGAAGCACTTTTCGCTTTGTAACATCTACTATTTCTGTATAATTTATTACATGTATAATCAGATCCAGAGATCAGTTGTATGTGTAAGTACATGCTTTAGGAAATATTTAAAATCATCACTTTGTTCTAACAACATTGAAAACAACTATGCAATATTTAATTCAATTCAATTTATTTTCTCAACATCATATAGATATACAGAGAATACATAATACATAAATATGATAAATTATGTGCGCATGCGTGCAGATTGTATTGTACTAGCATATACATTTTAAATAATGCGTCAGTTATGTGTAGTACATATACATGTATATATGCAATAAATTAGTTGTAAGATATATGGTGCGACAACCCATGTTGGGATATGGTAAAATTAGTCAGTGGAAGCATCAGGAGAGCCTAAATAGCGGCAAAACCCTTCTGATGAATATGGACAGATTTGTGGTTTGTCTTCCTTTTCCCGAATTGAAAAGTTCTCTCAATTTAATAGTGTTTGGATTTCGGTAGAAATATGATGGAATATATTTCTGTCGGAGATCATGTAAAGCTGGACATTTCAGTATGACATGAAATTCATCGCCCAGTTCTGATAGACATAAAGTACATTTTCTCTCGGAGTAGTCTATTTTATTCCAGGATCCAGTTTCAATTGGGAGGTGGTGGTTTCTTGGTCTGATTCGCAGAATACTCGAACGAGTTTATTGTCTACACTACTAAGGTGCTTTTCTTTGCCGAAATCTTGTTTGATTATTCGGTAGAAGGCATATTTACTAGATGTCGAGGTACAGCCCCTCCATTCTTGGATATAGATATCTTCTAGTTTTTGTTTAATGGAAGCATTAAAAATATTGAGGCTATGAATATATTGGTCGTTCCATATATATCCCATACCTAATCTATTCAGAGTTTCTTTTATATCAATTATCCATGGGTTGTTGCAAATATTTCTTGAATGCCTAGTATATAAAATATAATATAGTATTAAAGGTAAACGTTGACATTCCATCGTTAGTAACCTGCCCCGATATGACAGCGCGCGAGTCGTCAAGTAAATTTGACTGTTATTGGAAAAATACCGGTTTCACCATAAAGAAATTGTGTCGGTGTCGAAGATTTAATGCCCAGCATGAATTTAAAAAACCAAATTTCAAGTTTTTCAAAACATTTAAAGTTTTCATGTGACCAAATTTCTGCTCCATATGTCATTATCGGTACGATGGATTTCTCATAGATTTCTATTATAGTAGAGTCTACTATAATAGAAATCTATGAGAAATCCATCGTCTACTAAGTAGACACACTTAAATTATTAGCCCTCATTTTATTGAGAAGCACTTTTCGCTTTGTAACATCTACTATTTCTCTCTTTCGCGAACGATCCGTTTTTATGAAAGAGGGTTCCCAGGTATTTGTAGCTATTTACTAATTCAAGTTTGTTATCTGCAATTTTAAACTGACATAAATTATCTCTTTTCTGTGTTTTGCCAAATATCAATATTTTTGTCTTGTCAGAATTGATATTTAAGCGCCAAGTACTACAGTACATCGCAAAGATATTTAGTGAGTTTTGCAAAGTTTGGCGGGAGTGGGCAATCAACACAGTATCGTCAGCATATATTATCAGACAGAGCTTTGTGAACAGTTCTGAGTCTGATTCAGCTAGGTTCAGTTCAATTCCGCGGCAATCTTGTTTGCGTAAGTACCGTTCGAGATCGTTCAGGTAGAGCGCGAAAAGTTTCGGTGAGAGGTTGTCTCCCTGTTTTAGGCCCGTGTTGCAGCTAAAGTAATCTGATTGCTGGTCATTGACGCAAACACAAAGCTTAAGGTCAGAATACAGGGCCTTGATGACGTCAAGGACATTCCCACTGATGTTGTATCTGAGAAGTTTTTCCCATAATCCTACCCTCCAGACTGAGTCAAAGGCTCGCGTGAATTCTATGAATGCACAGTACAGTCTTTTTCTAGAGGATTTTAGCAGGTGAACCAACGTGTACAGAGAGAATGTATGGTCTATGGTTGAATATCCTTTTCGGAAACCAGCTTTGGGTTCCCCTTGGATTTGGTTCTCGGCAAGGAATACACTCAACCGTTCGCTGATTATACTATAGTGAAAAGTTTCGCCATGCAACTCAGAAGTGTTATTTTCCGATAATTTGCTGGGTCAAGACGTTCCCCCTTTCTCTTATAGATGGGTCCTATCAAACGTATAGTCCAATCGCGGGGCAAAATGCCAGTTCTGAATATCAGGTTGAAATAATTCAGATACTGTTCACTAAGATGTGGCATTGCTTTCGCGATGTGTTCATTACATATGGTGTCAAAACCTGGTGACTTATTCATTTTCAAACGCTTAATGGCTTTATCTCGTCAAGTTTTATATCAGAATTTAGTGCAGTGTTATCGGTATGCCTCCATTCGTCGATGTATAATTCGTCTTGTTGTGGTTTATTAGTTGAGCTTCCGGTTGATAATGTTTCATCTTCTTGTTGAAAATACTCACTAAATGTTTCGGTATCGTGAGCAGGTTGGTTTGAATCATGTTTATCGAGACCTTTTATGAGCTTCCAGTAATCGCTACTCGAATGTGTCAGGAGCATATCTATTTTACGAGCCACTTTATGGTTGTGTCGCCGTTTACTTGAAATCATAGTTTCTTTGTATTTTCTACGACAAATGATCATCTGATCTCGGTTTAGTCTGGTGGCAGGATTAGCCAAGGTCACATTTCACAGATTCGATGACATGATAATAAATAACTGTTTTTGTTAACTAATGTACTGTCACTCAAGATTTAAAAAAACACCACGTCATGACAAGATTTCACACCTCGTATAGACTTGGCGGAACTATCAAAGGTTATATAAGAACTGACTGACACCCACTATACTACCATCGAACGAATTATCAGCTCTAGAATATTAACCCACCTTAAGAACCAACACATTTTCAATAAATTCCAACGTGCATATCGTAAAGGCAAAGAGGGAACCGAACTTGTTTATAGAATAGTAGAAGATATGCGCACAGCAATAGGCCGGGGCTGGGAGGGGGCTGCCATTTCTTGGATGTAGAAAAGGCCTTCGATTCAGTATGGCACCACGGCCTTCGATACAAACTAAAAATAACAACCGACTTCCCCACCAAAATGTTAAGACTTATCTCTTAATTTCTCATGCAAAGATCTATCAAAGTAAGGGTCGGGGAAGAAATTTCAGACAGCGTCAACCTTAAAGCCAGTACGCCACAGGGGTCCGTATTAAGTCCGCTACTTTTCTTAATATACGTCAACGACATACCCAACAATTCACCACACAACATACAAATCTCACAGTTCGCCAATGATCTGGGCCTTTGGACCATAGGGGGACCCCAAAACGCTGGAATTCAGACTACAAAAACAACTCAATGACCTGGAAGGGTGGTAGTCTAAATGGCGCATCAAACTGAACGCCAAAAAAACGCAATTAATCCTCTTTAGCAGAAAAAATACCAAATACAAACTCAAATTGTCCATATATGGGGAAATATTCGAACAAACCCAGGAGGCAACACTCCTGGGCATAACTCTTGACCATAAACTATCTTTCAAAACACATATTAAAAACAGGGCCTACCAAAGAATTGGGCTATTAAAGATGCTCAGGGGCACATTATGGGGACTCAATCCTGGAACCTTAATTAAGCTATATAAGCAATTTATACGACGAATCATGTAATATGGGGCTATCATAACCGCCGACTTACCCAAATCTACACTCAACAAACTCCAAGTAATCCAAAACAAAGCATTGAGAATGGCACTCCAAGAAAGTATACGAACCCCCATCAGGGCATTACATAATACAGCCGACATACCCACATTCCACATTAGACTCCAAACACTAGCGGCAAACAGTCGCATCAGACTACAAGGCAGCACCATAATCGACGAACTAGAGGTCAGGAAAACACTACTATCCAAAAACAAAACATAAAAACCAGGCCGGCGAGATCACGGATCTTTATGTGTTATGTGTTATCCCTCAATGGTCACACCTATACTTCCATAATTTAATAATACTTAACAATCAACAAACAACCAATAGACATACACCTTAAGAACCTAATAAACACGCGATGTCGATCAGGTTACTAACACAGTCCAGTCAAACGTATGGTAAGTCTAATGATCAAAATCTCTTTCAGATACCCACGGAACAACTCCCCAAACAGGTAATTCTACCAGTCATCCCCTCCTAGGAAACAGGTAATTATTAATTATGTTTCAGAGGGCTCTTTGGTGCGTAGTGATCATCGGCAGGTGAACACAGTGGATTGGCCACGCCACCCTGCAGTAATGCAAATCCTCAATAATATAAATAATAAGTTATCATGTACTAACCCACACACAGGCAAAATTCGCCATATCGACCACCTAACAAGAGTAACAATAATATCAAAACCTAAGGTAGCTAGGGCGCTGATGAATGTCCTCAAAACTACTAACAACTACATGTGCAACTACAATTTGCAAATACACGTTTTCACCCGCGCCCGTGCCTATGAGAGGACGGGTGGGACATAATAATCGTAAACACTACTTGGCACTCCAAACCTTCAGAGATACACCAAAAACACAGTCTGGTCCCAGCTGCTTCCTCGTCCGCGACTGCCATACACAACCAGGTCAACGGGTTCTGACACTCGCACTGGAGTGGAAGGCGGGCATTGCCCCATCGAGAGTTGAAGAGCCCCAAAGGACCTTAAGTCAACCGACTGGCATTGCACCCTCTTCCTAGAGTTGACCCCGCAGTACAGGCCCGGAATACAACAGACTAAGGCAACTGGAGACCATACAAGCACTAAATTGGACAATAAGTACAACTATTCACAACTGAAAACAATATATATATCAACGCATAAAACTCACACATATAAATCAAGGTAAGTCGTCTCCGCCGGTCCTAGTTCGGAATGGGGGTGGGGCTTTGCTTCTTGCTTTGGTGGCATCCACCCCAGGCACGGTAGGCAAACACCTACCGTGCATGGGTATATATCAATCTCACAAACTCTACAAAAGCTCTTCAGCGGAATTACGTCATTCAAACGTGGGTTGTAGGAGAGGACCGACGGCCCTTTCAAATCTTACCGGGTATAATCCCAAACTCCAAACTAAGCTATTATACTACCATTGTCTCGAATAAGATGGACACGGTCGCACGCTATCTAATGAGATGTTCAATCTTTAATCTCGTTAAACCAAAAATAACAAATCATTATACATGTTTTTATACAATGTTGGACATAATCAAATACATGATACATGCATACGTGTATACATGCATTACATATATACACGTATATATTAGCTGAATCAAACTCCATTTATTTATCGATTTAGGAGCTGGACAAAAGGCCGAGGGAATGTTATCCCCGTGTCCGCTTCGCGCACATTTAGATCTTTTAAACATTTTGCTAAAAAAAAAAAATATTATTAAAAATAGATTAAATTTTTTTTTCATTTTTAAACGGACTTGGCTCATCCGAGCTTCTAAATTGTGCATACGTAATACGGAAGCAGTTATAAGATAGGTTGACAAACACATGAAATATTGATAAACCGGCGTCAAATGTTCTGAAAAGTATTTGCCATGGCCACAGCCATTTCCCAGCTGTTTTAATTTTTTCTCACATAAGTTAAAGAACGCTCTTTATTTCTACCATATCAGGAATAGGCCAACACGTACACTTTAAAACAAAGATATATAAATATGTGCTACACGTGTATAAAACATTACATATACACGTACATGCTAAAAGTAAGGTATATTTAAATGTTCTTCCATTCAAGTATACATATTTATCATATGACTCAATCATTATTTACGTTGGAAAGTATGTCATAAATCAATTTCATATGAACTACTAGTTCATATCACCTTCCGATAATTTGATTGGTTTGCTGACAAAAGTGTGTTTTGATTGGCTGAATGGCAGCCGGTGCCGAGCCGTATCTCTAACTAAATGCAGGTCAAATTCGTGCGCGTCTATCAACGCGATGCCGAAATTATCGCAATTATAATCTTGAAATATATAGTTTTGGACATTGTTATACGATAAATAGAATATGTAATTCGTATTTATCTAATAAACATACGATATAATGTCACAAACTGAGAACAGAATAGCGCACTATATCTTCGCGTGCATATTATTTCTGCTAGTTCACCAGGTGTAATTGGGCTTCCGGTGCAATGAAGTGACGTCACATTAACCTTTTGCTGCCGATGTCATATAGCTATTTAGTAATTTGTGTGCGTTTTGGACATCATAATCAATTTATAGGTGTCATATGATAAATAGAATATGTAATTCGTGTTTCTCTCGTATGATATTTATGAAACTCGTCACGAGGCTCGAGAAAACTGAAAATTCTTAGACTCGTTTCATAAATATCATATGAGAGAAACACTCATTTCATATCCTCTATATATGTATATACTAGCAGGGTTACCCGTCGTTGCCCAGGTTAAAGTGATATGAAACCCTGTTGTGGATATTTGGTGGGAATAGGGATTACTCTTGCTCAAAGTGTTACACGTATTCTGATAAATTGTGTATTCAAATAGCATCACAAAACATGACTCTTACACATGGAATATAAGTAGCGACTCACCATGCCGATCGTCATTTTGTTTATCGCGACTAATCAATTCCACCAATAAAGAAGTATTTATTTATTTACAACTGCGTATACTTCGGACGTTACAACATGAAACATGAACATCATAAACATATTAGTTTGCAAAAATAAATGACGACATTGGGTTTTCAATATAGAGATGTGTCAATAAGTCTAGTGGGTTAGGATAAGATCTTGAGGACACCTATCTTTCATATCTCCACGAAGATACAGATGTTTTAAAGAAATGGCCATGGTGCGACATATTGGCTAAATATTATCAGCTTAAAGGAAATGTTGCTATGCAGAATATGAGCTACATGTGCCAGACACAGCGAGATTTTCAGTTGTTAGGCGATGAGTCTTCTAAAAAAATAATTAAATCCGCTGTATCGGGCAGATATACCCTTGGCAGATGTCAGTATTGGAGGATCCTGAAAAGTCACGTGCTACTGACTGCGTTTTCTTTCATCTCAGAAGAAACTATATTTGACTGCACACTGTGACCACTATTTTTGAACAGGCTTTTCATACATTTCCATATCTCCTGAAAATTGTAACATTTTTGGACACTATATTGAATGGAACAGCCTTTCTAATATGCAATCTTCTGACACTTCGAGGTCTCTCAGTTTGCAAGAATATATGTATCTCTTAAATAGAATGATAAATATAATTTTAGTGCTTTCTTCTATGTATCTATTTTGCTAGCTCATTATATGAATGCCCTGATTCGCATCCCCATATAAATATGACAGTTATGAAGATATATTTGTTCAAGTGACTTAATTGGGTCACCATTAATTTGTCACATTGTGAAATGACCCAAACGACACCAAATGTGATTTAATTCCTCGTACCATTAGAGAAGAACGTGTATGAATTTGATGGAAATTAGTGCTAAATATATACCAATGTGGTGTCTTTAAATCACACGATTATATTCCTCGTATCACGGAGAAGAATAATATATCAATTTGGTGGAAATCTGCGCTAAAAATAGTTTATTAGATCAATTGTTGACGCACCCCCCCCCCCCCCAAAGCACCCCTGATTCGAAGCCATATCGCGCCATATCGCGGAGGTGATTATGTATACATTTGGTGGAAATCAGCGACAAAACTATTTCATAATTGTTTTATAATTTTTTGTTGTTGCTGAGCCTCTCCCATTTTCTGCCCCTGACACCAACAACGTCACTTTAGAAAAATTTATCCCGCACCAGATCTTTCTCGTAAAAAGTTACCCCTTTTAGACCGCCTTTGTGCCATCTCGATTGCACCCCGTGAAGTTATATTTAGAACAAATACAAACAGACAGATATTCGCAAATATATTTGATCACCACATGTTGCGTTTTAACACGCACGATGTAATTCCTCGTATCATTTGAGAAGAAAGTGTATGAATTTGATAATTGGCACTAAACATATTTTTTATCAGTTTTGGTGACCCTCCCGTCCCTATTTCGGACTCAAGCTGCGCCAATTTTGTCATCATTAAACCACATACTTAGACTCATTATGGGGATGAATATGTATATACAATTGGTGAAAATTGTCGATTATACAAATTCGTATCAAATTTAGGGCCCCCATATCGCTCGCCCAAGCGGCACCAATTTGGCGTATCTAAACCACACGATTAGATTCCCCGTATCACGGTTAAGAATGTGTATCAAGCTGGTGGAAATCGGCGCTAAACATATTGTTTATCATATTATGTGTCCCTCTCACCCTCTATGCACCACTGGCTCGAATGGCACCATATGTGACATCCTTGGAGGTGACTATTTATAACTTTGGTGCTAATTGGCGACTAAAAAAATTATGATCAAATTCATTGCCCACCACCCCCATCTCTCACCCAAACAGCACCAATATGACGTCTTTAAATCACACGATTATATTCCTCGTATCATGGATAAGAATGTCTATCAATTTGAAGAAAATTGGCGTTAAATATATTGTGTATCAATTTCGGTGCCCCTCTGCCTTGCAGTGCACCCTGACTCGAATCATTCCACTTTTGACAGATTTAAGCCACGCCATTATACTCCTCATACCATGTGGATGACTTTGTATAAGTGTGGTGGCAATCGGCGACTAAACCCATTTTTATTAAATTTAGTGCCCACCCCACCCAATCTCTCACCCAAACGACACCAATTTGGCATATTTATATCACACAACTAGATTCTTTGTATCATGGATAAGAATATATATCAATTTGGTGGAAATTGGCGCTAAAATTAGTTTATAATAAGTTTAGTGGCAATCGGCGACAAATTTTGTTCTGCCCCTCCCCCCTTTCTGCCCCTGACAACGGCGTCACTTTATAAAATTCTAACCCGAGCCATTATCTTTCTCGTAAAAAGTTACCCTTAATAGACACCTTTGGTATCATCTAGATGGTTCCCTGTGAATTTCTATAGAACACAAACAGACAGACCGACAGACAGACAGACATTCGCAAATATAGATATAGATGTAAACATTACAAAGTTTGCGAGGGTCCACTTGCGTTTATAAGTGATAAATAATCGAAATAAGTGATCGAGGGACGGAAACGATCCATATGATAACAAATTGTTTGCATGTAACTAATTAATCATTATGGCATTTTGAAAATATCAACCATAATATAAAAATTGTACAGCATACACTGTATGTATGTTTCAAAATAAACCAAAGTGAATGGTTTCCGCAATGGCGTGAACAAGTAAATGTCGGCATTTTGTGCGATTCTCTGTGATTCGCGGTGATTCCTAGTGATCACCGACAAGTCTCCCGGACGTTTGTTTATTCATCTTAATCCGATCCACGCAAGTTCATCGTGGGTCACCGTGGAAAAATCATCGCGAATGCCGGTGATCCACGGTGGGCTCAGTGGGGTTCCCACGGTGTTGAGTGTTTTCCTTATACCACACGCTTTATGTACTGTACATTGTGCTTACGACTACACAATAATAACCCTATCATTACAATCACTGGGGAAAGGAAGTTTATTCTAGATCCAGGAACACATCTAACAATAACTATACTATCTTATGTACTCTCGGACACCACAACATCCCTGAATGTATCTTATTGTAGAAGGAACTGCGTCTAAGATTACTAATGTTGCATTAAGCAGCACTTCTTGGCAGTCGTCTGACTATTCAAAATCTGGTAATGGCGTCGCCAACAATGGTAATGATGGCAACAGAAGCCCACAATGGAATTCTCGCTCTTGCACAGAGACGGGCGACCAGGAGAACCCATGGTGGATCGTGGACTTAGGAGCTATGTTCACCATTTACGGCGGACTGGTGGTCAACAGAGGGGATTGTTGTTGTGAGTATATTATTTATATATGTCTGACTGCTGGTCAACAGAGGGGGTTGTTGTGGTGAATATAGTATTTATATATGGCGGACTGGTGGTCAACAGAGGGGATTGTTGTGGTGAGTATGTTATCTATATATGGCGGACTGGTGGTCAACAAAGGGGATTGTTGCGGTGAGTATAGTATTTATATATGGCCGACTGGTGGTCAACATAGGGGATTGTTGTGGTGAGTATATTATTTATATATGGGGGACTGCTGGTCAACAAAGGGGGTTGTTGTGGTGAGTATGTTATCTATATATGGCGGACTGGTGGTCAACAAAGGGGATTGTTGCGGTGAGTATAGTATTTATATATGGCCGACTGGTGGTCAACATAGGGGATTGTTGTGGTGAGTATATTATTTATATATGGCGGACTGGTGGTCAACATAGGGGATTGTTGTGGTGATTATAGTATTTATATATGGCGGACTGGTGGTCAACATAGGGGATTGTTGTGGTGAGTATAGTATTTATATATGGCCGACTGGTGGTCAACATAGGGGATTGTTGTGGTGAGTATAGTATTTATATATGGGGGACTGGTGGTCAACAGAGGGGATTGTTGCGGTGAGTATGTTATCTATATATGGCGGACTGGTGTCAACAGAGGGGATTGTTGTGGTTAGTATATTATTTATATATGGGGGACTGGTGGTCAACAGAGGGGATTGTTGCGGTGAGTATATTATTTATATATGTCTGACTGCTGGTCAACAAAGGGGATTGTTGCGGTGAGTATGTTATCTATGTATGGCGGACTGGTGTCAACAGAGGGGGTTGTTGTGGTGAGTATGTTATCTATGTATGGCGGACTGGTGTCAACAGAGGGATTGTTGCGGTGAGTATGTTATCTATATATGGCGGACTGGTGGTCAACAGAGGGGATTGTTGTAGTTAGTATATTATTTATATATGGCGGACTGGTGGTCAACAAATAATTTGTGTTCTTTCTGTTATCTATATATGGCGGACTGCTGGTCAACAAAGGGGGTTGTTGCGGTAAGTATGTTATCTATATATGGCGGACTGGTGGTCAACAGAGGGGATTGTTGCGGTGAGTATATTGTTTATATATGGCTGACTACTGACCAATACAGGGGATTGTTGCGGTGAGTATGTTATCTATATATGACGGACTGGTGTCAACAGAGGGGATTGTTGCGGTGAGTATGTTATCTATATATGGCGGACTGGTGTCAACAGTGGGGATTGTTGCGGTGAGTATGTTATCTATATATGGCGGACTGGTGGTCAACAGAGGGGATTGTTGCGGTGAGTATATTATTTATATATGGCTGACTTCTGATCAATAGAGGGGATTGTTGCGGTGAGTATGTTATCTATGTATGACGGACTGGTGGTCAACATAGGGGATTGTTGCGGTTAGTATATTATTTATATATGGCGGACTGGTGGTCAACAGAGGGGATTGTTGTGGTGAGTATATTATTTATATATGGCGGACTGGTGGTCAACAGAGGGGATTGTTGCGGTGAGTATATTATTTATATATGGCGGACTGGTGGTCAACAGAGGGGATTGTTGCGGTGAGTATATTATTTATATATTGCGGACTGGTGGTCAACAAAGGGGGTTGTTGCGGTGAGTATGTTATTTATGTATGGCGGACTGGTGGTCAACAGAGGGGATTGTTGCGGTGAGTATGTTATCTATGTATGGCGGACTGGTGGTCAACAGAGGGGATTGTTGCGGTGAGTATGTTATCTATGTATGGCGGACTTGTGTCAACAGAGGGGATTGTTGCGGTGAGTATATTATTTATATATGTCTGACTGCTGGTCAACAGAGGGGGTTGTTGTGGTGAGTATAGTATTTATATATGGCGGACTGGTGGTCAACAGAGGGGATTGATGCGGTGAGTATGTTATCTATATATGGCGGACTGGTGGTCAACAGAGGGGATTGTTGCGGTGAGTATATTATTTATATATTGCGGACTGGTGGTCAACATAGGGGATTGTTGCGGTGAGTATGTTATCTATGTATGGCGGACTGGTGGTCAACAAATAATTTGTGTTCTTTCTGTTATCTATATATGGCGGACTGCTGGTCAACAAAGGGGGTTGTTGCGGTGAGTATGTTATCTATATATGGCGGACTGGTGGTCAACAGAGGGGATTGTTGCGGTGAGTATATTGTTTATATATGGCTGACTACTGACCAATACAGGGGATTGTTGCGGTGAGTATGTTATCTATATATGACGGACTGGTGTCAACAGAGGGGATTGTTGCGGTGAGTATGTTATCTATATATGGCGGACTGGTGTCAACAGAGGGGATTGTTGCGGTGAGTATGTTATCTATATATGGCGGACTGGTGTCAACAGAGGGGATTGTTGCGGTGAGTATATTGTTTATATATGGCGGACTGGTGTCAACAGTGGGGATTGTTGTAGTTAGTATATTATTTATATATGGCTAACTACTGGTCAACAGAGGGGGTTGTTGTGGTGAGTATATTGTTTATAATATGGCTGACTACTGATCAATAAGGGAATTGTTGCGATGAGCATATTGTTTGTATATTGCGAACTGGTGGTCACAAAAGGGGATTGTTGCGATGAGTCTTGGTTACGAAATGTTGTATTTGTCACCTTTCCCATAATTAACTACCACTGATAAGAGTTATTGATTAGGGTACTACTGTAGTATAATTTGTGTTCTTTCTGTTATCTATATATGACGGACTGGTGTCAACACAGGGGATTGTTGCGGTGAGTATATTATTTATATATGGCGGACTGGTGGTCAACAGAGGGATTGTTGCGGTGAGTATGTTATCTATATATGGCGGACTGGTGGTCAACAGAGGGGATTGTTGCGGTGAGTATGTTATCTATATATGGCGGACTGGTGGTCAACAGAGGGGATTGTTGCGGTGAGTATATTATTTATATATGGCTGACTTCTGATCAATAGAGAGGATTGTTGCGGTGAGTATATTATTTATATATTGCGGACTGGTGGTCAACAGAGGGGATTGTTGCGGTGAGTATGTTATCTATATATGGCGGACTGGTGGTTAACAGAGGGGATTGTTGCGGTGAGTATATTATTTATATATGGCTGACTTCTGATCAATAGAGGGGATTGTTGCGGTGAGTATATTATTTATATATTGCGGACTGGTGGTCAACAGAGGGGATTGTTGCGGTGAGTATGTTATCTATATATGGCGGACTGGTGTCAACAGTGGGGATTGTTGTAGTTAGTATATTATTTATGTATGGCTGACTACTGGTCAACAGAGGGGGTTGTTGTGGTGAGTATATTGTTTATAATATGGCTGACTACTGATCAATAAGGGAATTGTTGCGATGAGCATATTGTTTATATATTGCGAACTGGTGGTCACAAAAGGGGATTGTTGCGATGAGTCTTGGTTACGAAATGTTGTATTTGTCACCTTTCCCATAATTAACTACCACTGATAAGAGTTATTGATTAGGGTACTACTGTAGTATAATTTGTGTTCTTTCTGTCAGTTGTCGTTTTTGCCATATCCGTAATTACGACTACGGGTTTGAGAAGCCTTGTATGTGCACCCTAGCTTTCCACGACAATTATCAAGTCTACAACTGACTATGATAACCTGGCAAGCAACACAATTAAGTATAAATATTCATGTCAAACAGAACTATATCACCATACTGTGAGTGGCAAGAACTTTAAACGGAACTACTTTCTCACAAACGGCTTGTAATGATCACGGACCGAGCGGCGGAGGGTTGAGTGTTGCAGAGGGAACATTTACCCTTTATCTACTAGATGCAGATGACAGATAAATGAAAATGCAGAAGGCGTCCTATTTGATTGAGGGAAATATTTAGATAATAAATTCAACATGATCGTTTACTTAACTTATTATTTGAACATTTCTTTAGTATCGACAGGGTTACTTATTATACAAACATATCCTATGAGATAACTACTAATCAATGATGCATTAGTATAGACTATATAAATATTTCAAAATTACTGTGTGACCATTTCCTATGGGATAACTTTTCACCAATGATGCTTTAGTACAGAAAGGGTTAAATTTAGTATCTGAACATTTCGTACGGACTACATGTATCTACATGTACTCACCAATTATGCTTTAGTATTGAAAGGGTTAAACTTATTATATGAACATTTTCTATGAGATATATTCGAATCAATGATACTTTAATATAAGGGCTAAACTTGTTATATCAACATGCTCTATGTGATACCTACTGGTCAATGATAATTTAGTATACAAAGGGTTAAACTTCCTATGGGATAATAAATTAACAACTGATCAATAATGCATTAGTACATTAAGGGTTAAACTTATTTTCTGAACATTTTCTATTGCCAACTACTAATCAATGATGCTTTAGTATAGAAAGGTTTTTAACTTATTATATGAACATTTCATATGTGATAACTACTCATCGATGATGCGTTAGTATATAATGGGTCAAATGTATTATCTGACCATTTGCTATGGGATAACTACCCATCGGTGATGCTTTAGAATAGACAGGGTTAAACTTATCCGAATATTTTCCAATGGGATATCTACTCATCAGTGATTCTTAAGTATAGAAGGGTTAGACTTATCATCTGAACATTTCCTATGTGATAACTAGTCACAAATGATGGTATAGTATAGGAAGGGCTAAACTTATTATCTGAACATTTCCGATAGGTTAGCTGCTCAACAATGATGCTTTAGTATAGAAATGTTGAACTTATTTTCTGAACATTTCCTATGGGATAACTACTCAGAAATGACGCTTTAGCATATAAAGGGTTAAACTTATCTGAACATTTCCTCTGGGATATAAAATTTTACTCATCAATGATGCTTTAGTGTAGAAAGCGTTAAACTTATTAACCGAACTGTTCCTATTGGTTAACTACTCATCAATGATGCTTTATTATAGAAAGGGTTAAACTTATTATCTGAACATTTCCTATGGGATATCTACTCATCAGTGATGATTTAGAATATAAAGGGTTAAACGTATTGTCTGAACATTTCCTATGGGATAACTACTCATACATGATGCATTAGTATATAAAGGGTTAATCTTAGTATATGAACATCTCCTATGGGATAACTACTCATCAATTGTGCTATATTATAGAGAGGGTTAAACTTATTATTTGTGTATTTCTATATGGGAAAATTACTCACCAATGATGCATTAGCATACAAAGGGTTGAACTTATTATCTGCAAATTTCATGTTTGATACCTACTCGGCAATAATGTTTTAGTATAGAAAGGGTTAAACTGATTATCTGACCATGTCATACGGGATAACTACTCATCACTGATACTTTAGTATAGACAGGGTTGGTGTTATTACCTGAACATTTCCTATTGGACAACTACGGGTCAATGACTCCTTTGTATAGAAAGGGTTATACTTATTATCTGAACATTTTCAGTGGGATAATTACTCACCAACGTTGCTTTAGCATAGAAATGGTTAAACTTATTACCTGAACAGTTCATATGGGATAACTACTGATCAATGATTCTTTAGTGTAGCAAGGGTTAAATTTTTATCTGAACATTTCCTATGGGATAACTACTCATCATTAATGCTTTAGTATTGAAAGAGTTAAACTTATTATCTTAACATTTCCTTTGTGATAACTACTCACCAATGATGCTTTAGTATAGAAAGGGGTTAATTATTATCTGAACATTTCTATACTCACCAATTATGGTTTAGTATAGAAGTGGTTATATTTATTATCTGAACATTTCCTATGGGATAATTACTCATCAATGACGCTTTGGTATAGAAAGGGTTAAACTTATTATCTGAACATTTCCTATGTGATAACTACTCACCAATTATGGTTTAGTATAGAAGTGGTTATATTTATTATCTGAACATTTCCTATGGGATAATTACTCATCAATGACGCTTTTGTATAGAAAGGGCTAAACTTATTATCTGAACATTTCCTATGTGATAACTACTCACCAATTATGGTTTAGTATAGAAGTGGTTATATTTATTATCTGAACATTTACTATGGGATAATTAATCATCAATGACGCTTTAGTATAGAAAGGGTAAAATTTTATTATCTGAACATTTCCTATTGGATAACTACTCATCAATGATGCTTTAGTATAGAAAGGGTTAAACTTATCATCTGAACATTTCCTATGGGAAAATTACTCATCAATGTTGATATAACACAGAAATGGTTAAACTTATTATCTGATCAGTTTATATGGGATAACTACTGATCAATGATGCTTAGTATAGCAAGGATTAAACTTATTGTCTGAACATTTGCTATAGTCTGGTCGATAAACTAAAATTTTAGGCTCAATCTAGAACAGATTTGGACTAAGTTGATTTTATTCTATTTTAAGAGACATAGCTCCTCTATAACATATCCAAAATCCGCTAAAATCTGCTTTGAGCATTTGTTGCAATCCAAGATAACATCCACGATAACAGTTGTTATCGAAACATTCTGAATTCTGTAGTAGGTGCACCATCTAATACCAAATTACTAATAAAATACGCATAAACAATTACGCATAAACAATGCAATCGGTAGAATGTCTGTCCAAAATGGCCGCCAAATTGGACAAAATATGATGAAAATTACAATTTGTGGAAAATTGAATAGTTAGTCCGATAAGAGTGAACACGCCCTCGAATTATGCGAGGAAGAATGATTTCAGAGTTTAAGGACAACTGTTGATAATAGATGTACGAATATCTCTCTAGTGCATCTCGCCAGAGAGCAGACCATAGCAGGGTCTCACACAACGGTTCAATCTGGACTTTTTGGGCCCCAAGAAACAGAAAAATAACGCTGTTTTATCTGTACTGTTCATCGCGAAGGATGCGATATATGTGTAATTAAACAGCTGAATGAGATTTAATAGGGATGTATTGATTCTAAGACCTTTTCTAGAAATCGAAATATATGTACTCAGAGCAGTCCCAGAAATGTGACATATCATCATTTATTTTTAAATAATCCTATTGTCCGTGTCTTAAAATAATAATCATAGTTGTCTCAGTTCAAGTGATGAAACGTGAATATTTCACTTTTATCACATTAATGCACGGAGGTATACTATGAACGCAAATTATCAAAATACAAAGGTGTACCATAGACTATCTTCAATACATTCTCAACTTAACCAAAATTGGCTACATACTCTGTGGCAGAGACTGTCTTTACACCTGGAAATAAAATGTGCTTATATTCGATAAGGCCACATATACGGGAAACGTTTTCTGCAACTGCGTCACCGCGCTTAACACACTTATCTGCTACAAACAACACAATAAATAGCATCATTGAGTGAAAGGTCAACGCAGAAATAATAGCTTTAAACGCCGATGACCTGATATTTAGCACAAGTACGTGGGTGACAAAGGCAAGATATTTTGAAACAACAAGATGTTGAAATCTAATACAGTGCATTGCATGGTAGCATATTTTCTTTGTAAAGTGGCGACTGAAGCAATTTGAACAAAATTGTTTACTAAGAAACCGGTTTGGTAGCAGCATAAAAATTAGTCTGAAATAAAATGTATTGTCTCTTCGATCTGGTAATATGGGGTGCTAGGATAATGAAGAGATGAGTGATTCTTTACAATACAATCAACATTGCGACATGCGTGTATGGCTTATTATCATGGAGAGTGTTGAAAATTTCTGAAATGTAAATGTTATTTACACAATGGTGTACTCTTCATTTTCAGCGTTAAATTCTATAATTAATCACAAATCCAAACGAAACTACCACCCACTGTGCGGCGAAACATTACTTCGTGTGTTGCATGCCCGCAATCATTTTTGTTTGACCCGTCTGTTGGATGTATTCTAAGCAGAAAACCCAAACTTTAAATTCGTAAATCATTGGGATTAACCTGCGTTGTAGTGACACATGCATTCGTCATATGGATATGTGTTAATGATATGTGTACCTTTAAATATATTTAGTAACATACTTGTAAATTACAAATACGTATTTTCACTTCTAGGTGGTTATCCAATATGTTGCTTTCATCGTAGCATGGCTTGGAGTTGCGGCCATTTTGTCAGCCATTTCATGGCCGCGATTGTACTATGTTATGTCCTTGTCACTCTATTCGCTCCCGTACTCTAACTTCACACAAACGGGTATATATCGGATGGAGGAGTAGGGCATGCTAGTGTCGCCGATGATGGATATGTGTAGAAAACCCCACTTCACAAGACCGGAAAAATAGCATTTATAAATCGTTGTAAAATTTATTGCTCACAGCCCAATTTTAGCGGATTTTGGATATGTCATAGAGGATATATTCCTCTACAAAATAAAAAACAAATTAGTCCCAAATTGTTCTTGGTCAAACCTTTTATCGACCAGACTACTATGGGATAACTACTCATCAATGGTTATTTTCTAGAAAGGGTTAACAGACGATGTATTATATTGATCGAAGATACGTCCGCGACATGCCTTTAACCCTTTACCCAACAGAACGGCCCTGTGCCAATGCATTCTCTTATATATGCGAGTCGACCATAGATCGCCTCGCATATATAAGAGAATGCATTGGCTTAACACATTAAAAATTATAAAATTGTTAAAGAATGTAAGAAAAAAATGGTAAATAGTGTTAAAAAAAGTTTTTGTTTAGGCCGATGCATTCTCTTATATATGCGAGGCGACCTATGGTCGACTCGCATATATAAGAGAATGCATTGGCACAGGGCATAACTGTAACTATAACAATATGGTCAAGGAGCCGGTTCCAATGATATCCATATTTGTATGGTTCTATTGAGACAGACCGAAGATATTTTAGGCTGTTGAAGCTTTATTTGGCCGGTTTTGGCCGGTTTGTTGGGTAAAGGGTTAATCAAACGTTGCGTATAGACCGCATTCTCACTTTTCAGTCTAAAATCTCAATTTCTAAATATTTTCGCGAGTGAGAGTGTTATCATTCTAACAGCGCGTTCATGCTTGAAAACACCAAGGTGTGTGGCTTAACCACTTGAACTTCTCTAAGAATAAGCCGCCATTGTGAGCTTGAGAACGACAACCCATATGAAAATAACTTGCTTTTTGTCATTTCAGCATCAATATTATAACCAATTACAATTTCAGGGCGTCGTCTGCATAACTTCACAGT
Organism: Siphonodentalium dalli; assembly: GCA_032622095.1. Taxonomy (NCBI): domain Eukaryota; kingdom Metazoa; phylum Mollusca; class Scaphopoda; order Gadilida; family Siphonodentaliidae; genus Siphonodentalium; species Siphonodentalium dalli. Next base: position 81,988,588 of record CP136061.1, on the reverse strand, counting down.
GGATGTTTCGGCGACAATGGCGAGTCAGACAGACATGAGTGGATTCTCCCAGAGGTGTTTCTACTTCCCCGGAGTCGGGACAGGCGGCCAGGAGATCTCAATCAAATGTCCGTGTCACGTGGTCGGCCGTTATGTTCGCGTGCAAATCTGGGGCGCCAATGACCGACTCACACTCTGCGAGGTGGAAATATATGGCGAAATTCCACGTGCCTTACCAGGTGGTAGAACAGGTGAGCATTAATTTGTACCAAAAGTAACTGTTTATATAGCGAGTGTGTGGTCAGCTACCAGCTGTATCACAATAACTGTTTATTTTGCCAGTGTGTTGTCAACTACCAACACAGTTCTCTTAATCAACCATTAATTTTCTCCAGAACGGTAAGACCGAATGGGTTCATATTGGTGTGGATATTCCCTAGGTGACCCACATTCAGATTGTTCAAATTATGCCACCAGGTAAAATAGGTGTGAAGCCAGAGCTATAACTGTTTTCCTCCATAGTAATTCTTAAAACGACTTATTCTCCGGAACCATCGGGTCTGTTTAGATTATATTTAGCATGAACGGTCCTTGTGTCACTGAAGTTCAGATCTGTTCAAATGGGGTCACTGGGTCAAAGAGGGCGAAACCGGGACACAACTAAAAAAAATGGTTTAGATTAAACTCCTTGCTTAATATTTAAAAAAAAATTCTTAATGAAAAAAATAAATATTTTATTTTAAATTAACTTTTGAATTTGTTTTTAGATTTAACTCCTAGCTTAATTTTTAAAAATGCATATATTGAGACACCCCCACACGCACACTTGCCAGGTCCCTGTGAATGCCCTTGGTGGTCAACTACCAACAGTTGTCATGCGTTTCATATCCCAAATAAATCACATCATAACATGAACCGAAGTAAAATATTGTTGGCATATGGATAGAAGCAGTATATAGAACACTTTCATGACTGGAGCAGCCTGAAATGTTGCGAAAACCTTGTGCCAATGCATATCATATGGGCGACTCGCATATATAAAAGAAGCATTGTCCTGACAATATTTACCTTGACCTTGTAAGCCAATGCATTATAGTATGGGAGACTCGCATATAAAAGATAATGCATCGGCACATGATCTTTAATGCTGCTCCAGCGCAGATCCCGTCATGAAAGGGTCTACAGTATGGGCATGTGTTACGTGGTCGGTTATAGACTGGTATACCACAGGTAGAATACTGGGCCGACTTATAGTGCAGCATGGTATAATATCCAAACTATCGACATATTTGTGAATATATAATTACCTGACTTTATAGAAATTATTTATAGAAAAGGGATAAGCGGTATATCTATACGAAATGAATGTAGTTTGAGTGTGGTTTATTGGAGCAGATTTAGTGAAAGTTGTGTACAGCGACCACATCTCTATTCCCTTAAATACAACACACCTAAAACTACAGACATTTCTTAAATAAATGAGACCATGTAATCCGAAAGGCATCAGAGCTGCGTACACAAATATAGACCTAGGTATACGTGTGGTATGTGGCGTTCTAATAATGCGCACTGGTGTCTTGTATACTGTTTTCTATATGCGTGTTTTATGTATGTCTAATTGTCGTGCTATGCGATTATTTGACAATAACATATATTATTTGTATTACGGGCAAACGATTATTTGCCTCCGTTAGGAAATAGTCACAGATAAATAAAGACTCTTTGACATATTTAATGACGTAAATTTATTTAAATATCTTTCCAAACTCTTCATTCATTAGAGTTTGATGGAAAACACTGGAACGCGTTCATCATATATCTACAATGGTACGCATTCATCAAATATCAAAAGTGGTACACAAACATCATATATCAACATTGGTACGCAAACATCATATATCAACATTGGTACGCAAACATCATATATCAACAGTACGTAGTACGCGTTCATCATATGACAACACTGGTACGAGTTCATCATATATCAACACTGGTATGCGTTTATCATATACCAACACTGGTACACAAACATCATATATCAACATTGGTACGCAAACATCATATATCAACAGTACGTAGTACGCGTTCATCATATGACAACACTGGTACGAGTTCATCATATATCAACACTGGTATGCGTTTATCATATACCAACACTGGTACACAAACATCATATATCAACATTGGTACGCGAACATCATATATCAACAGTACGTAGTACGCGTTCATCATATGACAACACTGGTACGAGTTCATCTTAATATCAACACTGGTACGAGTTCATCATATATCAACAGTGGTACGAGTTCATCATATATCAACACTGGTACGAGTTCATCATATATCAACACTGGTACGAGTTCATCATATAGTACACGTTCATCACATATCAACACTGGTACTCATTCATCAAATATCAAAAGTGGTATGCGTTCATCATATATCAACACTGGTATGCGTTTATCATATATCAACACTGCTACACATACATCATATATCAACATTGGTACGCGAACATCATATATCAACAGTACGTAGTACGCGTTCATCATATGACAACACTGGTACAAGTTCATCATATATCAACACTGGTACGAGTTCATCATATATCAACACTGGTACGAATTCATCATATATCAACAGTGGTATGTTTTCATCATATATCAACACTGGTACGAGTTCGTCATATATCAACAGTGGTATGTGTTCATCATATATCAACACTGGTACGAGTTCATCATATATCAACACTGGTAGGAGTTAATCATATATCAACACTGGTACGAGTCAATCATATATCAACACTGGTACGAGTTCATCATATATCAACAGTGGTATGTGTTCATCATATATCAACACTGGTACGAGTTCATCATATATCAACACTGGTAGGAGTTAATCATATATCAACACTGGTACGAGTCGATCATATATCAACACTGGTACGAGTTCATCATATATCAACAGTGGTATGTGTTCATCATATATCAACACTGGTACGAGTTCATCATATATCAACACTGGTACGAGTTCATCATATATCAAAACTGGTACGAGTTCATCATATATCAACAGTGGTATGTGTTCATCATATATCAACACTGGTACGCGTTTATCATATATCAATACTGGTACACATACATCATATATCAACATTGGTACGCGAATATCATATATCAACATTGGTACGCGAACATCATATATCAACACTGGTACAAGTTCATCATATATCAACACTGGTACGAGTTCATCATATATCAACACTGGTACGAATTCATCATATATCAACAGTGGTATGTTTTCATCATATATCAACACTGGTACGAGTTCGTCATATATCAACAGTGGTATGTGTTCATCATATATCAACACTGGTACGAGTTCATCATATATCAACACTGGTACGAGTTCATCATATATCAACAGTGGTATGTGTTCATCATATATCAACACTGGTACGAGTTCATCATATATCAACATTGGTAGGAGTTAATCATATATCAACACTGGTACGAGTCAATCATATATCAACACTGGTACGAGTTCATCATATATCAACAGTGGTATGTGTTCATCATATATCAACACTGGTACGAGTTCATCATATATCAACACTGGTAGGAGTTAATCATATATCAACACTGGTACGAGTCAATCATATATCAACACTGGTACGAGTTCATCATATATCAACACTGGTACGAGTTCATCATATATCAACAGTGGTATGTGTTCATCATATATCAACACTGGTACGCGTTTATCATATATCAATACTGGTATGTGTTAACACGAATTAACACTGGTACGCATTCTCCAATTACATTGGTACGTGTTCTCCAATAAAGAGGAATGAGGCAATGAGAAGCCACATGTACCAGTTTGTGAAAGAAATGTTTGGGAATGGAAAACGATGAAGCGATAGTGGATCTATAATGTTCGTGGGAAATCCATAGAACTTAGTCTTGTCTATTGATTCAAGATGGGAGCTATGTGTATCTTTTATAATTGATTGTTGATGAGTTCCATCCAAAACAGTCAATATGCATATCAGTATAATATCAGTATAGCAGTGAGGTATAATACGGTCTACATGTTAGAAAGGACATATTGATGAGGATGCTAGGTGCATCATTGTGAGAGATGACGAGTGTTGCTCCCATCGATTACTAACGTCGTCAGAAGCCCAAGATAATGTTTATACGCTTATGCTTTTCAAAATAAAACCGGTTGCAGGATATCCTTTAAAAATAACTTACCTTCCTGGATCAAGCTCCTATTGTTCTAAAATTATAATTGCACCTTGGAATCGATGAACAAATATCATATTATTACACGCTTGTTATTATAAATACAGTGTTATTGCTGTTCCATATTTACAAATCCGTTCCATGCGCATCTTGTTGACTTAAAATGACGTTCATGAAGTTCGCCTCAATCATGAAACTGGAACTAAAAGAATCATCACACATAACAAACATGCCCTGTATGAGCATAAATAAACCTTCTAATCCTGTATTTAAATGTACGGATTCTAGGACGCGAAGCGTGTAATAAACACAGAACGACACGATGTGTAAATGGGTTTGTCGATACGGCACTCGTGCTGTCGCGGAAGGGTAGAACTCGAGGCGCAAGCGCCTCTGGTTCTATCCTTTCGCGACAGCACTCGTGTCGTATCGACAAACCCATTTACACATCGTGTCGTTCTGTGTATTTATAACACTACAAACGTTACATTGCATAAGCCTGCAACTGCTGGCTGTCTACGTTCACACGTTTCACAATAAAACCGGCTGTACGATATATTTAAGAATAATATTCTAACACTGCAATCTTCACATTGATTTATACCAAGACCACCATATAAATAACCGAGGAACATTTATAACGAACTGTTGTGTACAGTTAATCTGTTCTTGGTCGATTTAATTTCAAAGTTGAGTAGAACATTTACTCAACTCGTTGAGTATAACTAGTTTACACAGAAAATTTAGACAACGTTGCTTCGAGCTATAATTACACTCTGTAATTGTTGAGTAAACTTTTAGTGAACGTTATTTGCAGTTTAGATTGTTGTTGATATCATACCACACTAGAGTCATCAGCATCAAATTGCCAGGCAAATACTCGTGTGTGCGCTCTAATAGTTTGTTGATACATTTATCAATACATTTAACATTCCATCAACGATTGCTATAGGGGGCCATGACCACTACCACAACCACAAGGACACGAGAGCAACTGGTGAGATTCTGGGCGTGTTTGGAGTCAGGGGTGTGCTTGAGTGTTCGATGTTCTGCTCCAGTGATTCGGCGTGTTGCTCATTCAACCACAGAGAGGATGTCTCCGGTGCCAACAGGTGTGAAATGCTTAGCGGGGTGATGGCGGCATCACAGGAGATCGGATGGGACCACTACAGTCAATATTAATGAAAACACAATCTGCTGTGTCCTTCTTTCCTTTCATTTCATTTGTTTTATTTTTGATGTTTTATCTTTTGTTTTGTTTTTATTTGATTGTATTGACTACAGGCACACTTACTTATCTACCAATTATATGTCCAACACAAACTATTCATCAGAACAATGAAATATATACATGTATTGTTTTATGTGTAACCATATAAAGTATGGGTGTCTGACCAGGTAGCAGAACTGTCAAGGTTAGTGAACCCCACAACTAGCACACTATAATGACACATTATTATATACAATATAGATACATTGTGGTATAGGTAACTAAAATTACTGTGACAAATCATTGTATGATATACATGACAATCAATGTATACTCTGCCAAATATACCGTACATTTGGCACCTACAAGTATATATTGTGTGGAAAATTCCTATGACAAAAGCGTTCCTAGCCGTTTTACTTTCTAAAAGGCCTTCTTGGTCCACCTTACTCTGACTTTTTCTCTGTCATTCTGTGTGCTAGGTGTGGGGTTCACTAACCTCGACAGTTCTGCTTCCTGGTCAGACACCCACTTACCTTATATGGTTACACATAAAAACAACACCAACTATTCATCAGAACAATGAAATATATATTCAGGGTTCTGGCAGCTGATATAACAGTTAAAAACAATAACACTACTACGAGCAAATAATAACATTATACACGCGATCCAAACAAAGCAATTCAGTAACGATCTAAATTTGATCTAAATTTGATTCTAGTCATCGACAATATGAGCTCGAGACTTTAGTTTTTGAGAAGGCGCCATATTGAAACAATTACTTGGCCTGAAGGTAATAGGAATACAAAGTGTGCATCATTTATAACAATTGTGGAAAAACGATTAATTACTGATAATTACATATTAACTGACAAACATTATGTCAACATTTGGTGACAACTATGAAACCAAATAACACTAAGCATAAACAGTAACTCAGCTCGTGATTCTCCACTCATAAGTTTATGTTTGGGTACTAAAACTCATGGACATGTTAGAAGTCACCGAACACTACCGAAGTGTCGACCATTATGCTTTATTGAAGATACATTGTATGAACGGGAGTATTCCCTTCGTGTGTAGACATTCGGAGAAGTGATCCACAGACAACCATGTGCGATGGCATTGCACGTACGAATCTGACGAAATGGTCTGTAAAGACAATATTCCGAGGATAGACGGCTTCGTTGGAATCGATATATCGGGGGTCAATACTTAGAAACGTTTACCAATTGCTAAATTGTTCTAATTACATTTACCAACAAAGCTTAGTAGTACTTCTGGTCCGGAATAATTGTAAAAACAAAAAAGTAGTCTTTAAACAGAGTATTACCCAAAACCTTAATATGAATGGCATTGCATGAGCACCAGAATGGCGAATGCCATATAATTGGGTCTGGAATCATAGGTCTTTAAGTGGTGTGATGTAGGTGTAAATTGATTGTCAATCTATTAGCTCCAGTAATATCAACGCTTGTAACTCAGTTTGTAACTTTTGCTAATAGACCGTCTTCAAGAATTTACCAAGCGAAAGTTGTCTGTAACTGATAGTTACAAGTTTGTAATTTTGGAAATAATATGTCTATAATAGTATATTCGCCAAGGGACAATTCTTATGGGGAAACTGTTTGTTACTGTTATGTGCATGCCGCTTTCTGTTCCTTAAATATTGTGCAAAAGAATAGCCGATATGCTAACACTTTTAAGAGACAACAGGTGCCAACATATCTCCTTTGATTGACCATTAGATTATATGAATTTATCACTGATAGACGTTCACCCATTCGCCTGCATGCGTTGTCAGCACATCAGTTAGGAAAATCGATATCTGGTTACCGGGATAGTATACTTTTCTTGTAACTACAATGCTGAAAACACTCCCTGTTGTGGAATTGCTCGCCCATTTACTGTTCTTGAAATTTAATAATATTTGTAGTTAGAGATGATCGCCAGATTTAGTGGATTCTTATTACCAAACTGGTTGGATAGTACTCAGATACAAAAGCACTGGTGAAATTTCACAAAATAAACCGTATTACAATTGTAATAACCGTTCATAGTATTGACCCCTGGATTATCTGACAGAGGCACGAGCGACGTCATGGCAAATGCATATGTTGGTGGGTGGACGAAAAGTTTATGAACTTTATCTTTCATTGTTTATGGTGTGCTATATAGTGTTTTTCAAACTTTGTAACACATGTTAAAGTAGTCAGAGCTATTGTAATGTAGGTTTAATATTAAGTTTTATATACCAATTCTTATTTTTATTTGCGCCTTTAAGTTATTTCGTTGTTATTCAATAATATTAAGATATAAATTAGAGTACACACAATCGATCTATATGTTCGTTTCGGGTATTTCGGTCTACTCAATCAAAGTATTTTATCAGATAATACACTAATTTTGACTATTTATCAAGTGTCTAGTTTTCGGCTTTAGCATAAAATATTCGTCGATTTTCAAAAGTCGATACATAAATTACGTTAGAATGTCCACGTTGTTTCAATATTCAAATACAGTTTCTTATATAAGTGTAGCTACAGTAGAGAACCCGTTGTATGTGTTATTATTGTGCAATTAATTATACCTTACTCGTATTTAAATTCGCGCAGTATTATATTTCGCGCACCCGTCGGTGCGCGAATTTAAAACTGAGCGAAAAATAGTACGACTCTGCATTTAAAATATACCATATAACAGGGAAAACAAGAGGGTTATGTTGATGAGTTACCGTGACCACCCAGTCTGAGTTAGTTATGTCATCACAACCCACAGCAAAGTGTTGATTTTTCTTTAAGTCAGTTGCTTTCGCCGTTGTGGTTTTCCTTTTTCGAGTTCATTTCATTTATGTCCAGTTAGTACATAACTATTTCAATATCAGAATAATTATTTGGGTTATGTAAACATCCATAACCGCAACAAAATGATTATGCTGGTATGGTATACACGATGCAAATCAGCTGTGATCGTGTTTAATACACATGTATCTTCAAAAACGACTACGAACTGAAACTGTCATCAGGTACTTGTACAAGACTTTTAGGAAAATATTTTTGTCGGTTTTGAATTCGCGCAGATAGGTTGCCGAATTTAAAGTGCGCGAATTCAAAACTGAGCGAAAAATAGTACTGCGCGAATTTAAATACGAGTAAGGTACATGATATACATTGGAAAAACTGTATTGTTCAAGAATCTAGACATTCTAACTGTTTTCTTTTTACTGACTTTCAAAATTGATATACATCACTCATCCAGCTGACATTTTGATTTTTGTTAAATTAAAGTATTACAATTACCCAAGGAGTCAATAGTGTTAACAGCACCCAGCCCACAGTACAGGACAAATATACGTTTATAATATATGCGGAACTAGGTTAGTGAGTGCTCGATTGTTACCAGTGTTCACGCTGCCATGAGCAAATTTCGCAAATTGCGAAAGAAAAACAAAAGTGGCTCAACAAAAGGTGCTAGTGGCTAAAGAAAGTTGCTCAAAGAATTAGGGTGTTTGGTTTTTAATTGCCGTCAGACAGATTAAGATTTTATTTTATGTCCTAAAATTTTTAAGAAACATTTATTTAAAAAAAATGATAAAAAATTGTTAGGCCAATGCATTCTCTTATATATGCGAGGCGACCTATGGTTGACTCGCATATATAAGAGAATGCATTGGCACAGGGTAAAAAAATCAAAAAAGAACACACTAAACACTTTGTCCAAATTGTTCACGCTGCCGTGAGCAAATGTCGCAAATTGCGAAAGAAAACCAAAAGTGGCTCAACAAAATGTGCTAGTGGCTAAAGAAAGTGGCTCAAAGAATTTTGGTATGTGGCTCTTAAATTAACTGCCGTCAGACAGACTAAGTTTAACAATCATGCAACAATATCCCGCCACGGGACAGTCTGAATGAAAGCACTCGCTAATTGATTCTCGGCTTATTACGCCACATCGGCTGGTTGTAATTGTATCGCGTACAGTGAATGGGATTCCTATTTCTACTGATAAAAACACACATTCGTTGTATTGCGTTCACATCTCTGTAAACGAAGAGCTGTTATAGCATAATTTAAATGTTTACACAAGTGCAATGAACAAATGAACGAATACAAAAAGCAAATAAATAAATAAACATTAATGTATGTGGTAGACAGATAAGCCAGCCACAGATTAGATGAGACAGTCGGTCATGCATATACATAGAGAGACATACCGGTAAGCAGGCAGTTGGTCATACTTACAGCAGGCCATACATACATACATACATACATAAATACGTACATACACCAGAACCTGTTATATTATATTAGAATAAATATTTGGGTTATCTAGCTTGTGTTGTTCTTTGAATATGTTTAAATAAAAGTGGCCCCAAAAAATATGGGTTGAAACAATGTGGCTAAGGTGGTGGCTCAAGAAAAGTTTGGGCCAGTGTGAACACTGATTGTTACTTGTGGTTTGTAGTGTGTAAATGACATCACATTTGACCTTACGCTTACTGAACTACTACTGATACAAATTACGAGTAGGGTACTACGTCACCAGAAATTGTGTTCGTTTTATTAATTGTGGTTTTGAAATATCCGTAGTTACGACGACGGTTGCGAGAAGTTAATCATGTGAATACAATTACCCCATATAGCGGGCTAGCATCACCAAATTCACCCTCTGGGGACCTCATTCTGCTTACACCTCAGCAGAATGAGGTTCCCAGGTGGTGAATTTGGTGATGCTAGCCCGCTATGTGGGTTAGCATCACTAATTCACCCTCTAGGAACCTCATTCTGCAAATGACAGACACCCTATTTCAAGGCTTGTTTGTGCTCAAGCATCCAGCCTGCTACTCACTATGACCTTATAACAACAAAATTAATTCCAAACTAATCAGGGCGCACAAAACTATGTAACCTCACTGTGAGTTGCAAGACGGCATTATATTTTCACAAACTGACTCGCGTAGTCAATCTTTTCATCACTATTTCATTACGTGAAAGGTGTCAATTATAGCGACAACGAATACGACAGAACGGAAACAGATATATTGAGGATCTACAACGAGTCCCCAGTTTATAGCGGAATTTACAACAATAGTCCAGTAAATTATGTCTGGACGAAGTCTTTGGCGAGGTCCAGACCAAATTTACTGGACGAGTTTTGTAAATTCGACTATAAACTTGGGACGAGTTGTAGATTCTATTTATTACATGATCCAAAACATCGATCGACAAAACATACCTTAATCAACAAATGGAACGCGAAACTAACATCGGTTTCTATAAGGCATCCGATGACGTTTCACGTAACTATTCTTTGTTTGTCCGCGTAAAGAAATAGTCCCAGATATATAAAGACTCTTTGGCGCATTTAATGGCGTATATTTTCAAACTCTTCATTGTGATAGTTTTTTTTAATATTGGAAACCATAGTATTTTGAGACGTAGCGTACGGTATGTTAACTGACGACAAACCGGAAGTCAAAGGTCACCTGACACTATTTCCTGTTATTAAACGAACGTTTAATATCACAATTTATTGAATGGGTTTATTGAATGGAATAAGGATAGGATCATGTAATAAATGCATTTAATTGCCGGTTAATTAACCCTTTTGGGGAATGTGAAGGAAATAAGGACAACATTACTAGGTCAACTTCAATCCATAATTATTTCACCAGCATTGAAATAATATTCACAATAAGATGCTGACATCATTGGACTCCTGCATCTGATGTACGCGTGCTCGGAAAGCAGAATTTCGATCCCACAGACTGAAGCATGACAGTTTCCTTTCTGGGTCGAGAAGACCCTGGTCGAAATTTCATTGGTCGAGTTTAATCTCCGCTTTTGAATACATTGAGATCCTATCCGACAAACAAACATGATGTTTCCAAGAACTATTGCCAAGAACTGAGTCCATCCAATCCTTTATGGAGAATGTTCTATTCTCCACGAATAGGGTGATAGAATAGTGTGCTAGTCACCTTATATACCCAGAGTCCCACAGTTGTCACTCAACTGAGTCTAAATTACTATATGTCCCTCCACTGGAGGGATAGTACCAGTTCACACATGAAGTAAGCTAGGCCGGCCTGATTGCAGAGCGGCGTAGTATGTCTTGTTCAATTCATGTATCAATGTCATATCACAAACTTCCTTCCATGCAGGTAAGACAGATATCTGGATGACTGCATGTTCTGAGTTCCCACTTAACGGGTCAGCGCTCATCTTTAGATTGGAGCCCTGGTCTGGATCAGTAATCACTGTCTGACCAGACCATATTGCCCATGCAGCACCCATTTTGTTGTCAGCTGTTAAGGTGATGATACACCTATGAATGCCGGAATACAGTACATGTATATATGCACTACCCATTGCCGGAGAAAAACACCACACCTCTCCATGTGTTATCAAGGTCCCCCATCCCTAAAAGATATTACCCACCCCATCGAAACCAATTTTACAAAACTTTGGACCAATATTCTCAACATAGATATAACACTGGGGACGACCTAACAATTAACATTCTTTCCCATACCATACGAATTATACCAATTATAATCAATGGGTAAGAACACTAGTGCCGGGTCTGTGTACTCTACAACAGGTTATACCAACATGTGATTTTAATACCGGTACCAAATATATTACGATATTCTAAATTCAAGCCCAAGTCATTGACAAGTTGAATATGACTGTGAACTATGGTTTGCCAGTAACTGTATACAGCTCACGAATAACTGCTTTACACCCTGGTGAAAGCGGGTGACTATATAGGGACCCTTTATTTCCAGGGCACTGCCATACGTTTGATGGGTGCAGCTTATATGTTTGTACACAGAGTCCCAAAATGTATACCAGGTAGTGATTATCTATTCCCAAGGGACCACTAAATTGCTTGCCAATCTGAAAACGCGAAATGGACAGGTACCTGGAATGCTTGATGTTATGCTGTATTAATACATAGGGCATTACACTACATACCCCTCCGGAGAGTTATTTTGTCTTTGGTATCTGGGAATTCTTGGTTATTTCCCATTATATTTTTTGTGATGTGCATGGGTGGGTGGTTGGATAAATACTTCCATTTTGCAAGTCCCAATTCAAACTTTTCTGACAGAATGCGATATCAACTTGTCAATGACTTCATGTTTGGTTTCACCCAGGGCGTTCCCCTTCAACTTAAAACCTGTATGAGGTAAACATATCAACAGATTAACATAGTTATTTGAGGGACTACACACTAAGATCAATTGGGGGATTCATTGAGTTAGTTTGTAAATAGTGTAAATTGGGTAAAATGTACCCCGCAAAGTGTAAGAATCTTACAGTAAGATCGATTCGCGCTTGTACACTCGGGGAAATAGGATAATCCATATTTAGCGTATGCATATTGTTACCCGTTACGTTGGGCACAATATCCACAGGATAATCTTTTAATCAATAGAGTTTGTCGTTCACTTTTTGATCACTAAAATGGCGGACGAAAAAATAATCGACTCGTCTCGTTTGTGACTTGTGAGTCATGAATGGTGTGCGTATAATGTTCTGTCCCATGTCATAATACTCTGGTTTATAATTCGTAACCAATTAAGCATTCCTGAATGTTTCGAGTCCTTATTTTTTATGCATCGTTCTGGTTTGATCAAGCTGACAATTAGCTTTAGCTGGTTTACATAAAAAATTTGATATTTTCGAGAATAAAAAAGAACGAACAGAAATTCTGTTTTTCTGTTTCCAATCTGATTAATGGTGATAAAGTTGGCAGATTGGAGATGTGAAACATTGCGAAAAGTGACTGAAAGCATCGCCACATTCGACCGATTCGTCATGACCTGATGACTCACATTGACAATTACAATGAGTGACTAGATTCTAGAGTCGATTCAAGGTAGATCCGAATTACTCTGACTCATTGCACTCATTTGCAGACTACATCAATTAAGTGTAGTGACTCGCGAGATGAGTTTCGAAGCAGCAAACTTGCGTGAATCGAGTACACCCGTTGATTAATGGCGGTGAGATGTTACCGTTACTGCTAGGGGTTAGGAGGAACTAAATGTTTCCATAGGCCTCAGTGTTAAAGTTTGGCACCGCCCACTAAATTTGCTACATACGAATTCGTAAATTTCGTGAAGCCCAAGTCTTCGCGCATCTTTGCCATGTATGAGTACTATCCGAACCACACTTTTTTCAACTTTCCAACACACGTTTTCCACACTACCCCACTTTTTGCACAAAATTTGAACTGCTGACGAAAGCAAATACCCATCTTTATTCTCCCGTCAATTTTTGGACACGAACGCATTTCAGACTAGGGAAAACACACATTATACATGCCATAGGTATTATATTTTTTTAATTTGTAAATATAATAGAAATATTATGCGCCAATCGCGTGCCAGAATTTTGTTTACTCGTATTCGAGATACCCTGTAAAAACGAAAGGGACGTAATTCTACTTATTTAGTTCCTTCTAACCTAGGTTGTGACCGTCGATCATGCCATATTCCCACCAACGTCAGCTATCTGGATATCACATTGACGAAACCGTGCATGTTTCCACTACCGCTGTGTATAGCACAGTGAATCGAGTGAGTTAGTGACTCACTGAGTTGAGTCGATTCAAGGTGGATAATGAACTAAAAAGATGTACCAAATTACTCTGACAGTACTATGGAATGGACAATAACTATTGAATATTGTCATGAGAAGAAGCTGCTGAACCAAAAACACACAATCAGTAATGATGTGTTTTGTTTGTGATGGACATTAAACTGATTAAAAAGCGCCTAATGGTTCGACAGTGCCGACGAAGTTAGGCAACGAAAGGATCGCCGTTCTTGAACACGTGGTTTTCGTACTTCGGAAATATTGTATCATTAAAACCCAAATGTATTTCTAACGGGAGCATTGATTGGATGGTGATGGCTGCACAGAGGGGCACTACACACATCTTTGATTGAATGGTGATGGCTGCACAGAGGGGGCATTACACACATCTTTGATTGAATGTTGATGGCTGCACAGAGGGGGCATTGATTGAATGGTGATGGCTGCACAGAGGGGGCATTACACACATCTTTGATTGAATGGTGATGGCTGCACAGAGGGGGCATTACACACATCTTTGATTGAATGGTGATGGCTGCACAGAGGGGGCATTGATTGAATGGTGATGGCTGCACAGAGGGGGCATTACACACATCTTTGACATGTAATCAGTGTTTTGTTGGTATGCAGTCGATAACACGACTACTATCTGTTGTTGATTAGGCAGTCTGTATGATAAAATACGTTAACGTTGTCCCATAATTGGATGTACAAGCGAGTAATACTTAACTCAATGGCATGCTACGTAATGTGTCACATGGTGGCCTAAACCACTAACATGTCATAAACCACACAAGTAGTGCCGCAATCCATATGCAACTGGTGTCCAAGTCACATATATTCCCACAAACCATGCATAGTGTGTCCTAACCCACTGAATGAGTATCCCGAATGTTTCAATCCACATTGGTAGTCCCCCAAACTATGCAACTGTCGTTACAAACCACACTGTATGTGTCCCATACACGTAACAGGTGTCCCAACTACCCACAATGAGTGTCCCTCTATTCATCCAATGAGTGCTGCAAATCATACAGAGAGCACCAAGCATTCAATGAGTGTCCCATACTACCCACATTGTGTCAGAAACCACACCAAGAGTGTCAAATAGACATTCAATACTTCATGCCACACAACTAGTGGAACAAGCCATTGGTAAGGCGTCAACGCTTTCTAAAACTGTGCGTCGTATTTCCTGCTTCTCGTCGACTTGGCTCTACTCAGCTGAAACTATGAACAACGATGCTGATGCGGCACCAGGGACGTGGCACCCCCACCCAACTTTTGTAAATTTGTTCAACAGTTAGAAAGTTTATACCTGACACAAAATGTTTTGAATTCTTGTAATTTAAAGCTCATGGGATTAATCTGGCTCAAGGGCAGGGTCCGCGCTGGCCAGAAATTTACTTTTGCCAAATGAAAATAATTTTTGCCAAATGCTGTTATCAGTTGCCAAATGCTATCAGTTCCTACAACAGTGTTTCTTTTATTTGGACTATTTCGACAATCCAACCAAACAAGAATTAGAATATGGACCCCCAACGTGGGCACGTCCCTGTTCGTCATAAACTAAAACCCAGCAATTCAGAAAAGTTTAGCGATATCTTTTAAGGCGTGTATGAAAATTCACGAAAAAACAAGAGATGACTCAACATGATTAGATTAACTACATGTACACATGCTGACATTACACATGTGTACTGTCAGCATGTGTACCTAATCTACACAATGAGAAAACAAATTACGACGATATTGATGAGGACGGGACGTCATAGGCGTTGCCAGGACGATAATCACTACGATGACAAGATGAACGGCGACGATAATGATGATGACTGCATTGTATGATGGAGATGATGACGATAATGACGACGATGACGTCGATTATGATGATGATTATGACGATAATGATGACGATGTTGGTGATGATGAGGATAACGATGACAGCGACGACAATGATGACGATTGACGACGACGATAACAACGGCGAAGAAGCTGATGATGGATAATGATGACGATGGATCATGACGAAGATGTATAAAGACGGTGACAAAAATGTTGACGATGGTGACGATACGGAAGATGACGATGAAGATGAAGATGACGATTGTATTGATGATGACGATGATGATAAAGATGGTGATGGTGAGGATGGTGAGGAAGTTGGTGTTGATGATGATGGTGTTGATGGTGACGATGATAATGATGATGATGACGATGATGATGCTGGTGAATAATGATGATGGTGATGATGATAATGATGATGATGATGACGATGTCGACGACTATGAGGATGTTGATGATGGTGAGGATGATGACGATGACGATGTAATTTACTCCATTGTATATATGTACTAGCTGGTGGACCCGACTTCGTCCGGGCTGTTTCCCCTCCGCTTTTCGACGAATTGCGCGATGTGACCTTGAATTGACCATTTTGAAGGTCAAGGTCAGTCGAGGTCACGATTTGACCCGTCCAAAACACTCCCCAGACAAAAGTACCCGACAAAAGTACCCGTCGAAATCCGTCAGGTTTTACCCGATTTGACCTCGAATTGATCATTTTGAAGGTCAAGGTCAGGTTGGGGTAACGATTTGACCCGTCCAAAACACTCCTCGGAGAAAAGTAACCCTATGTATCAAATGTTGTCAAAATCCCGTCAGAATTCGCGATTTGACCTTGAATTGAAAAAATTGAAGGTCAAGGTCAGGTCGGGGTCAAGATTTGACCCGTCCAAAACACTCCCAGAACAAAAGTACCCATGGGTATCAAATGTCGTCGAAATCAGTCCGTTTTACCCGATTTGACTTTGAATTGACCTTTTTGATGGTCAAGATCAGGTCGGGTAACGATTTGACCCGTCCAAAAGACTCCTCGGACAAAAGTATCTGTAGGTATCAAATTTCGTCGAAATCCGTCACGTTTTACCCGATTTGACATTGAATTGACCTTTTTGAAGGTCAAGGTCAGGTCGGAGTCACGATTTGACCAGTCCAAAACACTCCCTGGACAAAAGGAACCTTAGGTATCAAATTTCGTCAAAATCCGTCAGGCAGTTTACCCGGCCATAGCTAACAGACAAACAAACAGACAAACAGAAGTCCCAAAATATAGATTAGACTAGCTGGGTACCCGTCCTGACGGGGAGAGACGTTTTTTTTTTTTTTATAGTTATGAAATGTATTGGCATCCCCATCTACACCAACACCCCAAAAATGGTAGAAATCGGACCAGCTGATACCGAGATACAGATTCAAGGTCATTTGAAAGGTCAATGTCACGCCACACGGGCATCCGCGCCTCAAACTACCCGTTTCCGCCAAATTTGGTACTCCCGCCGTTTACCCGGTACCCTCGCCGTTTACCTCGATGACTTTTTGGTACTCCCGCCGTTTACCCGGTACCCTCGCCGTTTAACTCGATGACGCTTTGGTACTACCGCAGTTTACCCGCGGATCCCGTTATATGACTTCAAGGTCATTCGAAGGTCAAGGCGACGCCGCACGGACAAATGGATGGGCCTATGTTGGTTCCCGGATGATTCTACGTGCCCGTACCAAGTTTCGTCGAAATCGGTCGAGCCGTTTCGGAGTCCATCGCGGCCACACTGACACACACACAAACTTTCCTCAAATATATATTAGACTAGCCGATGAGCCCGACGTTGTCCGGGCTATTCAAAAACCAAATTTCAAGTCGATAGCTCCACCCGTTGCCGAGATATGGTCTACGCATGCGCGAAGCTTGCGTCGCACGGGCTCTGCGACCCGATAAAATTCGTATCCGGGGCAAGATACATTCAAACACCAACTTTCAAGTCGATAGCTCCACCCGTTTCCGATATATCGTCTGCGCATGTGCGAAGCGGGCTCGCCAATACGACAACGACGACCGCCTGGTCAAACTTCACATACGTACCAAGTTTCGTCCCGATCGGTCGAGAATCATATATTTGTATAAATGACATACATACATACAGACATACAGACATACATACATACATACATACAGACAGAGGTCTTCAAAATATATAGGAGATATATCCATGTTCTGCATTAATTTGCAGCGTTGACAATTAAAGCATTCTTCATGAGCTACATATATTTATTGCAGGAGATAGTGAATGGGATTATGTGCATTTTACAAATATCTACTAAATTATTTGATTTGTTTTTTATTTAAAAAATTGGGGAAAATTCAATACCTCGGTAATATTTTAATGATTTTTTAAAGCCGTGTGGTGGTTTGTGCTCCAAAGTACACATTATGATATTCGCTTTTTGAATTTTCCCATATCGAAATTGGTCGCGATATATATGAACTACCTTTCTGTGAGCATCATATTTTCACAGAAAGACGCTCATATTTTCACAGAAAGACGCATTGAAGTCATACAAAATACAACTTCAAACACGGTGATTGGGTCCCAATAAAATATTACGACATTTCTATCCTTTGCATTTCTGGAATCGGAAACGGAATGGCGCGCGACTTCTGGAAAGGTATATTATGTACCTTTATCTTAAATGAAACAATTACAAAACTTCACGCACTGATTTCTTTTTGCTTTAGTCGTCAATATTATGCAGTAATACGTCTCAGAGTGATTAAACAGTTCGGACAGACATAAAAACAATCTCAAATCTATCGAAAAATAAAAGAAACAAAACGCGTATTTTCAGGGCTATATATAGGTCGATAAATATGTTCGGAAATATTCCTCGTATGTATTAGTTAGGGAGCCCGCATATGTTCCATTTACACTTTTGCGTACAAAAGGTTTGACCCCCTAAAGTTGGTACCAATAATGGAACATTCTGAAAAACCGATTTCTTAAGGTGCGCATTCCTGGGGTTTAGGGGCCGCTGAACCCCAAAAAGTGCAGACATTGAATGTCGGCCACAAAACGTGATTCCACATTATAAATATGTATTAACGTGTACTTTTATGCGTGTACATGGAGTTAGAGTCCACAATATGTATCACAAATAACGCTATGTAGTTATATACATACACTTTCCTATTGGCGTGTATTCTTGTGTTCATTTTTGTTTTGTTCTGGGTGTTAAGATTGTTTATTTTTGTTTTGATTGATGTTTTTGTCATCGGTGAGTCTATGGTAAATGCACCCAAATAATATTGGGTGTATTCGGGTCCGCGTTTCAGAACGGAATGTGATCAATGCTTCGTCGTCGCCCGACAATTATAACATAGAGAATAAAACATATGAACAATGTATCGTTGTATTAGCAGTTTGACATTGGCGCTTTAAAACACAAAACAGTAACTGAAACAAAGAAAAAAGAAAACGAAAAGCAAGACATAACAAGAAAATCACGTGGTGGAGATATCGACCAAACATGCGTTACTTACATGTGACGTCCAACGCTTTGGTCAATTGTTTGTCATTTCCATCATTGTTTGGTTCACCGGCAGCAGGTATAGTGTCTATAATCGGCCTGTACGTAGTTTGCGAAATCTGACAAAGACGGATTCGAGTGAGGGTAAACATCGCGCTGCATTTTCTATGTTCAATTGATTATTATACGTCTATCTTTGGATTTGTTCTACATACCACATCCATGCAGTGCCGAAGGTTTGCTTGATTCAGTTGTATAGACATCCGTCAACGACGACCCCTTTTCAAATGTGAGTTCCGGGGGAATGCGGGTAGGTCGATAAACAGGAAGTTCGGATCCCGTAAATACGATCGTCTCTTTTCAGCACTGTGTAATGAATGCCGGTGTTTGCCTTGCATCCTTCCGTTTAATCGCAGTATGCACAATAATTAGTGTATATCAGCTGCTCGATCCGATGACGTATATCAGCTACTCGATCCGATGACGTATATCAGCTGCTCGATCCGATGACGTATATCAGCTGCTCCGATGACGTATATCAGCTGATCCGATGACGTATATCAGCTGATCCGATGACGTATATCAGCTGATCCGATGACGTATTTCAGCTGCTCCATCTGATGACGTATATTAGCTGCTCCGATGACGTATATCAGCTGCTCCGATGACTTATATCAGCTGCTCCGATGACGTATATCAGCTACCTCGATGACGTATATAAGCTACCCCGATGACGTATATCAGCTGCTCCGATGAGTTATATCAACTGCTCCGATGACGTATATCAGCTACCTCGATGACGTATATCAGCTACCCCGATGACGTATATCAGCTACCCCGATGACGTATATCAGCTACCCCGATGACGTACACGTATCGATCCACAAAAGCTGTAAATACTTTACAAACTGGAATGTAAAAAGCAATGGGAGAACCTAGATCATAATGTGGAATACCTAAATGTATTTGAAGCACGTCATAATAAATGCCATTATAATGACTACATGTTCAGACCTTCATCGGTATATTCATGTAATTGAGAATAAAACACCAATAGAACGAACCATGGCAATAATTAAGAAATAAATGTAGTTCGTGTGCTTTTTAGGGATACGGCGCTGTGGACAATGGGGCACAATGTGTGCACCAACGATTACAGCGCCTTACCCTCAATAACACACACCCACTGCATGCATTGCTTACAATTATATAGCGTTTTGATTATTTATTTCCATAAAATAGCTTAATATTTTCTTATTTATTTTCACAAAATCTGCCGAGTAATTTAGACTTGCCCACGCAACGCTACAAGTCAGCCCAATATAATATTTTCAAGCACTTAGCAACGATCACGTGATCGATTTAAATAGCTGGCTTCATAATTATGCAATTCAGCTAAACTTCAAAAAGCACGCCCAATTATTATGTAGACCGCTTTTAGTGAATATGTCAACAATTTGTGACCTCGTGTTCGTGTTCGAGTTGTGTTTTATTTTGATATGAAACGGTTGACCCAATTGGCTGCTGATCAATCGCCGAACAAGATTTAGTGTAACACAGACTGGCTATGTGAGTATTAAGGCTTACGCAATATACAAACACTCATATCCATCAAAACGTGAATATCGGTGTGATATCGTTTTTTTTATATCGTTTGTATATTTTGTAAGTCTTTGCATGTTTCCCTGTGGTCTAATATACATGTACATCGAGCCTCTTCGGTGTCGTGGTACAATGAAACACTGGGCACATTAGCGTGTACACTTTCTTTAAAATTTGACGACATAAATTGATTGCAGGATTTAGTCCAGGCGATATGGGTTGACCTCTGCACCCCCACCAGGACTCAACTTTATCCAACTAATTTTCTTCCTTAATGTCTCCTTTAATTATTTTCGGTTGTTCGCAGAGACTCCAGACACGATTGCGTCCACCGTGGCGGCCATTTTGTTTTATACGCACAGGTCTCTTTGGTCGCCGTTATAGTAAAGATTGTATCACATGCGGTCTTGTTTTCCGTTCGATTCGTAATGCTAATATACAACCCTTACACACTAGACAAAAATCCGACACCAAAATCCAATATGAAATGTGAAAAATTGCTACTTTTGTTACATTTCGTCGCATTTCGTTTGTCTCTGTGTGAAAAATGGGCATGTTGGAGTGATTTTATACATTTATCCGCATATGTATTGTTTGAAATATTTCGATTAGTGGGACCCTTCCCCAAAAAGTTTAGAAGACTGTGTTTGTGTGAGCGAGATATATTAATCCGACGAAGTGGCAATTCAGAATCAGCTCAGGTACTGTTATTTGGAATCTTGGAAGTAATAATATGACTATTCGACGCACCCATATGCTGTTCCGGCCATTATGGGTGCGTAGTGGAGAATGGATTTCGAAATGCCACATCGCAATTATTAATTGTTTTCATCCTTCCAATGCTACGCTTATGTTTCGTCCAGACATATCGATATTATGACACAAAGTTGAAATTAGTTTGTGAACACATCGGTCATCTTGACTGCGAGACAATTTGCCAAACTCAAATCATTACTTGATATCAATGTTCCATATCAACATGTACATGTAATTGTGGGTAGAATTTGCGTACCTATAACCTCCATCGTAAGAAAGTAAAGGAATGTAAGCGTGTTTTCAAATTTCGGTCGCCTTTTTGTCCGCCATCTTCGATTTGGAAAACCATTTCTTGCATGAGATGTAAGGTCATTACTTCACCTTAGTATATCCAACTCAACTGTCAGCATGTGTGGAGTTCTGTCGACAATAATACCCAATTATATAAATATTAGGGAATTACGGTGATTTTTCAAAATCTGTCTGCCATTGTGGGCGCCATTTTGGATTTGGGGGACTTTTATTTTAATGTGATATAAGGACAGTTCTTATCCTCAGTGTTCCCAACTCTCAATAGTAAGCATGAAGTTGTGACAATACCGCTCACTTGTGGTAAAATCAGCGCGCGATTTTTCTATTTCTGGTGGCCATTTTGGCCGCCATCTTGGATTTGGTTGAAAATACCTCAACTCAGGTATAATAGGAATCCTAGATCGAGTATCTCCTGGACATATATATGGATGAATGGAGTTATGATAGCAATAACACTCATAATTCGAAACAGGCATTGCGTTATTAGCGTCGATTCGGCTTTGATCGGATAATACCGGCATTTGGGAAAACGTTATATCGAACAAAAATATCCAGCAAGGAATGTATATTATGGTCCCCGTGTGTTCGTCAATGACTCTTATATACGATAAATTATATAATCACGTCAAGATGCCCATCTTTTCCCATAGAAACAAACGAAAGGTGGTGACATGTAAAAAAAATGCATTTTTTTTACATTTCGGCGGCCATCTTGGATTTTAGTGTCGGATTTTTGGCTAATTTGTAAGGGTTGCCTTCCCCTTTTTTCCATCCTTAACTCAAATTCAGTTATATATCTCCATTTCTCCTAAAACCATTATTTCCAACCTTCACGTCTGATCTAAATCCCCCTCACTTATTGAGGACGGGGCATGTCGAAAAAGAGAAGAATACTTCATATAAGCCCTCGGACTTGTTGTCTGATCCTCGTTTCCACACATTACCTCTTCTATTTGGCATATATGTGTCATCTTAATATTATGTTATTTGTTTGGATTTGGAAACAAAAATATGTTTACACTAAATGTTGATCTAAAAACAACACATTCACCACTATTAAATTGTTGGAAAATCAAACCATTGTTGGTGTAACCATTCCGGCTAATGTTGTGTTACAGTGTTAGGTATGAAGTTTCGAACTATTGAAAATTTTGACCAAACATTCACGTATAAACGGTTGTGGTTAGAAGGTTTCCGTTGGTGATTACAAATATACAGTATTTTCCACCTGAATCTCCCCTCGCTTTGAAACAGACATAAATCCAATTTGTCCAACCCAGTGCCCCCTAAATTGTTATATATACTCAAACTGATGTTTATTGTTCAGTCAAAAATTCACTGAATGTAAATAAGCATTCTACTTTTGGTCTATAACACTCCATATACTGGTTTGAAAAAAACAATCAACACAATTGAAATATACGTTTTGTCGGACATGTCCGATTATTGAGAATATTTACCTAAAGTGGAGACACACCAACCACTGTCGCTACGTCCCTGTCAGTTATCCTGTGTGAAATACGAATTGCAAACTTTGTCGTACATATAATATAGTGTGCATCGTATATTTGTCTCATATTCACCCGAACATAATTCACTCAGCCGACACAGATTAGCTGTGGCGAGGGATTATCTCACTCACTACAGGCTATTCGTAATTGTTGAGCGCTACCGGTCAGCGCAGGTTGGTACTAGCTTACCAACTCCTCGTCGCAGGTTGGTGAGTTACTTGCCAACCTGAGAGAACAGTGGCAGTAGTGCGGGTAAGGATAGTTCTAACCTTCTTCCACGATGTACAATAAGCCCGCAGTTTACCGGAATGCCTTTAACATCTTCTTCACTAAAATGATTCTCACATTCAGTTGTATCCGTTTAAAAATGTTCTTGACGATGATATGCCCGGTAAGACTGTGACGTCGTGCTTTTGACGATAATACGCCCGGTAAGACTGTGACGTCATGTTTGTGAGATCGGATGTTAACAATCCGGTTCTATAGAAGAATAACGTATTAATAGTTCCTTTAGGGCGTATTCGAATCTGCGCTCCTTAGCGTCTCGTGACGATATATGGCCAGGTAATTATCACCCACCCC
Source organism: Siphonodentalium dalli (assembly GCA_032622095.1). Taxonomy (NCBI): domain Eukaryota; kingdom Metazoa; phylum Mollusca; class Scaphopoda; order Gadilida; family Siphonodentaliidae; genus Siphonodentalium; species Siphonodentalium dalli. Next base: position 81,964,416 of record CP136061.1, on the reverse strand, counting down.
CAAACATTGACGTCGAAGTTTTGTCTTTTGTTTTACATAAAATTTTCTTGTACATTCTTAACATTTTCCGCGCTATTCAATTTTTTTTTTTTTTTTTTACATTTCTTGTACATTCTTAACATTTTCCGCGCTGTTCATTTTGTCGTCTTCTGTTTTACATTTCTTGTACATTCTTAACATTTTCCGCGCTATTCAATTTGTTGTCTTTTTTTTTTACATTTCTTGTACATTCTTAACATTTTCCGCGCTATTCAATTCGTCGAATGCAGTATCTACAATCGGCCTTCGACCTCGACCTTCAACGAACACAGACTCGATTACAAGGTTAAAATCACGTCAGTCTGTCCAATTGATCTGGTATGGCTATTTCGGGATTGTTGTAGAAAAACGACGTGCGTGAAGCCGAAGGTATTTTCTATTGACTATACTCCTTTTCAAATGTGAATACGAGGAAGATCGATAAACAGGAAGTTCGGGTCACGTAAATAGGATAGTCTCTTTTCAGCACTGTCTAATGAATGCTGGTCTCTTCCTTGTATCCTTCCGTTTGTTCGCAGTCCGTACAAAAACCTTGTATATCAGCTACTCCGATGACGTAGACGTGTCGATCGACAAAAACAGTAAATACTTCACAAACTGGAAGTAAAAGGCAACATGACAACCTAGATCAAAATTTGAGATTTATATGCATGCATTTGATGCACTGCACACGCAATTGTGTTTCGAATTTCATCTAAAGTTACGAGAGAAACAAGGGATATAAAAGGATCCATGGGTATAATAACTCTCATATCAGTCAAAACGCCTAAATTGAGTGAAACATCATTTTATTTAAGAAATAACTATTGTTTCGATTAAAGTTATGCAGTTATAACCGAAAAGTTTGAAGATAAATGCTATAACGCGCGTAGCGCAGTTATAGAAACAAGAGTTATGTATTATAATTTAATCCTACATTTCACGGGAGAACCATTCAACAAGTAGAAGTTGGAAGTATAACGAGCATATATATTGAGACCATTCCGACGAAAAAGACCAGTTAAGTTGAAAGAGATACCTGTCACCCAAAACCTGGTGATTTGCATTGTTCAATCTTGTTGATTTGTCGGGTTACTTGTGCACTGAATATTAGCATCTAGTACGGTTATTGCCAATACAGTCATACCCGACGGAATTATGATGCAGCACAGAAATTTCATGTTAAATCGTAGGAAGTATCGAACAGTTCCCATGTGCATTTTTAGGCACGCAGTGTAGGCGTGGTCACTCGATGCCTACATGTATGTCAGTTCTGTAGCGGGGAAAGTAATCAAGAAATTTAGACTAAATGGCCAAGTGTGTGTAAACCAATTGTTTTGCTTATGACTAAAATATAGCACATATAGCCCTATTGTTATATGTGTTTAAGCTTTCTTGTGGGTAATCATCCGCCGTTTATTCGCAGTGTACACATAACTTCCGAATACCAGCTATATATGTCCAACATATCTTCGCGCAAGTATAGATTCATAATCGACATATCACATAGGTTCATATTGGATTATTTGATTCCAAAATACGCAGATAGTGTACTTATATCTAATCCGTCATTCCCGTTTATGGCGAGTGCCACAGTGAAAACACAATTTAAAGAGAGAAATCATTCTGGACCCAAAATGAGGTGATTCTACATCGGTTATGGACCTAAACACAAACCATATTATAAGCCGACAACGTGCTGATTTTCGGGCGAACAGACTGGTCTATCAGCCATAGATGTAAATACTTCACAAACGTGGATGTACAAACCGACACGAAAAATGTAGAGCATGATCCTGTACATACCGAACACATAGGTATATGTTTTCCCTCAATTTTCCCCAATTAGTGCCTCAATCAAACTTGGTAAAATCGTTTTGGAATTCGGCACAAAACACAAATTCATTAGGCAAAACTTTTAGCGAGAGAAAAATGTTGGTCGAGTGTCAACCCTGACCGAAATGTATGACGCAGTGTATACGACTGCAAACTTGTAAACATTTTGTAACTGGGTATATAGTTCCTTTAAACTGTGCTATTGTATTAGGAAATCTAGATTATCATTTATAGTACACCTCACTCAAAAATGCGACATGAACGTACATTTTAAGTTGGAACTATATGTAAATATTGGAAAAATTATAGTGAAATTTACAAGCACCATTTTTCCGCCTGTGGATCACCCACCCACCCCGGCCCTATATACGGACTTTTTGTGCAGACCCCCCCCCCCCCCCCTGACATTTCCGGAAAATTGGTCGGACCAGATTCACCAGAACAAAAGGAGTTTCCGTCCAATAAGAATGTGTGAGATACATATGAGTACTAGTTACCATTGCAACAATGTTTACATTGTCCTGTGACGATCGATCGGAATAATTATGCGCACCAGGCTGGGTGATACTCCAAGAATATATACATGTACTTCTGGAGATATCATTGCTGATTGACTGCAGATAGGAAACATAATCCACAATAAATATATAATTAATACTTGTGTCCCACATAATCCGCAATAAATATAAACATTAATTCTTGTGTCACACATAATCCGCAACAATTATAAAATATTACTGTCGTGCATTTATGTTTTGTGGAAATCAAGTTTATAAGTACTCACGATGTAACAATTTATATTCTTTCTGGATATTGAATATTGCACATTTTACAGCAGAGCGGCAGAAATTTCCATTGGCCACGCCCATGGGCAATCCGTGGGCGATTCGTCGTTCAAACGGGGGGACATTTCGAACTGTGGGACGCGATGGCGTGGATGTTCTCCCGCGGCTCTGTTCGATGTTACTCTGTTTTATGCTTTGTTTTGTCCTTGATTGTGAGATCTTTCGAAAACGGGGTTGTTTTTAAAACATCGAGCAAGCTCAGCTACTGCAAATTACCGGAGGTTGAGTTACTTGTAGCATATTCACTCACACAATGTGGTCGCATCTGTTCGGAGGACGCGGCATGCGTCTCCTTCAGATTCTTGGAGGACAAGATGAAGTGCATGACAGCCAGAGGAGTTCTACAAGATCCTGCTTACTTCAAAGTGACAGGTGAATATATTAACGAGTTTCAGAACCCACAACGGGAAAACATCGATGAAGCTATCAATATCCATACGTAACGCGCTACAACTATTACAATCCGGTCTTCATATGGCCATTCAGAGTTCACATCCACCGATTGCACACAACAACAATTATCCTGTTTATCTATTAGATAATTATATACAAACCAAGATATCATTTTATTCATGGCTTGGAATTGAACTTGCCAAATTGCGGCCCGAGAGGATGGTGGAACTTTCCACATATATCCACTATAGTGGGAGGGACTTACGGTTGTAGGAGATAAAGTATCTTCAGAATTATTTTTAATTAGTTTAACAGCGCTCGCACTTATGTTATAATAAGTTGAAACAGGCTCCTCTGTGCGCTATGCGCACATTGTGATCTTTTAAACATTTTGATGTTAAAACAGTATTTTTATCTATTTAATTTTTTAATTTAATGTAATTTTGTAATTGTTTTAGATTGAACTCTTGATAAATTTAACATTTAAAAAAATTAAATATAATTTTGGTTTTTAAATCAAAATTAAAAAACCATAATATTACATTTGCCACCCCGAATCACCACCCCGAATCACCACGCCAAATTTTGAATTGTTTTAGATTGAACTCCTGATAAATTTAACATTTAAAAAAATTAAATTAATTTTGGTTTTTAAATCAAAATTAAAAAACCGTATTATTACATTTGCCACCCCGAATCACCACCCGAATCACCACCCCGAATCACCACCCCCAATAACCACCCCGAATCACCACCCCGAACCACCACCCCGAACACCACGAATCACCACCCCCCCCCCCCCCCGAATCACCACCCCCCCCCCCCCCCCGAATCACCACCCCCCCCCCCCCCCGAATCACCACCCAGAATCACCACGCCAAATTTGGTTGAAATCGATCCAAGAGTCTAGGAGAACAATCACTAACAGACAGATCCTTCGCTTTTATACATATAGATACGGCAGATAGCATACAAGTACGTGCAATGCAGCAAACGACCAGCTCACTCGCTGATTAGTAGAAAATATCTGCTAATGTGACTGATAGCTGTGGAAAGGTCCATCGGTCCAGGTGTCGCAAACAAGTGGACCATTTTTCTTCCGAGTGCCAGAGAAAAGAATGTTCTGGCATGTGTGATAATTTTTTGCTTTTGACAATTTTTTCGAATCACCCACCCCTTGACCCAAATTGTTTTCCGTTATTTTTCACATTAATTTTGTTCCAACCATGTTTTTATTTGACACATTAATTTTGTTCCAACCATGTTTTTATTAGTAGCACGAAAACAAGGATTTGTGAAAGAAAACAAACACTGGTGTATTTCCTTGCATATTATAATGATATCTGAAATGTCCTTCAGGGCATATTCTCATCAGAATCAGTCCAGTTGAATAATTTTGTCAGATGCTGATTGAATTATGGTAAAGTACTATTATTATTTATGATTTAGTCCGGGAATTCTTCTACATAGCTCATACAAGCTCTACATGGCTCATACAAGGTCTACATAGCTCATACAAGCATAATGTAAAATTGAAAAATTAATTACAAATATAGCTAGATCAATAGATAAGAAAAAAACCTGTCAGAATTAGTCACAAGCAAAAAGTTTAATTAATAATTATGGTAAACAAATAGAAGACAATACGATTCCATGTGTGACCTCCCATTAAACTGAGATGTTGTGTACATATCAAACTGATAGTTTATATGAATAATGTGAAGTTCACATTACAGGATGCTAATTAACAACATGCAAACATTTCACCACTTATCCGACTTAATGGTATATTATTATCTTTATTATAGGCTTGACTTGAGTTATTAACTTGTATAATATTGATTAAACTTTCTTTTCTGCCTATCACATCCATATGAAAGTTATGCATTTATTACAAGTACATTTTAATTATGTCATTAAAAATCACTTTCCAAATTGGAAAGCACAAATTTGAAAATATATAAATTGGACGTGAATCGGCCTGATGCATTGGCATTCTTCAGTTTGACGTTATATCGAATTTGAAATTACGTCGTTGAAAATTTAATTTGAAATTTGCCGATTAGCAGTAGTGTTCGGTCCGAATATTCGAATATTCGAATATTCGCTCGTAAAAATAAATATTCGAATATTCGAATAATTATATGACTATTCGAATATTCGAGAATAATCTCCGGGTAATTGTTTCCTGGTTTGTTATTATTCTGAGGGTCTGTTAAAAGTATAGTCTATTTCCCGCTGACCATAAACGAATTAATACGACGTAACTATAACGTTCTGATTTGATTGGCGTCATGACGTCGAAATAATTTTATTGGCTAGGTGTAAACCAGACCGTGCTTGCATGTGGTCATAGGAAGCGGACCTCTAAGGCATCGTTTTTTTTTTTTGCGCGCATTGTCACTTGTGTGTATAATATGGCGTCAAATTCGAAGAAATCAGATATATGGACTCACTTCACGTTGGATGCCAAAACTAAAAAGGCTACCGCATGTAGGGCTGTTCTCTACTAAAAACGCAACCGGTTGAAGCCGCAGACTGTCCGAATGTTGCACTTCTTGAACAAGAACCTTTAAGCCATGCATGGTACATTGACTGCTTGAACTTCATAAACAGATCAACTCTTGCTATTAAGCCAAAGACTTTTCTCTCTCTCTTGCTTGCGAATAGCATGTGTATGGATAAATATGCTATTTCATTAAATAATAAATTGGTTCCAAAATATGTTATCTATATAATTTTATAATTTATCTTATTAATTCGAATACTATTCGAATATTCGCTCGTTATTCGAACCGAATATTCGAATACCGAAATCCATCGAATACCGAACACTAATTATCAGTAGGCTATTAACCATCTGATATATATATAAACATAAGCAACTATCTTAAATAGGCTCCCAAAGGGAGCCTTTATATTCATCGTCGGATTAGGGGCCTGCGAACTTATATTGGACTTATTTGGTTCTGATATAAGCCCATAGTGGACTTTTACCTGTTATTGTGTTGGATGGTGCGCGCCGTTGTGAAAACACATTTATAAAGAGCGTACATCTGAAATAGGTCCATGGTGAGCATATTTGTTTTGATGTTTTTTGTTTGTTTGGTTATTTGTTTAATTAAATTTATTTAGATCAAAATTTTGAAAAACTAACGCCGTTATAACCTCCGCCAGGGTACCTCGGGTCACTATACACCAAATGTGATTGAAATCGGACCAGTAAAAATCCGGACAGACAGACGGACAGATAGATCCTACTCTTTTATATATATAGATAAGAGAGAAAAATATGGGTGTAATAATATAAATATTCGTTAACACACGGGCTGGAATTTTTACCAGTAGCGATGGTCGTCTATTTAGCCTCAATTTGTGCCGGCTGTCACACAACACGTGCTTTGTCGTGGGAGACGAGCTGGATATCAACAGTGAGTGGTGATTACTGTATTGACTGGTGTTGGTGTCGAGCGGCACTAACTGTTGGTGTCAGTATCGACATGTACATGGATCTCAACCACACCGTGTATATCCGACACCGGAAATTGCGAAGGAATTTTTCATTTCAGGTTATGAAAACTGGGCGCATTGCAGCTGCACTAAAAAGATGATGTTCAAATACACACCGGGACTCACCGCGAACCACAGCGCGGCTGCAAGAAAGTGTGAGGAAGATGGAGGCCACCTTGCTGTCATTGACGACGAATGCTCGAGGTTATCGATGAAGAACCTAATTATCGCCAACAGTTTAACCCCTGACGATCCACACCCACGTGAGTAATCCTGTTAAGACAACCATGCTCGTGTGGCGGTATATGAATACGGGTTTCGAAGTGTCCGTCTAGGACTCGTTGTTGAAGCAAAAGTGTAATGTACTGAAGCAAAAGTGTAATGTAATTGAGATGCGTTACCGGTTATACGTTTTACTATATATGTATATGTATGGTACATTCGCACGTGCGTTTTTCGATAAATGCAGCATAGTTCTAGATTCGATTTTGTCATAACTTCTAGAACCAATTCTAGAACCAATTTGGAGGAAATTCAATAATTTATACAAACCATGTTATTGGTATAATTGTGGCATGATGGATTCATTATCGGAGTTTATAATTGTATTCATTTCATATTTACGTCCACAATCGCCATTTTAAATCTGAAGACAATTTCGTGGTGGTGCGGTTTGTCATAACACATTAAACGGTATGTACAATAAGTTTGGAAATTTGACAGAAAAATGTTATCCGTGTAATATCATGAAGCCAGAATAGTATGTTGTATTCTGTATCTGGGTGAGGATGAGGAACTGCCTACACAATTGGCTACTAACATATTGGCTACATTAAACTAATATCTCCACAATCACTATTTCACACGACGTGACGAACTACTGGCGGGAAAATAGTTATGTATATATAATTGATATCATTATCCATCTCTCAACTAACACTATTTCTGATTGGGCAAAAGCCGTCACATGATAATCCGGGGAAAAGTCCTATTAAACTCTCGCAAATTTCACCGATGCATTTGACAATATAGTTACTTCGTGACGTCACGGAGTCCCGATAAAAAAACAATCATATTGGACTTCATTGAGTATATATATGAATGCTATATCATTGAGAGCAGATTCGGTTAATGTGGTTACTAAATTAAATTGCTTCTTTTGTCGAAAATATTGGACATTTGTCAGAAAGAGAACCTGGGATTTGACACGAAAGTAAACTTTTCGGCATTCGACATAGATTTTTTCAATATTACGTGTACATATCAACAGCAGTATTTTGAATAGAAGTCACCGTTTCGTGTGAACTGTGATTAACGTGTCACAGTGGTAGAATTACTGGCAAAGATTTCAGATATGACAAGAGGAATTGGACAACTGGCGTGGTGCTGCTTTTTGCATATCATATGACGTTACGTCGGTTGTTTCGAATGTGTAACGCATTGTGAAGTGCGAAGTGTGAGTCTGAAGCGAGAGAGAAAATGTTTCATATCAGAAGAATACCTGAGCAGACAAAACATTACATTGATGGATGAACTTCTGGGTGTATAAAACCCATGTCAAACACGACGTCTATGCAAATGTATACATATAGTTTTAAGAGATTCAACGATAATCCGACTGGATGACATTTTCTACCATCTGAACTATTTATTTATTGCTACCTATGAAACCTTGAATGAATATACATGTATATAATACTCCAAGCGTAACTATAAATAATCCCCAATACCACCATACATATGTCTATATACTGATTTGTTTGTATATATATTAACTTTTAGTGATGTTAATCTCCATGCGAATCTATCATGTGTCATGAGAATAAATCATTGCACTGCTTTGTTGCCAACTTTTTAGTTGTACTAACAAATCATTTATACTGGGATATAAGATTTTATGAAACGAGTTTGATAAATTTGATTCACAACCAGTCGCTGACGAGTTGTGAATCAATTTATCAAACGAGTTTCATAAAATTTTATATCCCAACATAACGAGTTGAAGATCATGTATATCACATGAAAAAACTAGAGTTGTATGCCATATTAACAGAACAAAAGAAAAGAAATCTTAAGAGAAGCAGCAAAATTGTTGGCTGAGATGCTTCACAACCGTATACGAAAATATTGCGCGCTCCGTGCTGGCGACGGAAAATATAGTCCCCTAATTTGCTTCGTTGTTTTTGTGTCTATTTTCGTTAGTGCAATAATTTAACTTTAATGAACAAAGCAATCATTTTGCATTGTCTGGTGTTAGTGCCATGCGCGGCTTTCCGATTTAGTGTTAATCCCCCTGAATCAATGTAAAGATCGACGCGCGGTAATTTTTTTGTCGCGATGCCAAGATAAGGAAATATATCATGGCATTTTTAATGATATAATAGGGGATATAGTATGAAATAGGTAAATATTGTGCTACATAATTATGTTACTTCGTGCATGGGATTTGGGGCAGGCGTCGCGTATCAGTGGAATTTTTGCGATCATCAATTACTTATGCAGAGCGCAGAGGGCGCCGAGTCAAAACAGGCAGCATATATATATAACGCCGATTTTCGAAATGTGACCCAGTGTGGCCTATACCGCAAAATTGGGTGACATATTATGAACAATTGGCTAATCGGACCTAAATAATAGTGATGAACGGAAACGTAAGTTATGTATTGTGAATATGCATGTATGAGCCATTGATTTCCTTCTGAGTTCGTTCTAATGCCACGGGTTTTTGACAAAGAATGTAACGAATGGCGTCACAAGATCATGACGATTCAGACAAATTGCCGCATTTGAAATGTATGCAAATATGTCATATGGAAATTACATTTCCATTCTGTATACTTTTTTTTAATTCCTTATTGACACTATATACATGGACATATTCAAAAATTTCATATATAGCATAATGAATATAACAACAATGTCCTGGTGTGGACAGGGGACCTTTCGCACGCAACTCGCACACGCCTTACACACACTCAAAATCTAAACGTCACCTCATCTGTTTGTTATTACATAGACTATGTTTCGAATGAATGATCACCAGAAATAGTTTTATATGTTTTAAATATACATGTAATTTATAGTCTGCAATATGGCAAAAAATGCCTCTGTCCGTGTCCGAAATTTATATAGTCTTAATTCGATAATCATCAGCGAGTGAAAAGAATAAAATATAAAAAATAGTTATGGGTCCTCAAAGTACTGGACATGACAAGGTATATGTGACACTATTCAAACTCGAAGTGGTAGTCTGTCGACCAAAACATTTTTTTTTTATTTCGTTGCTCCCCCCTCCAACAAAGGTCTCTATATATAAAACTAAAGGTGATTGCTTGCATGACACATCCGATTTTGCCTGTTGCACGCTTGAGGAATTGTCCCAAAATAGATTTGTCATGGATGACAAAAATTACTCTTACCACTAAAATAAAATAACAATTGCCTCAAGTAACTGCGGTCATAAACTGAACAATATATATTATATTAATTAGAAATCATCATAAAATGACATGAGATCCAAAACTGAACCAATTTATAAGCTAGTTTTGAAGCATTACGATAAATATCATGAAATTGCAAAAAATTACTTGGATTTTTTGTTAAAGTGTCAGATATAATTGGCTATAACTTGTGAACCACATAGGCTATTGCTATTGCAAAGACCGTTACATATCATTATTATAGAATGTGTTTAATGAATGGAATACGGTTCGGATCATGTACATGTAGTACATATGTTATATTGTCTGGAACACATGTGTCATGGACACAATATAGTGAATCTTGCCTGAATACCACGATGCATTCTCGGGTAGCCGTTTGAAAAGGAAGTGTACATCCGATCCCTTTATCGCCATTCATCTTTTCATCTTTATTTGTATTCTGTTTAATGACTGAGGTATAATCAAATATGTTAGTATACTGAACTATTTTATATGCTTTAGCACAACTCTGGGTGGATGGCATGAAACCAGCGGCTGGTGAGACTGGGCCTGCGTACTACAGTGACGCACGGGAGGTCACCTTCTCCTCTACTCAGCAGGAGATAACGCAGGATGGTCAGGGTTGTCTCGTTCTACACGTAAAGAGGTCGTACAGTCTCCAGGATCATCCATGTAGTTATTATTGGATTCAATTCGCCTGCCAAATAGACCTTGCCTAATTTACAGGAAACATAGGAACAATATTTACATATCTGCTGGGTGGGCTGGGCGAGTAATGCAACGAGCTGAATGATATTTTATGATAAACACATAAATAAGTAAGTTCCCCTCTTATATTTTCAAGGATATCTTGAGATGTGATATATAGTCTGAATGCAATGACATTTGGGAAGATAATCTCTTATATGCCACCAGAATAGCTTATGACTAATGATCTGATGAGTGGCTACACTCTTGATTTGGGTTCATTATGAGGTAACATGTCCATGTGTGCATTTGAAGTCTCAGTTAACGACAGGAAAACCTCTCATGTGACCAACGTGGTCGGGTGAGAAATCTAAAAAAAGAGTGGATATTGACGATACTAAACGTTATGACAATGCTCAGCTAGGGGAATTGGAAGTCATAAGTATGTCCAGTGTCCATTCATTATAGTGGGTACACTGTTGCTCAAATTTTTCCCTTAGACTTCCAATTGTTTGTAATTATATGGGGTTATATTCAGAGTTGGCGTGGCATGGAGTTACATGCAGTTGTTCTTCGCATGCATATTTAATTGAGTTTTGCGCGCTCATAACAATGTTGTGACTTTTGAACTGAGCACTACATCCATACACATGTTCCTCACTCAAGCGTGCAGGGTAGCCAATATTATCTCAAATAAGCAGACTTATGATACCGATTATAATTGTAAACTTTCCTAAAACTGGGAGTCAGTATTATTGAGTGCAATATATCAGGAGAATTTACTTATTTTAATGTGTTTAGTTTTGGCGGCGTAGCACCCGTCATCGGTCTTTAAGAAACATTGTTTATCTACCAAAATGGGATAACTGCCCGGACCGTGGCGAATGTTTCGAATGACCATTATTGGGTCATATGATGCAGCTGTCTTTGTTCGCTCTCTATTGTATCAATATCTGAAAGAGTTCAAACAATACACAAAACAAAAACAACCCATAACCAAATGTTTTGGAAAGGCCCCGTTGTCAGAATTTAATAGTCATACTAATAAAACTCAATTTTGTTAGTTTGTTTGATTTTGTGTTTGTCTGTCCGGATATGGGCGACCAAACGGCTGGACACTCGGAGCTGAACGTGTATACACGTGGGTTAATTGACCCTTGGAGTGTCATGGGATATATGCCGTTGGCGTCAGATGTATTAACCATGTCTATACTAAATACCCATTGCCGAGTAGTTCCCATAAGAAATGTTCAGATAATAAATTCAACAATCTGTTATTATCTGAGCATTTCCCAACCAATGAATATGAATCGTTGTGCCCTTGTATTGTCTGTTTTCTGTCTGTCGTCTGCTTTTATTACATGAACACCCATCTCAATGAAGTATTAGCTGTGTTATAATTTGTGATGCGTGGTGGTATATTTTCTTTCACCTCTCGTTGATTTTGTGGTGAACTAAATTATCCAATACTTCCACCCGTCATTGATGACGGGAAATACCTTATTAAAGGCAATAATACACGAGTGGGTGGCAGTTTTATTCAAATCAAAAGGATGACGTAAGTTTATGAACTAAAGACTTGTATTTCTGCAAACTAGTCATTAAAGAGATTCCGCTTGTGACTTCTGACGTGTAGCTTGGGAGGTAAATGGCAGCATGTGATAGCGACAATTAATACGAGAAAACTTAAACAAATGCCTGCAATTTGGGAACATCTCGTTACATTAAATTTTAACAAGACTTGGGCAGTATATTAATAAATGTCGTTTCAATAGCCATAACTCTGTAGCAGTTGAAGTCAAAAGAGCTTGTGCCAATCGGCTGAGTTACATCAAGTTATAAATTCGAAGGATCAATTACCATAGATTATTCTATTATAACTAACCCTGAGCTATCTTCCAAACAAAATAAACCACGTTTATGATTGGACATTTTCCTTAAATGGCGGTGTAATGCCGTACATGCAGTACCAATGATATGCTATGAAGTCAAATATATGGAAATAGTTATTTGTCATGTGTAGTTAACGATGAGTATGACACAGGCGAGAATTATTAGGTATAATTCGGGGTCCCAAATGGTCATGTGACAGTAAGCTTCAACCGAGCCACAGCACACTTTACATGCCGCAAACTGTTCACTTTATTTATGAAGAAAAACACAACAGTTGTATCGAATGAAACTTATAATATGATATATATTTGAAATGTATAAAAACAATATGCAACATTTTATAAAATACAAGAACATGTATTATTTAAATAGCATTATAATATCTGTGAAATATCAACATATACATGAAAGTAAAATGGAACGCGAGTTTTGTTCATAGTCTCTATCAGTATACTGGACGAACAGGGAACGTCCTGTCGAGATGGTGTGTGGTTCTCATTCACGTTACATGGAGTAAAACAACTGTTTTGTGTTGCGTAGCAAAATTCGATGCTAATTTGAACATTGAACAATATCTCAGCTATTTTGAAGAGTAATTTCATTTCCTAAGAAAAGGAATGGCTGAACCTATGTTATTCTTTTACAACAAACAATATCACAATTGATGAAGCTGTAACAAGCTATATAGGGAATATGACATTGTATAGCATTTTCCAATTTTTGATTTTCAAAATGCTACGGTTATTTTACCCCCTGCCACGTTATCAAAAATATCACAATTATCCATAATGGATACACGATGTTGGGCATTCCCATAAACAAACACAAGAACAAACGCAAGGTATTTTATACCGAAATATGGATGTTTAATACACGTGGAACACCATTCTGAGAAATCAAGAATTCGATTTTTGTTTTCGCATGACGAAAATCACTTACTGTAAAATGTTTGTCACCATAAATTCGGGCTAATTTTAATATCTGACAATCATATATGATATCCACAATACGATTTTAAGATAAGTCACTATCCAAATTTCAGTTCGCGATATTTTATTGATAATTTAGGAGATATAACACGCGTTAGAAATTTCTGAAAATTTTTGTGAAAGTGCAATTAAATAGATAGAATTGAAATTGATAGTTCATTGATAGATGAAATGATTTTGTATTGGTTCACAATCAGGTATTAAATATTGCGATGACACCCATAGACAGGTACATAATATTTGAAAATATAATAGCTGTAGACATAGAATATATAAGTCAACAATAACGATTCATGACTGACTGAGGGTTTATTTATAGCTGCAGCCGTCGGGTCAACAATAACGATTCATGGCTGACTGAGGGTTTATTTATAGCTGCAGTCGTCGGGTCAACAATAACGATTCATGGCTGACTGAGGGTTTATTTATAGCTGCAGCCGTCGGGTCAAAAATAACGATTCATGGCTGACTGAGGGTTTATTTATAGCTGCAGCCGTCGGGTCAACAATAACGATTCATGACTGACTGAGGGTTTATTTATAGCTGCAGCCGTCGGGTCAACAATAACGATTCATGGCTGACTGAGGGTTTATTTATAGCTGCAGTCGTCGGGTCAACAATAACGATTCATGGCTGACTGAGGGTTTATTTATAGCTGCAGCCGTCGGGTCAAAAATAACGATTCATGGCTGACTGAGGGTTTATTTATAGCTGCAGCCGTCGGGTCAACAATAACGATTCATGGCTGACTGAGGGTTTATTTATAGTTGCAGCCGTCGGGTCAACAATAACGATTCATGGCTGACTGAGGGTTTATTTATAGCTGCAGCAGTCGGGTCAAAAATAACGATTCATGGCTGACTGAGGGTTTATTTATAGCTGCAGCCGTCGGGTCAACAATAACGATTCATGGCTGACTGAGGGTTTATTTATAGCTGCAGCCGTCGGGTCAACAATAACGATTCATGGCTGACTGAGGGTTTATTTATAGCTGCAGCAGTCGGGTCAAAAATAACGATTCATGGCTGACTGAGGGTTTATTTATAGCTTCAGCCGTCTTACCATCTACATTGAAATAAAGAAAATGCATGAATTATACTCTTATAGGGTAAAGTATGATCCAATCCTTTTTTGGGTAGAAACTAATGGCGAATCACCTAAGGACGTCGAATTTCAGAATTATTGGAATGGGATATGCGTTCGTGTGGATCGAGATTTCAATGGTAATTATAATTAAAATGAGTGTATGACTCGAGTCTATGAACGATGCAAACATGGTATATAAATTAGACAGAAAATTAGTTTATTATTCCAGCCATAAATTCGTTTTCATTATAATTACCATGTTATTTGCATCGTTCATAGAGCACACGAGTGTATTTTGCACTAATACATGGCTCAAATTAATTCAATTGTTGCATATATTATGTTGAGTATAAAAGGAGATTGTCACATAAATAACCGGATTTAGTGTATACTGCCCCTTTAAGTAGTATTGCACATTAACCAAAATATGTAGTAAACATAATTAATATCTTGGCTATGTCCTCAGCATTGATAGGAATATCGAAAATAACGCTTCACATATGCACGAAGTTCCACGAACGACTCATAAGCAACAAAATATTTCCAGTAAAAATCCCTCAATTCGATGTTCTCTGCATGGTGGTTCTCAGTCATTTTCCATTTCTTCACAGACAATGATTGTATCTATGTATATAGCTTTCATTGTGTATATGTTCATGTTAAAGCTGCTTTCACGGATATGTAGCCAACGCATGCGGCCAATGCATGGGGCTATCGGGTTAGGCGCAACGTTTCAAATCATACATATATCTTGGAGTTGCGGCTGACGTAGTTAAACGCAACCGATTTAAAAACCATATGTGTAGGGTTTGAAACTTTGCGCCTATAAACCGATAGCGGCAAGTCTGTGAAAGTAGCCTAGCACTCTAATGGTGTAATTTGTTGGTCTATTGAGTATTAAATCAATTCAATTCAATCATTGAGGAGTAGAATTCATACTTTCTCTTTTTTTCAATGTAGTCGCGGCGACTGAGGAGCTGTGCTGGCGCAATATTAAAGACACTGTGCCAATTCATTCTCTTGTATATGCGAGTCGATCATAGGTCGCCGCGCATACAAGTATATACGAGAATGCATTGGCCTAACAATTTTGTTAATTATTTTTTATCAATTTTTCTTACATTCTCTAACAATATTTATCATTTTCTATAATTTTTTCTTACATTCTTTAATAATTTGATCAATTTTTCTTACATTATATAACAATTATTATAATTTTTCTTATATTCTTTAACAATTTTATGATTTTTTATGATTTTTTCTTAATTCTTTAACAATTTGTTATAATTTTTTCTTACATTCATTATCTTTTTTTCTTACATTCTTTAACAATGTTTATAAATTTTTTTATCATTATTATTACATTCTTTAACAATTTTATTTTTCATTATTTTAATTTTTTCTTACATTCTTAAACAATTATAAAAAATAACATAAAATTTGTTAGGCCAATGCATTCTCTTATATATGGTCGACTCGCATATATAAGAGAATGCATTGGTACAGGGTTTTCGAAAAAAGTTCAGGAAGCTCCCGTCATTAAAGGGTTATGTCAAACCACTCTATAAGTATGACATAGTTCACTTGCTTCTCTATCATCTCGTGGTAGAGGTGACTTTCGTCGATTGTGGTTGGTCTACTGACAAATTCTTAATAATATTTAACAAATGGCAATAATCAATAATCAATAATGAATAAGGAAGTGTTCAATATCGGACGAAAGTACAGCAAGCAACGCGAGTAAACATTCCACATTATAAAGTATGTTGTCGATTGTTTCATACAGACACTGGCTTTTGCTCAAATCGCTCGAATTAGCCTAACACCTCAAAAAGTAGGAAAAATAACGGTACTTTTTCTTAACAAAATCGTTTTTCCCTACCTGCATCATGGCAATTCAACAGGACCCACCAACACTAGTAGAAGAAACACTTAAACAGGGGAGGTGTTGTAATAATGTTTAGGGATTTTGGAATACGTGATTTGTGAAACAATCCAGTGGTATATATTGAGAACAGCTTCAAGAATATGATGTCATATGATACACATTAAGACATATTTTTATAATAATATATTATTCAATTGTTAAACAATCCACATTATCACAAATCATGAACTCAAAATGACACATTTCGTTTACATGCCGCACTTAAGGTAACAGACCTCGATCAGTTTACGTCGACTGTCCCGCAATTTATAGCCACACGCTATACTCACAGGCTGCAGACGATACAATCCCCGGCTCCTCTTTTGATGTCCGGTTCGGCGTTTTATCGTGGTCGGAAATTTTTTTCAGGCAGGTATGCTGATTTTTACATTTCAAACCTTGTTGGGACCCACCCACCACGCGTCAAATATTTTTTTCCGTTTTCGGCAGTTTTTTCCGACCATTTTTTGTCACCCCCCCCCCCCCTTTAACACTAAACACAGATTTTCGAGGGGGATTCACTGTAAACAGTTATATATGAATATCTGTGCAACAACTTGTCATGGGTGTTAACATTGACATGTAAATAGGAACGATTCATTTTGGGGTCATTCGGCCAAAAAAACATGGCTTCCAGCGGCCATCTTGGATTTCAAAATACAACACGATTACTGCCTGCAGTCAGTTTAGCAGTTAGAATTACATTATTCTCTTATTCTAAGGTGTTTTAAGCCAAACTCATTGCAAAAACAGTCAAAACACTTGCCTTTGAGTTGCAGAAAAAATTGTTTGTTGGTCCCATCGACCACCCACCCGGCATACGTGCCCCGAAAAAAATGTTACCCCCCCCCCCCCCCCCCCCGGCGGTTCGATATAAAAAAAATACGCTGTTTTCGAATGTCTTGTTCTATTTTTCAAGAATTGACAAGTTACAAATCCGATTTTTGTCGCATGTTAGAATGGTTTTTCGTTACAAGAACACACCAACAATGATCGAATTGCCCGGCAATTTAGCTATATGATATTAAGCTTCACCATTTTACTGGGTGAAAACAAAAATCAGGATATGTTGGTTAAAAAACGTCGAACCGGACATCGAAAGCAGAACCGGATTGTATCGATTGCAGCCTGTGACAGTGATTATTAATTTACATTAATTGAAATAAACTTTTCCTGATAGGTATCCTCGAATCATACTTATTATTGTATACCCCGGAATCTATATAAAACTTTCTGGGAAGAGATAGGCCATCTTTAAATATATGTATGGTTCAATCGAAATAGCTATTGTTGAATGTTATTTGCAGGCATGTCCCAGTAGTATCGTTGCAGTTATAACTACACAATTTTAACTTCTCAAGTACTTAAAGATTGTCTATCTCTTTGTAAACATGTGTTGTGTTGTTATCGGGTATTCGGGATATAAAATATTGGATATGAATCGAAGACCCCGTCCGAAAACGCTTCTACGTGTATCGATTAATATTTATTATATTTCGAATATGTTCTGGTCTAAAACGTGTTGTTGTTTAGCTGGCTACTGTTAACAGAGACAAGAAATTTTATCATGTAATTTTGTCACAAATAAACAAATTAGACACGTAATCGCTTATAAGTATGTAATAAAATAACACAAACAATCAATCTGGGACATTTGACGGTCGGAACTTAGCTATGGGAGCACCCTAATGATCTCTATCATTATATGGTATCGCCTGAATGGTCTGTTCTAAAAATAGAACAATAAACTGTCCCACTTTATCATCTCATTTTATAATAAAATATTCGAAATAAAATAAATGATTAATTGATAGAAGCGTTTCCGGACATGGGTCCTAAATTTATATTTATTATTTTAAACCCACGAAACTATTTCAAAATTGTTATATATGAAGAGATAATCCATCTTTAGTTGTGGTACAGACACTATAAATAGAATTCTGCATCGAATTGCCTGCAACAAAAATGTGAGGCAAATTTTCCAGTGTGTGTTCGCGGCCTAACTTAGGGGTATATGGAATACTGTTAGGGCCAACATAGAATGGGCGGACAATATGGAAACCACAAAAGGCGACAAAACATCTGTTGCGTGCACAGATCACCACGGGAGGGAACCGCGGAAACCACCGAAAGTGACACATTCAAAAGAAATCTCCTTTGATTATTTCGCTTTCGGCGATAATGTCGTTTGATTTTCTCGCTTCGACGAAAGCGAAATAATCAAACGAGATTTCGTGGCGATGGAACCGCGCGAAAAGCGAAATAATCAAACGAGATTTCATGGCGAGGGAACCGCACGGAAAGCGAAATAATCAACGAAATGAAATCTCGTTTGATTATTTCGCTTTCAGCGGGCCGAATAATCAAACGACAGAACTGCCAAAAGCTATAGATAATGAAACGAGATTTCGTTTCATTTCGTTTGTTCGCTCGCATGGCAATACGTGTGCGCGTCTGGACATTTTTGTCGTTTTCGGCGGTTTCCTCGTTTGGCTGGTACAATTTTCCCGGCCATTCTATGTTGGCCCTAGAACAGTATTCCATATACACGTAGCAGGCCGCCTAAGATTCCGCTTATAAAGAAACACGCACATATGGTGAACTGAAATAAGTCCTGGAATTTGAGGGATAAATGCTTCATTATGGAAAGGTAATGACATATTTTGCAAACAAAATGCAATATTACAATATGCAAATGTGAGTGGACATTAATATAAAAACAAAGTAGGAAAAACGGAGAGATAGAAAGAGAAAGAACAAAAGAGAAAGAAATATGGCAAAGTTGATGCAAATATATACAACAGTCCTATCCTATATCACAATTCGCTTAAGGATTTTCATAATTCAATGGTTGTACACGCTGTCATGCAGGAATCGAGAAGTACTAATTTTATATTTAGTTTGAAAGTTTTTAAATTTTGTTTTCTATACTCACATGTCACAGGTATATAATCAAGTAGGCCAGGGCATGGAAGATTGTCGCTAGTCCATGTCCTGAGGCTGAAATGGTAGCATGAATGTGTGCATGTAATTTGTCGCTTCCTCATCTGCTAATATTGTCTCTCAATAAAACATTAAAAAATAGCTAGACCCTAGCTCGTTGTGTGGTAAGAATAAGTATGTCCCGGTCTACATTTGAAAACGTACTTATCTGGGCATTAATATCAACATGAAACCAGTTCATTCTCTCTCAATTGGAGTGTTATCACAAATGAACGTTTTGATTTTTACAATCGACTGTAATACAGAGATAAGCGCGAGTTTTAAATTACAAAATTAAATAATTTGATGCCGCAAATTACATTCTAGTTTTTGCTGGTAAAGCGTAAAATTTAATGAGATATTTGCCGATATTTCCAAATTCCAGGATGTGCACACACATAGTTTGTTTTCAGCACCACGAGTTCCATACATAGGACATTTTTCGACATGCCCATATTCCAGTGTGTACATATATAGATATTATGTTCACTGCTCCACGAGTTCCATACATATGGAATTTCCCGACATTTTCTCGTTCCAGCATGAGCATGCATATATAGAGATTCGGTTCACAGCAACGCCAGTTTCATACATAAACATAGGACATTTCTCGACATTCCTGCATTCCAGCGTGTACATATATAATTATATTCTGTTCGCCGCAACACAATTGCAAGTTGCATACATAAAGATAGGACATTTCCCGACATTCCTATACATTCCAGCATGTACATATAGATTCGGTGAACAGCACCACGAGTTGCATAATTATTTTTAGGACATGTGTCGACATTGGCTGCGGACACACGTATCACAGTTGCGATGGCATAGTAGGTGTGACAATTTATTATGGTGGAGTTTGTTCGTCATAATTAATATGCCATAGCCAGCCATGTTGCCCGCCGAGTTTCCGTACAATGAGTTGACTGGACCAATTAACCCATTGCGTTTCACCAAGGTTGATCTCTACTCATTACGTTTTGCTAAATTGTATTGGCTGCGATATATGTAATTGCACGATCGATCGTCCAGAATTATGTTTGACCGTGGCCTGGCGGCAATTCCTAATTCACTCACATATCATGCACGTGGTAAATTATTTATATGATCTCAATGCATGTTTATCTACTTATATTAATTTCATGAGTATTAAGACAGTTCCCGAATTGCGTTTTTTATTTTGCGACGTTTAGTTATACGCATAAGGTTTGACTCACTTGCATTTGCAAAACATAACACTGTGTGCTGAGTAATGATCAACAGCGACAAGTCATTCAGGTAGTTACATCCTTGTGTGATCGACCGTCGCTGGTAGAGCTTGGTAGACTCACTGTGCGAATTTGCAGCGGGCAACATGGCTTGCTATGGCGTATTAATTATGACGAGCAATTGTAACCAAACTCCACCATAATAAATTTTCACACCTACTGTGTCATCGCTACTGTGGTACGTGTGTCCACAGCCATTGGCACATATAAGCGTGTCCAGACAGTATTTCTGTTCACGAGCACCGAGTCGAGTTGCATACATAAACACACGTGTAGGACATTTCTCGATATTCCCACATTCCAGCCTCCACTCGCATATCGAGATTCATTTCAAGAGCACCATTAATTGCACACAGTATGTTGAGATCGAAGGGATGACTTTCCAATCTTCACTTCTGAATTATATATACTATAAAACTTCTACATGCGTAAATTACAAGATGGTATGAAGATCAGAGCTTATTAACCCCATAGTTTAAACATATTTATTAAGCTAAACTCAACTTAAGGGTTCGGAGCACAGGTTACAAAACTTACAGTTGCTCCTCTACCAACAAATGTTACAAATGATAGAAATACAGAAGATGACATTTACGGCACAATACAAATACAATCTAAGCAAATACATTTGGAGAAAACCCGTCATCAGTGTTCCACTGGCGACGGGAAGGGACTCTCTACCACATGTATATCTATCCGATTTATAAGAGCTCCATTCGAGGTCTTAATGTACAATTAAAGGTCATTCTTAAAAAAAAAATACTTTTTCTGTTGTTAAGACTCTTATACCAAGGCGATCAAAACGATCAAGCATGAGTTGTCTCCGTAACAAGTACAGAGGACACATGAAACCCCATAGGCCGCTTCTGTAGACAGTATACGAAGATATACGAAGTATTAGTATGATAAGAATCACGTAAGAATCACATCATATGAGATCACTGCGACTTGTAGTATTACCTATTATATTTCCAGAAATGTTACCCTCTTGTAGATTAAACATGTAGAAGTTTTATAAAATTGGCCCCTGGATCCTATACTATAACACATCTATATTTATGGGACGGTAAAATGAAAGTCATTATTACATAGCTGGTAATTAAATTCATACTCAGCCAATTAATTCTACCACGTGATCATGACATATTAAGCGGTATCGGGGTCACCACACCCGACATCGCTGTCGTCAGGCGCATGGTATATAATCTCGATATCGGACCGACTAACCAGTCTGATATCACCGGTCTGATATTTGTACAATAACATGATTTGCGCTCCATTGTCGGACCACCATTAGCGATTAGCAGCCCGGCAGTCCCTTAGAGACTTAGGCCGCTAATTACTGCAGGGCTGCTAATCACTATTATTACCAAATTTACCACTTAATAGGGCGTTCTCTAGGCCACTGATAATGTTTTTAGGGGCGTTCCAAACAGCGTATTGTTACCAAAACACTGTGCCGAGGACCGATAATGAAAAACAGTGATAATTATCGACCCGCGGCCTGGCAACTAACCGGAAGTTATATCTCGTTTATTATCACGCGAGTTAAGTCCCTTCAACATCATACTTACCCTGTTTATTTCAATAAAATAATGGAAAATGTACCATAGTTTCCTCACACTGTAGTAGTTTTATGATTGGAAATCACGCTATATGGTTGAATTATTGTCTCAAGTGTAAATATGCGTAAAACCGTAAATCACTTTAGTTGTCTAACTCTCATCGTTTGTCACTCGTCTTCAATGCTGGTCTTTATTTATTTATATGCTCTTGGAAATCTCTCTCTCTTAATCTACTTCATCATTCCACTGGGTTAAATGTCCAAATATGTGGTAATAATAGTAATAACATGAACGTATCGAGCAGTATTGTTTATTAACGGCCCTCTGGAATGATTAATAGCCCTCCGGCCTATTAGCGGCCCTCGACTTCGTCTCGGACCGCTAATAGGCCCTTGGGCTGTTAGTCATTCCAGTCGGGCCGTTAATAAACCATAACGCCCTAAAAATCACTTTATTGTTATAATGGAGGTTCGATAATGGAGCGAAACGCACGAGTAAATCATATTATTTTTATCATCAAGTACCGTATTGTTTGTCGGTGTTTGCATTCGCCATGCAGCAAAGTTATGTAAGTTGAATATGGTATCGGAAACTCTTTATACCAGTCGTGTGACGTGTAGGGTCGATAATGAGTTGACAGCTCGTTATCGGCCCAACAACTCATGTGACGTGTTGACCTCACATTACGCGTTGGTCGTTACCGTCTCCTCGTGCCCAATAAAACAGTGATGTGTAGAGTTCAGGAATGGTAGAATTTAATCGTGACGCTATGTAATAATAACATTAAACGTTTTACTGGTCTGTACCAGTGCGCATTTTTTCACTCGGTCCGATATTAACTTTGTACATTCCGCAGTCTCGTCCAAAAAAAATATAATCACCGGTACGGACCAGTAAAACGTTTATTAACCTCAAAGGATATCTCAAAGTATAGTGTATAACTCGAGACTACTTCTCTTGTGCGAAGTAGTATTAATAAGACTACACATGCGACGTATAATACTACTCAAAATGTTACCGTCTTGTAAATTATACATGTAGAAGTTTTATAGTATTAATGATCATGTGCCAGTGCATTATCTTATATATGCGAGTTTCCCATATAGGGAGCCTCACATATATAAGAGAATGCATTGGCTTACAATGCGGTGTAGCATCACTAAATTCTCCCTCTGGGGACCTCATTCTGGAAATGACAGACACACTATTTCAAGGCTTGACCAGTCATGGAAGGGTTAACTCCTGGAGTCGCTAAATAAGCTGTGCCTTTTCATGTCCGTTCGCGGGAATGTGACCATTCATTTGAACATCTGTTTTATCATCGCTGCCAAACGCTCTATCAGCCTTCTCGCCATTAACATAAATGACTGCGTCAGTGGTTCTGAAGTAAAAGAAATAACGTCATCGATATAAATAGAACAATGGGCAGTATATATTCTCATCTGAGGGTTAGACCAATAACAATATGCTGTGTCCTTCTTTCCCTTCCTTGTATCGTTGTACTTTTATTGTTTGTTTATTCGTATGGTTTGCATTTTAAAATTTATTGCATTGACTACATGTACACATATCAATCCAAGCTGCAAAACAGAGTTCAGTCCCCTCGCTACGCTTTTCCGCTGCCGACATATATATTTTCTTAATTAAATCGAAAAACATTTATTGAAGTGTTTTGCAGTTACAATTAATTCTGGCTTGATCTAGACAATTTTCAGTTAAGTTTCTAATAATAATGCAGATTGAATTGTAACCTACGAAAGTCTCAAATAAATAAATGATTTTTTTAAAGTCCTGCGTGGCAGGCGACTGAACTGAACTCAACATGGCGCTGGACACCAATCTACGAAGTCATTCTACGTGCAACTCCAATCATTTGTCAGAAAAGAAGCGACCTTGGTATATCACTAGTGTCTAGAAGGGTCCCCAACATAACATCACTGGAAGGCATATTATGACGTAATGCGATATGCACTTCACCTGGTCGGAGGAGGATTAGTCCAATACAAATAGTAGATAAGCTATCTTGGTAACACTTGAGTCTAAAAGGGTCCCCAAAATAAAATCACTGGACGGCTTATTGTGACGTAATGCGCTATGCACTCAACCTGATCGTCGGAGGGTTAGACTCATACAAATGGTAAAGAAGCTATCTTGGTACCACTCGAGCTCAGAAGGGTCCCCGGAATAACATCACTGTGTGTAGTGGGCTATTCACCTCACCGAATGAACCACATGGGCACAGCTGATAACTAAGAACGTTTACAATTAAAGTAGTGTGTAGCCAGTGTGGTTCAATCTGGTTCACCTCGACATCATTTCGACATGGAACCACTCCACCCCCACCCCCACAGTGAGTGGACATGATCATGTTTGACTCTGGTGGAGATGCTGCTTCGTTCAACATTTGCGCGATGATAGATTATTACTGGCTTGAATTCTTTAACACGTGCCCCATGATGAAGTTGGGTGTTACAAACTATTAATTCATTTCCCCTGTGCGACACTACGCGCTATCTCTAAACCCAACCCAAACTGCAAGGCAGGGTTCAGTCTTTTGCTACGCTGACACAACCACTACCATCACGTACACAGAATGTGAGAACAGCTCGCATTTTTTTTTATTGAAAACTATTCTCGGTTACAATTTTTTTTTATTCTGCACCATTCTGAGGGGCTTGTTACATGAGCCGGGACAACTCGGTCTGCCGGGACAACTCGGTCGCGCTGTTACATGAGTCGAGGCAACTCGGTTTGACGTGCACAAAACTAGCTGTCAATCACCGAGTCACGGCGTAATGTGGGTGGTCATTATACGTCACTCACATGACGCGAACATTCTATTGGCTGACGTCATGAAAGTCACAACGAATCGTATAACGTTCCATATTACATGGGCCGAGTTGTCCCGGGTTGCCGAGTTGGCTCGGTCAATGTAACAGCACACCATTATTTTAGCGAGAAATTCACAAACGACCGAGGCACCCGCAAACCGAGTTGTCCCGGCTAGCCGAGTTGTCCCGGCTCATGTAACAAGCCCCTAAGAAACCGAACTGTTCATGTTCATTTGGAAATTTTATAGATAAAAACATGCTAGATTTAATTAAGTATATAATTCGTGACTGGTGATACCAGTTTGGGCAGGGCTTATAGGGTTAAAGCATATACGGGAATGATTTATAAGCCTGTTCCTACCAACGTCAGTCCTGGTACAAATGGTGTTTGCTTGGAAGGAGACACCATTTAGTAAAACAAAAGCACGACTACCAATTTTTCACTCAGCTGAAACTTTATAATTTTCACAAATTAATCAAATATTGTCCACACGATCAGCAGTATATAAATACCCAGATCCATTGAGACACACACCAGTTCAAACATACATAATATATGATACCCATTTATGTTTAGCATAACTGTAGCATTTATGCAGCATTTTATGTATGTAGCGTGTATTTGCGTGTAGCGCTCAATGATTGTCATGGATAGATAATATACCAATTGGCATCATTCTTAAAAATGGATTATCTTTTCATATAACAAATTTGAAATAGTGTCGTGGGTATAAAATATGAATTGAAAACCACGGTCAGGAAACGCTTCTATCAATTAAAGGCACGTGCGGCCTTAATTGTCGAAAATATTCACATTTGTTCCAAACACCGTAAACAGAAAAAACATTAAAACGCATACAGTTCCGTTCATATATACCATGAGTCCATGACTATCGCGTAAACAGCATGTTATCATAAAGACCTACTATATTTTATCTAAGTAAGAGCCTGGTTGTGTTACAGAAGACAGCACCATGGTACTCGCTAATCACACACAAATGGCATAAACGCTCTTTATTAGTTCCATATCAGGTATTCACCAACAAAGAACGCTCTTTATGTTTACCATCATAATATAAACAAACACCAGAAAAGTAACTTTTTATGCTTTTGTTTACACAACAATGATCAAACATATGACCATAACATACTGTTTATGCGATATTTCTTATTTGTATACGGACAAAGTCTATCTACATTTTGGTGTTCTTTCTGTTTGTGGCGGTTTTTGACGGGTGGAGATATTTTTACAGGATACCTACCGCCAAGGCCAACCGTGTCTTTAATACTGACTTTATTTCGAATATTTTATGATAAAATGAGAGGATTAAATGGGACACTTTATTGTTCTATTTTCAGAACAGACCATTCAGGCGATACCATATAGTGATAGAGATAATTACGGTGTTCCCAAAGCTACCCTCCGAACGTAAAATGTCCCAGATTGATTATTTGTATTCTTGTATTCCATAGTTGTAAACGATAATGAGTATTTAACGTCTATTTGTGACACAATTACACAATACAATTTCTGGTCTCTGTTAACAGTAACAACTTTTGTCCGTTAGCTAAACAACCACACGTTTAGACAAGAAAATATTCGAAATATAACCAATATTAAACGATAGAAGCATTTCTGGACATTTAAAAAAATAAATACATTTATTCATTAACTCATGAATGAAATTGGACCCAAAACTCAGGCACAGCCTATTTTATTGGGTCCAAACAGAAAAATGCAAAAAGTTGACAAACAAGGACACATGACAATTTAATGGTGTATATATCTTGTATCATGGAAATTCCTAATAATCATTAAGTATGAAGTCACTAAATAGGATTAAATAAAACAGGGTTATCCTGAAAATACTGTTGATGGCAATGAGTAAGAGTTTAGAGTTTAAAATGATACAATATTCAGATAAAGTTGTGATGATATAATAACCATATAAATTTGAATATAAATTTGAATGATGCGTCACATCCACATGTATCAATCTGCAAGTTAAACTTAAGCAGAAAAAGTGTACTGCAGTTGATATGTAATCACAGTCTCTCAGTAGATTCAAAGTAAATATGAAGTGCATTACATATTGTTGAATTTGTATTAGGAACAACATCGGATAATCCAATAAGAAAATCTTTAATACAAATTTCACAATCTAGGTCTTTCAATGTTAATACTAAGGATTCACGTTGTCTATAAAATAATGGGCAAAAGACTATGTAGTGCTCAGGATCCTCATAAGCATAACCACAACTACAGCTTGGATCATCAATTAGAAACCTTTCATACTTATGAGCATTCAGATCACTACAGCCTAGGCGCAATTTAGCATGTATTATTTGGTTACATCTGCTCCCTTCATAATAGACTTTGGGCACCACTGCATTGAATCTAGTTAGGTCAAATTTTAATTTAGATAGAGAATTTGTATTTAGTATATCAGTGTCCACATTGTTCCACAGTCTCACACCAGAAGGAAAGAATGAGTTATAGAAACTTTTCAGATTCCATTCGAATTCAATTAATTTATCCACTCGAAAAGAGTAATCACATGTATCAGAGACAAGTCTTGGAATCTTCAGATAGAGATACTGTGGACAAAGTCTATTCACAAGTTTAAACATCATAATGGTTTTTCTACGTTCTCGTCTTAAACTTAAGGGAGCAAAACCAGTTTCAGTGTATATTAGATTATGACTGATACCTCTAACTGCCTCAAATATTGTGCGAAGACCATCAAGGTGTAAATTTTCCAACTGAGTACATTTTGTCAAAGAGCAATTACCCCAAACTGAGTCTGCATAATCAAATAGAGGTAATATGAAAGACCTGTATATGTTCAGTAAGGCCGATCTCGATAGGCGATATTTAAAACTCCTAAATATGTTTATCATAGGTGCAACCTTATTGACAATAGTGTCAATATGGATGTCCCAATTTCCACTCCTACTGAAAGTGAGACCCATGTGTTTGTGTTCATCTACTTCTTGTACTGGTTGATCACATAAGAACATTACTGGATTAACATGGTTACCATCCACTCCGATTTCTGGACATGGGTTTTCGTTCATAATATTTTATACCCCGGTAACTATATAGCACATGTTTACAAAGAGGTATACCATCTTTAATGCATATTCTAGTTTCCATTTATTTTCAAGAAACATAACTATATTGAGTCAGTTGAATGTGACATGAAACACAATGATGGTAGATCATTAACGGTAACCATTTGTCATAGCAACCATATCAGAAAACAGATCTACAGTATTTTGCAATACAGCTTCTGGTTTTAAAATCAATTCAAGAGGTATAACTCTATTATTATTTGAATGTGACCTGAAACACAATCTGCTGGTTGGAGCATTTCCGGTAACCATTTGTGATACCAATATTATAATGAAAATCACAAAAGTGTGGCAAGCAACCACGTTATTAGAATCATATATGTTGTTGAATACAGATTCTGGTTGTTATTCAATTCAAGAAACATAACCCTATTGCTTTATGTGCATGTGACAAGAAATACGGCATTATCGGTAACCATTTATAATATCAATAGTATAATGGATAGCACCAAAGTGTGGACAGGAACCACGTTATTAGAAAATAGACATATTTTTAATGCAGATTTTCCTTTTTTATTCGGCTCAATTCGTACAATTATATTTGTTTATTACACACTTAGACGTGATTTATAAGGATTTCTTGGTGAGTTAAAAGTGATAATGTCACACCTGTGAATTACGTCACCGGTGAGAGCACGCGATTTTGGACAGTTCCGCTCTACGCCGGAACTATTTTCACTTTCTGCGGCTCAAACATGGTTGAAGTTGAACAGAAACGAACTGCTGACGATGATGCAGAAGCAGTTAATAAACTGGTAAAATGAAGAAGAATCTTACCTATTATCGACTCCGATGATTCGGACGATGTCATATATATTCCAGTCTAATGAACTATGAACAATTCCATGTGAACAATAAATTTATCCAGTTCCGAGCTGAATTTCCACGTGTTGCTCTTCGAGAGTTTGTTTACGTCGATGATTAAAATATCGTCACTTCGAAACTTATCTTTCTACTTTTAGCACGATTTCCAAACATTTCCTGTATGAACCAACATTATTTACACACACCATCAGAATCTTCACAATATCCCGTTCCAAGTGCCATGCTTGTTCGGTCAGAATAAACACAATTTTTACAGAAAATTTCCGAAACTTTAAAAAATGAATCGCATCAAATTATGAGGTCAATCGGTATCGTTACGTCACAATTATTTAAATTATGTGTCCATCCGCGTAACTGCACGCTTCTGTAAGTTGGGGTTCAGCTGATATGGGCTTATTTTGTCACACCTTCTCTTTAGAATTAGCAACTTTTAGTGGTTGAAAGTGTGTAATAAACAGAATAATCAATTGGTTTCGATGATTACGTGACATAATTCACTCGGGTAGCCGGTCCTATTGGTAAAACCCTCGTTCGCTCCGCTCACTCGGGTTTTACCAGGCCCGGCTCCCCTCGTGAATTATGTCACGTAATCATCGAAACCAATTGATTACTCTCTATTTAGTTTAATGTGATCTGAAGCACAATTTTCTAGAGCATTATCGCAAAACCTTTGTGATATCATTATACTTACATGGTATAACCAAGGAAGTATATTGTTTTTCTACTGCAGCCGTTTTCTGTTTAATTGGAAATACTCAGAAACTAATGGGAGGAGGACCGTGAAATCTCTAGCGAATGTAGGCATCTAAGGGATACTCAAATGAAGGTATCGCGATTTCGGCCCAACATTTCTTGACACAATGAAATAAAAAAAAAAATTGTCCTATTATTATTATTATTATACTTAAAGGGGTACGCCATTTTCATTAAATTTCCGGTGACAACAACGATCTAATATCGATAATATATAGAAACATAAGTAATTTGAGTCGAAGATGTATACTGTAAACGCTCAGGTTAATAGGCTATCTTAAAATTTTATAATTTAAAAGTTAATAATTTGAATTTATGACTGGAGCCATAAAATGGCGTCAATTAAATTACGAATTTCCGTAATCAAATAAATTAATTGAGGGATACTGGATTGTTAAACCGATCGCACACACGATCGCTTAAAATATTATGATGATACGGGGAGAACACTCAAGCCACCCACTGACTAGCGACGATACAATAACTTAAATGATTATATGGGACTAGTATGCCTATAATATAACTTTTATTTGATTCATTTGGTCTTGAACCCATAACTAGTATTGTCCGTGTTTTCCCTGCGGAGTTATCTCCCTTTATCTGAAAAAATGTAATTTTACTATCTCGGAAAATAAGAGGAGCAGAGCATGCAAATTTGGACCGGTTAAATTTTTTTTTTATCCCAGGTCTTTCCGCTATACGGGGTACGGAAAAATTGCACCTATTTTCCTCGCCAAATCCAAACAGGCTAAATAAGAACAAGGTAATGCCGTAGCAGGTACGTCAGCATATTGTAGGTACGCCCCCATAATTTGACCATTATACTCTGAAAGAAACCTGCCCAACGGAGAATAGAGTCGGGTGGGTTGAGACTTTTGGAAAATTCCGCCGAAAATCGAAAGAGGCAAAATTCAAACATCGAGACGAGTACATCTGATGGGTAGTGTTCATGCGCATCTAGAGTGCGATTTTCTAATTTTCAGATGGAACGGTTTACTCGTGACAACGCTATATAACATAGATATGCATACTTAAGAAGTCTACCACTAACCTATTTTTAGCCCCAAACCCAAACGGACTAATGTAGGAGCTAGTTTAATGCAGGAGCATGTACGTCGGTATACTGTAGGTACGCCTCCAACATTTGACCGCTCTACTATAAATGCAACGGAGAGCTTGCGTCGGGTGGGTTCTGACTTGGCAAATCCACCGAAAACAAATGGAGAAATTTACTTAAAAAATCAAACCTTGAGATAAAAACTTTTTGACGAGTGGACGTGGTTAGCAGTATCCACGCGCAACTCTAGTACGATTTTGTAAGTTTTAGAGTGGACGGTTTACTCCTGGTAGCGTGTAACGTTGTTAACGGGTGATATAAATATTACTCAAATTCAAACCCACTCTTCTTGACGACAAATTCAAACGGGCTTATCAAGGAGCAAGGTTCGTGCATGAGTAGGTACATCGATATACAGTAGGTTCGCCCCAAAAGTTTCACCGTTGCACTCTGAAAGCAACCTGCCCAACAAAGAGCGCGCGTACGCCCCGGGTACGGTCGAAGTATTTGGTAAATTCCACCGAAACTCGTAAAAGGGAAAAAATATAAAATCGCGAATCTAGTGTTTTATATTTTGAACACTGAATGTGTTTGGTAGTATACACGGACAACATTTAGTGCGATCTTCCAAGTTTTAAAGCGGACGGGTGAGCACTCAGCTAGCGTTATCGATTGTGATAGAGTTATCTCTCGATCACAGTTAACTCTCTATTAGAGACGCTAACGACTGTGTAGCGATGACGCAATGAAATATGTAGTATTAATTAATCCTCCGCCATTAAAACTTCGAAAATATTCTGAATCCGAAACTGAAAGAATTATAAAAAAAATGCGAAATTACAGAGTTATGGTACAGTAATATGCTTTATATACTTTTGATCTACATGTAGATAACGATATAATCAGACACACCAAATTTCGTGACCGTTGAACACGATTGGGCGGCATGAGGAGGTGTTGTAATTAGCCCTAAAATGTATCCCTACCGAATAAAACTGAACGCTTGGCTGGAGTGAACGGTGGCTCAGTTGGTCAGGACCATGATGCATTAGACTGTCATTAACCATCCACGATGGATCGAACCAAAATGACATAAACCTTTGGAATATATATCTTATTTAGAAATGTCAATTCAAGTCCACCATCAGATCACGAAGCACCACTATGCATTCGCATGAAGAGGAACACACCTATTCACAGAACACACATGGAATGCGATACCATGGAAGTATATCTGATTACATGGAATCAGACCTCTAGTTATTATTTTTTTTGTTTATTATTACATATTCTAGTTTCAATTAAATTCAAAAAGCATAATTCTATTCATTTATCTCAATGCACAATCCCATAAACCATTAATGTAACCATGTGTGATATTAACGAAACAAAGCTTTGTTTCGTACATCTGATTTTGTGACCAATTTTTTTACATAATACGAGGAGCAACTATTTTGTGATGCGACCACTTTTGTCGCACAGTAGAACGGTAGCCTTAAAGCATTAATGTCGCAATCGGCCGTCAAGAGGCCAACCAAAATCAGTCGACGTGCAACATTCTGGTCAGTTGAATCTAGGAAGTTTTAATTTTTTTAATAAACTAAAATTACTTGACCCACATCTCTACTATATAACCCTACTTGATGATATAACCATAATTGATTAAGCCTTATTTTGACACCGGTGCGAGGTGCCTCATCGTGAGTCACAACATGAACTCAAAGCGTTATTTTTCCAACTGATGCACAGCAGTTGATACTGCATGGTTCTGTAGAGACTATACTGTGCGAAAGGAAATAACATAATATTTAATATGGATTTAATTTTTATCACAAGTCTGAATAGCACATACTTGCATCTGATAATCCATATATATCATATATTCATGAATAGAATGAAAACACATACCAATGAACAAAGCAGAAGATACATTCAGTTCCACGCGAATTCGGTCAATGGGGAAAGTTACATGATGACGTTGTTTGTCGACTGTCGTTGAAATCGACATGATGGCATGTTATGAATGAAATGAACAATATGAAATGGACATTCTTCTCCATCTAGCCTGGGTATCTCAAGAGGGGAGTTACCCCAGCACGCCAAGTAATATAATGGTTAGTTGCAGTACCACTCTCGACAACTAATTATAATTACCCCTCGATATATAAGCCTTATACATGTGATTTTGATAAAAATTGGTTTAAATGCTACATATACCCTCATGTGAGTGGTTTAGCTTTGGTTCGTTAATTACGCTAGCGTACGATCATATTAAACCCTTATCGGTAAACATGTGTGGTATAAAACCATTACCAGTAACCATGTATGATATCAAACCATTACCGGTAACCATGTGTGATATCAAACCATTACCGGTAACCATGTGTGATATCAAACCATTACCGGTAACCATGTGATTGTGATATCAAACCATTACCGACAACCATGTTATATCAAACCATTACCGGTATGCATGTGTGATAACAACCATGTGTATATGATATCAATATTATAATCCATTACCGGTAACCATGTGTGATATCAACAATGTGCACGTGATATCAATCTCCTAAACCATTACCGGTAACCATTTGTGATATCAACCATATGCATGTGATATCAATATTATAAACCATTACCGCTAACCATGTGTGATATCAAACCATTACCGGTAACCATGTGTGATATCAAACCATTACCGGTAACCATGTGTGATATCAACCATGTGCATGTGATATCAATATTATAAACCATTACCGATAACCGCTAACCATGTGTGATATCAAACCATTACCGGTAACCATGTGTGATATCAAACCATTACCGCTAACCATGTGTGATATCAAACCATTACCGGTAACCATGTGTGATATCAAACCATTACCGGTAACCATGTTTGGTATCAAATTATTACCGGTAACCATGTGTGATATCAAACCATTACCGGTAACCATGTGTGATATAAAACCATTACCGGTAACGATGTGTGATATCAACCATGCGTGTGTGCTATCAATGTTATAAACAATTACCGGTAACTATGTGTGATATCAACCGTGTGTATGTGATATCGATATTATAATGAACAGCACCCAGCTGCACGTTATTAAAAACACACATTTTTAAATACATTGATTCTGAATGTAATTCAATTCAAGAAGCGTAACTCTATTGCTCCAGTTGCTTGTAACGTGAAGCAGTATTATCGATATCTACGTGTTACATTTTACGTGAATTTAATGAGATACTCGTAACCAAAATACACCAAGCAGCCACGTAATTAAAAAGCTTAGTATTGAAGCAAGCATTCATCTAACTAAAATGACTTACTCTACTTTATCCCGTCGCTTCCTAAAAGAAGAATGCATTTTGCAAATATTAAACGATGGCGACCAAAATGGCATCTGATATGAGCCTTCAATCCAAAATTCGCATTTACATTATTCTAATTTATTTGGAAACACATTGAGTTATATGTTATTACAATTTTTTATGACTGAACAGCAAAACGTTTATTTTTTTCTGTTTTAATTTTGACCATTGCCCGACAAGCAAATTATCGTCCGGGTGAAGTCTTCGAGCCATTATCCGCCTGCTGGTATCACGTTTAACGTGAGGTGAGAATTGTGACAATCGAATTATCGCCAAATTCTTCGAATTATTTCTCGTCTGCCCGACGTTTTGTGGAAGGCGAGAATTGCGTCATATATTAACCGAATATGGCGCTCATCGATATTTACTGTCCATAAGAGTGATTCTGTCAGACCGAGAATCATTAAAATTGTATGAACTAAGAAACTATAAATCTGACTAACTGTTTTCAGAATATGGTCGAAATTTTGTTATTAAAGACAAAGGACATAAAATTGCATAACATTACTTAACAATAGATAAACTAAGAGCCGTAACTCAGGTGAAAAAAATCGGACAAACCTGGTTTTCGAACTAGATCGAGATGTTGTTGTGAAAGATCCATATACCAAAATGATTACAATTCGTTGACGTTTGTGCAAGTCATCGCGCTAACGGACATAACATTGCTATAACTCTGGTTGGAAAGAGCAAACCCGATGGATTGTTCACATACCAAAAAATGTCGAAATCTGCCGCACTCACCACCCGTCCGCAAACCGTCCCTCGTCAAACCACAAGTCGAGTTTTAGAGAGAGAAAATTCGATTAAAAAGTAATATTGAGTACTTTGGCCTCGATAAATTGCCCTGCTTGTTGTTCAAAACCAATCAAAAGACACAACATCGGAAAGATGGCTCGATTTTTTTTTCAATTATAATTGTTGAAAGGGTTTATCTTGTTATTGTTTACAGCACATGGTGTACCCAATGTAAAGAACAAACTACACGATATAGTTCTCTCTGTCAGAACGCTCATTCGATCACTACCACAAGTCAATTCCGTTCAAATATTGAACGGATTTTTCCCCCTAACTCTACAACATTCTTAATATACCCAGGGGACTGAACTCTACGACAGTCTGACTATACCCATAGGACTGAACACTACGACAGTCTGACTATTCTCAGGGGACTGAACTCTACGGCATTCTGACTATACCAAGGGGACTGAACTCTACAACATTCTTACCATACCCATGGGACTGAACTCTACGACAGTCTGACTATACCCAGGGGACTGAACTCTACAACATTTTTACTATACCCAGGGGACTGAACTCTACGACATTCTTACTATACCTAGGGGACTGAACTCTACAACATTCTTACTATACCCAGGGGACTGAACTCTACGACATTCTTACTATACCTAGGGGACTGAACTCTACAACATTCTTACTATACCCAGGGGACTGAACTCTACGACATTCTTACTATACCCAGGGGACTGAACTCTACGACATTCTGACTATACCCAGGGGACTGAATTCTACGACATTCTTACTATACCCAGGGGACTGAACTCTACGACATTCTGACTATACCCAGTGGACTGAACTCTACGACATTCTGACTATACCCAGGGGACTGAACTCTACAACATTCTTACTATACCCAGGGGACTGAACTCTACGACATTCTTACTATACCTAGGGGACTGAACTCTACAACATTCTTACTATACTCAGGGGACTGAACTCTACAACATTCTTACTGTACCCAGGACACAATCTTATACAGTATGTGCATTGCATTCCCCTTGATTATACATTGTAGTGAACCATGAACATGTCACGTGTGTTACTTACTTTGAAAATGTATGATCTTTCATCATCTCGTCTATGGTTTGGAGAAGTGGTCGCCCTTTAGTTTCCGGTAAGAATATTGCGAACAAGCCACCCAAGAGAGAGAATCCTCCGAATACACACAGCGGTAATGGCTGCCAAATAACACTCAGTTCAATCACAAATGGCGCCATCACGCTCCCGAATCTCGACACAGCAAATGAACTGGAGATCGCAGTATTCCTGAAACGCATTGTGGGTAATTTTAGGTGGTAGAAACCGCATTATCGGTAATTGAGAAATTGGAAATGCATTACAGTAGTAACTTAGATGGCAGATAATGCATTGTGGGCAATTTTGGTAACAGATTAATCTTGAGTAATTTTATATATGGTGGAAATGAACTGTAGATAATTCAAATTATGGAAATGCATTGTGGGTAATTTAGATGGTGACAAATGCATTATGAATAATCATCTTCCAAATTTCAATAACTTTTTTTTCCTTCTCAATCTCGTAAGACAG
Organism: Siphonodentalium dalli; assembly: GCA_032622095.1. Lineage (NCBI taxonomy): Eukaryota > Metazoa > Mollusca > Scaphopoda > Gadilida > Siphonodentaliidae > Siphonodentalium > Siphonodentalium dalli. The sequence goes on along the minus strand of CP136061.1, from coordinate 81,927,652 downwards.
GGTATATATATATATATATATATATAGCTATATATATATATATATATATATACAATTATATCTATATATAGTAGTTCCCTAAGAAATGTTAAGATAATAAGTTCAACAAAAGACCAGAGTTGATTATTATCTGAATATTTCCACCAATCAATATGAATCATTCTGCACTTGTATTATCTGGTGTAGTTTTCTGCCTGTCGTCTGCTTTTATTACCTGAACACCCCTCCAAATGAATAGTAGACCACACCAATGTGTTTTTGTATAACTAAATGGAAGAATCCATTTAGTATAGAAAGTGTTAATTACCTGATTTCTGTCGGGAAGATTTCGGCGGTGTACAGGAATATGGACCCGAAGACGCCACAGGAGAAGAATTTACCAATCATTGAGAAGGCAATAGACAACCATTCAATTTCTGAAAAGGGAAGGAACGCCGGTATGCTAACAAATTCAATATACAACCATTCAATTTATGAAAAATGTAAGGAACGCCGGCATATATACTAACAACATCAAGATGTCTACTATGTGAAAGCATATCATGTCGCGACATTATAAAAGCGAAGATGGGCGATTTTGAAAACAAAATAGTATAAAAGCCCATCTGGGTGGTTTTATATTAGCAACTCCATATTAAAAGATATCTTGGACCCAATACTGATTTGATTATTAGTATTTGATAACTAATATATATATATATATATAGTTCTATGCGAATATCAGGAAACTTACCTTTGGAAAGCTTTCGTAGCAAATATTGCAGACCGAAGTAAATTTTCGCAAATTTTTCACTAAGTTTTCGCTCATTTTGCGCTATTTCCTAATTCTATACATTAATACAAGAGTGTTTACATGTTCTAACACAACTAGTGACGATGTTAAACTAAGTAATTAGGAGGGGCGGCATCCGCAACTAACAACAGATGGAGGCTGATGGATCAAGGTGAAACAATTGTTATCTGGCCAGAAATATCTTAGTTTCAAAGGTAAAAGCTGGTAAAACTGAATATTGGAGGTCAGTCCGTAATGTCAGCATATTGACCGCCGATAATGTCACAACTGCAGTGACCAATTCCATAAGCATGTTCTATGGTTTGGTATGTGTAATTTTCTACAAAGTGTCCATGCAACTTCGATATGAAACCTATAATATTCAAAATCATACAATGCTCTAATGCTATAATCCAATAAAACGACATTATCACTCACTGTATCCAGTCTGCATCGCATGTGTTAACCATTTCTATACAAATACTCATTGACGAGTAGTTCTCATAGGAATTGTTCAGATAATAGATTCAACAAGCGACCATATATCTTTTTTTTTTTTTTTTTAACTGAACATTTCCCACCAATGAATATAAATCATTCTGTATTATCTTTTTTCTGTCTGTCTTTTGCTTTTATTTTCCCTGAATTACCTGCATATTTGAGTGGACATTAGAAGTATATGATGAGTGACGACAGGGTACATGTTCATATAGAATACCATGTAGTCACGGATGAGATAATACAAATATCTACTAAAATACCAAGGTATATTGATATTACTGGCTATTATATGCTTTTAAATGAGGTGCGGAGCAGAACAAATCCCAGACAGACGACCCCCTTGATAATTTGGAACGGTATATTGTAACTCCCATCGTGAAAGGGTTAATCATTGTTGTTGTCTAGATACCAAACACGATATAAGAAAATCATATGCGCGCTGAAGTCTGAAACTGTTCATCATCTTCCTTTGTAAGTTTGGAACTTACCGGTGGCAAGACCAGAGGCACAACAGAACACGCCCGCCATTGTGAGTGACGTCGCTAAACACCGCCTTCGCCCCACCCTATTGATGAAGTAGAGGCATGTCGCATAGCCGGGAATCTCGAAGAGCCCCATCAGCGCTATGTTAACGTACATACTGCCGCCCAGGTTACCAGTATTAAGAGACATCCCAAAGTACACCATTCCGATTACAAACCTGCAAAATAATACATGTAGTGTTGTACAGAGAATACCTACATGTTTTGTTTGAACATCGAAATATATATATCATGAGTGTCTGGAAAGAAATATAAAATTTTCACGAGCGCCATGAATAAAAATTCGATATTTCTTCCCAGACACTCATGAGATGTTTATATTTCTTCCCAGACACTCATGAGATGTTTATATTTCTTCCCAGACACCCATGAGATGTTTATATTTCTTCCCAGACACTCATGAGATGTTTATATTTCTTCCCAGACACTCATGAGATGTTTATATTTCTTCCCAGACACCCATGAGATGTTTATATTTCTTCCCAGACACTCATGAGATGTTTCAGATATTCAATAAAAAACTTGAGGTGTTCTTTTTATTATATGTGGCTTATTAATGCCCACAGTTGCTAAATTATGCGGTATTTTCAATTTTAATAGTACAACACATTGAGCAGCACTCAGAAAGCAACATGAACCTGGTTGGCTCAGATTAGTTGATAGGTAGCAAACCGCTTTCAATGACAAAATCATGACGTCATTCGTCAAGCTACAGTGAAATATTCGACGATCTACTTCCGTTAATTTTCAGTTATTTTATAGGCAAGCATATAATAAATGTTATTATCTTTGTAATATAGCGCGTTGCTTAGTGATGCGGACCGGACCGGACCACCTTTGTAATATAGCGCGTTGCTTAGTGATGCGGACCGGACCGGACCACCTTTGTAATATTGCGCGTTGCTTAGTGATGCGGACCGGACCACCTTTGTAATATAGCGCGTTGCTTAGTGATGCGGACCGGACCGGACCACCTTGTAATATAGCGCGTTGCTTAGTGATGCGGACCGGACCGGACCACCTTGTAATATAGCGCGTTGCTTAGTGATGCGGACCGGACCGGACCACCTTTGTAATATAGCGCGTTGCTTAGTGATGCGGACCGGACCGGACCACCTTTGTAATATAGCGCGTTGCTTAGTGATGCGGACCGGACCGGACCACCTTTGTAATATAGCGCATTGCTTAGTGATGCGGACCGGACCGGACCACCTTTGTAATATAGCGCGTTGCTTAGTGATGCGGACCGGACCGGACCACCTTTGTAATATAGCGCGTTGCTTAGTGATGCGGACCGGACCGGACCACCTTGTAATATAGCACGTTGCTTAGTGATGCGGACCGGACCACCTTGTAATATAGCGCGTTGCTTAGTGATGCGGACCGGACCGGATCACCTTGTAATATAGCGCGTTGCTTAGTGATGCGGACCGGACCGGACCACCTTTGTAATATAGCGCGTTGCTTAGTGATGCGGATCGGACCGGACCACCTTGTAATATAGCGCGTTGCTTAGTGATGCGGACCGGACCGGACCACCTTGTAATATAGCGCGTTGCTTAGTGATGCGGACCGGACCGGACCACCTTGTAATATAGCGCGTTGCTTAGTGATGCGGACCGGACCGGACCACCTTTGTAATATAGCGCGTTGCTTAGTGATGCGGACCGGACCGGACCACCTTTGTAATATAGCGCGTTGCTTAGTGATGCGGACCGGACCGGACCACCTTTGTAATATAGCGCGTCGTTGCTTAGTGATGCGGACCGGACCGGACCACCTTTGTAATATAGCGCGTTGCTTAGTGATGCGGACCGGACCGGACCACCTTTGTATTATAGCGCGTTGCTTAGTGATGCGGACCGGACCGGACCACCTTGTAATATAGCGCGTTGCTTAGTGATGCGGACCGGACCACCTTGTAATATAGCGCGTTGCTTAGTGATGCGGACCGGACCGGATCACCTTGTAATATAGCGCGTTGCTTAGTGATGCGGACCGGACCGGACCACCTTTGTAATATAGCGCGTTGCTTAGTGATGCGGACCGGACCACCTTGTAATATAGCGCGTTGCTTAGTGATGCGGACCGGACCGGACCACCTTGTAATATAGCGCGTTGCTTAGTGATGCGGACCGGACCGGACCACCTTTGTAATATAGCGCGTTGCTTAGTGATGCGGACCGGACCGGACCACCTTTGTAATATAGCGCGTTGCTTAGTGATGCGGACCGGACCGGACCACCTTGTAATATAGCGCGTTGCTTAGTGGTGCGGACCGGACCGGACCACCTTGTAATATAGCGCGTTGCTTAGTGATGCGGACCGGACCGGACCACATTGTAATATAGCGCGTTGCTTAGTGATGCGGACCGGACCACCTTTGTAATATTGCGCGTTGCTTAGTGATGGGGACCGGACCGGACCACCTTTGTAATATAGCGCGTTGCTATTGCCGATGCGCGTCAAATAAGACATACGAATACGAAAATACTATAAAGTTAATATACAATGTTGTGTAGAGTATGTGTTTTTCTTACACTATAGTCCAGGTGGTGGTGGTAAAAAGTTGTATTGGACGAGACGTGTATTTTACATCTATTTGAATAATTGAATAATACTCTCAAAATATTAAACAACATCGACCATGCTATTTCGTAAACTACATAGAAATATAAACAAACAAACCTTCATTCGTCCCTAACAAATAACCAATAAACAATCAATAATATGATTTTTGACACTCACAAAAAAATGAGAAATAAAAATAACACAAAGATCTATAACAGAAAAGGGAAAATGAAATGCAACGAATCTCTTTAAGAGACACTCACCATATATACCACATTTTCACTGTAAGGCAGCCGACGACCCAGTTTCTGAATAAATCGACAATTGTCCGCTTTTCGTCTATCTTCGCTTCTTTTTCTTTTTCTTTGGTTATTTCGTCTTGTAGTTGGCATATAACGTCATCTGGGAGAGCTCGCTTGTTAATGCGGGACATCTTTTGTAAAACCTTATTTGCTTCCTCGTCCCTGTTCCGACTCAACAACCATCGGATGGGTTCGTCAAGAATCCTGAAAATAACAGACAGGCTCAGATTTGTTCATGTGTGACGTATCCGATAGGACATAAGATAGTATATTTATTGTTATATGTGTTGCCGGATCTAAGATAAACTTCTTTTCCCCAATGATTGTAACTGCTAGGGTTAATTGTATAGATAAGCACAATACATGGGAGATATAAATGATATAGTACAAGAACACACAAGCATAATTAACAAGATCATATTCTTAATTGGTTATGACTGGTAGCTAGCTACCATTGTATAAGTGGGGGAGAATCAAACCAGTATCATTCTATAGTAAACAATAGTATGATACACGTCATAAACAACGGTATCATGGTATATCAGACCTTATATGGACACATGATACCACCGACACTAGAAAATAACTACCCGTTCTCGGGAACGGGGACCTCACATGTTCTGGAACCTTGCTACCACCAACACCTCTGGTTATCCACCTATTGTGCTTATCGACAGAGACTTATAAAATATAAAAGTTATCAAATCTTCTGGACTCTTCATTTGTTCCTGTACACGGCCTAACTCTATCTTCACCACTAGACTACGGGACAGACGACAGAGTAAATAAAATCCCGGATATCATATTACCACAAGGGCATGTAACTCCCTCCGCTGCCCACCCCCTTTGCACTGCCCTATACGCCTAAACTATATACGTGCCTGCTTTACGTTAATAGTATCATATTTAGGACAAGGGGTACATTGGAAATCCCCCGTTTTACCATCGCTCGGAAATCGGGAAAATTTAGCCCTTTTATCCGAGCAATGGTATCGATGTCGCCATGCACGGACGTGTCGGCGAAGGATTCCTCTTTCAATCAATATCACAAGCGTCCTCCATTCCATTTCTATCGACTGCATTAATTTTAATACAATTTGGCCACCGAATATTGTATCCAGAGAGCATAAAAACCCAGATTGAAACGGCTCAAGAAACATGTCGGATAGATTCTTCGAAATTCACCACCATCCAGCTTATCATATAGTTAAAAATCGATCAACATTCAACTAACAAATCTAGCTCTCAGTGATGTTTTGTCGGCTAATAATTTATTTTCTTACACAAATCAACACATCGTCGTTATCTATTTTTATAACGAAGAAATCATAGGGTAATTCTGAAAAAGTTCCTATATTTTTCTCTTCTGTACGTGACCGCCACCAAACACAAATATTCCGGGTACCATATTACTCACCAGTATGAGAAAGAGAGCAGGATGCCTGGAAGCACAATTATGTACATGAGATATCGCCACACTCATATGAGGTGTGCTAGTAACACCCCCCCCCCAACAAAACTCCCGGGTACCATATTACGCACCAGTATGAGAATGAGAGCAGGATACCTGGAAGCACAATGCTGTACATCATGTAGCGCCACTCTCAGATGAGGTGGGCTAGTAACACCCCCCACAAAACCCCGGGTACCATATTACGCACCAGTATGAGAATGAGAGCAGGATGCCTGGAAGCACAATACTGTACATGAGATAGCGCCAGTAACACCCCCTCCCCAACAAAATCCCTGGAACCATATTACTCACCAGTATGAGAATTAGAGCAGGGTGCCTGGAAGCACAATGCTGTACATGAAATAGCGCCACTCTCAGATGAGGTGGACCAGTAACACCCCGTCCCCAACAAAATCCCGGGTACCATATTACTCACCAGTACGAGAATGAGAGCAGGATGCCTGGAAGCACAATGCTGTACATGAGATAGCGCCAGTCTCGAATGAGGTAGGCCAGTAAACCGAGCACGATGCACCCGAAGCTGAACGCCATGTGCAGACAGAACCCGGTAGCCATGCGGTACTGTCGTCCAACCAGTTCTGTGGCTACAAGACAAATTTATCTCTTGTGAGAGTGAGCCGTGTGAGTAAGAACACATAGCCGAGCGATGTCAGCCGACCCGCGACCAAAGCTGCATGGTTCGATTACCGATGGAGGCGGATTGTCTATTCATGCACAGCGAAAGTTACCTGATAAATTTAGTTATCCGTTTTCCAATTGCCTTCTGGAGGTCGGTGGTCTCTATGGGCAGTAGAATGATTTATCGGTAAAAGTAACTACTTTTTTGTCTTTCTGACAACGTCGTGATATGGCCTACACTGTTAAAAATTATTAGTTTGGGGTAACATGCTATTTACGCGACATTTATGATTGGTATAAGAACAAGGTATGTCTATATTATAATATTCTTTCTGTTTATGGCGGTTTTTAACCAAAGTGACGTTTAAAAAGACTTTGAGGGAGATGTACTCCCATAGGACTGGACAAAGGGTAACGTGGTTCTGTATACAAGAAGGGTGATAAAACAAACCCGGCAAGTTATAGACCGATCACCCTTACATGTATCATATGTAAACTAACTGAGCACATCATTGCTTCCAACATCACGAAACATATGACATTGGTGAAACCGCATTAAACTGGATCAGAGTCTTTCTCAACAACAGAACTCAAGTCGTTGCCATGGAGGTGGATGCATCCCCAGAGGTCTTAGTCATATCTGGGGTACCCTAGGGTTCAGACCCTCTGGCCATCAGTTGGAATGTTAATGACTTTTCAAGATTCTCAAGTCTGTCAAAGATTAGGGAAGAATTAAAACTGAAACCCCTTGAGGACAGAAGAACCATCTCAAAATTTTCCCTCCTCAATAAAATAGTCCATAACCAAGTAGATATCACTTTTACATATTACCTCCATAAACCACTCAGATATAGCAACGATGACACTTATTGTAGAGTTCACACTGGGCCAAATTATTTTAAGACTTTCATTCTTCCCAAGCACGGCTATACTTTGGAATCAACTCCCGTCTGATCCTATCAAGCTCTTTGGTCGTGACCAGTTCAGGGGGAGTGCTTATCAGCTTCAAACATAAACCAAAAGCAACCTTTGTTTTTTTACATGGTTTGATATGTACATATTATTTTAACTTGGCAATGTGATCACTACTATCCACTCAACTTCCTACTCACTTGCACTGACGCAAGTCACTTGCACCAACGCAAGTGGTAATACCCAAACGGGGGTCAACCAGTATATAGAGATAGATACCCATCGCGAAGGCCATCCGTACCTTTAATACTAACATAATGTGAAAGCGACGCTGTATGGTTCTGCAGCTCCGAACAGAGTGTAGCCCATCCGTACATTAAATACTAACCTAATGTGAAAGCGACGATGTATGGTTATGCAGCTCCGAACAGAGTGTAGCCCATCCGTACATTAAATACTAACCTAATGTGAAAGCGACGCTGTGTGGTTCTGCAGCTCCGAACAGAGTGTATCCATCCGTACATTAAATACTAACCTAATGTGAAAGCGACGCTGTGTTGTTCTGCAGCTCCGAACAGAGTGTAGCCATCCGTACATTAAATACTAACCTAATGTGAAAGCGACGCTGTATGGTTCTGCAGCTCCGAACAGAGTGTAGCCATCCGTACATTAAATACTAACCTAATGTGAAAGCGACGCTGTATGGTTCTGCAGCTCCGAACAGAGTGTAGCCATCCGTACATTAAATACTAATCAAATGTGAAAGCGACGCCGTATGGTTCTGCAGCTCCGAACAGAGTGTAGCCATCCGTACATTAAATACTAACCAAATATGAAAACGACGCTGTATGGTTCTGCAGCTCCGAACAGAGTGTATCCATCCGTACATTAAATACTAACCAAATGTGAAAACGACGCTGTATGGTTCTGCAGCTCCGAACAGAGTGTATCCATCCGTACATTAGATACTAACCAAATGTGAAAACGACGCTGTATGGTTCTGCAGCTCCGAACAGAGTGTAGCCATCCGTACATTAAATACTAACCAAATGTGAAAACGACGCTGTATGGTTCTGCAGCTCCGAACAGAGTGTATCCATCCGTACATTAAATACTAACCAAATGTGAAAACGACGCTGTATGGTTCTGCAGCTCCGAACAGAGCGTAGCCATCCGTACATTAAATACTAACCAAATGTGAAAACGACGCTGTATGGTTCTGCAGCTCCGAACAGAGTGTAGAATGCATAGAAGAGATAGGAGTTAGTGGAAGCCGCGGCGATCAACCCAAACACCGTCTGTAGAACGACACAGATGGCGAATATATTCCTCCGGCCGAATCTGTGTAAATTATATAAAAAAAATATAGCATTCAAATACCGTCTGTATAGGATGATACAGATGGCGAAAATATTCCTCCGGCCGAATCTGTGTAAAATATATAAAAACAAATATGCATTCATATACCGTCTGTATAGGATGATACAGATGGCGAAAATATTCCTCCGGCCGAATATGTGTAAAATATAAAACTTAAACCATTCAAACACCGCATGTGGGACGACACACATGGCGAAGTTATATCGACGGTCGAATCTGTGTAAAAAAAATAAATATATGAATTAAAATACCTTCCGTGGGACGACACACATGGCGATGATATTCCTCCGGCCGAATCTGTGTAAAATATATATATATATATAAATATGCATTCAAATACCTTCTGTGGGACGACACACATGGCGATGATATTCCTCCGGCCGAATCTGTGTAAAATATATATATATAAAAAAATATGCATTCAAATACCTTCTGTGGGACGACACACATGGCGATGATATTCCTCCGGCCGAATCTGTGTAAAATATATATATATATATAAAAATATGCATTCAAATACCTTATGTGGGACGACACACATGGCGATGATATTCCTCCGGCCGATTCTGTGTAAAATATATATATATATATATAAAAATATGCATTCAAATACCGACTGTAGAATGACACACATGGCGAAAATATTCCTCCGGCCGAATCTGTCTAAAATATAAAACATAAACCATTCAAACACCGCATGTAGGACGACATTCATGACGAAGATATTTGTCCGGCCGACTCCGTGTAAAATATAAAAGATATATAGAATACTCCCATTGTAGCCGAGAGTACCATATTTTCACCACGAGTGGATGTTAGATTAACCACGAGTGGATGTTAGGTTAACCACGAGTGGAACTGTGGTGTTTACCACGAGCGTGAAAAATTGGTACTCCCAGCTACTGTGTGTCCTAGCTCCTCTGTGATATTCCTCCGGCCGAAGCTATGAAAAATATGAACGATAAACCATGCAAACACCATACGAATATCGTCACAGTTGGCGAATATATTCCTCCGGCCGAATCTGTATAATATATAAAAGACAAACCATGCAAACACAAGACGTCTCTATATGCCCTATCACTAACTCCCGGCCATTTAAACACAAGAGTGAAGACGTCTCTATATGCCCTATCACTAACTCCCGGCCATTTAAACACAATACGTCTCTTTATGCCCTATCACTAACTCGCGGCCATTTTGGATCCACCAGGTCCGGTTCCGTGGTTTCCTTTCCCATAGGCGACAGTGTTAACATTTCGACCGAATTCACTGAATGGAAGCCTACAGGCTATACCAGTGGTACTTACCCAGCTAGATTGACACCAGTTGATCACGAAAATGCAAGAAAAATCATAGTTCATGTGTTTACTTTTTAAATAAATCCCCAAGTGTACGGCAGGGCTATCCCACAGCCAAATTTGGTCTGGAAAAACCCAGAACTACAGCAACTAGTTAAATCAATTTCCCACTCATAAAAATTCATTCCCCCATTAATTCAACAGTTTAAATTATTTAGATATGATGTACAAATAAAATAAACACGATGTCATCCTTTAATAACGTGTCACATGTATCAGGTGAAGGTCATTCTTCAGTTACCTTCACCTTCCACGGTGTACTCGCTCCCCGACTCTGGAACACATTTAGCTCCCTGATTCCTTCAGAACGACACAGATAATATTCCAAGCTCCTTGCATAGTTCAGTCCCCTACGCAGGACTTACCGCTGCCCGCACCTACACGGAATGTGAAGAAATGTCGTATTTATTTATTTGAGGCTTTTGTAGGTTATAATTCATTTTGCATCATTCTGAGAAACTGAACTGTCCATATTCATTTGAAAGTAGTCTAGATCAAACCAGAATTAATTGTAACTGACAAAACACTTCAATAAAAAAAATGTTATATTTAATTAGGCATTGATTGAGGTTGTAACAAGATAGAGTTCTACCTCTAATAATAGGCCCTAAAACTGTCCCGAAAGGTTCCCGGTGCCTATTATACTTATGTCGGGGTTTTAAATAACATATATTAAAGACATATTATGGACTTGTTCGGGTGTATGAAAGTGATAAGGTAGTACTCAGGCGCTATGCTTACCTGTGGAATGTAGCATTATACTAAGATCGCTGAAAATTTCAAAGAAATCGACCATACCATTCCATAGAAAACATCGTCTGAACTGAGCTCAATTGTAAATATTTACATCTGGATTCGGGACGCAACTATCGGCGATAAACAAACACAAATGATTTCGCCATCGAGAGTCATTGCATTTAATTAATATATCAGAATTACGGTGTGTGTGTGTTGTAAATTTGGATTAACATTCCTAAAAATAACTACTCTGAGCAAGAATATTTTCCATTTCTATTTGACCACCCTATCGGAGTGTTTCACATCACTTTAACCGCGAGGACACATAGAAAGCTTTATATTGATTCCGGGGTATAAAAAAATAGCACTCATGTCAGAAAAAAGTTCCTATCAATTAATATTCATTTTATTTCGAATTTCTTATCACATCCGCCGGATAGTTTTAGGGAAAATCCTCGCGAAAACGTTCAGAGCATAAACGTACAAAGAAGGACAACTCTATCTTAGCAGCCGCCATTGTGGATAATTGTATTTCTACAAAAGTTTAACCACGATCTCACGTTTGAAATAAACCACTTTATGATGCCATTAGGGACATGACAATCTGCGGGATGGGATGGGATATGGGACAAAACGACAATCTGCGGGACAGAATTTCAAATTGCGTGGGACGGCGGATATCTCGAGGAATACAGGGCGTGTGGGGCTCATTTTGGTGTCTAACGAAAGGCCCACGTTCGCCCTATCCACACATATTAACCCCGTCACTAACCAAACACCAGAAGTTGCATTATTTGATCGACAACTGACCTAACATGGGGTGGAATTTCGGATAGCATGACAATCTGCGGGACAGGATTTTCAAATTGCGTGGGACGGCCGATAGCTCGAGGAATACAGCGCATAGAGGGCTACTTTTGGTGTCTAACGAAAGGTCCACATTCGCCCTATCCACACATATTAACCCCGCCACTGACCGGATACCGGAAGTTACATTATCCGGTCGACAACTGACCTAACATAAAATGCCACAAACACGAAAAACTGCGTTCGACATTAATGTTTAGAATTTAGATTTCTCGATGAATACACTAGCAAACAACAAGTTTTAGGTATCAAATAACGCAGTGGAATAGTGTGCATTCGTTTTTAGCTACAATATGGCTGTTTTAGTGCGAATATTGTAATGGCGAACACGCAAACACGCTCCGATAAAACAGATAAAAATAGACTCGATGTTTACAATTACAGGATCGATTTCAGCCGGTATATTCAATATAATGGGGCGTATAGTATATCAAAATGTAGAATTAGGCACAGGGAATGTATTTTTTCCAAATGGGTCCACCAGGCGGTGAAATTGTTGCAGAAATTCGCTCCAAGATATTCGCACTTATTTTTATTTCAGTTGTGACTAAAAGCCCAGATGCCGGTTCCCAGCGACTAAAAGCCAAGTTACAAAATAGATCAACTGGTTTGAACGAATGAATATGTCAATGGTAAAACTATTCAAAAGAATATTCAAATCAAATAGTGTTTATAGACTTAAAAACTTATGTGTCCACCATTCATATATGCAGTGAAGTTCTCATATTATCTCCCAGTAATACGCGGGGGAGGTTCTCATATGAACATATTATCTGCCGGTCATACACGGTGGAGGTTCATATTATCCGCCGGTCATACGCGATGGAAGTTTTCTTATTATCCTCCGGTCATACGCGGGGGAGGTTCTGATATGAACATATTATCTGCCGGCGGTCATATGCGGTGGAGGTTCATATTATCCACCGGTCATACGCGAGGGAGGTTCTCATATTATCCTCCGGTCATACGATGGGGAGGTTCTCATATGAACATATTAACTGTCGGTCATACGCGAGGGAGGTTCTCATATTATCCACCGGTTATACGTGAGGGAGGTTCTCATATTATCATCCGGTCATACATAGGGGAGGTTCTCATATGAACATATTATCTGCCGGTCATACGGGGTGGAGGTTCATATTATCCACTTGTCATACACGGTGGAGGTTCTCATATGAACATATTAACTGTCGGTCATACGCGAGGGAGGTTCTCATATGATCCACCGGTTATACGTGAGGGAGGTTCTCATATTATCATCCGGTCATACATAGGGGAGGTTCTCATATGAACATATTATCTGCCGGTCATACGCGGTGGAGGTTCATATTATCCGCCGGTCATACGCGAGGGAGGTTCTCATATTATCCTCCGGTCATACGTGGGGGATGTTCTGATATGAACATATTATTAGCCGGTCATACGCGGTGGAGGTTCATGTTATCCGCCGGTCATATGCGAGGGAGGTTCTCATATTATCCTCCGGTCATACATGGGGGAGGTTCTGATATGAACATATTATTCGCCGGTCATACGGGGTGGAGGTTCATATTATCCACTTGTCATACACGGTGGAGGTTCTCATATGAACATATTATCCACCGGTCATACGCGGTGGAGGTTCATATTATCCACCGGTCATACGCGAGGGAAGTTCTCATATTATCCTCCGATCATATGTGGGTGAGGTTCTGATATGAACATATTATCCGCCGGTCATACGCGGTGGAGGTTCATATTATCCGCCGGTCATGCTCGAGGGAGGTTCTCATATTATCCACCGGTCATACGCGAGGGAGGTTCTTATATTATCCTCCGGTCATACGTTGGGGAGGTTCTCATATGAATATATTATCCGCCGGTCATACGCGGTGGAGGTTCATATTATCCGCCGGTCATATGCGAGGGAGGTTCTCATATTATCCACCGGTCATACGCGAGGGAGGTTCTTATATTATCCCCCGGTCATACATTGGGGAGGTTCTCATATGAACATATTATCCGCCGGTCATTCGCGGTGGAGGTTCATATTATCCGCCGGTCATACGCGAGGGAGGTTCTCATATTATCCTCCGGTCATACATTGGGGAGGTTCTCATATGAACATATTATTCGCCGGTCATACGCAGTGGAGGTTCATATTATCCACCGGTCATACACGGTGGAAGTTCTCATATGAACATATTATCCGCCGGTCATATGCGGTGGAGGTTCATATTATCCTCCGGTCATACGCGAGGGAAGTTCTCATATTATCCTCCGATCATATGTGGGTGAGGTTCTGATATGAACATATTATCCTCCGGTCATACGCGGTGGAGGTTCATATTATCCGCCGGTCATATGCGAGGGAGGTTCTCATATTATCCACCGGTCATACGCGAAGGAGGTTCTTATATTATCCTCCGGTCATACGTTGGGGAGGTTCTCATATGAACATATTATCCGCCGGCCATACGCGGTGGAGGTTCATATTATCCGCCGGTCATACGCGAGGGAGGTTCTCATATTATCCTCCAGTCATACGTTGGGGAGGTTCTCATATGAACATATTATCCGCCGGTCATACGCGGTGGAGGTTCATATTATCCGCCGATCATACGCGAGGGAAGTTCTCATATGAACATATTATCCGCCGGTCATATGCGGTGGGGGTTCATATTATCCTCCGGTCATACGCGAGGGAAGTTCTCATATTATCCTCCGATCATATGTGGGTGAGGTTCTGATATGAACATATTATCCTCCGGTCATACGCGGTGGAGGTTCATATTATCCGCCGGTCATATGCAAGGGAGGTTCTCATATTATCCACCGGTCATACGCGAAGGAGGTTCTTATATTATCCTCCGGTCATAAGTTGGAGAGGTTCTCATATGAACATATTATCTGCCGGTCATACGCGGTGGAGGTTCATATTATCCGCCGGTCATACGCGAGGGAGGTTCTTATATTATCCTCCGGTCATACGTTGGGGAGGTTCTCATATGAACATATTATCCGCCGGTCATACGCGGTGGAGGGTCATATTATCCGCCGGTCATACGCGAGGGAGGTTCTCATATTATCCTCCAGTCATACGTTGGGGAGGTTCTCATATGAACATATTATCCGCCGGTCATACGCGGTGGAGGTTCATATTATCCGCCGATCATACGCGAGGGAAGTTCTCATATTATCCTTCGGTCATATGTGGGGGAGGTTCTGATATGAACATATTATCCGCCGGTCATACACGGTGGAGGTTCATATTATCCACCGGTCATACGTAGGGGAGGTTCTCATATGAACATATTATCCGCCGGTCATACGCAGTGGAGGTTCTCATATGAACATATTATCCGCCGTTCATACGTGGTGGAGGTTCTCATATGAACATATTATCCGCCGGTCGTACGCGGTGGAGGTTCATATTATCCGCCGATCATACGCGAGGGAAGTTCTCATATTATCCTTCGGTCATAGGTGGGGGAGGTTCTGATATGAACATATTATCTGCAGGTCATACGCGGTGGAGGTTCATATTATCCACCGGTCATACGCGGTGGAGGGTCTCATATAAACATATTATCCACCGGTCATATGCGAGGGAGGTTCTCATATTATCCACCGGTCACACCCGAGGGAGGATATGACCGGCGGATAATATGTTCATATGAGGACCTCCCCAACGTATGACCAGAGGATAATATGAGAACCTCCCTCGCGTATGACCGGTGGATAATATGAACCTCCACCGCATATGACCGGCAGATAATATGTTCATGTCAGAACCTCCCCCGCGTATGACCGGAGGATAAAATGAGAACTTCCCTCGCGTATGACCGGCGGATAATATGAACCTCCACCGCGTATGACCGGCAGATAATATGTTCATATGAGAACCTCCCCCGTGTATGACTGGCAGATAATATGAGAACCTCCACCGCATATGAATGGTGGACACATAAGTTTTTAAGTCTATAAACACTATTTGATTTGAATATTCTTTTGAATAGTCTTACCATTGACATATTCATTCGTTCAAACCAGTTGATCTATTTTGTAACTTGGCTTTTAGTCGCTGGGCTCCGGCATCTGGGGTTTTAATCACAACTGAAATAAAAATAAGTGAGAATATCTTGGAGCGAATTTCTGCAACAATTTCACCGCCTGGTGGGACCCATTTAAAAAAAAACATTCCCTGTGTCTAATCCTACATTTTGATATACCATACGTCACATTATATTGAATATACCAGCTGAAATCGATCCTGTAATTGTGTAACATCGAGTCTATTTTTAGCTGTTTTATCGGCGCGTGTTTGCGTGTTCGCCATTACAATATTCGCACTAAAACAGCCATATTGTAGTCAAAAACGAATGCACAGTATTCCACTGTGTTATTTGATACCCAAAACTTGTTGTTTGCTAGCGTATTCATCGAGAAATCTAAATTCTAAACATTAATGTCGAACGCAGTTTTTCGTGTTTGTGGCATTTTATGTTAGGTCAGTTGTCAACCGAATAATGTAACTTCCGTTGTCCGGTCAGTGACGGGGTTAATATGTGTGGATAGGGCGAATGTGGACCTTTCGTGAGACACCAAAAGGAGCCCTCTACACGCTGTATTCCTCGAGATATCAGCCGTCCCACGCAATTTGAAAATCCCGTCCCGCAGATTGTCATGCTATCCCAAATTCCACCCCATGTTAGGTCAGTTGTCGATCAAATAATGCAACTTCTGGTGTCCGGTCAGTGGCGGAGTTAATATGTGTGGATAGGGCGAATGTGGGCCTTTCGTTAGACACCAAAATGAGCCCCCTACGCCCTGTATTCCTCGAGATATCGGCCGTCCCACGCAATTTGAAATTCTGTCCCGCAGATTGTCGTTTTGTCCCATATCCCATCCCATCCCGCAGATTGTCATGTCCCTGCCATTATCGACAAATAATATATCCAGTCTTCAGTTGTATCTGTATTTTATTCACAAAGTAGCTATTTATAGTGCTGAAATCGGAGTTTATAGAAATGATGTTGTTGTAATTGTTGCCCGGAAGAGGTACACCTGCTTTAAAAATAAGCGTAAGTTCCATTTATTACCGATCTTAAAGGTACTCAGTCCGATCAGAGGGTCCCCATACCATCAAGAATTAACAACAACATTTCTTCAAAATACGCTTTAGTTATCAGAATCGATTTATTGCAACAAAATAATGCTAACCACTGTCAATTATGGTATAAAATTTCCCAAAACTTGTTATTTGTCAACATTTTGTTCAACAAAATATGGCCGTATTATTACTAAAGTATCATGAAATTTGACCTTATTACCACTTGATTTTAGAGTTATCCATCTTCATCCGGAATTTTGTCCGAGACCATCAGTTTGACCACGTGTTTCTGGGCCACGTATAATTACACATCTCGAGAAATAACGAACTTCAAAAATCGATTTCTGATCATTCTGAGCTTTGACGGGTGGGTTTCTCGACTCGAATCAAATATTTGTTTGCCCCCGAAGCCAAAGAAATAGTAATGTAGGACCGTCTGATCGGATTTAGTACCTTTAACAATAGGAAGACAAGCTGTGTAGCCATTACTCGATACCTGTGTCCGGCCATGTATTATATGTGATTCCATGTTAGATGCGATATGTATCCACTCTCTGTATCGATGTCCGGCCATGTATTATATGTGATTCCATGTTAGATGCGATATGTATCCACTCTCTGTATCGATGTCCGGCCATGTATTATATGTGATTCCATGTTAGATGCGATGTGTTGTCATACCTGTTATCGATAGGCTACCATATTAAATATCGATGTTATGTTATGTTATATGGCATATTTACTAGAAAAAGTGTTGTTGCCATAACGATGTACGTTATAGATGCGATTATTGTGTTATGATGTGTCGCTCATTATGTACTCCGGTTATCACCCTGAACACCATATATAGCCACGTGTCACATGTATGGCGTTGTCCGTGAATATGACACAGGACTGTCGCGACCACTACACTGGTTGTGTTACAATCTTTCGAACTTGTCCAGAATCTCTAGGACATCATTGTTCAAAATTCAACTCAGTCTCGATTAAATGTCCATATCAATTATTTAAATTAAGCACCAGCCGATGATCCAAATATCAAGTAGTCTGTGTAAAATTGTAAATACGTCATCATATGTTCATGTTGTACCTATCACTCAGGGGCAGCATGAATACGGTCGGCTAGGTCATGCTGCTCCTGTGCAATAATATAAAGTTATTATTAACGCCACCGGTGTATTCTGCGCTTGAAAATATAATAACCACTGGTCCAATGGGGGAATAGGTCGATGTAAAAGCTGAAGTGGTACTCCTAATGAGTCGCTTTAAAAGCTGTAGTCTTACCCCGAATGCGGTATCAATAATGGTTATTTTTGGGTTTTTTGTTATAAGATATGCCAAAAAATAATATGTAAGTCCTATATTTGATTTAGTTTACTTCAGTTTATTTATTTAGTTTAGTAAAAAGGAAATAGTATTCAATTAACTGATAGCCTGAAAATAATTTATAACCCATTGGGAGCCCCTGGGGTATAGTGAAGTGAATGGTGGGTAATTTTAACTGTAGTGCGCATGCCTGTTCTGTTGGAGTAATCGCGCTCCTCTGTCCCCCCCCTTTGCGCTGCACATATACGCCGCTTCTATTTACGCACCTGCTTCACGTTGATGGTAGTATAATAGAGACAAGGGGAACTGTAGTTATTCACCTTTTTACCATCGCTCGGCAATCGGACAAATTTAGCCCATTCACCCCAGTAATGCTAACGATATAGCCACGGATGTATCGGCGAAGAATTCATGTCGAAATCTGTCGATAATTCCAACTTTTTTTCATTTTTTGTTTACTATTCACGCAGCTCCTCATTTTAATATTCATTATGACCTGACCTTTCCATGACTGCCATAGTAGAAACAGCCAATCACCGCTCAGTATTAGAATCGAGGTCAGGTCGTAATGAATATTAAAATGAGGAGCTGCATGGGTGGATCGTTAACAAATATAATGAAAACAAAATTAGAATTATCGACAGATTTCGCCTCTATAAAAATTGTTTCCTGACGATGTGTTGATTTGTATGAGTAAATAAATTATTAGCCGACAAGAAATCACTGAGCTCCAGATGTTTAGTTGATCGTTTGACCGATTTTAATGATAGTAAGCTGTATGGGTGGTGAATTTAGAGAAACATATCCGCCATTGCTACTGAGACGGATCAAACTGGAAATTTACCCCCTCCGGAGACAATATTCGGTGGTTGAAAATTTATCAAATGCTATGTATATGAATGGTTCTGATGGGAGTTTGTGGTATTGATTGAAAGATGAATTCTTCGTCGGTACATCCGTGGCTATATCGTTAGCATTACTGGGGTGAATGGGCTAAATTTGTCCGATTGCCGAGCGATGGTAAAAAGGTGAATAATTACAGTTCCCCTTGTCTCTATTATACTACCATTAACGTGAAGCAGGCGCGTATATAGAGGCGGCGTATATGGGCAGCACAAAAGGGGGCGGACAGCGGAGCGCGTTACATGCCCCTGTGGTTCGTACAAAGATAATTGATAACGGCAATATTTAATAAATTATTTATCTTATTTATGTCAAACGTTCTTGATTATTATACATAGATGTATGGCCAATTAATTATAGTCCAGTGCATTTATGGTTTCACCTCAAAATAATTGCAACACAAAGTTTCTCAGTGGGAATAAGTACTTTAACCGATCACAAATAATATACTAATAATCAACAAGAATCAATAAATGCTAAATTGATGAATTTTGTGAAATAAATTTGTCAAAATTTGGTAAAATACTCATTTTATAGCTTTTTAAGGATGTTTATAAAAAACTTCCTTACACATGTCCTTCCATTTATATATCCATTTTGTAGAGTGCACAACCCTGATTACAGAACAGAAAACCTTTCCTGGATACGTTCAGTATTTATTGAGTTATGTGCCTCCAAAATTTGGAGTTTGTCTAATTTCGGAGGCTCAATTTCTCAAAATTAGTTAAAATCCATTTTTTATGGTCTTGTATTTTAAAAAATAAAGAAAAACGAAGGGATTCCTTGTTGTTTTAGTCATTTCCTCTCTAGGTTGTGCACAAAATATGATATTTTTTTATGCATCTATGATTGAGAGGACAAAAATATTCTTAAACAAAATGTGTGTTCCACCATTGTATGGACAGCCAAATTTGCCTGTGGTCCAGAACCGGTGTGATGAAATAGCATATTTGATGTCATACAAATCAATAATTATATATCCATATTCCCTGTATTTCTCAAAATAACTTAAAACAAAAAAACTTTAAAATGGACAAAAGCGCCACAAAACAGTCCAAAATGGCATTTTTGGAAAAGAGTCAATACAAAGGATTCATAGGGCCATAAGTTGATTATGGCACTTATGTGTTTAGCAATTCCAGCACAGTTTACATGTATTTAACCTAGTATACGTAAGAGGTTATGAGAAATACAGGGCATATGTATATCAATTTATTGAGTTGTATGACCTCAAATATGGTATTTCATCACACCAGTTCTGTGTCACAAGGCAAATTTGGCTAAGTCCATACAATGAAACACACATTTTGTTTAAGAATATTTTTGTCTTCTCGATCATAGATGCATAAAGAAATCATTTTTTGTGCACAATATAGTGAGGCAACTAATACACCAGTCAGATATCCCTTCATTGTTCTCTAGTTTTTAAAATACTAGACCCTAAAATATGGATTTTAGCTAATTATTCAGAAATTGAGGCTCCGAAATTAGACAAACTCCCAATTTTGGAGGCACATAACTTGAAAAATTATCAACGTATCTGGAAAATATTTTCTGTTCTGTAATCAGGATTGTGTACTCAAAACAATGGATATATAAATGGAAGCACATGTGAAAAGAAGTTTTTTATAAACATCCTTGAAAAGCTATGAAATTTTACTAAATTTACTTAATTTTTTTTATCAATTTCGCCTTTCTTGATCCTTTTTGATTTTTAGGGTGTTGTTTATAATTGGTTGGTTAATAGACTTATTCCTGCTAAGAAACATTGTGTTGCAATTAGTTTGAGGTTTGGCACTTTATTCTCATAAATGCACTGGACTAATAGGCATGAAGATCCTTATGAACATGGGAGGGAAAGATGTTATGAGTTATGTATTCAAGCGAACATCCCAAGCAATAATAATGAGTACTCTGTCTCTCAAGATCGACAATGACGTTGTACACATCGACCCACACCTCTTGTTTCAGAGGCTTATCACTGTTGTCAAAGCGCTGACCAGAGGTGGGGTAACCTGCTGTGTCAGACTTTTATGTAGAAAAGGATTTCATTTACATACACTATCACCAGGTGCAGTGTTGGAAGGGGCTTAATTTGGAACCAACTGATTGGGGATGGCAGGTTAAGAATGGGCGGCTTAATCCTATCAAATGTGAGGAACCACCAGCTCCAAAAGAACTACTGAACATCATTCGTTGTAAATGTAAAACGGAATGCAAAAGCAATAGGTGCACATGCCTTATCAGAAAATTAGAACGATCTATCCAGACTTATTATTTTTTCAAAATTCTAGATTTTTTTTAATGAATTTCTATATTTGTTCACTATTTTGCCACAAGATATGGACAACTTAGTGTCATTGATACCACAACCTGGCCCAAAATTGATGGAAAATCCCATATATAACTGACTGACAACAGTCCAACTCCAACTATGGCAATTTTCTAATGCATAAACATGTAATGTGAAATTCCATTTTGCTCGGATTTCTTGCCATTTTTACATCTCTTCACTCTATAATATTTTGATTATTTTGATTATTTGCTTGTAGTAACAACACAATTGTGGATATAACTATATAACAATAGTTCCAAGCCCAGTTATAACAATTTTACAACTGCATCAAGAGTTATCCCTAATCAGAACCAACTAAAGACGAAATCATAAGTAACATGTATAGAACATTCTGTAATAACTGACTTTGAAACCCCCACCATATTTCAATACAGGTCAAAGGAGATTAAATATTTTGCACTGTAGACTTAGAAATAACTGTAGCGACCTAAACTTTGATAAAGATGAAAACTACATCTCAGCTCATCCAAATTGTACTTGTGGAAATTCATGTGAAGACGCAAACCATTTGTTCTTCAGTTGTCCTCTGTACGCAGAAGCGAGAAATCGGATGTGGGCTCGTATGGATGAACTTAACGTGACTATTGTCTCCGAAAAAGATCTCCTGTTTGGTGTACAACACTACAGCGGAAAGCTAAATGCGCGCCTGTTTGAGACAGTACAATCATTTATCTCATCTACAGACCGTTTCTCTTAATCTCATAATTATAAGAATTTTCTCGTTATAGTTTCCCTTACCCCAATTCTGCGAGACCACAGCCACTCCAACAGCCACACTTAAACAGTAACTTCTACAATACAACTGAATTAAAACCATCTCCGATATTTGAATTTATTAGTAATTGAATGCCAGGGGAGAGGAGCTCCGATAAGTTCGGCAACTTGTGCTCCGATCCTCTGTGCCCACACTCATATCATCATTGTTATATCTAATCTGTGTAATATATATTGTATATAGTGGGTCACAATAAATTTGTTCAAATCAAATCAAGAGTTATTGTAGACTTCCAGTTTTCACTGAATTTTGGCAAATTTTTCAACTTTTTGACCCAAATTTCGAAAAGTTAATCAATATTTAAAGAATAAAATGATACAAAATCTTGGATACAACTGAACCACAGTTTATCATTATGAAAATATAACAATTGTATGTTTACATCAAGAGTTATTAAAAAAAATGTTAATCTCCATTTTTCACCAATTTTTCATCATTTTCGCCACTTTTTGCCTCAAAAAGGCCATTTCGCATGATCAGATTTTTTTGCAATTATTTTGAGGTTCAGCCCTATTTTCTCATAAATGCACTGGACTATTATAGTATATTAGCCTGTGAATGAGCAAAAAAAATTGGGTCCTAAAACCAAACAGATATCAGTATAATTATCAATTGCTTTATCGATAAAACCACGTGCGTCTTGTTTCTATTCTCGTAGGATGCCTTGATCCTGGTAATAGACATTCTGATTCATTGTAGACGGGAGCTATTTATCTCGCAAGATCGCGCGTTTTGTTTACATATTGGAGTGGGGGAAAAACAGGGTTTGGTTACGGTATATATACAGTTCTGACCGATTTATTCTGAGATTTCTTATTATAAAGCGTTTAGTGGCCAAGTTATGAAATAATTAATCGCACGCACAAACTGGCATTTAATGGGGTCTGTTTGAAAATTTGGTGATGATGATTTTGTGCGGAATTAGGGTAGTATCAAAAGTGGCAAATTTAAGGACGGAAACGGCACACGGACATATTATTTTTTTTATTTTTTTATTTTTTCTGTTGGTCATATTAGGTCCGAAGAGTCATTCTTCACAATTGACTAGGTTAGAGAGTTCCAGCATTCACAAGGAATCGAGCATAGCCCGGACATTAACACTGTCGCCTGTGCCCTGTGGAGAATAATTGGTGTACTGTAATTAACGCCACCGTTGTATACTGTGCTTGAAAATATAATATCCACTGGTGTTATGCGGGATTAGGTCGATGTAAAAGCTGCGAATGGGTCGCTTTAAAAGCTGTAGTGTTACCCCGAAAGCGGTATCCTCAACAAAATAGTCCGACACAGATTAGCACATGTGCTGATATTGATAATTACCACTCACTTTGGAAAGCATGCGATCGTGTGGTAATCAAGGTTGGATTTCGACGAAATTTGATACCTAGGAGTATTTTTGTCCGGGGAGTGTTTGGGCGGGTCAAATCGTGACCCCGACCTGACCTTGACCTTCAAAATGGTCAATACACGGTCAAATCGGGTAAAACGTACGGATTTCGACGAAATTTGATACCTAGGGATGCTTTTCTCCGGGGAGTGTTTTAGACGGGTCAAATCATGACCCCGACTTGACCTTGACTTTAAAAATAGTCAATTCAAGGTCCAACCGCGCCTTTCGCCGGAAAGCAGATGGGAACAGCCCGGACGAAGTCGGGCCCACCAGAGACAGCTTGAAGAATGTAATGTATAACACGATAAACGGGGAAACGTGGTATATGGAAGTATCCAAATTTCCCACATGAAATTTGAACGCTAGTTTATATTATAATTATATTATAATTTATATTTATGGCTAATAATATGATCTTGGTGGCGTTACCATTTCTGACTATGGTTTTCTTGTACAATGTTGTGTAGGTTGTGGTGAAACCTGGACTCGTACAAGAAAAAACGCATACTGTACACAACGTTGTATAATAACTTTATGTTTATCCAAATTTCGGGAATAAAACTTTAGTGGTTATTTTTGGTATTTGTCGGCACTTAGTCTCTACAAAAGCCTGCATTTTATCATCAGAAAGCATGATTTGGAACAGTAAACACGGAAATGAAAACAAAACTCAATGCGGAAGTGAAATGTCTGCTAAATCCACAAGTGTTGCGCGCGCATCACAATTTCACCGATTCATTTCGCAATAGTTAATTCGTGACGTCACAGAGTCCCGATAAAAAAGTCATATTGCACACTTGGGAGTCCAATATGACATTCGGGAGTCCAATATGACTTTTTCCTGGGTTATCACGTGGCGGCTTTTGCCCAATTGGAAATAATGTTAGTTATGGGATGGATAGTAATATACGTTATTTATAATATTTTAATATTTTGTTAAAAGTACTCAATCCGATCAGACGCTCCTAAATTACTATTTCTTTGGCTTCGGGGGTAACAAACATTTGATTCGAATAATAATCACTTGAATTTAGAGTTATCCATCTTCATCCTCAATTTGTCCGTTTGACCACGTGTTGCTGTGTCACATCTCGAGAAATTAACAAACTTCAAAAATCGATATCTGATCACTCTGAGCTTTGATGGGTGGGTTCATCGACTCGAATCAACTATTTGTTTTACCCCCCGAAACCAAAGAAATAGTGCCTTTAATATATTATCGTGCAAATAAACAATTAAACATACATGCCCGTGTATATATCTATATATATCTCGTGTTGACTTGTCATTAAGTTGTGGATAGCCCCACGACATAACTATATTACTCGAACCTACTCGCTAAACACAACAGTTTACTGAAAGATGTATTGTGACTTCCGTTGGCAATAGTGACACGTATGGGCATGACGACAGTGTTCGGGGCCATGAACCGTCACTTCAGACATTCGAATATCTGCCATATGGACATGATGCAGTTGACATTCATTGCATTAGTTATTGTACGTAGGCGTGAAACGGATTATGTGCACTTTACGAACATCTAGTAAATGGCTGAGGTGTGTTTCATGTTTAAAATCGGCACCTATTTCCCTTGTAAATTTAAGTTGCACGTTCAAAAATAGTCATCGTTGAAAACTCTTATTAATAAATATGAGTTTTTAACAATGATTATTTTTGAATGTGCATTGAATGTGAATTTCCACACCCTATGTACTAGTTTATCCCATCAGGCAAACGTTTATATATCGTTTAAACGAATTAAAAATAAAAACCGCTTTGGGTTAGAGACTTAATTTGTGACGTAGGATCTTGGTCCTGTGGTTTGTGAGGTGTCTCACGTGACGTAGGATCTTGGTCCTGTGGTTTGTAACGTAGGATCTTGGTCCTGTGGTTTGTGACCAGGGAATATATACAACGGGAAGGTTCGCTTCCTATTGGCTCAACGTAATGCATGACGTCGCCAGCATCCGCCATTCTGGTAGGATAGAAGAGCGAATGGCGTCATTGGTTACCGCAGCGCTATTCGACTTGTGTGTAAACAAAATCGAAATAGTAGGCCTATAAAAGAATAAACAATCAGACAAAAAGCAACATTTGTGACTATATATCATACTTTAATCCACCAACATGAAAAAAATATATTTTAAAGCAAATGAGTATTTATTTCAACCAAATTACGCTGTCTTTCTTGCCAATTTTCGTTTGTTATTCAATGTCGAAATTTTGGCTGAGATCATTCAATTCATAACTGTGATGATGCCAATTTTAAATTAAAATGCGGCGTACCAAATATTGAAACATAAACTTAAAATAAAATTCATTTGGAAACATTACAGAATAATTCCATGCTTGTTGGCTCTGGCGGCTATGAAGAGTCAAAAGTGTCAAAATCAAAGTGTGGGTGGACCGTGGAGCCCTGTGAGATTTTACACAATTATGAGGCTTCTCAAGTCAATAACATCAATGCTAGTTCAAGTAGTTGCTATGTGGTAATGTACATTCATTGGGTTGCACTAGCCACACCCTTACCCCCTTAGTCATTGATACATTAATAATTTAATATTTGGAATCAAATACTTAGTCATTTCAAGCATTACCCATTAAAACAAGAATTCTGATAATATCAAATATTTAATTATGTACTAGGTTTATAGATTTATAAATAGGCTACATGTGATTTTTTGTTTGTTCTGAAGAAAGATTAATTAGTGAGTGTTCAAACATTTAAGGCTATATATAAATGTATTTTACTCATGTTGAGACTTGCTTAGTCCTTGCGTGCATGGTATATGAGAACTCAGAGAATGATAATTTGGGAAATTTAGGCTACATATGCTTCTTTTTTATTTTAATATTTAACAAAGATTGATATTTTCACACACATCAACGCAATATATTTTTATAACTACATCAAAATTTCCCAAATAAACTCATCATATTTAATATTAATGATATACATGACCCAGAGATGCTATAATTTATAAATTCTTGAATAAATACTGGGTATTGTAAGTTATGTTTGCCAATATATTACATAGCAGTAGGCATGTAGTGTAGCCATGAATATAAGAACATAATGTCATCGGTTATTTTTGGAAAACATAGAGGATGATTGTATCTCCATGGCACCTCATAATGATTGACACCATACGGTACATTAATCATGATTGCGTGACACATGTCTATCACATTGTAAGTACCGGTACCACACCATTTGCTGAAAATGACACAATATTATATAGTGCTGTATGCTAATAACAGAACTTTAAAATTATTGTTTCCCCATACCATAGACTATATTTAAGAGTAGGCGGGTAGGCCTATATATTATGTGCGATTTTACTTAACTCATACTTGCAGGTAGGTTTAAATATTTAAACTGTTATTTTGATATTGAAAATCTATAGATATCACACAAATAATTAAAAATATAGGCCTACATCTGCCGCCATTCACTATACATAGTCTATCCAACAGACAATTTATGTACTATAAGGACAAAATATGGATATGAAATGTAAATGAAATATTTGCTACTACCTGGTAAGTCTTACCGGTAGGGGTTTTTTGTATGTGGGTATCAGGGTAGGTATAGGACCAGGGAAGTTTATGATATCATGGCCCAAAGATTTGATATTTGGTGGATGTTTTTAAATATCAAGTATTTCAGATTGATAAAATGGCACTGCAAACATAATGAAATGTAGTGTATAAAGTGTAACATACTATTTATTTGTAATACAGTATACTGGTAGCATGTATATGTGTCCCACCAACCCCTGTAATTGATGTAAACTCATCATATATTGATGGTACATACATATAGTGTATGCGAGATTAGTGAAATATATCATGTATGCAGGACTCAATATAAATGGCATTAACTTGTACTCAGACTCCATAATTATTCCCATATCAACTGGTATGCCAGTTTCATAATAAAAGTGGCATCTGGAATGTAAGCCCTACTGAATGGTGCCCTTGGTGGAGCTTTTAAAACATGTTTAAATTGTGGTTATATTCTAAGCAATTAATTTAAATGACCAAGGTTGTGAACTTTGATCCCATAATAGATCTCAATTTTTTTCCATAATAGATCTCAATTTTTTTTTAATTAGAGACATGACTCAGGTAATGTTATGGACATAGTCATTAGTCAAATTATGAAAGACAGTCGTATTTGACACAGAAATCCCACCCAGTAAGTTTGTTTCCTAGTACTGGTAGACATACAAGTTAAATGAATTTTCAATTCGATCCATTCGAATATATCATATATGGATATGGATTACCACTTTAGTTCCTCTACTTCAGCGATATGTTGATCCCACAAATATCCTGGATGCCACTTTGATTTGTAAATCATTTTCAAACTCCCACACTTTTAACTTATTAGTAAAAGTAAACAAGGAAGTAACGATGCGATGACGTACGTTCCTACCAGGGTATCCTACCAGAATGGCGTCATGACAACTTCCGGTGATTACCACAAATGCGCGGAGTGAACCTTCCCGTTGTATATATTCCTTGTTTGTGACGTAGGATCTTGGTCCTGTGGTTTGTGAGGTGTCTCACGTGAAGTAGGATCTTGGTCCTGTGGTTTGTGAGGTGTCTCACGTGACGTAGGATCTTGGTCCTGTGGTTTGTGAGGTGTCTCACGTGAAGTAGGATCTTGATCCTGTGGTTTGTGAGGTATCTCACGTGACGTAGGATCTTGGTCCTGTGTTTTGTGATGTGTCTCCTGTGACGTAGGATCTTGGTCCTGTGGTTTGTGAGGTGTCTCACGTGACGTATGATCTTGGTCCTGTGGTTTGTGAGGTATCTCACGTGAAGTAGGATCTTGGTCCTGTGGTTTGTGAGGTGTCTCACGTGACGTAGGATCTTGGTCCTGTGGTTTGTGAGGTGTCTCACGTGACGTAGGATCTTGGTCCTGTGGTTTGTGATGTGTCTCACGTGACGTAGGATCTTGGTCATGTGGTTTGTGAGGTGTCTCACGTGACGTAGGATCTTGGTCCTGTGATTTGTGAGGTGTCTCACGTGACGTAGGATCTTGGTCCTGTGGTTTGTTAGGTGTCTCAGTGACGTAGGATCTTGGTCATGTGGTTTGTGGGGTGTCTCGCGTGACGTAGAATCTTGGTTCTGTGGATTGTGAGGTGTCTCACCAACAACTTTGATAAAATAAATCAGCAGTTTGGAATTTCAAGATTGACATAACGCCAGTCGGACATTTCACACCAAACATAGATTGAAATTGTTCTGGTAATTTAATTTTCCTACCAGTACATGAAGCTATGGGAAATTTATTGTGTAAGACAGAGAATCGCATACTTTTTATATACGTTCGGTCTTTTTATTGGACAGAAATGACCATAATACGGGAACTTTTCAAAATGGGGTGTATGGTTGGACATCTCCAACAATTGGAAAATTACATTTTTCCCGAAATATTATCACGGGGATCTCGACATAATATCTCGAGATCTGGAGATATAATTTCGGGGGATGTATTGACTATTTCGCAAAGCAGCCACATTAGAAATTGGACTTTTCCGAATAAGGAATTTGGTCTGGTTCCAGGAGTGGTTGGAAATTGCAAGTGCATGCATACACCAAGGTTACACTGGCGTAAATGTGTTTCACAGTCCTATGTGCAAACGTTTTAGTGTATACTGCATGTTTTCAATATAATTCCCAGGACCAGATTGGTTTTTAATTTGAAAGATTGACATTGGCGGTAATTTTTTTTTTAAAATCATATCCGACTAGAAGGGAATTCGCCTTTAAATCTTGTGTTTTCGTAATTAGTGTTAGAACCGCACTAAAATAAATGTCATATTTTAGATCACACCACAAAATACAAACTTCATAGGGTTTATACCTATGTCAATGGCTATTTTACCTAAGTAAATCATATGCAAGAGGTGTGATGTATTTTTCTGCAAAATACACACAAGGCTATTGACCAATGGGGTCCTAGTATTTATTTTATTCTGTACTATAATTTCCTCCGCTAGAGGTCGCTCCGAACCATATTTACACCAGTGTTACCACCAACGTAGACCCTATAGCCACATCTCCGACGACACACACCAGCAGTAAGTGTAACTGAACCTAGAGCTAATGTCTACGTAGGGACAATAAAGACTGCTGTTCAATTTACCTTATGGGGCCATGTTGTAATGGTTTATGCGATTACTGTATTACTGTATGTTACCTATCGGCCAGGGTCCCACTCAGAGGCGTCCCGATCAGCTTCCCAGCAAAATATAATGACTTCGCCGTGCTCCGCAATGCAGCTTGGTCACAAACAAGATCAAACTGAAAGAAAAAAATAATGGATTTTGTCCAGCTTGGTCACAAACTAGGTCAAACTGAAAAATATACAGAGATTTTGTGGAGTTCCTCAATGCAGCTGGGTCACAAACTAGGTCAAACTGAAAAAAGCGATACATTTTGTCGAGTTCCTCAATGAAGCTTGGTCACATACAAGGCAGTACTAAAAACATACAGAGATTTGGTCGAATTCGGCGAAGTAGCTGGGTCACATACAAGATCGAACTGAAAAGCATACAGAGATTTGGTCGAGTTCCGTAATGCGCTTGGTCGCAAACTAGATCAAACTGGAAAAAACATACAGGTATTTGGTCGAGTTCCGTAATGCGCTTTGTCGGAAACTAGATCATACTAAAACATACAGAGATTTGGTAGAGTTTCTGTAGCTTGGTCACATAGAATGTCATACTAAAAAACATACAGAGATTTGGTAGAGTTCCTCAATGCTGCTTGTATATATTCAAGATCGAACTGAAAGCAAATAGAGTTTCTTCAATGCAGATTGGTCACATACAAGGTCATACTGAACATAAACAACATAGATGTGGTCGAGTTCATGACAGACCGGAAAAACGTGCCATTTTTATTTCGATAAACAATTATCTACTATTCAATAATTTTCCCAAAAAGCAAATTTTGGATCGGTTTTCAGTGTTTTGTGGATCGAAAATCACGATTGTTCAATATTTTGAAGAAATTATACCATTTCTTGTACACAGTTCCAATTTGGCAAAATACTTTTAAATGCAATTTATTTTATAGCGCCCTAAAAAGTATACCCCCCCCCCATTTTTTCCCAGACGTAAAGCCACAGTTACTTGGAATTTGTTGCAAATTCACATGACTAATCTAGAAAAATGTATACAAATGTATATATTTTCATGAAGCTATGACATAATGACACTATTTTGGGCCAAAATTGAAACTCACCATCCAAGATGGCTACCAAAATGGCCGCCGGAAGTTAAAAATATGACATTTTTTCACAAATATCTTCTAGATCAGTTCATGCTGTTTGGAACTGGTTGAGTAATATGACTTTATTTTGTATTTTGTATATTAACTAATCATTGGAGCAATTAAATATGCAATTATTGGGGTCCTATCCGCTTGTGATCCCTCAAAAAATCGATTTTACAGAACGCAGTATAATATTTCACAACTGGGATTCTAGTCATATTTCAACAAGAAATGAACAGAAGGTTACAATTAAGTGAGGCATACCATTACCTATGAATATTCCAACTCACTGGAACCAAAATTCTTACTTTGGCTCAAAATGGCTGCCAAAATATGGAAAATGGTAAATATTTCCCTAGGGTGTCCTGCAATCGCTTACAAGTTGTGGTTGATGTACAAAATTGGCTATTATGCCTTCTATACATTGAATACTAACATGTCTGCTGTACCATGGTTAATAGTTACTGTTGTCACCACTGACATCACCAAATATATTGGACTTTTCTCTCAAAAACTTGACATAAATATCGGCAAATATTCACTTTTCAGGTTTGGATCGTTTTTTCGAGTAAACTGTAACTATCTTTGGATTGAAAGGTGTTTTTTTTGTATTGGTCTATCTTAAATGTGTCACACTACGGTGTTTATAGACCAAATTGCTCAATATGGCTTCCAAAATGGCAACCAAATTGGTAATAAGTGATTTTTTTACATATATCATTATAACATTATATATATAACATTATTCTCTGCGTTATCCGAAAAGGTAGCAAATTGTCACTCACTTGGTTATTATACGTGTTAGTTAATTAACTGACAACTAAATGTTCTATTATGGTTGTCCCAGTTCCGTATGGGGCAAATTCATTTTAAAGTATGGAATTTTGCGGAGAACCTCTTTTGTGATTCTGACCATATTATTGAAAAAGGAAATGGGCAGAACTTTGTGACGGAACTGAGATGAACCATAATATGTGGCTCTTCTGGTCCATTATGATAAACCAATATCAACTGGATACAGGATGGATGCCAATATGATAGCCAGGGAGTTACTCTTTGATCATAGGTGATGTGAATGGGTATACATGGAGTCATGAATGATGTGAATATGTATACAAAGAGTGACTATATGGTTATGAGTGTGTTGCCCATAGTGAGATGTATAGGTATACAAGGAGTGGTCATGGTCAGGTGTGGGGTGAATCGGTATGGATGGAGTGACTGTATTGTGTATGGTTGTGTGTATCCTGTGCGGGTGCACCCGGTGTGCCTGTATGGACATTGATGTGGTGTATGGATATAGCTACATGGTCATATATGTATTGATTATGTATATATGGAGTGACTGTAAGGTAATGGGTGGGATGTACATGTGTTTTCTGTATGATCATGGATGGGGTGTGTGGATATATAGTGAGTGATTTTATGGTTACGGATAATGTGTATGGTATACATGGAATGACTGTACTGACAGATGGCCAGCCGATAAAATTTTTATGTCGGATACCTGAATTTACAAAATCCGCAGAGAAAACAACTTTATACGCGAAAACATGCATTCGTGAATTTCGGGGGTTTGGCGACCGACTATAGTGGCAAAGTTGGTTTGCAGAAGATTGCAACAAGTGGTAATAATAACCACTTGATTTTAGAGTTATCCATATTTATCTGCAAGACCGTCCGTTTGACTGGCAAAAACTGTCCCACAAACAAGAGAACTCGCAAACTTCAAACATCGATATCTAATCACTCTGAGCTTTGATAGGTGGGTTCCTCGACTCGAATCAAATATGTTTTACCCCCGAAGCCAAAGAAATAGTAAATTAGGAGCGTCTGATCGGATTGAGTACCTTTAAACGGGGTATCGTCACGTGCTATTATTCGTAGCATATATCATTGTCGCTTGTGTAAATTTTGATAAAGAGAGATGTTAATAAACTTGCAGCGTCATTTGGTAGTTAGGAATGAGTTTTGGTTCAACCTGTATTTTGTGTAAAATGTGTTGCACGAGGCCGTCGAATATGCGTCACTTCAGCTACAGATGGTCAACTGCTCAGTATCACAATCAACTGCAGGGCCACGTCCCCTTTTCTTAATTCAAATATTCATGCAGTATACTCTGTATATTAATACAATCCAATGATCCAAGTCTGAGTCATTTGCAAATTGAGGTCCCAAGAGGGTGAATTTAGTGACACTATCCCACACAGCGGGCTAGCATCACAAAATTCACCCCCTTGGGACCTCATTCCACATGGCCTCATCTACTATGGGAGACATAACACTCAGACTGAAGTTTCCAAATAGTGAAGATTGTGACGTACATGTACCCCCTTTGGGAACCTCGATTATGCAATGTGCCGTCTGCCAATTTGCGGATATAGAGAAACTAAACTAAAAAAAGAAATAGAATCTGTGTGAAGAAGTTTCTAAAGAAATTTGATAATAAAGAAACTTCACAGAGAAGATGAGGCCTAAACAGAATGAAGTCCCCAGAGGGTGAATTTAGTGATGCTAGGCCGCTCAGGCTTGTATGTCCATGTATATATGGCTCCGGATCACTTTAGTATTGCTAAAAATCTCTAACGGACTAGATTAATTGGTATTGCTCGTGCACGTTTGCTATTTCACATTTACACAATGCACAAGTATCATGTTCCTATATTTTCATCTTCACCACAAGGCAAATCGTGTGATTAAGTTAGAGTCGTTGACATTCTTTGTAAAAAATGATGGACCGAGCCCATGGTGTTGTGTCAACTATCTGTCGTTTTGATATGAATAATAGTAGATGAGGCAATAATACCTGTGTGAAAATTGAAGCGCATTAGGGGCGCGTGCGAATACAAAGGTATTTATCACCCTCAAGACCCACTTGTCATAGATACTTACAACTTTAAAGTTTTACAAAACATGCCTGTCGTGCGCATTTAATCATTTAATTACGTTTCTTATTTCATCCATTCACCCGAGCAAGATAAATGGCCTTGCAAATTGCTGTTTACAAATTCAGCTATCCGTATAATTGTGCCATACATGAAGCGACGGTTAAGGCTACGGAACTCATGCTGTGGATGAGCCAGATATTTGTTACAGGTGTTATTGTACTTATAAGCGAATGGGAGTATGAGCGCTATACCAACAGCTAGTACATGGTTGAGGTGTGTTTGATATTCAATATCTAGTCATAATAGACACCTATATTCCTTGTAAATTGTTTTTATGTGTAACCAATACAGGTAAGTGGATGACTGACCACAGGTCCCCAGAACAAAAATTGACCCCACCCTCAATAATACTTAATCCTATATAATTAAGTATTATTGGGGTGGGGTCAATTTTTGTTCTGTGGACCTGTGTGACTGACCAGGTAACACGAGTTCCAGGGTAAGTAATACCAAACCTAGCACACAAGAATGACAGAAACCAAGTCAGAGCAATGCATTGGCATGTTGATCAAAGGCCTTTTTGTTAGTCAACAGAGATTTTAGTAAGAACTAAAATGGCTTAAACATATTCGTCATATTACCCACATTATATTGGCGGTGCAAACATTTAATGTATTTCAAGAACAAGAGGAGAGTGTCTGCAAAGTATATGAAAGAAGGGGTCAGAGTCCCAATCACATGCAGATATTGTGTTCCTCGTGTTATTGGCAGAAATTTAGAGCCGGAGAGCAAGGTCCCGGAGCGGCTAAAAAGATTTTTGAAAAGAATTTGGAACGTACTGGTCGAAAGACGATAAGTAAAATCAAAAGCCCTAAAAATTTGTAATTTAAGGAAAAAGGTAAAACTTTAAAATTTCAATATCCGAGTCGACACCTATCAAATCCAGTCGGAAGTCGGGATTTTTTTACCCTGTGCCAATGCATTCTCTTATATATGCGAGTCGACCATAGGTCGCCTCGCATATATAAGAGAATGCATTGGCCTAACAATTTTTTACAATTTTAATAAATTTTTTCTTGTAAATTTCAATCATAAATATGAGTTTTGAACGCTACAGATTTTTGAATGTGCATTGTCCCCACATCCGGTTGTAACTAGCAATCTGATTGGCTACAACGCCACGTTTAAATCACCATGCCTAAGCGAACGTGCGCCAAACATCGGGGGTATATGAGCACGTGAAACATCGTGAAACATCGGGGGCAGTTTCCACCAATCGTGACGTTGCCCTCGCACGCCGAATTTGACGTCACCTGACGCCAGATCATTAGGTCAGCAACTGAATTATTCTTATTGGTGTGAATTAATCGGATAACCTATGAAAAACACTCTTAAATTAAGGAGACATGGTGTTATTGCTGTGGGGACAAAATCGTTATCTCCGGCAACATCGTGGGGTACATGGAGATATAATACATGGATGTCTCTTTTTGAAAAATCGACATCCAGGTATTAAATCTCCATGTACCCCACGATATTGCCGAATATAACTAATATTGTGAATTTCCAACGCTTATTTACTAGTTTATCCATCAGACAAACAATATAGAGGGTTAAAGGTACTCAATCGGATCAGACGCTCCTAAATTACTATTTCTTTGCTTCGGGGTAAAACATATTTGATTCGAGTCGAGGATCCCACCCATCAAAGCTCAGAGCGATCAGATATCAATTTTTGAAGTTTGATATTTCTGGAGATGTGTAATAATATATGTGGCACAGAAACACGTGGTCAAACGGACGGTTTCGGATAAATTGCGGATGAAGATGGATAACTCTAAAATCAAGTAGTAATACGGTCAAATTTCGTGATACTTTAGTGATAATACGACCATATTTTGTTGAACAAAATGTTGATAAATAACAAGTTTTGGGAAATTCGATACTATAGTTGACAGTGGTTTGCATTATTTTGTTGCAATAAATCGGTTCTGATAACTAAAGCGTATGTTGAAGAAATGTTGTTGTTGTTGTTGTTGTTGTTGTTGTTGTTGTATGTTGATGGTATGGGGACAGTCTGATCGGATTGAGTATCTTTAATGATGAGACAATGATTCACATATGCACATCAAATATTGCCCGTCCCGGAATCTGGAGTTTTATTTTTGTCTGTCCGTGTCGTGTCTGATATAGATTTCACTATTTCAAATTTGTTATTTAAAGAGATAATACATCTTTAATTGTGTCATATTTATTATTTTTGATTCGTTCCGCGAATTCAGCTACTCCGATGTTTACTTTTAATGTCTACATGATTGTATCCACACCGAGTGACACAAGCACGATGCTATAAGGAAAGAGCATCTCTTTGTAGTGATGCATACTTTTATGTCATGACACCAAGCTGTTTCTGAGCCATCAGTCACTTGATATTCCTTTGAAAATGTTTCCTAGTTCATATAACACTAGCAAGCTGCGTTTGATTGAATTCCTCATATTTAATGTATTTCACAACAACATCCGATTTAAAATGAATGTAAGATAAGAACTATTTTGCTATTACTACAATGTAGTTCTACTAAGGGTATAAACGTTTAACCCATGGAATGACGTTTGAACATTTACACCCACAGTAATGTGTTAAGGTGAAAATTACAAAATAGGTGTTATATACACACACCAAGATAGGCAATAGTGGCATAAAAGTAATTAGAACTAGAATGCACTCAGAGAGATGGCAACGTGCGCAAAAATGTAATAAACAATAATTTCACAGTATTTTAATTAATTAATTTAATTTAATTTAATGTTAGCAAAAAAAGACAATTACCATTTCTCATTTCATCACAGATAAAAGGCAAATTACTATATTAATCATTTACGTAATTAAAACCAATTCCATGTTGCCGAAAGGATGAGAATTTAATATCGATTACATTTTTTTCCGCGGCATATTTTCATTTTCATTTTCCGATAGTCAAAGTTGACCAAAGGAGCAATTATAAGAAATAATTAATACCATTTGTGTAAATATTGATAGCAGCCAATATGCAACAATAAATATCAATAATTAATCAATAATTAATCAATAACGATCATTTATGCAATAATAAACTCTTCAAACGGTGTTTGTGTCAACAAATGCGTTTTGTTTTGTGTTACGTCATTCGTCGTATTTGACGCGGAACTCGGCTGAAGGTTAGGCTATTCAGCCTATTGCGTCGAATTACGAAATCGCGTTTTGAATGTCTCTCTTTTCCCGCACGATAAAAAGAGGTCTTCGCATGAACCAAAAATGATAAAACTTCCCAATTATAAGTAAAAATACCCAAAATGAAGGAGTCTATGTAGGTCCCAATGGAGTCTATAGACTCTTTGATATAGAGTTCTGATGGAGAAAATGTAGGTCAATCTATTTTTGTCATAGCTCTGACGTATTTTGACCTGGGAGAAAAAATCGAAATCGAGGCTCACTACGAGCATGCCAGTTTTAAATATAGAAACAGGGAATCCCGACAAATGGCGATATCGGCGACAAACAAATAATCGAAAACAACACATAAAATAAACATAGCAAAAACGCGGCACAGTAAAAATGTCAGAACGCCACGAGGTTTTACGTCGTTTTTGGTGACGTCATGGAGTGAAACGGAGTAGGGTGACACCAACCTACGAATCTGTCTGATCGCCATACTGTTGCGCGAGCGCACGTAAAAATGTTTATTTTTAAATTAGGTCGTATATATATATATATATATATATATACGTAGTATTACGTCACGCGAACATCCGGGTTGTCTCTATGGTTACGATGACGAGTACAAAATAGCGATATTGATCTCATCACTAAATCTCACGTGACAGTCCATATTAACCGAGTTAATGACTAAATATTCGTGAGACTAATATGTATACCCGTATGTGTAGATAACACCTCTATACGTCAGGTCTATACATGTTATGTTGTTACTGCTGATTACCAGAAAAAGTAATTTCACCTCGAAGTCAATCTGGCCTCTGCATGGTGTTTTCTGATTAACGTGCTATTCGAATCAGCAGACCGCGTGCGTATATATACATGTATATATAGTCGCTGTGACTTTTAAGGTCGAACGGCAAACTCCATGCAGCGCCATATACATTATATCACTGCGATATAGCACTGCGGATGGTACTTTGCGGACCGATACATCTATTTTTACACATCGTCGGAACTATATTTAGTCACCTATTTTTACCACCAAAAGTTTGCAATAATGGTAATTCTTTCGGGATTGATAAGAACAATATAGACTGAGCCAGTTATAGAAAATTTTAATCCTAAAACATAAGAACAAAGAACACGTAAGAAATCCTTACCAAATGTCCTTATGGCAGTGATATTTCAGCGGAGCGATGGGAGATAACTCTGCCTGGAGTTTGGTCGAACCGCTCAATGGCCATCCATGTTTTGAAGATTTCAAATGCTTGCCTCTCATCTGGTAAAGTATCTACCCGGGTCAAGTTGTTCTGCTACCATACTTTGATGTTGGTGGTCCTGCTTAATTGCTATGATGTGGGTAGGGCAAACTTGATGCCGTTATAAAAAAGGACCGTTATTTTTTCTAAAGTTGTCATTTTCGCGGTGGTTGGTCAATCCGAACGATTTGAGAAAAACCAGTGTGTATATGAAGCATTCAAGAATATATTTATTTTTGAAAATATATAATAAGGCCTGCGCTGGTGTTTCTAAAATTATGTGAATAACCATCTTGATTATAGTCGATTTCCAAAAACTAATACAACCAGTATTAAAAATAGTTCGCAATAAATATGTTTTTGAATGTTTGATATTCCTGGAGATGTTCCGATTATCAGAACAGCGCGAAAAAAGACAAATTAAAAAAATATAACGCTACTTTGTGTTAACAGCATCAATTTGCCCTAAGATCATCATAGCAATTCAGCAGGACCCAACCGTACATACATGTACATGATAATAGCACATTAGCAGGACCACCTGGCCAGGGGTGAGTACGTTCAAATGATAACTTATTGTCTGAACATTTCTCACCACACTGTATTAAATAGCCGTATTTTCAACGGTAGAATACCGTTAATTTAACGGTATGTACGGTAATATCTATATTTACGGTAATACTGTTAATGGCGCGTGCACGCGCTATGTATTTTGGGAAGGGTTTTCTTGCGTCGTCTGATCGCCGACGCCATTTTCTCGGATTGTGAAGTCGTGTGTTAATCAATCGTTGGGAAAAAAACAGTTGTTGGGTTGTTCTTAGTGTGTTTGTCAAGGTTTCGTATTGAATAATTTATTGCTCATTGTTCGAAATCATGGTAGCTTCTATGATATTATTAAAATTTTAGTCATTGCGCCATTTACAGCCAAATTACAATCAACCATTGAGCATTTTTGTACAATTATACGGTAGTGGAATATACGGTGTACTGTATATTTGACGGTATAATTGTATAAT
The DNA here is from genome assembly GCA_032622095.1 of Siphonodentalium dalli. Classification (NCBI taxonomy): domain Eukaryota; kingdom Metazoa; phylum Mollusca; class Scaphopoda; order Gadilida; family Siphonodentaliidae; genus Siphonodentalium; species Siphonodentalium dalli. The sequence goes on along the minus strand of CP136061.1, from coordinate 81,888,117 downwards.
TATACGGTAGTGGAATATACGGTGTACTGTATATTTGACGGTATTGTATAATTATACGGTAGTGGAATATACGGTGTACTGTATATTTGACGGTATTATTGTACAATTATACGGTAGTGGAATATACGGTGTACTGTATAATTTACGGTATTATTGTATAATTATACGGTAGTAGAATATACGGTATACTGTCAATTATACGGTAGAATACTGGCAACTGAGCTGCCGGTACTCTACCGTAAAAATTACGGTGGGTTATTTACAGTGCAATTAATAGAAATCCTTTTCGTATTCGTCAGCTTATTTTTCCCCTCCGTATGAATAATATACCATTCCAATGTATACTTTTATAACTGAATGGGGAATCCATTTAGTACAGAGTGTGTTAAAAATGCATATATGCCATTGCAGGTCGCTGAACGTTGATAACGTGTCTCTATATATAAGCGAGATCACTGAGTAGCGAACGTATTGGATTCATCCAGCACCGTTCCGTGTTTTCAGAGATTCGTCCAGCCCCGGTTCCGTGGTTTTAGTGCTACAGGTCAAAGTTATGGAGTAGCATTTCCATATATGGAAGTTATGAATGCTACTCCAGAACTTTGAACTGTAACACTAAAACCACGGAACCGGGTCTGGTGGAGCACCGGCTGATTTATTATAATGACACAGATACGATCAGTCACCCACACCTAAACAGTCACCACGACCAGACGCACGCGCATGCGCGGAATTGAATAGACACTAACACACCAGGATGACCTTCGTTATAATTTAGAAATAACAGTTGCAAAATTGTGAACATTTCCTCCAGCATATACTAATATAGTATAGTATATGATTGTATATGATAGTATCAATGCGATATTATATTATCCACAAAACACACTTTGTGTGAGCCGAGCGTTTGTTTATATCAGCACGTAAATATATATGCCACAATGCGGGTGTTATTTTGGGCGTTTTTTGTTGTTGCGTACATTCATAGTGAATTCGATAGCAGCGTATGGGTTAATTTATTCACTGCCGCTACAGCCAAAGACTTGCCCCATCGCACATGGATGCAGAGGGTTATTCTCTGTATGATATGATACCCAGTTCCGTAGTCAGGCAGCCAGGGGAGGTGCGGTCATGCATGCAGTACCTTTTTGGTTTTTGCGTACCTGACGGAACCGGCCGCAAGCACAGGCCCCTGGGAAAAATTATTAAAGTACCAATATAGACTATATATACTGGTATAGTCTGTATTGATATTTTAGTAATGCTCCACAGGGGCCTGTGGCCGCAAGTTAAGGATTAACAGTGCCGTTTCCGCTCGAGCAATTGACTTGGCAATTTGAACTTTGGTATACACAGGACAATACATGCCCCATCTCGCTCGGTCCCCTGGTGGCGGTTCGGTAGGCGGGCGTTATTTTTCGGTGCTTTTGCGTATACATGCATGCATTCATACAACCGGCCGCAAGTTAGGGGTCAACAGTGCCGTTTCTGCTCCAGCTATCGACTACGGGATTGAAACTTTGGCACATACAGGTCTATTTTGGACGATAATACATGCCCCATCTCGCTCGGACCCCTGGGGGGAGGTGACGTCGGGTGCGGTCGTATGCGGTCGGTGCGGTCGAATTTTATTAAGCCCGCATATATACGCACTCAACGTCGTGGCGATTTTTTAGGAGAGTGATTCGCGGTGACTCATATCAACACCTAAATCTTGAGAGGCGAAGAATAGCGAGCGTTATATCGGTATATTGTAACAACTTGGTGACATTTCTTACCAAAGTCCACTTAACACGCACATTAAACGCCATCATGAGTAAGTATAGCAGCGAGCGCGACAGCATATGTGAATAAACCTTAACACACACCTTAAACGTCACCGCGAGTAAGTATAGACGCGAGCGCGACAACAGATGTGAATATACCTTAACACACACCTTAAACGTCACCTTAAGTAAATATAGACGCGAGCGCGACTCAGATGTGAATATACCCTAACACAAACCTTAAACGTCACAGTGAGTTCGTATAGACGCGAGCACGACAACAGGTGTGAATAAACCTTAACACACACCTTAAACGTCACCTTATATAAGTATAGAAGCGAGCGCGACAACAGATGTGAATAAACCTTAATAAAAACCTTAAACGTCAATGAGCAAGTGTAGACGCGAGCGCGACCACATATGTGAATAAACTTTAACACACACCTTAAACGTCACAGTGAGTTCGTATAGACGCGAGCACGACTCAGATGTGAATATACCTTAACACACACCTTAAACGTCAGTGAGTAAGTATAGACGCGAGCGCGACAACAGATGTGAATATACCTTAATAAAAACGTTAAACGTCAGTGAGTAAGTGTAGACGCGAGTGCGACCACAGATGTGAATAAGCCTTAACACACACCTTAAACGTCACCTTAAGTAAGTAAAATAGACGCAAGCGCGACTCAGATGTGAACATACCTTAACACAAACCTTAAACGTCACAGTGAGTACGTATAGACGCGAGCGCGACCACAGATGTGAATAAACCTTAACACACACCTTAAATGTCACAGTGAGTAAGTATAGATACATGCGCGCGAGGCTTCCAAAGGAATAGATTCTTACTCCCCCGTATTCGTACAATAATCTAGACCCGCGAACATCACGTGCCAGTGGTCCCCATTATATAGTTTAGTTAGTACTAGCTCAAACAGGCTCCCTATGGCAGCCCTTATTCATCTTTTGGGGAGCCTGCGGCCCAATTGTGTGCTTCCAGCACATTTTGAACGTTTGCATATTTAAATTAAAAAAATATTAAAAAATTAAAATGCAAATTAAAAAATATATTTTTTTAGAATGAACCCCAAGCTCAATTTAACAACTTTTTTTTAGAATTAAATAAAAAAATTTAAATATAAAAAAATTCGAAAAACTAACGCCGCTAAACCATACGACATGGGGTACCTCAAGTCACTCCACCAAATTTGGTGGAAATCGGTCCAGGGCTCTTGGAGAATACATAGAGACCTCCTACTATTTTGCATAATATTATATAGATATGGTTGTGGTAACCAATCTGTCGTTCACGAACATACAAGAACACGGGGGTTCGAATTCACCCATTGATTAGCCGCGAGTTGACGGACACGGAAATGCAGATATTATAGAATATAGAACCATCAGAATTACACTATCGTTTTCCGTCAAACATTCAGAATGAACTGTTATCATCCAAATTGGCCAAATCGAGGAACCCCCGGTATGCAGCCGTGAAGGGCATGTGAACGCAGCAAAACAATAAAACAACATAAATCAAATTAATCGAGTTACGTCAATATCTTCACGTTTGCTGATAAGCATGTTGCGCATTTTTCTTTTGTCTTCTCTTTTATATCCCGATTAAACCTGATTATGTGCATCAATGTAGGTTAGTAGGTTATCATTCGTGCACATAGAGCAGCATCGATAGCTTTTTATGCTTGATCTAATATTAGCGGTAGCCTTGATAAGAATTATTTCTTTGATGATCACTCGTCTCGTTACCGTATTCACGGCTGTCATTCCACAATAACCTAGTAAGAGGATAACCTTGAATACCCTGATGGTTACGTCAGAGGATGTCTCCTAACGTCTGCGATGACTCGTGATATATGCGACAGCCCCTTTTAGTTTTGGCAAATGGTTTTACATCACTTAACCCTTCCATGACTGGAGCTTCCTGGTTGATTTTTTTTTTTGCGAGAACCCTGTCAATGCATTATCTTATATATGCGAGTCTCCCATAGGGAACCTCGCATATAAAAGAGAATACATTGGCGTTACTATATTTACCTTGAACTTGCAAGCCAGTACATTCCTTATATATGTGAGGCTCCATATGGGAGACTTGCATATATATAATACATTGGCCTAACTATATTTACATTGAATTTGCAAGCCAGTACATTCATTATATATGTGAGGCTCCATATGGGAGACTTGCATATATATATATAATACATTGGCCTAACTATATTTACCTTGAACTTGCAAGCCAATACATTCCTTATATATGCGAGGCTCCATATGGGAGACTTGCATATATATAGAATACATTGGCCTAACTATATTTACATTGAACTTGCAAGCCAGTACATTCCTTATATATGTGAGGCTCCATGTGGGAGACTTGCATAACTATAGAATGCACTGGCCTACAAGGTCAAGGTAAATATGGTTAGGCCAATGTATTCTCTTATATACGTGAGGCTCCCTATGGGAGACTCGATATATAAGAGAATGCATTGGCACAGGGTTTTCACAAAATTTCAAGAAGCTCCAATCATGGAAGGGTTGACATGTACTAAGATATTTGGAGATATCTCTGATTAGCACATATCTGTAATCAAGTCTGAGTTTAGTGTGCCTGCTTGTTATTTGCAGAATGGGGTCTCCACTCTCCAGAGGGTGAATTTAGTGACGCTATCCCGTATAGCGGGCTAGCTTCACTAAATTCATCATCTGGGGACCTCATTCTGCTTAGGCATCATCTTCTCTGGAAAGACCGATTTTAGAACTATTATAGAGCACATAAATAGCCATGTACACCCATGTAGGTATAGAACCTTCAATGTGGGGATGGCTACGCCATCGGTTGTCTCCAAACGACTGTAATGATCCTTATACTATATACGATATTAGAGGGAGGAGCTTCACTAAGTCGAGTAACTTGTGTTCCGTGCTCCCATGTGCACCCACACATTGTGTATAAAAGTATGTTATGTACAAAATAGTCCATGTATATGTGGGTCACATTAAATGCGTTCAAACATCAAACAATTATCCTTATCTGCGCAACAGCCATTCTATAAATGCGCAAAATGGTTTTACATCCATTAATGGCTCACATGTGGCGTTTGCTATTCAGTTCTTTGTATGGTGACATGCGGTGTTCAATATTTACATTATACGTTAAAATTTAAAATGATCATCATCTAAGGACTGCAATAGCGAAGTAGAGGTGGGTGGAAACGGGTCTAGAGAGTTAAATTTCCAAGAAGTGATACAGTAATATGAAACGGAAGAGCAATGCTAGACTTCAGAAATGTCAACCGCACTGTCTAAAATGATTGGCTTCGAACATCTATACAGGAAACAGACACAATCCGGCCAACATAATTATTACATGATCCTACCCTTATTCCATTCAATAAACTCATTCTATAAATTGTGATATTAAACGTTCGTTTAATAACAGGAAATATAGTGCCAGGTGACCTTTGACTTCCGGTCTGTCGTCTGTTTACATTCCGTACGCCACGTCTCAAAATACTTTGGCTTCCAATATTTTTCCAACAAACTATAATTAATGAAGAGTTTGAAAATATGTCATTAAATATACGCCATTAAATACACCAAAGAGTCTTTATTTATCTGGGACTATTTCTATACGCCGGCAAACAACGCATATAGTTACGTGACGCGTCATCGCATGCCTTATAGAAGCCGATGTTAGTTTCGCGTCCCATTTGTTGATTTTTTCGAGGTTTTGGATTATTCAATGAATAGAATATACAACTCGCCCCAGTTTATAACGGAATTTACAAAACTCGTCCCGTAAATTAGGTATGGGCCTCGCCAAAGGCTCGGTCCAGACTTAATATACTGGACTCGTTATGTAAATTCCGCTATAAACTGGGGACTTGTTGTAGATCCTCAACTTATAAAATGCTACATAAGAAAACCGGCGTTACACCACAAATAAGGAATAATCTAGGAGATCCTCACTCACATGTGCACCCGATCCTTACAGTGTTATGCGCTATGCCAGAGTAAACCTGTTTAGAATGGTAGACCCCGACAGCGCTAACACCAGATCATCACAGTGGTATGCGCTATGCCAGCGTAAACCTGTTTAGAATGGTAGGCCCCGACAGCGGTAACAAGATAGCGTAAACCTGTTTAGAATGTTGGCCACGACAGCGGCAACAGGATAGCGTAAACCTGTTTAGAATGGTATAGGCCCCGACAGCGGTAACAAGATAGCTTAAACCTGTTTAGAATGGTAGGCCACGACAGCGGTAACAAGATAGCGTAAACCTGTTTAGAATGGTAGGCCACGACAGCGGTAACAAGATAGCGTAAACCTGTTTAGAATGGTAGGCCACGACAGCGGCAACAGGATAGCGTAAACCTGTTTAGAATGGTATAGGCCCCGACAGCGGTAACAAAATAGCTTAAACCTGTTTAGAATGGTAGGCCACGACAGCGGTAACAAGATAGCGTAAACCTGTTCAGAGTGGTAGGCCACGACAGCGGTAACAAGATAACATAAACCTGTTTAGAATGTTAGGCCCTGGCAGCGTTAACACCCGATCCGTGCGATATTATGCGCTACCATCGTTAACCTGTTTAGAATGGTAGGCCCCGACATCCCTAACAAGATATGATCTTTGCAGCTTGAGATCCGATCTCCGTCTGCTGGCACCACAAACATTGTTACCATTTTAAAGGCATGTTTGTTTTTTAAAATGATTTTCTTTTAAATAGCTTTTTTTTTAATTTCGAAGAAGCTAGTTTAAAAAGCGAAGTTAAAACAAATTTCTCACTTGTGCTGTTCTAAAATGTATCAGACAAATCCGTTATTTAGTCGACAGTACGTTATATATTATAGAGTTGTGGTTCTTTTTGGAAACAATGTTAGTAGCGCAAGGAGACGGAGATGAGAACTTGTTGCCGCTGCTATGACATGGTCTAACAGATTTTCGTGGTAGCATATAATAACATCGTAAGTATCACATACACACCTATTTTGTCTCGGGGTATATCATTTATTTTTAATGGCATTCGCCAGCAACAATAATCTCTTATAAAATATGTATATAATACGTTCCTCTCACGCCATGGCCTTGGGCCCCTTTAATATTACCGGCACTAGTTTTCTGACAGTATTTAAAGGTCATCGAAAGGTGAACTTCATAAACGGCTAATGAGATTTCGAACAGTTCCATCTTTTGACCCAATATAATACACTGCCATGCTCGAGTCCACAATTATGGCACCGAATTTCTGCATACATAGGCTATCCGAAAACACCCACAGTTCTGTCCGAAAACACCCACAGTTCTATCCGAAAACACCAACAGTTCTGTCCGAAAACACCCACAGTTCTGTCCGAAAACACCCACAGTTCTGTCCGAAAAGACCCACATTTCTGTCCGAAAACACCCACAGTTCTGTCCGAAAACACCCACAGTTCTGTCCGAAAACACAGTTCTATCCGAAAACACCCACAGTTTTGTCCGAAAACACCCACAGTTCTGTCCGAAAACACCAGCAGTTTCTATCCGAAAACACCCAGTTCTGGACCTTGTTCTTTTATATTCCAAATTCTTCCAATAAATGCAGTTGACTTAAAGGTACTCAATCCGAATTAACGCTCGCAAATTACTATTCCCTTGGCTTCGGGAGTAAAAAATATTTTATTCGAGTCGAGGAACCCACCCACCAAAGCTAGGAGTGATCAGATATCGATGTTTGAAATCTATTATATTAATTTTAAGTGACCCAGTAAACTGTCGACGTTGAACAAAACGTTGATAAATAACAGGTTTTAGGCAATTTTATACTATAGTTGACTGTGGTTAGCATTATTTTTGGGCAATTAATCGATTCTGATAACTGAAACGGAATTTCAAAAAATGTTGTTGTTGTTGGAATCTGATTATATGGGGACCGTAGAATCGGATTGAGTACCTTTAAATACTGATTGTAGCTGAACGTAGATTATCGTGTGTATCTCTTAGAAGCGACAGTGAAATACTATTTCGTTATTTCACTGTAGCTTTCGTTATTTCACTGTAGCTTCCGTTATTTCACTGTAGCTTCCGTTATTTCAATGTAGCTTGCCGGCGGTTTACTCGAGCGCGAATAAATACATATACTGGTCTCTTTCTTTCGGACTGTAATGTTCAATTTTTTGAACTATTAAAAGTGAACATGCTGAATAATTTAACAAACTTGATCAATAACGAGGCGCATATAATAAAAAGAATATCTAAACAGCTTGTGTTTGGATATCTAAAACATCTGTGCAATTTGTTGAACTATTAAAAGTGAACATGTCGCATAATTTAACAACTTGAGCATTAACGAGGCGCATAGAATAGAAAGAATATCTATACAGCTTGTGTTTGAATATCTGAAACATCCCATTCGTGTCTGGAAAGAAATGTATCGAATTTTCTCTTTCCAGACACTCATGAGATATTTCGGTATATATTCAAACACAAACTGTATGTATTTTTTATATATTCCACGGCTAAGGTTTGAAGAACGATAGGACAACATAATAGAAGAGCAGTATTGTTAACCGTATACCTATATGTGTAGTGTTTCATACATTATCCAGCAGTAATTCTGCATGAGTATAGAATGCTATTGAAAATTAATATTCTTGTTGCACTTACTTCTGAAACTATGGTGGTACGATGTTCGCCCATGTTGAAGTAATCGTATCCATAGGGACACTTATGCGTGTCGAGATTCGCCACCCGTCGCCTGAAATCACTCTCGTTGTGGGCGTGGCTCGAATTGTATATATCCATGGCGCCTTCCCACTCGTACATTTCACACGGAGACTTCGTAGATAATACTGCTACTTTCAATGAGTAGTTATATCCGGACGTGAGGTTGTTTTCCGGCACGTGGCACCGGAAGTCCGTCTTTGAAGCCAAGAATATCATGCTGAATATCTGGAGGGAACACCACGTGCTTAATGCCACGAGCACTGCATAACGGATCCGCTGATAGCGGCCGAACTCGCCGACGGCTTCTAATACATCGTCGATATGCATGGCGGCTATTTTCCCGTCCTTATCAGCTATTTTCCGTCCTTACCAGCTATTTCCTGTCCTTATAGCGGAACCGATAACTCCTCTGAAATAGCGACATAAAATCAGAATGCATGTTTGAAGACGGTAATATCAGGCCATTGCCAAAATCACATGAGTTATATATATATATATATATATATATATATATATATATATATATATAATCTGCACGTTAAAGCTAAATCAGAAGCAACTCTGAATGGTCATAGGAGACTGACTGTCTCAAAATGAGGCCCACCACAAACTCGACCAAGACACATTGTATATAGTACTGTTGATGTCTAGCAGTGGGAATGTTATTAGTGCAGTAAGAACAACCACGACAATGGGCGGGCACAGTGTTAAAATGGTTGTTCTACAGCTGGTAATTTTATTACGGGTTCTGACACTCACATAGGATGGTACCACCCCCCTTTCGGTACGCGGGATTCAGGGTGTTTTGAAGCCGTACGCGGGATTCAGGGTGTTTTGAAGCCGTACGCGGGATTCATACCTCCGAATTAACTGGTATTCGGGTTCAAGAAAAACATCTTGGACGCAGGTTTTGATGGCGCAAAATAATATTTTGTTTGTGCTAATTATCTCAATGAATGAGTGGGTAGAATAGCTTCTTGGGCATATTCGACAACCATGCCATCATAAAGTATCATTAATCGTATCATAACGGCCCCATAACGCCCATAACGTGACCGGCACTTCTGCTTGTATCTGTCTAATATTAAAACAGTCAATTTGTATGTCATATATCGCATTTTATTTCTTAACATGTATTCAGGATTCACCCCCCAAAATTAACTGGTATTTATGATTCACCCCCCCCCCCCCCCAATTAACTGGTATTCAGGATTCAGGGGGATGGGTGATACCCTCACATAGGAGTGAAAGGCGGGCATTGCATCATCAATATAGTTGAGGAGCCCCGACCGACCTTAAGTCAACCGACTGGTATTGCACCCTCTTCCTATTATAGCGTTGAGTCCGTTGTACAAGCCCGGAATACAACAGACTAAGGTAACAGGAGTATATGGCTCCATGCAAGCACAAAATAGGAGACTAAATTACAACCATATATATATCAACACACAAAATTCATAAAAGAAAACAAGGTAAGTCTTCATCGCCGCCAAGGTTCGGAATGGGAGGGTCTTTGCTTCTTGCTGTGGTGGCATCCACCCCATGCACGGTTATTGTAGGCAAACATCTACTGTCCATGGGCAGATAGTAATCTACTTACAAACTCAAAAACGCTACAAGCACTCTTCGGCGGAATTACATAATCCAAACGTGGGTAATAGGAGAGGGCTGACAGCCAAACGTGGGTTAATACAGGAGAGGACTGACAGCCAAACGTGGGTTACAGGAAAGGGCTGACAGCCAAATGTGGGTTACAGGAGATGGCTGACAGCCAAACGTGGGTTACAGGAGAGGGCTGACAGCCAAATGTGGGTTACAGGAGATGGCTGACAGCCAAACGTGGGTTACAGGAGAGGGCTGACAGCCAAATGTGGGTTACAGGAGAGGGCTGACAGCCAAACGTGAGTTACAGGAGAGGGCTGACAGCCAAACGTGGGTTACAGGAGAGGGCTGACAGCCAAACGTGGGTTACAGGAGAGGGCTGACAGCCAAACGTGGGTTACAGGAGAGGGCTGACAGCCCTTTAAAATTTTCCCGGGTATCATCCCAAACTCCAAACTTTGGCCTGGAAATTTTATTTGTTTTAAAGGGACGGACTAAAGAAGTTCGCAGTGGTTCATGTGAAATAACATACCAGTCTGGAGAAACACCACCAATAATACAAATAACATATCAGTCTGGAGAAACGGTGGTTCGTGCGTAATAACATATCAGTCTGGAGAAACCGTGGTTCATGTGAAATAACATATCAGTCTGGAGAAACGGTGGTTCGTGCGAAATAACATATCAGTCTGGAGAAACCGTGGTTCATGCGAAATAACATATCAGTCTGGAGAAACGGTGGTTCGTGCGAAATAACATATCAGTCGGGAGAAACCGTGGTTCATGCGAAATAACATATCAGTCTGGAGAAATACCACCAATAATAGAACAATACAAATCAATTTTATCGGAGATTGGATTCAGTCGAACCTGGGAACACAAATCCCATCGACAAAAACGATGTTGAGAAATCGACGCGTGGTGAGCATTTACCTTCCCTATCAGCATATTATAATCTGCCCTTTAATATTTATATTAGCATACAGAAATTAAGAAATGCTAACCACATATTGGCCATTGAGGTGAGCAAATGGAAAAAGAAGAAAAAGAAAAGCACAATACAAACCGATAGTGGATTATGCCTTACTTTTAAACATGAACGCGGAGACGAATTTCATTGTGCACTAAACTGCATGAGCTAATAACCCGATACATACTTGAAATTATATGGAAAACTGGCTCCTACGAAGCGTTTTATGACCTTCTCAATGACACTAACGAGAATACAACGAAGAAACTGTCAATTGATATCACGAAGGGGCTTAAGATCAATGAAATTAAATAACACTGTGTTATTACTACTTATACTTGAAATTGATTGACATTTCCTTGCAGGTTTACACTGGCACTTATGTACTTGCGTTCAGTCGTGACTTCGGTTAATTTGTAATTATTTGTATTGCTGTGTAATATGTGCACACAACCTTGTACAAATGTTATATATCTCATGTTACACATGTATGTGTCTGAGAATACACCATTAGAGCAACTAAAACAACCATCATCAACAAGTGCATCAGAAGATAGAGTGACTTTGTTTTTATTTTCATACCACATTAATTATATAATAAAAACTTCACGGTAAACATTATAAAAAGTTAAAACAATTTAACATTGTTCAGAAAATTATATTCAGACTAAAATATTTTGACCTATACTACATGTACACGATTATCAATGAATGTTCACAAATCACTGTTGGAGTTTTGTTTACATAACCATGGCTTTAATACGCGAAATTTCGTTATTGGTAAACTCTCAATAATGAATATTTATCCCAGTGAAAGACACTGCCAAAATTTCTGTACTTTATAATTATGTTTTAATTTCATGTAAATACTTCGCAACATCATTGTATAGCTTACTTATCTTAAATATTGTGGTGCAGTGATCTATATGCCAGTGAAAGATCTCGCTACCAAACATGTTTGCGTTTGTATATAATTTTGGTTTAAATTCACGCACCTGTTAACCCTTTGGGATAAAATACGTCGCTCTTACGACTATGTTATATATATATTCTCTACTAGAAGTATGGGCAATGTAGTTACAATCGACACCATCATAAGCAAATATACGTTTAGGTGATATACATGACATTCTCTCTTGTTGATAATTATTATTTGATTGGTGGATTTTCTATTCTCCTAGCGAATGTCTAGAGGGCCTTTAAATTTGCCAGTGTTAGCATGAACAAAAGTGTCATTGACCTTTTTTATTGCAGGGTTTTATCTGGGGTTTATAGAGGATACTTGAGTACCGTGTTTAGAAAGGTACCCTTCGCTATGATCCAGTTCCCAGTATGTGAGTATCTGAAGGTGAGAATATATTAGAGAGGTACCCTTCGCTATGATCCAGTTCCCAATATGGGAGTATCTGAAGGTGAGAATATATTAGAGAGGTACCCTTCGCTATGATCCAGTTCCCAATATGGGAATATCTGAAGGTGAGAATATATTAGAGAGGTACCCTCTCTATGATCCAGTTCCCAGTATGGGAGTATCTGAAGGAGAGAATATATTAGAGAGGTACCCTTCTCTATGATCCAGTTCCCAATATGGAAGTACATGAAGGTGAGCAAAGTTTTGAAAAAAAAATTGTCTAGGCCAAAAAAAAAAAGGTTTTGATTCTCAGGCATCGCCGCATTGAAACAATGGCATGCGTCGGATCGGATCAATTTATTTTGATTTTGGATTTCACCTTAGTAGTAAACCGGTAACACGAAAATAGGAAAATGTCACACGGAAATTAATTATGTTTCAAATATCGAATAGGAGTTAAATACAACAGTGACAGTGTATATATGTCATGAACAACTTTTATATGTCTGTATGTTCTTATAATGGTGATATCATAACACACACATCCACTACATTCAGTTTTTATATTTACATAGCTTTTTGATGATTTATTCCCATAAAAAAGCTGACTGTATTCTTATTTATTTTCACGAAATCTGCAGATAATTTGAGACTAGCCCAATATAAGATTTCCAAACTCTTAGCTACGATATCGTGATCGATATAAATAACTGTTTTCAAATGCAATTCGGTTGAACTTTCAAAAGCACGCCAAATTATTCTGCTGACCCCGTTTGGTGATTCGTTCAGATTAGTTCAACAGTTTGTAACTTCATGTTCGTGATACACTCTTCGCATCATTGGGATGTAAACCGGGTGACCCAATTGTCAGTTGACCATTTACCAAACAGTATATATGTAACACAGACGGGCTATGTAAATATAACGAGCCTTTATGTGAGCGGATCTACAACGCATGATGATATCTGACATTTATCGGACACGATATTTGAACTATAGAACCCAACTATTTGGATTTTGAGTTGTCTTTTATTGCCACACATTTCCCGCCACAGTAAACCCTTCCATGACTGGAGCTTCGTGAAATTTTGCGAAAACCCTGTGCTAATGCATTCTCATATATTCCGTGTGGAGCCTCGCTATATATAAGAGAATACTAGTACATTGGCCTAGCAATGTTTACCTTGTAAGCCAGAGCACTCACTTGTATATATATATATATATATATGAGGCTCCCTGTAGTTATATGGGAGATTCGCGTATATAAGAGAATGCGTTGGCACATGATATTTAATGCTGCACCAGCGCAGCTCCCGCCATGACCCTCGTGCAACTTTAGCTGATCTGTAATTTGCCACGATTCAGGTTTCTAGCAAGATACAGTTATCGTTCTCAGTACGATCGCAACGTTTTTGAGCGGATTTCTGTTCTACAAAGGCTGAAGGGGTCACTCTCACCAAAAAAAGTGCTGATGGGTACACAGGTTTTGAAAATGTGCTGAAGGGTACAAATGTTTTGAAATCTCGTTCCAAATGACGTTTAGTTTTCGTATCTGCCATGACTTCTGCTAGATAATAATTGTTTACGTTCCAATGAACATTAAAATGAACTGAAAACAAACCGCTAATGGGCGCCAGACTTTCAGAAACACAGTTTAAGTAACGGTGTTAGTGACGATCACAAACCCTGTGTACCCTTCAACACATTTTCAAACCCTGTGTACCCTTCAGCACTACGCTGTCCATATGGCCTCAACTTGAAAAAATATCCACGGATCATACCGTAGGCTATATTATTCAGTAATGCCCTAAATAATCGACTCCTTAACCACAGCAGAATTATGGGTAACTTTTTCAGGATTTAGTCGGAAATATGGCTTGTTGCCATTCACCGGAATGCTCTCACTGAGAGCTTTCCGATGAATGGCAACAAGCCATATTTCCGACTAAATCCTGAAAAGTTACCCATTCCGATGAATGGCAACAAGCCATATTTCCGACTAAATCCTGAAAAGTTACCCATTATTCTGCTGTGGTTAAGGAGTCGATTATTTAGGGCATTACTGTACTAGTACTTGTTGAAAATTGCGAAAATTTCAGAGTACCGGTATGCAATAATGTCAAGCTGTGTGAAATCACAAGGAGAGGAGAAAGCTAGACATGCATTGCGAGTTTTGGGATCAGATAGGGAACAAGTTATTTTCTGATAGGAGTTACAAATCAGATTTTCAACTGAGTGATGGCTCAAGTAATTCTGATAGGCCTGCATTATAGCCAGTCTGGAGATCACATTTTTTAACATAAACATACAGTCCCAACTAAGCACTATAGGGCCTACAGGGAGACAACAACAAAAATAGTAAGCATACGATATGCTTAGTTTGATCCCAAGAGTAAGTGGGCCTTGCAACCTTAAAGGGGGACTGCATGTACCCTAAATCCTACCATTTATGGGACCATCTCCTTTTATACGCAACAGAATATGTGCAACAAATGAATAAATTTGAGCCATGGATAAGTGCAAAATACACTCATGTGCTCTATGAACGATGCAAAAAAACATGGTAGTTATAAATATAATGAAAAGGAAATATGACTGGAGTCATAAATTTATTTTCATTATAATTACCATGTTTTTGCATCGTTCATAGAGCACATGAGTGTATATTGCACTAATCCATGGCTCAAGTTCATTCATTTGTTGCATAATTGATATTCTGTTGAGTAGAAAGGAGATGGTCCCATACTCTCGGGCTCCAAATAAAAGTGCAGGCCCAATTAATAGTGCAGGGGGAAAATTCCATTGAAAGTTAATAAAAGTGCAGACCCAAATAATAGTGCAGGGGGACTCTGAGCAAAACACCAACATGCCTGGTTAAACAAATTATTTTTTGTAGTAGGTCAAGTATAGGAATCTGACAACATAGTACATGTGGTATTTTATTCAATATTAATTAAATGTCCATATGTATGCCATACCGTACATGTATACTTGAATATGTACATGCATAAAGTTATAAGCTCATCGTTTTGATATCAGAATCGTATAGAAATCTTGACTTTGTGCTCTTTTTAACTTTAATAGCCTCAAAATTAATAAACGTGCAGACCCAAATAAGCACTGTGCATGGGGGAAATTTCCCACGAAAATAATAAACTTGCATGCATGTTTATTTGGAGCCCAAGAGTAAATGGCCGGATTTAGTGTACATTGCCCCTTTAAAGTTAAATTCAGAAAGTGTCCACAGTGATATATCTCAGTAAGAGAGAGTTAGACTCACGCAATTCCGGTCACCGACAGTAGTCCATTGAAGTGAGATATGTACTATACCCCGATGTACACAAAGTACGTCCCCTAAATAACAACTCATCATCTGTCATCGCGGCAGGTAGGAGGAGACACCAGCGCAGACGTCAAAGAACGCTAGATATAATTATTATTCCGTACCGAAGCATTTTCGTGCATCCTCTTACAGCGGACGTAGTGGAACTGTTTGGCAGTCGCGCGCAGCGAACCGAAATACTAATCGATTAGCATGTATATTGTATGTGATACCATGGTTGTGTAGTTCTGTTATCGGGTGAACCATATCATGGACTCCGAAATGGTTGGTATATGCATGCTCGAGGCGTAATGCCCCCTACTGTTTTAATAATACTCTTATTTTTGTATAACTCAATGGGCTAATCCATTTAGTGATGCAAGGGTTAAGTGAACCTCGTATCAAAGCAAAAATATTGATCAATTTTTTATGGTAGCGTGCCAGCTTACATGCACAGTTCCCAGTTATATCACCTATATCTGCAATCTACGCGTATATCGTGGGACTCATGAAAACATTAATGACCCATGGGTAGTAGCTATCTGGAGTATATAGTCTATACCATGTATTAAAGCCGAATGAACTCCCAATCAATAATGTCGATCCGCGCGTCCGGGTGTAAGAGAGATCAATACGTGGAATTACATGTACTGAATATACCCAATCCGGCATGTCACATTGTCAGTCGAATATGCTATGACGTAGATCATGCCACGAATCTCTACTCTATAGATAAATGTACGCCCATAGAGATCATACTCCACAGTCCACCAGTACACAAAATGAGAACGTGTTGCATGGTGTTGTGACAGTGAAGTTTAGAACATTGAAAAAAGCAGTGTGCGGCTCATATATTTCTTAATTGATACCTGCTCCACTGTACGTTGAAATATTATTCGGAATCAAATTATTCTTCACAACAGGGAATCAAATTTAGAGGACCAACACAGAAATTTGATTCTCTGTCAGTGTCTCTGTGTGCACACACATTGGTTCTCCGGGAATCGGGGAGCTAAATGTGTTCCAGAGTCGGGGAGCGAATGCACCGTGGAATAATAGAGGTGAAGGTAACTGAAGAATTATCTTCAACTGTTACACGTGACACGTTATTAAAGGATGAAATCTTGTTTATTTGATTTATGCATCATATCTCAATAATTTAAACTGGTGAATTAATGGGGGATGGGTCTTTGTGAGTGGGAAATTTATTTAACTAGCTGCTGTACTTCTGTGTTTTTCCAAATAAAATTTGGCTGTTGGGTAGCCCTGTCGTACACTTGGGGATTTATTTTAAGTAAACACATGACATGATGTTTCTTGCATTTTCGTGATCAACTGGTGTCAATCTAGCTGGGTAAATGTCACTGGAGTGGCCTTCAGGCTTAAATTCAGTGAGTTTGGCTGAAACGTTAACACTGTCGTCTATGGAAAACCATTTAGTTCAATGATTCCTCCAAGCTTCATAAGACGCACAACGGGCTCAAGAATAGAGTTACAGTTCCTGACTGAAGGCGTCGCTTTGAACCGCGATATGGTCAGTCTAATATGACAAAAAAAGGGTTAAAGAACGGGCCTATTGGCACGTTCGGAAATCCGGGGTTTGCCCCCCCCCCAATCACTCTCTCATTTAAAAAAATGGTGAGTTTACTACGAATCGAACGGCTGGTTCAGATTACTGCGAATCTGGTGACTGGTTCAGATTTCCAAACGAATAGGGCGGCTGGTTCAGAATACTACGAATCGGGCGGCAGGTTAATATGAATCGGGTGGCATGCAGGTTACTATGAATCGGGCAGCTGGTTACAACGAATCGCAGGTTAATATGAATCGGGCGGCTGGTTCAGATTACTACGAATCGGGCGGCTGATTACAACGAATCGCAGGTTAATATGAATCGGGCGGCTGGTTCAGATTACTATGAATCGGGCATCTGGTTACAACGAATCGCAGGTTAATATGAATCGTGCGGCTGATTACTACAAATCGGGCGGCATGTTAATATGAATCGGGCGGCTGGTTACTACAAATCGGGCGGCATGCAGGTTACTATGAATCGGGCAGCTGATTACAACGAATCGCAGGTTAATGTGAATCGGGCGGCTGGTTACTACAAATCGGGCGGCATGTTACTACGAATCGGCGGCTGGTTACTACGAATCGGGCGGCAGGTTAATATAAATCAGCGGCTGGTTACTACAAATCGGGTGGCAGGTTACTACGAAACGGGCGATTGGGGCAAAGACCAATCTGACGTGCGAACTTCGGCAACAACATGCAGTCTAAGTTTCTAAGTCTAAGTTTCAAGGGGGAGTGAAATTGAAATCCCAAGGTGGATACCCTTAATGGAGCCCATCTCGCGACGTCCATGTGTGCATGCTTCGATCGGTGTACACCTATTGTGGCTTCGAAAGGTGTACTCCCATTGTTACTTCGAGCGGTGTATTCCCATTGTTGCTTCGAGAGGTATAGTCCCATTCTGGCTTCGAGCGGTATACTCCCATTTTGGCCTCGATCGGTGTACTCCCGTTGTGGCCTCGATCGGTGTACTCCCATTGTGGCCTCGATCGGTGTACTGCCATTGCGGCCTCGATCGGTGTACTCCCATGTTGGCTTCGATCGGTGTATTCCCATTGTGGCTTCGATCGGTGTACTCCCATTGTGGCTTCGATCGGTGTACTCCCATTGTGGCTTCGATCGGTGTATTCCCATTGTGGCTTCGATCGGTGTACTCCCATTGTGGCCTCGATCGGTGTATTCCCATTGTGACATCGATCCGTGTACTCCCATTGTGGCTTCGATCGGTGTACTCCCATTGTGGCCTCGATCGGTGTACTCCCATTGTGGCCACGATCGGTGTACTCCCATTGTGGCCTCGATCGGTGCACTCCCATTGTGGCTTCGATCGGTGTACTCCCATTGTGACCTCGATCGGTGTACTCCCATAGTGGCCTCGATCGGTGTACTCCCATTGTGGCCTCAATCGGTGTACTCCCATTGTGGCCTCGATCGGTGTATTCCAATTGTGACTTCGATCGGTGTACTCCATGTGGCCTCGATCGGTGTACTCCATGTGGCCTTCAATAGTGTACTTTCATTATGCGACACATTCGGACCTATTTGTAGTGGGTTCGAGTGCACTTACCGTGGTATGTCCTACTGCGCTGCTCATCGTCTGAGTAAATATATAGGTCACGTTCAATCATGGCGCGGTCGATAAATCCAATTGTTGAAATGCCGCGCATGCGTTTCAATTATTCATTTAAAAACCCGATATGGGTCATGATCAAAGACCTGGGTACCAACGTCGGCGTTTGAAACCTACATATATACAAAGTATGCCATGCTGTGCCGGGTCTATTTTATTGCACGCAGGAGTGTTGAGTTTGATGACTGAATATGACAGCTCAAGTGTTGTCATCAAAGATGTCCCTCGTAAACAAACGGAGCTTCTGCCGACATCATGAGCATATGTGACCCGCCATATAAAATCTAGTCGTATGGCGGGATTTTTTTTCCCTGTGCCAATGCATTCTCTTATATATGCGAGTCGACCACATGTCGACTCGCATATATAAGAGAATCTATTGGTTTTTATCATTTTTTTTAAATAAATGTTTCTTACAATTTTTAGGACATAAAATAAAAAAGCATCCATTACCCTGCAGGGATCCCCACACATATATAGAAGAATATAGAAGAGTGTCGTCTGCTCATGTTTGTCTGGGGCTCTGTATGGGTGAAATTATAAAATTGTTAAAGAATACAAGAAAATTTTTTTTAAATTGTAAAAAATTGTTAGGCCAATGCATTCTCTTATATATGCGAGGCGACCTATGGTCGACTCGCATATATAAGAGAATGCATTGGCACAGGGTAAAAAAATCCCGACTTACGACTGGATTTGATATGGCGGGTCACATATACAGTTAGGGACGTGGCGACGGGGATTGGACCCATTCGTTGGGGTGTCACCCACAACTTTAATCGATGCATACTTGCAAGTGATTTACTCACTGAACAGATGTTGTATTGTGTCTAATGTTTGTTGTGTAAAACACCTATCTCTCTCTCTCCCCCTCTCTCTCTCTCTCTCAAACAAACAAAACAAAACATATACATCCCGTCTGCTTTACATCGAGTGATATTTCGTTCACTTGAGGTAACATTTATTCCACGAGGAGAGCGCAGTGACGGTCGTCATTTGGGTCCCTTTAACCCTTTAGTGACGGGAGCTGCGCTGTACAGCATTAAATATCATGTGCCAGTGCATTCTCGTATATATGCATGTACAGGCCTGAGTATAAGGTGCCTGACATTTGCAGAATGAGGTCCTCAGAGGGTGAATTTAGTGACGCTATCCCACACGGTGGGCTAGGATCACAAAATTCACCTTCTGTGGACCTCATTCTGCATGACCCCATCTACTATGGGATACCTAGACTCAGATTGAAGTTATCAGATGGTGAATATTGTGATGTGCACCCATTGGGAACCTCGATTATGCAATGAGTCATCTGCCAATTTGGGGATTTAGAGAAACTAAACTAAATAAGAAAAGAATCTTTGTGAAGAAGTTTCTATAGAAATTTGATGATAAAGAAACTTTCCAGAGAAGATGAGGCCTAAGCAGAATGAGGTCCACAGAGGGTGAATATAGTGATGCTAGCCTGCTATGCGGGATTGCGTCACTAAATTCACCCTCTGGAGGCCTCATTCTGCAAATGACAGGCACCTTATTCTCAGTTAAAAGAGAGTGAACTGGGTTACAAGGTCATAGCATATATTGTCAGGCCAAATTATTCTCCTATATATGCGAGGCTCCATATGCGCTAGAATGCATTGGCACAGGGTTTTCGCAAAATTGCAGGAAGCTCCAGTCATTGAAGGGCCGACGAAGTGCTTTTAAAGAGCATTACTTGACCGAAGATAGGGTTGAGAATGTTTCGAATCATCGCCGCCTGATGTCACAACGAATGTTAATTTCACAACGAATGTTAATTTCACAACGAATGTTAATATCACAACGAATGTTAATATCACAACGAATGTTAATATCACAACGAATGTTAATATCACAACGAATCTTAATATCACAACGAATCTTAATATCACAACGAATCTTAATATCACAACGAATGTTAATATCACAACGAATGTTAATATCACAACGAATGTTAATATCACAACGAATGTTAATATCACAACGAATGTTATTATCACAAAGAATGTTAATATCACAAAGAATGTTAATATCATAACGAATGTTAATATCATAACGAATGTTAATATCACAAAGAATGTTAATGTCACAACGAATGTTAATATCACAACGAATGTTAATATCACAACGAATGTTAATATCACAACGAATGTTAATATCACAACGAATGTTAATATCACAAAGAATGTTAATATCATAACGAATGTTAATATCATAACGAATGTTAATATCACAAAGAATGTTAATGTCACAACGAATGTTAATGTCACAACGAATCTTAATATCACAACGAATGTTAATATCACAACGAATGTTAATATCACAAAGAATGTTAATATCATAACGAATGTTAATATCATAACGAATGTTAATATCACAAAGAATGTTAATGTCACAACGAATGTTAATGTCACAACGAATCTTAATATCACAACGAATGTTAATATCACAACGAATGTTAATATCACAAAGAATGTTAATATCACAACGAATGTTAATATCACAAAGAATGTTAATATCATAACGAATGTTAATATCATAACGAATGTTAATATCACAAAGAATGTTAATGTCACAACGAATGTTAATATCACAACGAATGTTAATATCACAACGAATGTTAATATCATAACGAATGTTAATATCACAACGAATGTTAATGTCACAACGAATGTTAATATCATAACGAATGTTAATATCATAACGAATGTTAATATCACAACGAATGTTAATATCATAACGAATGTTAATATCACAACGAATGTTAATGTCACAACGAATGTTAATATCATAACGAATGTTAATATCATAACGAATGTTAATATCATAACGAATGTTAATATCACAACGAATGTTAATATCATAACGAATGTTAATATCACAACGAATGTTAATGTCACAACGAATGTTAATATCATAACGAATGTTAATATCATAACGAATGTTAATATCATAACGAATGTTAATATCACAACGAATGTTAATATCATAACGAATGTTAATATCACAACGAATGTTAATATCATAACGAATGTTAATATCACAACGAATGTTAATATCACAACGAATGTTAATATCATAACGAATGTTAATATCACAACGAATGTTAATATCATAACGAATGTTAATATCACAACGAATGTTAATGTCACAACGAATGTTAATATCATAACGAATGTTAATATCACAACGAATGTTAATGTCACAACGAATGTTAATATCACAACGAATGTTAATATCACAACGAATGTTAATATCACAAAGAATGTTAATGTCACAACGAATGTTAATATCACAACGAATGTTAATATCACAAAGAATGTTAATATCATAACGAATGTTAATATCATAACGAATGTTAATATCACAAAGAATGTTAATGTCACAACGAATGTTAATGTCACAACGAATCTTAATATCACAACGAATGTTAATATCACAACGAATGTTAATATCACAACGAATGTTAATATCACAACGAATCTTAATATCACAACACAACGAATGTTAATGTCACAACGAATGTTAATGTCACAACGAATCTTAATATCACAACGAATGTTAATATCACAAAGAATGTTAATGTCACAACGAATGTTAATGTCACAACGAATCTTAATATCACAACGAATCTTAATATCACAACACAACGAATTTTAATATCACAACGAATCTTAATATCACAACGAATGTTAATTTCCACAGTCATCTTAGTCAGTGTTTTCTATCAAAAGCAATATTTTTCGATTTGATTTTAAATGTTCCATGGTTCGTAAATAGTATATGCTATAAATACCAAAGTTGTGTAAACTAAAGATATATACGGTACTTCATTTCACTCCCCTCTTTCATTTTGACCCATTCAATACCAATTAACTTGACTTCCTGCACTCTATCCCTCTACCCCCTCCTAGAACAATATTTTTTCGGATCTAACATGTTATCCCCGTCTGCTAATTTACCCTATATGGTATCTATTCTGATACCCAGGGTAACTTTCCTATTCCGTGGAAAAGACTTGATAAAAGCCTTTCAGACTTGTTGTCTTATCCCCGTTTTTGAAAATGTGTTGTAAAAATTATGCCAATGTGTTTATATGTATTGAATGTTGTGTTCGAAAATTAAATATTGTTTACACTAAAAGCAATATTCCAATTGAAAGGTGCGATCTCCTCAACATATTGAACATTGTCATAGATGTATCTGACATTTCGTCGGTGTGCTTCGGAAATGTCGTATAATAAAATTTGCCGCCAAAACTAAATTTTACAGGAGAGCAAAAAAACTAAATAATTCTTCTTCTGTATGACCTACAACAATGTCGTCAGGCATGACTAATTTATAGGCCCTCTATTCAATGGATATCATGGCTTATCGATATACTGCCTTATATGGATATTAGAGCTCATACGACATTTCGGAATTATAAACAGATTATACGACATGTGTACGACAATTCAGATCTATTGTTCGTGAATGTCCGACATATACGACATTTCGACACTATGTCCGAACTATGATGGCTATTAATTATTCACACAATTCACACAATTCCAATGTAGGGAATGCCCTATAAACATTGGATGACAATGAATGTGTGTTTCTGTAACATTTTACGATCATATCAGAATACTGGGGTCCTCAATTAAGCTAAATAATGGTTGTGTACCCACAATGCTGAGATAATGTGATGTTACCAATTCCTATTACATCCAATACGTAATTTAGTTATGTCCAATTACACTTAATTATGAAAATAACCAGAATGACAAGTGTATTATATAGCAGACGATGGACAACAACCCATAACCACTGCATGTTCATTATGGGCAATCCCGAAAGCGTGTATACACATTCAGATCGGTCATGGTAAATTATCAGACTGGCGATCATTGGTATTATCCACGCATTCATTATGAATCAGTTGGAATAATTGGAATGACGTTTTGTTCAAAGTGAATGAAGTATTAATATTGATATGTTATTGAAACATAATAATAAAAAGAAAATACCAATTTAAACAATACCAATTTAAATAAATAATAATACAGTATCGATAATCTGACCACAGGAGCTTGGAATTTGGTTTTGACCAAATTCCAAGCTCCTGTGATCTGACACACACGAAATCCTTCCTCGTGTCTATGCACTTAAAATTGGTAACATCAGTTTGAAACTATATAATCACAATAACATCGAAAGCATTATATTGCTCACGTCAGTGCTATATTAGCCTATTTTGTTTTAGACATGAGCTAGTCTATCGTAGAACGCATGGTAGTCAGATGTGATTATTTGCGTTAAATCCTGTAAATCTCCGTAAATTTTAGTACATGATCGAAAACTGCTTTAAATTACATAAAATGTGCCCATTACTCTAACCTTAAACGCAACGGTGTCTATATGAAATGAAACGTTTGGTGGTTTGGTCAGGGCGAATATTGTCGATTAATGAACATATTTTGTATGATAAAGCATGATATTTTAAGCATGATATATTCTAATTAACTAGTGTACACAAATTACCATCAGAGGGAAATGAATGTTTTCATCTTATTACACAATATTGCGGTCACAAATTAATGGTTGCTAAGGTATACAAATCAGGTACTAATTCCTGTTACATAACGTGTTGTGTTACAAAATTGGTTCCTTTAACGGATATATTGGCAATCGTAATCATATATACACACATGAAATGACTGATTATGTATGAATAAACATCTAATAAACACACGATTGGTATTATTAGTATCACCAATGCATGGGCTCAAATGAGGGCGTATTTGGTTGTCATTCTCAATGTGGCAGTCAAAGTCTTATTGTATATTATTCATTAACTTTACATTGTTATCTCTGGTTACGTCATCTGTTGCAAAAAGCATTTGTTGGGATTTATTGGTACCAGTGGGTAACCACATAACAGCATACTACGTGTAGAAATAAGATAAACAGCATAGCGATCGTATATGACAAACATTACCAACCTTGCTGACATTAGACCAGGTGCATACACCAGAAACCCAATTTATATGACTTAAAATAATATTATGCTAACAACCTATGTATCCTGTTAATTGAACATCATAAGACTACATGAACAGCACCAACACGTCCACCAACTGGAAGTTATTTGTGTTATGGCTGTGTTTACACTGCTGTAGATATGTATACATATCTGTATGAAGTCACGTGTCGCGCATTACTGTGATCACAACATAATTACCAATAGTGAACGCGCGCTGATCAGTACTCTGGTAATTGACAATTCGATCATTACGAGTCGTGTCAGTTTAGGCCAGACATACAAATGGATTAACTATCAGCAGACAACAGCGATTTGGTATGTGCCGCATGTATTTAAAGTGCATCCTTATACCACTTGATAATGGTTCGAAGAAAGAATGCAAATCACATAGGAATACATAATAAACAACCGTGTGCACAATAGAGAGGCACCCATATAGCTTTAGCTGGCGATTCCTCCAATATTTAGGATTTCAGGTGATCATCTATATGTATAGGTTATAACCCCCTTGGGTATCTGTACAAGAAATATAGACCAAGCCGCGAAGCGGCGCGGTCTATATTTCTTGTACAGATACCCAAGGGGGTTATGACATATTTATAAAACGGTTCACACCCCAAGGCAAACACAATTGAGCCACATTCTATTCGACGATTACCTATCAATTACCATTCAATTAAAAGTCAATTGAATGGATTGTGGTGTTACATATTCCTGTTGAATAATTAGTCAAATGTTCGTTGACAATCGGCTCACTTGGGTCTGCATTATACATCAGCATTGATAAATCATTTTGTGTCCGAATTTGAGAACGTTTTATACTGATAACGTGTTTCTTGATAAAACAGATTCTTCGTTGTGACAATAAACTGTTTCAGCTGTTTAAGTTATTTTTCGCCTTGTTGTCATAATGGAATTATCGTTCAGAACACAGGATACAATGTGCCGGTAGTGTTCGGACTCCGAAGTGAAACTATTCCACATTAATTGCATGAAGTTTGTTTGATGAAATATCACCGGCATTCATAACAAAAGACGTAAGAAAACCTGTGTACAGTGCCTGTATTTTCCGCGCACATGCATGTATATGAGAACAGTTGTGAAATTTTCTCAATGTATCATTCTGAAGATCATTATGTGATTATTGTGGATTATACATTCGAAACAGGTTTGGATCTCGTTCAGTTTACTTCCAATCGCCCGCCCCTCTCGATAGACAAAAACATATTCAACCAAAAGTGTTGGGCCCCAACCCATGCAGACCACCACTATATGTCCGCTAATAATGGAATGATCCGTGTTTTAACTTCCCAAGTGACTGGTGCGATCATTATCATGGCGTATTGTTAGAATTTCACACCTACCGGTCCGATGTTCTTTCAGCTTACTATCCAATTAATGTCAATTTCTGTTTGATATTTAGCTCAAGTCTGTATTTTGGCCCCGTTGAAATACAGATTCATACAAGAAATATTGTTCATGAATTGGAGCAATTTGATTGGCCGAGGGGTGTGAACCGGTTTATAAATCTATATTATATCTTACCGGTGTGTCGCCGTCGCTGATTGGCCGAGAGACAGGCTCTATTGTGCATAGTGCTTGTACCCAATATCACGTGGTGTGACGTAGGCCATTTTGTAAGCGTAGAGCACGGCCAGGGGATTATGACGTAGACCACTATGCATGGGATTATAATCTGTGTTGTCGTCAAATAGTTTTGATTGAGAGATTAGTCATATCGCGCGTGCATAGTTATTGTCAAATGGATATTTTATACCAATAACTCAGAGTGAACGCTATAAGCTGTGATATGTATATGCTGTCAAGCTAGCACGCTTGTCTGAAATACGCCAGCGTCACTGATTGACACAGCGAACAATGACCAGGGCGTGCATATATACCATTCAATTCAATCCACTGGTAGTATACGTTTGTACGTTTGCACGTTTGCGGGATAAGA
This sequence comes from Siphonodentalium dalli, assembly GCA_032622095.1. NCBI lineage: Eukaryota > Metazoa > Mollusca > Scaphopoda > Gadilida > Siphonodentaliidae > Siphonodentalium > Siphonodentalium dalli. The sequence continues at coordinate 81,861,164 of CP136061.1, read as the reverse complement.
TATCTATTACGCGTTTGGGTTAGAAATAAAATGATGTATATATATAAATATTATAGAACATCAGTTTGTAAATTCATGTTCAATATAATATAATGATTAGCGCAATGTAAATAAATGAAATATAAATACAAATATATATGAAATGGCCGATGGTGTAACCATATTAAAGTATCAGTTTGTCTATGAATGTTCGATATAATATAATGAGTAGAGCATGTCTTGTCGGTGCCTACGCGAATGTAGTGGCCAGTGGGAAAGGTGTAGTTCCCTCGCCTGTGGTTCGGGAACTACACCTTTCCCACTGGCCACTACATTCGCGTAGGCACCTCCAAGCCATGCTCTATTCATATAATAGGTCTCCTGTTTGACACCATCTGGGCGGTGGCCATGTTGGATCTGTATGGAATGGGTATCCACCCTACAACACCCTTTGTTTGACCAAATGTATTAAAAATTCCAACTGATGACAATTCCAATGACAATGTTGGCCAAATGTAGGACAATATTGTTTTCTTAAATTAACTAGCAGTTTTTGACTGGCCACGGGAAGCGACCAGGACACAATCTTTCCAAGTGTTGGAAATTTCCAACCTGACACCCACCCCCATGATAAGGTTGGAAAACGTCCAGCTGATCGATGGCCATTCCAGCCCAAACTTTTGATAAAAAGTAGGATATTACGCAAATATTGGTCCGAAAACAATACCCCCCAATAAAATGTTTGAAAATCAAACTAAAAGATAATTTTCAACCTATTGTTGGTTTGGAAATTACAACTAATGTTGTGTCAGGTGTGAAATTTCCAACTTTGAATTAAAAATTTGACCAAAGTTTCCATTCCCTGTCCGTGTTCAAAATTCGAAATACACGGGTTGAAATGACAACAAACACTAAAACACATTCGCCAAGCCCGAGTAACAATTAATCAAAACAGATTTGCCTGTCGCAATGCTTCGGCGATGACCGTGACGTATATCGGACACGATTTTTGCTCACACGAACTAATACCGTTTTCTTTCTGTGTGCATTTCTATATCAACCCGTTTACACTAGTCTGCGTGTAGATCTGTGTACTGTTCTATAGCAATGTAAATGCACCATATACCATTAAAGATGACATTCAGTTGATCGTTGATTTGCATTTTCATGATCGTGTCGTGACAGTTTGCCCTCTGTTGTCAGCATCAATGCTCTAATCAGAACAATTTTTATACGTTCTGATAGTGTGTTCTAATATCTTCAAAATGACTCATAAATCATTAATATCCAATTTAAATAAGATAATATGTATGTCAATACCATTTACACTACCCATAACGATCGGGCGTATATGGGGCGCCATCTCTGCAAATATTCGTTTTCGGAGATATCTCCTTGGATCCAAGCAGATATCTGCTCGCATTGTGGATATATCTCCTCGGTTTCAAGGAGATATCTGCTTGGAATATGGAGATATCTCCTCGGAAATATTTTCAAGGAGATATCTCCTTGAAACCGAAGAGATATCTCCATAATGCGAGCAGATATCTGCTTGGATCCAAGAAGATATCTCCTTGGGTCCAAGCAGATATCTGCTCGCATTATGGAGATATCTCCTTGAAATATGTTCAAGGAGATATCTCCTTGGATCCTAGCAGATATCTGCTCGCATTATGGAGATATCTGCTTGAAATATATTTCAAGGAGATATCTCCATATTGCGAGCATGATATCTGCTTGGATGTATTTCGATCATAGATATATGTACTGTGGAGAAATCATTAATATTTCATGGCTGCGGTTTTCCAAGGAGATATCTCCATAATCCAAGCATATATCTGCTAGGAATATTTTCAAGGAGATATCTGCTTGGAATATGGAAATATCTCCTTGGGTCCAAGGAGATATCTCGTGGAAAACTATTTCAAGGAGATATCTCCATAATCCGAGCAGATATCTGCTTGGATCAAAGGAGATATCTCCTTGGATCCGAGCAAATATCTGCTTGGATTATGGATATATCTCCTCGGTTTCAAGGAGATATCTCGTTGGAAATATTTCAAGCAGATATCTCGTAGTTGCGAGGAGATAACTCCTAGGATCCAAGGAGATATCTCCATAATCGAAGCAGATATCTCATTGGATCCAAGGAGATATCCCCATAATGGACCATATTCCAAGCAAATATCTGCTAGGAATTGCAATTCCAAGGAGATATCTCCTGAAACCGAGGAGATATCTCCGAATTACGAGGAGATATTTCCGAAAACGAATATTTGCAGGGATGGCGCCCCATTGGCGTAAACATAAAATTTACAAGATATTTCGTGAACGGTATAATGTTATATTAGGCTATATACAAATATTAAATATGTTGAATAGTGGGGTGCTGGCGCATGGGAGCATGGGAACACGTTCAACCTGGTCCGCCATGACTGGCTATGAAAGCTATAAACTGAAAATATGAGAATTATTGATCTAAATGAATATATACATAAACACAATTGGACAATTAGGCTGGCTTTGTTAATGGTGGTGTATATATACACATGTTGGGCTTACAATTATGATTAATAATCACAGATTTTAAGTTCTAGTCGTGGGATTGGTCGCTTTCAAACGATGTTTGGTCGCTTTCAAATGATGGGACGTAATTCCGAAATGACGTATAACATCATGCGGTCAACAAATATAATTCAGAAATGTCGTATAACTTATACGACATTTCGGAAGCACAAGAAATTGACCAATCAAAAAAATGCATAATAAGAACACGTCATAATTTTTTTCTAGGATGGGCTTTCTAGCCAGGATTGAATTTTTCCCGCTGTAATCGATGACGTAGAATCCGATTCTGCAATAAAAATATTTCGCGCCAAAATGACAAAAATCGCAGTATACGACATTTCCGAAGCACACCGACGATTTGCAGAATGAGGTTCCAGAGGGTGAACAAAGTGACGATATCCTGCCCGACAGCCTAACATCATCAAATTCACCCTCTGTGGACCTCATTCTTCTTAGGCCTCAAATGCTATGGGAGACCTATAGGATCAAGTTGAAGTCAAGTTGTCACTCATTAGTCACCTCGATTGTGCATTTTAATCTCTGCAAATTAGGGGATGTAGAAACTGAGCAAACGGGAAAATTTTATAAACTAAAAACAATGTTAATTTGAGAGTATATATAGATACTCCCAGAAGATGGGGACTAAGCAGAATGAAGTCCAAATAAGGTGAATTTAGTGATGCTAGCCGCTGTGCAGAGTAGCGTCACCCTCTGTGGACCTGATTCTGCAAATACTAGACAAACTATTTCAAGGTTTGATTAATACAATGCCTTTGTGATGGGTACCATGCTTACTGCGGTATAGATGTTCACACGCTTCCAAATGACCGCATGCTATACAAGTCTCCACTTCGAACTCACTGTCCGGTTACTCGCAAAAAAAGTTAAGCATTAGTCGTCAAAAATGTGCGCGATTACTTGTGAAATGACCCGCCACCAATTTCATGTCAACCAAATTTGGTGTGGTGACTCGAGTTACTCTGCATGGCGGATGTTATAATTGTGTTAGTTTTTCAAAATTTTGAATTTAAAAAAAATATATAATAAAATTGGTTTTGTTCAATTAAATTAAATTTGTCAATTAAATAAATTTAAAACAAGATATATAAATCAAAATGTTTCAACGATCAAATTGTGCTTGAAGCGCACAATGGGGCCGCCGTTGAATAGAGGCTCTGCTCTGTCTAAGATTAAAATGTGCGCGAAGTCCCACAAATGGGGCCACATGTCTCTCCGATGCTGAATATAGGCCGCCCAAGGGAGCCTGTTTCAGCTAGTAAAATAGAAGTTGCTCCAGTAGACAAATAAAAGTTGTATGGAATATGTTAGATAATGGGCTGGTTGACAGACTTATCAGGAAATGGTTCGAAATTGTGGAAGTGTGTGTATCCTGCACAATGAACTAGGTTTACAGATGATCAGCAATTTATCAAACATTTTTTTTTCAATTAAAACAGCTTCTGAAACTATTATTTGAAGTAAATGAGATAATTTGGTGGGTGGGTGTAAACAAAATTGGGATTAAAACATTATTTTTTTTACATGTTTGATGTAAAACAAAACGGCATTCCTATCCGCAAATGTTTTACTAACCCCCCCCCCCCCCCCTCGTGTTTCCGTTCATATTCCGGCACCATGTGGTTTTCTTTGAGGAAATGCTTTCAAAACATACCGTGCAAACTTACCAGCACAGCGCATGAACGTGTGTATACCCTTACACCCGAATCCACTCCCTCATTCTCCACAAGGAGCATAATGTATATAATACTATCTAAGGAATAAATATTAAATTGACACCTTCTGCATAATAAACTACTACTGATACAGATTTACGAATAGCTCATAACGAACCAAAGCCGGACGCGTTTGGTCGTATATAGACTATATCTGATTGTGTGACGTCACCCATTATGATCTAATACGACGCTGTTGTTTTGAATTTTGCGAGCACTTTTGTCGCACAGTAGATCGGTGGGCGTAAAGCATTAATGTCGTAGTCGGAATTTTTTTTTTACTGTGTCTATCGATTACTATAGTATTCCAAGATAAGGGGAATTACTATCGGAATAATTAACAATTGAAGTATTTATTTATAAACAGTTATTATTAATAAATGTGTTCATATTAGATCAATTTCCTACGTTTATTAGCAGAAAACAAGTTACGACGTCATGACGTCATTTATCTTGGCGGGCCAGAATCCAAACAAGGCTGCATTATTGTCATGTCATATCCGGACAACTGATTTTTTCGGTGAGCCCTTGTGTCCGGAATGTAATTAATAATAATCACCCAACGGAGGAAGACCAAAGTGAATCTTATCTGATACGAATACATATCAATGAACTTATTTATATAACATTCAAAAAGCCACATATATACCTTGTGTGTGACTTAATTGCGGTTTGTTAATTACGCTAGCGTATATGGCCATATTGGTAATTTTGCGGACATCCCCAAAAACCTTTTCGCAGAAATAACGACTATCTACGAGTCCGTTTGTGAACTTATAGTGGCTTTAATTATAGTGGTTTTAATTATAGTGGTTTTAATTATAGTGGCTTTCAAACTTGTTGCCACTCACATAAGGTGCATTGTATAGTTATGTAAGGTGCATTGTATAGTTATGTAAGGTGCATTGTATAGTTATGTAAGGTGCATTGTATAGTTATGTAAGGTGCATTGTATAGTTATGTAAGGTGCATTGTATAGTTATGTAAGGTGCATTGTATAGTTATGTAAGGTGCATTGTATAGTTATGTAAGGTGCATTGTATAGTTATGTAAGGTGCATTGTATAGCTATGTGTGCGTAATGAGTTTGTACTTAAAGATACATAATCTGAATTAAGGCTCCTAAATTACTATTTATTTGGGTTAGAAGGTAAAAACAATATTTGATTCGGGTCAAGGAATCCACCCATCGAAGCTCAGAGTTATCATATATAGATTTTTCGCCACCTGGGAATAATTACACGTTTTTGAAAATTTTATACTAGAGTTCACAGTGGTCAGAATTTTTTTTTTTTATTCTGATAACTTTTTGTTGTTGCTGCTGTTGTTGTTGTTGTTGCAGAGGAATATAATGATACGGGAATTTCAACTTGTTGCTGGTTTGAAATTTCCAACAAATGTTGTGTCAGATATGAAATTTTCAACCTCCCTTATCGCGACGCCCATGCCGTCTGCAGTTTACATGACAAAATTACTGCTAACTTGGGGCTCCATGCAATCTCAATCGGTATGTTAATTCTAAAGTATAAAACACACGAAACGAATTTTTTGGCCCACGTGATCTTTACGGATACGAATAGCTAAACTTATCCGTTGCCTTATCCGCGTCACATGCGAAACCTCTCAAATAGATACCTTTCGAAAATTCACTATTACGATTACGGATAGGATATATATTGTCATATATAGTAATGTGGTCACCATCACAATTTACGTAGTATGGTTAATTAGTGAGACGGCATATACCCCACCCTATTTAGTCACACATATATTTGATGGAATGTAATGATTGTCTCTTTCAGATCCCATATATGTTCTTATCCATGTATTATACACCTCGCGGGTACTGCGTGGGGTATATTTCGTCTCACATAAAACCCCCCGTGCGTAAAGATATAATTTTGACCGTATACTGTACTGAGAAAAAAACCTTAGTCATTATGACTAAGATTGATTAGTCAAATTTTTGTCCGTAACTCAACTAACTTTTCTTAGTCATTCCGACTAATTTACATCTTATAGTCATGATGACTAATTCGTAGCTTAGTCACAATGACTAATATGCTAGCTTTATTGGGAAATAATGACTAACTTTTCTTTCTTGATCACTGGGAAGGTGAAAATTTAATTTGGTGGAGATTTTTTGCGAATAATTTCAATAGTCAACCAGATGATATATTATCCAGAATCAGAGAGAAAGTTGAAAGAAGGACAAACTTTCAATCAATTCTCTAAAACACAGATTCAAATATTGGTCTGTTGAGAGGTACAACAACAGTTTGTGGTATAGGTCTGTTTAACTAGTTTATTTTCAGAGATTATTTTGGTGTCTATGATATAAGAACCATTTATCAAAATAATGTAGCCTTTTGTGTCGGAGTGAACTTCTGACATATAAGCCATTACACCCTTCCATCGCACTCATTCAATTATAGATTTAATATAATTGCGATGCAGTGGAAATTGTGCATTTATCAGCATTTATCAATGCATATTCAGCATCATTTAAGGCAGTGTTGAAATTAGAGTTATTCTTCGTGCAACTTCGTCACTGTGACTCAGGCCAAAGTTAGTCATATTGATTCGCTGAAAGGTGTGGGTTAGGCAACGTGACTCCAAATGCTTGTGACTAACCCTAATTTAGTCATATTGACCCGATTATTTTCCGAGATTATATTTACAAGATGCCTGAACTGTACGATTCTTCCTCGAACAATCAAATCGAGTAAATTAAATATGTATTTGACTGAGAACTAAGTTTGGAATATCAATTCAAACTTAGTCATTATGACTATAATGGAGTAGCTTAACAAAAAATCGTTCACTTTTGGATTAAAGCATGAAACTTCCAGGGTTGGTTGGGTATGTGATCCACATCAACCAGTTAGCTGGTTCCAGGATTGTGGTGACCCCTTGACCTTCAAATTGGCCTTGACATTTTGAAAATTGGAAATTTAGGGGTATCTATTTTGTATCAGGTATAATGGCTATATTAAAGGGTATATAGATACTGGAGATTGTCGAAGCGATACCATGGATGCCCGCCTTTGTATCTCCATTCAATTTGTCTGTGATAATCCAAAAATGGCCGCCAAAATAAATTTGTTTTATGTTTTTTCACTAATATCTTTAAAATCAGTTCCTGCTTTTTGAAACTGTTTGAGAATTGTAACTTTATTTTGTATTGGGTACGTTAACTGACCATTGGGGCAATGAAGTATGCCATTCATGGGCTCCCTGCCACCTCCGATGTCTTAAAAATTTGATTTTACAGAAAGCGGTATAAACATTCACCAAAAATCACCATTGGGATGCTATTCATATTTCGTCAACAAATGAGAAGAACTGTGCAATCTAAGTGACACATTCCATTTCTTATGATTATTCCAACTCAATTGTACCCAGATTGTCACTTTGGCTCAAAATGGCTGCCAAAATGGCAGTCAAAATGTGGAAAAAATGTAATTATTGCCTCAGCGAGTCATGCAACCGCATATCAGTTGTGGTTGATGAAAAATGACTATTCTGTCTTATAGATATCGAATACTACTATTTATGATGCACCTTGGTTAATTGTTACTATTTTAAACACAGACATTACGAGAATTTATTGGATTTTTCTATCACGAACTTGACATCAAATTCGGCAAAAATTCACCTTTTAGGTTAAGACAATTTTCTCAAGAAAAATGGAACTAGCATTGGTATCGAAGGTGTGTATTGTTTTGATCTGTCTTAAATGGGTCACACTGATCTGTTTTTGAACAAAATTACTCAAGATGGTTTGCAAAATGGCAACCAAATTTGGAAAAAAAAATGATTTTGTTATATATATCCGGAATATTATTCTCTGATAGCAAAGGTAGTCACTTTGAATTAATCATGTTACTTATGAGGCATGACAAATTCATTATAAAGGATGCAGTATGGAATTTTGCCACAAACTTATTTTGGGATTCTGACCATGTTTTTTGTACGGAAATGGACAGAACTTTGAAACTGAACTGAAAGGGGCATTATTATGAGGCTACGATATAACATTGTGGCTCATTGGCATCGAAATGACTAATGTCAGGAAAACCGTTCCCCCATTGTGCATATAAACCACCATCAGGATGTAGAACTCTCTGAAATTACCTCTATATCGATTAACATATCCTTGAGTTATTGTGTAAAGCGATACCCACCCAAATTTACACATGTACAACCCACCCATAGCCATACACTCGCTCCATATATACATAAACACCACATAAATGACCATGTAGCCACTCGTTTTTTACACATACACTTCACCCATGACCATACAGCAATACTTAGGTAAACCCGTACACCACACACCTGACTATATAGCCATGGAGGTATACCTCTACACCTCACCCACGACCGTATAATCACTCTATAGTCACTTCATGTATACATATTCGCCTCACCATTGGCCATACAATTACTCCATGTATATATATATATTTGCCACACCTATGGAAATGTAGTCACTCGTGCTATACATATACACCACACCAATAACAATAGAGTCACTCCAAGTGTACATATACACATCACCAATGGTCATACCGATATTCTATATGTACCAATAGCCCGCCCACACGACCATTCATACACACAGGCTTGCATATACACCTCGCTCATGACAATTCAGCCACTCGCTGTATACTCATACTTTCGTGGTCATATAGTCATTCATTGTTTACCAATTCACATCACCATTGGCCATATGGTTATTCCATATTCACATATTGGCCACACCAATGGTTATATAGCCACTAAGGATATACATATGCCTATAAAGTCACTCCATGTATACATATACACCTTACCAGTGGCCATGCAGCTTTCAGGACATACCAATACCCAGCACAACACCTCACTATTGGCCATACGGTCACTCCCATGACCATATAGCAACTGAAGCTATACATATACACCCCACTCATGACCATAGGGTCACTCCAGTTGAGTGTATACACCTCACTAATTGCCATACAATCCTTCAAGACATACCAGTTACCTGTACACCACCTCACCATCGACCATGGTATCTCCATCATACATATTTGCCACATACATGGCATATAGCCACTCAATATATACATATACACCCCACACATGGCCATAGAGTCATTCCATGTACACATATTCGCCTCAGCATTGAATGGATACACCAATACCACACGGCCATGTCTATACTCCAGACTTGCATATACACCTCACGCATGACAATTCAGCCATTCGCTGTATACTCATACATCCGATCCATGATCACACAGCGACTCTATGTATACATATATACTCCTAATGACAATACACCAACATCAAAGATGCACACACATACCATATACAGATATGATCACAATGCCACTTCATATATTCCAACACGCTCACCAATGGCCATCCAGCTATACATGTATGCATATACACTTCAACAATCATGACCATACAGCCGTTCCATGTACACCTATAATTAGTAAACCCATAAGCATACAACCACTCCTTATTTATCCATACACCCCACCCATTTTCATACAACCAACACATGTATACATATACACCCATCCATGACAATAAAGCCACCCAATGTACACCTGTATATTTCACACATGATCATAAAGTCACTCCATATATACATAAACAACACACATATGACATATAGCTACTCTTGTTATACCCATACACCACTTCGATGACTATACAGCCATTCCACGTATACATATGCACCTCATGCATTAGCACTCACTGTTTACCTGCATCTCACTATGAACACCACACCATGACTATATAGACACTCCTCGTATAACTAGTCACACCATTCATGATTATATTTCATGTATACATATTCACATCACATGTGACCACAAAGTCACTCACTGACTACCATTTTTACAAACATCTTGTATTAATTTGATCAATGTTGATCAATTTTAACGCTAATTTGTGAGAGTAGTCACATAAATTGGTCCCGCTCAGCTCAGTTTCGAATTTCTGCATGTCCATTTTTGTTCAGAAACATGGCCAGAATCTCAAAATAAGTTTTTCGGAAAAATTCCATACTGCATCCTTTAAAATGAATTAGTCATGCCTCGTAAGGTACTGGGACAACCAGAATAGAACCTATAGTTTTCACTTGATTAAGTAACATGTTTAATAACCAAGTAGGTCACAATTTGCTACCTTTTCGGCACAGCAGATAATTATTTTTGGGATATATGTGAAAAATCAACTTGTAGTGTGCATCAGAAATGTTAGTATTCAATCTATATAACACATAATAGTCAAATTTTGTTATCAACCACAACTTGTATGTGGTTGCATGGTATGCAGCATGGGCAATATTTACCATTTTCCACATTTGGCGGCCATTTTTGCAGCCATTTTCAGCCAAAGTGACAATTTTGGTACTAATGAGTTGGAATAAACATAAGAAAAGGAATGCTTCACTAAAATTGCACATTTCTGCCCATTTCTTGATGAAATATGACTAGAAATCCCAATGGTGATTTCTGTAAAATAGAATTTTTGAGGGTTCAGAAGGGTTTCTGACTTCATGAATGGCATATTTCATTTCCCCAATGATCAGTACAATACAACATAAAGTCACAATTCTCAACGAGTAACAAACAGCATAAACTGATCTTAAAGATATTAGTGAAAATAAATCAAATTTTCCACTTCCGCTGCCATATTGGCCGCCATTTTGAGCCAAAGTGACAATTTTGGCACTAGTGAGTTGGAATATGCATAAGAAATTGAATGTTTCACTAAAATTGCACAGTTCTGCCCATTTCTTGATGAAATATGACTAGAAATCCCAATGGTGATTTTTGGTAAAAAAAATTATACCGCTTTCTGTAAAATCGAATTTTTGAGGGATAAGAAGGGTTTCTGACACCATAAACGGCACATTTCATTGTTCTAATGGTCAGTTAACATGAACAATACAACTTAAAGTCACAATTCTCAACCAGTACCAAACGGTATAAACTGATCTTAAAGATATTAGAGAAAACAAATAAAATTTTCCACTTCCGGCTGCCATATTGGCCGCCAATTTTTTCAACCATTTTGAGCCAAAGTGCAATTTTGGTACAAACGAGTTGGAATATGCATAAGAAATGGAATGCTTCACTAAAATTGCACAGCTCTGCCGATTTCTTGATGAAATATGACTAGAAATCCCAATGGTGATTTTTGGTAAAATGTTATACCGCTTTCTGTAAAATCGAATTTTTGAGGGATAAGAAGGGTTTCTGACATCATGAATAGCATATTTCATGATACTCCAATGGTCTGTTAACATGAACAATACAACATAGAGTCACAATTCTCAACCAGTACTAAACATCATAAACTGATCTTAACGATATTAGAGAAAAAATAACTTTTTACACTTCCAGCTGCCATTTTGGTGGCCATCTTGGACGGTGTGTTCCAATTTTAACATATAATGGTGGAATTTTATCTTATCTTCACAAAAATTTATACATTTATATATATGTGACAAGATTGTCTCACTATAATTTTCATCAAACTGACTTAGTGACCCGTCTGAAAAACGGGGGCCATGTTGGGCGCCATCTTGAATTTAACGGGTTCCACTTAACCGAAAGCTGGAACCAGCTGGATTATGATCAGGGATATAGTGGACAATATATGTGCGCATGTTGGTGCTTTAATCCGGAAGTGAACGATTCTTCTGTTATTGTGGGCTAAGGGACTCCACTACTAACATTTATTTGACTAATAACTAAGTTAGTTGTATCAATTTTAACTTAGCCATAATAAATAACTTAGCTGATGACTAAGAACTAGTTAGACATTATGACCAAGGATTTTTCTCAGTGTGGCAGGATGCTGTCCATATCCGTAATCGTGTTCGTGATTTTGCGAAAAATATCTAATTATGGCAAAACCACAACTGATTAAAAGAACACAACTTTCCTTACAGTAATTCGTATCAGTAAAGTAGTTCATTATACGAAACGTGTAAAATATTAAACCAACTTATCAATTTGATTTTTACTGCTCGAAGTAAGTCCACGATATGTATTTAATATAAAAATTATATTAGAAGCACAGAATTGTTAGCATACGCAGGCCTCATTCCGCAAGTGCGGATCACATCTGTGACGTGGGGCTCCTTGCAATCTAGAAACCTTCATATATAACTAAAACAACCTTCTTAACATAACTGAATCCATCAACATCTGACACTGAAAGGCAGATTAGCTGTCAACGACCCATGTTCCGTCGTATTGCGGCAAACAAAATCATGTTTTCTTTCTTAAACTAATTTCTATTCAAAATGTTCTGACGCAACTAAAGACAATAAACGTGCCAAGCCAAACAGCTGCACCGGACTTAAACCTGCCATCGCCTGTACAGAGAATAAAGTTCAATCCCCGCTACGCTGGACTTATCGCTAACATCACCTACACGGAATAGAGTTCAGTCCCCTGTTACGCTGGACTTAAGACTGGGCTTGAGATATGTTATGTACTTGTTCGGGTGCGTGAGACTCGTCAGTTAGTATTCATGAGCTATGCCAACTGGAGGAATGTAGCATTCTACTAACATTGCCGAAAATCTCAAGCAAATCGATCGACCATACAACTCCATAGAAAACATCGTCCGAACTACGCTCAATTGTACTATTGACTTCTCGATTCGGGACACTATTGGTGATAAACTAACGAAAACGATTTCGCCACCAGGAGTCACTGCTTTTAATTAATATATACGGATGAGTGGGTGTGTTGTCAATTTGGATATGATATTTGTAAAAATAACTACTTTGAGCAAGATTATCCTCCGTTATCACCCTACCGGAGTGTTTTACATCACATTAAGAATTAACCCTTCTATCACATTAAGAATTAACCCATCTATCACATACACAGAATAGAGTTCAGTCCCCTGCTACGCTCGATTAACCTGATAACACCTACACATAAAATAGAGTTTAGTCCCCTCTTACGCTGGATTTAACCCTGCCATCACCTACACATAATATAGTTCAGTCCCCTGCTACGCTCGATTAACCTGACAAAACCTACACATAATAGAGTTTAGTCCGCTGCTACGCTGGACTTAAGACTGGACTTAAGACTGCCATCACATACACAGTGGGAGTTCAGTCCCCTGCCTCTCTGGACTTAACCCTAACTTTCATCACCTACATATCATATATCTCAGTCCCCTGCTACGCTGGATTAACCCTGACAACACCTACACAAAGTAGAGTACATTCCCCTGCTACACTGGACTTAACCCTTCCATCGCCTATATATAATATAGTTCAGTCCCACGCTGCTACGGTCGATTAACCATGATATCGCCTGCACAGAATGAGTTCAGTCCCCTGTTACACTGGATTAACCCTGCCGTCACATACACATAATATAGTTCAGTCCCCTGCTACGCTGGACTTAACACTGCCATCACCTACACACAATAGAGTTCAGTCCCCTGCTACGCTGGACTTAACCTTCCATCACCAACATATAATAGATCTCAGTCCCCTGCTGCTACGATGGATTAACCTGACACCACCTATAAATAATATAGTTCAGTCCCCTGATACGCTCGATTAACCTGACAACACCTACACATAATAGAGTTCAGTCCCCTGCTACGCTAGACTTAACCCTGCCATCACCTACACAGAGTAGAGTTCAATCCCATGGTGCTACGGTGGATTTAACCCTGCCATCGCCTACACATAATAGAAACCAGTCCCCTGCTACGCTGGACTTAACCCTGCCATCACTACACAGAGTAGAGTCCAATCCCATGCTACCACATGCAGGGGCATGTAACGCGCTCCGCTGCCCACCCCCTTTGCACTGCCCCAATACACAAAAACTATATACGCGCCTGCTTTACGTTAATAGTATTATATATAGTACCATACTATTAACGTAAAGCAGGCGAGTATATAGTTTTAGTGCAAATTAGTGGGCAGCGGAGCGCGTTACAGTGTTTGGTATTATTATATATTATTTTATATATACGACGCTTTGTGCCGGGTGCTTTTATGTATGACCTAAGGTTAGAGGACGTAAGAAGTGATTCGAACTCGTGTTCAATATATCGTTTCGATACATCTTTTCTTGTTTATACTCCCAAACATTGATCCATTCGAACCGGATGGATGAAACGGAGAATCTTCTATGATTGCGGAGTGCCCATAGGGGTCAATGCACGAAATTAATCAACTCTCGCGAGGAAGCTTTAGACAAGAAGCGGGAAGTCGATGCCACACTCACGCTCGCAAATTTCCGGAAGAAGATCGACTTCTTAGAGCAGTTAGATTCACAAATAGTGAATTCGGTGGACGCTACCAGTGATGACTTTGAACAAATAGTAATTGACAGTGATGATTATATGTCTCAGTTATGCGAAAAGCGAACTATTGTGAACTTTCTCTCAGAAAATACAGTCCTCAACACCAAGAAAAAGACAATATGAACACTCAACCAATACCTGACACTTGATGCAGTAGCCTTATCCACAATTACAATTCTCACATTCAATGGTGACCTTATGGCTTGGACAACATTCCGTCACTATGTAGGAACTGTTACATCGGAAGTCGTTCTATCGCCGGTTTGTGATGGTTCTTGGCTGATTTGTGACGGTTCCTTATTATCTAAATTATACATTTTTTTACAGTAAAAACACAATTTTTTAGCCATATGGCTGATAATTCGATTAAATTTTCCATTCCCCTCACAATCGGTGGCCCAAACGAGCGTAATAATAACGAAAATTCCATTATGTGTGTCATAACAACGACGGAAACCGCGAATATTGATATTTGTTTGGGTTCTCTCCAGATCGAGTCGGTCCTCTCCCCATTTAATCGGTTTTATACGGGTAATACTGTGTCTAATATTTGGCAAGATAATGGTTCAAACTGACCATGTCTTGAAATTAACCAAAGATAAACACAACAAAATATGCATTAAGTTGAAATTTGCACCATTAATTGTCATCAATTTCTATGAATTACACTGACTTCCTATGCTTATTCAATAACATGTGTTACGCCTATGAAAATTCACCAAGTCGCCAGCTAGTTTGAAAAATAACGCGTTTTGCAGGCCCAACATTTCCATGAATCTATAGCCGGTTAACTATATAGTGTAATTTCATAGCGCTGGACTTCGGAAAGCGTGAGCGTAGACGGGATATATATAGTTATCTGTCTTGTATTTTATTTTGTCTATTTTCGTAGACGCATTTTAATCAGCAAAAAATAAGATGTTAGAAGTTCGTTGACACCCATACATTGTTCTGATTACGCAATTTATGAAGTTTATGTTGGGCATCCGCTTGCTGGATGCTGATTATATATGTTAGATGCTAGAATTCGTTATTTCTTTATCGCACTTGTTCTGCTGTTCGGGATAATCTGACCGGCAATCACTCAGGGTTTGTTCTAACTTCTAAGCATCTAGAGAGTGAGCCATCCCGCCTCATATTCCTGTCAAGAGATATCCGATTACAACCAATCATGCAATTAATTGTATCCACTCGCCTGTAAGAGGGAATAATTGTTTTATACTATTAAAGGCTATCTTTTGTAATATTAAATCAAATACAAATTTGATGAAGTGAAAGCAAAAATTATTTGGTCACCCGCCTATAGAAGTCGCCCCGAAGATGCAAGATCACCCCCGGGGCAACTGGTCTTCGGCATGAGTAGTCACGCATCCTCAGGGATATTCCTGAATGCAAATACGGGTACCAATACTAAACCTTTAAAAATAACCCAATCAGACAATGGAAGTTTTGTAAAATCATGTGACTATTGGTCAAAAGAGTTCAACTGAAGACAGGCCCATGTGATGTCGACCCCATATAAAGATCCAAATACGAAGACGACCCGACGCGAAGTCGACCTCAGATAATTCGGCCCCGATGATTAGATAGGAATTGAATATTGTTATTATTTTAAATAAGCGCGGCGGACAGTCACAATTTTAACGAACACATTATTATTACAATGTGTGTATGAACATAAGGAGGGACTTTCTTCAGTCATTGTTGTAAATTCAAACTGAGGGAACAATTTCAACAAATTGTTGGTGTGAAATTTCCAACCAATCTAGTGTAAGGTATGAAATTTGTCACTATTCAAAATTTTGACCAAGGTTTTGGGCATACACAAATTAAGCACCCCTCTCTGCCCAAGTCCCGCTCCCTCCCCACCACGCATACCCCCGGCCATGCCATAACATATCAATGATTCAGTTGAACGTGATTTCATAAGAAATGTTCATGTCTGGGCGACGAACATACGTAAATGTCCCTTATATAGGCGGGACTTTCGAGGAAGAAATATGTTGGTGCTGGCATCGAAACATTGTCCCACCTGGACTTTTCAATCATGGCCCTGTATTAATTAAATGAATAACATCTCATAATCTCCTGAGAGTAGATTTCTATTACCATTGGTATTTATATAGGCAGGTATGATTATGATATTATGCCCCTCGGGACGTTCAATAGTTGGTTTCTGCCAATTAATGTCACTTACTATTATTATTAGGTATTTATTAAATTATTTCTTAATATACCTGCTGTATTATGTAAATGGCATAAGCTACAGTCATTATCTGGTTTAAAATGTCAGATACACAGGACAATATTCGGCCCAAAGTGCAGAAATCGTTCGAATAAATCGTATGTATAGAACCGTCACAGCCATGATTTGCTTGAAATAGAACCGTAACACGCAGACATGTTGATTACGAGGCTACTGTTCCAGATTATCAACCGCTATCAGGATATTTTCTCAACTATTTTACAGATGAGTAACACGTGTATGTTTTACACTCAGTGTTCGTGTTCAGAATGCGTTTCATATTTTATACGCCACCGAAAACAAACGAATTGCCTTTACGTGGTTTCATTTTCAGTGATAGCATGTTGATATTTACGCGTTAACTCGCTAATTCCGAGTTAATTGTGATCTAGAGTTCACGTTTCGATAATACGGCACTGATGCAGCCTCTGTTCATTCAGGAAAGTATAATACATTCAATATATCTATAATTATGCGTGATTGAGTGGAAATTGGATGAACTTAAGAAAGCCCAAACAAATGACATTGACATTCTAGAGTCCTGTGTCACACCTACACAGTCTGTGCCGAATAACGATTTGATCGATGGCACAGTCACATCTCTTCATGCTTTTACGAAAACCTCATCGAACGTTGATTCTTCACGGAATTCTTTGCGGGCTTGTTTATTTTGTTCTGATCCACATTTTCCATCAGATTGTATGGAATACAGAACAAGAGATTCTAGACTTGAATTCATAATGAATCCAGTATGTACTTCAATTGCCTTGCTAAACATCAAGTAAATAAATGTCATCTGCCGAAGAAATCATCATACTTGTTTGCACACCGACCCCGATGACACGAAACTTGACATTGCACATGAATATACAAGTAAATCAGATGACGATTACTCTAGCTCTGCAACTCCGATAACCAATTCAAGTCAAGGCGAGCAAGACATCGCCATGACAACAGATATAGTAGCAGGAGTTCTACCTCACCGGAAAACTCACATATCTTATTGAAAACAGCAGTCGCAGACGTTACCGATAATGAACTCAACACATTGATGCCAGCTCATATCTTGTTTGACGATGGGTCCCAGAGATCCTTCGTAACGGATCATGTAGTCAAACAGCTTAATATCCCGCCACTGAAGAAAGAGATACTCAAAGTTTCTACATTCGGAGCAGAACACCAAGCATTCGTGAATTTGATGTCGCTCAAATCAATGTGATTGGCCTCGATAATTCTTTGATTCCCATAAAGGCGATGGTTGTGGAAACGATCACCAAACCACTCGATATTCGGAGCCCAGCCAACATTCCCGAGTTCAGTTCGTTACATTTCGCGGTCCCAAAAGGCTATCCATGTGACAACTTCGATATTTCTGTTCTAATTGGAAGTGATAGTTCACTTGTTGGACATGAACATGTTAGATCGAAAGCTGGACCAGTGGCTGTAAATTCTAAGATAGGTTATTACGTGCGCTCGCGCAACAGTATGGCGATCAGACAGATTCGTAGCTTGGTGTCACTCTGTTCCGTTTCACTCCATGACGTCACCAAAAACGACGTAAAACCTCGTGGCGTTCTGACATTTTTACTGTGCCGCGTTTTTGCTATGTTTATTTTATGTGTTGTTTTCGATTATTTGTTTGTCGCCGATATCGCCATTTGTCGGGATTCCATGTTTCTATATTTAAAACTGGTATGCTCGTAGTGAGCCTCGATTTCGATTTATTCTCCCAGGTCAAAATACGTCAGAGTTATGACAAAAATAGATCGACCTACATTTTCTCCATTAGAACTCTACATCAAAGAGTCTATAGACTCCTTCTGGACCTACATAGACTCCTTCGTTTTGGGTATTTTTACTTATAATTGGGAAGTTTTATCATTTTTGGTTCGTGCGAAGACCTCTTTTTATCGTGCGGGAAAAGAGAGACATTCAAAACGCGATTTCGTAATTCGACGCAATAGGCTGAATAGCCCAACCTTCAGCCGAGTTCCGGGTCAAATACGACGAATGACGTAACACAAAACAAAACGCATTTGTTGACACAAACACCGTTTGAAGAGTTTATTATTACATAAAATGATCGTTATTGATTAATTATTGATTAATTATTCATATTTATTGTTGCATATTGGCTGCTATCAATATTTACATAAATAGTATTAATTTTTTCTTATAATCGCTCCTTTGGTCAACTTTGACTATCGGAAAATGAAAATATGCCGCTGAAAAAAATGTAATCGATATTAAAGGTACGGTTGGCCTTGACGGTGGGTATCCTGTGAAAATATTTCCAACCGTCAAAAACCACCACAAACAGAAAGAACATCAAAATGTAGACAGACTTTGTCCGTATACAAATAAGAAATATCGCATAAACAGTATGTTATTGTCATATGGTTGACCATTGTTATGTAAACAAAAGCATAAAAAGTTACTTTTCTGGTGTTTGTTTATATTATAATGGTAAACATAAAGAGCGTTCTTTGTGGGTGAATTCCTGATACGGAACTACTAAAGAGCGTTTATGCCATTTGTGTGTGATTAGCCAGTAGCATTGTGCTTTCTTCTGTAACACAATCAGGCTCTTGCTTAGGTAAAATATAGTAGGTCTTTATGATAACATGCTGTTTACGCGATGGTCTTGGTATATATGAACGAAACTGTATGCGTTTTACTGTTTTTTCTGTTTACGGTGATTGGAACAAATATGAATATTTTCGACAACTAAGGCCTCACGTGCCTTTAAAGTCTCATCCTTTCGGCAACATGGAATTGGTTTTAATTACTTAAATGATTAATATAGTAATTTGCCTTTTATCTGTGATGAAATGAGAAATGGTAATTGTCTTTTTTTGCTAACATTAAATTAAATTAAATAAATTAAAGGTACTCAACCCGATAAAACTCCTCTCAATTACTATTTCAATGGCTTCGGGGGTCAAAAATATTTGATTCGAGTCGAGGAAGTCACCCATCAAAGCTCAGATTTGTTAGATATCGATTTTAGAAATCTATTATTTTTCATTATCGGGAATACTATCTGGCCCAGAACTCAGTCAAAATTGCGTTAAAATTACCACTTGATTTTAGAGTTATTCATCCTTGTCTGTTTGAATAGATTTGGAGTACACATCCAGAGCAGATTACGGCAGTTATTGGTACTCATCTCGAGAACATAACAAATTTGAAAAATCAATATCTAATAACTCTGAGCTTTGTTTGATGGGTTCCTCGACTCGAATCAAATATTTGTTACCCCCAAAGCCAAAGAAATAGTAATATAGGACCCTCTGATCGGATTGTTGTTGTTGGAATCTGTTGAGATGGGGACCCTCTTTACGGGTTGAGTACCTTTAAGTAAAATACAGTGAAATTATTTTTTTAATTATTTTTTATTACATGTTTGCGCACGTTGGCATCTCTCTGAGTGCATTCTAGTTTAATTTGGGGACCGATTCGTTGCAGTGACACAACTAAGTCAGCGTCAATGTATCACATTCGATCACAACCTGATGATTATGACCTGCAAATTTTCTGGTCTTGGAAACACTTGGCATCGCGGAAGCATCGAATGCACATGCACAGACGAGAACAGTTTCGCCACATCTTATTGTGAGAACTCGATTGAGTTCAGAGATGGCAGATATGTTGCAAAATTACCTTGGATTACGCCGAAATTCCGACAATCGTCGAAATCGTAAACAATCGGACTTGTTCTTCAATTTGTCGACGAGCAGAAGATCCAGTGATGTTTGAGAAATACGGCAAGATTATCGAAACACAGCTAGCGGAAGGATTCGTTGAAAAGGTTGAGCAAACGGGAGCGTTTACTTCGTCTGAAGAAGTCTGCAACCACTCCCATTGGAATAGTATTCGATTGCAGCTGTTTCCAAGGCAAACTACCGGTGTTCGTTGCCAACCGTGTGAACGAACTTAAATCCGCAGTTAGTCCTAGTTGTTGGAGACTTTGTAACACTCACAAAAACCCAGCTGATCTTCGTACTCGCGGATTGTCATCCGAGCAGTTGGCATCAAGTGATTTGTGGACGAAAGAGCCTGACTGTATGTTTCAGGAGAACTGTGTCGAGAGCGTTGTCGAGAGCGTGTCGGCCAAAGCGAAGGTAGCTCCGCCAATTGTTTCACGGATAACAGCGGTGAACCGGAAATAGCACATACACACAGTGGATCAACGGACACGAACCAAAACCGGAAGTCGTAGATTTCGAGGTGGAGAAATATCTGTCGACAAATATTTGTTGACGGTTTTTTTGGGAAAATAAACGCTTGGATACCATATCTGACCAACTGAAGGTGAGTGAATATTTCTTCGCTAATGTTGGGACACCGACGATCAATTTAAGTCAGTTGCCATTGTTCGATCGCGAAAAAATGTCATTTAATCATCGCCGCGAGACGATTTCTTCCCCAAAATATCCCACAGTATAGACTAAGAGTTCATTCCCCTGCTACGCTGGACTTAACACTGCCATCACCTACATATAATGTGAGGATACCATCCATTTTTTTTATTTAAGACCTTTGTCGGTTACAATTAATTCTGCATCATCCTGAGAAACCGAACTGTCCATATCCATTTGAAAATTAGCAAGATCAAACCAGTATTAATGGTATCGTCCAGGCACATTAGGTTTCACTACGGCAAAAAATAGGGGAAAGCTGAATTTTTCAGGGATTAATAAGAACATGTTTATGAACAACTTGGCAAAAGTCCCCCAGAATCCGACTTGAGCTTTTTGAGATATGATTTTTCGTGATGGTGCAAATTCTGACGAAATTCCATTAGACCATATGCGAATGCAGTCATATGTAGGCTAATTTATGGACTCAATCTTCACGCATACCCGTCCATCATGGAGCAGGTGTCGATAGATATGCGTAATTGATGCTAGAGCTTATTAACAGTCGATATTCCATACTTGCGATGACATTTGTTTACGAGGAGAGCATATAAATCGCATCGTGATTCAAAATTTTCCTGACAAGGGCGAGTAAAGATATTCAGACGACAATGAGCTAAAATATGAACCATTATACTAGAACAGTGGTTAATTCAGAAAAGGAAAGTGATAAGATATATCGAACCATCACCATGCTTAAGATTTTATAGCCGGAAACATAACACTACCCCCTAAAACGTACGCCATGGCTTTGAGTGTCTGAAAGGCACAAAAATACCACATAATAGTCCTGGCGTTTGGCGTAACAATTGTACAAATGGTGATAACACTTTGAATCTTGGCACATAGGTTCCTTATACACTATCAATCATTTTCAGATGTGTTGACATCGCGGCAGGTCCTTCCTTGGCAACGATTGCTAGGCAACTATCCCACATCGAAGAAATACAAATATCACTGATATTATGGCAGTTTTAACAATCTAACATACGTCATGCAGCATTTTTATGGTGAAAATAATATTAGTTGTTGTTAGAGTGGATCTGGAAGGGAAATTACCATAGTTCTTACTTACATGGATGGTAACGGTTGCTAGGGACATACCCGAAATCGAAAAAAAATGCCAAGCTGACTGATATTATGGTAGTTTTGACAAACTAATATAAACTACGTCATTATCATTTTATGGTGAAACAATTGTAATAGTTATTGTTAGTGCGGGTTCGATTAAAAAAATTACTATATATTTCTGGTAACGGTTGCTACGGACATACCAGACATCGAAAAATGCACACATGACTGATATTATGGTAGTTTTAACAAACTAAACTACGTCATGTAACATTTTTATATTGAAAACATTTATTTTAATTGTTGTTAGTGTGAACATGTCCGTAAAGTTGCCGCGTTAGTTACCTAACGGGTGGTGTAATGGTTGCTATGGACATATCTACCTTTGAAAAGATACCATATGTATGAGTTTCTGGTAATTTAACTGATATAATTGTTTCATAATATGCGATATTATGCTTATATTTATAATAATGCATAACTAAAGGTTGTTGTGTTGTGTACTGATGCATTCTCGTGTGACTCTTGTGTGGCAAATTGGTATTGAGGTTTCATTGTTGCTAGTAACCACCTACCATTGACAAATCTTCTTTAAACTGACAGACTATTCAGTTAGTTTTATCAGAATCACATACCTGTGTGGAGTTTATTATTGTTTCTTCCATCAATCGATGGTTGGAATACATTTTAATGAGGCATGTATGTTCATACCATATATAGGGTCCTGAATCCATGGTGTACTAATGTATTGTGCATCGGACTTGGTCTATGGTATCTTAGTACATGGTCTGTCTATCTGTGGGCACTTGGGTATTTGCACCATGTAACAGTGTCATGGTCATGGTCATATATATCATACATGTATAATGGGCTCTATAACACGGCATCGCTCCATTGTGGCCTCGGTGACCCGGTATAACCAGACTAGCATCGCGGTTAAATGGTGTGTGCCAATATATAAGCAACAACTTTTCAACTCTCACTTTGAATTGCCGATATCTGAACTGATGGAGCATAACGGATACTTGTACCCATATGGAAACTAAATTTGTTGCACATTCTGGTTAGGCTCACTCTAACAACATTTATAATTGTTTTCACCATAAAAACGTTAATACTACCATACTATCAGTCATATGTGCATTTATGTATTTCGGATATGACCCTGGCAACAGTTACCACTCATATAAGTAAGAATTATATGGTATTTTTTCAGCCAGCTCAACACTAACAACAACTATTATAATTGTTTTCAACATAAAAGTGCTATTATGTGTAGTTTAGTTTGTTAAAGCTACCATAATATCAGTCATATGTGCATTTTTAGATTGTGTGTGTGTCCCTAGCAACCGTCACCCCCTTGTAAGTAAGAAATATGGTAATTTGTCAGTCAGGTCAAAACTGACAATTATTTTCACCATAAACATGCTACACGACGTAGTTTAGTTTGTTAGAACATATATAATATCAGTCATATGCATTAATCCGATGCCGGGTAGTTGCCTAGCAACCGTTGCTAAGAAGAGCCTGTCGAAAATGTCGCCACATGTGAAAATGAGCAGTAGCGTATAAGGAACATATGTGCCAAGTTTCATGCTTTTATCACCCTTTTCACAGTTGGTGTATTTTCTACATTTTGGGGTCATTATGTTATTTTATATCCATATCTGCGAAATTCATTCAAATCCCACCGTTGAATTTGTATTTCTGGTTCGAGAATTGTGTATTGAACAATATTGAGTATACTTGGTATATGTTTCGGCTGAAAAAATTGTTATATATCCCATTATTCGGAATTTATTCCTATGATTGTGAAAAAAAAAAATCATGGAAAAAATTGGTTAACTCCGTCCGATAGCTCAACTCCGATTTTAGGGACCCTTTCGTGACGCATCCGCGATGTTATGGCCTAAATAATATAAAAAAATCAGCTTTCCCTTATTTATTTCCTTACTTTCCCCTTTCACGCCTAATGTGCCTGGACTAGTAACTGATAAAACACTTTAAATAAAAAAATGTTAGATTTAATTACTAAGATATACATGACCATATATAGACCATCGTACAAAGGGAGGTGACTGAACTATAATTGTAGCTTTGATTCAAGCATGACATAATTAAAGATGCTCTATCTGTTCCCGGCATAACTCCACTTCCAACAACAACAACACAAATACTACCAAGCATGTTGTAAAGGGACGTTTAAATTACCAAACCCATTGAACCCCCACAACTCACACAAGCGAGATATTTGGAGTTACGCACATTTTACGTAAACGAGTATTTAAAAATTGGAAAAACATACACATTTTTTAGCGTATAGAATTTATTGTTCTTAATACAGCCAAAATTGTCTAACCCATTCAGTTCGTTGAAAATATTAGGAAAATTGCATCACAATGACTCACGTTCCTCTACTGTCGGAGTTCACTATAGCCCGGGCCCCTCTGAATCAAAAGTATTATTTGATATCACAAAAACTATCTCAAACTATATATATAGTGAAGGATGAGGGCAGATAATTATGCATTATCTTTAAATGTTGTATCAATTGGGACCTGAAGTGATGACATATACATCACAAATCATGGGCATCACAAATCAATCATCGATGCCAAGATCAGTGATCTGAGAACGATTCCAGAAGTCAACTAGAATGCACTCACTGGAGCTGCCTATAATTGCGCCCATCACACATTTGGCATGTTGTGTGGTGTCTTGCCAACAACAGTTTGAACCACGGGTGCTGGCCCCTCGTTTGAGAGATCGATAACAAAAATCTAGACATCAAATCTCTGTTCATCCATCGCTGAAATAGTTGTGTGTACGGACATAATATCCCTGTTATGATGATATGGACCCCAAGTTGGCTGCATATTAGGAACGATAACTCTATCCGATCTAATTACAGGTGAGGCATATTGGTAGTGTTTTTTACCTGTTAACCAACTATCAGATTTAGGCCACTCCGATGCATGGTGTATTATCTACATGTATAGTACGTGAGGACCTTGATGGGGATAGCTTCAGTCTTGAATGTTAAAGTGACACACTGCGCTCGCTGAACGAAGTCTCTCCATGTGAACGATGTATTATCTACATGTATATCACGTGATGACCTCGATGAACGATGGGCAGCTTCCGCCCTGAATATTAAAGGGACAAAATGCACTCAGTATTTGAATATTAAAGGGACAATAGGCTCTCACGGAAGATGATTGTTAAAGTGACACATGGCACTCACTATGGATGAATGTTAAAGTGACACTAGGCACTCACTGTGGGATAATGTTAAAGTGACATTCGCATTGAAAACTTCAAAAACTTCAAACGCGTTGACGTGCGCGTTACTAGGACTGACCCGCAGTTTATAAGGGTATACGTCTTGGATGGTAATTTGGCGCCTATAAAAATTACTAAGTTTTTTGAAATTTGTGAAGTTTAAAAAAAAAAAAAAAAATTTAAGTTTTTGAAATTTGTGAAGTTTTTGAAATTTTTGAAGTTTTTGAAAAAACAATTTTTGTTGAAATTTTTGAAGTTTTTGAAATTTTTGAAGTTTTTGAAGTATTTTAAATTTTTGAAATTTTTGAAATTTTTGAAATTTTTGAAATTTTTTAAGTTTTTTAAGTTTTTGAAATTTTTTAAGTTTTTGAAATTTTTCAATATTATTCATTTATGAACGATTTATTACCAAAATAAAACCAGATAACAATGCAAACTAGAATGCACTCAGAGAGATGCCAACGTGCGCAAAAATGTAATAAACAATAATTAAAAAAATAATTTCACTGTATTTTACTTAATTTATTTAATTTAATTTAATGTTAGCAAAAAAAGACAATTACCATTACTCATTTCATCACAGATAAAAGGCAAATTACTATATTAATCATTTAAGTAATTAAAACCAATTCCATGTTGCCGAAAGGATGAGACTTTAATATCGATTACTTTTTTTTCAGCGGAATATTTTCATTTTCATTTTCCGATAGTCAAAGTTGACCAAAGGAGCAATTATAAGAAATAATTAATACTATTTGTGTAAATATTGATAGCAGCCAATATGCAACAATAAATATCAATAATTAATCAATAATTAATCAATAACGATCACTTTATAAACTCTTCAAACGGTGTTTGTGTCAACAAATGCGTTTTGTTTTGTGTTACGTCATTCGTCGTATTTGACGCGGAACTCGGCTGAAGGTTAGGCTATTCAGCCTATTGCGTCGAATTACGAAATCGCGTTTTGAATGTCTCTCTTTTCCCGCACGATAAAAAGAGGTCTTCGCACGAACCAAAAATGATAAAACTTCCCAATTATAAGTAAAAATACCCAAAATAAAGGAGTTCTTTGATGTAGAGTTCTGATGGAGAAAATGTAGGTCGATCTATTTTTGTCATAACTCTGACGTATTTTGACCTGGGAGAAAAAAATCGAAATCGAGGCTCACTACGAGCATGCCAGTTTTAAATATAGAAACAGGGAATCCCGACAAATGGCGATATCGGCGACAAACAAATAATCGAAAACAACACATAAAATAAACATAGCAAAAACGCGGCACAGTAAAAATGTCAGAACGCCACGAGGTTTTACGTCGTTTTTGGTGACGTCGTGGAGTGAAACGGAGTAAGGTGACACCAACCTACCAATCTGTCTGATCGCCATACTGTTGCGCGAGCGCACGTAATTAAGTATATATGTGGATTTAAATTACAATTGATGCAACCATTTCATATTAGCGCGTGTTAATTTTTTTACAATATGTACTTCCGGTATGACGTAACATATTCACGGAAGGACAGACATCCGAGCCGAAAACATTACTTGCGTCCAGCATGGACTGGCGCAAGTAAAGAGTCTCAGACAAAATTTGAAAAAATGCGTACTGGACTAACTTCGTACCTCTGCTCCTCTCGTAATGTCATGACCAGGGATGACACTACACGTGGCACATCGTCGGATCGGGAGCCGACGCTAATGGCTGTCCCGTGTGCAACAATGTGCGCACGTTAAAGATCCCTACCGTGGCGAATAAGTCACGGGTTCGGCAAAGCAAAAAAAAACTTCCTGGAAAAATTATGGATCTACTGGATCCCGTCCTGTAAAAGCCAGCCTTGGTCACTAGGACGTAACAACTACAGATACAGATATAAATTACATCTCGTCCGTGGCCGATAAAACCATGCCAGCTCCACCCCAAAACTACAAGGCAGAGGTTGTGCAGTCCCTATAATCAGACCAGTGTTTCGCATAATCTAGAAACCCATGACCACATATTAATATGTATTATACGCTCAACAGTGAATTATAGAAAAAAACGCGTTTAGATAAACATCGATATCACCCAGAAGGGGATATAGAATAATATACTTTCACACTAGCTCGCGCGTGCGACCGATTCACTTGCGTGTACCAATACTGTTTCCGGTTTGTACTGTTGAAGAAGGACCAAGTGAAAGAACACATTGTGATATTCTAATTTATATTATATTCACTGATATTACATTTATAATAAAAAAATCTATTTTATGTTGAAATTCGACATATTTATGGGGGGTGGATAAAGGGAAGAATACGGGAACTATATTTTTATATTCTGCGGATGGTGAAGTAGCATTGCGTGAGTTCATTTAACCTTGAGTACATTTAACCTGTGACCGTTCGCTGCGCATGGCTGATGACATTTTTAGTTCATTTAACCTATGTACATTTAACATATGACCTTTCACTGTACCTCGCCTTGATAGTTAGTCAGCCGCTGGCATATCGATATCGATTCCCGCCCGCGTGGGGGGCTGGGAGCCATTACTTCTCGACTTTTCGGTAATTAGAAAATTAAAGATGGCGGTTACTCCAAGTCTCGATCCAACAGAACAGACATGCGCACTCCAATTAAAATTACCCATAACTCACTTCACTACACCAGGGGCTCCCAATGGGTTGTACATTATTTTCAGGCTATAAGATTATTTATATTTTCAAGAACATATTATTACACCGGTGACTTTAAGTTTACAATTTCAGCCTGTCCTGACTATCGATACGATTGAGTCATATTTTCAAAAACACATTATACACCGGTGGCGTTAACTTTGCAAATTCAGCATCTACGTGATTATATCGGTACGATTGAGTAAGGTACAAAAAAAATCTCCCACGATACATTCGCCCACTGGACCACAGAATCTCAAAATCTGCAAAACTAGCAACACCACCTTGTGGCGTAACAAAACCTGGTCACACTTAACGGAGTCATTTCCCAATCGCTCCCACTCACACATGGCCAATCACATCACTAATACTCTATGGCGCAATCACTTTTCTTTCTTCCTTTCTTTCTTTCTGCACTTCTACGTTCAACATGAACAATTAAAAAAAGTGACCACACTGTAATGCGACAGTGTTAATGCCCGGGGCTATGCTCGATTCTTTGTGAATGCAGGAACTTTCTAACCGAGTCAATATTGAAGAATGACTCTTCGGACCCAATATGACCCAAAAACATTAATAGGTCCGTGTGCCTTTTCCGTCTTTAAATGTACCGCTTTTGATACTGGCATCATACTGCCCTAATTCCGCACAAAAAATCATCACCAAATTTTCATACATACCCCCATTAAATGCTAGGTTCATTATTTCACCCACTCTGGATCAATATTCATCTAGGTATAATATTTACATGGTGGCTTTGATTTTTTCTTGTTTTTGCATTAATTTTATCCCAATCATAATCAACCATTCAGCTGCCAGATGTGATTTTATGCTGACTTGAGTGTGGGTGACAGCACACCAAGGGGGGGGGGGGGGTATTTTTTATATTTGGTGTACTATAACCTGTAGTGAGCAATGGACATATAATAAAGTTGCCCAAATGATATTATATTGCGGCCATTTATATACCGACGTCAAAATAAATAACTTTGATTCGAAACGTGTCTGTGTTCTTACTTCTTCTGCCACCACCCATATCTGAATGTGCTAAAAAAATATCTTGACTTGAATGTGATTTTTTTTCATTGAAGATGCATTTTGGCAAAGTAAACAATGACGACGTACATACATGTGGACGATCTGATAGCTTGTAGATATCGCTTCCAGAAAATATGTCATACGATTCGCCAGGCGAATTTGGCGCACTTGGGGTTCACATTGGGCGCACCCACCACATTTTCGAAAATAATCGACAGAAAACCCAAATTTGCCCGTCACAAGAATGCATTTATTGGCGGAAATTTGGGCGCGGTAGATCGTTAAACCCATTCTGCAAATTTTCAGGGTTGTCCTTTTTCGTCAAACTGTCATTTTAAAGGGGCAATTCGACTTTGTTTGACCAGATACTGGACCGATTTTGCATCATGTGTTAGAGTGTGGTCCATAATGAAACAATGATTTACACCGACGTCGTGTTCAATCCCGATAAATCCGCATTTGCATTCATCTGGAATGTCGGGAGCCCCAAACGGTGGTCTCACGTTCATTAAAGGGGCGTTAATTGGCCCGCAATAGGCCGAAAATGGCTATTTTCGGTTTTACAACGAGAAGCATAAATGGTATGGAAGGGGTTAATTTTAATTTTATTTGACGGCTCCTGCGCCTTAGTATTCTGTCGTATCGTGTGCTTCAAGCTCCCAATTTATTTTCTGAGGATAATCATCACGGGACATGTTCCAGGGCATAAATCTGAAAAAACGACCATTTCTTGCTATAGGTTTTACAGTACACCAATTATTCTCCATAGGCGACAGTGTTAATGCCCGGGTCTATGCTCGATTCCTTGTGAATGCAGGAACTTTCTATCCTAGTCAATATTGAAGAATGACTCTTCGGACCCAATATGACCCAAAAAAATTAATAGATCCGTGTGCCTTTTCCGTCTTTAAATGTACCGCTTTTGATACTGCCCTAATTCCGCACAAAAAATCATCACCAAATTTTCAAACATATCCCCATTAAAATTTAATGACAGGTTCATTATTTCACCCACTCTGGATCAATATTCATCTAGATATAATATTTCCATGGTGGCTTTGATTTTTTCTTGTTTTTGCATTAATTTTATCCCAATCATAATCAACCATTCAGCTGCCAGATGTGATTTTATGCTGACTTGAGTGTGGGTGATATTTGGTGTACTATAACCTGAAACTTCTTCCACATTCCAGAGATCCAACGAAAAGATAAACATCCAATTCCTGGGCAAATAAAGATTAATTAATGAAAAAACAAAACAAAACAAAACAAACAGAGAGCATTTAAAGATGGATTGTCTCTTTAAATAACAAATTTTAAATAGTTGCGTGGGTATAAAATAATAGATTTGAACTGAAGACCCCTGCCCGGAAAAGCTTCTATCAATTAATATTGATTTTATTTCGAATATTAAATCGGGACCGTTTATGTGTCTATTTTTAGAACAGACCATTCGGATGATACCATATTGCGATATAGAGCACTGGGTTGTTCCTATGGCTACACACCGAAAGTCAAATGTCCCAGATTGATTGTTTGCATTGTTTTGTTCCACAGATATAAGCGATAATGAGTATAATTAACGTTTATTTGTGACAAAATTGTACAATAAAATTTCTGGTCTCTGTTAACAGTAACCAATACTGTTCATTAGCTGAACAAACACACCCTTTTTAGACCAGAAAATATTCGAAATAAAATTAATATTAATCGATAGAAGCATTTCCGGACAGAAGTCTTCGATTCAAATTTTATACCCCGGTAACTATATAATACATGTTTACAAAGAGATAATCCACCTTTAAAAACAAACAAACAGACAGTACAACATTTGAATCCTTTCATTCGTATTAAATATACTCACGTTCTGTTAACAACATATATACGCCCAAATATTTTATCGCATAATTTCGTACGTACATCCTATAGACACGCGTGTATACCATGCCACCAGTACTTGGTGTTTTCTCTGTGGGCAATATAGGTATATATGTAACTTTTTGATTAACATCTCATCAGCCATGTATCTATTCAAAGGAGCTCTTATGAAGAGGCACTTATAACTCGCATCAATAATTACACGGATTCGGTTATCCTCTAATGAATCCTTCCATTCTACGTTAAGGAAGTTTACTAGTTTCTTATGGTGACTTTATACCTACAGACACGTGTACCAGATTATATACGCAGTATCTTATTATGCTCCACGCAAAGCATAGATTCATTTTAACGATAAAAGATGACATAAAGTGTCATGCGTGAATGCCGCAGAATGCACCACATACGGCTATATAATAACAAGAAAACCATAGTCAGAAATGGTAACGCCACCAAGATCGTATTATTAGCCATAAATATAAATCATAATATAAAATATATTGGTTACATGAATGGACCGCCTCAGAATTCCGTTAAGATAAGTAATTCTTCAAATTATTACAATGAACTACGGCTTATAAATTACTGCAGGTTTCTCATTCGCCACACCAGAATGCTTCTAAATGCGGATCAAAGCTAAGAGTGCGTGGCACAGCCATTGTTCATAGACATTTTACAGATAGCGAGAATGATGCATGCTGGGAACGAAAGCATCCACAGCAAAGCCATGTGCTTACGGGGGCATGCGTTTATTATAGGGGATTTATGGTGGGCCTATAAAACTAATTATAACTTTGTTATCTGTCATAGTTTATGCGTGAAATTTTAAACATATATACCTGGACATCTACCCCTTCCAGAATGTTGAAAAACATTTTCAGTTGCTCATCGTATTTTTATAGACGAAATAGTCCGAAATTCCAGAAAATTGCGCTAACTGCTCAATGTTTTAATGTGTTACAAAACGTCTGATAAAAATAGTTCTATCGGGAATATTCACACCATTTTTTTTCAGAGAACATAGTGTAAATATAGTCCTATCGGGATATCATAAAGGAGATTAATTAAACCCCTCAGACTGCCGAAACTGACGACATTAAATTCGCTTTTTCGTGTCCCGCGGAAATGAAACTTGTCTGTCCATTGATGACGTTATTTATTTGACATAGTATTTTTTTCTTCTGTTGTATTTGAACACTTGTTGCACGCGCAGGCTGGACGATCATAATAACTTCAACCGATAAGCGCCGACTGATACCCGCGCAACAGTTTGTCTCAAATAAATTGTTATCAAAACGCAGGTTTATGGCCGCGGACATAAGCCGATTAAGTGTAATGTAATTTATCCATGAATTTGACTGAAAAATTGTGATTCTATCACCATTAGCCACGAAAATGGGACCTCTAAACAGGCAAGTTTGATTTTCGGCGGACACGAACAAGCGAATTTATTGTCGGCAGTTTCGGCAGTCTGAGGGTTAATTAATCCCGAATTAAACGGAACTACTTTACGATAGTCCGATAGGACTATGTTTACTCAATGCATGTTCTCTGAAAAAATAGTGTGAATATTCCCGATAGAACTCTTTTTATCAGACGTTGTGTAACACCTTAAAACATTGAGCTGTTATAGCGCAAACCGAAATGTGTTGTCTTGCAAGATATCCCACCGCTTTAGCTAAATTTACCTTCCTACAATATCCATAAAGAGGATCATATATTATATACCCACGGTTTTAATTATAGAATATAAAATATATTGGTTTCGCGAATGACCAACTCAGAATTCCGTTAAAATAACAATAACAACCAGCACCTATAACGAACCGTTTTACTGGACTTGGCCTACTGGTCGCGTAGTTCCGACTTTTAAATAAACGGAATTTCCAACTCTATAAATAAAAGCCCCACAATGCATTCGCCCTGTCCACCACGCAATATCAAAATCTCAGCAGCTAGATACACCACAGGTGGCGTAATAAATGCTCTTTATTATTTCCATATCAGGAATACAGTAACAAACAAGACAGCAGTAAAATAAATGGGGACAAAAAGTTAGTGTAATCATGTATGAAATTTCCAACTGTTAAAATTCTTTATAACAGTTGTGACTCCCACCCCCTCAAAATACCTCCATCATTCGATCCCCGTCCCCATCATAATGGGGACAATAATTACTAGTTGGGATACCAGGCAATGGTAACCATGTATTTTAACCTTTATGTTGTAGTGTAATAATGTATGAAATTTCCAACTACATGTGCATTAACTTTTTTTTTACAAAAGTTGTGAATCATACACACTCAAAATCTAACTTCCACCCCCACCCCACTACACTGTCCCTTCCACTTAAAAACATTCTGGAGATCAAGTTGGCCACAGGTGTTCAGTTATTTTATACCATGACTCCCTATTGTACTGTGTACAAACATGCTATATAATATATTTGTGCTGTACACCCTACTGTGTGTGAACAGGAGTCCGACCGTGGGTAACACGTTTCTACTGTGGGTAACACGTTTTAATGGCATTTCAATGGTTAAAGTTTATACCCATAGTAGAACTACATCCGAGTTGACCTTTCATTAACCTTCCATGACCTCGATCAAAATCACTCTATTTTTAAAATGTAGCGCCTCGCGATGAAAACAATTTGATACTTTCGATTCAATTGAATATTATACTCACTAATGCGATAAAAACGAACAGTTATTTCCGTGGAAATCACATCCAGATCAACAAATTGAACATATATTTCAAGAAATAGACGTAAAAAACTCGAACAACAAACGGTGGATTTCAAAATGACTTTCGTGGTTTCCTGTTCACTGTACGGCGGAGAAAAAAAAGTTCCCGCAATGTGTTATATTTATATTCATTAAATTCGTATTCCCATATATATATTCATGTTGTTTATTTATGGCGGTTTCATCATGATTACAGTTTATTGTGAATTGGCTACAATGATACCATATTCGTACAATTGAATGTTGACCTAATTCAATGTATCAATACGCCTGATCAGCTGTGATAGTGTACGTCGATGTACGGCCAAGTGTGGGGAACACAACGGGGATGATTGTGAATGGTGCGACAGAATCATCTTAATTTAAGTGGGTTTATTTCGATTTCATAGCAGTTGTTGCTCCTGTACCGGTCATGGTATAAACAAAATACACACGTAGTGTTTCTGAATACCAAATTTACACCACTCGTGGGATTGATGATTTACCACACTCGCTAAAGCTCGTGTGGTAAACCATCAATCCCACTCGTGGTGTAAATTTGGTATTCAGAAACACTACGTGTGTATTCTATATATACCCCACGTGTCTTGGACTGTTGCCAAATTCACAGTGCTCCATTAGAGGGCCTGCTTGGACTGTTGCCAAATTCACAATGTTAACTGCAGAGAGGTTGTATGTTATTGGAGACGTTCTAATATGACAATAGGCTGGCCTAATTAACGAACCATGCACAGCTAAATACACACAAGCAACTTTTAATCTTCAAATAGATACAATTGTCGGCCTCCAAAATTCAATATACTTTCTTATATACAAACAAACATTGAACTCATACCATTGTTTCACTTAACCAAAATAGCGAATTTCCCCAAAAGAACGCATATAGACTGCGCATGCAGAAAATAAAAGATGGCCGTTACTACAAAAAAAACAGACATGCGCACTCCAATTAAAATTACCCATAATTCAGTTCACTACACCAGGGGCTCCCAACAGGTTATACAATGTTTTCAGGCTATCAGATTATTTATATTTTCGACTTTAAGTTTACAATTTGAGCCTGTCCTCACTCTATCGATACGATTTATCATAAACATATTATACACCAGTGGCGTTAACTTTACAACTTCGGCATCTACGTGATTATATCGGTACGATTCAGTAAGGTACAAACAATCTCCATAAAATACAGCAGGGGCTCCCAATAGGTTATTCCCATTTATTATGGGCTCCCAATAGGTTATACAATATTTTCAGGCTATCAGATTATTTATATTTTCAACAACATATTATTACACCGGTGACTTTAAGTTTACAATTTGAGCCTGTCCTGACTCTATCGATAGGATTTATCATATTTTCATAAACGTATTATACACCGCTGGCGTTAACTTTACAATTTCGGCATCTACGTGATTATATCGGTACGATTGAGTAAGGTACAAACAATCTCCAACAATACATTCGCCCTGTACTCCATGCGATATAAAAAAAACAAATGCTAGTAACACCACACTAGGTGGCGTAATGATGGCCCTATATATATTCGCACTCGGAAAACATTATGCATTTTTCTCCATTCTGTCAACGTTTTTGACTGATACTTGATACTGAATTGGCACGCGATGATGAATTATCAGAACATGAAGTACACCTTTGCACCTTCGTGGTCAAGCTTTAAATCGGATTATGTATCTGTTAACCCTTTACCCAACAAACCGGCCAAAACCGGCCAAATAAAGCTTCAACAGCCTAAAATATCTTCGGTCTGTCTCAATAAAACCATACAAATATGGATATCATTGGAACCGGCTCCTTGACCACATTGTGATGGTTACAGTTATGCCCTGTGCCAATGCATTCTCTTATATATGCGAGTCGACCATAGGTCGCCTCGCATATATAAGAGAATGCATTGGCCTAAAAAAAATCTTTTTTTAACACTTTTTACCATTTTTTCTTACATTCTTTAACAATTTTATAATTTTTAATGTGTTAAGCCAATGCATTCTCTTATATATGCGAGGCGACCTATGGTCGACTCGCATATATAAGAGAATGCATTGGCACAGGGCCCTTCTGTTGGGTAAAGGGTTAACATCATTTATATAGTCACAGTAAAGATTAGATCATGCCATTAATCTCAACTCTGGCTAACGCCCGTAGAGATCATATTCCACCAGTACAAAACTTTGGAACTTTTTGAAGTTTTGACAGGGAACCTTATACAGTCGAAAACATAACGCGGGGAATATATTTCTTAGTTAGTATATGTTCCTTAATAATGTACCTCACTGTAGGTGAAGGTCCCAACTCGAAATTTCACAATTTAAATGACTTTATGATCGATTTTGCTTTGCATCACTGACAATAAATTATTGAATTTCTCCTGGGTAATTAATTCAATTTTTACTGCGATATCGGCTCACATAAGTCACAAAAATCATGCAAGTTTCACAGACGAGTCTCCTAGCTAGCCAACAGACGTACGTACCGGTAGTATGCACATGGTCAATCACGTGTTTGAAATAGACCGGCAGATATGGTTTATATTTATGGAGTCGTTGAGAATGGTTCTGAATCTAAGTATATATATCTTCGTCATCCGGGAACCTGTGCACATGACGTCACGATCGGGTGTACCCAGTCGCTACCCTGGCAGTGGTCGGACAATCTATTCCAACATTTTATAGGTTCGAGTGTATATGTTCGACCTTGCAGGGAGGATGTGCAGGACAACAGGTTCCGAAACTGAATACCGGTGCATGGATGGAGACACCGTCATTCAGCATATGGCTCAGCTGCCATGTCAGGAGTATTAGTTGGTAGTAATGTGTCTCATCAATGTGGTCTCTTGGTTTATGGTATGATCTGTTGTAACAATGTGGTCTCTAGGTTTATGGTATGATCTGTTGTAACAATGTGGTCTATTGGTTTATGGTATGATCTGTTGTAACAATGTGGTCTCTTGGTTTATGGTATGATTTGTTGTAACAATATGGTCTCTTGGTTTATGGTATGACCTGTATAGCATCGTCCATTAGTCCATTAGCTGACATCTGGAACGGGAACACATGCTGATGTCTGGATACTCGCCTAGATGTCTGGATATTCGCCTATCGACCTCGGGAACTATTTGTAAGACTGGTGACCATTTAATTTGTCATAAGTTCATTGAATTTGGTATGTCGCTTTAAGACTCGCACAACTTACACCGAAGCTACACGACGTTTCACATAGTGTCATAACATATCGACCTCAACATAATTATACTATATAACTCTAGTTTTTTAAGGAGCAATACTATACATATAGAATCACGTGGTTTCTAGTTAATGGGTATCACGCATTAAAAATGGCCGAAGCGATCGCAAACGCGACCAGAAACAAGGACAAATGTAATAAATTATGATAATGTTATATTACTTAGTATTTTGGCAGCTGCGAGCATACAGTATATGCTATACTATTTTTCAAACAAGCTGATACCTCATTTGTGTCCAAAGTTGTCAGTCGAAGGATTCTCCTATATAGATGTATGAACTTGTGTATCCCGCGAACGTCCGACTGGGGCAACTTTGGTCAGAATGTTATAGAAAACTACTGAGTATTTCCGAAGAAATAGGGTATCAACTTGTTCTAAAAATAAACTAGCATATGCTCGTAACAGTCATATAATACGTTTTAGTGCGTGTGCACACGTTGAATTTATTTTTGGCTGAGATATCAATCTTTTTCATGAAAATATTGTTTTCAAATATTATCATTCAAACGAATGTCGCAATAAACCAAGCTATGTAATTCATATGGTGTAGTAGTTATCTGAAAAGATTATGTAGAAAGAAGTGAACAGGAATTGTGAACGGTTTGCGAGATATTAGATATTTAATTGTTGTTGTTTTTTTGGGTAGGGTTTTTTTTCTTCTCAACTTGACAAAGTCCAATTTTGAGCTATTGCCATGTGTTGGCATCCGTCCGTCCGTCCGTACGTCCGTCAACAATTTCCGTTAGCAAACCATACATGTCACATCTCTCACCCGATCGTCACCAAACTAAATATGGATCTTGTTACATGGAAGCCGTCTATCCACCCCCCGAAATTCGTTTAAAACAAGGCCGCCATCAAATTCGAATCCGTCGCCACCCTGCAGCCCGCGATTATCGGAAAATTGTTTTGAAAATGTACAGGCATGTTAGGATCACATCTAGAAAATATTTCCTTGAAAAACATGGCCACCGGCCACCGAGCGTGACGTGACAAGATGGCGCCGATAGGTTTGTTTTGATTTTGTGCTCTGATATTTTCGATATATTTGCCAAATGAACTGATTTAATGTGATATATGTAGATAAATACTAATCGGTAACAGCTATAGACTAAGCTGGTCTAAAGGCTACATACATCAGCCATGGCAACAACGATCAAAAGAACAATGACAGTTTCGTTCAAAACCCGCCATTCAGGCGAGTGACAGAGCGGGACGTATTAAGGTCAGTTGAACGTATAGTGCGTATCGACAAAATAAGAGCGATTCAAATAACTGAAGAAGAGTGCTTTGTCACACTGAGATCAAATGCGGATAAAAATGACATAATAGAGAAAGGTTTCTGGATGTTCGGTGAGAGAGTTAGGCCAAACGATGCCGAAAACAAATGTGTTTTTGTAACTATCAAAGACACTCCATACCAGATGGAAGACGATATTGTTTCTGAACATTTTTCAAAGTATGGATCGATTGTGCCGGAGAGTTTTAGGAGGAATACTTTTGCCCAGGATGATTATTCTATTGAAAACGGGACCAGATTTGTACGGATCAGAGACTGTCAGGAAATTCCGAATAAAATTTCTGTTGGGGGCTACCAGTTACGAGTGTTTTCAGATATGACCAAAATAACATGTGAGTTCTGTCATGAAACTCATTTTCCCACGGTCGTGTGTGACGAGTCACAGTCAGCCAATCGTGAGTGTACCCGGTGCTTTCAGACCAATCACAGCCGTCGAGAATGTAGAAACAAGGTCGTGTGTAGAGGGTGTCGTAATTCTGGACACGTGATTGCTTTCTGTCCAATGAGAGGCACAGGTGAGGATAACGGTGACGATAAGCGGTGGTGGAATCCGCGAGTTAACGGTGGTCACACTAAATCTAACAATGAATACGCGGAGAGCGACGCGGGCAGTGTTTTTGTAATTCAGTGGACGGTGATATTTTTAAACCCAATGACCCATATTTGCCAATTGCTAACAGCGCGAACGACAAAGAGCCGAAAGCGGGTAAGCCACCCAAGTCATTGACACTGTAGTGCTCGGTGCAAGCAACTGCGCAAGAGTCTATACAAACAAAGACAATATGAGAATTATCCAATATTCAGGGGCTTGTTTTGAGGACATTAAATATCTTCTCGAAAGGGTGGAAAAGGCACAAGATATAGTCCCTGACCAAGTGAAATCAATAAATATTCACTTGGGCACGAACGATATTTTGCACAAACGGAGCGACGCTATGCAGGTTATTCGCTTGGTAAATCGCGGACTTCCCCACATAACTGCAATGTTCCAAAATGCACAGATCGGCATGTGCAGCGTACCACCACGGAAGGGCAAGGGGGCCGCGCGACAGGAATTTAATGACGTTGTAATTCTTGTCAACGAGTATATAAAGGGAACATGTGACGATATGAACTATGACTTTGTTGACACTACGGAGTACTTGAGAAAAGGCAACAACATCATAAAAACTTTATTCGAGAAGGACGAATCTAGCGGACTCCACCTGAGTCCGGAGGGGAGGGACAAGCTGGCGACTTCCTTCGTCGATGCAGATGAGCGTGCCAAAAGTGGTGCCAAGAAAAGACCCATAGAATTAACACCCTCCCCAGTGAAAACAAGCAAACAAAAGACAGACTCTACCTGATTATGTAGTTGTACATATTATATCCTACAACTAAAGACATTTTGTGTTGCATTTTCGATGAGAATGATGACGATGACGATGATAATAACGGCAATGAAAATGATGAGGATGTAGATGCAGAATACGATGACGACAATTGTGATAATGACGACGACGAGCATGATGATGATAACTGTAGAGATGATGATGACGAGGTTGCTCAGGATGATGATTATGATGATGATGATGATGACGACGATGATGACGATGATGCTGATAATGATGATGATGATGGTGATGATGATGATGATGACGACGATGATGATGACGATGGTGACGAAGATGATGGTGGCGATGATGATGATGATGATGATAACGGTGATGATGATGATGGAGTGGGCGGCGGTGAATGTGAAGGTAGAAAAGGGACATTCCGGGTGTTGGCCTTAAACGTGTGCGGACTAGAGAAACGTTTGAAATATTCGGAATTTCAAAACTTTATCGACAAGCATGATATACTATGTTTCTCAGAAACGAAAACACTTAATGGTGTGAAAGTTTTAATTCCAGGTTTCACAGTATATCCGACCAATGGGAGGGAGATGAGTGGATGTGTATCCGGGGGTATCATAGTTGCGGTGAAACACAGTATTGACAGATACGTAAAATTGATAAACTCAAAGTCTTCTCTTGTCACATGGTTTAGATTAGCTTCGAAATTTACAGGGACAGATAGAGACATACTTATTGGTGCCCTATATATCCCTCCAGTAAACACGCGTTACGTAAACGATAGTTGGCAAACTGAGATAGAGGCCGAACTGCGAGAACTGCGAGAACTGCGTTTGGATGGTTATGTACT
The DNA here is from genome assembly GCA_032622095.1 of Siphonodentalium dalli. Lineage (NCBI taxonomy): Eukaryota > Metazoa > Mollusca > Scaphopoda > Gadilida > Siphonodentaliidae > Siphonodentalium > Siphonodentalium dalli. The sequence goes on along the minus strand of CP136061.1, from coordinate 81,820,433 downwards.
TCTTTTGGGCGACGTTAATGCTAGAACCGCAAATCTCAAAGATTTTACTCCGACTGATTATTTAATTGGCGCAGAACACATACTGGGGGAGGGAAATAACCTGAATGATGATATCTTCGGGTGGCGATCAGATTTCGATCCCGGTCCCCGAGCTACCCAAGACAAAGGTAAACCTAATTCATTTATACGGATATAGACTTGTTGATATGTGTGACAATATTAAGGTAGCAATCGCGAATGGCCGGTTAGGCAGTGACAAAGGGGTTGGTAGCGTTACAAGCAGCAATAGTAGTCTGATTGATTATGGACTGGTGAGCTACGACATGTGGGATAAAGTAATTGATTTTCATGTGAATAACTTTAGCAGTTTTTACTCAGACATACACCGTGGACTTACAATGGAACTTTTAGTAAATCCAGAGGACAACACACATACCACTTCTAACGAATTTATAATTCCACTAGATCCTAAGCCACGCCGATGGGATAGTGAAAAGACAGACGAGTTTGTTAAGAATTTTTGTAATATACCCATAGATGCAATGCTTTGTCTAGCGAATAACTTAACGACTCAAAGGGACATCGACCGTCTGTGTTGCGACATAGAAGACAAATTACTTATGACGGCTACCACCACGTTCGGAATGCGCCGCAAGAATGGCGCTCGAAGAGCTTAAAAGGGCTCAGTGTGGTTTGATAGCGAATGCGCCAATATGAGAAGGGCATTTAAAAGAGATAAACGGCAATGTAGAAAACATCCCTCTCAAACTAATAAATTAGCATTGAAACGCGTCGGGAAAGAATACAAGGCACTAATTGACAGGAAAATCAAAATATGGGAGAGAAATCGGAACGATTCGTTAAGAAAAGCGGGTAAAAGCCCAAAGCTATTTTGGAGTACTATCAAGCAGATAAACAGGAACAATACTGAACGAGATTTTGTCAGCGATGTACCATTAAATGAATTTTATACGCATTTCCAAAAAATTAATGAACCTGGTGATACTGAAGAAGATTTTGAGCCCCTCTTAAACCAGATGTATGACGAAAATGATGACAGCTTACTGAATGTTAACTTTACCCGAGATGAAATTCTGAATGCTATAGACCGACTTAAGAGCGGGAAATCTCCCGGATCTGATAACATATTAGCCGAATATATTATAGCTACTAAACACCTGATGATTGACATATACTTGAAACTCTTCAACGCCGTATTCAGAAACGGAATCTTCCCAGAGCGATGGACGGAGGGCTTGATTCAACCTATTTTTAAAAAGAAAGGGAAACGGTCAAACCCAGACTCGTATCGCGGAATCACCCTCCTTAGTATAATGGGGAAAATGTTTACATCGATTTTGAAGAAGCGCTTAGTTGAATTTTGCGACCAATGCGAAACCATTTCCGAATTTCAGGCAGGCTTCAGGAAAAATCACTCAACTGTTGACAATGTTTTTATTCTCAAGTGCATAATCGACATGTATCTTTCAAGAGGAAAAAAATTGTATTGTTGTTTCATTGACTTTAAAAAAGCATTTGACACGGTATGGCGTGACGGCCTTTGGGTAAAAATGATGACGGCAAATATTAATGGCAGAATTCTCAAATCATGCGTTGTACAAGGATGCTACCGATCAGAATTTTTTACTTGTAATATGGGGGTAAGGCAAGGTGAAACCCTGTCGCCTTTGCTATTCTCCATGTACATGTATCTTAACGACTTAGAATCATTTCTTGATAACTGTGCCGTTGACGGCTTAAAATTCATAAACGACGCGTTTCTCGATACATTTGGAGAGTATATGAAAATAATGTGCGTATTGTATGCCGATGATACGATTATACTGGCTGAAGACCACAAAAGTATGCAGCGAGCGTTGAATGCATTCGGCGATTACGCATCAGCTTGGAAACTGACCATAAATGTAGACAAAACTAAAGCAATGGTATTCAGTAACCGCAAGGGTGACAACAGGGAACTATTGACTCTCTATACAATTATATTGATTACGTTGATACCATGACTTATTTGGGGATTGATTTTTTCCATAACGGAAGGTTCTGCCAAGCGGTAAAGAAAATTGCATCTGTCGGCAAGAAAGCCATATATAGTTTCGTAAGTCAAACAGAAAAATTAAATTAAGTAACGACCTAGTTCTCACCTTATTTGATAAAACAATTGAACCAATTAATACGTACTGTAGCGAGGTTTGGGCAATGGAACAATTGTATGAGTTAGACAGTCTAGTCCTGGGATGTTATAAGCAGGTTCTGAGGATGAACAGAAGTACCCCCACATACATGGTCTATGGTGAAATTGGTAGATATCCCCTGAGCATTAAATGTAAAATGCGTATGCTGAACTACTGGAGGCGAATTCTTGATGGCAAATGCTCCCAAGTTGTGCAAAAGCGGTATCATTTGTTATTGCACCTCAAAGATTCTGCGAAAACCAATAAGCGAGTAACGTGGATCTCGTGCATTAAGGGGTTAATCGACTCTTCTGGACAAAACCACGTATGGGATGCACAATGTATTTCCGGTTTTGATATTAGATATATTGAGTATAGGTTTAAAGATCAATTTATCCAAAAATGGTGGGTGGACATCGATAGTTCATCACGCGGTCGATTCTATCGGAACTTTAAAAAGGAATATGGTTTTGAGACATATTTTACGAATTTACCTCGCGATTTGTCACACAACATTATGAGATTGAGGACAGCCAATCATAGACTATAGGAGTCGAAACTAGCAGGTGGGGAAAAGCAAGCAAGCGTGGTAAAAAACTGTACGTTATGTGGGCAGACAGACGCAAATGACGAATATCATATCATATCCGTTTGCACAATCTTAGTTGGGGCCAGGCAGAAAATATATACCACGATGGTTCTGGGAGGAACCTGCTAGATGGAAATTCTACATACTATTAGCGTCCCACAATCCGGAAATCCAGAAAGGCTTAGGTATTGTGACTAAGATAGGACTGAGTAAGACCGAATAGTAGTGAGTCATCGATGCGAAAAAACGATGATGATAATTAATATGATGTATATGACCATTGCTGTTATTGGTGATGTTAATAATGGTGTTGTTGTTGTTGTTGTTGTTGTTGATAGTGATGATGATGGCGATGACGGCGATGAAGATGATGATGATGATGATGATAATAATAATGGTGATGATAATGGCGATGATGACGATGATATATACATTAATGATCATACAGCATTATTATATGTAAATAGTGTAAATATGTTTGGCAACTCTAATGCGTGTTGACTCACGATTGAGTTCATTAAAGCATACAGCCATCTTATATGTTACTCTACCCGTGACAAAATAGTTTTGCATACCCTACATACCACATCCCTCATCCCTCATCCGATCGTCTCCAAACTTAATATGGATTTTTGGGTGCACTAGATGAGAGTCATAAAATTATTCCGAATTTCATTTAATAACATGGCCGCCAGCAGCAATCTTGGTTTACTCTTTATGGGACTAAATCCTTCGGCACATCCTACATGCCACCTGCCTCATCCGATCATCACCAAACTTAATATGGGGTCTTCAGGGTGACCTCTAAATGGGAGCCATTTTTTTCTTCTTCTGAAACTCGTTAAAAAACCATGGCCGTCAGCGGCCATCTTTTATTTCAAATTTTAATCCATCGGCACACTCAACAGTCCGCATTTATTGGAGGTTTGTTTTATGAAAGATAATAGGCATGATCACCTCTATAGATAGAAGATATCGGATTTGAACAATTTCGCTGAAAAACATGGCCGCCGGCTGCCATCTTTGATTTTTAGTCTTTGCATTACTAATTCCTTTGGCACACTCTACTTATCGTATCCCTCATCGGATCATCAACAAACTTCATATGGGAACTATCAATTCTGAATATCGTTTAAAAACATGACTGCATAAAACAAAACTTTCTTTATCAACCACATTTTGCTATTTATATTTATTAAAGATGGTCGGTCTCTTCCTATAACAAGTTTTATACAGTTTCCTGGGTATAAAATAATAATTATCAATCGAAGACCATTGCCTGGAAGCGCTTCAATTTATATTGATTTTATTTCGACTGTTCTTGTATAATATATTATAATATGTATGCATAAATGCACACGGTGTGGATTTAAGTATAAAACATTACGACAACGATCCCATCATCCACAGTGTCGACTTCCGGATTGACAACTCGTCGCTCGTCCATCCGTCCGTATATATGTCGTATCTTCTGACCGTCTAGCTGTCCGTATGCGTAGACACTTTACGCATGCTGCGATAACTCAAACGTGTTCTATCCGATCTGAACTAATTTGTTTATATCAGTTTCTCAGCCCAAAATACATATTGCGTTTGAATATGGGTTCGATCCAAGATTGTTAAATTACGGAGTTGTATATGGCCCTTTTTATACTTAGAAATAAACGCATTCGGCGATAACTAAAAAAAATATATATTTTATCGAACCAAATTTTTATATATAAGTTTGTCAGCTGAAAATACAGATTGATTTCGAATATGGGTTTGATCCGAATTTTTGTACGGAGGTTTTTTTTTCGAAAAAAAATTGATAATTCCTTGTTCAATTTAACCAATTTTTTTATATTTTTTTTTAGCTTGAATAATAATAATAATAATAAAAAAAAAATTAAAATTAAAATTAAAACATATACATCTTCCATGAAATTACTGATACTTATTTAAACATCTCGGGAACCAACGTCCTGATTAATCTGACATATGGTGTGAAGGAGCTCAGGCAGGAACAGGATTTGCGTGCCCGCCCGAAGGGCGGCACGAGGACGGTGGTGGGCTCATCCGAAGATCGCCCTTACGCCCTGTCTTGAATCTTCTTTGGTATTTTATCTTCGACAGTCAGGCCGCGGATCGGGTGGAGAAGAGCCATTCTCAGATAACAGGGACCAATACGGGTTTTACCTGTCGCACACCACTTTCAACACAAAAACTACCATTTTCGTGTTCAAAAATGTTCCTCTCCGGTTGAAACGAAACAGTTGTGATTCATTTTAAACAATGTGGATACAACGCCATGATAATTTTGACACCCTGTAGCGATATATACCCCATATCCAACCAAAAGAGCCTGTCATAATAATGTAGGACACACGAACTGTGTGTTATGTTTTCCTGAAATGGTTGAAAATAAGTCACGATTCGCGTAGAACACGAGAGTATATATGGTCCATAAATAAAAAGTATTCCATACCAGATATGATTTTTCAGTCAATATATGCAACTTGTGGACTGATATGAGCATTACATCTTATTGAGCATAGCAGAAATCCTCTTAGATCGAAAAACCGATGTTATCTCGAATGATGCTGTGGTAACGTATCTGTCGCACACTGAAATTGCGGGTACCATCTTCATGTAGTCATATTTTATAGGAATATATCATCGATATGTTAACCACTTCTGTTAAATGTATAATGGATACCCAACTTCACAAATAAATAATGTTGACAACTGTTTACGAAAATTAAATTTTCGATTTTGTTTTGTGCTTTGGTCCCGGTTACCTGAGAATGGCCCAGAAGTCTTGGGGTCGCGATCGGTCAGCGTCGTATGTGTCTTGAATCTTGTCTTGAATCTTCACTTGGTCTTTGCCTTGTACTTTTGCCTTGATCTTTGCCTTGCATGATCTTCGCCTTTGCCCTGTCTCGGCGTCTTGGAAAATGCGGGACGATCCAGCGATGATGCTGGATTGCGCATTTTCAGTTGGTTGTCCACGCCCGGGACCTTCCAATGGAGGCATTGGACTGCTAAGAGAGTACGGGACGGTCCAGTGATTCTACTGGACTGCGTGTTCTCTTCTGTTACCGCCCGGGACGGTCCAATACACCTTATTGGACTGCGGGTCTTTTCTGAAGCGGGTACGGGACGGTCTATAGCATAGCCTGCTTGACTGCGTATCCTAAAACCCGGGACGGTCCAATAAGCCTATTGAACTGCGGGTCTTTTCAGCCACAGAGAAGCTGTTTGCGTTGTAAACACTCGGACCTCATGATGTCACTGCTCAGGCTTTGGATGGTATAGGTATTTATATCTTCTACCCACTCACCCTCCTCCCACCCACCCCCCAAATTCTAGTTATATCTCTTTATTGCTTTGACAACTGTTAATAAGCATTTTAAGGCAACTTGAGTTAATTACCTGACCACATGCTACATGCTACATGTATGTCGGATTTGATCTTATCTGACATTTTTTAATAAACAAAGTTTCAATGAGTTTTGTTAACAACCACTTATAGCCAGGTGAATTTATTTAACTTGACCAATGGGGCTTGGACTTGCATTGGATCATATAGGGCCCACATTGGAGATTTACCCCAACCCCACACACATACATAGACACCCCCGCCCACTGTATGCCCTATGTTTTTAGGTGCTGTGCTGTGATATCGTAATATTACACATGTGTATGGAAATTAGTGCTCACTATTTCAATTTCATCTTTCGTTTTCAAACAGTTTTCCTTCTTTGCCATCCACCACAAAATACAGAACAGTAACACTTCAGCAACACGACGCCTGCGATGTGTGCAATTTGAAACACACGATTTGCGAGGCGCTGGTAGAGCTCGGTTAAATGTTTTAGAGTTGTCTATCGTCAAATTGTGAACTGGAATCGCTAGGTGGCGCAAATTTTGTTAAGCGTTTTTAGTTTCTTGTCGTTTAAATGTAATTTTTCTCACTCATAATGTATACTTTACCTTAATTACAGTTGGATTGATCGAAACCGGCTAATTTACTGATCAAACGTTTGTATTTTCGTTTATATTAATTTTATTGGACACGTCTTTTAACCAATTATAAATTTACTTCACATAATTTCGTGATATCTCTCAAGAGTCAGATCACAGGCTTTGGTAGTTTTATATACCTTTTTCATGAAAATGTTATCCTATCTTAGAGCAGGTGAATAACTAGCCACGAAAGTAGCGAAATGTCCACTGTATACCTAAATTGACATATTCGGCCCAAGTTCCGGTTTGGTAAAGGCAGGTTATCATAAGAACATCTAGACCATAATGTACTCGGGTACGAAAATAAAAGCGTGTTCAAATTGGATTGTTCCAACAGTTCCAGATATCTCCCCAATAAAACAATTGCCTTAGTCACACATTTAAGCAGAACTTAAATAATAGGGTGTCGAGTATTTTATTTATTTATCAAAATGAAACCAAAAAAACGCCAGTTGACTAACTGAATATTTTTAATGTAATCATGTCTAATGTAACCAAATGCTGGACGCGAAATGTCTCCTTGCACCATACCAAACGCCCTTGAACTTCAGCAATAGTAGGGCCGCTGGGTTGTTTTGCGTACAAAATCCAAAACTCTGTCCAAGGCTGGAACAGCAGGTCGACAATCGAATAGACCTGGATCAATCAGATAGTCAATCGAGTAGACCCCTACAGCAGCAATTCCGGTAACAGACGTACGTTTTCAACAATTTTATTTCTTCCAAAAACAGTTTTTCAGGAACAATGTGTGTACGGTGAATTAGGTAATATATATATTGGTGTATTGAAGTATATATTAGCATATATGCAACTTACATGTGTGAGTTGTTAAAACAATGTTTTAAAATTTCGTGATTTCTGCTACAGAATTACTTATATACCTGTTCTCTTTATTAGTAAGATAGGATAAAATTTTCATGAAAAAGCTATATAAAACTACCAAAGCCTGTGGTCAGATACATTTATTATTAAAGAGATACGACGTCTAACATTACATCGCTATTCAACAGTCTTTGGTGAACTTCTTATGGTCGGTATTATGTATTACAGTCTTTGCTGAATCTCTCAAGAGTCAGATACATTTATTTATATTGATTTTATTTCGACTCTTGTATAATATTAATAAGGCCCCTCAAAAAAGATTACTTGTTTATCATAGGCGCCCACCCCTAAAATTCCTCCCGTGCGTACTATTTTTTGTTTTTTATATCATCTCCAGAACACCAATATATGCTTTAGGCGGAGCTCAATATCGGTCTAAGTCACATTACGCAAAGTATAAACATTGGTACACGTTATTCCGATCGATCACACCTACCGGAAATGCGTACACCTACCGGAAACACACGTGTTTCTGTGTATAGTTTCAAGCCGTGCATTTTATAAAATTAAAGTATTTGTCTGTTACGCGGTATAGACTATGGAATTTGTGATTATACAAATCACCGATGGGCCGAAGGTTCTTAAGCCCTTTTACGGGACAACACTCCCAGAGCATACCAGTCTCATCCAAGTGTATGAAATGTTCAGGGGTGGTGCCTTGGACAGTTCACAACCCCTCCCCAACCAATACGACAATGCAATTGTTAAAGTCAAAGTGTCAAAAACAAAAAGCACGATAGATTCTGTTGATGTCGATTGCCAAGCTGCAGTGGGTGACATTATAACTTCATAACATTCATTATAACCACAGGGAATATCGGCGAACAGAAAACTCAATGTGTCAACACATTTGATTTGACGTTTTTCCCAATAATTTACCTTATCGGATCCCAAAACAAAAAAACAGATGTCCCTCCCGCCCCTACCCTGGAAAAAAAAACCTATGATAAACAAGTAATCTTTTTTGAGGGGCCTAATATATAAATAATATGTATGCATAAATGCACACGCTTTGAATAGCGATGTAATCAATTCGGATCAAATGCATATTCGAAATCGATTTGTATTTTCAGCTGTATTATTAAAGATGGTCGGTATAAGACTGTTGAATAGCGAATTTTAGCGATGTAATGTTAGATGGCGGGAATAAGTTTCGAACTTCGAAGCTGTTTCGCTGAATCTGTAGAGTTTTCAGTGCAGGGGTCAATGCTGGTAATAAGCACACTGGGATTGAATAAATCCACCACCCAATTTGTCCTGAATTTTTTTTGTGGAATTCGCACAGGCCTTCTGAACACTAAAACAGTGATTATTGAGTGATAATATATATTTTATTTTTAAATTAATTACTCTCGGGCTCCAAATAAATGTGCATGCACGTTTATTATTTCAGGAGGAAAATTCCCCCCTGTACGCTGCTTATTTGGGTCTGCAAAAGTCAGCCCTCTTAATTCAGATTGTTTGGCTTCGGCAATCCGCTACGGCAACAGTATTCTGTGGCCCAGTTTGCTTCAGCATATTGCTTCGGCAATGCTGATTGCCGTAGCCAATTATGAAGGCTGCAAAAGTGAACCGTCAAATTCATCAACAAAGTGAAAGTTATATCACCGTAAATTCGTAAAACATGTTTTCACTTCAAATTTAGGTAAACAGTTTGACAGTTATTATAGTCAATACGTCACTCGCTTGAGACGAATTCCCAAAAATGAAAATAGCAGGGTGAGCCAGGTGTTTACCTCCCCACATTCATTTGAAAGTGGTCGCATCCGACTAGTAAGCCGAGTATCCATTACTTTCGCGCAAGTGATTGTTAGGATTATCTCATTATCAGGGGGACGCACCATGTTCTTCCAGAATACACATTTCCCCTCCCCGCATGCCTTTAAAAGTGGACCCATCGGTTTCCGATTAAGCCGTGTATCCATGACGTTTGCGCACATTTTTAACAGGATTATCTCATTATTAGGGGGACGCACCACGTGCTTACCGGAATATTTACTGTGGCAGTGTGGGGCTCCATTTAGGCACCAGATATTTTCGTTTTAATGATCTCAATAAAACACTCAATACTGCCATAATCCAACAATTTTATGAATAAAATATCGGGGCCTCTTTACGCACTGTCTTTAGGGAATTTCTGTAAAAATTGTTGTTGTTTCCCCATGAGAATTTAAACATGGCGGACACTTTTTGTCCAAAAAAAATAATAAAATATATTCTTGCGGAGAAGAAAAAGCTTGCCGAGTTATGTATAAAATATAAAAATTTCACGTCCTCACTGTTAACTTTATAAACATTTGCTGGAAATTCCCCCCTGCACTATTATTTGGGTCTGCACGTTTATTAATTTTCAATGAAAGTCCCCCCCTGCACAATTATTTGGGTCTGCACCTTTATTTGGAGCCCGAGAGTAGCCCACTTACCCTAAGGTATGGGACAGGTATGCATCTACAATTTTGGGTGACATTCGTTCATTTCAATCAAGAAAATAGGTCAAAGTCGATATATATTTTTCAGCCATGTTCTACTCCCGACGACCAGAATGTTATCACGTGATAAATGATTAGGAATTTGAAAACAGGTCACTCTAAAAAAGTTCACCAAAGACTGTTGAAGTCTGATGTTGACCAGCGGCTTAAAAGATATAAAAATAATGCTCGATTTCCAATTTCATTCGTCGACATACTCACTCTGCTTTCGTTTATCGCAGTTGTTTATTTCTTCTGTCATTAATAACAAAGAACTCATTTTTAGCTCAACTTTACTTTGGCCGCCATCTTGGATTTTACTCTTTGCATGACTAAATCCTTTGGCACGGGCTACAGGTCGTACCTTTTGTCGGATCTTTATGAGATTTGTCTTGACTGTTGACATTGACATGTAGATGGGAACAAGTCATTTTGGGATTATTCGGCATTAAAACATGGCCGCCAGCAGCCATCTTGGTTTTTACTCTTTGCATGACTAAAGCTATCAAATGTTTTTGAATTTTATTGGAAAACATAGCCGCCAGCAACCATCTTAGATTTTACTTTTATATATATATATATCTTCATGTTGATAAACTAGTATTAGCCATTTCAACTTTCCACATTCCTAATCGCTCCATTGACTGTAACACATTAAATTATTCCCTTTCCAAGTTGAGCTACAGTGTCATTGACACTTTCATGTTTAAACCTAAGGGACTTTTTCGGCCTTCGTCGCAGTGTAGTTTCCAGGCCAGTTTTAGTACCTGTAACAGGTATGGGCGCCCAAACTCCAGACGCCCAAAAAATAAAACAGATGGAAGGAAAAAAAATCTTCAAATAATTTGTTTTTGACCATTACTAGTAGAAAACAAACACAGCTAACACTAAATCATCAAATAAAGCAATAAATTGTCATTTTATGGCAGTACGTAGTTCCAGTGGGAAGTCACCCCTCCCAATACCCTCCCCGAACTTAGGGCTGCGGCCTTCAGATATAACTTTGGCATATAACACAGGTGTCCCCAAATAATTACTGGAAACTACACTGCTTCGTCGATCTTCTTTTAGTGAGACCCAACATTGGTGACGTCATTTCCTTGCTACCTGTAGGGACCACGTTGAAGCCATCTTACTTTTTCGTAGCCAAATTAGAAATAATGGTCGAAATATACCATCTAAAATGATGGATAATTCGAGAAGAGGGCATTCTACAACAATTTTGACAGCGGATTCGTGTTACTCATAATTAGAAGCACATGTTGGAGTATATAATTGTTTTGAAAGTTGAAACACTTTGAAAACTCTTGGGTCGATCTTAGTAAATTTCCAAACTTACTGATTCATGCCTTCTCTTTTCAATAGAGATTAATGTATTTAAATATTTAATTAATATCTCAGTCACTGTTTGCCACCGTACTCTCAGGTGCCTAATAATTGTGATGGCCTAATAATATTGATGGATGGTGATTTATGCTAAAAATAATAATAGTGATGGCAATTTCACTCAATATCTGAATGCCAAATAATAGTGATCGTTGGGAATTTTCTCCCAAATTAATAAGCATGCCGGCACTTTTATCAGGCATCTGAGAGTAGGGATCTTTAACATGCACACATTGTTGCACACGGGACAGCTAATGTACATGTATTTAGCGTCGGCTCCTGATCCGTTGGTGTGCCCAGTCTAATGCCATTCCTGGTCATAACTATCGCATTCGTATTTAAATTTGCGCAGTACTATTTTTCGCATACCTGTCTATACGCGAATTTAAAACTGATTGAAAATTAGTATGACTCTGAATTTAAAATATACCACTGGGAAAATAAGAGAGTTATGTTGACGAGTTACATACATTACGAAATGTTGAACACTGAATAGACAATTACGCCTATACCCCGAAAATTCAAAACCATAACTCGATGACAAGCAAGATACACATGTACATGTATGGTAATGTCGATTATGTTTAAATGCTTGTAAGAAATTCACATATTCTAGATTGCATGTACACAAAAGCATGTCCCCCATTCACTACCTTGGAGTCACACTGACCATACAGTCTTGAGTTACATGTAGCTAATCATCACAGCCCGCAACCAAGTGTTGATTTTTCTGAAGTCAGTTGCCTTCGCAGTTGTGGTTTTCTGTTTTCGAGTTCATTGCATTGATGTCCATAACTATTTAAATATCAGAATCACTAATTTACATGTATTATCCTGATTTTGTCCAAAATATTTGACGGTCAGAGAGATTAGTTGATTACATGTATAAACCGTAAGATAATTAACCAGAGAATTGTGTGCATGGTTAAAACGCATGTACCGGTAATCATCAACTGGTATGAAACAGTAACTTCCAGAACTATTTCTCGCTCAGTTTTGAATTCCCGCACTTTAAATTCGGACACCAAACTGCGTTAATTAAAAAGTGACAAAAAAATTCGTAAAAATCTTGGATCTGATGACAGTTTCAGTTCTCAGTCGTTTCTGAAGATACATGTCTATATTAAACACGATCACAGAGGATTTAAATCATGTAAAATGTAACAACATGTACATATAAAATTATAAATCAATTTGTTGCGATGATGGATGTTAATATCCTCCAAATTAGTGATTCTGATATTTAAATAGTTATGGACATCAATGCAATCAATAATCAATAATATCTTATTTTTTCTCTCGCTATCACGTTTACATGCACATTCAAGGAGGCTCATTTTAGGAATAATGGATTTAATTTCTTATTTTTAGCTGCTACATGAACATTTGAAAAACAAAAATTAGCACAATTCAAAATATTAACATAATCTAACTTTAATTATCTTTACAGGTTGAGATAACAACATGCCACCTGTGGAAACACAGATTGCGGTTGCTGGGGTTCCACCCCCGGGGCCGCAGCCTGGAGCTGGGACCATCTGCCTCGCCACACTGATTGATTACATTATACAGAGGACCTATCACGAGCTCACAATACTCTCTGAAATGTAAGTTTGACAGCAGGCAAATAAAAGCCGTAATATTGTTATTACACCCCCTGTAACGAAGATATGGGGTGGAAGATATAGGAATCAGCTTGTCCGTCCGTGGACACAAATATGTCTGAGCTTGTACATGTATCGTTACAATTCTCAGTAAATTTTTAAAACTTGGCATCCACGTTAGGTACCGGTATGTAGTATCATGGGAACCTGTGCACTAAGGTCATACAAATATTCAATATTCAAAATATATTCAATTCGGTCTGAGTATTTTAATTGACATTTGGCGCCGAATATCTCGGTTTATATTCGCGATGCTATTTTATGTCAGAATATTCCCCATGCATGAATGTGATCAGGCGAAAAGTAGTTCTCTGTTTATATTCCCGATGCTATTTTATGTCAGAATATTCCCCATGCATGAATGTGATCAGGTGAAAAGTAGTTCTCTGTTTATATTCGCGATGCTATTTTATGTCAGAATATTCCCCATGCATGAATGTGATCAGGCGAAAAGTAGTGTTCTGTAAGAAGTACTCATTTCTGACATAGCCGTAGAGATGTAAACAACCCCATCATGTCAGGTTGCTGAGTGAAAAATAGTGATATTTCTGGTAATCGCCCGCCCCTAGTCCAGACGTTTGTCCAGGGCTACTAATTTTATCAACCTGGTGAAAAAATAAAATGCAAAATGCAAAAGCAGAATAATTTTTTTTATTAATATCAAGATGGTATAATAATTGCTGATCAGTCACCAGTCTGCATTATTTACACCGGAAGTCAGTGTCAGGTGTGTACCCGCTGGACAGTGTCAGGGGTGTACCCGCTGGACAAAACAAGTGTCCATTCCCACCGCGGTGTATTTGCAGATGAGGATTGCGGCCAAACGGCAAGTACACTGTGGCCGAACGGCAAGTAAACCACGGCCGAACGACAACTACACTGCGTGCCGAACGGCATGTACACCGTGGTTAGATTTCCGGTTTGTATCATCTTTTTTGTATCATCAGTTTAATGAACGTACACCGTGGCAACAACACCATGGCCGAACGACAAGTACACCACGGCCCAACTGTAGTTAGCCGGTGGAGCTGCAGTGTAGTTGCATTTCGGCCATGGTGGCAACGCTAACCGCACCACGGTTAAGTGGACACTTGTTTTGTCCAGCAGGGTACACATGTACAGTTGGAATGAATATGTTCCATATACACTGTATTGATGTTTTTAAAAAAATAATCCCAACCGCCCTCCACAATTTGTTTACACTGTTACCGGATACATCACTATTTTTTTTAGGCCTGACCAACCTCCGACTTAGAAAGTCATGACTTTGATGCACTTACAGATCCTATTTTGTTCAAATACACACAAATACGTCAGATGAAACCAAACAAACGCATTACTGAGATCGGCGTTAATAACTCGCGAAACTCAACATTCAGTATAGTAGTCTGTCTTCATGGTGATATTTGTTGGCTTGCTGGTCAGACTTTTGAAGACTTATGATAACTTTAAATTGTGAATTGAGAATACAAAGAGGCCACATCTTTAATGTAAACCAAACATGTGCTGTCCATTTCCGATTCCGCATGGGGAATGCCTCTGTTTCTAAATATAAACAGATTAATATGCAGTGACGTTATTTCAAAGTTTATTTTCTGTTTTAAAGTCGCCGTCGCGAAGTTCATATTTTACCCATTTCCCCGCTTATTAGACCAACAGAGTCGTTCTGAGAACGAAATTAATCGTCCCAAGATTAGCCGCTATCGATTCGCATTCCAGGAAACTCCCCTGGCACGCGCACAGCAGTAAACGCGAACTGCAGATTGGGTGTAATTTATTTTTGACCCGTGACGTCATTAATCACCTTGCAGCATTCTGTTGACATTGTGTTATCGAAATCGGTTTCTGCGTGGTTTTGTTTTAGTTCACAAACATGTTTCGTTTTCGTTGGAAATCGTGAATTCGGAATGTATTTATGTGTGTAATAAAATATTGAATAATACGACATGAATTATTCGCGTGGCCAAAAAACTCTGGAGTAAATTCGTACATATTTGGACGAAGTTCGTGTGTCACTGTGAGTGTCAGAATAGGACCACAGCAGATCATGCCATGAATCTCTACTCCCGTGCCGCTGGAGTAGGTATTCGTGGCATGATCTACATGTAGGTCCACGGGAACTTCGAAATTTATTAACTTTCAACCTATTGTTGATATGAAATGCATGGGATACGTGACCGCTTTCGCAGATTTCTGCTTTCAAGTCCCACAAGAAGAGTACTAATTACGTTTCTGGCTGAACTATCAGAAGGGCTTCTTGGGTGGCTATGCTGTCTACGTATCTGCATGTATCATCTTTGTGAAAATGATTTTAATATGATCAAACAGTGAAATACAGATCTATACAGTATACCATGGCTTCTTCCATTCGTTGAGTTGAAAAAGTAAATACTGGAGTGTTATTACGCTGAATAATATAATATCTATGTTCAGGGTAAACACACCAGCCCCTCCCAAAATGGGCTACATCATGTTCTGGAATCTTCGTTTCATGACTTTATAAAGCAAAATAAGCAATGAAACCATGAGACAATTTTTTGTCATGTAGGTGCTGGGTTGTGGGTAGCTATCCAGACCTGGACATTTGAAAGAATGAAATTAAATAAAAACAAATTTAAATCTCAAGTCATTTTTCTCGCCATTTCAGGATCAAATAATCAATTGTGTGATTAAAAAAATATGTCTCTTGGAAAAAAATATATTTTAATAAAAAAAAAAGGGAATTATAAAAAAAAACATTTTTCTGGCAATTTCATGATCAAACTATGAAAAGTGGGGGGAAATTTGTCACTTGAAAATAATTTTTTTTTAAATAAAAACAGTTAAATATCAAACAATTTGGCCATTCCAGAGTCAAACGTTATCAAATGAATGAAATTATTTTCAGTCATATATGGGAGATGAAGATTAGGGAGATACATTGTAACAAACTATTAAGATTTCATTCATTTATTCATGCATTTCTCCAGCTCGGGCAAACGAAAGCCCCTGTAATTTCCACCATCATTTGGGAAAGCATACTGAAATTACTGATGCCATTCACAACACACGATGGAAGAGGTCTGCCGTTATGCAAACCATGGTAGCCATAGCACCACCGAATAAACTGTCTATGCGATATGCCTGTATTTGTTGTGCAGAGGTCCATTAAACGGATGACTATACTGTTGCTGGTATCCTAACCATGCAACTTCAAGTAGCCATGGGTCCAGGCACACACTCCCGAAGGGGACAGTCTCTGTGATACACTTGAAGTGTCCTTCTTCCTATGAAATCGCTTTTGTCACTTCCTTTAGCTTGGTCTCAACTTTTTCAATCTCATGGCAACATCTGCACTCACAGGTACATTGTAGTCTCCATCACATACATAGGTGCATGAACACCTGAAATGACAAGGGAAATACATTTATTATGGAACAACTCAGAGTTAACATTCAATTCCTCAATTTTGTTGATGCAAACTTTGACAAATTTGTAACAAACTCGACATACAGTAATGCCCTAAATAATCGACCCCTTAACCACATCAGAATTATAGGTATAGTTTCAGGATTCAGTTTGAAATATGGCTTGTGGAAATTCATCGGAAAGCTCTCATGAAGGCAACAAGTCATATTTCGGACTAAATCCTGAAAAGTTACCCACAGTTCTGCTGTGGTTAAGGGGTTGAATGTTTAGGTCATTGCTGTATGTTCTGATGAATGACAGTGGGCATGCGTCTGTCCGTCCACTTGTTCTCATGGATACATGCATCTTGGATAAGTTCCGCACAAATTTGTTATCAGAAGTTATACCTGCTGAATTGTTTACCAGGTATCTATTTCATTATCCAGTTTTGTTAATATCCTGTTTTAAAGATTCACAGCTTATACTATAGTAGTTTGTTTACCTGGTGTACATGATATCTCCCCCAGTGCATCCCCCCTTTTTACTATTTTCAGTCTGTCAAATGCTCACACCCACCGAGAATTCAACATACGACAAAATATAAATGTACACGTATTAATTTATTGCTTATTTATTTTTATGTTATAGTCATTAAATGGCGATAAATTAACATGTTACAAGTTGTTTGAGTCAGGGTTTGGGTGGAGAGGGGGGAATTAGATACCCAGGTCTGAATATCCCCCACACCCAGCATCTACATAAGAGTATATGACAAAAATAAACTAATTATTTTATTGCTTATATTGCCCTAGAATGCTATATATCCATTAAAATTTTGATTGAGTCAGGATTTGGGTTGGGAGAAATTACACAGGCCTGAATATCCCTCCCCCCCCAAAAAAAGAAACCAGCAGCTGCATATGAGACAAAAATATCTTATTATTTATCACTTACATTTACCGGTATATCGCTTTATATAGTCATGAAATGGCGAGAAATTAAAATTAATCGAGAAAAATTTCATTGAGTCAGGGTTTGGGGTGGGAGGGGGGAATACCGAGGCTTGAGTATCTCTCGCCTTTTCATGAGTGTATGAAGCAAAATAAGCAACTTATAAAATAATAAATTCATTTTTGTCATAAGTAGCTGCTCGGTTGGGGAGTGGGGGCGATAATAAACCCGGGTATCTTTCTCCTGCCCCAAATACTGACTCAAACAACTTTTTCTTGGAAAGTTAATTTCTTTCCGTTTCATGACTATATATTCAGAAATAGCATACATTGGCATGTATAGACCAAGTTTTCTCAGTCCACAACAGCTTGGGAAATTGGTTGGGTTGATGCTGTTTTGGACCGAGAATCCGAGATGCCTCCTGTTGCTCTTCTATACCAGTACCGTAACAGATTTTCATTCAAAAGATATACTACATGTACATGTATAGTACCCCGACAGTCATGTGAACCAATGAATATAATCATCTCACTTGGACCACAATGAATCTGTCTTCAAAATGATATACAATGTACCATATACTGTTATAGAAAATATCCACACCAAGATATTATCTCGACTCTCTCGAGATTTCGAGAAAAGAATCTTGAGATATTAACATATTTTCTCGAGATCATACGGCAAGATCTCAAGAAAATATGCAGAGATTTCAAGATAATATCGCGAGATACTAGTAATATGTTCAGAGCTTGAGATGCGCATGTCAGGATCTCAAGATGTGTCGAGATAACAATTAACATGTTGAATATTCAACTTTCAAGACACTTTTTTTTTCTTGGACAATGTCACAAATCAAGAGTTAGCTAATTTTTGGCAAATTATTATTTTAGCCAGTGCAAACACTGTCTCTGATTGTCATAGTACTGATACTAATAGCTGAATCCAATGTCAATCCGTGAGCAGCCATGGACTGGCAGTGGTCGAGTCCAGAATTTCAATACATCAAAAAATTGACATTTTTAGTTAAAAAAAAATACTACTGGTATATTTTTAGACTAACATTTCGGCAGACACACAACTTTTCCTTGAATTATATTTCATATTTCGATGTATTGAGTATGCGTAATGATTATTACACATGTCCGCTCGTATAAACGGGGTTTTAGCTAGTATTTACATCAATTTTATTTTCACATGTTTTGCCAGTGACCGCGATATTTTTAATAAGAGACGCTCAGTGACTCACCATTTTCGTACGCGATTTTCATCTCTTCGCCATCCAAGGTCTGGATCGTTTGGTAGTCTCACACCATGGTAATTTTGTGGTAATTCCGGCTCGTGCATGTACGCTCCCGTTGTCAAATTTAAAGTGTCTTCTGACGAATCAGACGAGGAACAATCAGATCGCAAAAAATGTTTCTGTCAGTGTCAGCCATTGTGGGAAATACCCAAGGCCCTTAAGTACGTCACACGCTTTCTCGCAAATAACTGTTTCCGTCAAAATAGATAATGAGGTGAGGCATCAGGCTATCACCCAGACACACACAGTCGTAAACACTCGTATCTTTCAGACAGCGGGGGATTGTTTTCTTAAATAAGTGTGCATAACTTGATACAAATATGAATAAATGAACATATATTGAGAATTTTCACGACGTCGACTTTAACAAGTACTAACCATAATCATATGTTCACATCTATTTCAACAATTAGGACTGTAATGGTTATCGTTGACATCAGATCATCAAATAGAATTATTGTCGCCTAAACTACTTTTCTGCGAACTCGCAAATAATAGGCCAAAACATGATGAATATTCTCATAAGTGTGTACCGGTATACTTACCATTCTCTGATTTACTGTTGTATCTAATTTTCCGACAAAGAACTTTGCTTTTTTGTCGGGGAGTTAATTCAAACTTTAAAACAATTTATTCAATGCAAACAAAATTTTTTTTAAACTTTGTATTTCTATGCAAACAATGGTATAAGATTATTGATTATTTACCGGACTGAAAACATGTGGTTTACTCACTATTGCTACCTGTCACTGAACTGATATATTCAATTTGATTTGTGAATACATTGCAGTATTCATTTCAGTATTTCGATTCGATCATATTCAAATATTCCCAGGACCCTACAGTCCACCTGTGATTATGAGGTCAGTCTGATATTTGTTTAGTGGAGTTATCCCCCTTTTTTTATTTAGAAAATTGTTCAACATGCATAATTTTGCATTTCGGTCAATTTTTTATTATAAACTTGGCACAGATATTTAGTACCATGGGAACCTGTGTACCTGCGATTTTTAGTTTGATCCAATTTATTTTAGTGGAGTTATACCTCTTTCTTGACTAAGAAATTTTTTGCAACATGCATGCTGAAGGCTCTGTCCAGATCTAATTTACTGGACTTGTCTTGTAAATTTCGCTATAAACTGGGGACTCCTTGTATATCCTCTATTTATTATCTAATCAAAGCTTCATTTCATTTCAGATTGAAAGGAAAATCTGACATGGAGAGGTAAGTTATTTTTACTACATATAAAACAACTTCGAGAACACACTTAACCAAATGTTTTAATACCTT
The DNA here is from genome assembly GCA_032622095.1 of Siphonodentalium dalli. Classification (NCBI taxonomy): domain Eukaryota; kingdom Metazoa; phylum Mollusca; class Scaphopoda; order Gadilida; family Siphonodentaliidae; genus Siphonodentalium; species Siphonodentalium dalli. The sequence goes on along the minus strand of CP136061.1, from coordinate 81,800,315 downwards.
ATAACTTTTATCATAACTTTAATGTGACCTACATTGTACGGTATATTTCAGCCACATTTGAGATAATTTAACTGAATTTAAGAGAATGAAAATAGTATTGTCCATGTCATATCTCAACTATTTTCTGATTTATTTTCCTAGGAAAATGGAGATAGTTCAATTTGCCTCGAAAACCAGACAGCTGTTCATCAGATTGCTGGCGCTTGTGAAGTGGGCGAGCAGCGCTAGTAAAGTCGATAAATGTGCTGTGAGTATTTATGAGAATAAAACTCTATGAAATAAATATAATTGTATTTCAAGTTGAATGTTTTTTTTAAAATTCATTAGCACTGATTGCCGATCAGAGAACACATTTTTAATCCAATAGTTGTCACAAAAAATGAAACAATTGCAATGAAAAGAGGCTATGTAATTAGCCTGGGGTAATTAATCTCCACCCATCTATCCAAAGCTTAATTTATGACCCCTCTCGTTCAATTAAATTAGCGTGGATACAAAGAAACCAGATGGTTTTACAGACCACAGCATCATAGTTATTCATCCAACAGAAAAACAGAATGATCATTTTCACCCAAAGTTATAAAAAGAAGTGACAACATATCATGTATAATGTATATCGAACTAGTGGGATGTCATCACAATGGGATTAACTGCACACATTCTCATCAGGAATGTGGTGGTGTCAAAAGACAATTTCTTCCTTGATTTGCTGTGGTAATGATATTGTTAAAGTTAAACTGTAGTGTTAAAATTTTATTATGCTGTTTCCCGTATGCCATTATTTGATAATAATTTGAGTAAGAAGTAGAAACTTTGTAGTTATAAAAATTCTCCAGAATTTGAAATTTGAAAGATCAATCTCCCAAAATTTGCACATCAGAGGTAAACATGTGATTGTTCTTTGTAGCCATGATTTCCATAAAAAGTAAAGTCTAAATGTAAAAATTGTTGTTTGAAGGACCTTATTGCATATTATATCTTAATTATTCATCTTTATCCGACAGAACATATGTAATTTCTTAGAGCAGCAATCAATGTGGTTTGTAGAGACGGCCGACCAGCTGGCTCGGATGTCCAGAGAGACTCTTGTTAGTGCCAGGTAAGTCATGTTTTATGTGGTTTGTTGAGACCCCAACCAGCTGGCCCAAATGTTCAGAGAGACTCTTGTTAGTGCCAGGTATTTAAAGTCATGTTTTATGTGGTTTGATGAGATGGCCAACCAGCTGGCCCAAATGTTCAGAGAGACTCTTGTTAGTGCCAGGTATTTAAAGTCATGTTTTATGTGGTTTGATGAGATGGCCAACCAGCTGGCCCAAATGTTCAGAGAGACTCTTGTTAGTGCCAGGTAAGTCATGTTTTATGTGGTTTGATGAGATGGCCAACCAGCTGGCCCGGATCATGTGTCATATAGTTCATGTGTTTGTAAATTTTACTGAATTATGACCATTAGAAGTGAGGACATATTCATTTTGTGAACTCCCTTGGAACATATTATATCAATAACGATGCGTTTGTTAAAGTGGTGGGCTGTTGAGAATTTAGAATATATAAATTTATATTTAGTACTCGTTTTTAACGACACAACCCTGTCCACCTTAGCCTGTGTCTCAAACCATTCCACATTTTATTAGCTATTCCATACCTGTGTGTCAAATAAAAAGACATTGGAGACTAGCTTTGTAAAAGACGTTGGATTGAAAACGGAACTGGAACTTTATATCTTTATTCATAACAAAATACAAATATTTAAAGACATATTATGTACTTGTTCGGGTGCGTGAAACTGATAAGTTAGTAGTCACCCGCTATGCCAACTTGCTTGTGGGAGTGTATTCTCGGGCTCCAAATAAAAGTGCAGGCCCAAATAATAGTGCAGGGGGGAAATTCCATTGAAAGTTAATAAAAGTGCAGACCCAAATAATAGTGCAGGGGGAACTCTGAACAAAACATCAACTATGGTTAAACTAATTATTTTTATAGTACATGTAGGTACCGGTATAGGAATCAACATAGTATGTGGCATGTGGTGTTTTATTCAATATTTAAATGTTCACATGTGTGCCATATACTTGAATATGTACATGCATAAAGTTATATAAGCTCCTCATTTTGGTATCAGAATCATATAGAAATCTTGAATTTGTGCTGATTTCAATTTTCATAGCCTCAAAATTAATAAACGTGCAGACCTAAATAAGCACTGTGCAGGGAGGAAATTTCCCAAGAAAATAATAATCGTGCATGCATGTTTATATGGAGCCCAAGAGTAGCATTCTACTAACATCGTCAAAAATCTAAACCAAATAAACCATACCACTCCATAGATATCAGACGCTTAATTGTAAATATTTACATCTCGTTTCGGGACGCAACAATTGGCGATAAACTAACTTAAATGATTTCGCCATCGAGAGTCATTACATAGAATTAATATATTAGAATGAGGGTGTGTGTGCTGTAAATTTGGATTAATATTCGTAAAAATAACTACTTTGAGCAAGATTATTCTCCATTTCTATTTTATCACACAACCGGAGTGTTTCACATCACTTTAAATATGAATAAATGTTCAGGTAACCTGAGATATGATGTTCGAAACAAAGAACCACATTCATGTGTTTTACTCGCCAATACATGCAATATTTGTATTCTGTATTGTTATCATATTATGCTACTTTGTAGCTACTTTTTAATGGGAATTGACTTTCTTTCCGTTGATGAACCTTGGTGATGCCATTCTAGAATTATAATAAAAATTAAATTCAACATAATCGACTTGGTTAACCCTTTACCCAACAGAACGGCCCTGTGCCAATGCATTCTCTTATATATGCGAGTCAACCATAGGTCGCCTCGCATATATAAGAGAATGCATTGGCTTAACACATATTAAAAATGATAAAATTGTCAAAGAATGTAGAAAAATATTATAATTTTTTTTTTTAAATGTAAGAAAAAATTATAAAATTGTTAAAGAATGTAAGAAAAAATGGTAAAAAGTGTTAAATTTTTTTTTTTTTAGGCCAATGCATTCTCTTATATATGCGAGGCGACCTATGGTCGACTCGCATATAAGAGAATGCATTGGCACAGGGCATAACTGTAACCATCACAATGTGGTCAATGAACCGGTTCCAATGATATCCAGGGGCTATTTTGACCATTCTGATAAGTGATTTATATTAACACTCCCATTGAATAGAAATTAAAACATGGATGGCCTTCATCATAGGTCATAATTTGCAAATAACAGTTACCAAATAATGAAAATTTCCTCAATAATATACTAATAGTTTAGTACATGTATATTGATAGTATGAATGCGATAATATTCTTAAAACACACTTTGTGTGAGCCAAGCGTTTATTTATATACAGCACATAAAATAGTGCGCGATAAGCAAAACACTCAACATCATGGCAAATTGTTTAGGAGAGTGATTCACGGTGGACACCGAAATCTTGAGAGGCGAGAGTTAGCAAACGCTATACCGGTATATTTTAAACAACTTGTTGGCATTTCTAACCAAATTCACTTAATGAGGTCTCCCCTGTGTTGAGTTTATTACTTATCACATACTCTTTCCATACTATTTGTTTACATAACACAGAGTACTAACATGACAATAACTATGATTGGTATAAAAACAAAGTTTGTCTATAATATAATGTTCTTTCTGTTTATGGTGGTTTTAACAGACATGACTATGCTTACCGTATCTATAATATAATGTTCTTTCTGTTTATGGTGGTTTTAACTGACATGACTATGCTTACCGTATCTATAATATAATGTTCTTTCTGTTTATGGTGGTTTTAACAGACATGACTATGCTTACCATATCTCTAATACCCATTAGTCTGTATAATATAATGTTCTTTCTGTTTATGGCGGTTTTAACAGACATGACTATGCTTACCTTATCTCTAATACCCATTAGTCTGTATAATTGGTCTGCACAATAATTCTTCAGTTAAAAGTAAGTTCATGTTCACTCATGACCTATTATTTGTACATAAAACACAGCTATAAGGCCAAAAAAAAAAAAGTGTTTTGATTCTCAGGCAATTTTTTGGAGAATCGATGAGGGAGCGAGGGTTTTATTTTTATTTTTTATTTTTGTTATAGGGATAATGCCCATAGTTAGCATGGGTTATTATACCTCTCCAGGTTAAGAAAATCTAAGGAGAACATTGTTTTGATATAAACTAATGTATTCCACCATAAAGAATGACCAATTATCACATTATACTACCCGTACATCAAATCTGAAATAAAGAATGACATAAATATATGACATTGTACTATCCGTACATCATGTAGGGATTTACCAGAATGATAATATATACTAGTACAATGTATATTTCAATTTACTGAACCATTGTTGATATATTTGATATATGTATGTACCTTTTTATAGTATATATCTATTTATATCGGACCTGTTTACTTTCATAATTGGAAATAGGGAGATTTAGTGAAATATAGGGCAGGGACCAGCCTAGACCAGATTTTCAGGGTGAAATGACTTCGCCCTACTATAAAAATAAGGCGAAGTGGCCGTTCTATAGGGCGAAGTGAGTCTACAAAATTTAAATTGATCAGAACTACGACAGGAGTTGCTATAGAACGAAAATAGGAGAGATGCAAGCCAATATGTCAATTAAACTTATGAAACAATGGTTGAAATATGGAGTCTTTATTTTCACTTCATGACCCTAATAACTATCAATAATACCCAAACATAATTGTGAGAGGATAGCAGCATTTTATATCGTAATTGTGGAAGAATGACAGGATTTTATTTCATATTTTTCGGGTTTTTAAAAATGCCAACAATATTTATCAAACCGAAACGAAACGAAATCATGAACACTTTTACTGCGCTCTATTAGTAATCCCGTTTGAAATTTTAATATGCTTCACAAATGAATTTGTTTTAAAATTTCTTAAACCAAACTCCATAGAGGGAGTGATGAACTCACACATTGTGAGAGCTGTGAGTTGTAATCTTCATTGTAAGGTGTGGTAATCACGGTAATCTAAAAATCACAACAACCAGATTAACACTTGAGGCCTGACGATGTTTTCACAGCTGCCAGTAATCAGACTCCGTTGTCAACATGCTTCCAGATAGGAGCAATACAGGTGTTAATTGTTTTATAACACCCTGATAGTGGAGTATTGTGTGCAATCACAGTTGACAGTTGTAAATTATCATAAATTATTTGGGGCATTTTGCCGATTTTCGTCAGTCAACTTTGGAATTTTCAGGGCGACTTGAACTTCGCCCGACTGAAAAAATAAGGCGAAGCGGACGGCGCTAGGGCGAGTTCTTCGCCCACGTCGCCCTCTCGGATGGTCCCTGATATAGGGAGATTTTTTTCAATGTCAGTAACATGGAAAATACTTTATATTTTCTAAATGCAACAAACAGTCTATGACATTTACATAGACTGTTTGTTGCATTTGGTTTGCATCTGCCACACCTCAGTTACCTGTTTCTTGATTTTCTGCATTCAAAGGCACACCCTTTCAGTAGTATTCACAGTTTAGTACATCTATGCACAATTAACGGCCTTGACACCGACTACCGAGTGTCTCTAATTTATAAAATCACTGAATCATTGGGAATAAAATTACGATTTTTCGGTTATGGATCACGCTTTATTTCCAACAAGCCAAAATACAACGATTAAAAATATATTTGCACACTATAAAATGGTGCTCTCGTATAATTTTGTAGCCAAATATATTCAGTAACATCGGTGAATTTAAAGAGAATACGCATGGACAGAATTGTTTGAGGTCCGTTCGATTCGCGTTCTGTTACTGCGTATATATAAAACACGGAATACCACAAAGACGGAAACGGAACTAAAACAAACAAAAAGTTTAAATCGGGATTATAAATTTTATATCTATCTATATACTTTAATATTTATCCATTTATAGTTACTATACATGCTAGCCATAAAAACTATTATACTAAACCAGAATACACATTGCCAATACGCACCATATTTCTTTCCGGTTTACGTTCCCGAAATTGGAAATCTCATAATTGTTTACCTCGCGGAAACGCATTTGACTTAATAAACTTGGGGTTTGGGCACCTTGTGGTGACAATATACCTGGTAGTTATCGTTGCCTAGTGTCTGTTTTTGAATACCAACACATACACCATTGTATGTCTATCATATTCAATGTTTGAAACATAACTAATTTCTCTTTTCTAGTTTCCTATTTTCGTGTTATCATTTGAAAATCATAATAAAATGGTTCAATGCGGGCCTTTTTTCCAGACGCGGCTATGCCCGAGAATCTAAACACTTTTTTTTTTGGCCTAAATAATTAAAAATAAGCTTTATATAACAACCTCTATGTACACCTGATTTCGAGCTACAATTCATGTTTGCTGATGAAACAGGGCAGAGTCAGTTTATTTGGCTTTAATAACATGTGGCATATTTTGAAGGTCCAAAAAGTACATACACTGTAATATCACTTTAAATAACTTAGCAAGATGTTCATTATTGCAGACTGCCTCTCTTCTCTATTCCTCATGCCGTTGATGTCTTGACAACAGGAACGTACCCACGGCTGCCAACATGCATACGAGTGAGTATATATATTTCTAATTCACTCTCCTAACAGGTCAATCTAATTTCCGCTAATCTGAACCGTCAGTTGTCCATGAGTAGCTGCAAAAAAAATAAATGAATTTACGTAGCTTTATGCATTGCATAAAAACTAGAGCCAGCTGATGAACAAGAATGTGAATTCTTATGGGTTCTCTCGGTACCTTCATTCCTAGGAACAACAATGTAAACAGTGGGAAATTCATCTTCATAGAACTGAGCACAATTTTGAGAAGGGAAGTGATATAGATTTTCACATGAGTTACAGCCATTTTATGACTTAGAATTTGACCGCATTTTGGCATTGAAATTAGGGGTATATCAGATATTCTTTGTAAGCTCAAATTATTATTTAATTTTATGGTAGTGCAATTCGAATTGGCTAAAGGGCACATTTTGCCATGCCCTAGCGATGATCTTGTTCAGTCTGTGAATTAGAATGGGGTTAAACATACCATCTGGTGTGATTTTGGGATGTTAATCGGTGGGTTTTCCGAATATTATTTGGTGTATTTGGTTTTCAAACCGCCATGTGGCTTTAACCCTTTACCCAACAAACCGGCCTAAACCGGCCAAATAAAGCTTCAACAGCCTAAAATATCTTCGGTCTGTCTCAATAGAACCATACAAATATGGATATCATTGGAACCGGCTCCTTGACCACATTGTGATAGTTACAGTTATGCCCTGTGCCAATGCATTCTCTTATATATGCGAGTCAACCATAGGTCGCCTCGCATATATAAGAGAATGCATTGGCCTAAAAATTTTTTTTTTTTATAATTTTTAATGTGTTAAGCCAATGCATTCTCTTATATATGCGAGGCGACCTATGGTCGACTCGCATATATAAGAGAATGCATTGGCACAGGGCCGTTCTGTTGGGTAAAGGGTTAAATTATGTGCTGGTACCCAATACAGTGTACTCATATTGAACCCATTGTACCTGAAGCTACATTCTCTAGTAATAGGCAATTTCACTTGTACAATTATGTCACATAAATCTAATAAATTTAAATATTAAACTATTTCAAAATTGAATCTCCATTTCACATCTATTAATTTAAATGCATGTTTCCCTTAGTGTAAATCCTATGTCTATTAGTCTGAATTATACCCTCACCATTAAGTACTAGTAAACCATGTAATGACTCCACAATGAATTATATTTATTATGTGAATTTCACATCAATTGCTTCGGTTGGAACCATATCAATTAAATTTGATATCTTGTATTATTTCAATAATACCTTTAGAATCACGCCAATTAAAATTTGATATTGGTTGTTGATATGTCAAATGATTTGTCTAATTTACTACCATGGAAGTCGATACTTTGATGGCTATTGTCCTCAAACTGGTGTATTATTTATGACGATGCACCAAATGTGTAAATGTTCTAGTCCACTCAAACTACAGTAATGCCCTATTTACGACATAACTTTTCAGGATTTAGTCGGAGATATGGCTTGTTGTGAGAGCTTTCCGATGAATGGCAACAAGCCATATTTCCGCCTAAATCCTGAAAAGTTACCCATTTTATGCTGTGGTTAAGGAGTTGATTATTTAGGGCACCACTGTATGACAGGAGCAAGCCTTGAAATAGCGTGTCTGTCATTTACAGAATGAGGTCCCCAGAGGGTGAATTTAGTGACACTACCCTGCTGTTTGGGCATAACTAAATTCACCCTCAGCGGCCCTCATTCTGCTTAGGCATCATCTTCTGGGAATAATCTATAGTCTCAAATTAACATTGTTTTTAGTTACTTTTTCCCTTCTGTTCAGTTTCTATACCACTAATTTGCAGAAGATAAAATGCATAATCGAGGTGACTAATGGGTGAACATCACCAATTTCAACTGGGGAACTTCAATCTGATCCTAGGTCTCCCATAGCAGTTGAGGCCTCAGCAGATTAAGGTTCCCAGAGGGTGAATTTGGTATGCTAGCCCACTGTGTGGGGTAGCATAACTTAATTCACCTTCTGGGGACCTCATTCTGTAAATGACACACATTATTTAGGCAAAAAAAAAAATACCTGTGTTTAGTGTTTCCCTACCTACCCTAGAAAAAGGTGCCTACCCAAAACTTTTTATTGGACTCTAGACACAGATAATATTGTTTTTGCTCAGTGTGAAGGGCATCGAAAGGTATCTTACCCATTTTCAATCCTCTCCTATATATATATATGAGGCTATAAAAATGTTTAGAAGATTTATTAGTCTAGAGCTCTGATTAATTCAAGATTAACCCTTGACCCAACAGAACGGCCCTGTGCCAATGCATTCTCTTATATATGCGAGGCGACCTATGGTCGACTCGCATATATAAGAGAATGCATTGGCACAGGGCATAACTGTAACCATCACAATGTGGTCAATGAACCGGTTCCAATGATATCCATATTTGTATGGTGTTATTGAGACAGACCGAAGATATTTTAGGCTGTGAAGCTTTATTTGGGCGTTTTTGGCCGTTTTGTTGGGTAAAGGGTTAATAATATTTAGTATTGAACCTTTCAATTAATCTGAATTTTTGTGAAGCTTACTAGATTTAATTGTCAATGACCCAATGGAATTCAGAATAAAAAAATTACAAAAAATCCCTACCTACCTACCCTAATTATTTTGGCCATGCAACTCTAAACACAGGTGTTATTTATACTCCCCGCAACGAAGTTAGGGGCGTATACTGGAGTCAGCTCGTCCATCGTCTGTCCATCCGTCGTCCGGACGTCTGTCCGTCCGTGGACACAAATTTGTCCGGAGTTTTTCTCAGTCGTTTTTTTTATCAATTTCTGTGAAACTTGGCACAGACATCAACCACCATAGGAACCTGTGCACCTGCGATTATGACGTCTGTCTCATATTTTTTGGTGGAGTTATCCCCCTTCTTCGACTTAGAAATTATTTTGCAACATGCATAATTTTGTCCGAGCTTTTATTCCTACATTTTTCGGTCAATGTTTTTTAATCTTGGCACTGATATTTAGTACCATGGGAACATGTGCACCTGCGATTATGACGTCTGTCCGACATTTTTTGTGTGGAGGTATTCCCCTTTTTCGACTTAGAAATTTATCCGAACATGCATAATTTTGTCCAAGCTTTTATTCCTACATTTTTCAGTCAATAGGTTTAAGATTAGGGTTATGGTTGTACACCTGCAATGGGAACTGTTATTTTATTATTTTAACTAAATGTTTACTGACATGTGAAACATCTTTGTATTTTACAAACAGGGGGGTATCCGTAGTCCCATTGGGACAGTCACACCTCTAGTTTTTTTTGGCCTTATTGATTTTCCTTTGACGCTTGTCCTCAAACGAATCATTTATCAGGGCCAGGAACATATGTCACAAATCAAGTCTCTAACCCAAAGTGAGCCTCACACAGATAGAAGGATCTGTTCCTGAGTGTCGTCTGCTCATGTGAGGGGCACCATATGGGTGGTATTCAGATGCTGCTTCATGATAACAGGGCCAGTAACCTACATCACCAATCATGTCTCTAACCCAAAGTGAGCCTCACACAGATAGAAGGATCTGTTCCTGAGTGTCGTCTGCTCATGTGAGGGGCACCATATGGGTGGTATTCGGATGCTGCTTCATGATAACATATGTCACCAATCATGTTTCTAACCCAAAGTGAGCCTCACACAGATAGAAGGATCTGTTCCTGAGTGTCGTCTGCTCATGTGAGGGGCACCATATGGGTGGTATTCAGATGCTGCTTCATGATAACAGGGCCAGTAACCTACATCACCAATCATGTCTCTAACCCAAAGTGAGCCTCACACAGATAGAAGGATCTGTTCCTGAGTGTCATCTGCTCATGTGAGGGGCACCATATGGGTGGTATTCGGATGCTGCTTCATGATAACATATGTCACCAATCATGTTTCTAACCCAAAGTGAGCCTCACACAGATAGAAGGATCTGTTCCTGAGTGTCGTCTGCTCATGTGAGGGGCACCATATGGGTGGTATTCGGATGCTGCTTCATGATAACAGGGCCAGGAACATATGTCACCAATCAAGTCTCTAACCCAAAGCGGCTTTAATTTTAAATTTGTTTAACCCTTTCAGTGCCAGGGGCCGATCTCATCGGCCCTAATTTTTTAGTTTTTTTTTAAAGATTTTTTAAAAATTATAAAAATTGTAAAAAATAATAACAAATGATGAAAAATTGTTAGGCCAATGCATTCCCTTATATATGCGAGGCGACCTATGGGGGAGCACTACCTATGTGCTATTATGACAGCAGTGCCATTGCACGGCCATATTACCATGTAATCTGTAACAGTTAACACATATTAACTTCTTAAAGCCTTATTGCATTGTTCCTTTAATGATGCCACTGCCAGTCATGCACGGGCGGTGAACTCCATGACCTGAACTGAACTCGCATATATAAGAGAATGCATTGGCACAGGGTAAAAAAAATCCCGACTTGCGACTGGATTTGATATGGCGGGTCACATATAAAAAAAAATTGGCATCTCTTCAACTTATTGGGAGTCAATTAAAAAAAAGGTCTAAATCATACTTTTGGCTGCTTTTGTCATATTAAAAATAAAAACGTTTTTTTTTGGGGGTATGTTCTAAAACTCTTTTATAAATTCCATTGAACCAGGATCCAGCTTCTACCGGTACTTAAAAATTTATGTCATGAGAATAATTTGTCTGCGATAAATTGGGACCCTGGTCATTAGTATATTTAGCTTTTAAGCAGACATCCTTCACTTTCTCATGTCATCCATACATTTAGGCCAATACAAATAAATTGCTAGATTTACATCCAACATTTTTCAGAAAACTGGGGTGGGAGGGCGAATTATATTTTTTATATTTTATTCTTCCCAAACATAAATGATCATGGAGAGTTATAGACAGGAGCTTCCTGATTTTTTCGAAAACCCTGTGCCAATGCATTCTCTTATATATGCGAGTCGCCCATAGGGCGCCTCGCATGTATAAAAGAATGCATTGGCCTAACAATATTTACCTTGATCTTGTAAGCCAGTGCATTCTCTTATATATGTGAGGCTCCCTTTGAGAATGCACTGGCACAGGGTCTTTAATGCTGCACCAGCACATATCCCATCATGAAAGAGTTAAGGCATGAGAACATACATGTGTAATTTGCATAAAAGATATGCAAATAAAACAAATTGAGGAGGGGACTAAAAATAGGGTCGGGTGGGGATGTAAATCAAGCAATATTTTTATATTGGCCTTATGTACCAACTTCATCATGTGGGGAAATTATATACATAGGTTGTAAGCCATTATTTTGTTCTGTGACATAAAACAATACTTCACACTGACATTTTCCACCAATAATTCATTACTTACTCATCATATCCATTTAATTTTTCAGGACAAAATAGTGCCCCCCGATCCTATAACTCCTCAGGAAAAAAAGGACACGCTGCACAAACTGAATCATGTGATAGAATACAGATTGGTTTCGTCCGAGCTGCCGTTACAGATGAGGAGGCTCAAAATAGGTTGGTAAAATTAATTTTTAACTTTATTTATCCATTTAACCCTTTCACGACTGGAGCTTCTTGAAATTTTGAGAAAACCCTGCGTCAATGCATTCTCTTATATATGTGAGTCTCCCATAGGGAGCCTCGCATGTATAAGAGAATACAATGGCCTAACAATATTTACATTGACCTTGTAAGCCAGTGCATTTTCTTATATATGAGAGTCTCCCATAGTGTGCCTCACATATATAAGAGAATGCATTAGCCTAACAATATTTACCTTGACCTTGTAAGCCAGTGCATTCTATTATATATGCGAGGCTCCCTATGGAAGACTAGCATATGTAAGATAATGCACTGGCACATGATTTTTAATGCTGCACCAGCTCAGCTCCTGTTATGAAAGGGTTAATAAATAAAGTTGAACCCTCCCCTGGAGTAAGTGTATGGGGATAGAGTATCCTCCCCTGGAGTAAGTGTATGGGGATAGAGTAGCCTCCCCTGGAGTAAGTGTATGGGGATAGAGTAGCCTCCCCTGGAGTAAGTGTATGGGGATAGAGTATCCTCCACTGGAGTAAGTGTATGGGGATAGAGTAGCCTCCCCTGGAGTAAGTGTATGGGGATAGAGTATCACCCCCTGGAGTAAGTGTATGGGGATAGAGTAGCCTCCCCTGGAGTAAGTGTATGAGGATAGAGTAGCCTCCCCTGGAGTAAGTGTATGGGGATAGAGTAGCCTCCCCTGGAGTAAGTGTATGAGGATAGAGTATCCTCCCCTGGAGTAAGTGTATGAGGATAGAGTAGCCTCCCCTGGAGTAAGTGTATGGGGATAGAGTAGCCTCCCCTGGAGTAAGTGTATGGGGATAGATTATCCTCCCCTGGAGTAAGTGTATGGGGATAGATTATCCTCCCCTGGAGTAAGTGTATGGGTATAGATTATCATCCCCTGGAGTAAGTGTATGGGGATAGAGTAGCCTCCCCCGAAGTAAGTGTATGGGGATAGGGTAGCCTCCCCTGGAGTAAGTGTATGGGGATAGAGTATCCTCCCCTGGATTAAGTGTATGGGATATAGTAGCCTCCCCTGGAGTAAGTGTTTAGGGATAGAGTATCCTCCCCTGGAGTAAGTGTATGGGGATAGAGTAGCCTCCCCTGGAGTAAGTGTATAGGGATAGAGTAGCCTCCCCTGGAGTAAGTGTATGGGGATAGAGTAGCCTCCCCTGGAGTAAGTGTATGGGGATAGAGTAGCCTCCCCTGGAGTAAGTGTATGGGGATAGAGTAGCCTCCCCTGGAGTAAGTGTATGGGGATAGAGTATCCTCCCCTGGAGTAAGTGTATAGGGGTAGAGTAGCCTCCCCTGGAGTAAGTGGATGGGGATAGAGTATTCTCCCCTGTAGGATGGGGACAGAATAATCTTGCTGAAAGTACTAGTAATTACTCTCGCAAATTTTAGAAATTTATATCCAATTTGGCAGCACACAGTGTCATTCTTAAATATTGATTATAAAATTATGTTGTATTTCTTGTTGGCGAAAACTTTGCCATTTGCTTATTGCCGATTAATTTTAATTAGTAAATGTCATTGGAATTTTCGGCAATATTAGTTAATCGCCACATTCTTCCAGTTTCCATATTGCCATGGTAGTCACTCATCATGTGGGTTCTCTAAAATAAGCTCACTCTATCTCTTTCACATATAATCCTTTATAATTCCAGAAAATGGGAGAGTGAAATTCCTTGTGGAGCATGAATTTGAGGTGAGAATTATGTCTCTTTGTATGACCCACATGTTTGAGTAAAGGGAAATGAGCTCCATGACAAGAGGTACCATGCTGCCAGAAGCTGACATACAGTAATGCCCTAAATAATCGACTCCTTAACCACAGCAGAATTATGGGTAACTTTTCAGGATTTAGTCGGAAATATGGCTTGTTGCCATTCATCGGAAAGCTCTCAGTGAGAGCTTTCCGATGAATGGCAACAAGCCATATTTCCGACTAAATCCTGAAAAGTTACCCATAATTTTGATGTGGTTAAGGAGTCGATTATTTAGGGCATTACTGTAAGCTAATGATGGGCAGAGCACCCCGCTGCAATGGCAGTTTCAGAATCAGTTGTAATAGAATGATCAAGAAAGCCCCACATCCTTCCAGACATTTTTTATCGAGTTTTATTACATGATCCTACCCTTATTCCATTCAATAATCACATTCTATAAATTGTGATATTAAATGTTCATTTAATAACAGGAAATAGTGCCAGGTGGGTGACCTTTGACTTCCGGTTTGTCGTCTGTTCACATTCTATACGCTACATCTAAAAATACTATGGCTTCCAATAATTTTCCAACAAACTATAATGAGTGAAGAGTTTGGAAAGTTATGTCATTAACTATATGCCATTAAATACGCCAAAGAGTCTTTATTTATCTGGGACTATTTCTTTACGCGGGCAAACAACAAATAGTTACGTGAAACACCATGGCATGCCTTATGGAAGATGATGTTAGTTTCGGGTCCCATTTGTTGATTTAAGTATGTTTTGGATTATGTAATAAATAGAATCTACAACTCGTCCCCAGTTTATAAAACTCGTCCAAAGGCTCAGTCCAGACCTAATTTACTGGAGTTGTTTTGTAAATTCCGCTATAAGTGGGAACTCATTGTAGATCCTCTATTTACGGTATATATTATTACCGAAATTAAAGGTCCACACCATTTATATGAGTTTTAAATTTTAATATTTTATTGTTATTGTGCCATCCACAAGAGCAACATAAAAGATAGTTTCGCGCAAGTACGAGATATGTACTAATGCATGATATATAAAGCATGTAACGATAGTTTGGTTTCATGCGAGTTTAAAATAAACGCTCTTTATATAGATTTCATTAGTTATGTGTGTCTCCATGTTGTTTTTATGGGAGATTTATTATGACTAAGCTTTTTGAGACATTGATAGAACACCCATAGGGGATCCTCATAGCCTAATTCTGCAATGTTCCTTCTATTCCGCATTTTGAATCAATAAAATTTGGAATTCCCCATGTGTGATGTCATTCAATTCCGGAATTTGTTATTTACCACACACGAAAATTGACGTGTTTTATTTAATAGATAATTCTGACATACTGACGAAAACGGGAAACTTATCTTTTTCTATTCATTTCCGCGCCCAAGATTATGAAATATTTGATTCGTTTTCAATTTGTTTTGAGAGCTATTCGATTCAAAATTTGAATCGATCAAAAGCCATTAAAATTCTGCTTTGTGTCATCTACTTACAATGTAAGCCTTACATCTGTGTGGGGTGCCCTGTGGGTCTTGTATGGTATTTGAAGTAAGAATTATTTGTTGTGAAACATTGATAGAGCACCCACAGGGATCCTGGCACAGGTACTACCATTTACTGCTCTGTATCGTCTGCTGTGTGGGGTGCCCTGTTGGAATGTGAAGTAAGGTCTATCATAATATTTGGGGATAATATTTTTCCCCATATCTTTATTGATAATGAAGTCATAGTATTTGTTTTCCTAAAAGTCCTGTTTACTAAGATTTGGCTGAGGATGTTTTAATTGTTTACATTTTATAACCTTACAGTTGACATTGACGCTGATGGGTGACAGTAATACGATACCATGGCGATTGCTCGATATCACAATTCTTGTTGAAGACCCAGAAACAGGAAGTATGTACCAGTAGCAGTAGATCACAGTATTTGTTAAAATCCAGGATAAGGCCATTAACCCTTTCGTGGGGTTCATAACGGGAGCTGTGCTGGTGCAGCATTAACGATTAAAGCATTCAAGATCCTGTGCCAGTGCATTCTCTTATATATGTGAGTCTCCCACAGGGAGCCTCACATATATAAGAGAATGCATTGGCACAGGGTTTTCAAAAAATTTCAGGAAGCTCCAGTCATGGAAGGGTTAGAATAAAATATCTGTGTTCTCAGGCAATTAGATTTCAATTTTGAGATGAGGGAGGGAGGCTATTTATTATTATTTTTTCTCTCAAATTCTGGAAAACATACTTCAGAAACTAACAAAACGTCATTCTCTTTGTTCAAACCAAAAATATTGAACAAAATAATTGATGAGGCTTTTAAAAGAAATTTCAGGAGAACACAGATTTGTTTTTTATTTGGCCTGAATAAAAATTTGTTAAATATCCTTAATATTTATGTTTGTGTCCTGTAACATTCAACCTTTTTTTAAAGAGCAGATTTTGACCACTCAATAGATAGTTTACTACTGGCTTTTAATCTCTTGGCTGCTATACATTCGTATTTACGCTGTATGTACTGTGTGCCATGTGTCCATATTGAGTACATACCTACTTTACCACACTAGCTGTCACTAGGCCATCATTCATAACTGGAACTCTGAAATTAATGTTTCAGAACCATTGTATCTCGATGTTCCAGGATCGTGAATGATATAAGCCTTTTAACGAAGTCAGTTTTAGGGTTTACATGAATTTCCTGTTAAATTTTTCATCTGGAAAATATGGTGCTGGACATTTGCCACTAAATTCACCTTCTGGGAGCTTCATTCTGCGTAGGCCTCATCTTCTCCAGATTGTATTTTTATTAACAAATCATCAAAGTTGTGCACTTCACCATCTTCACCATCTAGAAACTTAAATCTGTGTCTAGGTCACCCATAGTAGATGAGGCCACTCAGAATGAGGTTCCCAGAGGATGAATTTGGTGATGGTAGTGTCACTAAATTCACCCTCTGGGGACTTCATTCTGGAATGTCCAGAATCATATATTGAGGCCGGACTCTTTGATCTAATTATACTCTTTTATTGTTTCAGATGGGAAATCCTTGGTCCATCCTCTCCAGGTAAAATTTATTTAAATAATTACGGCCATACAGAGTTAAACGTTAAAAGAATTTTAAATGATTTTTTTGACATTCATTACAACATGAGACTTGCTCACAGATTTCTTCACTGAGTTCGAAAACCGTCCATGTTCGCCTACTTTGTGCTGACTTATGGCCCTTAATTAGTTCATATTCATGAATTTTGATGGCATTAACTTGAACAAATATCAACTTATTTTGTTAATATTTGGTATATGAGACTTGCTAAACAATGTCTTTATCAAGTTCGAAAACCGACCAGGACTGCCTACATTGGGCAGAGTTATGCCCTTTAATTTATTTATTTTTATGAAATTTTATCACGATCACACAATAACTGGTGAGATCGGTTCGCAGGAGGAATATTTGGTATGTCACTTCCTCAACAGTTTTGTGTATGATATCAAGTTCTGATTAATGTCAATCCAAGCTACTTTTTCGCATAGCTACTGCAACTCGATCCCACATCTCAGATTTGGATTCTTGTTTCCATTTAGTATGTCGGGGATACAAAATAATTGCGGTATATTTTATTATTTTTAATTAAGATGGGCGGAAGTTTGATTGAACAGGCAAGTTTCCCAATGCTGATTTTATGATTCATTATTGTAATTAGTAACTATTCATGTTCAAGCCTTGAAATAGGGTGTCTGTCATATGCAGAATGGGGTCCCCAGAGGGTGAATTTAGTGATGCTACCCCACATAGTGTTAACCCTTCCATGACTGGAGCTTTCTGAAATTTTGCAAAAACCCTTTGTCAATGCATTCTCTTATATATGCAAGTCTTCCAAAGGGAGCCTCACATATATAAGAGAATGCATTGCCCTAACAATAGTTAACTCGACCTGTAAGCCATGGCATTCTCTTATATATGTGAGGTTTCCTGTGGGAGACTCGTATATATAAGAGAACGCACTGGCACATGGTATTTAATGCTGCACCAGCACAGCTCCCATCATGGAAAGGTTAACAACATGAAGAATGGCGACTGCAATCTCGGTTGTAAACGTGTCATTGATGCTTGATTTTGGATGATTAAATCATATGGAATCTATCAACAAACTTTTTATGGACATTTGTTTTGAATATGTTGGTGATGGGCCACTGAAATTATTCACAGAGTTAGCCGATGCAGAGGGGAATGCTTCTTTAGCGTGTTCCCCAGAAATAAAATAAAAATTTGCCATGAGAAACAGGACCTAGTGACATATATTTTAATGTATGAATGGCAAATATCATTGTGTTCTAATGTTTGTAATATTCCAAAAGAAGCTGGAACCCATTCATATTGTTGTCGTCACAAATATGCTGGACTATACAGTAATGCTCTGAGTAATCGACTTCTTAACCACAGCAGAATTATGGGTAACTTTTCAGGATATAGTCGAAAATATGGCTTGTTGCCATTCATCGGAAAGCTCTCGTTGCCATTCATCGGAAAGCTCTCCCCCAGAGCTTTCCGATGAATGGCAACAAGCCATATTTCCGACTAAATCCTGAAAAGTTACCCATAATTCTGCTGTGGTTAAGAAGTCGATTACTTAGAGCATTACTGTAGTCTATTTGTGATTTTCTTTTCAAATCTGGCAGATGGATTAGTCATTTGAAAATACAGATCAAGCTTGCACCTGGGTTTGGTTCTATGATATTTGATATCAAAATGTTTTTATTTATAAACCTATTTTGGTTACTGAATGTGACAAATTCATGCAGTTTATAATATGTTTATTTTTATGCCAAAAGTTTGTATATCCCTTCAAACTTTTGCTGTCTTCAAAGTTAGTAATTGTTTTCTTGTCTTTTCCAGGTTAACTATATACATCAACTCGCACAGTCAAGGCTGCTGGAGAATGAACGACCACTACATGATTTATATAAATTATTACGTATCCTTTAAATTATAACTGATAAACCTGAGGCTCATTACGGGAGCTGCTCTGGTGTAGCATTAAAGATTCTGTGCCAGTGCACTGGCTTACAAGGTCAACCAGACTTAAACCCTTTGGAGCTCCGCATGTGCAGCATTAAAGATCCTGTGCCATTGCATTATCTTATATATGCGAGTCTACCATAGGGAGCCTCGCATTTATAAGAGAATGCATTGGCTTACAAGGTCAAGGTAAATGTTGTTAGGCCAATGTATTTTCTTATATATCCAGTTTTGATTATTATTCTGTTGAGACTTTCATGACGGAAGCTGCGCTTGTGCAGCATTAAAGATTCTGTGCCAGTGCATTCTCTTATATGCTAGTCTCCCATAGAGGGCCTCGCAATTATAAGAGAATGCACTGGCTTACAAGGACAATGTAAATGCTGTTAGGCCAATGTATTCTCGTATATCTGCGAGGCTCCCTATGGGAGACTCGCATATATTAGAGAATGCATTGGCACAGGGTTTTCACAAAATTTCAGGAAGCTCTAGTCATGGAAGGGTTAAGGAAATGAATTATTTAGAATGAATCAGGGTCATGTGATTGTCGCCGTGGTTACTGTTTTGGTCATATATCAATCCCTGGCTGACAGGTGTAGCACTATGACGCTGTAAAATTTGTTCAATTGTTTATGTTACTGAACTTACTGTTATTTTGGACAAGCCTTGAAATAGGGTGTCTGTCATTTGCAGAATCAGGTCCCCAGAGGGTGAATTTGGTGATGCTAGCCCGCTATGCAGGGTAGCATCACTAAATTCACCCTCTGGGGACCTCATTCTGAAAATGACAGACACCCTATTTCAAGGCTTGCTCTAGATATGTTAGATACATGCTTAAAGTGATGTGGAAAACTCCACTGAATGTTCAGAATGGAACAGTAAATAATCATGCCTAAATTAGTTTTTTTCGTAAATTTCATATCCAAATAGCCATAAAACAGAATTATTATTATAAACAAATTTCACGCAGTTATTGTCTGTGGAATCATTGCCGTATGTTTACCAGCCAATAATTCGTCCCGAATAAAATAATAGATATTTATATTTGTGGATAGTTCAAATGTTGTGTTCTCCGAAATGGTATAATCGATGTGGTTTGAATCTTTAACAATCTTAGTTGATTGCTACATTCTTCCTGTGGAGATGGTGTTTTGTTACTAACTTGTCGATTTTATTCACTGAAGTAAGTCCATAATATGTTCGTTAAAAATTTACGTAAATAATTTAATTGTGCCGTTATGTTTGGTGTTATTTTCATAGGCACACAAATATTGTCCTTAACTCCACTGTCAGACTGTTTTTGTCAATCCTTGCAATTAGAAGTACTGCATTCTCAGGTGAGTCATCTAACCCTATAGTCCATGTTTCCTTGGATGTAAACCAGCCAGTGAAATCGGTTAGGATAATGCTCGTGTTATGTCAAAGTCCCATTTATATATCTTTCGTTTGATACATTATAGTGATACAGATGATTTTTATAATCTAGGCCTCAGCATATCATTGACTTGTAAATTACAGATGAAGGAAGTTTATACTTTATATATCATTCATGCATATCCCTCTATTTCAGGCACAGAAATTACTAAGGACAAGGCTTGGTGACAGTATTCGACTCGAGGAGTACAACCGTGGCAAGTCTCTGTTGGTCGCCTATTGGAGGTAAGTTTGATGTTATTTAGCTTTGAGCTTCCCTCCACCAAGTACAACTAAATTAATTTTGTATTATAAATTGATTTCTGTGCTGCAGAGATTTTTAGGTAGTTCATCAATGTTGAGCCAGAACCAGCCCTTTTAATTAAGATTGTCTGGATTCGGCAATCTGCAACCATTACCCATGGGCCAGTTTGCTTCAACAAATGGCTTCGGCCAATTATGACGGCTGCAGAACTCTAGATAGATCACTTACAGACCTGAAAATATTGTACCGGACATTTGCAGAATTAGGTTCCAGAGGGTGAATTTAGCACAGAAGGCTAGCATCACCTTCATACTCTAAAAACTCATCTGCTATGGGAGACCAAGACTCAGATTTAAGTTCCCAAATGGTGAATGTTGTGGTGTTCACCCATTCGGCACCTCGATTATGTTTTGTGTGGTCTGCCAATTTGGGATATAGAGAAATTAAACTAAAATAGAAAAAGAACCTTTCTGCAGAAGTTTCTAAAGAAACTAAAAAACATGTTAATTTGATAATAAAAATACTTTCCAGAGAAGATGAGGCCTATGCAGATTGAGGTCACCAGAAGGTGAATTTAGTGATGCTAGCCAATGTGCGGGGTAGCGTCACTAAATTCACCCGCTGGGCCAGTCTGGGGACCTCATTCTGCAAAATCTGGCACTATATTTCAGGACTGATCAGGAAATTGAGATGTTAGTGTTTCTTGCGTAAGAATCTAATACTCCATCTCTTGAAACAAATTTTGACTTTTCTTCATTGCCATATGTCAAGCACCAGCAGTATAATCAGTTGAGTAGAGTTGAGTTGAGACTTTCAAGGTGTGAATAAAAGATTTAACATGCAGTCGAGTGATTTCCAAGTGATCTCAATTCTCTGCACGGTCTTTCCTCCACCCATAAATTTAATATCGTGATTTGGTCTAGTGGCTGAATATGCCACTGAAATTTTCTGATGGTAAACTTCAATTAACCAAACCAGTCACATATATTTGGGAAAATATTCACAATTTACTAATGAAATGTTGCAACTTTCTTTTTCAGAGAACAGTTGAAGAGGGAGAAATCAACTGCTAATAAAGGTATATTATAATAGAATGCATTATTCCGAGTTTGAAAATTTCCAAATAATGAATCCAAATAATTTGAGATCGCTCGTGTTTTTATGCTGTGACGTTAAAAGCGTCAGTTTTTCTGCATCTTCAGGATCTGGTTCTTCTGACAGGAAGTAATTTGTCAATTTGATGGACTTTTTTACTTTTGTTGACTAATATTGTGGTCCTTATCATCAAATCGTTACATATCACGACTCAAAACAATATTTTTCTAACCGGAAGATCACCAAATTATCTGCCTTCGGGTGAATGTAATAGCCAGTCTGACCTGCTAGATTTGCACCTTGCTTCCGACAACTTTCGCGGTATAGTATTCCATCCAATGGATTGGGGATGGGCATTTTATTTATATGGAAAGTCATAAATAAGTTTGAGGCGCACGTTTTTTGGCGAAGCGGCGATCACTGAGAAACAGACTATTTTGTTTTTCTGGACTTATCGAGTCATAAATGGTTAACTTTTAAATAATTTTTCGCGATTAACTATTGTTTGACTGACATCTATTACCGGTTCAGCCGATTTACTTAATATTATCTCAAGAGTTTGCTATGCACAAAATTAAGCCCTGTTAAACCATTATTACCAGGAAGAACATGAGAAATAGATGGAATTTGTGGTCCTTATTTCCACGAAGTAACCCCTTTCATGACGAAAGCTGTACTGGTGCAGCATTAAAGATCCTGTGTCAGTGCATTCTCTTATATATAAGAGTCTCCCATTGGGAGCCTCGCATATATATGAAAATGCACTGGCTTACAAGATCAAGGTAAATATTGTTATGCCAATGCATTCTGTTATATAAGCGAGGCGCCCTATGGGAGACTCGCATATATATGAGAATGTATTGGCACAGGGCTTTCGCAAAAATTTCAGAAGCTCCAGTCATGATAGGGTTAATAATCATCCAGTGTCAAGATTCCGCATGTTAAAATCATTGTTTGTAAACATACACTGTAACAGTCAGTAATGATTACGTTTTCAGTAATGAACAATAGCTCTAAAATGCAGCTAACCTTTATTGTGATGAGTGGTGGTGCACTGTGTATTTCGTCTTTAAATTATTTGCCAGAGCAATCGCGGCACTCAATATGCCTTATATTATTCTTCTGGCAATAAAATATAAGAAAAAGTTAATTGGAAGCACTTTGTATAAATATTCTGGCATGAGTTTAACTCTGCAACTCTAATCGCACTGTTCTCTGTTTCACTGCACACAGATTATGTCTCCGATGTTGATCACAAATTTTTAACAATATTGGAATTTCTAACCAAGCTCGATATAGTGTGTCTGACATTTGCAGAATGAGGTCCCCCAGAGGCACGGGGTAGGAACTGCTCCGCGAGGCTGATACCTCTTCCGATCTTCGGTCTAGTTCTTATCCGATCTGGTGAAGGTCACTGGGGAATTTCCCATGGTAAATAACGCAAGTTTTACGCAACAGAGATATATATGCAGTTCATTTGTGGTATATACCTTGCCAGCTACCTCAACTATCAAGACATACTAGTTGGAAATTGTTAAGTAAATGTGGAATAGTAGAATTTATCCATTTTAAGAAATGTTCCAGTTCGCTAGTGATGGGTCCCAGTTCACCATTGATAAGATCCGTTCACTACCCGAACATCTATGCAACAGATTTTTGGTAAGATAAGTGTGCACATATGTTTTAACTAAAACTTCACACTAGACTCACTTTTGTTTGAATTTAATCGCTAATGGTTATTGCGATACGGTAGTTTGGTAGTTGGTGTAAAGCACGTCTGTTTTGGACCAAGTACAAAAAACTCGCAAGTTAACTGGACACGGATCGATAGTGAACTGGACCGAAAATCACAAGAGGATCTTTTCTCATGGAGCAGTTCCTACCCCGTGAGAGGGTGAATTTAGCGATGCAACCCTGCACAGCGGGCAAGCATCACCAAATTCACTCACTGCGACCTCATTGTGCTTTGGCCTCATCTTCTGGGAAGTAGCTATAGTCTAAATTTAAAAATAGTTTTTAGTTCACATGCTCCCATAGCAGTTGAGGCCTAAGCAGAATGAGGTTCCCAGAGGGTGAATTTGGTGGCGCTAGCCCACCATTGTAAATTAACCCTCATTCTGAAAATGTCAGACACACTATTCCAGACTTGAAATTAACCCTGTCATTGCCAAATCAGACTAATTGAGAACTGTTCTCTGTTTCAGTGTAAAAAGTTAATATTTATCTGATCTCCACATCAGACTAATTGAGAACTGTTCTCTGTTTTAGTGTAAAAAGTTAATATTTATCTGATCTCCACATCAGACTAATTGAGAACTGTTCTATGTTTCAGTGTAAAAAGTTAATATTTATCTGATCTCCACATCAGACTAATTGAGAACTGTTCTCTTTTTCAGTGTACAAAGTTAATATTTATGTCTCTGAAGACGATCAGGGTAAACCGTTGCAGATAAACCATGTTCCAAATATGACGAGTGAAGACAGTCATTGTGTCAGCCTGGCGATAAGGGTATGTCGTCTGCTGTTAAATATATGTCATGTTCCAAGTATGTCGAGTAAAGACAATCAGCATGACAGACGGCAATATGGAATTAGAAAATTTTGTGTCCGTACTATTGAAAAGTCTTGAGACCTTTTTCTACCATGTTATGGAAAATCTTGAAAATAAGCTGCCCCATGATTCAAGGTCTTGAAAAGTTATGAAATATCAACAAACGCGAGTTCTGAGCTGACAATGTCATTAGTTTCCGATCTGATCTTGTTAGCTTCCAATCCAATTTCCGTGCCCATAATCTGCTCGGATAACTCTGGGTATGTCTATGCATGATTTATTGTTCATGTTAAATGTAATCAGCTGATTGCAGATGCAAGGTCCATTTCCACTGTACATAATTTTGTTAGTCTGTATTATAAGGGAAAGCATAAAAAATCAATGCATTCTCCATAAAAATATGGCTACATATGGAAAAGTTATGGAATTTATTCAGTGATAAATCTTGGAAAATTTGTCGAAAGTCTGGAAAAGGTATGGAAAAGTTAATGAATTTTTCTCTCAGCTGGGTGTATGCACCCTGGGCAGAAACTCAGCTGGGTGTATGCACCCTGGGTTTTCTCTCAGCTGGGTGTATGCACCCTGGGCTATAACAGGGTGTTCTCAGCTGGGTGTATGCACCCTGGGCTATAACAGGGTGTTCTCAGCTGGGTGTATGCACCCTGGGCTATAACAGGATGTTCTCAGCTGGGTGTAGGCACCCTGGGTTTTCTCTCAGCTGGGTGTATGCACCCTGGGCTATAACAGGGTGTTCTCAGCTGGGTGTATGCACCCTGGGCTATAACAGGGTGTTCTCAGCTGGGTGTATGCACCCTGGGTTTTCTCTCAGCTGGGTGTATGCACCCTGGGCTATAACAGGATGTTCTCAGCTGGGTGTATGCACCCTGGGCTATAACAGGATGTTCTCAGCTGGGTGTATGCACCCTGGGCTATAACAGGGTGTTAAAGATGGATTATCTCTTCATTTACAATTTTGAAATAATTTTGTAGGTATAAAATAATAAATATGAATTGAAGACCCCTGTACGGAAACGCTTCTATCAATTAATATTGATCTTATTTTGACTTTTTTGTTATAAAATGAGATGATAAAATGGGACACTTTATTGTTCAATTTTTAGACCAGACCATTCTCGCGATACCATATATCGATAGAGATCATTAGGGTATCCCCATAGCTATGCTCTCAATGTCAAATGTCCCAGATTGAATGTTTGTATTGTTTTATTCCACAGTTATAAGCGATAATGAGTCTAATTGAAGGGGTACTGTACATTAAATTCGGCCATTTATTGGACCATCTACTTTTATACTCAACATAATATTTGCAACAAATGAATGAATTTGAGCCATGGATGAGTGCAAAATACACCCATGTGCTCTATGAACGATGCAAACAACATGGTAATTATAATGAAAATGAATTTATGACTGGAGTCATAAATTAGTTTTCATTATAATTACAATGTATATTGCATCGTTCATTGAGCACACAAGTGTATTTAGCACTCATCCATGGCTCAAATTCATTCATTTGTTGCATATATTATGTTGAGTATAAAATGGGATGGTCCCATAAATGGCCGAATTTAGTGTACAGTAACCCTTTAACGCTTATGTGTGATAAAATTACATGATAAAATTTCTGGTCTCTGTTAACAGTAACCACTATTGTTCGTTAACTTAACAATGACACATTTTAGACCAGAATATTTGAAATATAATTAATATTAATTGATAGAAGCATTTCCAGACAGGGGTCGTCGATTCATATCTAATATTTTATACTTTACAAAGAGATATACCATCTTTAACCCTTTACCCAACAAACCGGCCAAATAAAGCTTCAACAGCCTAAAATATCTTGGGTCTGTCTCAATAGAACCATACAAATATGGATATCATTGGAAACTGCTCCTTGACCACATTGTGATAGTTACAGTTATGCCCTGTGCCATTGCATTCTCTTATATATGCGAGTCGACCATAGGTCGCCTCGCATATATAAGAGAATGCATTGGCCTAAAAAAAATCTTTTTTTAACACTTTTTACCATTTTTTCTTACATTCTTTAACAATTTTATAATTTTTAATGTGTTAAGCCAATGCATTCTCTTATATATGCGAGGCGACCTATGGTCGACTCGCATATATAAGAGAATGCATTGGCACAGGGCCGTTCTGTTGGGTAAAGGGTTAAATCAATTTAAAAAAAATAACCAGTCACTGGCTTGGTCAAAATGTACAGTAAGAAGGAATGCCGGGTAAAAAGAGTGGTGATGTTGTTCAAGTCTGAGCTTAGAGTGTCTGTCATTTGCAGAATGAGGTCCCCAGAGGGTGAATATAGTGATGCTATCCCACATAGCGGGCTAGTATCACCGATTTCACCCTCTGAGGACCTCACTCTGCTTAGGCCTCATCTTCTGGGAAGTATCTATAGTCCCCAATTAACATTGTTTTTAGTTACTTTTTCCCTTCTGGGAAGTTTCTATATCACATAATTTGCAGAAGATAAAATGCATAAACAAGGTTCCCAATAGGTGTATATCACAATATTTACTATTTGGGTATTTCAACCTGAGTCTATATCTCCCATAGCAAATGAGGCCATGCAGAATGAGTTCCACAGAGGGCGCATTTGGTGATGCTAGCCCGCTATGCAGGATAGCATCACTAAATTCACCCTCTGGGTACCTCATTCTGCAAATGACAGACACACTAAACTCAGGCTTGATGTTGTTGTTGGGAACTTTTCTTGTTTATATATTAGCAGTTGATGAAAAATATCTATGATGTTCACATTAGCCAGGTTCAACCACACGTACGTGTAACTTGTCACATACGTTACTATGGTATTGCTATTGATATGCACTTGGCAGAGTTATTCTATTCTCCTATATTCCCCTACTGTCTGATTGGCGTCGGATTCTCACAGTAGATGATCTTATCAGAAAACTGGATTATTTCTCTTGCTACATGTTTGACACAAAACTTCTAAACAGTTTGACCATGTACGTGTAGGCGGAATCGTCACGTGAGTCAGGTGAAATTTATTGGTAATGATACAAGTTAAACGTATGTGTGACTGAACCTACTATTATCCGTAGGTGGAAATAATATCTCTGAATTGAAACAAATTTAGGCTCCTTTAACCCTTTGAGTGCCACGGGCCGATCTCATCGACCCTAATTTACATTCTGTAAAATCGGCCCTAAAAAACAATAAAAAATAAAATATATATATTTTTTTGTTATATTTTTAATTTTTTTTTGGTTGAATTTTTTGTGTGTATGCTTAAGCATGCTATATTGCATGTTATAACTCAAAACTATCACCAAGTATTCATAGTAATAATTTTGATGCCTATGAAAAACGTAAGATTCCCTGGCACTAAACGTACAAAATAAGTCTGTTAAAGAATATAAGAAAAAATTATTAAAATTGTAAAAAATAATAACAAATGAAAAATTGTTAGGCCAATGCATTCTCTTATATAACGCGAGGCGACCATAGCGCGAGGTGACCTATGGTCGACTCGCATATATAAGAGAATGCATTGGCACAGGGTATATGGGTTGATACAAAAATCGGACCTGGCACTCAAAGGGTTAAATGGGTTACTTGTGTTCATTTAAATGTATTGTTTTCTTGTTTCTATTTCCAGAGTGATAATTTATCATTTGAAAAGTTACTGATGCAGACGATAGAAGTGAGAACACACGCCAAACTTCAGGTGAGTTTACTGAAATTAAAATTTGGGTTTTGTCTGCCTATTTTTACTGGAGTCATTTTCCTTGTTGCATGACTATTTTGGTTTCTGGGTGATAACTTTAATTATAGATATCTGTTTGTTTTCAAATTTGGTATTTGGATTACTGATATGAAAATACAGATCAAGTGCGAATGTAGGTTTGGTCTGCCATTTTTACCGCATTTATGAACTTATGGTCCTTTTCGACTTATAATTTTTCAACTTAGATTTCATTTCATTATAATACGTAGAGTAAACACAAATGGTCTTGGCGGTTGTCTATGTATTTTATCAACGTAAAAGATTAATTACAGATAGTAAATAAATTTCTTTTTAATATCTGACTATTAATGCTAGTATGCTATTTATACATCTTGAAAGTCTGACATACATAAATAAAAATGTCTTCATGTTGACAAGCTATAATGTTACCTATCGGCATACATGAGATGTCCTTTGTGTACATCACCATCCTAATGAAATAAATCAACTGAAATGACTTCCGGTATGCCAATAATTTATTAGTTATCAAGATATGCTCAATCATGTTAATGTGGCATCATCCTCGCTCGAACCCAAGGTGTCACATGCTTCCCCGGCGATCCCCACTGTAATATATTGTTCAAACATAGACCTGATGTAATGGTATTCTGAAGAGGACATGGCTATATATCACGTTTGTATTTGGTAACACTTTCCCCATGTTTACTAGTCATTTATTCAACAAAACATTGTCATATTTAACTCAGTTTATTGAAGAAAAACAAGCACCTGATTATTATTTAGATAATCGGTAATGCCGATGTTGAAACCCAAGTGCTGATTGTCATCCGATGGGCCGTAATCGACCGATTCCGATTGTCATTTCCGATCATTGGCTCATCACTATGCACAAGTATTTTATCCATCACCAAATTCACCATCTGGGGAACTCATTCTGCTTAGACCTCATTATTACAATGACCGATACACTATTTCAACACTTGAACACAAACATTTGGCTTCTTATGAGATAATTTGGCAATATATAATTTCATTTGGAAACAATTTGGCAAAATTAAATTAATTTAACGTGGACCCTGGTACTCGGGAAGGGAATGTTTACCTTGGCTATCCATGTCTATCAAGTTAAGTTTTTTAAGATGAAATTAGATGGCATAATTTATGTACGGAGGATGCCATGACAATGATGCTGCTACAAGTTTTCCAAGGTATTCAAATGTTTTATGGTCATCATTTTGAGGTTTAATTGTATCATTTGAGGGTTGTAATTTGATGGAATATCGTGTTTCGTTCATTGGTCTCTTATTTTTTTCTTTTAGGAATTATCTCTTGAAATTCAAAAGCATATAACAGGAAAATGTGAGTATAAACCAACATCCATTAACCCTTTACCCAACAGAACGGCCCTGTGCCAATGCATTCTCTTATATATGCGAGTCGACCATAGGTCGCCTCGCATATATAAGAGAATGCATTGGCTGAACACATTAAAAATTATAAAATTGTTAAAGAATGTAAGAAAAAATGGTAAAAAAAGATTTTTTTTAGGCACAGGGCATAACTGTAACCATCACAATGTGGTCAATGAGCCGGTTCCAATGATATCCATATTTGTATGGTTCTATTGAGACAGACCCAAGATAATTTAGGCTGTTGAAGCTTGTTTTGGCCTGTTTGTTGGGTAAAGGGTTAATATTGTCTTATCTTTTATTGTATGGTAAACATAATATAACGCTATCCTCAAAATAATTGACCTGAAAAATGGGGTGTACCCTGGTAATGACCATGGTATTACCGGCTGTATACATGTATGGCATACACCACTGTGCGGTTATGATACCGCAGGCTATTAAGTGGTCATCACACCAAAAGTTGAAAAAATAATAAGTTAAAAGTTCCACAGATGCATATATAAGATGAATCAATTTAATTTTAATGCCTGCTTGTGTAATGCCAATCAATGCGATGGGTGAAGTTTATAAATTGACAGCCGAAACAATATTGGCAACTTCAAAGTTGCGTAAAGTTCATGGCATGCTACATTTAGCCCCCTATATATACAAATTTTCTATCAAGCGTTCTCATGTCATTTAGTTAGAATGCTAAGAACTGATGTATTATCTGCCTCACACATGGAACAGGGCTTAACTTGGTCTTAGGCACATGGAAAAATAGGTACACAAAGCAATAAATAACATCAAGCTTGCTTAGTATATTGTCCATAAAAATCAACCGAGTATCGCAAACCGTGACTGCATTCATCATGATGCACGTGGTAATAAGCGGTAACCTTACTGCAGTGTTGGAGGTTACCAGGGTGAGACCACATTGGAGGTGATCGATTACTTTAGGTATAGCTGTACTGTTTAGAGTTGTGTGAATGGGACTACAGCAGCCCTGTTATTTAGTAAAAATTTGCCTATGCTGAAAACTTTCCAGGGAGGAAATATTTGATCGTCTAAAAACCCCAGTGTCCACATACATGTAGTTGCATGCTCAACACATTGCAAGTATAATTTCAGTTCAGAAATAAAACTCGCCTATTATCATCCATGGGAGACTTTGGTTGTGTCTGGCTTTAATATAATCACTGTTATCTCCTATGGTTCTTGACATTCATCAATGAATTTTGTTATCTGCAGACTTCCACAGTACGACACTAAGACAATATGTTTGCAGCAATTTGTTCAATTTTGCACAAAACATTGGCAGTTCCCGATATAGCTGATGAATTTTTGTTTGCTTCGGCTCAGCCGAAAGCCAACAGTAATTAACAGGGCTGCTACTGAAATCCCCAACTATGTAGCCGACCACAATTACCTTGTAAATCAGAGTTTAATTTTGAAAATCTTTGCTTATGTTTGTAGACAGAACAAGGAAGAATCATTGTCATGATCCTTTTTTGCAAACTTAGTGGTTAGTTAATTTTAGAGTATCTTTGTTGGTAATTGATAATGTTGAATATTTTAATGCTCACACCTTCATGATCGTAACTGTTTCTTATTGTTATATATGTTTAACCCTTTCTGTACTTAATACTCTTTGATGAGTAGTTCCCTTAGGAAATGTTAAGATAATAATTTGAGCATACGACCATAGGTCGTTTGTTGAACTTATTATCTAAACATTTCCGAGCAATAAATATGAATTCTTATCCAGTTGTGTTATAATTTTTTCTGGCTGTAATCTGCTAATATATCCTTAACATCCCTCCAAATGAGTAATAGACCATTCCATTGTATAATTTTATAACTGAATAGGAGAATCTTTTAGTATATAAAGGGTTAAACTGTTGACACTCGCATCGTAATAGACTTATACTTTTAAGTCTTTATTTTAGGTATGATAATCACTATCCCACCAGGTTGTTATTAATAACAAGACAGGTTTGCCTTAATGACTACCTTTTATTAATCAATAAAGCAACATGTTCATGGACCTTCAGCTTTCTTGTTATTGATGAAGCGCCAACCATGAGATCCTGTTCTACGATTCCATATCTAGACCTGAAAAACACACTAAGCATAGCTGTTAGCAAAAGGGGCACCTACTACTAAAACTGAATCAGAAATATTGGGTGGGAGTGAGGATGCGTGCGCAAAATACTTGTCGACTGATTCGGACGGTAGTTTTACCCGAAGAGAGGCCAGATGCTGTAGTTACCCTGTGACCTGATGCCAGACAAAATACTTCCTCTCTCAATATCGATGTGCTTTATTCAATGCTTTAGCATATACTCGTTGCTTTAGGGCAAACAAAGGCATTATCTCATTTAGTTGACAATTGGTGAACCGTGAAGAATAGAAGCTGGCAAATTGAGTGACTGATTTCCATATCGCTCCATGTGTACTGAACTGATCAGATCTATTTATAGTTTCACTAGTTTACTTGTTGATTCTGTTCCAATGCAACCTGGCAGGATAAATGATTCGGTGCCAGCTATGCTATGGCATCTCTGTATTAGTATGTAAGCTTATTTTGAACACACATATGGTGTTATTGTTATTCTTATTATTTCTTGATTACAGGTGATATATCAGATATTCCTGCAGCTCTGAATGTCCCTGTGCTTCATCCGTGTATGCAGTCTGAAATACTCAGGATTTATATTGATATACAGAGGGGAACGCATCTCGCTTCTGTGCCGATCTGTGGTAAGTTCAATCAATTATATCATAAAGGTTTAGTGCATAAGTTGATGTTTAAAATTTATATATGTTTGCTTCATCTTGGTTCTAATTTATATTTATTTTGTCTTAATATAAAGCCACATGGTGGTTTGTGCTCCAAAAATGCACCTTGTAATATTCGCTTTTGAATTTTTCCTATTCGCCGGAAAATTATTTGGTCATTTCTGAATATTTTTGGCCATTTTTCTGAATCTTTGGCCAAATTGAAAAAACAAAAGATGGGATCATCCAGAAAATCGAATTTAATACAAAAATATTAAGAAACCCACACAAAAATAACTGATAAATTTTGAGTTTTACAAAAGTGTTAATGGAAATGTGTACGGATGGGAACCGCAAAAACTGAAAGAGGTTCTAACCGGCAACGTATATCAACATAAATTATCACTGATCCACCTACATTGTCTTATTCTGAAAGCACAAAACAGCAATGTAATGTTACTTTATCAAGAATGTAAATCTAGCCACTAATCATCATTGTATTGATAAGTATGCATGTGTGACCTGAATGGCGCTGATTACCTCTTAACCCTTTCATGACGAGAGCCTTGCTGGTGCAACATTAAATATCCTGTGCCAATGCATTCTCTCATATATACGAGTCAATATTTACCTTGATCTTGTAAGCCAGTGCATTCTTTTATATATGGTCGACTCGCATATAAAAGAGTACGCACTGGCATAGTGTCTTTAATGCTCCCAATACTAATGAATTAAGGGTTTCATTGGGATCTGATTTAAGATGTGATTACTGACTATAACCTTGAAACCTTTTGGCCAAATAATTTTTTTTTGACCATTATCCAAAAAAAAATTGGCCATTGGCAAATTTTGCCACCAACAGCTTGAACCCCGATTGAAATAGGTCGATAAATTCCTAAACTACCTTTCTACGAGCATTATATGTGCCAGAAAGACACGTTGAAGTCATAAAAAATACAACCTTGAACAGAATGTACGGGCCCCATACAAAAACAGTGCCATTTGTATTTATTTTAATTCTGGAATCAGAAACGCAATAAGGCTTACATCTGTGACTTCCATCTGTGACTTTGGAAAAGGAATATTGCATTATCTTAACATGAAATTAATTAAAAAAACTTCAAGCACTGCTTTCTTTTCGTATTAATCATAAAAATTATATAGTACCATAAACGTTTCAGAGCGACGACAGCTCTAGATTTTCTCCGCATGTTCTACATTTGCAATTTTTTATGTGAGCGCTAACTAAAACATTAAGAACCAGCACAAACAAAATGATCTAAAATTGATCAAATAATATAAGAAACAAAACACATATTTTCAACACCCTATCAATGAATTTGTTTGGAAATCTCTTACCAAATTAGTATGCATACTCAGGGTTTCCGTTACTAACGGCCTCATTCCCCTCTCTGATGATATGTTTGCGACATACATGTACCTAAAGTTAATAGCAATCTATCATAAAAAGAATCCTACTGCAACGAGATTTCGATGGTTAAACAGAATACTGGTGAAAAGGCGGGTCAATTGAGCACAATATGTTACCGGTACAGTGTAACCCTTTGAAATAAAAGCGCCAAAACTACAACGCAATGTTCGGTGTACGGTCAAATAGAGACATTAATTGTAATTGTATGCAGCTTAGTACACATGAAAATGTCGCGGTAACATCAAAGAATGGCAGATTGCTGAGAATGGATATTTTGTGCATGGTATTTCTGTTGATGAAACTAGTCATGCTCGGAGATTCCGTGCAAAAAATATCGTCCAATATGGAGATAAAGTCGAAGTACGGTCAATAATAGTTTTGCTATCCCGCGTGGGGCCCCAAGCACAAATGCACCAACAACGATGCACGTGTTCACATATCCCGTCAAAACTCAATTATATTTCATAATATAGGAGCTAAAACTCTGTTCATAACAGTGGTCCTAACTATAGTTGTTAGACTAATGCAGACTATTGAACAAGCTACGCATTTCATACCATTCATATTACGCCGCTATAAATATCATACAGTATGACGTCACAGTACACAAATAGTTTTACGATTGACAAGAATATATCCTTTCAGTTTCATTTTCACGGAAGCTACCTGTTAACATTTTTGGAAATACTTAATTCAATTCTCCTTGCTAGCAATACTATAGGTATTATTGGTCAATGCATAGACGCGTTTTAGTGTTTAAATATACCTGTCGGAATCATATAAATTTGTAAACAATGTAACACTTAACTTGTTCATTTATTTAGTCTTTAATCAGATGGCGGTCTCACATGCGTAATTTCATGACCAATCCACCAATAGAAATGATCAACTTGAGTAATATACGTAGCTTTGGGTTGCTTTATGAGTATCTCAGGTACAAGGAAATGACTACTTTTCAGTGACAAATACCAAAATTTTCTCCCCACAGTGCGAACAATGGTCGCCCCGTCGCGTTATATGTTTCTTCAATATGGCTGAAATACGGACTCATTTTTTCCCCTGGCGGAAACCCAGGCATGCTACCAAATTATGTATACATAATGATGGGGTTGGAACGAGCCATGTCCGTTTAACTTTAAAGGGGTACAGTACACTAACTCCGGCCATTTATGGTGGGACCGTCCCCTGTTAAAGGGGTACAGTACACTAAATCCGGCCATTTATGGGACTATCTCCTATTATACTCAACAGAATATATGCAACAAATGAATGAATTTGAGCCATGGATGAATGCAAATTACACTCATGTACTCTGTGAACATTGTAATTATAATGAAAATGAGTTTATGGCTCGAGCCATAAACTCATTTTCATTATAATTACCATGTTGTTTACATTGTTCATAGATTACATGAGTGTATTTTGCACTCATCAATAGCTCAAATTCTGTTGAGTATAATAGGAGATGGTCCCATAAATGGCCAGATTAAGTGTACTGTCCCCCTTTAAAGGAATTAGTCTGTCAAAAAAATAATTTTTTTATCGTCATAATACTAATAATATATGTCTAACAGACCCATTTCGCCAAGAAAATTCAAAATCGAGCAGATAGTATTTTTATTATTATGATATTAAAAAAATTTCGGAAATATCCGAAGTCAGTCACGTGAGTGCGATCACATGACCACAACGCGGTCACATGACCGATCATCTGCATCGACACTTACCGATGACAGCGGTGGGTGGAGCTTTAAATAATTCCGCCAATCGCGTAACGAGTTGATAAATTACGCTGGTTAATTACCTAAGCCTTTACGATAAATAGCGATTACGGAATAAAACTGTTTGAATGTGCTGAATTATGAACTGGCTTTGCTAGAATGTTGGATTATATAACGAATAATGATGGCTAAAATGTACTTTGAGGCGATAAAAGTTGTTTGAAATGAGATTAATTTATGCAGAAATGCAATGAGCGAGCGGAATTTCGTGCGAAACTAATTTAACTGTTTCTGAAAGAATACAAGTTAGGCCATATACGGGTACTTCATTCTTCGTTGTATGGTACCAATTTCGGAAGCTAGTTTACACACTAGTGTCATCCCGTTGTGCGCTATATGCGTACAATTAAATACAAATGGGGTGTGATTAAAAAGGTGGTGGTTATTGTACTAGTACATGTATCATGATGGCTTATATTCGTCATAATAATGTTCCTGTCTGTTTCTTCACACGAAACATTTTGTGTGGAGAAGTGCACGACTGTGAACAGCTTGCTAAAATCCTTCCAGTCAAGATCGATAAGTGAGTAAACAAAATAATTCACTCGAATACACAACAGACTGTTGAAACTACAATAATTATTAATTAGGCTGCAGTTTGGCATAACGACATTTTTTTTAATTGAAGGCTAGCCTGGCATTGTTTTTATGTTTACCCATACCATAGTATGGTAAACATAGTGTCGTTGCCCGGATTGACCACTCGTCGTTGGTCCGTCTGTCCGTCTGTCTGTCCGTCTGTCTGTCCGTAGACACTTTACGAGTAATGCGATAACTCAAACATTTTCTATCCGATCGAAACCAAATTTTGTATATGGGTTTCTCAGCCTAAAATACAGATCGAGTTCGAATTTGGGTTTGATCCGAGATTTTGTTACAGAGTTATGGCCCTTTTTCAACTTAGAATTAACGCATTCTGCCATAACTCAAACATTTTGTATCTGATTGGAACCAAATTTGGTATGCGAGTTTCAGAGCCCAAAATACAGATCGAGTTCGAATATGGGTTTGATCCAATTTATTTTAAAGGAGTTATGACCCTTTTTCGAAAATAAAATTAAAAAAACAAAAATCCGATGCTATAACCAAAGTATATTTTGTCCGATTGTGTTCATATTTGATATGTAGGTTTATGATGACATGCCCCTCATCTGTATAGTTTTTGGTATTGATTGGTTGATCGGTTTAGAAAATAATTAACCCAATAAGTTGAACATATTTCTTCTGATCTGCCTCATATTTCTTACCTAGGTTTTTCTTAGCACGTTCTTAGTCTGTATGGTTTTTGGTATTGTTTAATTAACCTTTTTCACTCTTATGTTTACTTAGAATTCACCCAAGCTGCTATGACTCAAAACATTTTTCATCTGATCAGCACCAAATTTGGTATATGAATTTATCACCCCTAAATACAGATCGAGTTCGAATATGGGTTTGATCCGATATATTTTAACAGAGTTATGACCCTTTATAATTCAAATAATTACTGCTGGGAATTTTAAGAGAACATATCTGGCAGACCATGTGTTATTGAAATGAGTTAATTATCACTATGTCTATGGACATGCTATAAAGCCTGATAGTGGTACTCCTGGCTGGCAGGATTTGTTATCATATTAATGTCAAATTGATTGATGGCTATCTGGTGGAGTGCTGTTTTCTGTGCAATATTAAGTTAACCCCTTTGCTGAAACAGGTTCATTACTAAAGTTTATGTAAACACTATAGGACACCTATTCTAAAATATTAAATTGGAATAGTCCATTGTTACTTAATTTGTAGGGATGTTTTACAGACATTGTTGTCTACATACACTGTTGTCTTATCTTAGACAAAAATTAATCCACACATTCCTCAGTTCCATGATGTGATGTCATTGCAAATGATTAACCCTCTCCACACATCATATGGTTTTGAAGCTTTTCGTTTGATCATTCTCCTATATTATGTCCAGGTTGATGGTGATCCACTTTTGATTTGCATGGATTTGGGATTAAAATTAAACCATTCCATAGACACATATTATGCGATTGACAGATATAATATTATCCCTTTCACTTTGATCCAGGTTCAGTAAGGGTTTCAATAAATCACCAATTATATATTCATCATTAGAGGAAATGTCTTATTTTGAAATTCCCTCAGTTGCATTTGGGCTCCAGGGTAATATTAATGGTGCTGGTATTCTTGAGACTGACTTATTGTATGGGTTTCTAAATCCAATGACATGCTTTGTATAGACTATTTTGTGTTTATCAGTTCATTAGTTTGGGTAAGATTAACCCTATTCTATCCGATTTGATAACTCAAATATGTCCATTGACTATGTTTATACATGTAGTTCTTGGCATAGTTGACAAGAACACACCCCTAACCTGCATAGTGAGGGTCATTTGGTTTATTTGCTTAAAAATATTAACATCCTCCGCCAATCCTGTTGACACAATGTGATAACTAAATATTTTTCACATAATCACTATATTAAGTGTGAATTGTTGAAACTTTAGCACTCATGAAAAGGTTGATGTAAGGATTTATAAAATTTATAAAAATAGCTAATCGCTATCGCCAAGGTATGGGTTAAACATCTGCCGATCGTGATCGGCCTCTCGTTCAGTTTGTGTTTGTTCGTTTTATTTTACGTTCTGATGGCACATATTGACTTTCTAGAGAGGATTTTTTTGAATTGTTAGCATAGAAAAACTCCAATGATTGCCTCTAACAAAGAGCGTCCATGTTTTCGTCGCGGTGTAGACAATAAAGAGCGTTCTCAATTATGAACGTGCTCTATTTCGATATGTGATGGGTGATTTTGTATGTGGTATTGTGACAATTAAATATAAAGAGCGGCCATGCTTCCGTCTCCCAAAAGCGGTAGACAATAAAGAGCGTTCCAAATTACGCACTGTGTTGTCTTTTTGGAGGTACTAAATAATGGATCGCTAGCCCGCCCACAACTGAACACACTACATCTACTAGGCATCTTGGAATATGTGGAGATGACAGATACTCGGGATATTTATATCGAAAGTAAAACAACAAACAAACACAAAACAAAAGCGCCTAAATAGAGTTAACATTATTCAGCCCAGTGTTTATATAAATTTGGGCGCTTCTTATATATGTATGACCAGAGAGATAATGTTCTTTCTATTCACTTTGTGGCATTTTAGAGTGCAAACAAGTTCGCGACTGACACTGATGAATACTCACTGAGTGATTACAAATCACCGAGTGAATACGCGAGACAATCGAAGCACTAATTACTGCCATCTATTTACCAAAACAACGATTCTAGGCGCTATTAATTACTTTATTGACATAATTATTGTCTTCTATTCCAGATAAACGGCCAAAGCGTAACGTAATCTATACACCACACGCGCACATACGACTCCGCATTTTAGTATCGGCTGACTTACGATTACGTCATCGTATTCTGCATAATAAACTCCGGCTCCGAATCTGTGTTTTTAATTTGCTCCCCACAAGTACGTCACTCGTAGTTTAGTCACGGAAATCTCCGAATACCGGTGGTGGTATTATTTATTGATTTTACGGGTTATTTATTATGCGATCGGAATGGGACTTTGATCATTTTAATCACAACAGGGAGGGCTTTCCGATTGCGTTTTGTAGTTTCTAGACCGAATAAATCCTTTAAGCTATATAATGATATCCTCTATTTTTAGATAACCAAGTTATAGATGATATTGCTGAATGTCTGAATGCGGACCATAGAGGTCTCGAGAGGCTTATTGCTAAATTGAGGTATGATATTTTCATGAATTTTCAAAAATTCTCAATTTCAAACAATCAATTTGAAGGGAAAAATAATTATCCTTTATAACCAATGTACGCTATAGTATTATAACAATACATGTTTACCCTCACAATATGAGAGATATCTTCCAATTATGAAAAATAGTGGTTTTAAAAAATAAAAACAACCATTTTTTTCCTGTTCAATTGACTGTTTGACAGGAAATATTAAAAAAAAACACACTGCATTATCAAGACTATGAACCAAACTAGTGTATGCACTCAGTCTACCATCTGAAATCATGACTGTCTGCGAGAAAAAAAATAAAAAATTTATTGCATATTTCATATATGTCTTGTTGCAAAGATACACATGAAAAAATGGTACTAACAGAGTTGCAAACATTATGAAGACTGCACTTACCCAAGTCTGAAATTAGATTGTCTGTCATTTGCAGAATGAGGTACCCAGAGGGTGAATTTAGTGATGCTCTCCCACACAGCAGACTAGCATCACCAAATTCACCCTCTGGGGACCTCATTCTGCAAGTGACAGACACACTGAACTCAGGCCTGCATCTATCTGTATTTCAGGATACAACTATCAATGCTTCGATGTGAGAAGTCGATCCAACACCTATCTGCTGTTTGTGAGAAACAGCTCCCCCTGGTGAATACGGCTGGCCATCCGTTAGAAAAGCTCGGCAAATATAAATTATTTATCAGAGTGCCACGACAGTCTTCATACATCCTGGTAAGTACTGTCTGCACCCATCACAGTAAACCCAGGGGGCCCATGAAATATTTGACACAAACATTTTGGGACTGGGCTTACCTTCGAGGACACACCACATGTAAAATCTCAGTTTGCAATCATATGAACATTTATGATTCGTGTTTTATATGAATCATGATATGAATTATTTTATTTTATTTTATAATAATTTGTTTTGTGTTTTATTATGTATTAATTTTCGAAGCAATATATAGAATCTATCCACCAATGCCTTTTAACAATTATGTCTTCAATATAAATCTATCTAAATGGATAAATTGGAGAATGATTTTTGAACTCTTTGAAAAATTTTGATAAATTGCGAATAAATTTTTGTATGAGACTCTGTTCTGGGTGATGATGGAGGTGCCTGAGAACACAGTATTTAAATTTGTTTATGAGGCCCTCTTTTGGGTGATGAGGGAGGTGCCTGAGAACACAATATTTAAATTTGTTTATGAGGCCCTCTTTTGGGTGATGAGGGAGGTGCCTGAGAACACAATATTTAAATTTGTTTATGAGGCCCTCTTTTGGGTGATGAGGGAGGTGCCTGAGAACACAGTATTTTAATTTTTTTATGAGGCCTTCATTTGGGTGATGATGGAGGTGCCTGAGAACACAGTATTTAAATTGGTTTATGAGGCCCTCTTTTGGGTGATGAGGGAGGTGCCTGAGAACACAATATTTAAATTTGTTTATGGGGGCCCTCTTTTGGGTGATGAGGGAGGTGCCTGAGAACACAGTATTTTAATTTTTTTATGAGGCCTTCTTTTGAGTGATGAGGGAGGTGCCTGAGAACACAGTATTTGAATTTTTTTATGAGGCCTTCTTTTGGGTGATTATGAAGGTGCCTGAGAACACAGTATTTTTATTTATTTGCCCTAATATGTATTATATTGAGTCAACATTAGTAACAATAACCATCTTATTTCAGATTGTTGATGTGTCTGTTGAAGAAGATAACCTGAAGGAAGTTAAATTTAAGTATTACCTGCTTGAGACGTTAGCGTGTACTGGAGAGGGTCTAGAGGATGATATCGCGGAGGATGTCGGCGTTAAGCTGTATCTCAAACCAGCAAGGCTTGTTCCAATAGATCCATACAACATGATACACGGCCCATTCACACAACTGTTTGGTAAGTTTATACAACATGACATGCGGCCCATTCACACAACTGTTTGGTAAGTTTATATATCCATAAATACATCCACTTCTTTTTTATGGTGTTTTTCCATTAGACCAATATAAAAATTAATGGTAGATTTAAACTTTTTTTCTCATGCCTTCACCTTCATTTTCAAAATACATTGCATTTACCTAATTAATCAGTCTATTTTGATCAAATTGGCAATTTAAATCACCTTGTATTATATAATGTAGGATACTCAGGGATACTGCTATAATTTCTTGATCTGGCCATGACCATTTAAAATGTAAAAGAAAAAAAGAAAATTAATTATATTGGCCTTACTTTTTCGAAAAGGAGTTTAACCCTTTCAGTGCCAATAATGTATAATAATGTGATACATTGATGGAAAGAGCTCTTAGAGCTCTTTCCATCAATGTATCACATTATTATAATCAATAAATTTGAAAAATGATCAAGGAAATATGGGTTGATACAAAAATCGGACTTGGCACTGAAAGGGTTAAATTAAGAAAGAAGTGAACACTGACCACAGGATTTTCATTGTGGTAATGTCACTATAAAGTTCCCTATATTCAATGATATTTCCGAGGCAAAATGCTTTTTCAGGGTGAAATTTTTACTGTATTGTAATTATTAAGAATAATCTTAATGTTCTGAGACAATTACACAGAATGAACACATCAGTGCTGATCACAAACATCTATAAATCACTTTACAATTTACAAATTTGGATTTGACGTAATCTCTCTATACCATACACTCACATCAAGATATGAAGATAATTCCCTAATTACATAATAATTAACAGCCCAGTCATTCACCAGACTGTTTGTTGAGACTCTCTATCTCATAGATTTAGTGTTCTTGCTGTTTCGTATTTACAAATTGTTAAATCGTGCAGAATATTGAGGTAAAAAATTGATATAGCCTCTCAATTTTCTTCTAAACTGATGCGGAAAGATGAGTTTCCCTGACCAAACTTGTCCCTGTTTTGATCAAACTTGCATGTTTGTTCAAAATTATTAACCCTATTCTTTTGCTAAGTTAGCAAGACTTGACTTTTGATGTTTTAATGTTCTATCTTTGCACCTAATCTTGATACAAGTATGACTGAAGATTTATTCTGTTTGTACGCTTCAATGACAATCTTTTTCGTGTATAATTTGTGCGTATGACAATGTGTTTGGAAAACTTGGGATTTGTTCTTTTGACAGATTGATCAACAATTAAACTCTAGCTTCCCAAAATATAGTTGTTTAGTTTGTAAGGTACATGGCACACTGGACCAACATACGCGATCTAACTATGGTGAAGCTAGTTTGAATAATGATCAGTATGGATTTTGATCCATGTAAAGGGAAGATAACCTGATTTGTGCATCTTGAAAAGTTTGTCAGTGGCTTTCTGGGTGTCTTGTGGTATCTACGTGCAGTAGATTGATTTCTTGTTGAATTAATCCTCCACTTGTCTTTCCTATAGATCATGCCATGAATCACTAC
Source organism: Siphonodentalium dalli (assembly GCA_032622095.1). NCBI lineage: Eukaryota > Metazoa > Mollusca > Scaphopoda > Gadilida > Siphonodentaliidae > Siphonodentalium > Siphonodentalium dalli. The sequence goes on along the minus strand of CP136061.1, from coordinate 81,757,738 downwards.
TCTCATAGAGATCATATTTCACTGATAACTTTTTGATGATCTGACCTGTTCTGATGGGGAACTTTGAACAGACAATGCAGGGAACATATTTATTTGTTTAAAACTTATTCTTCCATGCTGTATTTCACAGTAGGGGTGGTAACCGCTCAATATCACATGATTTAAGTGACGTTTGTGAGCCGATTTCCCCATAAGCATTGAATTGATTTCCCAGGAAAAATTCCATCATTGAAGTGACGCAAAGCAAATTCAAAAGTCGTCTAATCATGCAATGTCGAACTGGAACCATCACCTACAGTAAAATAACAGGTTTTAGATAAGAAATATATTACATGCACTGTTTTTTCAATGTTCAACAAACGACCATAGTTTGTTTGTTGAACTTATTATCTGAACACTTTCCATCAATGAATAGGATTCCTTCTGCATTTATTATACGCCCGTTTAAAAAAAAAAAGGATGTATTTATATGTTATTGGTCTGTCCATCCATCCGTTCGCTTTTTGGTTTCTGGATAATAACTTTGGTAAGTCTGATCTAAATGGACTGAAATTTGGTATGTGAGTTTACGAGCCCCAAATACAGGTCAGGTTCGAATGTGAGTTCAGGCTGCCAATTTTCACCAGAGTTATGGTCCTTTGTTGGATTACCGCGGTCATATTTTGCCATGCCCTAGCGATGCTGTTGTTATTATCTGTCGTCTGCTTTTGTATCCTGAACATCCCTACAGATGAATAATAGACCCTTCCAATGGATACTTTTATAACTGATTGGGAGAGTCCATTCAATATAGAAAGTGTTAAAGTTATATTCTAAGATGACTAACGATTATTTTTTCAGATGATGATTTGGACCAGCTAGTTTTAGACAACCTGAACAGAAAGAGAAAGGTTTGTTATATTTTACACAGAAGATATCTCTGAACCAAGATTTCTTTATCTTTGCATCGAGCAGCTTGTTCAGATGAGATAGACACCGGGGTTTGCGCTGCCGCTTACCAAATTTGCCAATGTCAAAAAATATTTTCATTTGGCAAAAATTTTGGCAAGTGTCTCCTTGTTGCTAACATCAAGGTAAAATAATATGTATGCTTTGATTAAAAAAAAATTCTTTTCGCAAAACATTTGGCAAAAGAAAATGTTGGTCCTGCACTGTTGGTCCTGGTAGACACTGAGAATGTTGGTCCTGGTAGACACTGAGAAAGATGGAAGTTAAAACTCATGGCTCTTTGTACACAATTTAAGCCAACATACCCTGATTGCCTGGCTGACATGGTGACTGTCCTCACTCGACATATTTGACACATTTGTTTTTTTAAATAGTCCTGGCAACACTATAAAAGTAAACCGATTCACAGAGAAGTTCAGATGGGAAGAGATTTCTGGTAATTCCTGATTCAAATAACACAATGTTTACGTTGCCAAAACTGGCTTATGATATTTTGGAATTTCTGAAACTTAAAAAAAATCATCTCTTACTAAATACTCATTAACGAGTTGTTCCCTTAGCAAATGTTCAGAAAATAAGTTCAACAAACGACCATAGTTCTCTTGTTGAACTTATGAATTCCCTTCAATTAAGTGTAATCTTTCTGCACTTGTATTTTCGTTTGTATGTCATCTGCTCATTTTTCCTGAACACCTCTTCAAATGAAAAATAGACCAATCAATATATATAACTGTATTTAGTAAAGAAAGGATTAAAGTATCAAATTCTTATGAGAAAACTCTTCTCATTAGTACTGTAACTCAATATTGACCATAATGTGCACATTAGTTTATATTATATGTTCTCCATTTAAAGTGGGATAGCGTAAAATTGTTTTAAGGTCAGCTGTATGTGATCTTTTTATTATGTGATAGACGCTCATGTCACCAAAATAAATCATCCATTTTTAAATGCTCGTTTAAAAAAAAAATGGATGTATTCAGTGTTCGCCCTGCCGTTAGCCATTTTAGCAAATTGCGAAAAAAAATACGAAGTGGCTAAAAAATAAATATGCTGGTGGCTAAAAATATGGCTACAGTCATTTTTCGTGTTGACCGTGGACTGAACCACAATTTATCGTAAACAAAAGAAATTAATCGGCTTAGCACAAGACGACTCAACTTTATTCGCGAGAGTTGACGAGAAGGACGAGATTACGGATGTGTTCGATTAGCTATATTATCAGGCATCGGTTTCACGCCCTGGGCAATTAGTTACTGATCGTTTAGAGGTGGATTCTTTTAGATGCTCTCACATTTGACACTTTCATTATAATAAACTATCAATTCATTCATGATTTCAGCTCTACCTTGGTGAGGAGGAGGAACCCGCTCCTAAGAGAACAAAAGAGTCACCATACTTCCTGACCGAGCTCTCATACATACTAGCATGTTGTGAAGAAAGGATCCCATATATAACTCTCGGAGAGGAGGTAATTATAAAATTTTAAATACAATTTTAAATATAATTTTAAAGTTTTGTTTTACCCCAAAATTGGAAATCTAATTTAAAAACCCAAAATGATCTTATATTGAAGCGACATGAGAAACAAATTTATGGTGAGACCATCTGCTAAAACACCAGAAGTTTTAATTAGCATGCATGCATAAAACAATAAATAAATTCATTGTTTAAATAAATTTTTACTGACATGTGAAACATCTTAGTGTTTTAAAAACACGGGGGGTATCCTAGTCCCATTGGGGCAGTCACACCTCTAGTTCTTCATGATATGTTTGCATGATAAAATGAGTGACAACTAATTTACAATGTTTTTAGAATTAGGCTTAATGTGCCACCAAATGCAATAAAATTTGGCCAAAACAAAAACCAGAATTGGACAAAAAATTGGCCAAAAGATTTTTCGGCCCAGCGTGAACACTGCCAAGCAGACAGTATCATTGAGATTGTTAAATTCTACAGATGTAAGTGATATTTGCTCAAAATTTGTTTAGAAATATTTTAGATATTCGAGAATCATCTTATGTTTTGGATTGTGGAATATTGATAAATATGTTTAGTGGATGTTTTTTTCTACTTTTTCAGTTGAACAGACAAGGTTTCTACCACTCTGGTGTCCAGGTTGATGGGGAAGGAAACTGCTTATCTCTGACAGTCTTAGAGTATGTTTTAATTATTTATGTTTATCTCTTACCTCTGTCGCTAGATTTATTATAATGGTGCTCCTACATGTAAATGAGAAAGTCAAGTTTTTAGCTATTGCCATGGGTTGGCATCTGTTCGTGCTTGCATCATCAACAATTTCTGTTAGCACACCCTACAGGTCACATCTCTTTTCCGATCGTCACTGAACTTCATATGGATCTTTGGGGTGACCTCTAGACCTCTAGATGGGAGCCATCAATTTTTTCTGAAATTTGTTGAAAAACATGGCTGCCAGCAGCCTTCTTGGATTGGAAAACAATTTACTCTTTGCATGACTAAATCCTTTGGCATACACTACAAACCACACCCTTCATCTGATCGTCACCAAACTTCTATTAATCTAAGGGGTGACCACTAGACAGGAGGTGTCAACTATTTTTGAATTTCATTGGGAAACATGGTTGCCAGTGGCCATCTTGGAGTTAACTTTATATTCAACATTTATCTCTTCATGTTGACATCTAGTATTACTTAGACATTTCAACTTTCCACATTCCTCCATTGACATTAACATGAAATTATCCCCTCTCCAAGTTGAGCTACAATGTTATTGATACTGTTATTAAATATTTTTCTGACACAAGGGGACTATTTGTTGAGACCGTGACTTGGACAAAAACAGCTTCATAATTAACTATACCTAATTAGACAATGAGGTTTAAGTCATGTTTAACCTTTCCAAGACTGGAGCTTTCTGAAATTTTGGAAAACCCTGTGCCAATGCATTCTATTATATATATGCGAGTCTCCCATAGGGAGCCTTGCATATATAAGAGAATACATTGGCCTAACGATATTTACCTTGGCCTTGTAAGCCAGGGGTTTGTTTCTCTTATATATAATTGAGAATCCCTATGGGAGACTCACATATATAAGAGAATGCATTGGCACAGGATCTTTAATGCTGCACTAGCGCAGCTCCTGTCATATAAGGGTTAACAAGTTTTTCTTTCTCTTTTAACAGTTTTCCAGCTTGTGCAGGCTGCAGTGAAGCTGTAACCAAAGAACTAAAGAAAAATCTCCTCTCCTGCAAATTCCGTGTTTGTACGCTCGGCAAGCAGATGAAGTCGTGGATTGTTGAGGTATGAATCAAATTTTCAGTGTACTGGATTGATTTTGTCTGTTCATCCATCTACAGTAATACACAAAGTAATTGACCACTTAACCACAGCAGAATTATGGGTAATTTTTCAGGATTTAGTCGGAATTATGGCTCGTTGCCATTCATCGGAAAGCTCTCGCCGAGAGTGGTCAGGGGTTAAGTGGTCAATTACTTTGGGCATTACTGTAGGTCTGAAATGATACACCCCTGCTACAATACGATACATATGTGTTATATATAGATAGAACCGCATGAGTGTCTGGATTTTGATGAAATTATCGCACGAGATTTGTTGGCGGAGAGATACCTCGAGTGTGGGACGCAGTCCCGCACGAGAGGTATCGCGTTCCGCCAACAAATCGAGTGCGATAATTCGTCAAAATCCAGACACTCATGCAGTTCTATTTTTATTACATATCTCCGTATCACAGTAAGTTGACTCACAATCGTACATCCCCGGTAGAGAAAATGTGAATTTAATTGAGTTTTAACGGCATTTTAAGGTTAACGCAACAATCAGACAGGGAGCCCATCTATCCGCGAATAACCGTGTGCCTCAACAAAGATATTCTTGAAATGAAACTACTTGAATGAATCATCTCATCGATTGATCGCTTATTGTTTCTTTATTGTCGTGATTGAAAAAGTAAAAATAGTAACGGCGAGAACCAGTCTAACAACACTGAATGAAATAGTTCCGTCGACAGATTGCACTAGTGCGATTCTGAGAATTATCTCATGCCTGGAAACTCGTGCGATCATGCGAATTACGTTGACAAATGTGTTATATAAACAATGTGTTTGTATCGATTCATGTATCTCAATGAGGCTAGTTTTCTCTTACACCTGCGTTTTTATATAATTATGTAATAAATACTCAACAAATATGTATTTGTTACTTTGTGATATGTTTTCCCATAATACCCATGATGGGAGGCAATCAAATAATGTTAAACCCTTGGAACTATTTGTTTATAGTGCCCAAGAATATACGTTGGAATGTTGTTTTGATTGTTCACACGATAGACGTCAGATCATTCATGATTTTCAACCAGTCAATGACTTCATGCATGCCTTGTACCACAACTGCAGTAATGATACAGATGTTTTTATTTCTAATTAGTTATCGGCCAATTTTATCAGGGAATTTCATAGGAAATGGCTGATAAATATCAAGAATTTTGCTCATGATACGATATGTGTATCGCGATTCAGTTTAGAATTTAAAAAATATTGAAATTTTAACTCAGTGACGATTGGTGACCTGATATAATGATACTTCCATATCTCATCTTTGAGAGCATACCATTCCATACCTAAGCTTACCGTGAATATAGTCGCACTAAAACAATAGAATTTAACCTTTAGCTTTAGTTGGACACTTTGTGTTGATGCTTGATTTACCACTCACAGCCACTAAGAAACTACATGTTGTTGAAAAATATATCAAAATGTTGGAATAAGCTCATGGCAATACATCTTTTAATCTGGGGGGGGGGGGGGGGGTGTGAAATATAATCGCTACAAAAATTGCAGTACATTTATGAGTTCAATTTTTTTATAAATACATGACCATCGAGATTAATTGCATTTACAAACTCAATAAAAAATGTGTCAATGATAATTGGGTGAAATAAATAATATCTACAAACTTTTATGAACATTTGTTTGGGTAAATGGCCACAGACAACTAATATTAAACCCAGAGCTGGCCACTCCAGGGGTGGAATGCTTCGTTCTCGTGTACCCCAGAATAAAAAAAAAATATTAAAAACTGCTCGCTCGCATACTTTTAAAATTGTTTTGGCCTGAGAAATGGGAAATTGACTTTGCATGGACTCACATATTACTTATCCAGGGATTTTTCTGCCTATTTTTGGAATGGGTTCGGGTCCCTTCGAATTGGGAAAAATGCGTCTTTATAGACCAAAATTGGGAATTTTCCATGTTTTAGAAAAATTCAATTAATCACTGTTACACATGTAAATAGTACTAATACTGTAATTTTCGGTGTATAACGCAAATTAAACACAGGTAACTCAAAGATGGAGTTAAATCCCAGCCCATTGAGGTCCATTATTCAGCCTCAGGTAAGTTGAAAATTCACAGATAACAACGGAAGGATTCAAGCCATCCACCAAACTTCGACGGAAAAACGTGTTTTATATAAATCAGCATGTTATCCTCCCTCTTTCATAAATGCGCTGACTGGTAGAGGGGAGGTAATTCGCATGTTAAGCTAATAGTTAGGTCACCGCGTGTACATTATACGATAAAGGCTCCCGATCGACTGAGTGTACAAAACGTCGGAAAATTGATAATTATTCAATAAACCCGATGGTATTATATACCTGCCTGCAATTGGGAATTTGGTTGTTGAAAATTGGGAATAAAGGTGCCTTTTTCCCATTGGGAATGGGGCCGAATACCGGACCCTGAGGACACCTAAAAGGACACCTGAGTACAGTTTTAGAATAATTCAAGAATGTAGGAACATAATTTATTTTCTTTAGCTCCACATTAACATAATTTATTTTTTCTGTTTCAGTTCATTTTTACACACTCTCCCCTGGCTTCATCAAGTTTCAAAGAAACAGGTTAGTAACTTAGACTTTCTTGTGGTTCCTTGATCCCTTTCTTTACTAAATGGATTCTCCCATAAGTTATAAAAGTATACATTGGAATGGTCTATTATTCATTGGGAGGGGTGTTCAGGAAAATAAGCAGACGCCAGATAATAAAATTGCAGAAGTAGTTCTATTTATTGGAGGGAAATGTTCAGATAATAAGTTAAACAAACGACTGTAGTCCACAAATGACGGTCCTTTGTTGAACTTATTATCTGAACATTTCCTATGGGAACTACTCATCAATGAGTATTTAGTTAAAAAGGTTTAAACTTTCTTGCTGAAATTTCAAACTTCAAACGAATTTCAATGGCACTGATCATATTGATTCATATGCATTGCTTTGGGACTTTTAAAAGTGCCCTGCGACAGGGACCTGCCTAGTGGTTTCTAATTGGGAGAAGTAACTTCTCCCTGTTTGGTTATTAGAGAGAAGTGGACTGTTATTAGGGAGAAGTAACAATGGCTGAAGTTAAATTTACACCCCAGCATCACCCTTCTGTGATCCAATAAGTATTATGTAACACAAGACCCCATTTATAAAACCATTATAATGAGTAACAACACCATCATAATCAGTAAATATACTTTAAATATGCTGTTTGGGACATATGTATACTGGAATATGGGAGAGAAGTCACTTCTACTTGGGACAAAGTTAATTTGAGACTACAGATACTGCCGATGATGCGGCCTAAGCAGATTGAGGTCCCCAGAGATTGAATTTGGTGATGCTAGCCCTCTGACACTAAATTCACCCTCTGGGTGGGGACCTCATTTTGCAAATAATAATAATAATTGTGCTTATATAGTGCGTATCCCCAATGCCAGATGGGCCCAAAGCGCTTCACATTATTACCCCAGCCATTGAGTAATGCTGAGTCTTATGCATGCTGCCATTTTACAGGCGCTTCACTTACCCAACAACCAGGTCCCTATTTCTTGTCTAGGTACGATGAAGCGAGCATAGTGCAAGTGATGCTTGCCAAAGGGTCGCAATTTGGCATGAGATTTGAAACAGCATGTGGCTCTATATAGGACACACACCGCTTAATCCTGCCAAGCCACTGTTGCAGAGATGATAGTCCACAGACAGGCGCAAACTCACGCCGCTGTGTTAACACCATTACAAGTCCGACACTCTGACCACTAGGCTACCACTTCCACAAGCGTTGTGACACACAATATCTAGACTTGGATGGTAGTTGCTTTAAAGACTTGTATGTTATTTCTCATGAACCCACTTATGTCCCTATAATTCATTGGATCATTTACGAAATAAACAGGTTAGAAACATTCTCTTTCTGGTATTTCTGTACAGTATTTTGAATAATCGTCAACACCGCAGTACTGAACGGTATATCGGCAATCAAACATTCTCACACAAACGGTTATCTCCATTTGAATACAATGTCTATTGAAGCCTATCTACCAAATACCGCACATAAGTCCTGGATTTAGGACTGGGCTGGATTAATGATGTGAAGTTTTCAGTGCCTGTAGTTCTTTTAATTCATTTGACCATTTACATTTAGGACCGACACAGAGAGTTACATACATGTTTGAACTTGGTGCTGAGTATGTGAAGAAAACTATGGCTGGATTCATTGATGAGTGGAATGCCGTCGGAAATCTATTTAGTTTGGTCAATGAATTTGCTGATGTCTACAATGGTAAGCGACTTCCATTTCTAACGGATTCTACTTCGACTTGTCTATTCTCTTCTTCCTGAAATTGAACCTAATTAACCCTACTATACTAAATGGATTCGCCCATTCAGTTATAAAAGTGTACAGTGGAATAGTCTATCATTCATTTGGAAGGGGTGTTCATAAAAATGAGCAGAGGACAGACATAAGAAAAAAATAATAAGTGCGGAAGGATTCATATTCACTGGTGGGAAATGTTCAGATATTGAAGTTCATAACCTAGTAATTAATATTATTTTATTGGATGCATCTACCAGAACATTTGACAGTTTCTTCCACCATTGCGTTCCTGCAGCTTTTGCACAAGTTAAATAACGAAATATTAATCATTAATAAAATAATTCTAAAACTTTGAAATCAAAATTTGAGTATCCATATATAATTAATAATATTTTTCAATGTGGTTAAATAATATGCGGTTTGATGCCGCATAATGTATTAGATTTGTATACAGTTTGCTGAATTTTTCTCACTTGTCCCATGACAACCCCACTCCATTGAATCTGCCACTCAATACCGGAGATATTGATCACTTGTGAGAACACTAATTAGCCCCGACCAAACAAATAAAATAGTTTAATGAAATGCTAGAAAGTCCATGAACAATTTCCCTTTGGCACACCTTATAGGCCACATCCCTCATCCGATCATCACCAAACTCCACATGGATCATTGGGGTGACCTCTAGATGGGAGCTTAGAATTGTTTTTCTGAATTTCACATTTTAATCCATTAGCATACCTGCAGTCCACAATTATTGGCAAAATATTTTTAAAATTTACAGGCATGTTTGAGATCACCTCTAGATGGGAGTTATTAAATTTGAACAATTTTGGATGAAAAACATGGTTGTCATGAAATGGGTTGACCTCTGGTATTACTTAAATATTTAAACTATTCACATTCCATATCACTCCATTTGCTGTAATGTATGACATTATCCCCTCTACAAGTTGATCTAAAGTGTCATTGACCTTTCCTTTCTTCCAGATGTGAGGTATCCTCTTCACGATGCCGTGGAAGTTACCTCGTATAACTATCAAAAGCTCTCCATTGCTTACGGTCAGGGGAAAAACTCCATTGTGAGTCTTGTAAGTCAACCTTTAAAATATTTAATTTATTTCAACAACATTATATTGCTGTTACAAAATGTGTGTTTAACCCTTTCAGTGCCAGGGGCCGATCTTATCGGCCCTAATTTACGGTCTGTAAAATCGGCCCTAAAAAAAAATAAAAAAAATTTAGATTTGTTTTGGTTGAATTTTTTTTGGGTATGCTTAAGCATGCTATAGCGAATTTAAAAAACAATTTAAATAACTCAAAACTATCACCAATTATTCATTGTAATAATTTTGATACCCATGAAAAACGTAAGATTCCCTGGCACTAAACCTACAAAATACTGAAAGAGTTTAAGAATATAAGAAAAAATTATTAAAATTGTAAAAAATTGTAAAAAATAATAACAAATGATGAAAAATTGTTAGGCCAATGCATTCTCTTATATATGCGAGGCGACCTATGGTCGACTCACATATATAAGAGAATGCATTGGCACAGGGTATATGGGTCGATAAAAAAATCGGACCTGGCACTGAAAGGGTTAAAGATGGTCTGTCACTTGCGGGCCACAATTACAACAACAACATCATTTTTATAAGACCTAATTTTAAGTCTACAAATAGCTTTTTCTGTGAATAAAACACAGGCAAAACTGAAGATACATTATCTATATTATCTATATAATAAAGGCATAATAAATATGGAATATATAGCTAGTGTCATCGCTTAAACTGTTTATGTCCGTGAAGGGGATTTGAGCAATAGATGCCAAATCCCCCGAGTGGACATTTTAGCGACAACATTAGCTACATATTTTTTTTATCCATCGCACAAAACATGCATTTTGTGATGTAAATCTGTCATTTTCATCAGTTTTACATTCGTTACTTCGATGACACCTTTACATTTTTTAGGTCAAGCAACTAATTAGCATTCATTTCGTGGAAAAACCAGAGTGGAACTTAATTGTTCGTTGGGTTTTTTTTAATAGTTATTCTAAGCTGGCCTTTAGATAATGGTTTATAGATGTTTTCGAGCGAAAACACATATCCGATTACAAATTTGGTATCAATTGCGGTGAATTACAATGTCACAAAATCACAATGATGTCATTAAGGTCGGTTAACGTCACTAGTTCCCTTCGCAATTTGCATATACAATTATTTCATGAAAGTAGTCCTAACTAATAAAGCTACTTTGACGTAATATACATAACATTGATTAGGCAGGCTTTATGTTGGCAATAGAGGTAGTGAGCGGTGGATAAAGTGGTTTATTCCTGCACCATACCTGAATCAAATTGACATTTTGCCTTGAGCCACACTCTGAATACACCTGAAGTTTCTGTTCTAAAAATAGCCTGTAAAACTCCCAAAAGATTGAATGTATTATAATAAATCAAAATCGAAATGAAATCAATGTTATTGATGGAAGTTTTTCCGGACAGTTAAATCCAATGATTTTTGTCTTATTGCTGAATAGTGACCTTATCTTACTCGCAGTGAACATTTATAATTGTGTGTCGTTCCGTTGTTGGGTTTTCTGAAATTGTACAATCCCTGTGGTTGAAATTTTTGGTTATGTAACAATAACATTATTTTTAACTATCCATAATTCCTGACAAGGTCTCTTTCTCAGACACAATTTTTAAATGAGCAAGCTGGCAGATTTTTATTTTTATTTTTTACCCATAAATTACCCAGCATGCCTGAGCATGCTTGTTTTTATTCCCCTTCTAATGACCAACATTTCCCAGCAGGCAGTGTTTACTCCCTATTTATCAAAAAACATTTCTGGATGTGAAAAATGAATTAAGTTTTTCATTCCCCTTTTAGTGACCAACATATCCCAATTTTGGATGTGAAAAATTACTTTTCATGATTAAGTGCTAATGCAATTTTAAGGATGCTTTACAATACAAAGACATACAGTTTAAAGGTACTCAATCCGATCAAACGCTGCTAAATTACTATTTCTTTGGCTTTGGGGGTAAAAAATATTTGATTCGAGTCGACGCTCCCGAGTGATCAGATATTGATTTTTGAAGTTTATTATTTCTATTGTTTGTGGCCCAATAACACGCCGTCAAAAGGGTGGTCTTGGTCAAAATTATGGATTACCACTTGATTTTAGAGTTATCCATCTTCATCCGCAATTTGTCCGTTTGACCTCGTGTTTCTGTGCCAATTATTACTACACATCTCGAGAAATAACCAACTTCAAAAATCAATATCTGATCACTCTGAGCTTTGATGGGTGGGTTCCTCGAATCGAATCATATATTTTTTTACCCCCGAAGCCAAAGAAATAGTAATTTAGGAGCGTCTGATCGGATTGAGTACCTTTAAGCAAAACAAAATTAATAATTTAATAATATCGTATAGAACGAAGGGAAATTACAAACACAAGTTGAATTGTGGCTTTCTAAATCTATGGTCAGTGTGGCATAAACAGTACACAGCAGGCCATATTTTCATGAAGGGCAAGGGTCTAAGAAACAGAACATTATTTGCAGGGTTGGCTGATTTAAATCAAGCGATTTAAATCATTGATTTAAATCAAGATTTAAATCAATGATTTTTTTCAAAAAAATCATTGATTTAAATCAATTTTTTTTAAATGATTGCATAATGTCAAGAACTTGCAATATCTAACAAGGTTTTTTGTTAACTATAACATGATTATGATTAAAGACATATTATGGACTTGTTCGTGTGGGTGAAACTGATCAGTTAGTATTCAGGCGCTATGCCAACTGGAGGAATGTAGCATTCTGCTAACATCGCCAAAAATCTCAAGCAAATAGACCAAACCACTCCATAGAAAACATCGTCCAAAGTACGCACAATTGTAAATATTTACTTCTCAATTCGGGACGCAACTATTGGTGATAAACTAACGAAAATGATTTCGACATCAAGAGTCACTGTATTTAATTAATATATAAGAATGACGGTCTGTGTTGTAAATTTGGATATAATATGGTTGTAAAAATAACAACTTTGAGCAAGGTATTCTCCATTTCTATTTGATCACCCTACCGGAGTGTTTCACTTTACTTTAAACAATATACAAAATTGGATAATAGATATGAAAATGTGCAGTAATTGTCAACCCTATAGAAACAGACATACTGCATGGTACCATGATTACTGCTCCAGCAACGGCCTGTTCCGCTTATTTGTAACTACAATCAGATTCAGCACTCCTCATTACACTATTAAATTTCCTTTCCTTTTCTGATTGCCATACATGTAAATGCCAACCGAGTTATTCTACCATATACTCTGCCATTTAAACTACTCTAGTTGTCTAATGTCCATACTTGATACATGTATATGGTGTGATTACATGTATGTCCTCAAGTCACACAGTCTGAGGAGCAAAGGTGATTGAAAATATATTCAGTTCTCAGCTAAAATTTACTAAATTTAGTAGTAAATCTTTAAGCACAGGTCTACCTATCGAGATATCACAACATTGGAACTCACATGGACCTAGTGTATGCACAATTAAAGTACATGGTTGCTATATCTGTACTGCCATGATATTTGTGCTTCATACATGTAGTTATACAAAAAATAATAAATAATAATAGAATTTTGATTAATCCAGCCTTGGATATAATAAGCAACACCTGTTAGAACCTTCATTTATCAAAGACATTACACAATTGATTATTTTCATAACAATTAGAAAAAAAATCAAAAAAATCGATTTAAATCAAATAAATCACCAACCCTGATTATTTGCCTTATTAGTTTGTAGAGCTGAAATGGTTAGACGGATAACCGGTTAGCATCCGGTTAGCGATGTAACCGGTTAGGAAAAAATGAACCGGACGTAACCGCATCCCGTTGTCAATTGAATGTGAACGTGAATAATCCTCAAAATATTAGGTTAAATGATGCAAAACTAATACTAAATCCTGTGTCACCGATAGTAGAGTGCAATGCTAGCATTAATTGGTACAAGCGGTAGTATCAGATACCTAGTAGCAATTCTCGAACTGTCTGGAAGTGTCGGCGACCTTCAATCAATTCCGACCCTTTGAAGTTTTCTCTGATCTTCCGACAAAAGCATGTGTGCAGTCACTGTGTATCAAGTCTGAATGCACACAAGGAAGTGACAACGTAAAAGTGGCGTTGTGTGGCAATGCGTGCTTTCGTAACTTAATAGATAATACTGCACGAAGCAACATGGACTCAAATTGGAATCACACCACGACATGCTAAAACTGTTTTACAGTGGGGTTTATAAAAACTATGTAAGTCGACAAAGTTTGATGATTGAGATCACCTGCACAATGTCTTCACTCTACCCGTTCTTCCTCCCTGTTGTGATCTAATATGATCAATTCAATTGAGTGACCAAACAGACATCGTAGTTGAAGCAACCCAAAACGTCTTTAATTTCTTCAATGATCTTCCCTTTTATCAAGGAAATTGATGCTCCATTCTACTCTGTAACTGGTTGTGCCTGTGGGACTAATTGACACTCAATTTGGCAGTAATTTCTATATGTTAAGTGATTGCATACTAAAACCGAAACGGGGGTTTTTTACCAAAATAAACGAAACTGAAACGTAAATTCTATAACCTTCCAACACTAGTGTCCGCGATCATGATACCGACGAATAGCTCGAATACTGAATAGGACTGCGAGTCTGACCTAACTGACCTTCCTTTTTGTTCTATAGTTATTACTTTCTTGTCTTTATATATATAATTCATTGGAGGATATACCAATGATAATGATATATTACAGATCTTTAATATATAGTTTTGTTACTCGTTTTACCAATACCCATACTATTGTTACTCGTTTTAATAATGCCCAAACATATGCTGATCACGGCAAATAAGCGATCCCCCCTGCCATTCACAAATTTCACTTGCTCATTCCCCATCACGAGAGCCAGCAAAAGAACAGTGAATGCGTGTTTTTGAATATCGTTAAATGCCGTGAATAAGGTCTTTATTTCAGCTACTATTTCTCACTTAGGTTTGTCCCTGGAGCATGGCATAATGTCAACATAATTAGTGTGAGAGAAGTCCGCTAGAAATTAGCGGTTAACCGGTTGAAATCCGGCTAACCCCGATGGTTAACCGGTTAGAAGAATGGGTCAACCGTTTCAGCTCTATTAGTTTGATTCTCTGAAATAATTGCACAATAAGTCTTCACATTTAAAGACATATTATGGACTTGTACGGGTGCGTGGAACTGACAAGTTAGTACCCAGGACCTATGCCAACTGTGGGAATGTTGCATTATGCTAACATCGACGATAATCTCAAAACAATCGACCATACCACTCCATAGAAATCATCGTCTGAATACGCTTAATTGTAAATATTTAAATCTCTATTCGGGATGCAACAATCGGCGATCAACTATGGCAAACGATTTCGCCAGTCAAGTAAATTGCATTTAATTATATATAAGAATGACGTTGTGAGCTTTAAATTTGAATTAATATTCGTAGAAATAACTACCTTGAGCAAAATTATGCTTCATTTCTATTTGGTCACCCAACTGGAGTGTTTCATATCACTTTAATGTTGTTATTTTGCAGGTTGATTATCAGTGGAAGCCGGATAAGAAGAGGTTTTGCATGAACTTAGGAACAATCGAAGCATCTTCATCTGTGAATCCACAAGTCCCGCTATTAGTGGAATTAGAACACCATATAAACACCAGTAAATCATTATCGCACTCAGTTCAGGTAATTGTCAATAATGACTCACCCAAGCCTTGAAATAGTGTGCCTGTCATTTGCAGAATGAGGTCCCCAGAGGGTGAATTTAGTGATGCTACCCCATATAGCGGGTTAGCATCACCAAATTCACCCTCTGGAGACCTCATTCTGCTGAGTTGTAAGCAGAATGAGGTCTCCAGAGGGTGAATTTGGTGATGCTAACCCGCTATATGGGGTAGCATCACTAAATTCACCCTCTGGGGACCTCATTCTGCATATGACAGGCACACTATTTCAAGGCTTGGAGTGACTAACCATGTTTTAAACCCCTACCATAAAGTATTTATCATGGTTTTCAAAAAAAAATTGTGAAAAGACCAACAAACAAAATCTACAGAGATTCAACCATTTTATAGGTGAGATGGGGGAGCATAAAAAACACTCAACTGTTTTATAGATATGGTGGGGTGGAGCATAAAAAACATTCAACCGTTTCATAGGTGAGGTGGGTGGAGCATAAAAAACATTCAACTTGTTATGCAGTATTTGCCCCATGCAGTCTAAACTGTAAACACAATTAAAAACATACATTGATGTGTTCATAAGAGAATTGGTGGAAATAGATCTCAAAGAATATAAATTTTCATTCTATTAGGCCCAAAAAAAAAAGATTTTGGTTCTCAGGCCCTGCCGCATTGAATAAAAAGGGCCGCATTAGGCCTTTTTATTGCAATGCCTGATGTTATGACAAAAAAACTTACGAAAACAAAAATTTGAAAGAATTTTATTTTTTTTTATTTATTTTTTTATTTTATCAACATGTCCATAGCAGATATGTGTTGAATATTAGTGTGCATTGAGCTCTAACATGTAATGTGTTAAAAAGTGACTTGCAGGCTTACAACATGAAGTAGATGACTACAATTAAGAAAATGATTAGCTGATCCTCATGCTCTTCTTACAATTAGTCATTGTGAACAACTTACACTAATTGTAACTTTATACAATTGAAAGGCACAGGACTAAATTCAGGATCACTTATTAGAATGGGGAGGTATCAGTTTTTAGACAACAATAACAGTAGTTAATGTCAGGGGCATTATATATTGTTAGGTGATCCCAGCCATACACTGGTAGTACAATATCATTTTTATGTTTACCCATACCATAGTATGGTAAACATAGTGTCGTTGCCCGGATTGACCACTCGTCGTTGGTCCGTCTGTCCGTCTGTCTGTCCGTCCGTCTGTCTGTCCGTAGACACTTTACGAGTAATGCGATAACTCAAACATTTTCTATCCGATCGAAACCAAATTTTGTATATGGGTTTCTCAGCCTAAAATACAGATCGAGTTCGAATTTGGGTTTGATCCGAGATTTTGTTACAGAGTTATGGCCCTTTTTCAACTTAGAATTAACGCATTCTGCCATAACTCAAACATTTTGTATCTGATTGGAACCAAATTTGGTATGCGAGTTTCAGAGCCCAAAATACAGATCGAGTTCGAATATGGGTTTGATCCGATTTATTTTAAAGGAGTTATGACCCTTTTTCGAAAATAAAATTAAAAAAACAAAAATCCGATGCTATAACCAAAGTATATTTTGTCCGATTGTGTTCATATTTGATATGTAGGTTTATGATGACATGCCCCTCATCTGTATAGTTTTTGGTATTGATTGGTTGATCGGTTTAGAAAATAATTAACCCTTTACACACATGCTATCCAATGCAATAAGTTGAACATATTTCTTCTGATCTGCCTCATATTTCTTACCTAGGTTTTTCTTAGCACGTTCTTAGTCTGTATGGTTTTTGGTATTGTTTAATTAACCCTTTTCACTCTTATGTTTACTTAGAATTCACCCAAGCTGCTATGACTCAAAACATTTTTCATCTGATCAGCACCAAATTTGGTATATGAATTTATCACCCCTAAATACAGATCGAGTTCGAATATGGGTTTGATCCGATATATTTTAACAGAGTTATGACCCTTTATAATTCAAATAATTACTGCTGGGAATTTTAAGAGAACATATCTGGCAGACCATGTGTTATTGAAATGAGTTAAGTATCACTATGTCTATGGACATGCTATAAAGCCTGATAGTGGTACTCCTGGCTGGCAGGATTTGTTATCATATTAATGTCAAATTGATTGAAGGCTATCTGGTGGAGTGCTGTTTTCTGTGCAATATTAAGTTAACCCCTTTGCTGAAACAGGTTCATTACTAAAGTTTATGTAAACACTATAGGACACCTATTCTAAAATATTAAATTGGAATAGTCCATTGTTACTTAATTTGTAGGGATGTTTTACAGACATTGTTGTCTACATACACTGTTGTCTTATCTTAGACAAAAATTAATCCACACATTCCTCAGTTCCATGATGTGATGTCATTGCAAATGATTAACCCTCTCCACACATCATATGGTTTTGAAGCTTTTCGTTTGATCATTCTCCTATATTATGTCCAGGTTGATGGTGATCCACTTTTGATTTGCATGGATTTGGGATTAAAATTAAACCATTCCATAGACACATATTATGCGATTGACAGATATAATATTATCCCTTTCACTTTGATCCAGGTTCAGTAAGGGTTTCAATAAATCACCAATTATATATTCATCATTAGAGGAAATGTCTTATTTTGAAATTCCCTCAGTTGCATTTGGGCTCCAGGGTAATATTAATGGTGCTGGTATTCTTGAGACTGACTTATTGTATGGGTTTCTAAATCCAATGACATGCTTTGTATAGACTATTTTGTGTTTATCAGTTCATTAGTTTGGGTAAGATTAACCCTATTCTATCCGATTTGATAACTCAAATATTTCCATTGACTATGTTTATACATGTAGTTCTTGGCATAGTTGACAAGAACACACCCCTAACCTGCATAGTGAGGGTCATTTGGTTTATTTGCTTAAAAATATTAACATCCTCCGCCAATCCTGTTGACACAATGTGATAACTAAATATTTTTCACATGATCACTATATTAAGTGTGAATTGTTGAAACTTTAGCACTCATGAAAAGGTTGATGTAAGGATTTATAAAATTTATAAAAATAGCTAATCGCTATCGCCAAGGTATGGGTTAAACATCTGCCGATCGTGATCGGCCTCTCGTTATATAAGACTAAATGAGTTTATATGCATAACAGTTCCCTCTACCTTTCTGGTTATTACTAGACAGAGGAAGGTATCTTTGTCCATGCTTACTATGCGCAGAAAAAAATAAAAAAATAAAACCCTCCCTCCCTCCCTCATTGATTTGAAAAAAAAATTGCCCGAGAACCAAAACACTTTTTTTTTTTGGCCTTAGACATTTTTAGTTCAACTTGACTTCTCAAGTTTGAGCTGTTGCCATGGGTTGGTATCCATTGGCCATCCGTCCATGTGTCTGTCCATCAACAGTTTCCTTTGGCACATCCAACAGGCCATATTCCTCATCCGATCATCACCAAACTTCAAATGGATTTTTGGGGTAACCTAGATGGGAGGTATTTTATTTTTGGAACTTAAAACATGGCCGCCAGCAGCCATGTTGAAATTTACATTTAATTTCATTGGCACACCCAGCAGCCCACATTTATCAAAGAAATGTTTTAGAAAAATAATTACAGATATGTTTAGGATCACCTCTTGATGGGAGCTATCAAAATTTAATTTTTTTTTTATTAAAAACATGGCTGCTGGCAGTCATCTTGTAATTTATTCTTTGCACGACTAATTTGTTGTAACAATATAGAGATCCAGGGGGACAGAGGTGTGTAATAACCCTAGGTACACATTCCGAAGCGCCACACGGACAATTTTGAATGTCAACATAAATATAGAATAAGTATAGAACGGCAGCGTACCAGTCAAACCGTTCAGCAAGTTTAAATCTTAGGGATAGAAATACCACGAGGGCCACACACCAAGCGATACACACAAAAATGATACTATACACGAATTATTGTAAAAAATGTACACATAGACTTTCCTGATTGTACTACTGGGAAAATTTCTTATTTGTAAATAGAAGTGTATGCTTAATAATTTGCATTGGCTGTACTGCCAGATGATAAATTTAGTGGTGTATCACAGCTATGTTCATATCGTACATAATTGCACGAATTGTAATGCACTTACAATTAATAAGGGATAACAACATTATGAATTGAGGACTGTTACATATATAGGGCTGGACCCCGAATTTCATTATCAGTGTATGAAGAGATTAAACTGGAAAAATGACCCAAATATAATATGAATTGTATAGAGATAAGTGTATATAAAATGCATTTGCAAATGGAACGCTCTTTACAAGTGGTTTTTAGCATAGTTTGCGAACATTATACTGCTACAGTACAGTCTACAAAATAATAATTTTTATGTTTGATTGTCAGCATAGCTGGATAACATTAGGAAGCGTAAATTATATAATTTGGAAAATGTTTACTAAGACCAAGCCGAAAATAGGTATTTAAAATGTTGGGAATCATAAAATAATAGCCAGCAAATGGAGTCCTCAGGAGAGCGTCTCTGGTGTATTAACGAACTTCACATACAATACGTTCATTTTTAGGTTTCGGATCTCTATATTGTTACAACAATTGACTTTTGTTTTATTAAAAACATGGCTGCTGGCAGTCATCTTGTAATTTATTCTTTGCACGACTAATTCCTTCGGACACCCAACATTTTACATCCGATTGATATCAAACTTCATATGGCTCTCCGGGTTGACCTCTAGTATTACTTAATCAGTTTCAACTTTCTGCATTACTTATCGCACCATTGACTGTATAAAATGTATGACATTACATCCTCTCCAAGTTTGTAGTTGCTTCACGAGACATGGGCACCTATGATGTCAATCAGTAAGCTAGCTGATATCATGTTAACCTGATATCCATTATTTGTAGTTGCTTCACGAGACATGGGCACCTATGATGTCAATCAGTAAGCTGGCTGGTATCATGTTAACCTGATATCCATTATTTGTAGTTGCTCCACGAGACATGGGCACCTATGATGTCAATCAGTAAGCTGGCTGGTATCATGTTAACCTGATATCCATTATTTGTAGTTGCTCCACGAGACATGGGCACCTATGATGTCAATCAGTAAGCTGGCTGGTATCATGTTAACCTGATATCCATTATTTGTAGTTGCTTCACGAGACATGGGCACCTATGATGTCAATCAGTAAGCTGGCTGGTATCATGTTAACCTGATATCCATTATTTGTAGTTGCTTCACGAGACATGGGCACCTATGATGTCAATCAGTAAGCTGGCTGGTATCATGTTAACCTGATATCCATTATTTGTAGTTGCTCCACGAGACATGGGCACCTATGATGTCAATCAGTAAGCTGGCTGGTATCATGTTAACCTGATATCCATTATTTGTAGTTGCTTCACGAGACATGGGCACCTATGATGTCAATCAGTAAGCTGGCTGGTATCATGTTAACCTGATATCCATTATTTGTAGTTGCTTCACGAGACATGGGCACCTATGATGTCAATCAGTAAGCTGGCTGGTATCATGTTAACCTGATATCCATTATTTGTAGTTGCTTCACGAGACATGGGCACCTATGATGTCAATCAGTAAGCTGGCTGGTATCATGTTAACCTGATATCCATTATTTGTAGTTGCTTCACGAGACATGGGCACCTATGATGTCAATCAGTAAGCTTGCTCAAGCTCCACTTCGGGGAACAGGAACAGTGAGTATTATTATTCGCTTCTGTTCTATTTTGTTAAATTAAATTATTGTGTATTATTACCACATTACAGGGCGTTCCCTAGAGTATTATTTCCACTTTTCAGGGCAGGGAAGAATCCAGAGATTTTTTGGGGACACTTGTTATGTATTTGAGGATGTCCCTATATAAATTGGGATGTTAAAATATTTCGTACTGGACACTTGATTGTGCAAATAAAGGCTCTATATAATAAACTATATCTCCAGATTGATGATTTGCATTACATGCTGTTGAATTATAGAAAAATTCCTTGAAAATATGGAAAATCCAACTATCCACTTGGAATTGGGGGAAATTTGGGCCTCCAGAGTTTGGGTGCCCAAACCTGTAACAGGTATCAAAACAGCCCTGGATTTGTCTCTGTTTCAGGGTGTTCCCTAGAGTATTAACAGAGTTTTACTGGTGCAATGAAATATTATATGACGCTACGTTAAAAGTATCTGTGATTCTGCATCTTCAGGATCTGGTACCTCTGAAATGAAGTAATTCGCCATTTTGCTGGACTGATTTACTTCGTCCACCGATATTGTGGTCCTTATTATCAAAGCTTTACATAATAAGACTCAAAATGCCAGCCATCATGACCATTTTACAACCATAACATTGCCAAATGATCTCCCTTTGGCTCTGAATGTAATAGCCGGTCTATCGAGTTAGATTTATCTCCCTTCGGCCCTGTGAATCTAATAGCCGGTCTATCGAGCTAGATTTATCTCCCTTCGGCCCTGTGAATCTAATAGCCGGTCTATCGAGCTAGATTTATCTCCATTCGTCCCTGTGAATGTAATAGCCGGTCTATTCAGCTAGATTTATCTCCCTTCGGCCCTGTGAATCTAATAGCCGGTCTATCGAGCTAGATTTATCTCCCTTCGTCCCTGTGAATGTAATAGCCGGTCTATCCAGCTAGATTTATCTCCCTTTGGCCCTGTGAATCTAATAGCCGGTCTATCGAGCTAGATTTATCTCCCTTCGACCCTGTGAATGTAATAGCCGGTCTATCGAGCTAGATTTATCTCCCTTCGACCCTGTGAATGTAATAGCCGGCTATCCAACTAGATTTGCACCTTGCATGAGACAACTTTTGCAGTTGTGCGGTATTTATAAATTGATTTATTTATGGAAAGTCATAAATATGTTCGAGATGCACATTTAACCTTTAATTTCACAACCTGGTTGACCAGTACATAAATAACGATGAAAAATTGTATATAGGATGCTCATTGAAGAATACAACTTCGTTGTTTCCATAATATAAATGTTTTTTGATGTTCGATGAATTTATGTTTTTTCAATATTTTGTTTATATCTTCCAGTCTCCAAGAACCCAGATGCTTGGATTCACGATAATACCTCAATCCATCACTCATATCAGAATAGCGTTCAGGAATGTGTATCCTTTAGCACACATGCATCATGCACATGTGTTTTATACCCTCATGTAAAGTGTGAATTTTTAATTTGAAATTGTTACCATTTTGTTAATTAGTGCAGTCATTTCAGCTATATTTTATATGCTATTGTAATTCAAATTGAATATTTGTCGCTGAAACACGCCTTCTGATTGTCCAAGAGATGCATTACTTATATTTAAAGTCAACCAAATTAACTGGCAGATCATTTATCACCCATTTCCAACGTTTCTCTCATTGCAAGTTGCGTCAACACAATATGAGCAAGCAGGGGTCTGCGTGTGACATCACATGACTTAATTTCAACCAACCCATGCTGCATTCGTGTTCCATAACTCAAATGCGTGTGTGTGTAAATATTTTCTTCCAAACCTATTTTCTCAACTGAACACGCGTGACATTGCAATGTTTTTATTACTTTCCTTGACTGATTTTATAGAAATTGTACAGACGTGTATTTCCGATCTGGCGGAAATTGTATTGATGTATATTTCCGTTCTGGTAATCTCGTTGCGATAAGAGACGGAGCTTACAGCCTGTTTGACAACACCAAAGTCATCGATGGCTTCACTCCAACGTCAGGACTCAAGGTTTGTTCATGACTTTAACTACAAATGTTTGGAAATTAGCAAACTGAATGATTGTGCCTGATTGAGTAATTAACCCATCCATGACTGGAGATTCCTGAAATTTTGCGAATACCTTGTGCCAATACATTCCGCTATATATGCGAGTCTTCCATAAGGAGCCTCCCATATATAAGAGAATGCATTGGCCTAACAATATTTACCTCAGCCTTGTAAGCCAGTGCATTCTCTTATATATGTGAGGCTCCCATGGGAGATTTGTGTACTCAAAGGGTTGGTTTTTATTCCCACTTTTTATGATCAAAATTTCCCAGCAATCAGGGTTTTTATGTCTACTCCCGAACATTGTTGGATGTTAAAACTGGCTTTACGTGATTAACCCTTCCATGACTGGAGCTTCCTGAATTTTTTTGAAAACCCTTTGCCAATGCATTCTCTTATACATGCGAGTCGACCATAGGTCACCTCGCATATATAAGAGAATGCATTGGCCTAACAAATTTTATATTATTTTTTTATAATTGTTAAAAATGTAAGAAAACTGAAAAAAATAATATAACAATTGTTAAAAAATGTAAAAAATGGTAAAGAATGTAAGAAAAAAAAAAAAAATTTGATAAAGAATGTAAGAACAAAATTAAAGAAATGATAAAATTGTTAAAGAATATCAGAAAAATTGATAATAAAAAAAAAAAAAAAAAGAATATAAGAAAAAATTATCAAAAATTGTTAAAGAATGTTAGAAAAAAAATGATAAAAATTGTTAAAGAATGTAAGAAAAATTTATAAAAAATGACCAAAAATTGTCAGGCCAATGCATTCTCTTATATATGTGAGGCGACCTATGTAACCTCACATATAATGCATTGGCACAGGGTCTTTCAAATGGTATATAATATGTGTAGAGTAACGCACCCCTATCCCTTATCTTATTCAAGGGACGTGATAGTACATATCAAATATAGCTATCTAAACTTATTGATGGGAAGACAGGGACGTGATAGTACATATCAAATATAGCTATCTAAACTTATTGATGGGAAGACAGGGACGTGATAGTACATATCAAATATAGCTATCTAAACTTATTGATGGGAAGACAGGGAATATAATTGAAGTATAGTGACCCCAACCAAATTCCAAAGGTCATGACTTGGAGAGGCCACGACCTGTGAGGAATGCGAACATTAACACAAAGAGAAAGTCTGATGCAACAGACATCAGGTCAGGCCTCAGTCAAACGTTGGTCACATATACAAGAGATATCGCTGACGACCCACGAGGTCATTAGCGTATATGTAAACCCTACATTAATCTACTCTTCAATTAGTTTTGGCTCTTCAGACATAATTGGCAGATGCCAACATGGGATCGCTAATTAATAATCTGCGCTCCTGTCTTTTCATCCATCCAAGATTTGACTCATCACATTGCTGTTGACTATACATTGATATTAGACGTGAATAAAAGTTATACAAAGAACTGACTTCATTCCTTCACATATGGCATATATTTTATATATGGTCTGGGGGTTAGAAAATTAAGTGGCCATTTAAAATGTGTCTAGCTAAATTTATGATCAGTGGTTTGTCCATTGTCATCGAACGGCAGGATGATTTTTGTTTTTTTTATTTTCGGAGGGTCATAAAAAGCACTCAGAAGGCCATATTTTCATAAGGGGGCAATTGTCTGAGAACCATAACATTTCACAAGCAAACATATTTGTTCTAATCACCACAGATCATGGAAAAAAAGACTTTGTTATCATTGTTATTATATTTTATTCATGATGACACCACTGCTCTTTATTCTGACAGGCCACTCTGAATTTCTTTTTACAGGCATTCCTTAATTTGTTTGTGGATGAAACGGTAACAGGTAGTGCTCTGCGACGGAGATCGACAACGGAGGACGACAACCCTCCTTCACCGATTGGAGTAGACTCCATGGAATCTCTGTTCACGTCTCAGCAGCCGGTATCCAACTCACCCGGATCTCGAAACCTGCGATTCCATGGTCCCATGACTCCTCCCTCCAACCCACATACGCCAGCCTCCCCCGGGGCCTCCAGGATGTCATCAGTCGTAAGTACATATCACTGACTCCAACCTGCATACTCCGCCTTTTAAGTGATTTTTCGCTCTTACTATTTAGCAGCTTATGCAAATTATGGAAAATTAACACCTATCAGCACATGGTTAACCCTTTACCCAACAAACCGGTCAAAACCGGCCAAATAAAGCTTCAACAGCCTAAAATATCTTCGGTCTGTCTCAATAGAACCATACAAATATGGATATCATTGGAACCGGCTCCTTGACCACATTGTGATAGTTACAGTTATGCCCTGTGCCAATGCATTCTCTTATATATGCGAGTCGACCATAGGTCGCCTCGCATATATAAGAGAATGCATTGGCCTAAAAACAATCTTTTTTTAAAAACTTTTTACCATTTTTTCTTACATTCTTTAACAATTTTATAATTTTTAATGTGTTAAGCCAATGCATTCTCTTATATATGCGAGGCGACATATATAAGAGAATGCATTGGCACAGGGCCGTTCTGTTGGGTAAAGGGTTAAAGATGTATAATTCGAATTACAATTTCTTTGGCAGTGGGAGTCAAAAATATTTGATTGGAGTAGAGGAACCCACCCATCAAAGCTCAGAGTGATCAGATATAAATTTTTGTAATTTGTTGTTTCCCAAGATATGTAATTTTTGGCAGCCTGGCAAGTATTCTTCAAGCTGACGGTCTCGGACCAAATTTTTTATGCAGACAGCGGCATTTAAAAAAAAATGTTGTTGTTGGAATCTGATGATATGGGGACTATGAAATCGGATTGAGTACCTTTAATCTTTTTTCATATCAGGCAAGGCAATGTGTTTGATGGTTATGTTTACACAAGTAAACCCTTTCCACAAGTTTTTTTTTTTGGTTTAATTTTTTTTTGTTCTGATCAACATGAGAACAGAACATACATGACTTATGAAAGTATGGAATAACAATTTCACTGGTTTATTTAGTTAGATCATTTGATTAATATTTTTGGGTATCCGGTAATCTCTTCCATGTGGGAGTAGTTAATTTGATGCAAAGAGTTAGTTTTAACAGTTAAATCATGAGTGAGATTGGTGTGAATGCTTAATAATTTTCTGCACTTTCAAGTTAAAGTGGTCAAGCCTTGAAATAGTGTGTCTGTCATTTGCAGAATGAGGTCCCCAGAGGGTGAATTTAGTGATGCTACCCCGCATAGCCCATTCCACAAGTTGTAGCACCCATTGAATTATTATATCCAAGCCTTAAAATATGGTGCTGGACATTTTCAGAATGAGGTCCCCAGAGGGTGAATTCAGTGACGCTACTCCGCACAGCGGCCTAGCATCACTAAATGTACCCTCTAGAAACCTCATTCTGCATGGCCTCATCTGTTATGGGAGACGTAGACTCAAATTGAAATTCCCAGATGGGGAAGATGGTGATGTGCACCCATTGGTCACCTCGATTATGCGCTGTGTCGTCTGCCAATTTATACTTTATGTCTTGACTTTTCAGATAACTCCATCTCCGTCAGCGACCTACATTGGCACGCCCTCACCAGCCAACCTGCTCGCTGGAGGCTCTCCTGGGAATCCACAGTTACACGTTCCATCTCCTGGATCTTTCGTCCCGGCACCGTCTCCCGGCTCCCTCGGAATGCCGATGCAGTCACCTGTGACGTCATTCATTAGTCCTCCAAGTATGTCAATATTCTGTCTGATAGCCATAATCACCCGTGACATATAATAGTTCTTCCAGTCACCCATGATCATTCATAAGTTCTTTGTTTATGAACAATATTTTTATCTGGCCCGGAATGAGAAAAAAGCGAATGTTAATGAGCATAATCCTACGGACATGGCACATTCGAGCTTACAAATTATGTCTTCGTAATTTGGAAGGAGGTATAAGATAGGTTGACAATGACACAAAATATGCTCTGAAAAATCATTTCCATGGTCACAGCCATTTTCCAGCTGTTTTATTTTTTTCGTACTTTTTTGTTCCATGCCATGCAAATTGTTGTCTTTGGTTTGGGAACCAAACATTGTGTGTTCAAAGTTTTTTTTTTTTTTAACTTCAATCCATCTTTCTGGGACATATAATGCTCATAGAAAGGTAGTTCCATGTATTCATCGACCTGTTTCAATACCAGAATAAAACAGAAGTGAATATTATTGGGTGTATTTTGGAGTGCAAACTGCCAATTCAACCGGCGTCACATATGAGGGGGTAATTTTATCTATGTCTCATGTTTCGTTTTTTCTGAGATAAATGAACCATATATTGTGATTGATTTTGTATGCTTTTTCCACTGATAAATAATACTACCTCTTCCTATTGCAGGCATAGAAGGTGGTTCACCATTTCCAAACCCATCGCTCACAATGCCATCACCCGGTACGAGGAATTGGCCACCCTCCCCCTCCGTACCGGGACCCTCTCCAGCATCGAGAATCGCCATGTCTCCTCAAATGCATTACAAGGACTCAGATTACAGTAAAACATCAGGTAAGGTTTACTCTCAAGCTTCAAAATATGGTGCTGGACATTTGCAGAATGAGGTCCCCAGAGGGTGAATTTTGTGACGCTACCCCACACAGCGGGCTAGAATTACCAAATTCATCCTCTGGGACCTCATTCTGCTTAGGCCTCATCTGCTATGGAGACCAGGACTCGGATTTAAGGGCCCATTTAATTTTTGAGTCACCAATTATTTTTTTATAGTGCCTTGAAAATGGTTCCAATTACAATCTACGACATAAAATACTATAATTCATCACAATTTGGAATATCTGTGTCTCAGAAGGGGCCCATAGGGTAATAGAACATAGCTGAAATTATAGAAACATTTCCCCCATTTCGCTCTCAGAATGCAACGGAATTCAAACTAAGATATAGAGTTATTCCCCTTACATTGAAAATAATAGACTTTGCAGAACATTCCAGATGAAACTTAAGCACAGACAACATGTTGGTACCTCAACAAAAACAACATGTTCACTGTTTATTATACCAGATAAGTTTATAATACAATGTTTTGGAGCTTCCTCTTTCAAATGGTATACAATATGGCATCTATTTTATATAATGTGATCTGGGGGTTCTGAAATTAAGTGGGCCTTAAGGATTTATTTTATTTGAAATACAAATATGTTAGTAACTCAACAAAAACAACATGTTAACAGTTTATTCAACCGGATAAGTTGATAATACACTGTTTTGGAGCTTCCTCTTTAAAATGGTATACAATATGGCATATATTTTATATAATGTGATCTGGGGGTTCTGAAATTAAGTGGGCCTTTAAGTTCATTCTTATTTTCTTGACTAAGTTTTCTTTTCTTGATTCTGTTTAACATTTTTTACTTTATTTTGACAAATATTCCTGAATTTCATTTCATTGACAGGGCCTGCTGAATTTACTGTATAATTTCTTCAATATGTACTTTATCCTGTATTTTTTACATTTTCAACTTTCAGTTATATACCTCGAGAATATTACCTCAGTTATTATTTTGTTTCTCACATGCAATAATTTTTACAATGTCCAAGTGCGGAAAGAAATGCTTTCATTCTTATTTTTTTATTCCTGACTACAGTGATTTTGTTTTTATATTCTTGACTCTCTTTACCTCCTTTTCACAAGTAATCCACTTGCTCATGAATATTTTTTGTTGAAGTTAATACTCGGGCTGACCAGTACTGGGTCGTCGAACCGACGCCTAATTCACCTATAGACCTTCTATATGTACTTTATCTTCGTATTTTTATATTTCAACTTTCAGTTATAAACCCTCCATCGAGAATGTTACCTCAGCGGTCGTGGGCCGGATCTATACCCACAATCCTATCACAGGAAGCGTTCAACCTTATTCTAACCCCGTGTTTACTGCCGGGATTCCCGTTCCCACATGCCTCACCACTCGAGCGGTTCCTCGGCTGTGTCTATCTACGGAAACACCTCCCTCGGGCCATACATCAAGATGAATCAGTGAGTACTAACCCATTAAAGATTGGGGCGGCCTTTGCGATAGGTATTGTTGTTAAAATAGTCACATCTAAAACCGCCATAAGCAGAATGAATATTATATAATAGACAGAATTTGTTCTTATACTAATCATAAATATCACGTACATTGCATGTTATTGTCAAGTTTTACTCTTTGATATGTAAACAAACATCAAAAACATTACAGAACCATTTGTTTACAGACAAACACTCGGAACTACCGGATCGTCCAATGAAAATGTTCTGCTGCTCTGTTGAGGGCAAAGATAAAATTATTCGCGCCAACAACAATCACATTCAAATGGCACCAAATTTTATTTTAATTGACCCATACTACCCGCTGTCAGTTCAAAATCTAGCTATTCCACGTTACTTCATGATTGGGAAATAATGGGAACAGAAAACGTGTACATGATATAATTGTTCTTGCAAGAGATGAATATTTTTCAATTCAGTTAGTATTTTCTCCTAGCACCAAATTTCACACACCAAATAGGGAATTTACTATGATAGTATTGCGAGTTGTAAGTTGTAGACGCACCAAATTAGGGGTTTTACGACTAACATAGAATTTGTGCGAATCTAAATAAGGAAATGACTCAATATTGTGAATCTGCTTATGAATCATTCTGCTCTTGTATTATCTGGTTTTCTGTCTGTCGTCTGCTCTTATTACCTCAAGAACCCTCCAAATTGATAATAGACCATCTATGATTTTATAACTGAATGGGAGACTTATTTACTATGGAAAGGATTAGATTTTATAACTGAATGGGAGACTTATTTACTATGGAAAGGATTAGATTTTATAACTGAATGGGAGACTTATTTATTATGGAAAGGATTAGATTTTATAACTGAATGGGAGACTTATTTATTATGGAAAGGATTAGATTTTATAACTGAATGGGAGACTTATTTACTATGGAAAGGATTAGATTTTATAACTGAATGGGAGACTTATTTATTATGGAAAGGATTAGATTTTATAACTGAATGTGAGACTTATTTACTATGGAAAGGATTAGATTTTATAACTGAATGGGAGACTTATTTAGTATGGAAAAGATTAGATTTTATAACTGAATGGGAGACTTATTTACTATGGAAAGGATTAGATTTTATAACTGAATGGGAGACTTATTTACTATGGAAAGGATTAGATTTTATAACTGAATGGGAGACTCATTTACTATGGAAAGGATTAGATTTTATAACTGAATGGGAGACTCATTTACTATGGAAAGGATCAGATTTTATAACTGAATGGGAGACTCATTTACTATGGAAAGGATTAGATTTTATAACTGAATGGGAGACTCATTTACTATGGAAAGGATTAGATTTTATAACTGAATGGGAGACTCATTTACTATGGAAAGGATTAGATTTTATAACTGAATGGGAGACTTATTTACTATGGAAAGGATTAGATTTTATAACTGAATGGGAGACTCATTTACTATGGAAAGGATTAGATTTTATAACTGAATGGGAGACTCATTTACTATGGAAAGGATTAGATTTTATAACTGAATGGGAGACTCATTTACTATGGAAAGGATTAGATTTTATAACTGAATGGGAGACTCATTTACTATGGAAAGGATTAGATTTTATAACTGAATGGGAGACTTATTTACTATGGAAAGGATTAGATTTTATAACTGAATGGGAGACTCATTTACTATGGAAAGGATTAGATTTTATAACTGAATGGGAGACTCATTTACTATGGAAAGGATTAGATTTTATAACTGAATGGGAGACTCATTTACTATGGAAAGGAGTAGATTTTATAACTGAATGGGAGACTCATTTACTATGGAAAGGATTAGATTTTATGAAAACATATAATGTAACATGAATACATTGTAACTAGAATACATTGTAACATGAATACATGCAACTAGAATACATTGTAATTAGAGTAGATTGTAACATAAATACATTGTAACATGAATACATTGTAATTAAACATTGCAACATGAATACATTGTAATTAGAACACATTGTAACATGAATACATTGTAATTATAATACATTGTAACATGAATACATTGTAACATGAATACATGTAACATGAATACATTGTAATTAGAATACACTGTAACATGAATACATTGTAACATGAATACATTGTAACATGAATACATTGTAATTATAATACATTGTAACATGAATACATTGTAATTAGAATACATTGTAACATGAATACATTGTAATTAGAATACATTGTAACATGAATATATTGTAACATGAATACATTGTAACATGAATACATTGTACATGTTTATTTTATTTTTACAGCTGAAGAACGTACAGTGCAATGAACCAGGGGTGTTTTTGTTCAAAACGGATGTTCTACAGTTCAGAGTTCAGCTAAATCCTAGTCACCTGCAGTCTCTACACCTCAAAGTTACTGCTCTTCCAGGTATAATTAAATATAGCATGTTTGATTTAAAGCCGCTTGGCAGTTTGCACTCCAAATTACACCTAATAATATTCACTTTTGAATTTTTCCCAGTATCAAAATAGGTTGATAATTACCTTTCTACATGCATTATGTCCCAGACACATGAAAAATACAACTTTGAACACAAGTGTTTGGTTTCCAAACAAACAACAGACATGTGCACGGCATGGAACATAAAAGAGCGTTCTGTGTTTGTCTATTCCTGATATGGTAGGAATAAAGCGTTTATTTCACTTCTGTGCGAAACATTAAAAATAGCTGGAAAATGGCTGTGACCTTGGCAAGTATTTTTCAGAGATTATGAAGCCGGTATATCAATATCTATCAACCTATTTTATACTTCCTTCCAAATTATGTAGACAAAATTTGGAAGCTCGAATGAGCCATGTCTGTTTAACGTGCCTAAATTAATATTTCTTTAGCTTCGGGGTGAAAAATATTTGAAAACACTCAAGGAACCAGGTCTGCAAATTGGAGGTGAACGACCATTCAGTTCCCTGGAGGTTATCTAATATGAAAATAAATTCCAAGAACGAAAAACATGTTGCGCCAAAGTTTTATGTATATCTCGCGATAACTGATTCTCACCTTAATTTTTGCTCAATCAAGTCCCAAAATGAGACATTCAAATTTATTACGCTATTTCAATAAGTTGCCCATCTGTAGTTATTAATAACAGTTGCAGTGATTATAACTGTTTGTGTAACTATTCTGCTAAGCTGTGGTATGGGTTACCTAAGCACAAACCAGGGGAACGAATAATAAGTTAATAATAATTTATAAATCTGCAGGTTTGATGAACCCACCCTCCAAAGCTCAGCTGTTTATTTAAATCTAGGTTATTTTCTACACCTGGAATTGTCAGACCAGCAAAAAGAGAGTTTGTTAGGTGAAGCAAGGTCATGGTTATGATATGATTTTCGGTATAATAGACGACGAAAATTGTCGCCAGAAACTAAATTGACAGTGTCTTGTTATATTGGTGGCAGGGTCCGTGCTGGACCGAAATTTACTTTTGCCAAATAATTTGCCAAATGAAAATATTTTTTGTCAAATTCAATTAGAATTTGCCAAATGTTATCCCTGATAGTATCATTTTCTGCAACCTTGATTGAGTTTTATATTTCGACATTCGCGGTTTGAACGACGTTTGATATCGATAGGAAAGCAGTTAGTTAATAATTATACTTCGCATATCTATTGTGGTTTATCCTACAACAATAAACCAATCACCGATCAATACAATGGTAGAAGAGTTGCCAAATGTGAATTATTTTTGCCATTGGCAAATTTGGCGAGTGGCAGCGCGAACCCTGATTGGTGGATACTTAGTATACTTATTCTCAATTCAGTAATCATGTTTTATTCATGAAACTAGACAAGTTATAATATAGTTTAGTTTATCTATATTCCCAAATTAGCAGACGACACCTTGCATGATTGAGGTACCCAATGGGTGCACATCACCATCTTCACCATCTGGTAAATTAAATCTGAGTCAATGTCTCCCATAGCAGATGAGGCTATACAGAATGAGGTCCCCAGAGGATGAATTTGGTGATGCTACATGTAGTTTGCTGTACAGGGTAGCATCACTAAATCCACCCTCTGGGGACCTCATTCTGCAAATGTCCAACACCATATTCTCAGGCCTAATTCTAACAAGCCTGCAAATAGCGTGGGTGACATTTGCAGAATGAGGTCCCCAGAGGGTGAATTTAGTGATGCTATCCCGCACAGTGGGCTAGCATCACCAAATTAACCCTCTGGGGACCTCATTCTGCTTAGGCCCTCAACTGCTATGGGAAACCTAGGATCAGATTGAAGTTCCCCAGTTGAAGATGGTGATATTCACCCATTGGGCACCTCGATTATGCATTTTATCTTCTGCAAATTAGGGGATATAGAAACTTCCCAAGAGGGAAAACGTAACTAAAAATAATGTTCATTTGAGACTATAGATACTTCCCATAATATGAGGCCTAAGCAGAATGAGGTCTCCAGAGGGTGAATTTGGTGATGCTAGCCCGCTATGCGGGATAACATCACTAAATTCACCCTCTGGGGACCTCATGCTTCAAATGACAGACACGCTATTTGCAGGCTTGGATTCTAATATGGTTTATTTTCACAGAACTCAAGGACCAGATCGGGGTGGAAGAAATACAGATTCTTGAAAGATTTTTTGATTTCAAGGTACAAATATAATTTATCCACATAAAAGAAAAGTCTTTGGCAGTATGTCCATTCTACCATATGGGCATATGGGTTATCCGATCTGAATTATATTTGGTGTGGAGGTTCACCATCCTGACTGCTTTCAAAAGAGGTGCAAATGAAGTTATTTGCATTTTCGATTTTAGAGTTATCCTTCTTTATCTGGAAATCTTGGGGTTTTTTTTTTGTCTGTTTGCGCAGATATTTCAACACGGTGTTGAAATTTTGCCGGGTAAAAGTTTATACGTGTCAGTATCATCATAGCCTAAAACGATGTTTATATGTGTCGGTATTACCATACCCTAAAACGATGTTTAAACGATGTTTATATGTGTCGGTATTACCATACCCTAAAACGATGTTTATATGTGTCGGTATTGCCATACCCTAAAACGATGTTTAAACGATGTTTATATGTGTCGGTATTACCATACCCTAAAACGATGTTTATATGTGTCGGTATTACCATACCCTAAAACGATGTTTATATGTGTCGGTATTACCATACCCTAAAACGATGTTTATATGTGTCGGTATTGCCATACCCTAAAACGATGTTTATATGTGTCGGTATTATCATACCCTAAAATGATGTTTATATGTGTCGGTATTACCATACCCTAAAACGATGTTTATATGTGTCTGTATTACCATACCCTAAAACGATGTTTATATGTGTAAGTATTACCATACCCTAAAACGATGTTTATATGTGTTGGGTTGCCATACCCTAAAACAATGTTTATATGTGTCGGTATTGCCATACCCTAATATGATATTTATATTTCTGACCAACTCTTACGAACAGCTATCATTCACCTTTAATAGAATCTACTGGAGAGTGAATTATAATTATTGTATTAATGTTTCTGTTCTAGGTTGCCATACAAAGGCAATGTGCTGCCGGCTTTCTGCAGAATTCTCACCGCTCCAACTATAATTCTCAATCACATACAGTAATGCTCTAATTAATCGACCTCTTAACCACAGCAGAATTATGGGTAACTTTTCAAAATTTAGTCGGAAATATGGCTTGTTGCCATTCATCGGTCGATTAATTAGAGCATTACTGTATATTTTAGTTTTATTATAATTTATAGGGAGTGAATTATAATTATTACTATTTCTGTTCTAGGTTGCGTTCCTCCCATACAAAGTGAATGCGATGATGTTTTTCTGCATAATTCTCACCGCCCAGTCATAATTCTCAATGACATACCTTTATTAAGGCTTAAGCCAATCGGAATCACATATTTTAGTTTTATTATAATTTATTGGGAGCAAATTATAATTATTACTATTTTTGTTCTAGGTTGCGTTCCCCCCATACAAAGTGAATGCGATGACGGCTTTCTGCAGAATTCTCGCTGCTCCGGTTAGAATTCTCAAAGATTGTATCCAGATAATGAGATTAGAACTGGTATGACTGTACTAGAACTGTAACCAAATTTATTACATGCTTGTTCCTAAAATTACAGTGTTCCTGTTGTTCTATATTTACAAATCTGTATGGAACATATATATATTCCATACGTTCCCCTCAATCATGAAACTGGAACTATAAAATAGAAGCATCATCATACATGTACATGACAAAACAAGCCCTGTATGTGCCTGAATAAACCTTGAGAGTCTATTTTTTTAATCACAGTTTGCAGGATGAATAGTGTGTAATAAACAGAGAACAGCATGTGTGTTAATGGGTTTGTTGGTACAGCACTTGTGCCATCATGACAGGTTAGAATTCGAGGCTGTGCCTCTCGTTCTATCTTTCCACACTAGCACTCGGGTCGTTCTGTGTATTTATTACACACATATTGATTTTTATTTAAGAAATATAGCACAATACAGAATATTTCAAAATGTTACATAAAATTTTTTGTCTTGTTCTTTGACAATACAAACCAATTACGTCAACGACGTCTTTTAACAGAAAATGTCTTTTTGGAATTCATAATGATGACACTTGTAATGTGATTGATCAGCTTTATTACTTCACCCAGATATTGATTGTAAAATAAAACAAAAATAATTTGTGGGCACTGGACACAGGTTTTTATTTGCGGTGACATCAAAATTCACCAGCCTACATTTGTGTAGTAGTTTGTTTGTTTGTTTTTTTAAATAAAAATGTTTAAATGATCAAAATGCCACTGCAATGTCTAAAATCTAAATGTGCACGATATAATAATGGTGTTTATCATTATTCTTTCAGTATCAGATGCCTGATCGTAACCTTCCGTGGAGTGTACATTGGTGCCTAACTTCCCCAATCGTTATTCTTTCAGCCTCAGATGCCCGATCGTAACCTGCCATGGAGTGTACAGTGGTGCCTAACATTCCCACCAGGAGCTCAGCCAGCCAATGTACCGGCCGGTACTCCAGCTGTTGTCGTCAGGAAGAAAGTGGTCATTATGGTAAGTATGCAGTACTCCAGCTGTCATAGTCCAAAAAAATGTCATTATGGTAAGTATGTGGTACTCCAGCTGTCATAGTCCGGAAGAAAATGGTATGTATGTGGTACTCCAGCTGTCATAGTCCGGAAGAAAGTGGTCATTATGGTAAGTATGTGGTACTCCAGCTGTCATAATCCGGAAGAAAGTCATTATGGTATGTATGTGGTACTCCAGCTGTCATAGTCCGGAATAAAGTCGTCATTATGGTATGTATGTGGTACTCCAGCTGTCATAGTCCGAAAAAAGGTCGTCATTATGCTATGTATGTGGTACTCCAGCTGTCATAATCCGGAAGAAAGTCATTATGGTATGTACGTGGTACTCCAGCTGTCATAGTCCGGAAAAAAGTCGTCATTATGGTATGTATGTGGTACTTCAGCTGTCATAGTCCGAAAAAAGGTCGTCATTATGCTATGTATGTGGTACTCCAGCTGTCATAATCCGGAAGAAAGTCATTATGGTATGTACGTGGTACTCCAGCTGTCATAGTCCGGAAAAAAGTCGTCATTATGGTATGTCTGTGCTATACGTGTCTCTGGTTGATTGGTGAGGCACCACAGAAACAACACCAACACTCTGAAATTTGCCCATAACTATCAGACCATAACTATCAGACCAATATGGACTATTTTTTTATTCTGAAGGAAAAGACGTTATTCATGACATCGATCTGAAATTTTTTAAATATAATGATGAAGAGCCAACAGCATTAAATGGACCCAAGGCACTCACGGTGGGTAATTGTGCGAAGAATATAAAAGTCTAAAAAACATCACCACAATTAAAGGGGACCCAAGGCACTCACTGTGGGTAAATATGTGAAAAATGTTAAAGTCTGTAAAAACATCACATTTAAAGGGACCCAAGGCACTCACTGGGTAAATATTTGAAAAATATAAAAGTTTGTTAAAACATCACCACTAAAGGGACCCAAGGCACTCATAGTGGGTAAATGTGCAACAAATGAAATAGTCTGTAAAAACATCACCACTAAGAAGAACATGGAGAAATTAATCAATATAAACATTTTGCGTGTTGAAACCATTGTTATGTAAACAAAATTGTTACAGTGATTTGTCAACAAAGGTCATCAACTGTAGTAGTAAGTTAAAATATTTTAGTCTCAATATCATTATCAGAATATTTTAGTCCCTTCAAGTATCCAATAAGACATAGCTCTTCTGTGTTCTGATTAATTTTTTTTACATATTTTAAATATTTCTTCACAGGTTGTTTTGTTAGTATACTGTCACTTGAATTATGTATTTCTTTTAATTCTTGCTTGATATATCTAGTCGATATCTTGTGTTAGATTGTAATACCCTAAGCTGCTCAGCCAATCAGAATTGAGTGTTCTATTCACATACAAGCAGAAGTCTGGTTCATAATCCAAAGTTGCTGGTCAATCGTCAGTGAGGACTAATGTTGAGCACATCAGCAGCAGACGACTTTGAGTACTACATGGTTCATTGACTGATTTATTTCTTTCTTATTTAACAGCTCCAGCTAACGAGTACGAAGCCACCGTTGGGGCAGGCTGAACCACAGACTGTATTCGTTCCACTTCTGTACGAGCCGAGCACGAACAATATCTCCCTGATGGAGAACCAGCAGCCGAACACCCAACAGACTGCAAGTCAAGCAGCGTTATCAGCCATGCTCCGGCGATTCTCAGAGTACCAAAACCCCAACGAATGTGCAATATTCCCAGCCGTTAGAGACCTCATGACAACACTAGTACTACCTGTGTGATCGTGTTCACATCGCAACAATATTCCCAGCTGTTAGAGATGTCTGTGATCGTGTTTTCATCGCAACAATATTCCCAGCTGTTAAAGACCTCATGACAACACAGTAATAGCTGTGTGTTAGTTTTCAAATCTCAACAACTTACTGAATTTCTTGGATTCTTATCGTCAATTTATTGAAGTTTCTTGGATGTTGATTCATGGCGACGTTAGTACTACCTGTGTGATTGTGTTCACATCGCAACAATATTCCCAGCTGTTAGAGACGTCATGACAATGCTGGCTCATTATGATGCTGGAATCACCTGTGTGATTGTGTTAACATCGCAACAATATTCCCAACTCTTAGAGACGTCATGACAATGCTGGCTCATTATGATGCTGGAATCACCTGTGTGATTGTGTTCACATCGCAACAATATTCCCAGCTGTTAGAGACGTCATGACAATGCTGGCTCATTATGATGCTGGAATCACCTGTGTGATTGTGTTCACATCGCAACAATATTCCCAGCTGTTAGAGACGTCATGACAATGCTGGCTCATTATGATGCTGGAATCACCTGTGTGATTGTGTTCACATCGCAACAATATTCCCAGCTGTTAGAGACGTCATGACAATGCTGGCTCATTATGATGCTGGAATCACCTGTGTGATTGTGTTCACATCGCAACAATATTCCCAGCTGTTAGAGACGTCATGACAATGCTGGCTCATTATGATGCTGGAATCACCTGTGTGATTGTGTTCACATCTCAACAACTTATTGAATATCTTGGATTCATATCGTCAACTTATTGATTTTTCTTGGATGTTGGTTTGGACCTCATGGCAGCAGTACTTCATGCAATTGTTTTCACATATTGTTAACTTATTGAATTTTTTTGGACAGCCCCACATGTGTTTGGGAAGATGCCATCCTTAACTCTTCCATAACAGGAGCTTACTGAAAGTTTGCGAAAACCCTGTGCCAATGTGTTCTGATATATATGCCAGTCTTCCATAGGGAGCCTCACATATATAAGAGAATGCATTGTCTAACAATATTTAGCTTGACCTTGTAAGCCAGAGCAGTGTCTTATATATGCAAGGCTCCCCTTTTGGGAGACTCTCATATATAAGAGAATGCAATGGCACCAAATCTTTAATGCTGCACCAGTGCAGCTCCCGTAATAAAATGGTTAACACTCCCATATGGAGCCTCACACGACCCAAGCAACCATGAAGAAAATGATGTTTCTCTGAAACTGTAGTTGTGATTGATTAATCGACATTCGATTCCAAGAAATAATAGTTGCTCGCAAAATGTTATCTTATTTTATGAAAATATATTGGCAAAGCTAGAAGTATTTCACCAATGCTAGGAGTTAAGTTTATGACTTGTAACCAGACCTGTTAAGTTTTCAAAATGACAATCCGGGAGATTTTTGTGGGAGGCAGTCCAAATACGCTCATGTTCCAAAAACAATTTGTACATAAAATTGGCAGTTTTGAGTATCCAACTTTTTGTTTCAGAACGTTCAAACGGAAAACACGAGACCTGTATAATCTCCCGTTTTGTCCGTGAGTCTACCAATTTTATGCCTTAAACTCTGCACTCCAACAACCTCAATATAATCTCACGGTTTGGGGAAATGCAGGTAATAAAGACATTTTATTTTTTAAATATTATCGCCAGTAACAAGGAAGTATTATTGGCAGGTCTCATTCGTAAGTCTTGCTAACGAGATGTTGGATGTGTTCTATTGTCTCTCCGAATAGGCACGTTATGTCTGGTAGGGTTGGGAGCCTTGCATATATAAGAGAATGCACTGGCTTACAAGGTCAAGGTAAGTATTGTTTGGCCAATGTATCCTCTTATATATACGAGGCTTTCTATGGGAGAATCACATATATAAGAAAATGCATTAGCACAGGGTTTTCGTAAACATTCAGGAAGCTTCAGTCATGGAAGGGTTAATTCAGATCATGGTTATTTATCCATCGTGAACATATTTTTGTACTGATGATACTCTATCTACTGCAATGTATCAATATTATATTGAACATATGTTTTTTGTATATGATTGTACAATAAATTGTACATCCGAAGTTTATATTATGTAATCAGTCTCATGTATGACACCCAATCAACATCAACATCTCCGAATGAAGTATAACTCTTAAACGAAAATTCAAGCATCACCATCTGACTTTAGAAGGCCTCGCGATGGTGAATATTAGTAACAAATTCATCAGACAATTGCAACAAATTGATATCTGCTCATTTAAAGCTCATACTCACCAGCTGGGTTTATGTGTATATAGTCCAGGTGGTTAATACAAGGAGCTGCTCATACTCACCAGCTGGGTTATCTATCTATACTATATATTTTGAGACTTCGTATATGTGTGTGTGTGTACTTCATAGAATCCAAAACGCGTGTACAGATTGAGATCAAACTTCCTATGTAAGTGTCAAATCCCACCGACACGACCGTGGTAGCGGTTTAGAGAAGCTCAGAGCACCCGTTCTCCAATCTCAAATCACCGCAAAGGCACGGCGGGGGTTAATCAAGTGATTATTTAATGAGCGTTTGTTTTTGACGCATCTCTATAAAGAGCGTCTGTTTCCAATTCAACGTTATTCGCATCTGCAGAGTTATACGGGAACGCAAACGTTATCGCTCGAAATTTATTCCCTGCGAGCACGGATGGCGCGCTTTGATTTTACAGTATATACCTTTGGTATATACCGAAATCATCCCAGATAATCACGAATATAGCATCAGATTTCTCCCCAGATATACCGTTATAAAGCTACTGGAATCTGCCAATCTACGGGAAATTCCAGGGAATGCCGATTGAGCTCAAACTTGCTACCTACGAGAAGTGTCATATATATGAGTGTGTCCTTTATAAACTCTAACCGATTGAGCTCAAACTTGCTAAATAAGAAAATAGCCCCCAAGCCGTAAATATCAACAACAACGATATTACTAAATACACGTTTTCGGCAATGTGAGAGTTTTCGGGGAGCCGTGATGCCAACAACGACCCGAAGACAGATTTCCCGACGGGAAGCGTTTGTTTTAAATTCAATGCAATGTTATCGTAGAGAGATTTCACGAAACAAAGAATGAGTTGTCTGTCGTTCCTAGGAAGGGGGGATTTCTACGGGTAAATTTTTCCGCCAGAAACAAAAAATTTAATTAAAACAATTTAAAATTTAATTTCAATTCAATGCAATGTTATCGTAGAGAGATTTCACGAAACAAAGAATGCGTTGTCTGTCGTTCCTAGGAAGGGGCGATTTCTACGGGTAAATTTTTCCGCCAGAAACAAAAAATTAAATTTAAAAAACATTAAATTCAAATTAAAAAATAAAAAACAAAAATAAATAAAAACAAAATAATTACAAAATGTCATGTTTCTGAAACAAAGCCATGGGACGAATGCCGCCAGTGGCGGGCTAACCTAAAACAATTTACAATTTAATTAAAACAATTTAAAATTTAAAAAAATTAACAATAAAAAAACAATTCAGAAACAAAATATATTAAATTTAAAAAACATTAAATTCATATTCAAAAATAAAAAACAAAAATAAATAAAAACAAAATAATTACAAAAATGTCATGTTTCTGAAACAAAGCCCATGGGACGAATGCCGCCAGTGGCGGGCTAACCTGCTAGTACTATATATTTTGAGACTTCGTATATATGTGTGTGTACTTCATAGAATCCAAAACGCGTGTACAGATTGAGCTCAAACTTCCTATGTAAGTGTCAAATCCCACCGACACGACCGTGGTCGCGGTTTAGAGAAGCTCAGAGCACCCGTTCTCCAATCTCAAATCACCGCAAAGGCATGTCGGGGGTTAATCAAGTGATTATTTAATGAGCGTTTGTTTTTGACGCATCTCTATAAAGAGCGTCTGTTTCCCATTCAACGTTATTCGCATCTGCAGAGTTATACGGGAACGCAACCGTTATCGCTCGAAATTTATTCCCTGCGAGCACGGATGGCGCGCTTTGTTTTTACAGTATATACCGAAATCATCCCACATAATCACGAATATAGCATCAGATTTCTCCCCAGATATACCGTTATAAAGCTACTGGAATCTGCCAATCTACGGGAAATTCCAGGGAATGCCGATTGAGCTCAAACTTGCTACCTACGGGAAGTGTCATATATATGAGTGTGTCCTTTATAGACTCTAACCGATTGAGCTCAAACTTGCCCAAGCCGTAAATATCAACAACAACGATATTGCTACCTACGGGGAGCAACGTTATTAGCATCTGCAGAATTATGCAGAGAGAAAGTACTTTCCTATTTTTAGAACGCAACACCTGTTTACGTCGCGTTGGTGATTGAGGTTCACAACGGGGTTAATTGACTGTCCGCTCTTTGCGACGATGAGGTTCACGGCGGGGACTATTGACCAACACTCACAATTTCGTCTTTTGCATCAGATACCAACACCTCGACCGATCGGGACGAA
Source organism: Siphonodentalium dalli (assembly GCA_032622095.1). NCBI lineage: Eukaryota > Metazoa > Mollusca > Scaphopoda > Gadilida > Siphonodentaliidae > Siphonodentalium > Siphonodentalium dalli. Next base: position 81,715,169 of record CP136061.1, on the reverse strand, counting down.
ACTTGGTACGTGAGTGTAGTTTGACCAGGTGGTCGTCGCTGTCGTATTGGCGAGCTCGTGCGACGCCCGTGCAGCGCATGCGCAGACGAGATATCGGAAACGGGTGGAGCTATCGACTTGAAATTTGGTATGTGAATGTATCTTGCCCCGGATACGAATTTTATCGGGTCGCCGAGCCCGTGCGACGCCAGATTCGCGCATGCGCAGACCAGATCTCGGAAACGGGTGGAGCTATCGACTTGAAATTTGGTTTTTGAGTAGCCCGGTCCTGTACGGGGTTACATTGAAAAACTAAAATTAATGGATCGACCAAAGCCATGGGACGAATGCCGCCAGTGGCGGGCTAACCTGCTAGTGTGTATATAGTCCAGGTGGTTAATACACAGAGCTGCTCATATTCACCAGCTGGGTTATGTGTATATAGTCCAGGTGGTTAATACATGGAGCTGCTCATATGGAATGTATCTTCGATCATTGGACATCGCCGCGGTGTAGGATTATCCAATTAAGAGGATTTGATGGTTATCATTGGACATCGCCGCGGTGTAGGATTATCCAATTAAGAGGATTTGATGGTTATTATTAGGGCCCTGCAAATCGATTTGATGCGATTCGAATCGGCTGCCCTGATTCTCCAATCTGTTCTCTCCGGTGCATTGACATGGTTTATATACCGTACTCATATGTGACCCGCCATATCAAATCCAGTCGTAAGTCGGGATTTTTTCCCTGTGCCAATTCATTCTCTCTTATATATGCGAGTCGACCATAGGTCGCCTCGCATATATAAGAGAATGCATTGGCCTAACAATTTTTTATCATTTTTATGTTTACCCATACCATAGTATGGTAAACATAGTGTCGTTGCCCGGATTGACCACTCGTCGTTAGTCTGTCCGTCCGTCCGTGCGATAACTGAAATTTTTTCTATCTGATCGGAACCAAATTTTGTATATGAATTTCTCAGCACCAAATACAGATCGAGTTCGAATATGGGTTTGATCCGAGTTTTTTTTACGGAGTTATGGCCCTTTTTCAACTTAGAATTTATGCATGCTGCCATAACTCAAAAAGAAATTATCTGACCATAACCAAATTTGGTATGTGAGTTGCTCAACCCAAAATACATATCGAGTTCGAATATGGGTTTGATTCGATATTTTTTAATGGAGTTATGGCCCTTTGACATAGAATTCATGAATGCTTCGATAAATCAACAATTTTTCAACTGATAGGAACCAAATTTTGTATGTGAGTTTCTCAACTCAAAATACAGATCGAGTTTGATAATGGGTTTGATCCGGTACTTTTTACTGGAGTTATGGCCCTTTGATTATTTTATTCATCGCTAAAATATATCAAAGATACACAGGTGGCACTGTCTAGATAGTATCTAATAAATCAGGTTCAGGATGCTATGAAGTTGTCTTCTCACACAGAGATAGTATCCTGTTACAATACCATGAAGTTGGTTCTCTCTTGTATTGAGTTGCTAGGAGATGTGTTGGCTGTATCAGATATACTTTATACTCTATAAGTATCTCTGGCCATATCATAGGTGGAATGTTTATACTATTATATTTTATATGCATGGTTATTTAAATTTCATCTTAAAGGCATAATCTGGTTTCATTGTTTAATAGCATTACCATTGGAATTTTGTTGGTTGCATGGGAAGACCACTTTGGTTTTCAAAGTTTTAAAAACTTGAGAGCTCTGTATCAGTCTATGGGAACAAAATAATTGTTCATAACACTTTTAGTACTGTAGGTCTAGTTTGTTTTAACTATATATTAATGGAAAGCTTTTTCGACATTGATTTCAATTGATTACATATGTGAATTGAAAAATTAAAGGGGCACACCAGGTTTGATGTATTTTTCCTGTACTCTGCATGAGATAAAACTTTTTATGTGTACCTATACCATAGTATGGTACACATAGCATCAATGTCCGGATTGACCACTCGTCTGTCCGTCCATCTATATCTGTCTGTCTGTCAGACACTTTAGGTATAATGCGATAACTCTAACATTTTCTATTTGATCGGAACCAAATTTTGTATATAGGTTTCTCATCCCAAAATACAGTTCGAGTTTGAATATGGGTTTGATCCGATTTATTTTAAAGGAGTTATGACCCTTCTTTTTTTTATAAATTTGAAATTTGGATTTTTCATATTTTTTTAGATTGAATTTCCTCGCTCAATAAACAAATTTCCTCGCTCAATAAACAAATATTAAAAAACTTTTATAATAATAAAAAAATTATTTAATTCAAAACAAAAAATTGGCATTGACACTAATTTGTTTTAGTTGTATTCCATTAATAAGGTGTGATGGCCTGTATTGAAAATGTGAAGATTTTATTGCAATAGTTGCATGTAATATAATGATATCAATAAATTGCCATGTGAACATCCAATATCCAGAGTATGAGAATACCTTTAATAGATGTCATTCCAAGCAAAATCTGTTATTAATTGAGTGATGACATATGTTACATAGCTCTAGGGGGTGGTTGTATGAAGGTAAAGATGAACAACCTGCTGGCTGGATAATTGTTTATCCTATCTGTCAAATTTATTAATGGCTAAACAATTGGATCTCACAGTGTGTGAATAGGGACAGAGTTATGAGATTTAAAACGACTCCTCCCCCACCCCAATTACTTTAACCCCTTCTTAAGACAAATTATTTGACCTTTTGATTTTAAGTTAGGTACTGATATATATATTACTCTGATCATATCTTTGACCAATTATCAGTTATAGCTAATCGCTATCGCCAAGGTATGGGTTAAACATCTGCCGATCGTGATCGGCCTCTCGTTTTTAAATAAATGTTTCTGACAATTTTTAGGACATAAAATAACAAACATCCATTACCCTGCAGGGAGCCCCACACATATATAGAAGCATATAGAAGAGTGTCGTCTGCTCATGTTTGTCTGGGGTTCTGTATGGGTGAAATTATAAAATTGTTAAAGAATACAAGAAAAATTATTAAAATTGTTAGGCCAATGCATTATCTTATATATGCGAGGCGACATATGGTCGACTCGCATATATAAGAGAATGCATTGGCACAGGGTAAAAAAATCCCGACTTACGACTGGATTTGATATGGCGGGTCACATATTTAAATTTGCGCAGTATTATTTTCGCTCAGTTTTGAATTCGCGCACCCAGCTGCGCGAATTCAAAACTTACAAAAATAGATTTTGTAAAAGTCTTTGTTCAGTTATTATTTATCCCTCAAGATATATATGTGTTATATACACAATGTATTTGTATCGATTCATGTATCGCGACGAGGCTAGTTTTCGTGACCATATAGCGACGAGGCGACCTTGGTCGCCGAGTCACTATATGGCCACGAAAACTAGCCGAGTCGCGATACATGAATCGTTACAAACACAGTGTGTATATAACACATTTATCTACCATTGGTGTGACAGAATCCACCGCACAAATTACATTTTAGGGGTTTCTTAAATGCCAAAACTGTTGAATTTGTGTCCGACGATTAGCTTTCTTGAGTAAATTCTCCCAACCTGCAAAGGTATCTGTGTGACGCGATTAGCTCGCTTTGCTAAATTCTCACAACCTGCAAGTTAACGGAAATTGTATTCAATGGACACAATCTCTTACACTTATAATAAATACTGAACAAATACATATTAGTTACTTTGTGATATGTTATACCATAATACCCATGATGGTAGGCAATCAAATAATGTTAAAACCTTGGAACTATTTGTTTATAGTACGCAAGAATATACGTTGGAATGTCGTTTTGATTTTTCACGCGATTGATGTGACGTCAGTTCATTCATGATTTTGAACCAGTCAACGACGTCACGAGCACCTTGTATCGCAACTGCAGTAATGATACAGATGTATTTATCGCCAATTGTATCAGGGAATTTCGTAGGAAATGGTAAATAAACGTGTATATCAAAGACCGTCTCGAAGAAAATGCTCATCGAATAGACCATTTAACTGCGTAATAGTTTGTTGTGAAAACGGGTATGTGCGTATGAATATGGTCCGAATAAGCATTCTTATATTTAATAAATATATATATTATTCATGGAAATGAACTCGAAATAAGTTAAACCACAACCACGTGTCTATATAGGTTGTTGAAAACACGTCAACTCTTGAATGGTTGCGTGTATTGTAAATATATAACTAACACATACTATTTGACCATGTTATCTAACCAAGCAGGGTTGTGAATACGGGGACGTGATTTCGTGCACATTCATTCTGGAATATATGCATTTCTTAGAAGCATTTCAACATCAAAGATCTAACCATGATTGTTTGCTTTGCATGTACGTATGATTAATGGCGTTGAGATTGATTGGTTGCCCATATGTAAATATGTTATAAGTGTGTATTATATCTATCTAAAATACCCCCACTTATTTTCCCTATTGTGATATATACTTATGAGTCGTACTATCTTTCGCTCAGTTGAAAAATAGTACTGCTTGAATTTAAATATGAGTAACGTAGCCTAGACTACAGAGTACTTACACATTATTCTTGTCCTAAGAAAGTTTGCGATACTAGTGAACACATCCACATACAGACAACACTGTCGCAAATGATCTATTTTAATGGACCACCATATTATTTAATTCATTATAATCTCAGTAAAAATGATGCAAACCCAACATGACGGGAGTCCAGGAGTTGAATATCACAATGAAATTACAACCAAACTCAAGGAGTTCAGAATATACAATTTAAATGGTGGATTTCAGTACAACATGGAGATCGTTGAAGATTGCAGACTACGAAAGTTTGAAAGCACATTATAAAGAGTTACTCCCCATCCACCACTCATCACGTTCAACAATTGGCACCCATCAGTATTTATGAGGAAAATTGGATGCATAACGATTCTATTCAAGATTTGATGCGATTTTGAATCTCTTAACCCGATTTGATTCAAGATTTGAGATTCAAAATGAAACCCCCATCCCGATTCGCAGGGCCCTAGTGTTTATAGATTGACCACTGTTGTTGATCGCTGGTTACCAGATCAGGCACATCCTGAATTCAACTATGATAGTTACATTCGACTATAATAGTTAAATATGGATATCGTCGTTTTGTGAATTCGATACAAGAGGCATAACCCAACATCATATTTCACACAAAAATATCAAAAACAGCGCCATACTAAATGATAACATCGGCAACATATTTGTTTATGTGATGAAATGATTAATTATGACAGCACATGATAAGGAACTCAACTTAAATTAAATTTGACCAAATGTTGTTATGAAGAAGCTATTGAGTGCTCATCTTTAATGTCATTTAGAAAGGCATCGTTTTGTCGTTATTAACTAAAATAAGTACCGACCAAAAGGTTACAAAATGAATTTAATCAGGAGACTGAACATTTGCTGTAATGTTGCTTCGAGTGAAATTTGGCTGCACGCTGGGATGCGCGAACCTATTGTTTCCACAAAAACAGGGAAATGGTGGATTCAAAATTGTCAAATTCAACTATAATAGTTGAATTCAGGTTGTGCCTGACTTGGTTATTTAAAACACATTAGTATAGCAGTACATGCTTCATTTCAATTATAGGCAACCATTGGAAATGACGAGACTTACAAAGAAATATCTTTTGTGTCTTGTAAACTGCAAATTAGGGGATTATAGAAACTGAACAGAAGGGAATGCAGGTCGAGTGTGGTTTAGTTTCTCGCAAAAAGCACAGTGAATTGTTTATAAGCAGATTGATGATATTGCGCCATTTCCTTATTTAGATTCGCGTGCATTATGCGTTGGTTGTTAGACCTCTAATATGGTGCTTCTACAACTAACAATAATATGATATTAAATTCCTTATTTGGTATGTAATACCATATATAGGTTAGGAGCAGATACTAACTGGATTGAAAAATATTCTTCTTTTTGCGAGAACAATTATATTATGTACTCGTTTGATAATTTCCCAATCATGAAGTAACGTGGATTAGCTGGATTTTGACTGACATCGGGTACAATGGGTCGATTAAAATAAAATTTGGTGAGATTTGAATGCGATTGTTCATGGTGCCAATAATTTGATATTTGCGCAACGGAACATTTTCATTGGTAAATCCCGGTAGTTCTGAGTGTTTGTCTATAAACAAATGGTTCTGTAATGTTTTTGATGTTTGTTTACATAACAAATGAAAGTGTCAATGACACTGTAGCTCAACTTGGAAAGGGAATATTTTCATGTGTTAGTCAATGGAGTGATTAGGAATGTGGAAAGGCCTAGTTATGCAAAGAGTAAATCAAATCCAAGATGGCCACTGGTAGCCATAGTTTTTTTGCCGAATGACCCCAAAAATACTGGTTTACATGTCATTGTTAACATCTATCACAAATTTCATGATGATCCAACAAAAGATACGACCTGCAGCCTGTGTCAAAGGCTTTAGTCATGTAAAGAGTAGAATCCAAGATGGCTGCTGGCGGCCATGTTTATTGGCCGAATGACCCCAAAATGACTCGTTCCCATCTACATGTCATTGTTAACATCCATTACAAATTTCATGATGATCCGACCAAAGCTACGACCTGTAGCCCGTGCCAAAGGAGAAGATTATGCAAAGAGTACAATCCAAGATGGCTGCTGGCGGACATGTTTTTTGGCCGAACGACTCCAAAATTACTCGTTCCCATCTACATGTCAATATTAACATCCATGACAAATTTCATGATGATCAGACGAACATTACGACCTGTAGCCTGTGCTAATGGATTGAATTTTGAAATCCAAGATGGCCACCTGCAGCCATGTTTTTTTTTTCCGAATGACCCCAAAATGACTCGTTCCCATCTACATGTCAATGTCAACAGCCATGACAAATTTCATAATGATCCGACCAAAGGTACGACCTGTAGCCCGTGCTGAAGGAAATTGTTGACGGATCACGCACACAGGGACTACAAAGCCATGGCAATAGCTCAAACTTTATGTTGAGTTAAAAATGCAAATGTGACAATATGCAATGTACGCCATATTTATGATTGGTATAACAAAATCTGTCTATTATAAAATATTCTTTCTGTTTATGGTGGTATTAGCAGATGTGACTATTTTAACAGCAGTATCCACAGTGAAGGAGGACCATATATATAAGGATTAACTGTCATGTGGACTGTTTTTATGGAGATGTAACCGTGAGGTAAGTGGTCATAACTTGTGTAAAACCCGAAGGGTTTTACATACAAGTTAGGACCACTTACCTCACGGTTACATCTCCATAAAAACAGTCCACATGACAGTTAATACTTATATTTATATACATTTAGCGAAAAAGCCACTTTTGTAAATGTATTTAAATCGACAAGTGTATCGTGCCCAAAATATCCCATAGCACCCTTGGCAAAAGTTAACAGGAACAATTGAAACCCGATGATTTATTAAGTCAATCCTGCGCGAATCGAAATGCGCCCAAAACATTACGCGTTCGTCTTTCCAAACCCAAATGACGTATCGATGTTGTTATGAGCTTGCAGTTATTAGCTGTTGCGCATTCACCGAGAAATAACTGCAACTAGCCACGTGGGCGCTGACCAATCAGAATGCTGGATTTAGTGATGACAACACTTAGTATGTAAATATTTAACATTAACAAGAATTTTGCTGTAGTAGAACTTTATTGCTGCAAGTCATGCATTTTATAATATAATAAACAAAATTATTCTTATATGCAGAACATTATATAAATCATAAACCGATCTTCCAAGTGGTATGCTATGTAAGTAGGGCTGCACGGTGATTAGCCTAACGACTAATTGGTAAAGATGTAAAAAAAACTTGCATTATTTTAGGAGCTGGCACAAACTTTTTAATCATGGAAGTGTTTTTTTTTTGGCAAACAAATAAATTATGGATTTTGTTAAATTTTGCAAGAAGCATCAATAAATATGATTAGTCAAACATCAAAAGATTGAAGATAGTGTGTCATCAATGTCAAAGCTTTTCAAAAACTGAGATTGAATATAATAAAATTTGTAAGTTTCTGTGCAAATCGCATAAAAATGTGTGAAGAAATAAGACAATCCCCATGTGGGTTTCCGAGATCGGTACTCAAGTCTAGCTAACTCTGGGCAGTCTATTGACAAGTCGATAGACAGCCCAGAGAAGGTAGCAAGACTTTAATACCAATCTCGGGAACCTACAGAATTGGAAACTGCCTAGTCGTTTCTGCATGTGTTAAACTGCCTAGTCGTATCTGCATGTGTTAAACTTCCTAGTCGTTTCTGCATGTGTTTGAGGGAAAAGCAGCTAATTGAGAGATAAATTTGCATATAATCCAATATCATTATGGTAATTATGACAAAGCAAGAGATTCAGTCTACCCAGCATGGGATCAAAGGAGTCCAACAATATCCAGCTCAGAGCACTCATTTAAGCAAGATCAGAGGAGTCCAGCAATATACAGCTCAGATAACTCATTTAAAGATGGTCTATGTCCTTGTAAACACGTGTTATATAGTTACCAGGGTATAAAATATTAGATATGAATCGAAGACCCCTGTCCGGAAATGCTTCTATCGAAACAAACAATAGTGGTTACTGTTAACAGACCAGAATTTTTATTGTGTAATTTTGTCACAAATAAATGTTAATTAGACTCATTAATGCTTATATTATGTAATAAAACAATACAAACAATCAATCTAGGACATTTCCCACTTAATCATCTCATTTTCTAATAAAATATTCGGAATAAAATCAATTGATAGAAGCATTTCTGGACATGGGTCTTCTGTTCATATTTATTATTAAAATACCCACGAAATTATTTCAAGATTGTTTAATATATGACGAGATAATCCATCTTTAACCCTTTCAGTACCAGGTCCGATTTTTGTATCAACCCATATACCCTGTGCCAATGCATTCTCTTATATATGCGAGTCAACCATAGGTCGCCTCACATATATAAGAGAATGCATTGGCCTAACAATTTTTCATCATTTGTTATTATTTTTTAAAATTCTAATAATTTTTTCTTATATTCTTTAACAGACTTATTTTGTAGGTTTAGTGCCAGGGAATCTTACATGGGCATCAAAATTATTACTATGAATACTTGGTGATAGTTTTGAGTTATAACATGCCCCTAAGGTTTTATCCAGTTTGTTTTTAAATTCGCTATAGCATGCTTAAGCATACCCCAAAAAAATTCAACCCAATATATATTTTTTTATGGCCGATTTTACAGACCGTAAAGGGTTAAACAAGATCAGTTGAAGGCAACACAAACACCGAAGGCACTCCTATGTTTATGCAGTCACAACTGAACAGTTTGAAGACAAATTCTATAACTTACAGAGAATTATTATGAAACTTATAACTCATAAACTTAATCCAAACAAGAGTTATTACATAAATTTCAGAGACTTCATCCCCATACTGGGTAGACTGTGTAAGTCAGGGTGTAAATATATATAAAACAGCATAATATTGGAAAATGAGTTATAAATAGCACCAAGCGAAAATACATAACATACATCATGAACAACTAAAAAATACATAACATACATCATGAACAATTCAAAAACAAGTCAATCCTTCACAGGATAGAAATAAGAATCGGAACACAACTAGTCTATTAAATTATGTCATAATTAGTCAAATAATAAATAATGTCTTCATAATTCAGAGAATGTTTTCTGTACATAACTAACATGAATAAAGTAATTTCATGAAAAAAAACCACTGATACTCATCACTTATGATTAATGCAACGTCAACATTGTCCGTGCTTGTATTCCTACATTTTTCAGTCAATTTTGTTTCACCCTTTCATGATGGGAGCTGCGCTGGTGCAACATTAAATACCTGTGGCAATACATTCTCTTATATGTGTAAGTCGACCATAGGTCACCTCTCATATATAAGAGAATGCATTGGCCTTACAATTTTTCTTACATTCTTTAACAATTTTTATCATTTTTTCTTACATTCTTTAACAATTTTTTATCATTTTTGTTACATTTTTTAACAATTATAAAAAAATTTATCAAATTTGTTAGGCCAATGCATTCTCTTATAGATGCGAGGCGACCTATGGTCAACTCGCATATATAAGAGAATGCATTGGCACAGGGTTTTCGCAAAAAATCGGGAAGCTCCCATCATGAAAGGGTTAAACTTGGCACAGATATTTTATACCATGTGAACCTGCGGTTAAGATGTCTGTCTCACGTTTTTAGTGGAGTTATCCCCCTCTTTCGACTTAGAAATTTTTCGCAACATGCTTAATTTTGTCAGAGCTTGCATTCCTACATTTTCTGGGAAATTGTTTGTTATGGACTTGTTCGGGTGCATGTAACTGATCAGTTAGTATTCAGGCGCTATGCCAACTGGAGGAATGTAGCATTCTACTAACATCGCCGAAAATTTCAAGCAAATCGACCTCACCACTCCATACAAAACATCATCCGAACTATGCTCAATTGTAAATATTTACTTCTCGATTCAGGCGCAACTATTGGTGATAAACTAACGAAAACGATTTTGTCATCAAGAGTCACTGTATTTTATTTATATATAAGAATGATGGTGTGTGTTGTCAATTTGGATTAATATTTGTAAAAACAACTACTTTGAGCAATATATTCTCCATTTCTATTTGATCACCTACCAGTGACTACATCACTTTAAACCTGCCAAAGATATTGACCACTATGTGAACCTGCGCATCTCCGATTATGAACTTTATCCAATACAAAAATCGGACTTGGCACTGAAAGGGTTAAACACTAATTGCCATTTATACAGCAATAGCAAAGTACTGTATAAAATGAGAAATGAAATATAATCTTTCTTATATGTATGATACAAGATATATGTAACATGATTTGTACAGGAAACATCCTCATATATTAAGTATGACAATTTGGATGAAACAACATTGACCGAGGTGGACCTTGATTTTGGTGAAAGCTGGCCAACTGAGATTTACTCTTCATACAATCTGTGATAAACCCTGCTGAAAATCACTAAACTCCCATAATTATTACAACCATGATACTGGTACTTCAATATATCATTCCAGCACTTGGAAATCGCTGACTCTGGAATGTATATTTCCAGACAAAACAGATAATTGCCATCTCAAGCTTGTTTCAAGTTACCGATTTTATAAGTCAGAAATTGAATAAAAAATTACGTAATCCTGAATTAAAGAATATTCAAGTGGATTTCATCTAGGTGTTGAAGTAAACAGCGTTGTATTTAGACTTGATTAGGTATTCAAATGGTGTTTAGTTTTGGCAGTAGGATATATGAAGAAAATAAATGCTATATGAGCATAGTATAAAGGTTAAATACACCACACACATAAAACAAAACATGCAGATAACTTAGGATTAATATACTAATGTTAAAATTATTAGGCTCATTAACAGGTCAGGTACATCCTGAATTCCACTATTATAGTGGTATACATGTATGACCATTTCCGTTTTGGGAATTTGATAAAAGAGGGATAATCCAAAATCATATTTCACACAAATTATTGCAAATCAGTGTCGCACTAATTTGCTATCATCACTGGTCATACATATATTTTGTCCTGGAGAACGATTAATCATGAAGGCACACGGTAAGCAACTGAATTACCATTCAATTAGTTTAAATGTTGTTATGAAGGAGCAATTGAGTCATCCTGTTGTTGTCATTTAGAAAGGCATATATAACTAATATTATCGAATAACAAAGCTGGCGCAAAGGTTTACACAACAAATTTTGTCGGAGACTGTTCAGAGTAAAATTTGGCTGTGCTCTGGTGTGTGCCGTCTTCTATTCCCGACGCAAATAAAGGAAAAATGAATATGTTATGGTCATATACCACTAAAATAGTGGAATACTCTTTTATCAAATTCAAAAAGTGGTAATGGTTATACACCACTATAATAGTGGATTCAGGATATGCCTGACCTGATAAAACACAACATGTAGATAACTAAGGATTAATATACAAATGTACAATGTTAAAATTCTCAGGCTCGTTAACAATGTGTTGAATAAAACAGTTAACAAAGAATAGACCAAGTCTTCTCGTTCCACAACAGCTTGGGATATCGGTTGTGTTGATGCTGTTTTGGATTGAGTCCCATCCCATTACTCTTCTATAACAGGCTTTATGCCCAGAATCATGGGTAGGAATTATCTCGCTTGTGTGTCTTCGGATATTGTTTGGGTTGATGTTTTGGACTGAGTCCCATCCCGTTGCTCTTCTATAACAGAATTTATGCCCAGAATCGTGGGTAGAAGTTATCTTGCTATTCAGATTATGTCAAATGGATGCTTTGCCTATATGATCATAGAGGACAGTCCTTCTCCAAGCATGATGATATAAAACATGCGCATATCAGAGGTCCGTTGAATGTCAAAGCAACGAGCTTTATAAGTAAACAAAGCCTTGTTTTCCAGAGAATTCCAATTTATGCACATTCAGAAATGTATGTAAACATTATATTAAATGATCGTATCATTACTTTCCCTTTTTCTAACACGGTAAATGATATGTCATTTTGAAGCCAGATTAATCATGGACATGTCACATGATTAATCACATTCAGGGGTTCACGCAAATGCCAGGGCTCCATGTGTGGATGTAGTACTTCTTTTCAATGACAGTCTGTTATAGAAGAATAACGAGACGGGACTCGGTCCAAAACAGCATCAACCCAGCCGATATACCAAGCTTTTGTGGAACGAGAAGACTTAGTCTGAACAAAGAAGATACAAAGATTAAAGATAGTATAAAGATGAGATAGACATGTGTATTGGCACAATGCCAGAATTAATTCAGTTGTGGTGATAAAACAAAATTCAACAAGTGGAATCACAATTCATGTGACAATACTTTGTCACCACGAATGAGATCATTCTTAAATCCAATCGAGACAAGACGATTCTGTATCTATTATATTGCACTTTAGCCCAAATAAGTACAAATGCCATGTTCTCGGGAACCTCCCTCGTAACTGAAATATTCTTTTAAAAAGCCTTGTAAGACATTGTTTTTTAATATTTTCAGTTAGAGATATTGGATTTAGAGTTCATATGGTAGACTGCAATCGTAAAAAGTTTTGGAAATTTTAAAATACCACCTCTTGGCCGGGAAGAGTTCTGGAAAAAAACATTTATTTTTACCTCACTATCACGGTAATTATGGGAAAGTTGAAGCGTGTGGGAGAAATGCATCCATGGCGACAATAACGCAGGATTCTTTGAGAAGATAAGACTAATTTAGGGATACTCAAGTGGGATTAAATATTCTTTATGATGGCCTTGATGTCATGGAAATTTCTTTAAATCTTGGCAAAGTCATGGAATTCAATCCTCAGATACGATTATATGAACCCTAGAAATTATTTTGACATCAGCTGCCGTCGGATATAAATACCTTGTAAATGAGTACCAGATATTACATATCACTAAAGAATATACAGGTTATATAATATATACACTGTGAACTTACACAATTTCCAGGATTAAATGAGATCAATTAGCTAATTATAAATTAATAAATTAAAACAATATTAGGCCATTAAAATAAAATATCTGTGTTCTGAAGCAGCAATTAGATTGCAATTTTGAGAAGAGGCAGGGAGGCTACCGGGTATTTATTTTTATTTTTTTTCTCAAAATCTGGAAAACATAATCCAGAAAGAAAACATTATTTTTGTTATTCATGTCCAAGATTTCTAACAGAAAATGTTGAGAAAAATGTTTGATGAGGCTTTTAAAAAAACATTCAGTGATGATTGTGGCACCTGAGAACATGGAATTATTAATTTATTTGACCTTATATTAAACTTAATATCTTTTCTTATGATGCCCACATACACAAGCATCGAGATTCACTTAGAATTATGTTGTAGTTATGGTTACAAGTAACAGTTTTATGCCTATAATATGATAGAATTTGTTATGTACAAAACAATATAATATGAGGACAAACAGAGGAATGAGTGTGAGAAACCGAGATAAGTCAAATAGATTCTAAAGGAAAAAAGACAAAAGTGTGTTATTTTTAAAGCACTATATTACAATTTACAATATTTAAGCTACCGTTCAGAAAATATTGAAAAACTTTGTTTGTTAATCGTAGTGACATAGTCATGAAGTCTCAAACTAATCCTAATATAAATTGTATTGTAATGTGGTGTTCAAAGTCTGAAAGTTTCTCTTGGTCCAAATGAAACCTACCAACACAATTATATATAATTACCCCTTCCATGACTGGAGCTTCTTGAAATTTTGCAAAAAAGTGCCAATGCATTCTTTTATATATGTGAGTCTCCCATAGGGAGCCTCGCATATATAAGAGAATACATTGGCCTACATAATTTACTTTGACCTTGTAAGCCAGTGCATTCTCTTATATATGGGAGGCTCCCTATGGGAGACTCACATATATAAGAGAATGCACTGGCTTACAAGGTCATTAATGCTTCACCAGCGCAGCTCCCGTCATGAATGAGTCAACAAACAATTTGAATCCCATTTCCGATAAAATTTTCAAGACTGTACCATAATGATACTAATTTGTACGACGTACAATCATGCGTTATTTTTATTCCACTTTAAGAAACAAATGAGGCAGGATATCGGTTTTGATAATTGCTAATATCAGATATTTTACATTGCATGAACAGCAATAAATCAGATAATAACGCAGTGTATGGACAGGGTTCACGCCACCGACAGCATGACACCAACGGCATGATACCGACATTGTGACACCGACAGCATCATACCGACAGCATGAAGAACACTGATAAATCAGATGATAAGGTAGTGTGTGGAAAAAACGTTTGATTCAATAAAGCTTTAACAATTCATGAGTCGAAACAACAAAATCAAAGATCATGTAAGTTACAAATGACGCATGTTGAGGATAGGATTAATACAATAAATAATGCTGAAGCCACTCAATGTAAGCGATTACAACATGTGTATATTCATATATCATCATTTATACAGTTAATGCAAGATTCCTCTATATATCTAGATGACCATCTGTTGTGAGAATCTTTTAGAGGTTAGGCAATATTTTATTTGTTTTGTATGCCATGAATATGCAACTTGATAAGCCAAATCATAGTGCATCGTTGTTAGCAACAAAATGTATTTTCAGTTTATATTTAAATGTATGGAGGGCTCCCATCTCCATGGAACACTGCAGGTTAGCCCAATTTTCTACCCGCAAGTTACCGATCGCAAGTTACCGGTGTTATGGTGTGTTTTATTGGAGAATAACACACATGACCCAATTGACAGTTGACCAATCAACAAACAGGATTTTATGTACCTGTAACACATAGGCTATGTAAATATAATACTATGAAACTATTCTCAACGAGATCATCACAACAGATTCCGGAATCTCATATTATTATACAGTTAACATATGAATATTTAAAATATCAATGCATTTAGGCAAATTGTCATGTATTTGCATATAGAGACATTTTAGTTAAAAATACATACTCTCCAGTATTCCGAGAATGGAAGAAGATACAACCACAGATATATAAATGTTATTTATCTCATGCATAGATTTAAAATTATGGTACAACCGTGAACTTGTGTGATAATAGACAATTTTCACATTTTGAGCGATGACAGATAATTGTTACGAATAGCTATTTGTTGTCCAATTTTTTTTTCGGACAGCCCAAAAACCTTTTTGCAGATTTGACGACGAGTGATTTTGTGAGACAATCGTGCTTGCTACTGGCAGTAAGGGAACTACAGTAATTATTTTGTACTTAATTATCCTGTAACCCAGTCATATCTTTAGCGCTTTGTGTTTCGCAAGTGTCTTGTGTTTCATGACAAATGATTTGATTGCCATTAACAAATTTTTTTACCCTGTGCCAATGCATTCTCTTATATATGCGAGTCGACCATAGGTCGCCTCGCATATATAAGAGAATGCATTGGCCTAACAATTTTTTATCATTTTTTTAAAATAAATGTTTCTTACAATTTTTAGGACTTAAAATAAAAAACATCCATTTCCCTGCAGGGAGCCCCACACACATATAGAAGCATATAGAAGAGTGTTGTCTACTCATGTTTGTCTGGGGCTCTGTATGGGTGAAATTATAAAATTGTTAAAGAATACAAGAAAAAATTATTAAAATTGTAAAAAATTGTTAGGCCAATGCATTCTCTTATATATGCGAGGCGACCTATGGTCGACTCGCATATATAAGAGAATGCATTGGCACAGGGTAAAAAAAATTGTTAAAAGGTAAAAATTAAGGCCACATGATGATAACAATTTAAGGAAATAATCTAAGGGTCATCTCACACATTGAGGAGATGAAAAACGATCGCGAACTTATTACTATATCGTGCAATTGTGAGTTTTGTTGGCAATCCGAACCTGTAATCGTAACCTGTAATCGACAATGAATATAACAAACAAAAATTCTAGTGACGTAGTACCATATTCATAAAAATTATTGTCGACATTCATTATGCCAAAAGTGTCTAATAAAGTAGATGTTTTTTTATAACATGGACGATATGAAAAGGGATTCATTTCTAATTTGAAGTCATTAATTTTGAGACATTTCTACAGGGGCCTTAGACGCCAATGAAATTAATCGGCAGATGATTTGGCCCTAGCGAAATAGGATTCAGCTCTTCTGAAAGATGTAAATTTCCTGGCAAAACTTTTAATTCCTCCCAGTACACAATCAGTAGCATCTATTTAGTCAAGAAAATATCCAGTGTCAAGGTCATTAAAAATAACTGGTGTTGTCAGGCAATTTGCCAAAAAAACAATTTGACAAAGGTTGGATGTTAAATATTTTTATTTCCCATGAACAGGAAATCTAATCTAAAAATGGACTATCTAGAGTTCTATCAACAGGAATTTTACACGATATACTCTAGAATTAATGCAAACCTGGGCATAAACACAGACATTTTTTATGTGTCAGAATAGCCAAGTAATTTTCATTAGAGGCACTGCGGGCTACTGATAATTAACTTGGTTGCTAAGGTAACTCAGGATCTCTAACTTCGGGTGGTGTCAGCTTCTATGTTTATACTCTGGTGCTGCAGGTGCATTCTCATAACTCATGCTTACAACACACGATATACAGATGTGATGGTCGCCATGGAAACAAGAGTGATGGTCGATAAAGCTGCCTGGGTGGCGCCACTCCTAAGAGCTTGATATGTTCCATATAAGGCAGCCGGCGATATGTATTCTCTTCGAAGAGCATGTCTGAAAATTAAAGATCTTAGTTAATTTAAAGATGTTCTGTCCAACAACAACATTTCTATTATTATTAGGCCAAAATATAAAGATCTGTGTTTCTGGTGACTCGCCTGCCCCTATTCTGGCGCCGCTGACTGTTTTCATTTTATTGATTTATTGATTTTGCAAAATTTGTACGCATTCAATTTTATTTTCCGTGTGAACAGATTCATTTCAGTGTAAAATGGACACACTGTGTGTACTGTTAAACAGGAAAATATACCACACTTCTATTAGGTCACAGCCGAATCAAACTTATTTTTTCATGTTTTATTAAAAAAAACAATAAATTACACTATATTCTAATATTATGTACTTAGTTTTATTATTTTATAGTACATTAAAAACAAGTACAACAACCACCCCCTATTTTTTTCTTGCATGTCACCAGAAACAGATATATATTTTTTTGGCCTTACCACAGATACACAAGAAAAACATTTTGCATTGCAAAAGTGTTCCAACACTCTCTATACTAAATACTCATTGAAGAGAAAAGTAGTTCCTTAAGAAATGTTCAGTTAATAAGTTCAACAAACGACTTTAGATTTATTACCTGAACATTTCCCCCCAATGAATATGAAATCTTCTACACCTGTTTTACATTATCGCCATACTGTTGTTTGCTTTTATTACTTGAACACCCTTCAAACGAATAATGGAACATTCCAAGATGTACATTTATTACTGGGTGGGAGAATCTATTTATCATTGAAGGGGTTAAGAAGTAGGTATCATATATCAAATATAGTAATGTTCTAACAGCCACATTTTCTGGCCTAGTGTGATGCCATATTTATTACACAGCAATACAAAAATTCATTGTTAACAATTTATTGTTTTGTCCAGCCCCCATGCTAGCTAAGAGGTTGAAATAATGGTGTACTGTCTGGTGCCAAATGAACGTGACATCACGTTAATTAACAAATGCACATGGCTACGGGCGAGAGACCAGGACCACACCGGGCAGACCATGGTTCGGCCTGGTACAAGAAAATTTGGAAATCTAAACACAAAAATCCCAAAATCCTAGCATCTAGACTGGCCCCAAGCTTTTCTAGTGTTGGAAATTTCATCATACTCGCCCTTAAATTTCCCACTGATGACCATTTCAATCCACAATTGTGACCAAATGCAGTAAAATATTGTTTTAATGCAGTGTTTGATTTACCACGGGGGAGGGACCCTGACACACTGGGCGGACCATGGTTCGGCCTGGTGTGAGAAAATTTTGAAATCTGAACAAGAAAATCGCAAAATCCTAGCATCTAGACTGGCTTCAAGCCTAGAGTTGGAAATTTCAAACCTGAAACACCACTTAGGTTGTAAAATTTCCAACTGATGACAATTCCAATAACAATGTTGACCAAATGTAGACAAATATTGTTTTCTTAAATTAACTAGCAGTTTTTGACTAGCCAAGGGGGAGGGACCAGGACACAAGCTTTCCAAGTGTTGGAAATTTCCAACCTGACACCTACCCCCACATCTCCTAAGGTTGGAAAATTTCCATTTCAGTCCCAATTTTCACCAAAAGTAACAAAAATATGCAAATATTGGTCCAAAAACAATACCCCCCCCCCCCCTGATGTTGTGTCAGGAATTTCCAACTCACACCCCCCCCACCAGAGGGGGAATTTGGTGATGTTAGCCTGTTGTGTGGGGTAGTGTCACAAAGTTCACCCTCTGGGGACCTCATTCTGTAAATGACAGACACACTATTTCAAGGCTTGGGCACACTAATACACAAACATTTGCTATTTTTTATGGGATTTCATTACTGACTGCAATGTATGTGTGTTATTGAAAGATACTGGGCTGTTGTCATTCAGCAGAAACTATAAAACAGCATTTATTGGCTAAAATCCAAAAATATAGTCTACTTTGGTTTATTTCCATAAATTTTCACCATAAATATTATTCGGTACCATCACTTTTATTAATTTCAACTGAAAATGTTTACCATCACCATTTATATTTGGCCATCACTATTTATATTTGGCCATCACTATTTATATTTGGCACCGGAGAGTAGTAGGCCCACCGTTTGGCCTGTTGTGCATAACGTCATTTACATTGCATGTCTTTATCAGAACTGAAATTGAATTGAAATAACCACACATGTCAAAATAATGACAGCTAAAAATATAGCAACAAGTGTGTAATGAAAAATATATATTTAATTTCCATATAAATCAACCTAATGACCTTGACATACCTAATGGTCTCGATCAGATGATACAGACCGACGGAAACTTCATTACCGGGAGCAAAATGGTGCCCGACGTAATGCTGAATTTCAGTCATAACACGAGCATTAATGACCCGTCTCGTTGTTGAACCCATCATCGCCTGTAGCTGAAATATTAAAAATATTATTAATTGTTATTCATGTTGAATATTTGTCACTGAAACACATATTCCGATTAGCCGAGAGTTGATAACTTTATCTGAAAAAAGGATCTCTAACTTTAGGCCAAAAAAAAAAAGTTTTGGTTCTCAGGCCCCACCGCATTGAATAAAAAGGGCCGCATTAGGCCTTTTTATTGCAATGCCTGATGTTATGACAAAAAAACTTTTTTTATTTTATTTTATCAACATGTCCATAGTAGATATGTGTTGAATATAAGTGTGCATTAGGCTCTAACATGTAATGTGTTAAAAAGTGACTTGCAGGCTTACAACATGAAGTAGATGACTACAATTAAGAAAATGATTAGCTGATCCTCATGCTCTTCTCACAATTAGTCATTGTGAACAACTTACACTAATTGTAACTTTATACAATTGAAAAGCACAGGACTAAATTCAGGATCACATATTAGAATGGGGAGGTATCAGTTTTTAGACAACAATAACAGTAGTTAATGTCAGGGGCATTATATATTGTTAGGTAATCCCAGTCATACACTGGTAGTACAATGTCATTTTATACAAGACTAAATGAGTTTATATGCATAAAAGTTCCCTCTACCTTTCTGATTATTACTAGACAGAGGAAGGTATCTTTGTCCATGCTTACTATGCGCAGAAAAAAACAAGAGGTGTGCACTCGAGTGCTAGCATACCCCCACCGTGGCAAATTCAACCCGCATTATCCGTAAACTCAACCAAAAAGATTTTTAAGTTTAAAGAAAAATTTGGACTAATAATATCGATATGGTGTCACAAGAAGCTTGTACAGAAAAAATTATTCAAATCGGTTCATATTTGTTAAAGTTATTAAGTCAGACAGAATTTTCTAAGTCAAAATAAGTCGAAAATGAGGTGTAATATTACGAAAAACAGTCTAAGCCAATCCCTAGCCGCATCATGTAGAGAGGGTATTGTGAGAAGCATGTATACCAAAAATTATTGAAATCGGTTCATATTTGTTAAAGTTATTAAGTCGGAAATAATTTTCTAAGTCAAAATAAGTCGAAAAAGAGGCGTAACTTGAAAAAATAAAGTCGGACCGAACCGCAATTATCGTCATGCGGAGAGACCGTCCTAAGGAGATTACATACAAAAAATTAATGAAATCGGTTCATAGTTGTTCGAGTTATGAGGTCGGACGGACGGACGAACGAACGGACGGAGAAAGTGTGACGGACGGATGGACGCAGTCAATCCAGTATACCCCCCATTTTCTTCGAAAGTGGGGGTATAATAAAAAATAAAAATAAAACCCTCCCTCCCTCATTGATTTGAAAAAATATTGCCGAGAACCAAAACATTTATTTTTTTTGGCCTTAAAGCACGTAATGTTGATAAAAAGTGCTTTTCGTGCAGTTTATTTTAAATTTGTTCATGGATTGAATTACAATAGAAATAAATACAGCCTGTTTCGTTGGATATTCGGATATTCGAGCATGAAACAGTTTGTAATAAATACTAAAAATAAATATCGCCCTCCCTCATCACTTTGAAAAAAAATGTGCTTGAGAACCAAACATATTTTTTCATTTGGCCTTACCTGTAGTGATGTTGGTTTTACGGTTTTCTTTCGGTTTTATTTGAAAACCAAACAGCAACTGATATATATTCTATTAAACCCTATTCTTCCGGTTTCAATTAACCGTCTCTAAATGTCGCTTTTACAAGACGTTAGCACTCGCTTTTGTCAGCTGCTATTTGCCACCATTAACAGTTTCAATTTGGAACATTTAGGTGTCATATGAGTAATAATGACACATATTGCCACATAGACTATAGAAATCACTGGAAATATTATGTCATATATATGTATTATACCATCTGCTCTATGCATATCATCGTTGCTGATCAGTGTAGTGAGTAAAACCATAACCAAAACCTAGTTTTTCTGCAAAAACAATACCGAAATGAAATTTGAAAACTGCACATCACTAATTACCCTCGTTATTTTTTTTATGTTATATGCTTCCCTATCTGAACTTCAAATAGATCCCATATTTAGAATTTGTGGAAGACAGTAATGCCCAAATTAATTGACCACTTAACCACAGCAGAATTATGGGTAATTTTTCAGGATTTAGTTGGAAATATGGCTTGTTGCCATTCATCGGAAAGCTCTCGGCGAGAGCTTTCCAATGAATGACAACAAGCCATATTTCCGACTAAATCATGAAAAATTACCCATAATTCTGCTGTGGTTAAGTGGTCAATTACTTTGGGCATTACTATAGGTGTCGCCAGAGTAGAGGTTCATGGCATGATTTACTTTTTCTGGCGTAAATTATATTTAGAATAATATAACACTAATATAACACTGATATAACACTGATATAACACTAATATAACACTGATATAACACTAATATAACACTAATATAACACTGATATAACACTAATATAACACTAATATAACACTAATATAACACTAATATAACACTAATATAACACTAATATAACACTAATATAACACTAATATAACACTAACTATATGATCCTCGTGAGAGTAGACAATGACGATATCCTCGTCGCAGTAACCATAGTTCCATGCTTTCCTCTCGAGATCGTAAGCGAATCCTTGAGCTGCTTTCAACAAAGCCACATCAGATCTGTCATCACTGAAAAAAAAAATAGTTCCACACCCGTTAGCGTGAAGCAATGTATTCAACGCAGGCTGTCAACTGGTACCAGTACCGGTAATGCCAAAACTTGGCCGTTTATGCGGTGCCGGTTTTGTAGTCAAGTACCGGCTGTACTCGACGGACTGTACATAAATCGAAGAACAGTCAGGATATACATCTATGTTTACTGTCTGTTTGTAAAACCCTAACACGTCGCGGAAATTAGTGGGTGCCAGTTCAGGATCCCTCGTCCCGGGAATGGGTTAGGTACATGTAACTGATATAAATTGTACATTCCGTAGTTGAAACCTGTCAGTTTATTTCAGGTCTGCGACGCAAATTCACAGAATTGGCAGGCGGCAGTCCCATCCAGTTTATATGATGTTTGAACTTTTAACAAGTCACATCAATGTTGTGACATCATTGCATTGTCTGTGACAGATCAAAGAGTAAACCGTGCTCACAAACATCAATGGAGTTGAGTCAAGTGAATAACCGTGTGTCAATTTATCAAAGTGATGATGTGAGTCAACTCAGTTCTCATTGCATGTGTGGGTCATGTGGGGTCAAGTGATTCGCCCTACCAGAAATTTGGAACTGTTTGTGTGATATTATGTTTTATTATATGCTTCCCCATTAAATAGTGGGAAATTGCCGTGGCGTAGAGCGTTATATCCATCGCCTGGACCGACTCGATGGATAACATTGACCGACTCGATGGATAACACAATAGTATTACTTTTTCGGAGATTACTTCCGGTTTATAGCGACGAATCACATTAAGTTTCAAAGCGTATCAATAACAGCCGGACTATTGTTTTAATTATTGATTTTCACGGTTCATAAACTGTTATTTAATTGTTATAATGTTAACTCATTTGTTTTAATATATTCTTATTACTAAATTATGTATACATTAATTTTCTCGCATCATTTCAGAATAAAACAATGGGGACTATTTCTTATGGCGGCTATGCTCGATATTTGTCATTCGGTGGTGAGCAAATTAATTGATGGAATGTAAACAAAATGCAAATGTCGAAGCTTTCTAACAATTTGAAGTGAACTGTAGGACAAAATTAGCAGTTTTGGTGCGGTTTATAGCGCATATAATAAAAAGAAAACCTACGGGTTTTGGTTGAATACCCGGATTATCTCATTCATGGGTGCAAGGAAGTACATAATTTCCACTCGCGGCTGCGTGGAAATTCTGTACTTCCTTGCACCCACTCATGAGATAATTCGGGTATTCAACCAAAACTCGTAGGTATTCTCTATTTATTCAGTTTCATCATGACAATCACAAGTTATTATTCTTAACTTCTTTGTTATTTACCCACAGCCCACAATGCCCAGAAAATGCATGTAAACAATACATTAAATTATCATATCATTAGTGCACCGCATTCATTTTTATGAGGTTACACAAATATGACGACACCAGTACTCTCTCGGTTCCGATACTCCACTTTGTACTTTGACAAACCTGATTCAATGCAATCACAGCCATTGTTACATATTACCTTATCCAAATCTGGATATAGTGAGTCTGACATTTGCATTTCAGCAACAAGCCTTGAAGTAGGGTGTTTGTCATTTGCAGAATGAGGTCCCCAGAGGGTGAATTTAGTGATGCTACCCCGCATAGTGGGCTAGCATCACCAAATTCACCCTCTGGGAACCTCATTCTGCTGAGGTGTAAGCAGAATGAGGTCCCCAGAGGGTGAATTTGGTGATGCTAGCCCATAGCAGATGAGGCCATGCAGAATGAGGTCCCCAGAGGGTGAATTTGGTGATGTTAGTTCCCTGTGTGGGGTAGCATCACTAAATTCACCTTCTGGGGACCTCATTCTGCAAATTTCAGACACACTATTTCCAGGTTTGCCAACTGTCAAGAATGATCAACTGACCTTTTAGTGTTTAAGCTGCCACAGCCCACAATGGCATAGTGGGCTAGCATCAGTATACTAACCCTCTGGGGACCTCATTCTGCATAGGCCTCATCTTCTCGGGAAAGTTTCTTTATCAAATATCTATAGAAACTCATTCTATATCATTTTTTGTTTAGTTTCTCTATATCCTCAAATTCGCAGACGACACATTGCATAAACGAGGTTCACGATAGGTGTACATCACAATATTTACCATTTGGGAAATTCAATCTGTCTCCCATAGCAGATGAGGCCATGCATAATGAGGTACCCAGAGGGTGAATTTGGTGATGCTAGCCTGCAATATGAGATAGCGTCACTAATTCACCCTCTAGGAACCTCATTGTCTTTAAGAATAATCAACTGACCTTTTAGTTTTTAAGCTGCCAACAATGGCTACTGCTATATGGTAACCGTCATCAACTCTGTTCTCACATTGGTGGGTACTACATGGGCATCGAGTGTCATTGTACAATGTACGGTCGATCATCCAGTCCAAAACATCAGCTGGAAGAAATAATTAAAACGTTGATATTGAGTATAATTGTACGATGTACATGTAAATGTATTACATCATGAACAAGATATATGTACATGTATCTCAATATAAAAATGTTTCATTAAATATTGTTTACTAGACTACATAAAAATAATGTCATTGACACTCAACTTTGAGAGGGGATAATGCCATACATTACAGCCAATGGAGCGATAAGTAATGTGAAAGTTTAATGTTTAAGTATGACTATAGATGTCAACCTGGAAAGCCATATGAGGTTTGGGATCAATCAGATGAAAATTGTTGGCCATAGGGCAAAGAGTAACATCCAAGATGGCTGCCAGCGGCCATGTTTTTAAATGAAATCCAGGACAAAATGACTATTGGTGGCCAAAATTAAGAAAAAAGGTGATGGCTGCCATCCAGGTCAACCCAATGATCCATACGAAGTTTGGTGATGATTGGATCAGGAATGTGGCCTGTTGGGTGTGCCAAAGGATTCAGTCATGCAAAGAGCAAAATCCAAGATAGCTGCAGTGGCCATTTTTTTTTATCGAAAATTTTTCAAATTCAATAGATCCCATCTTGAGATGATCCCCCACATGTCTGTAAATTTTCAAAACATTACGCCAATAAATGTGAGCTGCAGGGTGTGCCAATGGATTCACATATGAAATCCAAGATGGCCCACAGTGGCCATGTTTTTTAATGAAATTCAAAGAAAATGGTAAGCTCTCATCTACAGGAAAACATGAAGTTCCATTTGAATTTGGTGACGACCAGATGCAGGGCTTAAATTTAGGCGAGAATCCAAATCTAGATTCTCGTAAATATTCTCGCAAATTACTCTGGATTCGCGTAAAAAAAAAGTATGTATGGATTCTCGCAAAATCAGTTGAAATACATGTATATGCCCTGAGATGAGGGATGTGGCCTGTATACGTAGGGAGTGCCAGAGGATTCAAATATGAAATCCAAGATGGCCCGCAGTGGCCATGTTTTTAATGAAGAAATGAAGAAAATGGTAAGCTCTCATCTAGAAGAAAAACCGAAGATCCATTTGAAGTTTGGGGACGATCAGATCATCATACAACCCTATTGTGTTTACAAATTATCCCAAAATTTACAACCTTATTCAAATTGATCCCAATTGTATCTGTCTATCATTGTTTCTGGTTATTATCATGTGATTGTATCTTCTCAATAATATAAATAAAACACATTACATGTATCTTTATTCAATACAAAACATGGTACTGGTATAAAATATGATGGTAGGTCGGCACCTGAAGGCTAACTGAATTTTTGCACAGGGGGTCCTCATGAGTACATGTAAGCCCAGTACCCACTTTTTGACCAAAAATGTGCACAAGCACCCCCTCCGGTCTTATTGACAGGAGTATACATGTACAGTAATTTTGGCTATATTAGTTGAATGCTAGATTCTTCATGAGGAAAAGTGCTTGGGTACTTACTTGTAATGAGTTTGATTTTAAAAAACTACCGTAAGCGAATATTAAGTCTTTTCTTGTTTAAGAAAAACTATCGTAAGCGAATATTAAGTCTTTTCTTGATTAAGAAAATAAAAAAATACCGTTACAGCATTATTAGCAGAGTTCACGCTGCCACTTGCCAAATAATTTCATTTGGCAAAAATTTTGGGAAGTGGGTTTTAAAATTATGTGATGGGAACTATCTAGTCATAAAATATCATCGAATGTGGATTATCAGTCAACAAATCTATCAACCTAGCGGTCAGCAGTGATATGTCGAAAGTGATACATGTATGTAATCTTCATTAGTTTTCACAAAACAGTAATACCTTTCTGTATACATGAATATCAAACTGCCAAACAGTTAACCAACTGCAGTTAAAATATGGCAGTCAGAAAACAGAATTTTGTGTATTTATTTCATTGAGGCTGGTGTAAGTAGTAGTAATGTAGATTATGAGAGCAAAAGGTACATGTAATTATAAAACTGTTTTTACAGTTAATCCCCTTTGTATGCACATTACTGGGGACACTGTACACCACACGATTATAGGATAATAGGTTAATCAGTCGAATGTGAATAGCGAGCGAGGGATTAATTGGTGATTCGGCTTTGTTGCCAACTAAGACACACTATAGACGAGCATCATTTTTATCACGCAAAAACCCAATTATTGAAAACTCCCCACCACTGTCATCATTTCACGATTCATCTGTCCCCCTCCTGTCTTCTACTATATCACCCCCTCCCTCTCTACATGTATCTCTCTCTGCCTCCCGCTATCCCTAACACTATCTTCTCCCTTCATCCCTAACTCAAATTTAGTTATATATCTCCATTTCTCCTAAAACCATTATTTCAATCCCTTCTCGTCTGATCGATAGCCCTTCCTCACTTATTGGGGAAGGGGCATGTCGCCAAAAAGGAGAAGACTTCATATAAGCCCTCGGGCTTGTTGTTTGATCCTCATTTCCATACATTAACTCTTCTACCATATGTTGCATACATGTATATGTGTCATCTGTATATTATGTTATTTGTTTGGATTTGGTAATAACAAAAAATGTTTTACACTAACTAAGACACAGGGCGAAATAATATGTACTGGTATGATGACAGATACATCAAGTTTGATAAAACTGTATCAGCAACATTAAATGTAATTTATGGTGTCGCTTAGATATTTATTGTTACTTTGATATATATTAATAATACTAGCTTGTTTCACTAGCACATTTTACCAGTGTAAGTGTTTAGTTAACAACAATACAAAAATGAGAATTTCCCCAGTTACATGTGTATACCCGCAATTAAAGGCCCACTTAATTTTCGAACCCCCAGATTACATTATATAAAATATATGCCATATTATATACCATTTGAAAGAGGAAGCTCCAAAACATTGTATCATCAACTTATCCGGTGTAATAAACTGTGGACATGTTGTTTTTGTCGAGTTGCCAACGCGTTTTGTCAAAAAGATTGAAGTAAAAATCAGTATTATTTTCAATGCAGGTGGAATAACTCTATATATTAAAGATAGAGTTCTTCCCCTTCCAAAGTTTGAATTCTTTTGAATTCTGGGTTCCAGAGGGGGGGGGGGAGTTTTCAGCAGTTTTCTATTTCTCTGTGAGCATCTTCTGAGACACAGATGTTTCAAATAGTGATGAGTATAGTATTTTAAAGGTACTCATTCCGAATTAACGCTAGCAAATTACTATTTCCTTGGCTTCGGGGGTAAAAAATATTTGATTCGAGTCTAGGAACCCTCCATCAAAGCTAGGAGTGATCAGATTTCGATGTTTGAAATCTATTATTTTAATTTTAAGTGGCCCAGTAAACTGTCGACGAGAAGAACTTATCTGACCAGATAGCGGATGAATATCGATTACTCTAAAATCCAGTGGCTTTTTTGTGTCACATATTTGACAACCAGCAAAATTTCGTTGAACAAAACGTTGATAAATAACAGGTTTTGGGCAATTTTATACTATAGTTGACTGCGGTTAGCATTATTTTTGGGCAATTAATCGATTCTGATAACTGAAGTGGCATTTCAAAAATTTTGTTGTTGTTGGAATCTGATGATATGGGGACCGTCGAATAGGATTGAGTACCTTTAATCATATTTTATGGCATAGATTGTTATTAAATAGAGGATCTCACATGAGTTTCTAGTTTATACGGAATTTATCAACCGAGTTCACTAAATTCGATTTGAGTCGAGGTTTTAGAGGACGAGGTTGATAAATTACGTATAAAATAGGACGAGTGTGAGATACCTTTTATCACATGATCAAATAAACCCGAAGCAACGCGCAATATTCATCGAAAACAACAATCATAAACTACAGCGATCGCAAGTTATTTGAAGAACGCCGTGACGTCATCGCACGCGCTGATATTAAACGTGTCTATTACCGATAATTATGAAACTGCTTTTATGGCCAAATTATGTGATAAAACCATATATCAAGTCACTATAAAAAAAATAATCGTCAAGTCACTATAAAATTAAGTGTGCCTTTAAATTTGGCAAATCATTTAAAATTTGGCCAAAAAAAAATTCGGAAAGAGAAAATTTGGGTCCAGCACCAACACCGATTATTAGTACCACTGAGTTGTATACAAACCTTCCCTCCTGGTGAGAACTTCATCCGGATCACACACATAAGAAGCCCTTGTTCCCCTGTTGCACCTTATGGGGTCCCTCCGAGGATTAGGATACTCTGTTGATCCCCACCTCCTACCGCTTACAATGCAGGCAAGATTCACGAGAACAACGATGAAGAAAGCTGTACTATCCATTACGCACCTTGATAGATCCTCCACTAGATATATTGTCTGCAAAACCAAAGAAGACATTTGACTACATGTGCATATATTAACTGCGCCACACACGACAAATATCGGGCACCGTGTTATAGGCGGTTACGGGTCAAATCGTACCAGTAGTGTGTGCGGTGGAAAATCGCATGACATTTTGTTGCACGATCAGCCCCGCAAGGAATCATATAATTTTGATTTTCTACAATCGAGTCGTGTGATTTATGCAAAGTGGCCAATCAGATTCAACTATTAATATGATCATGTGGCTATCACATGTTTTATTTCACAACAACATACACAATGTAGCGTCTAG
This sequence comes from Siphonodentalium dalli, assembly GCA_032622095.1. Lineage (NCBI taxonomy): Eukaryota > Metazoa > Mollusca > Scaphopoda > Gadilida > Siphonodentaliidae > Siphonodentalium > Siphonodentalium dalli. The sequence goes on along the minus strand of CP136061.1, from coordinate 81,685,737 downwards.
CATGTCCTTCAAGTTGATTAGCAAAGTCAGAGTAGCAGGATATTTTGGACGGCGGAATATATTCATGCCTCCACAATACAACTACAATTGAATACAAAACAAAACAGATATACTGGACATCAGAAAATTGGTGTCTATGTAGTAACTGATTGTGAAATTGTGTGGGGAATTAACCCTTTACCCAACAAAACGGCCAAAAACGCCCAAATAAAGCTTCAACAGCCTAAAATACCCTGTGCCAATGCATTCTCTTATATATGCGAGTCGACCATAGGTTGCCTCGCATATATAAGAGAATGCATTGGCCTAACAATTTTTTATCATTTTTTTTAAATAAATGTTTCTTACAATTTTTAGGACATAAAATAAAAAACATCCAGTACCCTGCAGGGAGCCCCACACATATATATAAGCATATAGAAGAGTGTCGTCTGCTCATGTTTGTCTGGGGCTCTGTATGGGTGAAATATAAAATTGTTAAAGAATACAAGAAAAAATTATTAAAATTGTAAAAAATTGTTAGGCCAATGCATTCTCTTATATATGCGAGGCGACCTATGGTCGACTCGCATATATAAGAGAATGCATTGGCACAGGGCCGTTCTGTTGGGTAAAGGGTTCAATCAGGTATAGGGCCCAGTAGTCTATAGAACTACAAACACTTGTAATATAAATATCTATTGGAAATTCATATTAAATATCTGCGACAAATACTCATATAGACCAACCACGTTAATAATAACCCATTGCATTCATGAGAAAGTAAACAACCAGATCGTACGATCCGATCGCATCATGTGCAGCGGTCTACTGTAAGTAATAAACAGAAGTCGCACGATTAAAATCGGACCGTGTGCGCACACAGATCTTGCAATCGCAAGAGTCTGCGACAAATATCGTGCAACAAATATCACTTTGTGTGCGGCCAGCTACTAGTAAAGCCATACATGTACAGTACTGCTCTAATTAATCGACCTCTTAACCAAAGCAGAATTATGGGTAACTTTTCAGGATTTAGTCAGAAATATGGCTTGTTGCCTCTCGGGGAGAGCTTTCCGATGAATGGCAACAAGCCATATTTCCGACTAAATCCTGAAAAGTTACCCATAATTCTGCTTTGGTTAAGAGGTCGATTAATTAGAGCATTACTGTACATGTATATATACAGGTTTGGGAAAAAACCTATTATTATTAATGACAATCCTTGAAATACTGTGTCAATTGAAGAATGAGGTCTCCAGAGGGTTACTTTAGTGGGGATCAGAATGAGGTCTCCAGAGGGTTACTTTAGTGGGGATCAGAATGAGGTCTCCAGAGGGTTACTTACTTTAGTGGGGATCAGAATGAGGTCTCCAGAGGGTTACTTTAGTGGGGATCAGAATGAGGTCTCCAGAGGGTTACTTTAGTGGGGATCAGAATGAGGTCTCCAGAGGGTTACATTAGTGGGGATCAGAATGAGGTCTCCAGAGGGTCACTTTAGTGGGGATCAGAATGAGGTCTCCAGAGGGTTACATTAGTGGGGATCAGAATGAGGTCTCCAGAGGGTTACATTAGTGGGGATCAGAATGAGGTCTCCAGATGGTTACATTAGTGGGGATCAGAATGAGGTCTCCAGAGGGTTACATTAGTGGGGATCAGAATGAGGTCTCCAGAGGGTTACTTTAGTGGGGATCAGAATGAGGTCTCCAGAGGGTTACATTAGTGGGGATCAGAATGAGGTCTCCAGAGGGTTACATTAGTGGGGATCAGAATGAGGTCTCCAGAGGGTTACTTTAGTGGGGATCAGAATGAGGTCTCCAGAGGGTTACTTTAGTGGGGATCAGAATGAGGTCTCCAGAGGGTTACTTTAGTGGGGATCAGAATGAGGTCTCCAGAGGGTTACATTAGTGGGGATCAGAATGAGGTCTCCAGAGGGTTACATTAGTGGGGATCAGAATGAGGTCTCCAGAGGGTTACTTTAGTGGGGATCTCATTCTGCTTAGCCTCATCTTCTGGAGAGTATCAATAATCTAAAATTAACATAGTTTATAGTTACTTTTTCCCTTCTGTTCAGCTTCTATATCTGCTAATTTCCATAAGATGAAATACATAATCAAGGCGACTAATGGCTGAAAATCACCCAACTTAAACTGGGGAACTTAAATCTGATCCAAGGTCTCCCATAGCAGAATGAAGTTCCCAGATGGTGAATTTGCTGATGCTAAAAGATTTACTGCCAAATGGGCTAACGTAATTCAGTGTTGATATTAGTGCTGTGCGTCGGATCCGAAATCCAACCCGAATCCGCAACATATAAATTGCAAATAGTGTGACAACATCGTGTAAAATATGTGTCTCAACATCAAACTTTTGTTGCTGAGGTCAAGGGTTGGGTCATTGGGGTGAAGGGGGACTGTAGAGTGTACTACTCAGTGTAGAGTGTAGATGCATATAAGAAAAGTTAGAGAATTTAACGGGATGATCGGGAATTGGGGATTCGGGAATCTGCAACTTTGTCCTAACTTACCTATGTGACAGTACTGTAAGTGTAAGACACTACGTAGTACGTAGTACTACGTACAGTGTAAGTGACATGCTAGTACGAAGTTACGAACTAACGAAACATCTGTACTCTGTAGTCTGTACTGCTCTGTATTTTAAGTTGATGGAGGCTGGAACGACTGGACGGATTGGAGTATGTAGTCTGTAACTTCTGAGAAAATGTGTTTTCGCGGAATCGTGACGTCAGATTTCCTAGAAAGTTTGTCTGACCTTGACACACTAATATGGCAGTAAGAGTAGCCTACATTTATATAGGCCCTACGTTTAATCTGAGACTCAGTTAGAAACTTAGAATCCAAGTTATCCACCCCATAAATGTAACATGATGGAGATCGGATTGTACGGTCCGATCCAGACGATCCGAATCCGACAGCATTTTTGAAAATCCGAATCCGACGACAATTCGGAATCCGATCCGGATCCGAATCCGATTTTTTAAACATTGTAAATCCGATCCGGATCCGATTCGGATTATCGGATCCGACGCACAGCACTAGTTGATATACTTTTTCGGTGCAGTGAGGCTAAAAAAATAATAGCTTCCTTTCAGGTAACCCTCTCTCCCGTTCACCACATGGCCCCTGTAAACTTTTTATTTGCAAAATTTTAAAAAAGTTCACAATTTACAGTCTGAAAATTCCCAATCTCATTCTCCAAAATAAAACAAAGTATTTAAGACTTATGGGTATGGAATATGTTTATTAACTCAATTTGACATGTTTAGGGGTGTTAATAGAAATTAAATGGCTTTGGACATACTAGTATATGACAATTGATTGTTTCATACAATTTCTCAACAAATTCATTTGATAGTGTCATTATTTCAATTCAAAAATTCCAAATTTACCCCGCTACGATATCTATTTTTCCCAATTGCATGGGCCTGGACCCTTTCCCCAAAATACCCAAGATTATCCGTCAGATCCTTTAGAGTTGGCATACTACGGTTCTGGTATCGGCGAAACTTATTTTTGTGTCCAATGTGATGAAACTTAGGTCTTACCGGTATATCGTGGTGTGATTATGATATATTACACTCAAGACATGCACAAGGGTTCATCGACAGAGTGGGTTCTATAGCAATTTCGTGTATAAATTAGGTCAATCATATCATATATCAAGGCATGTGAGAAATCAGAGATTCACAATTCAAACAGACTATATATATGAGCTCCTCGACTCGACTTAGAATCTAAATAAAAAACTTTTAAAAGCCATTCCTTTTGAACAATTTATTATAGAATATAAACTATCAATATCAAACTCAAAGTACTCAAAAGTCAACTGTTGGTTGTTGTCTAGAGGGGAGTATTTTACTGAAATTAACCATTATATTATTGATGCTGTGTGCGCAGTCCGATTGAGATGTGTACTATACGAAGAAGCTTGTCGATTTCATCATGCATGTTCATTTCATTCATAAAATATCATCATTTCGATTTCAACGAAACTCGACGAGCAACATCATCATGTAGCTTTCACCATCAACCGAATTGCGATATAAACCTGAAAGTATCTTCTGCTTTGTTCATAAGTACTAGTATGTGTTTCTTGACGATTCATGAAAATAGAAAGATTTCTGAGGATTATCAGATTCACGTACCCTGCTGGACAACATAAGTGTCCACTATTAAATAGTGGTGTACCGATTATCGGTATCGGCTATCGGGCCGATATATGAGGTATCGGCAAGATATCGGTATCGGCAAAATTTAGTCTCCCAACCGATATCGTCAACCAATACATGTCGCGTCCTTTGTGAACGTTGTTACACCAATTCCGACTTTAATATTAAATAAATGACGGGAATTTCCAGAAAAAATAGTGACTATTTTACCCACGGGTCAGCCCTCCATCACATACGGTGATATACCATGATGACAACATCGACAGGAGACTGCTGGTACACTCATGACCCAAATAAACATTTCAAAAGGTACTGTAGTTCCATACGCTTAATAATTAAAGTTAAAACATAAAATGTATATAATTAAAATTACTTGCGAGTTCCGAGTAGCACATGTTGAAAGCGAATAACTGACACCCCTGGCATCAGCGTGAGAATGGAATCTCCCTATGACTGAATCAGACTAATGTACCGGTATCATTTAGTGATGTATTCATGGGGGTGTGGCATTAATTATATGCCACGCGCGACAGTAAGTTGTCACATTGTTATTATCTTCACAAGGCGGGTACCTGGCGGCAAGATCAAACGATTATTTGCATGCATTTGATGTCTTCGAGTAGGAATCACTAATATGCCACGTGTTGACAGATGACACAGTAAACTAAAAATCACAGTGTTTATAAATAGACGAGTCACACTTGACCAGTTTGCATTAAAGTCGACGCAGTTGTGACTCGCTATTCCTCAATATATAGAAACATCACGTGTTAACAACATTTAAGTGTGTGTGTTTAAAGTGCTTTTAATTCAAATTGATTGACTTTCTGGTATAGTTCTCGTCTAGTCCAATAAAGTATTTGATTTGATTTGGTATACAATGACTGAAGATGGGGGAGGTGACTAACTTGTTTGATGGAACCATCCGAACCAATCAGAGCGCTCTATGGGCGGGATTTGTATCTGCTGTCATGGGCAGAGAAAATTTCAACAATTGCAACATTGCAGGTGTTATTAAATGCAAGTTCAACTTCTGAAAAAGATTGAGTTTGGCAAATTAAATTGAAATTGAGTCATTGACTCAAATGGATTATGGACTGATTCCGTAAGGCACAGTAACGGAATCAAACAAATATTGAGGAAATCTTTTGAATGCAATGAAATATTAAATCGTTTTGCCAGGGTTTTTGGGGAACGTAAACTAAACTTTTTTGCGACCAGGTTATCGGTTCTTTGCCGACAATACTTTGAAATTTAAAAGACAAATTGATATGGAGTTTTGTTCACGTACAAGACTTATCTGTATCGGATCGGCCGATAATTCTACTGAAAATATCGGCTATCGACTTTTACCGATAACCCCCGTATCGTTACATCACTACTTTTAAACCGTGGTGCGGTTAGTGTTGCCACCGCGGCCGAAATGCAACTACACCGCAGCTCCACCGGCTAACTACAGTTGGGCCTCGGTGTAATTGCCGTTTGGCCATGGTGTAGTTGCCACGGTGTACGTTAATTAAACTTAAAAAAAGACAATACAAACCAGAAATCTAACCACGGTGTACATGCCGTTCGGCCGCGGTGTAGTTGCCATTCGGCCGTGGTGTACTTGCCGTTCGGCTGCAGTGTACTTGCCGTTCGGCTGCAGTGTACTTGCCGTTCAGCCGCAGTGTACTTGCCGTTCGGCCGTGGTGCTCAACTGCAGTTACAAACTCTGACACCGCGGCCGACGACAAATACACCCCGGTGGCAATGGACACTTCTTTTGTCCAGCGGGGGATGTAATATTAAGATAATTTAAACGCGATATAATAATGTTTGCTTGCATCACAAATTTCGATTTCGATTCCAGTATTGTCCCCAGCCCTGCCAGAGTAATTGAGATTTTCCCATTGCCACTCCATTGCAAATATTTGACATTCCATAATATGTTATAATTATGTTCTCAATAAAATGTAAACCGCGGCTACGAATGAACTTCACTGTGAATAATTCTGATAGTAACTCCCCTCATTTTGGAACGCCGGCCATGGAAAGATGGACACGTTTATTTCAGATTACGACATTAATACTTTAAGCCCACCGATCTACTAGTACTGTGCGACAAAAGCGCTCGCAAAAATAAAAAACAGCAGTGTCGTATTAGATAATAATTGGTGACGTCACAAAATCAGATATAGTCTATATATGACCCAAAGCGTCCGGCTTCGGTTCGTTACTACTGATATCTGGATGGATCTCGAGATTCTGACAGATACGGTAATATTAATAGCACAATCGAATAAATTACACCAGAAAATAGCCTGTAGTTGATATTGTTGAACAATGTAAAGTAAACATTTCCAAAAAATTGCAATATTAATTAGGCCAAAGCGAAAAATAGGTGTGTTTCCACTCCCATCCATAAAAAAAACAGGGGCGGGGGTAGTCCAAGTCTTCTTGTACTAAAACCAGCTAAGATATTGGGATGGCGATGCTGGTGTTTAGTCCAAGCCCGCTTGCATACCAATCCTACCACATGAGTTACGCCCACGATCTGTGGCGGGAATTTGTGGTGTATTTTACTCGATTTACCTAGCAAATCAATACATGATGCTATATACATCGGAAAGGCTTACATCTAATGGTCATAATGGTGTATAATAATCTAACTTTAATGTTAAATTACACATAGAATATTCCGGTTGATTGCCACAAACATCGATTTGTTTCTCTGTTTGTTTACGTTTTAACCGAAAGCCGAAGTGGTCCGAATAAGTTCGGCATAATCCGCTGTTTGTTCTGGGAATTCTACTTTCCGTTTCTATATATAGCGCGGGTTTTCCGAACAAAAATGGCGAAAACCGATCGCCCGAAAGTCCAGTTTTCTATGTGCTTTCAGAACAATTCCCGCACTAAAAACTTAATGACATAATGGAGGATCAGAACGGTAGTTTTGTTGACAATTATCGCAAGCAACTTGTCAAAATTGGAGCAAATTAGATCTCTTGTGTCTGACTTGCCATGCGTGTGGTGTGCATTTTGACATCTGTGTTGATAAAATAATCGGAGAACCGAATCGCACAGTTTCGAAATATAGTTCTTCCGTTTTAGTGGGACTTTTCAAACTTAACGTTCATTTATTTAGTGTATTACATTTATATCTCCAATGTTTAATTAATCTATTTATTATTTTATTTATTGACACACATAATTACGATTACAATGGAGAATTCATCGTAATTTGCGTTGTTGTCCAAAATCTACGGAATATTTTCAACGGAAAATGCCGAACACAGTTCGCGAGGTCAACCGAGTTCGCATACTTTTAAAAAATTGTAAACATTGAGGTAAATGTCTCTTTTCGCATTAAATTACCGTTTTAAATTCACAACTGATGTGGGTTTCAGATAAAATAGCATGTCTTCTGCGGAAAATATCCGTTTATTGTCGCAATTGTGATATTTTATTTCATATAATTGTGGTTTTATTTGAGCGGGTCACTAACGCAGCTTTCGCTTAAGCCGTGTCATAAGCGAGCATATAGGGCGGTCTTGGACTAAACACCAGCATCGCCATCCCAATATCTTAGCTGGTTTTAGTACAAGAAGACTTGGACTAGGGCGGGGGGGGGGTGGCTTTTCACTATATTTTTTTTTTTCACTTTATTTTTTCGCGGGGAAATTCAAATATCACATTTGTGCTATCTTTCTAATAATTATGTCATTTATGAACTTATTGTGAAGGCTAACAATGTATGTACTGAATTTCAGTGCCTTGTATTTAATCTACATGTGCATCATAATAATAAATGATCATTGCTTTCGAAATTCGTTTTACAGCTGATTGTAGTGTTTTGGGCGTCAAGGCCTTTGGGGTGATTCTTTTCATAGACTTGAAAAAAGGTGTTGCAGTGGGGAACCTTTGTCATTTTGTTTCTGCCTTGCGCCATGTGTATGCATTTAAAAAACTTAAGTGCCAACACGCTGCTGGCACTTGTTTGGGACGACATGTTAACACTATGGGAACGGGACTACCCGCCGACGGAACTGGGTATATTAACTCTCGGAATGAGTGTGGGACATCTTCATTGGGATTAAGGAAAGGGCATTTCGGCCCTTTCGACAACCCCGGGGCCAGCCATCCCAAACCACTCACTTTAGTACACTATCCAGGCCAGGGAGATTAGGGAGTTCTGGGATGATTAATTACATGTCCGATCCACCGAGGTTAACAACAGCCAGCTTTCTGAAGAAGTGCTCAAGCGTCTACGGAACGGAGAAGAGACCGGCACAGTGCAGACAAATTTTGTTTTTAATCTTCGTTCATATTCATTCATTCCGTTTTTAAATTTCGTTCATTATATTATCGTTGATGCATTTTTGTGTTCATAAGTTATATTATATTACATGTGTATTTATTGTTGTCCATGTTGTTAAATCAAATACAAATCTATAAAAAAAAAACCCCAGTTTCGTTAAACAAACATCTCATAATCCTCTCACACCTCCTAATTAGCCACTGATTACCGCTAATTGATTTTTGGGGGCGGTTTGTCCGGGGGCGGGTTGTCTCAGAGTGAAAGGGGGCGGGTTGTCTCGGGGGCGGGTAGTCACGGACCCGACACTATTTCCCGGATGTTGGCAAAATTGTTTTAGATCTTCAGGTAAATATACACTCCGGCTTCCGTTCGGTAAATTACCGTAGGCCTATATCATCCGGTTGTTACAGTCCGTTCTTTTCAGACACCGTTGGAAGTTTTGGGACAGATGTATTCTTTGCGATTGCGTTCGCGTAAATATTGTGTAGCATTATTTTGCCGGTATATTTGGGCATGTCGTTAGTTGACGTACATTAATAATGCGGTCATAAACTCATCACCCTAATGCCGCCATGGAGCTTCATTTTACAGTGTGTCTGAAAACCACGTGCGCGTTTGTTTTTGTTTACAATCTGTTGCTACCGCTATACTTAAAGTAATTGACCACCAATAACGTGGTGTCACCCCGTTAATATGGCGGTACTATACCGCTGTATCCTCCAATACCGCTGAAACTCCCTCTCTAATAGTCTGAACTCTACAAATACCGCTTGTTAACGCGAACAAGTATGTGTGAGTAAATACCTCCCCTCAAACAGTTCCATGAAAATCACCGCGGTATTCAACAAAATTAATGCGGTGCCCGCTAAAAGACCGCGGTATCATTATCGCCCAATACCGTAACTCCACCGCCATGACCGTCTTGATACCACTACCGTTTATTACCGGTATCACCGCGGTCATGACCGGGGTATCACCCCGTTTTTCTGGTCAATTACTTTGAGAATAGCGGTATATCGGTCACAACACGGAATTTTATTGTCAGTGGGTCGATTTAATAACCAAATAAGGAGACAATTTTAGTATGCTTGTTTATGTGAGAGGTCTATATATAACAATATAAATAGTGTAGTATTAATTCACGTGGAAATAGTAAATACATCGTATTTTATTTTTCGGGATTTGGAAAATAAATAAAGTGAGTTTCGTCGGGGGGTTTTGAGGTGGGGCGGGCAGGGGAGTGGAAACATGCCTATTTTTCGCTTCAAATGGCCTTATTATATTATCATGGAGTAATTTTAGTCCAACAAATTAGACTATTCGGATTAATACATATTTTAATATTTGGACATTTACGATTGTATTAATCCTTCTAAGGATTAAAATGTCCATAAACGTCCAAATATTAAAATTCCTATTAATCCGAAAGTCTAATTTGTTGGACTACTAGTACTACTAGAGTAATTTATACAGCGAGAATAGGTGACACAATTTAGACAAATTTGCGACTCATTCGAGGACGTTGAAACGTTGGATAACATAAATAAACGGGGTAATATGATCTTAAATCCATTAAAATATATATCAGCGATAATCTACTTGATATTTCTTTGTTTAAAGACAAAATAAACGCTCAATCTTTTCACAAATAAATACCAACCTTAAAAGGGTACCTGTCCTAATTAACAACCGGAAGTTCAGGTGGGCGGATGAGAAAATATATGGAACGCCGATCCTTTATAAATCGGAAAATTCTTTTCGGATTCATCACTGAACATTTCCCACGAGACTCCTCCGCGCTAAGGTGCAACACTGAGTGTTATTTAGTGAATTTCAGTCCAGGAGTCAGTGAATTATACACAAAGAGGTTTAACACATTCTAATATACATCTAAAACTTGGCAGGGCGACTGCATGATACACGGTCATGGATGGGTAGGGTGCACTCTGTTTAATATAACAGCAAAAACATTGTATGAAACATGTTTAAAGACTTGTCGCATCAGTATTTCTAATAACACAAATCTAAAAGAACCGGACACTTGATGTCACTTAAAACTTAATTTATTTATTTAAAAATATATGTTTTCAATAAAATTGTTGTAAAATTCTTTAAATGGGAACAATTCTTGTCCCATTACCGTACGTGCTGAACAGTTAGGAAAATAAATTATTTCGCAATGATAGAAGCTCGATCGTTCTACCTCAAAATTATCCATTTTATATTACACTAGCCGATGAGCGCGACGTTGTCCGGGCTATTCAAAAACCAAATTTCAAGTCGATAGCTCTACCCAGCCCGACGTTGTCAAATTTCAAGTAGATAGCTCTACCCTTTTCCGAGATCTGGTCTGCGCATGCGCGAAGCTGGCGTCGCACGGGCTCGGCGACCCGATAAAATTCGTATCCGGGGCAAGATACATTCACATAGCAAATTTCAAGTCGATAGCTCCACCCGTTTCCTAGATCTCGTCTGCGCATGCGCGAAGCGGGCGTGCGCACGGGCTCGCCAATACGACAACGTCCACCGCCTGGTCAAACTACACACACGTACCAAGTTTCGTCCCGATCGGCCGAGAATCGTAGATTTGTATAAATGACAAACAAACAGACAAACATACAGACAGACAGAGGTCTTCAAAATATATATGAGACTAGCCGATGAGCCCCACGTTGTCCGGGCTATTCAAAAACCAAATTTCAAGTCGATAGCTCCACCCGTTTCCGATATCTGGTCTGCGCATGCGCGAAGCTTGGGTCGCACGGGCTAGGCGACCCGATACAAATCGTATCCGGGGCAAGATACATTCACATACCAAATTTCAAGTCGATAGCTCTACCCGTTTCCGAGATCTCGTCTGCGCATGCGCGAAGTTGGCGTCGCACGGGCTCGGCGACCCGATAAAATTCGTATCCGGAGCAAGATACATTCACATAGCAAATTTCAAGTCGATAGCTCCACCCGTTTCCGAGATCTCGTATGCGCATGCGCGAAGCGGGCGCCGCACGGGCTCGCCAATACGACAACGTCCACCGCCTGGTCAAACTACACACACGTACCAAGTTTCGTCCCGATCGGCCTAGAATCGTAGATTTGTATCAGTGACAAACAAACATACAGACAAACAAACAGACAGATGTCTTCAAAATATATATGAGATAGCCGATGAGCCCGACGTTGTCCGGGCTATTCAAAAACCAAATTTCAAGTCGATAGCTCCACCCGTTTCCGAGATCTGGTCTGCGCATGCGATAGCTCTACCCATTTCCGAGATCTGGTCTGCGCATGCGCGAAGCTGGCGTCGCACGGGCTCGGCGACCAGATAAAATTCGTATCCGGGGCAAGATACATTCACATACCAAATTTAAAGTCGATAGCTCCACCCGTTTCCGAGATCTCGTCTGCGCATGCGCGAAGCTGGCGTCGCACGGGCTCGGCGACCCGATAAAATTCGTATCCGGGGCAAGATACATTCACATTCCAAATTTCAAGTCGATAGCTCCACCCGTTTCCGAGATCTCGTCTGCGCATGCGCGAAGCGGGTGCCGCACGGGCTCACCAATACGACAACGACGACCGCCTGGTCAAACTACACACACGTACCAAGTTTCGTCCCGATCGGTCGAGAATCGTAGATTTGTATAATTGACAAACAAACAGACAAACATACAGACAGACAGATGTCTTCAAAATATATATGAGATGTACACTTCTGTATGATCATGAACGCTTGGATTTTTAAGTTTCCATCTGTATAAAACTGTTTTTGTCGTAACGAGTCGCATATCCCTTATATCAGTTCACTTTACATATTAATAATAAATAATAATAATAATGACCAGTTTTATATAGCGATTAACCAATTACTTGCTCTAACACGTTCTAATACTCATTAGTATGACTGGTACTCTTTTAACGCACGAGTGATGCGAAGCCGACACAGTAGGAGCGATCTTGCTCAAGGGTCACAACTTGGCGCGGGTTTTGAAACACGTCACTCAAAGCGGCCAAGCCACGTACTGCTATGTGGAGACTCAATTAATGACCGGCGACGCGCTGCGAACCCATAACAATGTGTTTACAGCGAATACAAGTCCGACACGTTAATCACTGGACCACGGAGCTCCATGAACTCACACGAATTGGCCATTGTAGCATGACTATGTGCATGCATAAAGTCAATCAGGATATATAGTTAACTGTTCTGAGAAGCGTACGGTTTTTCTCCTCGAGTGAGATGCAGAGGATTATTTTTACGAGGCTAACCGAGTGCAAATAATCCTCGCATCTCACGAGAGGAGAAACCCGTACACTACTCAGAACAGTTGACTGTTGTGTTTATTATATTTTCTATACCAGTTTTTTACGACCTAGGTCATGCCATGAACCTATACTAAGGCTAACATATGATCAATTGCATGCGACCTCTTTCGCAAGAACTATCTGGAACTATAAAAATGCAGATTTTCAAAAAGCGAATATCTTAATAAATGAGAGCAAATGGCATGAATTGCTGCAACCAGTAAATGACATAAACGATGCAGTAAGCTTATTTACCGAGAGATTTATCAAAATAATGGAAGAATCAATCCCCAAAATGACAGTGACGATAAGGACAAAGGACAAATTCTGGTTTAATTCCGACATACGGAGAGAAATACGACGCCGCGATAGACTCAGATCAATAGCACTCAAACGACATTCAGAGCACACTTGGAGAAAATACAAGGATATTAGAAATAAAGTTAACAACATGAAAAAGTATGCAAAATCTCAATTTGAAACTAAACTTGAGGAGAAAATAAATGAAACCCCACTCCCCGCGATTTCTGGCATATTATGAATTATCTACTTAACAAAAAGAAATCTACGAATACCCCAACTCTGTATAGCCCCAATGGCGACGTATCAATGAAAGGGAAATCATATGCAACCGATGATTACGAAAAAGCTAGGTGTCTCAACGCAAGATTCATTTCTAATGCCACTATACAAGACGATGCCAAAAATCTCCCTTATTTCCCTCGTAGATCCAATAACATACTATCCGAAATCCCAATCACATATTAAAGTATCGTGTGCGCTATAAAATCATTAAATTTAAATAAGGCGTATGGTCACGATAGCATCAGCCCAAAAATGTTGCATAGTACTGCCGATAATATCGCAATCCCCCTATTAATAATTTATAAAAAATCATTGGATCTTGGTAAGTTTCCAATGACCTGGAAAAAGGCAAACGTCATCCCTATTTCCAAAAAAGGCGACCCAGCCGATTCCGCAAATTACCGTCCAATATCTCTCCTTCCGACATAAGGCAAAATCTTCGAAAAAGTGGTCATACAACATATTATGACATACTTCACGGAAAATAATTTGTTATATAACCACCAGTCTGGTTTCCTCCCTGGCCATAGTACAACATACCAGTTAATAGAACTATATCACAACCTGTGCCAGAGTCTCGACAACAGCCTCTATACATGTGCAGTATTTTTTTTTATATATCAAAGGCATTCGAGAGAGTATGGCACAGGGGGCTGCTATATAAATTGGAACAATATGGAGTCTCTGGAAATATCTTAGAATGGCTAAAAGATTATCTGTTCAATCGCAAACAAAGGGTCTTAGTGAACAACTCCTTCTCAAATTTTGAAGTTATCCCAGCGGGTGTCCATCAAGGCTCAATTATTGGCCCTTTCCTATTTTTAGTTTACATAAACGACCTCCCTGATCACATTAATGCAACCACAAGAATGTACGCGGACGATACTTGCCTTATGACTACCCATTATGACATCGATATCCTAACCAAGAACATGAACGATGACCTTGAAAGAGTCGCAGATTGGGCAAATAAATGGCTAGTTAAATTTAACCCAACGAAAACTAGGGCAATTTCCTTTTCCCTTACAAAATAATAACAACGTGACCCCCGAATTTAAAATTCGAACAAGAAAATGTATTATTTACAAACTCACACAAACATCTTGGACTTGAAATACAATCGAATCTAAACTGGAACACTCATATAAATACAATAGCAAACAAAGCAACATCGCGTCTCTCACAATTAAGAAGACTGAAGTACGACCTAGACCGAAAGTCGCTTGAAAAAATATACATAGCATATATATTACCAATTATAGACTATGCCGATGTATATAGCAACAGATTCCTTTTTAAAAAAGTTCGATGACATACACAAGGATGCTGCAAGAATAGTAACAGGATTAACGCGTTCCGTAGATATAAATCGCATGTTTGGCGAAGTAGGATGGCCAAGGCTTGAAATTCGACGAGAACTCCACGAGTTGCACACCATGTTTAAAATAATAAACAACCAAGTCCCCAATTACCTCACGCTCATGTTGCCACCCCGATCAAGACAAGTTGCCAGTAATCGATATGATATGCGCGAACCTGACAAATTTTATTCATACCGTTCGCATACAGAACATTTCAGAAACTCTTATTTACCTCAAAGTACGTTATCTTGGAATAAACTACCAAAGCCTATTACAAATGTAAGTACTCTTCCTGAATTTAAGATGAATTTGAAATTAATTGACCCGCCCACCGTCCACGAAACCTCCCCAATTCTTTATTAATGGTCCAAGAAAACTAAGCATCTTACACTGCAGAATTCGCAACTATTGTAGTGAATTAAAATGTGTACAACAATTTTATCTCTGATACCTCTAAATGCACATGTGGATACGAAGTCGAAGATGCCTTTCATTATTTCTTTGAGTGGTCCCTGTATACTACCGAAAGATGCGAACTATTCAATAAGATTGCAGCCCACCAATTTATAATATCTAACATTTCCTCCTTACTCACAGGGATATCATCAGAATCGAATCGACGCAATGAAATTCTTTTCCATTTTGTTTATTAATACATTTCACCAACGAAACGCTTTAATTAGGCCCCCTCCGCTAACAAATATAGGCGAGATCCTCCTTTGTGTTACAAATGTTAACTACCTCAGATGAAATTTCAAAAGCAGGATAGGACTGACAGCAATCACAACCACACCATACATAATCCTGTATATATGTTATGTTCGTCATCTACGTTGTATTTGTTAAAATGTTAATGGGAGAGGGGCGGATTTAAGTTGTTAAAACTTGTGCCCCGATCCCTCTTGTAATATTATATTACAATAAAATATGTTTAAACAAAAAATAAAAAAAGGTTCATGGCATGACCTAGTTACGACCCAGACAACAATGAATCACACGGATATAGATCTAATACGTTCTTAAAGCTACAACAGCACATTTAAACATTAGTTTTGAGAACTAAGTAACTAAGCGTATAATTGGCCAGGAAAATAGAGCGGTGAATCGGAAATTAGCAAAAATTGTAAATTTTTCCGAGTAACAGGAATGAGGAACAGAGATATAAACTTAATAATGTTAGACACGATATCTTGAGATTTTCTGATTGATTTATTTATTGCACAAGTCACATAACAGTGAAACAAGCAAAACGTATATACATTATGTACACAAATTCGGATAGCACATTCATCATTGTTCATATACATATGCATGTTTATATATACAGCAGTAATTAAATTAGATTACACAATAATAGGCAATAAACTTAACAAGTATGATAATTACATGTGATCACCCATAACAATAAATGATTTCGCTCATATAGAATAAGACACCTTCTTAAAGGCACACTTAAGAATATGCATAGTCTTTTTATGAGGCTTATATTTTGAAGAGATAGGAGACCATGGAATTTCTCTCTCGTAGGGTTCTTCCAAAAGTATTCAGGGATATATTGTTTTCTGATTTCATCCAAATGACTGCATATAATAACTAAATGGTATTCGTCTCCTAAATATTCTCCACTTTCCTTCTGAAAGGAACAATACCAATATCCCAATTTCCCGCCAATATAGAGATAGAACACTTTAGTTCTAGCTGATTGGTATAACCAGGCTGTATTTGAAACTGAACTAAAATAGAATATTGGAATCACCAAGGAATTCCCCGACGCGGGGGGGGGGGGTGGTTATAACTATGTATACCAGGATCACCATTACATATCTCCCCGATGGGGTGGGCTAACTCTCCCACAGGGGGTGGATAGCCCCCGGAGCCTCCCCTGCATGGTTCCTCACACTACATATTTATACAAAACAGGTCCGATTAGTTCAAAATCTCAAATGTGATGAGATGTTGAGACCCTGGGTGACGTACTTACTTTAAGCATATGTGAGGAATGCTGGGTGACTTTCTGAACGTTTGACAGCTCATCTGTAACTTTATGCACGTGTATACATCCACGCGAGAATGACCAATTCATAATATATACTATCAGCGTATATATATATACCTATATATATATACTATTCGTCCACGTGTTAGCTTGTCTAAGTCTCCTTGGACGTAAACCAGCTATTATCAGCGAGATGCTATACATTATACCGATATACCTAGTTTACGTCCAAGGGAACTTGAACGACAGTGTTAGTCTTCCGAAAGCGATGCAAGGCCGGAAACTCTTTCTTATCTTTCACCATTTCACCTGGACATACAACGTGCAAAGTCCTGTCAGCAGCTTTGGTTGTCCATGTTGTTTATCTTACAAGCGATCACTTAGCTATACAGCGAATGACCTACCTGTATGTGAGGTGAATTTAATGATCACATGCAATATATTCACGGTCGTTTGTGACATCTAGTCAATATAGGGGAAGGCCACCATACGAGCTGAGACATATTCCTAATTACAGTTCTTAGATATTCCTAATTACAGTTCGACACATTCCTATTGGAAATGGCAGCTGAAGTCGCTAAATCATTTCATGGGAAATGGAAGCTGGACAGGAGCGAGAACTTTGATGATTTCCTCAAAGAAGTAGGTGAGTATATAAGTTATATATGTTAATTGTACATTGTATATTAAGACCTCAAGTGGAGCCTTACAAATCAGATGGATATGTGCCAGAGAGTCCCTCCCTGTCGCCAGTGGGTTTTCTCCAAATTGCTCAGATTGTATTTGTGTTGTGCTGTGAATGTCATCTTCTGTATTTCTATTTATATTATTTGTAGCATTTTTTTTTTTGGGAGATGAGAAAGTTTTGTAACTTGTACTCCGATCGCTTAAAGACACATAATGTACTTGTTCGGGTGCGTGAAACTGATGACTTAGTATCCAGGCTCTATGCCAACTGGAGGAATGTACCATTCTACTAACATCGCCGAAAAACTGAAGCAAATCGACCGTACCACTCCATAGAAAACATCGTCTGAACTACGCTCAAATGTAAATATTTACTACTCGATTCGGGGCGCATCTATTGGCGATAAACTAACGAAAACGATTCGCAATCGAGAGTCACTGCATTTAATTAATATATAAGAATGACGATATGTGTTGTCAATTTGGATATAATATTAGTGAAAATTACTACTTTGAACAAGATTATTCTCCATTTATATTTGATACCGCAGTGTTTCACATCACTTTAGCTGAGTTTAGTTTAATAAATATGTTTAAACTAAAAAGTTAGACTGACGGGGACGTGGCGACAGGTTGGGGGGGGGGGGTAAATTTTGTCAACATTTTCAACAGTTGAAAATTTCATGCCTGACATAACAATAGTTGGAATTTTTTTTCCCACCATATAGGTGACCCGCCATATCAAATCCAGTCGTAAGTCGGGATTTTTTTACCCTGTGCCAATGCATTCTCTTATATATGCGAGTCGACCTAACAATTTTTTACAATTTTAATAATTTTTTCTTGTATTCTTTAACAATTTTATAATTTCACCCATACAGAGCCCCAGACAAACATGAGAAGACGACACTCTTCTATATGCTTCTATATATGTGTGGGGCTCCCTGCAGGGTAATGGATGTTTTTTTTATTTTATGTCCTAAAAATTGTAAGAAACATTTATTTAAAAAAAATGATAAAAAATTGTTAGGCCAATGCATTCTCTTATATATGCGAGGCGACTTATGGTCGACTCGCATATATAAGAGAATACATTGGCACAGGGTAAAAGCAATCCCGACTTACGACTGGATTTGATAGGGCGGGTCACATTTGTTTGATTTTCCAACCAGTAATTTTTAGACCAACAGTAGCATATTTTCTACTTCTGTCAATATTTTGGTTCCAAATGGAATTCTGCGATCCTGGGACGGTTTATGTCTGTATTGTTCAAGGCCAATGTGGGTGGGGGTGCAGTTGGAAATTTCAATGTGGACCCCCTTCACAATGAGGACCCTCTAGCAAGGTCCCCTGGCTAGATATAACTATATATATACTAAGTTACTAACTGTAATTATTTACCTGTCACCGCATAATTATAATGATATCACGTGCATATAACTATTTATGTTACAAGTATATAGAGCTTCTTTGTTTTCAAATACGAATACATGCAGAAATGACTGGGCTGGTTTATGTTGGATTATGTACAGAAATGACTGGGCTGGTTTATGTTGAATTATATACAGAAATGACTGGGCTGGTTTAATGTTGGATTATGTACAGAAATGACTGGGCTGGTTTATGTTGGATTATTTATACCCCGTCCCTGGTCGACATGGTCTCAAAACTCTTCTCTCAATTTTCTATAGTCGGGAGCGAAGAGTCCGCGACCAGGGAAGGTAATCTAGGTCTGAGGTTAATCCAATCTAGATATATACATCTAAGCTGTCATTTTTGTGACACCATTACTAGTTGATGACTTTATTCTTCTCAGTGACTCTCGATGATGTCAACTGTGTGGTGTGCTATATTGCAATACGAAAAAAAAATATTCGATATGTTCTGTTGAATGAATTGTGCGATAAGTTGGTTGTCGCCACCCTGTATATAAGTTCACCGAGATTGGTGTTCAAGTCTTGAGCGAGATCACTGAGTCGTTACCATATTGGATCCACCCAGCCCCGTTCCGCGCATTCAGTGCTACAGGTCAAAATTCTGGAGTAGCATTCTCTATATTGAGCTTTTGAATATTCATGAATTCCATATATGAAATTCATAAATATTCAAAACTCCATATATGGAATGCTACTCCAGAACATTGATCTGTAGCACATAAACCGCGGAATGGGGACTGGATGGATCCAATATGATGTTAGTGACTCAGTGATCTCGCTTATAGTCTGATGCGAGAATTTAGGGATATCTCGAATTGAATACGGACATCGTAAACCGACTTCGAACTTGGTAGATCATGTCATGAATCTCCACTGTATATAGATACGTCCGTATAGACAGAGGGGGACAACACCGGGGACCCACCACAACCCTAAGTGTATTTTGTTCCTCCAACAAATTGGGAATCCACACACACCCCCCCCCCCCCCACATTTTCCATAATTTTTACATTTATAGCTGCTTTATTAAACGAAATAACTCCAAACATTTTCTGTTGACAATTGGAATATTTAGGCATGCATCACACTCAATGCTGATTAATTTATAAAAAAGAAATCTCTCAGTGATCACTGCAGCGACTATTTGATGCAGCTATAAATTTATTTCTCTGATAACCGTGCAGCGGATGTGTTATCTGTCAGCTTACACCTGCATGTCTTGGATTAATTTGTTAATTTGCACCTAATTTTGTATACAAATCGAATGGTACACCTTTGGTGATTTCGAGAGATATATACAGTAACGCCCAAAGTAATTGACCACTTAACCACAGCAGAATTATGGGTAATTTTTCAAGATTTAGTCGAGAGCTTTCCGATGAATGGCAACAAGGCATATTTCCGACTAAATCCTGAAAAATTACCCATAATTCTGCTGTGGTTAAGTGGTCAATTACTTTGGGCATTACTGTAGTAACAATTATTTGCATAAAACCCATGGTGCCCACCAATATGGTTGTTCTATCTTGTGTTTTTTTTAAATGTACTCAATCCGAATTAACGCTCGCCAATTACTATTTCCTTGGCTTCGTGGGTAAAACATATTTGATTCGAGTCTAAGAACTCAGAGCTCAGAGTGATCAGATATCGATGTTTGAAATCTATTATTTTAAAAGTACTCAATCCGATAAAATTCCTCTCAATTACTATTTCAATGGCTTCGGGGGTCAAAAATATTTGATTCGAGTCGAGGAAGTCACCCATCAAAGCTCAGATTTGTTAGATATCGATTTTAGAAATCTATTATTTTTCATTATCGGCAATACTTTCTGGCCCAGAACACAGTCAAAATTGCGTTATTATTACCAGTTGATTTTAGAGTTATCCACCCTTGTCTGTTTGAATAGTGTTTTGGTGTACACATCTCGAACAGATTACGAAATTGAATGCAATTATTAGTACTCATCTCGAGAAAATAAAAAATTTCAAAAATCAATATCTAATAACTCTGAGCTTTGTTTGATGGGTTCCTCGACTCGAATCAAATATTTTTTACCCCCAAAGCCAAAGAAATAGTAATATAGGACCCTCTGATCGGATTGTTGTTGTTGGAATCTGTTGAGATGGGGACCCTCTGATCGGATTGAGTACCTTTAATTGTAGGTGGCCCAATAGACAGTCAATTAGAAGAATTTCATGGACCAAATTGCCGGTAAAGATGGATAACTCTAAAATCAAGGGGCTTTTTGTATTAGATATTTGACAAACCGATAAAATTTCGTTGAACAAAATGTTGATAAATAACAGGTTTTGTGCAATTTTATACTATAGTTGATTGTGCTTTTCATTATTTTTGGGCAATTATTAGATTCTGATAACTGAAGCGGAATTTCAAAAAATGTTGTTGTTGTTGGAATCTGTTGAGATGGGGACCCTCTGATCGGATTGAGTACCTTTAATTGTAGGTGGCCCAATAGACAGTCAACGAGAAGAATTTCATGGACCAAATTGCCGGTAAAGATGGATAACTCTAAAATCAAGGGGCTTTTTGTGTTAGATATTTGACAAACCGATAAAATTTCGTTGAACAAAATGTTGATAAATAACAGGTTTTGTGCAATTTTATACTATAGTTGATTGTGCTTTTCATTATTTTTGGGCAATTATTTGATTCTGATAACTGAAGCGGAATTTCAAAAAATGTTGTTGTTGTTGGAATGTGATGATATGGGGACCCTCTGATCGGATTGAGTACCTTTAAATATAATTTCAAAGTGGAATATAATATGTGTATTATGTACATTTGTATGTATTTGTCCACCCCTATTTTTATAGCCAATGGGTGCACATTTAGACAGAGTTTTCTACCCTGTTCTATTCTTCTGTAAAAAAAACCTATTGATTATACCTGGCTTTGGATCACTGTAAATGGCATAAGGTATTGAAGATTGAACATTTGCATCGATCTGCATCAATTGGATCATTACAGAGTGGAACATATCTAGTTATCTCAGGATACTCAGATCATGTTCATTCTATATTAGCTCAGTTCATTATAAAGCAAATTAAAGAGCCTCCGTATTGAAACATACATGAATATATTCATCCTCCAACCAAAAGGGTGTTATTTAGGGTGTTATTTAGGGTGTTATTTAGGGTGTTATTTAGGGTGTTATGTAGGGTGTTATTTAGGGTGTTATTTAGGGTGTTATTTAGGGTGTTATTTAGGGTGTTATTTAGGGTGTTATTTAGGGTGTTATTTAGGGTGTTATTTAGGGTGTTATTTAGGGTGTTATTTAGGTTGCTGAACAATCGAACAGTCTCAGACTCTCAGTGTTTGTAAATAATTGGAGAAAAACTTCTGCAAGCGCCAGAAAAATAGGTTTTTCTGGGCTCATGACCACCCACCCACACCGGCCATGTGTACGTTTTTTTTGGGTCAAACCCCCACCCCCGGTATAGAGAGCATATTAATTCCACCAGTACAACACCTGGGAACTTTTTGATGTTATGACCCGTTCAGACAGGGAGCTTTATAACATTAACGAACAAGGCATGGATTATATTTCTTTGTTAATATTTGTTCCTCAATAATCTACTTCACATTAGAGGGTCGTCCCAGCTCGAGATTCCATGCTCTTTTTTTTGCGACTTTTTGGAACCGATATCGCAATAAACATTGAATTAATTACCCGTGAGAAATTCCATTATTGTAAGCAAAGAAAAATAAAATCGCTCACAAAGTCACTTAAATCGTGCAACTTCGAGTTGGGACCTTCACATACATTGAAATACATTATTAACCCTTTCAGTGCCAGATCAGATTTTTTAATCAACCCATATACCCTGTGCCAATGCATTCTCTTATATATGCGAGTCGACCATAGGTCGCCTCGCATATATAAGAGAATGCATTGGCCTAACAATTTTTCATCATTTGTTATTATATTTTACAATTTTTTACAGTTTTAATAATTTTTTCTTATATTCTTTAACAGACTTATTTTGTAGGTTTAGTGCCAGGGAATCTTACGTTTTTCAGGGGCATCAAAATTATTACTATGAATACTTGGTGATAGTTTTGAGTTATAACATGCCCTTAAGGTTTTATCCAGTTTGTTTTTAAATTTGCTATAGCATGCTTAAGCATACCCAAAAAAAATTCAACCCAAAAAAATCTATTATTTTTTAGGGCCGATTTTACAGACCGTAAATTAGGTCCGATGAGATCGGCCCCTGGCACTGAAAGGGTTAAGGAACGGGTATTAACTACAAAAATACATGATCTGCACTTTTATTTCAATGTTATAAACTTCCATGTCATAACATCAAAAGGATCCCGGGTTTTGTACTCGTGGAATATGATATCTTCGGGCGTATAGCTGGAGTAGATATTCATGTCATGATCTAAGTGGTGATAACCTATTTATTTCGAGAGTGCATATATATGTCACCACCTATTTATGTTCAGGAGTATCATATAACATAATATTTAGCTTTATACCTTTATGGGTCTATAAGTGTTTATGACTTTTTGGCTTTCATCAAGCCCCATGTAAAGTTCACTATGCAGGACTTACATAGCGTATAGCGAGGGGACTGAACTTTGTTTGCAACTTGAGCTTTCATGCGTGCATTTTAATAACACACATGAATATAGTTTAAAAGGACTCAATGAATTCGAAGTGGGTTCATGTGAAATAGCATAAAGGTCACTCTGTAAAACAAATATATACATACATCATCAACAAGTACGTGAAAACCATAGATCAATTTGTTTTTATTTTCATTATTAATAACCTTGGGATAATTCGCTTTAAAAAAACAATGTACTGTATACATTACTGTTACAATGGAATTATACCGCAAAAAGTCTTATAAGATACAAAAATTAAATTAAAATTTTACGGTACAAATTAAATTGGAAAAGGTAAAATCATTGGACAATATTCTGAAAATCATATTTAAACTAAAATATTTTAACTTAATATATACTATTAATACTACACGATTAGCAATGTTTGTGGACAAATCACTACATGTATATATAAATATTATATTCTCCAAACCCTCATACAAGGAATGATGAGAAATAAAAGATATAATTATACATGTATATAAGTATTGTCTAAACATATTAGTAACTTCATCATATTTTACTGATGCATGTATGCCGTTGTAGGTGTGAATGTAGTGATTCGTAAGGTGGCCAGTGCCGGACACCCGACCCAGGACATAAAAGTGGAAGGTGACACGATTGAAATCACGGTTCATACGGGATTCTGGGACAACAAAGTGTCGTTCAAATTCGGAGAAGAGTACGATATGACGACACAGGGAGTGAAATTGAAGGTAAATCATATCACATATATAGAGGGATAAAAGTCAAGGTTAGTCAGATCACACATATAGAGGGATAAAAGTCAAGGTTAATCAGATCACACATATAGAGGGATAAAATTCAAAGTAAATCAGATCACACATATATAGGGATAAACGTTAATGTAAATCAGATCACACATATAGAGGGATAAAAGTCAAGGTTAATCAGATCACACATATAGAGGGATAAAATTCAAAGTAAATCAGATCACCACATATAGGGATAAAATTCAAAGTAAATATATGAGATAATGCATGGAAGGGTTATAGATACAGGGGGGGGGTCACAATGGGTCTCCGTTTCACCCCCTCCATTAACCAGACAAAACACCCAAGTTCGCGATATACCATTTTCACCCACTTATGTTTGAATTTCCATTGAAATTTAAAAAAACGCATCGCTGTAGATAGCATGATATCCCTATAGTGATACGTGATACGACTCGCCCCTGTACTCAAAATTTCCAACTTGACACCCGAAAGGTTGAAAATTAAAAAAATTGCCAACTGATGGGCATATCAGTCAAAAGTTTTATTATGTATGAAATTTCCAACTAATGTTGTAAACGTTTGCCAAAGTTGGAGGGGATTGTTCCTGCTAAAATAGCTTCTGTCCAGTCGGCACGAGATTGAGGAATGGCTTAGAACTATACATGGTTATTGTAATATAGTTTCTAAAACTAAACATTGCAGCAATGAAGCTATAGCTACTGGATTCTTTGAAAACTTTGCGTAATGACAATATTATATGTAGCAGGGCCACGTTGCAGCTTTGAGTAATGATTATATGCAGCATCGTTACCATGGTTACAGCTTTGAGTAATAACTATGTGTAGCTGCGTTACCATGGTTACAGCTTTGAGTAATGATTATTTGTAGCAGCGTTACCACGGTTACAACTTTGCGTAATGGTTATATGTAGCTTGATCAATTAAGTATGTGACCCAAAGCGGTTTTGATTTTAAATTTGTGTAAACAAAATATTAAACGTTTGTCTGACGGGATATAGATAAACACAAGCTACAATCTTCAGAGTGTGCAATAAACATAGAACAACACAGTTTTGTGAACATGATAATGTTATTGCACGAAATTGTTCTAAGCGATGGTAAAACGAGAACCGGTGGTGCACGACAAACGAGTGCAATAACGTTAACATGTTCACAAAATTGTGTTGTTCTATGTCTACTGCACGTACACTCTGAAGATTGTAGCTTGTAATCTACTAAAATTTAGGTCTATATTGTATACTAGCAGGGTTACCCGGCGTTGCCCAGGTTAAAGTGATGTGAAACCCTCTGTGGATATTTGGTGGGAATAGAGAATACTCTTGTTCTCAAAGTGTTACACGTATTCTCATAAATTTTATATCCAAATGGCATCACAAAACATGATTCTTACACATGGAATATAAGTAGTGGCTCACCTTGTCAGGTCGGAGCGATTATCATTTTGTTTATCGCGTTTAATCCGTCCCACCAATAAAGAAGTATTTAGTTATTTACAACTGCGTATACTTCAGACGTTATAGCATGACACATGAACATCATAAACACATTAGTTCGAAAAAATAAAAGACGACAATTGTGTTTTACATAGAGATGTATCAATCAATCAATCTATCAATCAATCAATCAATCTAGTTTATCATATCTTCACGAAGATACAGATGTTTTAAAGATATGTCTAGGTGCTCCTCTGTTCTGATGCTATATACTGGATAATCATTTTCAGTTTAAAAGAAATGATGTTATGCATTTATCGCAGCTACATGTGCCCGACGCAGCGAGATTTTGAATTGTTTATGTTAGGCGATGAGTCTGTTCTAAAAAATGAAAGAAATCCTCTGTATCGGACAGATATACCCTTGTCAGATGTCACTATTGGAGGATCTCAGAAGTAACCATATTTGACTGCACACTGTGACCACTATTTTTGAACAGGCCTGCTCTACATTTCCATATCTCTAGGCAATTGTAACTTTTTTGTGGAAACTATATTGAATGGGACAGACACAATCGTGTTATAATATATACATGAGCCATTCTAATATGCAATCCTCTGACGATTCAAGGTCCCTCGGTTTGAATGAATATATGTATCTCTTAAATAGATTGATATAATATATTTTTAATGCTTTCTTCTATGTATCTGTGTTGCTAGATCGTTATAGGAATGCCCTGATTTCCATCGCCACATAAATATGACAGTTGAGAAGATATAATTGTTCAAGTGACTTAATTCGGTCACCATTTGTCGAGATTGTGAAATTGCAATGCCAAAAACTTCTTAGAACGACATGTAGATGGCCTGGGAGATGACTATATATAACTTTCTTTGATATTGGCGAATTGGACAATCTGATAAATGCTAGTGAATCTCCTCTCGCCATCCATGACTCAAACGACCCCCAAATGTGATTTAATTCATCATATCATTAGAGAAGAACGCGCATGAATTTGGTGGAATCGGTGCTAAATATATTTGTATCAACTTTGGTGCAACTCCCCCTCATGCATGACTTGAACAGCGCCACTTTTGTCATATTTAAACCATGTCTATTAGACTCATGTATGCATTATATAATGGAGATTATTATATATAAGTTTGGTGGTAATCGGCAACTAAACAAATTCTTATCATAGTTATTACCCCCCCCCCCATCTCTCACCCAAACGGCACCAATTTCGAGTCTTTAAATCACACGTTTATATTCCTCGTATCACGGAGAAGAATAATACATCAATTTGGTCGAAATCTGCGCTAAAAATAGCCCCTCCCCCAACAACGTCACTTTAGAAAATTTTAACCCGCACCATTATCTTACTCGTAAAACGTTACCCATGTTAGACCGCCTTGGTGCCATCTCGATTGTACCCTTAAAGTTATATATAGAACACAGACAGATATTCGCAAATATTTTATTCATTGTATCATTTTAGAAGAACGTGTATGAGTTTGATGGTAATTGGCACTAAACATATTTTTATAAGTTTTTGGTGACCCTCCAGTCCCTATTTCGGACTCAAGCGGCGCCACTTTTGACATCATTAAACCACACACTTAAACTCATTATAGAGATAAATATATATAATATTTATGAAAATTGGCGAGTATACAAATTCGTATCAAATTTAGGGCCACCATTGCATATCTCTCACCCAAAATGCACCAATTTGGCGCATTTAAACCACACGATTAGATTATTCATATCACGGAGAAGAATATGTATCAATCAGGTGGAAATCGGCGCTAAATATATTGTTTATCAATGTTTGTGTCCCTCTCACCCTCTAGGCACCCCTGACTCGAATGGCCCCACTTTTGACATCTTTAAACCACACAATTAGACTCCTGATATCATGGAGATTGTTATTTGTAAGTTTGGTGCTAATCCGCGACTAAACAAATTTTTATCAAATTTAGTGCCCACCCCAATCCCATATCTCACCAAAATAACACAAAGCAGCACCAATTTGACATATTTAAACCACAGATTCCTCATATTATGGGAATGATTATATATAAGTTTGGTGGCAATCGGCGACAAATTGTTTTTCTGCCCCTCCCCGTTTTCGGCCCCTGACAACAACGGCGTCACTTTAGAAAATTCTAACCCTCGCCATTATCTTTCTCGTAAAAAGTTACCCCTATTAGACCCCTTTTGTGACATCTAGGTGGTCCCCTGTCAATTTATATAGAACACAGACAGACAGACATTCGCAAATATAGATATAGATTTAATTGCACAAACGTGTGCTTAGTGCAGACTATACCTAATAATTTAGTGAAGAAATTGCCTACTACCGTTGACGTCGCCAATGACGTTGTTGACGTAATCGGTTTGTATTGTTCAAGAACAATATAAAATTGTTTATTGAACGTTTTGAAATATTCTGTATTTTGCTGTATTTCGCACAAATAAGCCATTGAGTGTTCAATAAAAACTAGTGCACAACTATGGACATTCCCAATGCACATTAACCCTTTACCCAACAGAAGGGCCCTGTGCCAATGCATTCTCTTATATATGCGAGTCGACCATAGGTCGCCTCGCATATATAAGAGAATGCATTGGCTTAACACATTAAAAATTATAAAATTGTTAAAGAATGTAAGAAAAAATGGTAAAAAGTGTTAAAAAAAGATTTTTTTTAGGCCAATGCATTCTCTTATATATGCGAGGCGACCTATGGTCGACTCGCATATATAAGAGAATGCATTGGCACAGGGCATAACTGTAACTATCACAATGTGGTCAAGGAGCCGGTTCCAATGATATCCATATTTGTATGGTTCTATTGAGACAGACCGAAGATATTTTAGGCTGTTGAAGCTTTATTTGGCCGGTTTTGGCCGGTTTGTTGGGTAAAGGGTTAAACAAAATCGGTAAAAGGTAAAAACTCATATTTTGATAACTGACATTCATATTAAGGAATATGTGTGTCGATAGTGTCCCAATTTTTAACATAAAATACAGTTACCTCAAACATTTATATAATGCATGTTCGTAAAATCCACACAACCCCGTTCACTCATAAGTAGAATAACTCCTACAACAAAATCTAGCTTAACAACTGCATGAGTTCCAGAGAGCAGCTATCCGAACGTCTGACACGACGGTTTAGATAATTATTAAAATAATCACATATGTTCTTGGCCCTGTCTAGATCCAATTTGAAGCCCGAATAGTATGTGTCACTTTAAATATGTATTCAGAGATCAAGACTTCCAGTTACAACACCAACAACACTGTAAAAAATATAATATTCTTGTTACTTTGTTCTGATGAGAGAACGTCGATTTCCAACTGTGACGTAAACAATATAGTTGTACACAGGGACGTGGCGACATGGGATGATTGGGGTATAGGTGGAACTAAAGTGTACGGATAGCTTCTAGCCACGTTCCTGGCTATACATGTATGTATACATATTGACCAAAAAGTGTAATGTTGTTATTGAAAACATTAACAAAACAATTATTGCAGTCTCTTTAAATCATTGAATCTCTATGAAACAAATGAATGGAACATTCAGCAGCAAACAGAACTTGTCTTTGATGTGACAGTTCTCGTTCTTTCATGTGACATTTCTCGTTCTTTCAGGAGACATTTCTCGTTCTTTCAGGAGACAGTTCTCGTTCTTACATGTGACATACCTCTGATGTGATAGTTCTCGTTCTTTCGTGTGACATATCTCGTTCCTTGAGATGACAGTTGTCGTTCTTTCAGATGAGTTTTCGTCAGTTCTCGTTCTTTCAGGTGACATTTCTCGTTCTTTCGTGTGACAGTTCTCGTTTTTCGTGTGACAGTTCTCGTTTTTCGTGTGACAGTTCTCGTTATTTCGTGTGACAGTTTTCGTTCTTTCATGTGACATATCTCTTTCTTGCAAGTGAAAGTTCTCGTTCTTTCTGATGACAGTTCTCCTTCTTTCAGGCGACAGTTCTCGTTCTTTCGTGTGCAAGTTCTCGTTCTTTCACGTGGCAGTCCTCGTTATTTCATGTAAGATATCTCGTTCATGCAAGTGCATGACAGTTCTCGTTATTTCAGGTTACATATCTCTTTCCTTCAGGTGACATATCTCGTTCGTTCAGGTGACAGATCTCATTTTTTTCATGTCGCAGATTTCGTACTTGCAATTGGCAGTTCTCGTTCTTTCAAGTGACAGTTCTCGTTCTTTCTAGTGACAATTCTCGTTCTTGCAAGTGGTTCTCGTTCTTTCAAGTGACAGTTCTCGTTCTTCGTGTGACAGTTCTCGTTCTTTCATGTGACAGTTCTCGTTCTTACATAATACAGTTCTCGTTCTTTCAGGTAGTTCTCGTTCATTCAGATGACAGATCTCGTTCTTTCAGATGACAGTTCTTGTTCTTTCATGTGACATATCTAGTTCTTTCAGGTGACAGGTATCGTTCTTTCATGTGACAGTTCTCGTTTTTTAAGGTGACAATTCTAGTTCTTTCAGGTGACAGTTCCTGTTCCTAACGTGTTAGTTTATACAATAGAAACTTATTAAAAAGTGGAACCGGTTTCATTAAAAATGTCCAATACAGCGAGCGCCCTAATTGCATTTTAATATAACGTATACATTTTGTATATTCCGGAGTAATTTACGTCTTGTGTATCTGTTATCTAGTGTTTGGCGCGGTGGGAGGATAATGCCATCAAGATAGCACTGAACCCAGTAGATAAAACCAAAGGAAAACCACAAAGAGCAGAACGGACATTGGCAGACGGTGAAATGACGATGGTAAGATACAAGGTCTATTATATGCGGTTACCACCCGCCTGTTTCCGTACCCCGGATTCCAGTTGTTTGAGAGTCGTACGTACGTCGGATTCCGGCTGTATCGTACGTCGGATTCCGGCTGTATCGTACGTCGGATTCCGGCTGTATCGTACGCCGGATTAAAACTGCATGAATAACTGGATCACGATAACTGAATTCCACAATTTAGTCACATAGTTACTACATATTCGTCACAAGCTTATTCTTTGCAAATCGATTAAATACATACCTGTGTATATATTAAAAATGGATTATCTCTTTAAATAACAAATTTGAAATAGTTGCGTGGGTACAATATAATAAATATGAATTGAAGACCAATGTCCGGAATAGCTTCTATCAATTAATATTTATTTTATTTTATTATAAAATGAGATGATTAAATGGGACACTTTCTTGTTCTATTTTAGAACATATCATTAGGCTGTTCCCATAGCTATATTCCGAACGTCACATGTCCCAGATTTATTGTTTGTATTGTTTTATACTGAGTCTAATTAACGTTTATTTGTGACAAAATTACACAATCAAATTTCTGGTCTGTTAACAGTAACCACTATTGTTCGTTAGCTAAACATCCACGCATTTTTAGACCAGAACATTTCAAAATATAATTAATATTAATCGATAGAAGCATTTCCGGACATGGGTCTTCGATTCGTATCTAATATTTTATACCCCGGTAACTATATACCACGTGTTTACAAAGAGATAGACCATCTTTATACCCCGGTAACTATATACCACGTGTTTACAAAGAGATAGACCATCTTTATACCCCGGTAACTATATACCACGTGTTTACAAAGAGATATACCAACTTTATACCCCGGTAACTATATACCACGTGTTTACAAAGAGATAGACCATCTTTATACCCCGGTAACTATATAGCACATGTTTACAAAGAGATAGACCATCTTTATACCCCAGTAACTATATAACACATGTTTACAAAGAGATAGACCATCTTTATACCCCGGTAACTATATAACACATGTTTACAAAGAGATAGACCATCTTTATACCCCGGTAACTATATAACACATGTTTACAAAGAGATAGACCATCTTTATACCCCAGTAACTATATACCACGTGTTTACAAAGAGATAGACCATCTTTATACCCCGGTAACTATATACCACGTGTTTACAAAGAGATATACCATCTTTATACCCCGGTAACTATATACCACGTGTTTACAAAGAGATAGACCATCTTTATACCCCGGTAACTATATAGCACATGTTTACAAAGAGATAAACCATCTTTATACCCCAGTAACTATATAACACATGTTTACAAAGAGATAGACCATCTTTAATAAGCTCACTATATAAAGATCACCATTAAGTTAGTAACGTAAATACTTTCAAATGATTTGAACCAATGTTATCCCCACCACTCTCGGATAGCGATCTCGCTGAATGACCAACACGTTCCGCGTGAATTACACTCAATATGGGAAAGAAAAATATCTGTTATTGGTTTAAATTAAAGGCACGTGCGGCCTTAATTGTCGAAAATATTCATATTTGTTCCAATCACCGTAAACAGAAAAAACATTAAAACGCATACAGTTTCGTTCATATATACCATGACCATCGCGTAAACAGCATGTTATCATAAAGATTTACTATAGTTTACCTAAGCAAGAGCCTGATTGTGTTACATAAGGCAGCACAATGCTGCTGGCTAATCACGCACAAATGGCATAAACGCTCTTTATTCGTTCCATATCAGGAATTCACCAACAACGAACGCTCTTTATGTTTACCATCATAATATAAACAAACACCAGAAAAGTAACTTTTTATGCTTTTGTTTACATAACAATGGTCAAATATATGACAATAACATACTGTTTATGCGATATTTCTTATTTGTATACGGACAAAGTCTGTCTACATTTTGTTGTTCTTTCTGTTTGTGGCGGTTTTTGACGGGTGGAAATATTTTCACAGGATACCCACCGCCAAGGCCAACCGTACCTTTAACAGCACACAATGTTGTTTTTCTCCAAAAATAATTCATATACCCATATTCCTTATTGGATCCTGGATTCCATGTCTTGTTTAAAGCAGGATTCCGGATTCCAATGGGGTAGGGGTGTTACCCTCATGTATGGGAGACCGACTTTACATATAACCCTTATAAAAACATTCTGATAAAAGCCACGTAAACCATGGTTTACCAGGCTCTACTCTGGTAAAATGTGGTAAAGTCAGGTTTACAATGATATACTCTGGTAAAAGCCCGGTAAACGATGGAAAAAGCTATGTATATAAAACCCATGTAAAAATGACATACCAAAGTCTGGTTTACAATGATATACTCTGGCAAAAGCCATGTAAAATGGACACACCCTTGTAAATTCCAAGTAAAGGCATTGTAAAGTCTGGTTTACAATGATATACTCTGGCACAAGCCGTGTAAAATGGACACACCCTTGTAAATTCCATGTAAAGGCATGGTAAAGTCTAGTTTACAATGATATGCTCTGGCAAAAGCCATGTAAAATGGACACACCCTTGTAAATTCCAAGTAAAGGCATGGTAAAGTCTGGTTTACAATTATATACTCTGGCAAAAGCCATGTAAAATGGACACACCCTTGTATATTCCATATAAAGGCATGGTAAAGTATGGTTTACAATGATATACTCTGGCAAAAGCCATGTAAAATGGACACATCCTTGTAAATTCCAAGTAAAAGCATGGTAAAGTCTGGTTTACAATGATATACTCTGGCAAAAGCCATGTAAAAGCCATGTAAAATGACATACCATTGTAAATTCCACGTAAAGGCATGGTAAAGTCTAGTTTACAATGATATGCTCTGGCAAAAGCCATGTAAAATGGACACACCCTTGTAAATTCCATATAAAGGCATGGTAAAGTATGGTTTACAATGATATACTCTGGCAAAAGCCATGTAAAATGGACACATCCTTGTAAATTCCAAGTAAAAGCATGGTAAAGTCTGGTTTACAATGATATACTCTGGCAAAAGCCATGTAAAAGCCATGTAAAATGACATACCATTGTAAATTCCAAGTAAAGGCATGGTAAAGTCTGGTTTACAATGATATACTCTGGCAAAAGCCATGTAAAATGGACACACCCTTGTAAATTCCAATAAAGGCATGGTAAAGTCTGGTTTACAATGATATACTCTGGCAAAAGCCACGTAAAAGCCATGTAAAAAGGACATACCCTTGTAAATTCCAATTAAAGGCATGGTAAAGTCTGGTGTACAATGATATTTTCTGGCAAAAGCCGTGTAAAATGGACACACCCTTGTAAATTCCAAGTAAATAATTGTTAAAGTCAGGTTACAATGATATACTCTGGCAAAAGCCATGTAAAATGGACACACCTTTGTAAATTCCAAGTAAAGGCATGGTAAAGTCTGGCTTACAATGATATACTCTGGCAAAAGCCATGCAAAATGGACACACCCTTGTAAATTCCAAGTAAAGGCATGGTAAGGTCTGGTTTACAATTATATACTCTGGCAAAAGCCATGTAAAAGCCATGTAAAAAGGACATACCCTTGTAAATTCCAAGTACAGGCATGGTAAATTCTGGTTTACTATGATATACACTGGCAAAAGCCATGTAAATTGGACACACCCTTGTAAATTCCAAGTAAATAATTGTTAAAGTCAGGTTACAATGATATACTCTTATTAATGTCATTTAAAATGGACATACCTTTGTAAATTCCAAGTAAATCATGGTAAACTCAGGTTAACAGTGATATACTCTGGTAAAAGCCACGCAGAAGCCATGTAAAAAGGACATACCCTTTTAAATTCTAATTAAATAATGGCACAGTCAGGTTTACAATGATAAACTAGTAAAAGCCATGCACACCCTTGTAAAAAGACATACCCTTGTAACTTCCATGCATGTTGTACCCCACTTTACTCTCATAAAATGCTAGTGAAGCAGGACATACATGGGTAAAACCAGAGTCTAGAACATACTGTAGTAAATCACTTCTTCTGGAAAAACGCTTTTAAAAAAACGCTCTTTGAAATTTTGTATTATTTTTTCATTTCTGAATACATCTGTTATTTAGTCAATATAGACTTCTTCGAGGTAAAAAAAAATCGTTAAAAAACGCTTTACTTCAAAAGTCGTCAGTTACTTCAATGCGCGGCGCTATACAACCCATGGTGCTTTTTGTATGGGTTGGTTCAGTCGGAGATGGATTCTATGAATAACTGAGTTCTACATTCTCTAGTATTAATGTTATGTGACATCTAATAACACATACCCTTTTGTTTCGAATGAGGTGAGGTAATGCCGTACAATAATATACAAGTGATACAAGGGGAATGATATCATGAATCTTAGTCCTATTTCCAGATTAAAGTCTGGTATGTTGTCCTTGTATAACAGTTCAGACTTACACTACCGATCCTACAAAACCGATCCTACAACAGGGACAAGACTTTAGGTGGGTTGGGTTTTTGTATAGTTAAGTCCAAAACGGAAACAGCTCTGCAAAGTGGATTCCAACAAATCTCATCGAAATTGCTTGTACTTAGGCTCCCATGTTGGTAAATTATCTGTACATAATGGTAATACAGCACTATTGACCGGAGTATAATGTAAGTGGGGTACATCATGCCTTTACTTGGAATTTGTCCTTTTTACATGGACTTTACATGGCTTTTACCAGAGTATATCGTTGTCTATCTGACTTTACCATATTTTACCAGAGTAAAGCCATGTAAACCATGGTTTACCTGGCTTTACCAGAGTAATTTTACGCGGATATGAGCGATAACTCTATTTCACAATAGCACATTTCTCGGCTGAGATGTTTTATGTCTCTTTTGTGAGAATAAAATCATATTTTGTTCGTTAATCAGTGGAAAAAACAATTGTATCCGGTGTCATACTCAAAAAGTTAACAGAATGGGACAAGAATATTCTTATACAAAAGTAGGCTAAATCCAGAAGAGTTTAACACCCTATGTAATCACATGATTCACGAAGAGTTGGTGTTAGTTGTAACTACATGTAATAACATAGTTATACTGCCCTGCCATCGCCAAAATATTGCCGCAAATGGCAAAATCTGAGAACTTCGCAGAAAATATAAAATATTACAAAATCTGACGCATAAATTGTGTTGATAATAAATTATTCACACCAATGTTCGGTGTAATAATTATACAGTAATAAATAATGCACTTCTTTTCGTTGACTATGGGAAAATAGTGGTCCTCGATGAGTCTATTTGTCCCCTCTGACCACTATTTTGGCATAGTAAACTCCAAGGTATATGCATTATCTATTTAATATCGACGTCCATGGAAAGTTCAGCACCCGATCGCCTTCAAAATAATGCATGGACCCAAAGTTAATTAGTTATTAAACTAGTTAATAATAGAATTGGAGGTGCTGTCGCAGTTGTACCTATGATATTATGTCATATTCTATAGCAATTCTGTATATGCCATTGTTTTCTTGAAAATGTTGCGTGTAAGAATGATGTATATGGCTTTTTCAACTATGTATCTTTTTAAAGACTATGTATCTTTTTTCAGACTATGTATATTGGGGATGTTGTGTGTAAGAGAATCTTCAAGAAAGTGGAATGAAGATTTGAGTGCAGCCAGAATTTCTACCAGGGACGTGACTACATGTTCTATATAAGAACTCAGCGGCAGGGGGTGTTTGCCTTGTTCGATTTGGCATCATAAAACCACCATATACGTATAATATATTTTCTATAATCTGGTCCAGAAAATAATTATATCGTACTCATGTGCCCATTAATAGGAGGTGTTGATGTCCAGACATTAAAACTATTTTAAAAGAGGAAGGTTTCACAGGTTTTGAATTTTTCAGCCAAATCTCTCAATTCTGAGCTTTTGTGATCATTTTCGACGTATTAATTATGGGTGGTTTTGTGGAGTTGCCCAACGCCGGTGCATGTGATCACAGGGGTGGGTCGATAAAACCAGTAAACATATAAATAAAAGAATATTTAAATATAAAAAGAGTGCCCCACATTTAAAAAAACGCATCGTTATACATATGTAACGTAAGATATCTATAGCAATACATTTTTTAAAGTGACTCGCTCGTTTTAAATTTAATAATTTTTTTATTTATATTTTTACTCGTTTCAACCACATGCCCCTGTGGTGATCGCAAGTATTTTTCATAATATCTTTTAACTGCATGGTATTATAAAGCGGCAATTTGCTTTTACATTCTTAATTATTTAGTGTCGAATCGGACCGAGAATCATTAAAGTGATGTGAAACACTCCGGTAGGGTGATGAAACACTCCGGTAGGGTGATGAAACACTCCGGTAGGGTGATGAAACACTCCGGTAGGGTGATCAGATATAAATGGAGAAATATCTTGCTAAAAGTAGCTATTTTTTACAAATATTATATCCAAATTGACAACACACATCGTCATTCTTACATATTAATTAAATACAGTGACTCTTGATGACGAAATCGTTTTCGTTAGTTTAGCGCCGATAGTTGCGTCCTGAATCGAGATGTAAATATTTACAATTCAGCGCAGTTCTGACGATGTGTTTTTGGAGTGGTACCGTCGATTTGTTTGAGATATTCGGCGGTGTTATAATAGAATGCTACATTCCTCTTATTGCCATAGTGCCTGAATACTAACTCATCGGTTCCTCTTACCGAACAAGTCCATAATATGTCATTAAGTGTCTCTTCCGCACTATATATAGATAACAAACCATTCGAAAGTGGGACAAATTCCGCAAAGCCGGCCCAGATCACACGCGTGTGGTCGCATCCCGTCCTCCCTTTATATATACTCTTTGTTGCATTTACACACGTTAAACAGCCATTATGGTTATATATATATTTCGGCTGAATTGGTCATTGTCGCATGGTTCGTGCAAAAACACACCCAGGATTTCGGTGTTATTATTTGTTTGTAATTTTCGACTGAAATTACAGCGGAATTTGAATGGGTATTCCACCGCGTTGAATTTGACTGTCGATTGGAAAGTTTGGCCTCCAAGGCGAAAAGTCGGGCAACGAGAACCGTCCGATGGTGGTGGTAAGAATTGACATTTCGGCCTCTAAAGGCGAAAAGCCGGGCACCGACAACCGGCCGCTGGGGGGAGTAAAACTTTGACATTTCGGCCTCTTGAGGCGAAACGCGTGCGAGAACCGGACGACGGAAAAACCCTCGCAGATGAACGAGATGCTGAGTGAGGTTTGAGAGATACCGGATGTCTTATTACACGATATCATGCTACAATTACCATGCAATTCAGCTATATTAATGTTGATCGCCGATACGATTACCATGCAATTCAGCTATATTAATGTTGATCGCCGATAATTGCTCATTAAACTATACCGATTCAGTATATATCATTTTACACCAGTGTTGCATATATACTTCCCAAAAATGAAGAGAGGGATGGGTCGTCCATCGACAAACCACAACCAACATGGAACGCACAACGAGAGCACCCGGTCCTTACAATGTTAAACGCTACCAGCGTAAAACCTGTTTAAAATGTTAGGCCCTGGCAGCTCTGACACCCGATCCTTACAATGGTATGTTCTACCAGCGTAAACCTGTATAAAATGTTAGACACTGGCAGCGCTAACACCCGATCCTTACAATGTTATGCGCTACCAGCGTAAACCTGTTAAAATGTTAGGCCCTGTCAGTAATAACACCCGGTCCTTACAATGTTATGCGCTACCAGCATAAACCTGTTTAAAATGTTAGGCCCTGGCAGCGCTAACACCCGATCCTTACAATGGTATGTTCTACCAGCGTAAACCTGTTTAAAATGTTAGACCCTGGCAGCGCTAACACCCGATCCTTACAATGTTATGCGCTACCAGCGTAAACCTGTTTAAAATGTTAGGCCATGGCAGCGCTAACACCCGATCCTTACAATGGTATGTGCCACCAGCGTAAACCTGTTTAAAACGTTAGACCCTGGCAGCGTTAACACCCGATCCTTACAATGGTATGTTCTACCAGCGTAAACCTGTTTAAAATGTAAGGCCCTGGCATCGCTAACACCCGATCCTTACAATGGTATGTTCTACCAGCGTAAACCTGTTTAAAATGTTATACCCTGGCAGCCTAACACCCGATCCTTACAATGGTATGTTCTACCAGCGTAAACCTGTTTAAAATGTAAGGCCCTGGCATCGCTAACACCCGATCCTTACAATGGTATGTTCTACCAGCGTAAACCTGTTTAAAACGTTAGACCCTGGCAGCGTTAACACCCGATCCTTACAATGGTATGTTCTACCAGCGTAAACCTGTTTAAAATGTTAGACCCTGGCAGCGCTAACACCCGATCCTTACAATGGTATGTTCTACCAGCGTAAACCTGTTTAAAATGTTAGACCCTGGCAACGCTAACACCCGATCCTTACAATGGTATGTTCTACCAGCGTAAACCTGTTTAAGATGTTAGGCCATGGCAGCGCTAACACCCGATCCTTACAATGGTATGTTCTACCAGCGTAAACCTGTTTAAAATGTTAGGCCATGGCAGCGCTAACACCCGATCCTTACAATGGTATGTTCTACCAGCGTAAACCTATTTAAAATGTTAGACCCTGGTATCGCTAACACCCGATCCTTACAATGGTATGTTCTACCAGCGTAAACCTGTTTAAAACGTTAGACCCTGGCAGCGTTAACACCCGATCCTTACAATGGTATGTTCTACCAGCGTAAACCTGTTTAAAATGTTAGGCCCTGGCAGCGCTAACACCCGATCCTTACAATGGTATGTTCTACCAGCGTAACCCTGTTTAAAATGTTAGGCCATGGCAGTAATAACACCAGATTCTTACAATTGTATGTTCTACCAGCGTAAACCTGTTTAAAATGTTAGGCCATGGCAGTAATAACACCAGATTCTTACAATGGTATGTTCTACCAGCGTAAACCTGTTTAAAATGTTAGACCCTGGCAGCGCTAACACCCGATCCTTACAATGGTATGTTCTACCAGCGTAAACCTGTTTAAAATGTTAGACCCTGGCAGCGCTAACACCCGATCCTTACAATGTTATGTTCTACCAACGTAAACCTGTTTAAAATGTTAGACCCTGGCATCGCTAACACCCGATCCTTACAATGGTATGTTCTACCAGCGTAAACCTATTTAAAATGTTAGACCCTGGTATCGCTAACACCCGATCCTTACAATGGTATGTTCTACCAGCGTAAACCTGTTTAAAACGTTAGACCCTGGCAGCGTTAACACCCGATCCTTACAATGGTATGTTCTACCAGCGTAAACCTGTTTAAAATGTTAGACCCTGGCAGCGCTAACACCCGATCCTTACAATGGTATGTTCTACCAGCGTAAACCTGTTTAAAATGATAGGCCATGGCAGCGCTAACACCCGATCCTTACAATGGTATGTTCTACCAGCGTAAACCTGTTTAAAATGTTAGGCCCTGGCAGCGCTAACACCCGATCCTTACAATGGTATGTTCTACCAGCGTAAACCTGTTTAAAATGTTAGGCCCTGGCAGCGCTAACACCCGATCCTTACAATGGTATGTTCTACCAGCGTAAACCTGTTTAAAATGTTAGACACTGGCAGCGCTAACACCCGATCCGTACAATGGTATGTTCTACCAGCGTAAACCTGTTTAAAATGTTAGGCCATGGCAGTAATAACACCAGATTCTTACAATTGTATGTTCTACCAGCGTAAACCTGTTTAAAATGTTAGGCCATGGCAGTAATAACACCAGATTCTTACAATGGTATGTTCTACCAGCGTAAACCTGTTTAAAATGTTAGTCCATGGCAGTAATAACACCAGATTCTTACAATGGTATGTTCTACCAGCGTAAACCTGTTTGAAATGTTAGTCCATGGCAGCGCTAACACCCGACCCTTACAATGGTATGTTCTACCAGCGTAAACCTGTTTAAAATGTTAGGCCCTGGCAGTAATAACACCCGATCCTTACAATGGTATGTTCTACCAGCGTAAACCTGTTTAAAATGTTAGAACCTGGCAGCGGTAACACCCGATCCTTACAATGGTATGTTCTACCAGCGTAAACCTGTTTGAAATGTTAGTCCATGGCAGCGCTAACACCCGACCCTTACAATGGTATGTTCTACCAGCGTAAACCTGTTTAAAATGTTAGGCCATGGCAGTAATAACAACCGACCCTTACAATGGTATGTTCTACCAGCGTAAACCTGTTTAAAATGTTAGGCCCTGGCAGTAATAACACCCGGTCCTTACAATGGTATGTTCTACCAGCGTAAACCTGTTAAAATGTTAGGCCCTGGCAGTAATAACACGCGATCCTTACAATGGTATGTTCTACCAGCGTAAACCTGTTTAAAATGTTAGGCCCTGGCAGTAATAACACCCGATCCTTACAATGGTATGTTCTACCAGCGTAAACCTGTTTAAAATGTTAGGCCCTGGCAGTAATAACACCCGATCCTGACAATGGTATGTTCTACCAGCGTAAACCTGTTTAAAATGTTAGACCCTGGCAGCGCTAACACCCGACCCTTACAATGGTATGTTCTACCAGCGTAAACCTGTTTAAAATGTTAGACCATGGCAGCGCTAACACCCGATCCTTACAATGGTATGTTCTACCAGCGTAAACCTGTTTAAAATGTTAGGCCATGGCAGTAATACCACCAGATTCTTACAATGGTATGTTCTACCAGCGTAAACCTGTTTGAAATGTTAGTCCATGGCAGCGCTAACACCCGACCCTTACAATGGTATGTTCTACCAGCGTAAACCTGTTTAAAATGTTAGAACCTGGCAGCGGTAACACCCGATCCTTACAATGTTATGCGCTACCAGCGTAAACCTGTTAAAATGTTAGGCCCTGTCAGTAATAACACCCGGTCCTTACAATGTTATGCGCTACCAGCATAAACCTGTTAAAAATGTTAGACCCTGGCAGCGCTAACACCCGATCCTTACAATGTTATGTTCTACCAGCGTAAACCTGTTTAAAATGTTAGGCCCTGTCAGTAATAACACCCGGTCCTTACAATGGTATGTTCTGCCAGCGTAAACCTGTTTAAAATGTTATACCACTGCAGCGTTAACACCAGATCCTTACAATGTTATGCGCTACCAGCGTAAACCTGTTTAAAATGTTAGACCCTGGCAACGCTAACACCCGATCCTTACAATGTTATGCGCTACCAGCGTAAACCTGTTTAAAATGTTAGGCCCTGGCAGCGCTAACACCTGATCCTTACAATGGTATGTTCTACCAGCGTAAACCTGTTTAAAATGTTAGGCCATGGCAGCGCTAACACCCGATCCTTACAATGGTATGTAAAATATATATGAGATGGTATGTTCTATCAGCGTATAAACCTGTTTAAAATGTTCGGTCATGGCAGTAATACCAAGATCCAATCTGTATAGCTTGAGATCGGATCTCCGTCTGTTGGCGCCGCTAACAGTGTTAACATTTTAAAGATTCTTTTTTAAAGAGCGTCCCCCCCCCCGAAGAAGTGATTTAAAACAGCGTTTTTTCCCCAGAAGAAGTGATTTTTTATTAAACATATTTGCATGGTAGTATATTATAAAGTTATTATACAATGTTGTGTACAGTATGTATTTTTCTTGTACTCGTCCAGGTTGTGGTGAAAAGTCATATTGGCGTGTCGAGTCCGATATGACTTTTCACCACAACCTGGACGAGTACGAGAAAAACTCATACTGTGCACAACATTGTATAATGACATTTTTATTATCCATCTGTATGTTTATCTAAATTTTGGGAATAAAACTTTTGTGGTTATTTTTGGTATTTGTCGGCACTTAATTCTCTATAAAAGACTGTATTTTGATCATCAGAAAGCATGGTTTGGAACAGTAAACACGGAAATGAAAAAAAAACTCAATGCGGAAGCGAAACGTCTCTAAATCCACCAGTGTTGAGCGCGCATCACAATTTCACCGATTCCTTTCGCAATAGTTAATTCGTGACGTCACAGAGTCCCGATAAAAAAAGTGATATTGCACACTTGGGAGTCCAATATGACATTCGGGAGTCCAATATGACTTTTCCCCGGATTATCACGTGGCGGCTTTTGACCAATCGGAAATAGTTTTAGTTAAGGGATGGGTAATGAAACATTTTATTAATAATATTAGCGATGCCAGCGGATTTCAGGCTATGATGATCAGATATGTATAATTGTTAGCGCTGCCAGGGCATAACGTTTTAAACATGTTTACGCTGGTAGCGCACATCATTGCAAGGATCGTCCGGTGGCGAGAGGGACGGGCATAAATTAAATGGAAAGAGAATGCATAAGCATACGTCAATTCATTATTGAATGCCAATTATATATATATACTGTTTATACAGCGGTGACATCATTCATTACTACTGATCATTTTCGGTAAAATGTATCAAGATACTCAACATAATAAATACAACAATTGCATGAATTTAAGCCATAGATGAGTGCAAAATACACTCATCTGCTCTATGAACGATGTAAACAATATGGTAATTATAATGAAAATGAGTTTTTGACTCGAGTCGGATTTAGTGTACAGGTTCCCTTTGAAGATCACATTATCGACCATGCAGAGAAACAACAACTACATCACTCAAATAAATAATTATGTGATATAAATATTAGAGAAACTATCCAAAATTTAAAACAGTAAAAAATATCAGGAAGGTATGGGTGAAAAATATCTATTTTCCAACTCCGCTCGTCATTTTGACAGCCATCTTGTGGAGTAACAATGTTTCCTGCAAGGGTATAGTATAATGTCCAATAATTATTATATACACATTTGATAGTAGTTCATGAGCTGGTAGGACCACTCGTGCAATCCCCCACTACTTAACTTCTTTGGCATTTCCATGTACCCTAATATGGGGAACATGTCTCTATTCCGAAGGTTCGCTATTCCGAAGGTTCACTATTCCGAAGGTTCATTACTCCGAATGTTCGCTATTCCGAATGTTCTCTATTCCGAAGGTTCGCTATTCCGAAGATTTTTTTTTTTAAAGGTTAATTCTATATTCAAGTATTGAGAGGGTTCTTTATCACGAAGACTCTTTTTTATGAAGGAAATAACTTAAAACATTGAAACAATAAATGTTATTTTTTCTTTTTTCGCGGGTTTCCTTGAGATTTAATGTCATTACGTGTATGATGTTATTTTCCAATAAATATTCACGTTAGGCAGCCCACACAATTGCTCTTTCCATGCGATTTAATGTCATCGCGTATGGCGTTTTATCTCAATAATCTTACAGGCAACAATACGCCAGCTAAAAGCGGGATTAAAACAGCGGGACTATAACTCTTAATGAATACTGCGAAGCAGAATGTCGTTGAATAGACGGGTATGAGTTGAACCTAACTGCAATTGTGAATTTGTATTGAATTGTAAGGCCCACTTAATTTTCGAGTCATCGGCTATTTTTTATAGTGCCATAAAATATGATTAAAACACTATATATAGTTCATCACCATTCCAAACGTCTGTATCAGAAGATGCCCCTTCAGAAATAGAAAACATCTTAAATCATAAAAAGATTCCCCCGTTTATGTCATGGCTCTCAGAATGCAACATAATTCAACCTAATGTATTTTCAATTGAAGGGGAATAACATTATCTTTAAAATATAGAGTTACCCCCCTCCATTGAAAATAATACACTTTACTTTGCGCAACAAAACCATATGAACCTTAAGCACAAAAACAAGTCGTTATAACACTGCGTTAACTCAACAAAAACAACATGTTCACAGTTTATTACACCGGATAAG
The DNA here is from genome assembly GCA_032622095.1 of Siphonodentalium dalli. Lineage (NCBI taxonomy): Eukaryota > Metazoa > Mollusca > Scaphopoda > Gadilida > Siphonodentaliidae > Siphonodentalium > Siphonodentalium dalli. The sequence goes on along the minus strand of CP136061.1, from coordinate 81,641,412 downwards.
CTGATAATACAGTGTTAGAGAGCTTCATATTTCAAATGGTATATATAGTGGCATATATTTTATATATGTGATCTGGGGGTTCGAAAATTAAGTGGGCCTTGAATGTTGATGTTTTTTTTTTTCAAATACAGATTGCCAGTTCGGAAAAACTATATCTCTTACATGTAGTTTATTTCAGTCATCGTGTTTTTAACTTTTCATAATGAACGATAAACTGATACTCTTTTCTTGCTATTACTAACAGATATCTAGGACAAGTTGGGAATTAGAAGTGGATGTATAAATGTACTATATATGAATACTAGCGTAATCGTATTTTTAATTCCTCGTGTGTTTTTTGTGGTGGGGTGCAAATTTTGATTCATTTCTGGTTAAATACGCCCAGAATAGAAAACCTTCGGAATAGCGAACCTTCGGAATAATGAACCTTCGGAATAGGGAACCTTCGGAATAATGAACCTTCGGAATAGCGAACCTTCGGAATAATGAACCTTCGGAATAGAGAACCCTACCCCCTAATATGTACTGATCAGGAATAATGATGTTAACAGCAAATATTTTGGGTCTATTGTCTATTGAACCTACCGGGTCAAAGTTTAGCCTTATACTCGGTTACCATTTATTTCCGATTAATAATGGGTGGGGAAAACTGATTTATCACATAATTTGGCCATAAAAGCAGTTTCATAATTATCGGTAATAGACACGTTTAATATCAGCGCGTGCGATGACGTCACGGCGTTCTTCAAATAACCTGCGATCGCTGTAGTTTATGATTGTTGTTTTCGATGAATATTTCGCGTTGCTTCGGGTTTATTTGATCATGTGATAAAAGGTATATCACATTCGTCCTATTTTATACGTAATTTATCAACCTCGTCCTCTAAATTCTATTTGAGCCTCGGTAAACCTCGGCTCAAATCGAATTTAGTGAACTCGGTTGATAAATTCCGTATAAAATAGAAACTCATGTGAGATCCTCTATATCCCATATAAGTGATCATTAGTGATGTCATTGTTATTGTATTTTAACAGGTGGTGTATTTGAATACTATATCCACTGGTAGCAAAACAATATGACGATTTCATTGATGACGTCATCAGTGATAAAAATGTCACGCAACGGCGATGAACACACAACTATAATATATAGTCTGGGATCTGATATGGCACTCCTGCACCCCCGACCACAGGTCTTAACTTCACGCACTCATTTTCTTTCATATTATGTCCCTCGACACGTAAACAAACGTGGCCGTACACACACGAGACAAGATTGCGTCCAACATTGCCATCGTTTTTAAGACGAGACACTATAAGTCAGTTTGATACTAATTATTAAGAGAAAATCTTGACAAATGTATACACATATATATATATATTATTGCAAAGCTAAGACATAAAGCTAACTGAATAGGACAGAATTGAAACTTCACGCCCAAGATGGCCACCAACATGGCTACCGGAATTATAAACCTGACATTTGGTGAGAGGCGGCATTGACATATGTATTCAGTCCATTAGCACGTCCGACAGAATACAGCTGGGTCAAAGAGCAATTAGTCACAATTACGTACAAAGTTTTAAACTGTACACCATATAATGATCCCTAATAGTACAGCTACTTGGCAGTTTGCGCTCCAAAATACACTTAATTATATTTGCTTTGAATTTCTCCAGGTAACAAAATAGGTCGACATATACTTGAACTACCTTTCCACACGGACATTATATGTCACAGAAAGACTCTTCGAAGTCATAAAAATGCAACTTTGAACACCTTGGAACAGAAAAGAGTGTTTCGTGTTAGTCTATTCCTGATATGGTAAACATAAAGAGCGTTTGTTTCACTTCTGAAATTTAAAGCAGCTGGAAAATGGCTGTGATGACCATGTCAAGTATTTTTCAGAGCCTCTGAACTGAAGCCAGTATATAAAAAATAGTGTATCTGTCAACCTATCGTATACCTCCTTCCAGATTACGAAGACAAAATTAACATTTGGAAGCTCGAATGAGCCATGTCCGTCTAATGACCATGTTTTTATGTCATCACGAGGTATAGCCGAAGGTCATATGTGACCCGCCATATCAAATCCAGTCGTAAGTCGGGATTTTTTGGTGCCAATTCATTGTCTTATATATGCGAGTCGACCATATGTCGCCTCGCATATATAAGAGAATGCATTGGCCTAACAATTTTTTATCATTTTTTTTTAATAAATGTTTCTTACAATTTTTAGGACATAAAATAAAAAACATCCATTACCCTGTAGGGAGCCCCACACATATATAGAAGCATATAGAAGAGTGTCGTCTGCTCTTGTTTGTCTGGGGCTCTGTATGGGTGAAATTATAAAAATTTAAAGAATACAAGAACAAATTATTAAAATTGTAAAAAATTGTTAGGCCAATGCATTCTCTTATATATGCGAGGCGACCTATGGTCGACTCGTATATATAAGAGAATGCATTGGCACAGGGTAAAAAAATCCCGACTTACGACTGGATTTGATATGGCGGGTCACATATAGCATCGCCATTTCGGAGGAACAGATATTGAAACCTGTGATGATAATTGTTTTCATGTAAATTGAACAATCAAAACTGTGACGAAACTCTTAAAGGTGCCCTGTCTCTTCGTGAAAACACTTTCAAATGATTTCACTTTGAGATAAGTAGAAGCTCTTTCGACTATAGACGTCGTGAACAAATTAGAATCTCTCATATAAATCTGCTCGATGTGTAAATATGAATCTACAGGAAATTGTTACACACACAAAACATTGTATATTCTCTTACCTTAGTGAATCCATTTGCCAATTACAGCGCGGTCAAACATAAATACAGCGCGGTCAAACATAAATACAGCGCGGTCAAACATAAATACAGCGCGGTCAAACATAAATACAGCGCGGTCAAACATAAAAAGATCACGAGTGAACTGGAGTTCGTCGGAAGTGAACTGGGAGTAAGATCGGAAGCGGAATCGGCTTCGCGGAGCAGTTCCTATACTACCCCGTGAATTTAATGTGAAAATATATTTTATCACATTGTTTACACAAATACGAACTTATTTGACCTCGCGAACTGACACGTGAATTAAATGTAAATAAACCAAGGTTATGCGTAATTAAAGGGGTACTGTAGGCCAAATGTTGTTGTTGGTTTCTATAGTCTCTGAGTCGGAGAATAAGGTAACAATTTTTCCATTATTTGAAAGTCTGTTGAGTACGAAGTCATGTTACGGATGACAAATTTACCGGAATGCAAAATACAAATTGTCGTTGTAGAGTAATTTTTGTAAAGTTTTCAACCAAATGAATCAAATAAAAGTTATATTATATGCATACTAGTCCCATATAATCATTTAAGTTATTGTGTCGTCGCTAGTCAGTGAGTGGCTTGAGTGTTCTCCCCGTATCATCATAATAATTTAAGCAATCGTGTGTGCGATCGGTTTAAAAATCCAGTATCCCTCAATTACTATTTTTGATTACGGTAATTCGTAATTTAATTGACGCCATTTTATGGCTCCAGTCATAAATTCAATTTATATCAAATTATTAATTTTAAATTATTAAATTTTAAGATAGCCTATTAACCTGAGCGTTTACAGAATACATCTTCGACTCAAATTACTTATGTTTCTATATATTATCGATATTAGATCGTTGTTGTCACCGGAAATTTAATGAAAATGGCGTACAGTACCCCTTTAAGCGGCATATTTTATGCGCAGTTTAACATGAAAGTTATATTATAATACATCGATCAGCATGACCACAAAATGTCATTCTTTCCAATGTTTTTATATATATTATGTATTAATTGGTATGATAAAATCGATTAAAACTGACAAAAACTCCCGCCAGTGGATATGGGCGTAGCCTCAGTCTACTATAGGAAGACATATACTTCGACGTGAAATGGCATTATCCCAACCGATTTCACCAGCTGGTTTACGTCAAAGGAAAATCAAGCTTTGATCAATAAAAAATGGTTTGCTTTCCATGTTTACGATAATGTGTAAATAACACCACATATATAGTTTGTGCTTCAACCTGAGTTTCTTAGCAATTTTGTCGTAGAAATGGTACCGGAAAGAACTGAAGCATCCTCAACCTCTGTTTGTCATAGTAACTGTTCACTAACCTCTGTTTGTCATAGTAACTGTTCACGTTTTGAATGGTGAATTTCTAACCATAAATGTGGTTTATATAACCAACAGCCAGAACTGTTAGCTATATAAATGCTCCAGTATATATATAGTCATTATATATATTTATTCGCATCGGTCAAACAACTGTTTTCGAAACCTCTCTATTGAATCAAATACAAATCCAATATGTGCATTGACTATAATTCTATAATACGTGCATGGGATATTCCACATATCAATATTCACAATTACTTCTATTGTTAAAAAGTTATTTCGCAAACCAAAAACAGTGGAATTAAAACACGATAAAGCGGAAGAACAATGGAAACGGGGCGACCTAATATGGATCGAGAGTTCGCAAACACTCGATGTGTACTCTGGCATGTACGATACTGTGGGGCGAGGGTATACGTCCGACTCATTCAGCAATTGTGTGTACTTTCTGTGGAAATAAAAACCTCCCGCCGGCGATGGATAGATCGATCTTGTATAGTGAACGCGTGGGAGATTCGACGTGGTCGCGATAGTATATAGGAAAAACCGCTGTGTTGTTAAGCAGTCCACGTGCGGTGGTGTTCAAACATAAATATGCGGTTTCGTGTGTGCGTCTTTACATGCTTCATGTGTTCTTATTTACAAAATAGCTAGGTATGGAAGAGAGTAGAGCATTCCAATTAAACTATTCTGTTCAAAGGAAGTTATTGTGTGAACTAATGTTTAGCTTGGTGGTGGAGTGTGACAACCGTTAATTTACGCTAGCGTTTACAAAGTGTGTTATAACTAAGAGAGCGTTAGGGAGATTTATTATATACGGTCCAGATATTACATACAGTGATTAACCTGTGTTATTGACGACGCATGTCCACGCATATACTAAGTCATGCGACATGCGGTAGTGTGAAAACCAGCCACACAATAATGACACAGGCGGAAGAGATACAAGCCTTATTCGGTGGTAAATGGAAGTTAGATAGAACGGAACAGTATGAAGAATTTCTAATAGATATGGGTAAGTTTATAGACCACGTTGTCATTAACCCTTTACCCAACAAACCGGCCAAAAACGGCCAAATAAAGCTGCAACAGCCTAAATTATCTTGGGTCTGTCTCAATAAAACCATACAAATATGGATATCATTGGAACCGGCTCATTGACCACATTGTGATGGTTACAGTTATGCCCTGTGCCAATGCATTCTCTTATATATGCGAGTCGACCATAGGTCGCCTCGCATATATAAGAGAATGCATTGGCCTAAAAAAGAATCTTTTTTTAATACTTTTTACCATTTTTTCTTACATTCTTTAACAATTTTATAATTTTTAATGTGTTAAGCCAATGCATTCTCTTATATATGCGAGGCGACCTATGGTCGACTCGCATATATAAGAGAATGCATTGGCACAGGGCCGTTCTGTTGGGTAAAGGGTTAACCCTTTAATAGCGGGAGCTGTACTGCATGGTGCAGCATTAAATATATTGTGTGTCAGTGCATGCTCTTATATATGTGAGTCACCCATATATATAGCTTACAATGTCAATGTAAATAGTGTTAGGCCAATGTATTATCTTATATTGGAGATTGCATGCATATAATAGGCACAGTGTTTTCGCAAAATTTATGGAAGCTGTAACCAAAATAAATATAGTTCAACCCAATAACCAAGAACAAACTACTGCACTCGATAACATTAAAGGTACTCAATCCGATTCGATGGTCCCATATCATCAGATTCCAACAACAACATTTGTTTTTGAAATTCCGGTTCAGTTATCAGAATCGATTAATTGCCCAAAAATAGGCCTAACAGTCAACTATAGTATAAAATTGCCCAAAACCGAGTCACCCATATATATAGCTTACAATGTCAATGTAAATATTGTTAGGCCAATGTATTATCTTATATGGGAGATTGCATGCATATAATAGGCACAGTGTTTTCGGTAAATTTATGGAAGCTTCAGTGATGGAAGTGTTAATAGTTTGTAAATAATCATTTTGGAAACGTGTATGTTTTCATACGCCTCGATGGTACAGGGGCTTGTAACGCACTCCGCTACCCTCCACCACACTGCCCTATATATGTGCAACTTTCACCCCTCTCTCTCTCTCTTTATATATATAAATATGGTCCACGATTGATACAAGACATGTCTATAGAAAATAATTTATTTAAATAAAATATCTATAGGCCTTTCGTGGAATTGCCACTTTTCAATAGAAGACAATAATGATTGTGACGTCGTAGCGTCAAGGGAAATTACTCAATTTAGAGAAAACGTAATTTCCGGAGTGCATTAAGTTTACACTTGAAATGTTTCATATAGAAGTCTTCTCTTTGCTTTCTGAGTATTTTGCTGTCGGACTGTAGCTTTTGGAGCGGGAAAATCGAAAATTTCCAACCACCGCATTCATCCAAGTGGACACTTGGTGGGAATTTTTCGATTTTCCCTTCCAAAAGTTGTCCACCTCCCTGTGATATACCCATTACCCGCTATACCGGGCGTGTAAGGAACGATATGGGTATATCACAGGGTGTGCACCGGGACGTGGCTAGAGAGTCTCTGTTGGGGAGGGATTGCAATGGCATCCTCCCCTTGAACCAGACCGAACTCATGCAAGTTCGCAATATTCCATTGCCACCCCTGTTCCGGGTGGGGGGGGGGGGGGGGGGGATAGACACCCCACGTCACTGGGTGGGTAGAAAGGCTGGGGGGGGGGGGGGGTCATACGAAGCTTCAAATTCCTATGGAAACTTCCGCATTCCAATTAATTCTTGTTTATGTAAATTTATTCCAAAATATTATTCACCATTGAATCGCGTGCGGCATATTTTATAAACTCGAATATCAAAGTTTTAACCACTCTTAACCATATTATTCGTGATACACGTACGAGTGGGTGTGGGTGTGACATGTGATTGCTGTCCTATTTATCGAGACATGTACAATAAATTTGCCACTGTTGTGTTTGGAAATCAGCCAGGCAATTAAATATGTGATATTATGGCTTCAAACAAGCGCCATTCATTAAACGCATACAAGAAATAAACACGATGGAAATACAATACGCCTACACATACCTACGGGCATGATGCAACGTGTTTCACTATCGGACGACGAAAGCGTGAGACACATGATCTTGATTTGGAGTCAGCTGCTACGTTGGACTTTAACACTGCCATCACATGCAGATAATGTTTTATTTAAAGCCACATGGCGGTTTGAGTTCCAAAATACACATAATAATATTCTCTTTTGAAATTTTCCCGGTATCTTTAATAAACTCTTGATCTACCTTTCTACGAGTTATATATATCCCAGGAAGACGCATTGAAGTCACAACAAATACAACGTTGAACAGGATGTTTGTGTCCCAAACAAACAACTTCAGCTATTTGGTTGACATGGAACAGAAAAGAGCGTTCCGTGTTAGTGTATTCCTGCTATGGTAGGACAAAGAGCGTTTGTTTCATTTCTGTGCGAAAAATTGAAACAGATGGTCGGCAAATGGCTCTAACCGTGGCAAGCCTTGAAATAGTGTGTCTGTCATTTGCATATTGAGGTCCCCAGAGGGTAAATTTACCGATGCTTAGCAGGCTAGCATCACCAATTCACCCTCTGGGGACCTCATTCTGCTTACACCTTAGCAGAATGAGTTTCCCAGAGGGTGAATTTGGTGATGCTAGCCCGCTATGCGGGGTAGCATCACTAATTCACCCTCTGGGGCACCCCATTCTGCAAATGACAGACACACTATTTCAAGGCTCTAACCATGGAATTACTTTTCAGAGCATATGAAGCCGGGATATCAATATTTTGTGCATTTGTCAAGCTATATTATACCTCCTTCCAAATTACGTAGACAGAATTTGGAAGCTCGAATGAGCCATGTCCGTTTAAGATTATTGTCGGTTACAAATCATTCTGCATTATTCTGAGAAAACGAACTGTCCACATTCATTATAAACCGAACTGTCCACATTCATTATAAACCGAACTGTCCACATTCATTATAAACCGAACTGTCCACATTCATTATAAACCGAACTGTCCACATTCATTATAAACCGAACTGTCCACATTCATTATAAACCGAACTGTCCATATTAATTATAAACCGAACTGTCCACATTCATTATAAACCGAACTGTCCACATTCATTATAAACCGAACTGTCCACATTCATTATAAACCGAACTGTCCATATTCATTATAAACCCAACTGTCCACATTCCTTATAAACCGAACTGTCCACATTCATTATAAACCGAACTGTCCACATTCATTATAACCCGAAATGTCCACATTCATTATAAACCGAACTGTCCACATTCATTATAAACCGAACTGTCCATATTAATTATAAACCGAACTGTCCACATTCATTATAAACCGAACTGTCCACATTCATTATAAAACGAACTGTCCACATTCATTATAAACCGAACTGTCCACATTCATTATAAACCGAACTGTCCATATTCATTATAAACCGAACTGTCCACATTCATTATAAACCGAACTGTCCATATTCATTGTAAACCGAACTGTCCACATTCATTATAAACCGAACTGTCCACATTCATTATAAACCGAACTGTCCACATTCATTATAACCCGAACTGTCCACATTCATTATAAACCGAACTGTCCACATTCATTATAAACCGAACTGTCCATATTAATTATAAACCGAACTGTCCACATTCATTATAAACCGAACTGTCCACATTCATTATAAAACGAACTGTCCACATTCATTATAAACCGAACTGTCCATATTCATTGTAAACCGAACTGTCCACATTCATTATAAACCGAACTGTCCACATTCATTATAAACCGAACTGTCCACATTCATTATAAACCGAACTGTCCACATTCATTATAAACCGAACTGTCCATATTCATTATAAACCGAACTGTCCACATTCATTATAAACCGAACTGTCCATATTCATTATAAACCGAACTGTCCATATTCATTATAAACCGAACTGTCCACATTCATTTGAAAATTTGCTGGATCAAGTCAGAATGAATTGTAACTGACAAAACATGCACTTAATTAAAAATTGATTTAGATTCAATTAGGAAAATATGCATGAGGGCAGTGGTTAGACCAGCCAGCATAGCGAGGGGACCGAACTGTCTTGTAGCTAGGGGGGGTGTCTGAGTATGTATACGAAGAATTTTGGTTTTTGGTAACAATTTTGGTATTTATTTGGCTCTTCAATGATAACACAATATTTCTTATTTGGTTCTTGGTCAATTAAGAACCAATTGGTTCTTTGTTTGGTTTTTCAATAAATGGGTTCTTCGACTGTGTAGAACCGACTGTGTTGGTTCCGCTAGCGGAACAGTTTGCAGAACAAACAAAGCTTATCTGGTTCCCCACATCATTTGCTGTGTAATGTATGCACAGCAATAAAATCCGAGAACTGTGGATTCTAAGCTGAGCCGTATTACTATACCATATAAGCTGAAAGATAGCTGGATCCTAACCCGAATGTTATATGGGCCATAACATGAAACATATAGTCCGACTCTTAATGGAAACATAATCCAATATAACGCTGAAATATAGTCCGCCCTCACCCGGGGACAACAGGAAGACAGTCTTTTCTGGTTATGCCGTCCAATAACTCATTGTTTCTATACAGTAATTATGTAACAATTTTTTTTATATTGAGTTATGAATAAATAATCATAGTCATATAAACGGATCACTAAATGGATATATGCTGCAACACACTCTGGCTGTATGTATAACATCGACTCTAAGCTGAAACACAGTCCGACTTTATGTATAGAAACTGCTTCGACACTGAGCTGAAACATAGTTAAACATGGCCGCCAGAATATGGCTCAGAATTTGAGAAATTAGAATGTTTTTCAACAATTTGTTCAGAAAAAAAAACACAAAACAAATCATAATATGACACACATATTTGAACATTATGACGTTTATATGACCGCAAGTAATCCTTCAATATCACCTGACAAAAAAATCTGCAATCGACAACTCAGGGAGAAAACAAAATGGCCGCCAGTGCGATCACCCGCAACAGTCGGTACATTTCGCGATATTACCCTATGTCTATTTATATGACGATTGTGGGAAAACCAATTGAGTTATGACATAGCAATGAATTGCATTTGGTTCCTTGTATATTTCTACGTTAACTGATGTCAAATTTGTAAATCAAAATCCAAAATAGCCGCCAGAATATGGCTCAGAATTTGAGAAATTAAAACATTTTTCAACAATGTTTTCATAAAAAAAACACAAAACCAATCATAATATGTCACAAATATTTGAACGTTATGACGTTTATATGACCGCAACTAATACTTCAATATCATCTGCCAAAAAAATCTGCAATCGACAATTCAGGGAATTAACAAAATGGCCGCCAGTGCGATCATCCGCAACAGTCGGTACATTTCGCGATATTACCCTATGTCCAGTTATATGAAGATTATGGGTAAACCATTCGCTGTATAACATGTGCTGTATTCCTCGTACGTTTTTTGTGTCAATGATGCCAGTAGGGACCCAAATTGGCCGCTATGATATGCCTTAATTTAGAGAACATGCCTGTTTTTTTTTACGTATTTTTGTTTATAATTATATATAGTCAGGTAGCGTGGTTTACCTGATATGGAATCCGAGAGTTCTCAGGACTTATTTTTGTACCTGGACACATCTAAAGTAGAACTTTGAATGTTAACAAGAATCGTCTTGGCCGCACATGACTTAATCCAAAATGGCCACAAAAGGGTGAACAATTTTCGCAAATTACCCCCTAACTTTATAGTTATATGATTGGGAAAAAAAACTATATGGGATATTAAATTGAGGTAAATTGCGTTTTGTTCCTTATACCATTCCACGTATTGTATTATGTGTTCTGTTCAGAGAGTATAAAACCCTCCTATCTAGCCCCAGTCTGTGTGAACGTCGACTCTATATTTGAAATATAGAGTCTGGAGCTAATGTCGCCAATACCATTTCTATTCAGCCAAGAGCTTCCCCAAAATGACGTCACGGATTTTTAAAGCCCTTCCTTCCTTCCTTCAAGAGCCCCCAGGGTAAAATAGCTAGATGGTTGGAGGAGCTCAACCAATATCACATAGTGGTTGAGCACCGACGCTGAGGCCCTCTCCCGAATACAAACGGGGGTCACTTGCCAGCAGTATACCGCGGGCTGTGGCCGTAACAAGTTGCCATGCAAGGGCTGCAAATACTGTCAGCGTCTCCAGCGAAACTGGGCTAGATTTGAAGATGAAGTTGATAACATTGTGCTTTTAGCCCAGGGGTCATGGGAGTTTGTAACTGAGAATGACCAAGTGACTCCATCTGGCTCAATGGTAACCTCCGCTACTGCCAGCAGTATACCGCGGGCTGTGACCGTAACAAGTTGCCATGCAAGCCATTGCAAGGGCTGCAAATACTGTCAACGTCTCCAGCGAAACTGGGCTAGATTTGAAGATGAAGTTGATAACATTGTGCCTTTAGTCCAGGGGTCATGGGAGTTTGTAACCAAGTGACTCCATCTGGCTCAATGGTAACCTCCGCTAATTATGAATGCTGGCAAGATGGATTCCAAGGGCTGCCTTGGGACCCAGGAGGCGAATGGTCCGATTGCGAGCCATGTACGTGTTGTGTCTTCACAGAAACTGCATGGATGCACTCAAAATTGGACTTGCACTACCACCATATACATAAGACAAAGGTAAATGTGAGACAAGTTACAAGTTCAGATCCCGACCTAAGCTTGGCCGGTATATGCACCCTAGTAGAACTGGGGAAACAACGTAAGGATCCGGATCTATTCCCAGTCATTGCGTGGATAGAATCCGGTCAAGAACCAACATGGGTGAATTATTCATCTCCATTAAGGCCACTACATATATCTGGATTAATCGTCAGAGATTTGTAATGGTAAATGAATTACTGTATAAGATAAAAAGGAATGGGGAGCAGGTTTTAGTCATTCCCAGCCAATTTGCGCCTGAGATCTTGGCTATGGCTCATGATATACCCGCGTCTGGTCATTAGGGAGTGGTGTGTACCTTTGTACGCTAGAGCCAAACATTACTTCTATGTATGAAATTACTCAAGACATTGAATCATTCATAGGGGCCTTCCCCCAATGCAATCAAGGGAAGAAACCATCGAGGCATGCCAAATGGGAAATGCAAACCTTCCATGCGGGTAATCCAATGGGAAGAGTTCACCTGGATGTCCTGTGACCATTGCCACTTAGTGAACAGGATAACAAATACATTCTGGTGATCACGGATCAGTTTTCTGTGGGTGAAGTGTGTTCCCCTTCCTGGTCAGACCGCGGAAACGATGGCATGTGCGGCGGTAAATGAATTCTGTGCACGCTTCGGATGCCCCTTGCAAATTTTGTGGGACCAGGCCCCATGTTTTGAAAGTAAACTTTTATGTGCGATCTGTGAGTTACTCCAGATACATAAAAGCCGAACGACCCCTTATCAACCTTCGGTAAATGGCCAGGTGGAACGTCAAAACCGGACCCTGATGAATGCGGTCCGATGTTTCGTTGACAAAAACCAATGAAACTGGGACAAATTCCTTCCCCAAATAGCGGGCGCGTTAAGCTCATCATTGCACAGACTTACTGGCCAAACCCCAAATAAACTTATGTTGGGACGTGAAGTTAATCACCCAGTAGACTTGGTGTTTAATTTTACGAAAGAAACTCAGCCTAAAACTGATACCGGTCAATACCTGAAAGACCTTGAACAAGAAATGAAGCGGGCCCATGAAATTGCCCGGGAACATTTAAAAACTACTTAAAAACAATACTTAAGTATTATTTATAATAGGATCTCTGTAAAAAAACAGGCATGTTCTCTAAATTAAGGCATATCATAGCGGCCATTCTGGGTC